>OX465192.1:0-2400000 GCA_949987655.1 Polymixis flavicincta
GATGCGGGGTCGGAGTCCGACTCTGCATCGAGCGCGAAGGGCTCTGATAAGGGCCTGGAGCATGCAGCGGTGGGCGCTTCGAGGAGGACAGAGTTCCTCAAGAAGCGCCCCAAACCGAAGGACGGCCAGGGGTCGTCCTCGGATGGCGGGACGGCCTCGGCGGGAAAGCTGGGCAAGATCTGTCGGCAGGGTGGGGTTCGGTTAGGCCGAAGCCTAACCCCAAAAGAACCCGCCGAGCCGAGCGCCGGGGCGGCCCAGGCGGCTGAGGCTCAGGAAACCGAGGGGCAACTTTCTGGAGGGACCAGCAGCAGGGCCCTCTCGGAGTCGTCTGGCGGTGAGCCGGACAACGCTGGCGGCTCCAATTCGGAGCGGACGGCCAGGCTCGCGGAGGTTGTGGCTGCTGCAGTCAAGGGTGTGTCCATGAAGAGGCTACAGTCCTCGAAAGGCAAGGCCATACCCGCAGCCATAGCCTCCATTATGGCGGCAGCGGAGGACTTATACTCCCGACCTCCGTCGGACGGTATGTCGGAGATGCGGGCGGAGGTCGCCCGTTTGACGGCCGCCATGGAGCTTCTCCGAAAGGAGAACGAGGAGCTCCGAGCGGACCTGGCCGTGCTCCGAGGAGCTGGCCCCACGGTTGTGCCTCAGAAGGGGGCGCGGCATGGGCAAGGTGGAACCAAGCCAGAGGAGGAAGACCGGGTGCTGAGTCTGGTGCGGAAGGAGTTGGCAGCCTTCCAGAGCCGGTTTTCCACCCTGGAGGCCATCGTCTTGCGCCCCCCGCTAGCGGCGAATCGGCCGGTCTCGGGCCAGCAGAGGACCACTTATGCCGTCGCCACGACTGCCACAGCCAAGTCGGCATCACAGTCGAGTCGGACCCCGGCGAAACCGGTGCCGCCCAAGCCCAAGAAGGGCGGGGTGGCTGCTCAGTTGGCTACGCCCCCAGCCGTGGTGCCAGGACGGTCGGCCCCGCCTCCCCCATCTCCCGCGGCTGACGCCGAATGGGAAGTAGCCGGGGAGAAAAAGAAGGCGGGCAAGGCAGCGAGGTCTGCCAAAAGGAAGGAGAGGCGGCAGCGGCGCAAAAAGCGTAGCGCCGCAGCTAGGTTACGCGCCCCGAAGTCCGCAGCTGTAGTGATCACACTACAGCCGGAAGCGGAGAAGAAGGGCGTGTCCTACTGCGACGTGCTCTTAAAAGCCAAGGCGGCGGTGAACCTCGCGGAGCTGGGAGTCTCCAACGGCATGCGGATGAGAGTCACTGCGACTGGAGCCCGCATGTTGGAGATCCCTGGCGCGGCCAGTGGCCCGACCGCTGACGCCCTAGCTGAAAGGCTTAGGGCGTCCCTAGACGCGGACGAGGTCCGAGTGTCCAGGCCCACCAAGTGCGCTGACATGCGCATCTTGGGCCTGGACGACTCAGTGACGGAGGGCGAGGTTGTGGCCGCCGTGGTCAGGACGGGAGAATGCTCTGCCGAGCAGGTGAAGGCAGGCACCATCCGTCCTGACAACACGGGGATGCGAACCGTAACGGTGAGCTGCCCCGTGTCGGCGGCCCGAAAGATTACGGAGGAGGGTCGTAGGCTCCTGGTGGGCTGGGTTTCAGCGCAGGTGAAGCTGCTGGAACCCAGACCTCTGAGGTGCTTCCGCTGCCAGGTGGGCCACCACGTGGGAGTGCAATGCACCTCGGAGGTGGACCGCAGCAGCCACTGCTTCCGCTGCGGTCAGCCCGGTCACAAGGCCGGCTCGTGCGTCGCCAAGCCGCACTGTTATTTATGTGCGGCAGCTGGAAAGCCGGCCGAACACCGGGCTGGGAGCAAAGCCTGCGCTCCACCCGCTGAAGCCAGGGGCCGAGGCAGACCCAAACCCTCCGCCACCGCCGTCACCGCCGCAGCCGCCGCCACTCCCGCCGCCGCTGCCGCCTCCACCGCCGTTATTGTCGCCGCCGTTGCGGCTGGGCCTGCCCAGGAGGCCTCGGAGGGGGCTGAAATGGAATGCCAGTAACGGCCCCATTACGCCTCCTCCAGGCGAACATCAACCACTGCGCCGCCGCTCAGGATCTGTTGATCCAGAGCATGGCGCAGTGGTCGATTAACATCGCCGTGGTCGCTGAGCCGTACTTTGTCCCGCCCAGGGATGACTGGGTGGAGGACCTGAGCGGCTCAGTGACCCTCATTTCGTCGGCCGCCGCCGGTACCCCGACCCTCGAGAGTGTCAAGAGGGGACGGGGTTGCGTTGCAGCACGGTTCGGGGAGATTGTCGTGGTAGGGGTGTACTTCTCCCCGAGCCGAACTCTCGCCGAGTTCCACAACTCCCTTGCGGAGTTGAGAGACGTCGTCGTCGGGTTTCGTTCCCTCCCCGTACTCGTCCTCGGGGACTTCAATGCCAAGAGCTTGGCTTGGGGTTCCCGGTTGACGAACGTGCGGGGCAGGATGGTGGAGGACTGGGCTCTGGAAGCAGACCTGGTCGTCCTAAACCGGGGTTCTGTCGCCACGTGTGTGCGGATGCGGGGTGAGTCGGTGGTGGACATTTCGTTCGCCAGCCCCGCTCTGTCGCCGTGTGTCATCGACTGGCGCGTCATGGAGGGGGTGGAGACGTATTCCGACCACCGGTACATCCGGTTTGACGTCTCCGCCCAGACCTCGAGCGCGCCGGTCCGACAGGCCCCGTGTGGTCCGCGGTGGGCGTTGAAGCAGCTGGACCGGGAGCTTCTCCTGGAAGCCTCGATCGTGCAGGCCTGGGTGTCATCACCGGACAGGCCTGCCGACATAAACGACGAGGCCGAGTGGTTCCGGGAGACCATGTCCGAGGTATGTGACGTGGCAATGCCCCGGGTCCAGCCAGGTCGTGCTTCACGCCAGGTGTACTGGTGGTCGCCGCAGTTGACAACACTGCGCGAGGCGTGTGTTGCTGCGCGACACCTTTACTCCAGGCACCGCAGGCTCCGTATCCGCCCTCCGGATACGGAAGCCATTGAGGCGGAGCTGTACGAGGGGTACAGAGTGGCGAAGACCGCCCTCCGGGATGAGATCCTGCGGGCCAGAGTTGTGGCCCGCGAGGAGTCGCTGGAGACTCTGAACAGAGACCCGTGGGGACGCCCATACAAAACGGTGCGTGATAAAATCCGCCCGTGGGCTCCCCCGCTGACGCAGAGTCTCCGGCCTCATCTCGTGCAGGACGTGGTGAGCGCTCTGTTCCCCTCACGAGGGGAGCACGCTCCCCCGCCTATGGCTCCGCCTCCTGCGGTGCCCGATGCGGACCACACCGACGACGACGACGACTCTCCAGAGGTGACCGAGGTAGACCTGAGAGTGGCGGTACGTAGGCTGAATGCCAAGAATACCGCCCCAGGACCCGACGGCTTGCCCGGCAAAGCCTGGGTCCTGGCCTTGCAGGCTCTCGGGCCTCGACTAAGAGGGCTCCTAAGCGCATGCTTGGAAGAGGGCCAGTTCCCACTTCGCTGGAAGACGGGGAAACTGGTCCTCATTAAGAAGCCGGGGCGCCCAGCGGACTCTCCGTCCGCATACCGGCCCATTGTGCTGCTCGACGAGGTGGGCAAGCTCTTTGAGAGAGTAATTGCAGACCGCCTCGTCGGGCGGCTGGTGCGGGTGGGGCCGGATTTGGCGGAGAGCCAGTTTGGTTTCCGCAGGGGGCGCTCCACGGTGGATGCCATCATGCGCGTGCGAGCCCTCACGACGGGGGATGCTGTGGCCCGGGGTGGGGTCGTCTTGGCGGTGTCATTAGACATCGCCAATGCCTTCAACACCCTGCCCTGGAGTTGCATAAGGGAGGCACTCCGGTATCACCGGATGCCGACCTACCTCTGTCGTGTGGTCGAGGCCTATCTGACGGACAGGGCCGTCATCTACCCCGGTCACCTCGGAGAGTGGAACCGGCGAGAGATGTCGTGCGGTGTCCCACAGGGATCGGTCCTGGGGCCGTATCTGTGGGACATCGGGTACGACTGGGTGCTGCGCGCCGACCTCCCTGATGGCGTCAGTGTAGTTTGTTACGCTGACGACACGCTGGTCCTGGCGCAAGGGAGGTCGTACCAGGCGGCGGCCGACTTAGGGACACAAGGGGTTGCGACAATCGTCGATAGGATCCGGCAACTGGGACTCGAGGTGGCATTGCACAAATCCGAGGCCATGTGGTTTCATGGTCCTCGGAATGCGCCACCGACGGGTTCCCAGATAACGGTGGGAGGGGTTCACATCGGCGTCGAGTCGACCATGAAGTACCTGGGACTCGTCCTCGACAGCCGATGGAACTTCGCGGAGCATTTCCGCCGTTTGGCTCCCAGACTGGAGCGGGCCGGGGCTGCGTTGAAGCGGCTCTTGCCCAATCTAGGGGGGCCAAACGCCTCCTGCCGGAGGCTCTACGCGGGGATCGTGCGGTCCATGGCCCTATACGGGGCGCCGGTGTGGGCGCCTACATTGAGGCGCCAACCAGCTCGCAAGCTGAGGGCGTCCCATAGGGTCATGGCGATCAGGATGATCCGAGGATATCGCACGATCTCCGGCGAGGCGGCGGGCCTCCTTGCCGGATTACCGCCATGGGATCTGGAGGCAAAGGTCCTCGCGCAAATGTGGGAGTGGCGCGAGGAGGCCAAACGCCGGGGCGTAACTCCGCTGCCGCGGGAAATCGCGGCACAGCGGACAGAGCTCCGGCGGGATCTCATGGTGACATGGAGAGTGCGATTGTCGCAACCCAGTGCTGGGCACGCCCTGATTGCGGCGGTAAGTCCCCTCTTTGAGGAGTGGCTTGAGAGGCGGCATGGCGTCCTCACCTTCCGCCTGACGCAGGTCCTCACCGGACACGGTTGTTTCGGGAGGTTCCTGTTTCGGATAGGGCGGGAGGAAACGCCCGGGTGTTTCCACTGCGAAGATCGCCCTGAGGACACGGTGGAGCACACGGTGGCGGTCTGCCCGGCTTGGGCGGAGCACCGCCGTGTCCTCGTGGAGGCGATCGGCGGCGGCGATCTCTCGCGTCCGGCCCTGGTCCAGGCCATGGTACGGAGCGAGAGGGCATGGGGAGCCGTCACCTCCTTCAGCGAAGCAGTGATGCTCGCGAAGAGGGAGGCGGCGCACGTGAGGGAGAGGCAGCATATGCGCCCTCGCGACCCCAGCCGCCGCAGGATACGGAGACGCCCTGGGCGTCGGGAATCCCAGGCCGATTTCCGGCCACCGTAGGCATGGGCTTGCGGACGGCGAGTAATGGGTAGCTCGCTGTCCGGTAAGGACCAAGCCCAAGTCGACGGCGCGTTGTGTTCCACGCGCGCCTCAAAGAGATGTCAGCACAAAAAGTGATGGGACCCGCAAGGGTCGATGCCTGCCAGGGGTGCGGGTTTGTTCGAAAGAGACACCACAGCCCCTGGCTTAAGGGCTACTGAAGGAACACGGGTGGGTTTTAGTCAGTAAAAGTCTGACACGCCCTCCTGCTCCACCCAGAGCGGGAGAAGTTATTTGATGATTTCCCACCCAAAAAAAAAAAAAAAAAAAAAAAAAAAAAAAAAAAAAAAAAAAAAGCAAACCAAGTTTGCATAGAATCTATATAACTTTGCTTCCCGGTGAGGTAATTTGACGCTGTTTTCAGCTACTATATTCATAATTGGGCTACCTGAGACCATCCCAGCAAAAATAATTGACGAAACGCGAAAAAATTTTTCTTTTCGCCTATAGACATAGAAAATTCATTCAATTTTTGTATTAGAAACACATTTTTATTTTTAAATCAAAATTCTTCCATTAAAGTCCGTTTAAATTAGTTTCAATAGATACTTACCTGCCTTACCTGCATTCCGGTGCGCGTTGCGCGAGTCCGAGTCTTGTGGGGTAGACAGTAGTCCTGGTTTTGGTTAAATTTTCGGTAAAAATTCACGTTTTTCATTGGAAAATCAAAATTTTTGTTCAGCATAATTTTCAGTGACACCGTAGTTGGTTAGCTCGCGTGGAGACGCGTCTTTCGACACCTCGCCCGTCCGTCTAGCGTATATAGCCACTTAGATACCAAAAAATTTTCTTTGTTCTATACAATTCGTAGCCATCAAATTCTACCTAAGCAAACCAAGTTTGCATAGAATCTATATAACTTTGCTTCCCGGTGAGGTAATTTGACGCTGTTTTCAGCTACTATATTCATAATTGGGCTACCTGAGACCATCCCAGCAAAAATAATTGACGAAACGCGAAAAAATTTTTTCTTTTCGCCTATAGACATAGAAAATTCATTCAATTTTTGTATTAGAAACACATTTTTATTTTTAAATCAAAATTCTTCCATTAAAGTCCGTTTAAATTAGTTTCAATAGATACTTACCTGCCTTACCTGCATTCCGGTGCGCGTTGCGCGAGTCCGAGTCTTGTGGGGTAGACAGTAGTCCTGGTTTTGGTTAAATTTTCGGTAAAAATTCACGTTTGTCATTGGAAAATCAAAATTTTTGTTCAGCATAATTTTCAGTGACACCGTAGTTGGCTAGCTCGCGCGGAGACGCGTCTTTCGACACCTCGCCCGTCCGTCTAGCGTATATAGCCACTTAGATACCAAAAAATTTTCTTTGTTCTATACAATTCGTAGCCATCAAATTCTACCTAAGCAAACCAAGTTTGCATAGGAACGATATAACTTTGCTTCCCGGTGAGGTAATTTGACGCTGTTTTCAGCTACTATATTCATAATTGGGCTACCTGAGACCATCCCAGCAAAAATAATTGACGAAACGCGAAAAAATTTTTCTTTTCGCCTATAGACATAGAAAATTCATTCAATTTTTGTATTAGAAACACATTTTTATTTTTAAATCAAAATTCTTCCATTAAAGTCCGTTTAAATTAGTTTCAATAGATACTTACCTGCCTTACCTGCATTCCGGTGCGCGTTGCGCGAGTCCGAGTCTTGTGGGGTAGTCAGAATTCCTGGTTTTGGTATAATTTTCGGAGAAAATTCACGTTTTTCATCTGAAATTCAAAATTTTTGTTCAGCATAATTTTCAGTGACGTCATAGTTGGCTAGCTCGCGCGGAGACGCGTCTTTCGACACCTCGCCCGTCCGTCTAGCATAGATAGCCACTTAGATACCTAGAAATTTTCTTTGTTCTATACAATTCGTAGCCATCAAATTCTACCTAAGCAAACCAAGTTTGCATAGAATCTATATAACTTTGCTTCCCGGTGAGGTAATTTGACGCTGTTTTCAGCTACTATATTCATAATTGGGCTACCTGAGACCATCCCAGCAAAAATAATTGACGAAACGCGAAAAAATTTTTCTTTTCGCCTATAGACATAGAAAATTCATTCAATTTTTGTACTAGAAACACATTTTTATTTTTAAATCAAAATTCTTCCATTAAAGTCCGTTTAAATTAGTTTCAATAGATACTTACCTGCCTTACCTGCATTCCGGTGCGCGTTGCGCGAGTCCGAGTCTTGTGGGGTAGTCAGAATTCCTGGTTTTGGTATAATTTTCGGAGAAAATTCACGTTTTTCATCTGAAATTCAAAATTTTTGTTCAGCATAATTTTCAGTGACGTCATAGTTGGCTAGCTCGCGCGGAGACGCGTCTTTCGACACCTCGCCCGTCCGTCTAGCATAGATAGCCACTTAGATACCTAGAAATTTTCTTTGTTCTATACAATTCGTAGCCATCAAATTCTACCTAAGCAAACCAAGTTTGCATAGAATCTATATAACTTTGCTTCCCGGTGAGGTAATTTGACGCTGTTTTCAGCTACTATATTCATAATTGGGCTACCTGAGACCATCCCAGCAAAAATAATTGACGAAACGCGAAAAAATTTTTTCTTTTCGCCTATAGACATAGAAAATTCATTCAATTTTTGTATTAGAAACACATTTTTATTTTTAAATCAAAATTCTTCCATTAAAGTCCGTTTAAATTAGTTTCAATAGATACTTACCTGCCTTACCTGCATTCCGGTGCGCGTTGCGCGAGTCCGAGTCTTGTGGGGTAGACAGTAGTCCTGGTTTTGGTTAAATTTTCGGTAAAAATTCACGTTTGTCATTGGAAAATCAAAATTTTTGTTCAGCATAATTTTCAGTGACACCGTAGTTGGCTAGCTCGCGCGGAGACGCGTCTTTCGACACCTCGCCCGTCCGTCTAGCGTATATAGCCACTTAGATACCAAAAATTTTTCTTTGTTCTATACAATTCGTAGCCATCAAATTCTACCTAAGCAAACCAAGTTTGCATAGAATCTATATAACTTTGCTTCCCGGTGAGGTAATTTGACGCTGTTTTCAGCTACTATATTCATAATTGGGCTACCTGAGACCATCCCAGCAAAAATAATTGACGAAACGCGAAAAAATTTTTCTTTTCGCCTATAGACATAGAAAATTCATTCAATTTTTGTATTAGAAACACATTTTTATTTTTAAATCAAAATTCTTCCATTAAAGTCCGTTTAAATTAGTTTCAATAGATACTTACCTGCCTTACCTGCATTCCGGTGCGCGTTGCGCGAGTCCGAGTCTTGTGGGGTAGACAGTAGTCCTGGTTTTGGTTAAATTTTCGGTAAAAATTCACGTTTTTCATTGGAAAATCAAAATTTTTGTTCAGCATAATTTTCAGTGACACCGTAGTTGGTTAGCTCGCGTGGAGACGCGTCTTTCGACACCTCGCCCGTCCGTCTAGCGTATATAGCCACTTAGATACCAAAAAATTTTCTTTGTTCTATACAATTCGTAGCCATCAAATTCTACCTAAGCAAACCAAGTTTGCATAGAATCTATATAACTTTGCTTCCCGGTGAGGTAATTTGACGCTGTTTTCAGCTACTATATTCATAATTGGGCTACCTGAGACCATCCCAGCAAAAATAATTGACGAAACGCGAAAAAATTTTTTCTTTTCGCCTATAGACATAGAAAATTCATTCAATTTTTGTATTAGAAACACATTTTTATTTTTAAATCAAAATTCTTCCATTAAAGTCCGTTTAAATTAGTTTCAATAGATACTTACCTGCCTTACCTGCATTCCGGTGCGCGTTGCGCGAGTCCGAGTCTTGTGGGGTAGACAGTAGTCCTGGTTTTGGTTAAATTTTCGGTAAAAATTCACGTTTGTCATTGGAAAATCAAAATTTTTGTTCAGCATAATTTTCAGTGACACCGTAGTTGGCTAGCTCGCGCGGAGACGCGTCTTTCGACACCTCGCCCGTCCGTCTAGCGTATATAGCCACTTAGATACCAAAAATTTTTCTTTGTTCTATACAATTCGTAGCCATCAAATTCTACCTAAGCAAACCAAGTTTGCATAGAATCTATATAACTTTGCTTCCCGGTGAGGTAATTTGACGCTGTTTTCAGCTACTATATTCATAATTGGGCTACCTGAGACCATCCCAGCAAAAATAATTGACGAAACGCGAAAAAATTTTTCTTTTCGCCTATAGACATAGAAAATTCATTCAATTTTTGTATTAGAAACACATTTTTATTTTTAAATCAAAATTCTTCCATTAAAGTCCGTTTAAATTAGTTTCAATAGATACTTACCTGCCTTACCTGCATTCCGGTGCGCGTTGCGCGAGTCCGAGTCTTGTGGGGTAGACAGTAGTCCTGGTTTTGGTTAAATTTTCGGTAAAAATTCACGTTTTTCATTGGAAAATCAAAATTTTTGTTCAGCATAATTTTCAGTGACACCGTAGTTGGTTAGCTCGCGTGGAGACGCGTCTTTCGACACCTCGCCCGTCCGTCTAGCGTATATAGCCACTTAGATACCAAAAAATTTTCTTTGTTCTATACAATTCGTAGCCATCAAATTCTACCTAAGCAAACCAAGTTTGCATAGAATCTATATAACTTTGCTTCCCGGTGAGGTAATTTGACGCTGTTTTCAGCTACTATATTCATAATTGGGCTACCTGAGACCATCCCAGCAAAAATAATTGACGAAACGCGAAAAAATTTTTTCTTTTCGCCTATAGACATAGAAAATTCATTCAATTTTTGTATTAGAAACACATTTTTATTTTTAAATCAAAATTCTTCCATTAAAGTCCGTTTAAATTAGTTTCAATAGATACTTACCTGCCTTACCTGCATTCCGGTGCGCGTTGCGCGAGTCCGAGTCTTGTGGGGTAGACAGTAGTCCTGGTTTTGGTTAAATTTTCGGTAAAAATTCACGTTTGTCATTGGAAAATCAAAATTTTTGTTCAGCATAATTTTCAGTGACACCGTAGTTGGCTAGCTCGCGCGGAGACGCGTCTTTCGACACCTCGCCCGTCCGTCTAGCGTATATAGCCACTTAGATACCAAAAAATTTTCTTTGTTCTATACAATTCGTAGCCATCAAATTCTACCTAAGCAAACCAAGTTTGCATAGAATCTATATAACTTTGCTTCCCGGTGAGGTAATTTGACGCTGTTTTCAGCTACTATATTCATAATTGGGCTACCTGAGACCATCCCAGCAAAAATAATTGACGAAACGCGAAAAAATTTTTCTTTTCGCCTATAGACATAGAAAATTCATTCAATTTTTGTATTAGAAACACATTTTTATTTTTAAATCAAAATTCTTCCATTAAAGTCCGTTTAAATTAGTTTCAATAGATACTTACCTGCCTTACCTGCATTCCGGTGCGCGTTGCGCGAGTCCGAGTCTTGTGGGGTAGACAGTAGTCCTGGTTTTGGTTAAATTTTCGGTAAAAATTCACGTTTTTCATTGGAAAATCAAAATTTTTGTTCAGCATAATTTTCAGTGACACCGTAGTTGGTTAGCTCGCGTGGAGACGCGTCTTTCGACACCTCGCCCGTCCGTCTAGCGTATATAGCCACTTAGATACCAAAAAATTTTCTTTGTTCTATACAATTCGTAGCCATCAAATTCTACCTAAGCAAACCAAGTTTGCATAGAATCTATATAACTTTGCTTCCCGGTGAGGTAATTTGACGCTGTTTTCAGCTACTATATTCATAATTGGGCTACCTGAGACCATCCCAGCAAAAATAATTGACGAAACGCGAAAAAATTTTTCTTTTCGCCTATAGACATAGAAAATTCATTCAATTTTTGTATTAGAAACACATTTTTATTTTTAAATCAAAATTCTTCCATTAAAGTCCGTTTAAATTAGTTTCAATAGATACTTACCTGCCTTACCTGCATTCCGGTGCGCGTTGCGCGAGTCCGAGTCTTGTGGGGTAGACAGTAGTCCTGGTTTTGGTTAAATTTTCGGTAAAAATTCACGTTTTTCATTGGAAAATCAAAATTTTTGTTCAGCATAATTTTCAGTGACACCGTAGTTGGTTAGCTCGCGTGGAGACGCGTCTTTCGACACCTCGCCCGTCCGTCTAGCGTATATAGCCACTTAGATACCAAAAAATTTTCTTTGTTCTATACAATTCGTAGCCATCAAATTCTACCTAAGCAAACCAAGTTTGCATAGAATCTATATAACTTTGCTTCCCGGTGAGGTAATTTGACGCTGTTTTCAGCTACTATATTCATAATTGGGCTACCTGAGACCATCCCAGCAAAAATAATTGACGAAACGCGAAAAAATTTTTTCTTTTCGCCTATAGACATAGAAAATTCATTCAATTTTTGTATTAGAAACACATTTTTATTTTTAAATCAAAATTCTTCCATTAAAGTCCGTTTAAATTAGTTTCAATAGATACTTACCTGCCTTACCTGCATTCCGGTGCGCGTTGCGCGAGTCCGAGTCTTGTGGGGTAGACAGTAGTCCTGGTTTTGGTTAAATTTTCGGTAAAAATTCACGTTTGTCATTGGAAAATCAAAATTTTTGTTCAGCATAATTTTCAGTGACACCGTAGTTGGCTAGCTCGCGCGGAGACGCGTCTTTCGACACCTCGCCCGTCCGTCTAGCGTATATAGCCACTTAGATACCAAAAATTTTTCTTTGTTCTATACAATTCGTAGCCATCAAATTCTACCTAAGCAAACCAAGTTTGCATAGGAACGATATAACTTTGCTTCCCGGTGAGGTAATTTGACGCTGTTTTCAGCTACTATATTCATAATTGGGCTACCTGAGACCATCCCAGCAAAAATAATTGACGAAACGCGAAAAAATTTTTCTTTTCGCCTATAGACATAGAAAATTCATTCAATTTTTGTATTAGAAACACATTTTTATTTTTAAATCAAAATTCTTCCATTAAAGTCCGTTTAAATTAGTTTCAATAGATACTTACCTGCCTTACCTGCATTCCGGTGCGCGTTGCGCGAGTCCGAGTCTTGTGGGGTAGTCAGAATTCCTGGTTTTGGTATAATTTTCGGAGAAAATTCACGTTTTTCATCTGAAATTCAAAATTTTTGTTCAGCATAATTTTCAGTGACGTCATAGTTGGCTAGCTCGCGCGGAGACGCGTCTTTCGACACCTCGCCCGTCCGTCTAGCATAGATAGCCACTTAGATACCTAGAAATTTTCTTTGTTCTATACAATTCGTAGCCATCAAATTCTACCTAAGCAAACCAAGTTTGCATAGAATCTATATAACTTTGCTTCCCGGTGAGGTAATTTGACGCTGTTTTCAGCTACTATATTCATAATTGGGCTACCTGAGACCATCCCAGCAAAAATAATTGACGAAACGCGAAAAAATTTTTCTTTTCGCCTATAGACATAGAAAATTCATTCAATTTTTGTACTAGAAACACATTTTTATTTTTAAATCAAAATTCTTCCATTAAAGTCCGTTTAAATTAGTTTCAATAGATACTTACCTGCCTTACCTGCATTCCGGTGCGCGTTGCGCGAGTCCGAGTCTTGTGGGGTAGTCAGAATTCCTGGTTTTGGTATAATTTTCGGAGAAAATTCACGTTTTTCATCTGAAATTCAAAATTTTTGTTCAGCATAATTTTCAGTGACGTCATAGTTGGCTAGCTCGCGCGGAGACGCGTCTTTCGACACCTCGCCCGTCCGTCTAGCATAGATAGCCACTTAGATACCTAGAAATTTTCTTTGTTCTATACAATTCGTAGCCATCAAATTCTACCTAAGCAAACCAAGTTTGCATAGAATCTATATAACTTTGCTTCCCGGTGAGGTAATTTGACGCTGTTTTCAGCTACTATATTCATAATTGGGCTACCTGAGACCATCCCAGCAAAAATAATTGACGAAACGCGAAAAAATTTTTCTTTTCGCCTATAGACATAGAAAATTCATTCAATTTTTGTATTAGAAACACATTTTTATTTTTAAATCAAAATTCTTCCATTAAAGTCCGTTTAAATTAGTTTCAATAGATACTTACCTGCCTTACCTGCATTCCGGTGCGCGTTGCGCGAGTCCGAGTCTTGTGGGGTAGACAGTAGTCCTGGTTTTGGTTAAATTTTCGGTAAAAATTCACGTTTTTCATTGGAAAATCAAAATTTTTGTTCAGCATAATTTTCAGTGACACCGTAGTTGGTTAGCTCGCGTGGAGACGCGTCTTTCGACACCTCGCCCGTCCGTCTAGCGTATATAGCCACTTAGATACCAAAAAATTTTCTTTGTTCTATACAATTCGTAGCCATCAAATTCTACCTAAGCAAACCAAGTTTGCATAGAATCTATATAACTTTGCTTCCCGGTGAGGTAATTTGACGCTGTTTTCAGCTACTATATTCATAATTGGGCTACCTGAGACCATCCCAGCAAAAATAATTGACGAAACGCGAAAAAATTTTTTCTTTTCGCCTATAGACATAGAAAATTCATTCAATTTTTGTATTAGAAACACATTTTTATTTTTAAATCAAAATTCTTCCATTAAAGTCCGTTTAAATTAGTTTCAATAGATACTTACCTGCCTTACCTGCATTCCGGTGCGCGTTGCGCGAGTCCGAGTCTTGTGGGGTAGACAGTAGTCCTGGTTTTGGTTAAATTTTCGGTAAAAATTCACGTTTGTCATTGGAAAATCAAAATTTTTGTTCAGCATAATTTTCAGTGACACCGTAGTTGGCTAGCTCGCGCGGAGACGCGTCTTTCGACACCTCGCCCGTCCGTCTAGCGTATATAGCCACTTAGATACCAAAAAATTTTCTTTGTTCTATACAATTCGTAGCCATCAAATTCTACCTAAGCAAACCAAGTTTGCATAGAATCTATATAACTTTGCTTCCCGGTGAGGTAATTTGACGCTGTTTTCAGCTACTATATTCATAATTGGGCTACCTGAGACCATCCCAGCAAAAATAATTGACGAAACGCGAAAAAATTTTTCTTTTCGCCTATAGACATAGAAAATTCATTCAATTTTTGTATTAGAAACACATTTTTATTTTTAAATCAAAATTCTTCCATTAAAGTCCGTTTAAATTAGTTTCAATAGATACTTACCTGCCTTACCTGCATTCCGGTGCGCGTTGCGCGAGTCCGAGTCTTGTGGGGTAGACAGTAGTCCTGGTTTTGGTTAAATTTTCGGTAAAAATTCACGTTTTTCATTGGAAAATCAAAATTTTTGTTCAGCATAATTTTCAGTGACACCGTAGTTGGTTAGCTCGCGTGGAGACGCGTCTTTCGACACCTCGCCCGTCCGTCTAGCGTATATAGCCACTTAGATACCAAAAAATTTTCTTTGTTCTATACAATTCGTAGCCATCAAATTCTACCTAAGCAAACCAAGTTTGCATAGAATCTATATAACTTTGCTTCCCGGTGAGGTAATTTGACGCTGTTTTCAGCTACTATATTCATAATTGGGCTACCTGAGACCATCCCAGCAAAAATAATTGACGAAACGCGAAAAAATTTTTTCTTTTCGCCTATAGACATAGAAAATTCATTCAATTTTTGTATTAGAAACACATTTTTATTTTTAAATCAAAATTCTTCCATTAAAGTCCGTTTAAATTAGTTTCAATAGATACTTACCTGCCTTACCTGCATTCCGGTGCGCGTTGCGCGAGTCCGAGTCTTGTGGGGTAGTCAGAATTCCTGGTTTTGGTATAATTTTCGGAGAAAATTCACGTTTTTCATCTGAAATTCAAAATTTTTGTTCAGCATAATTTTCAGTGACGTCATAGTTGGCTAGCTCGCGCGGAGACGCGTCTTTCGACACCTCGCCCGTCCGTCTAGCATAGATAGCCACTTAGATACCTAGAAATTTTCTTTGTTCTATACAATTCGTAGCCATCAAATTCTACCTAAGCAAACCAAGTTTGCATAGAATCTATATAACTTTGCTTCCCGGTGAGGTAATTTGACGCTGTTTTCAGCTACTATATTCATAATTGGGCTACCTGAGACCATCCCAGCAAAAATAATTGACGAAACGCGAAAAAATTTTTCTTTTCGCCTATAGACATAGAAAATTCATTCAATTTTTGTATTAGAAACACATTTTTATTTTTAAATCAAAATTCTTCCATTAAAGTCCGTTTAAATTAGTTTCAATAGATACTTACCTGCCTTACCTGCATTCCGGTGCGCGTTGCGCGAGTCCGAGTCTTGTGGGGTAGTCAGAATTCCTGGTTTTGGTATAATTTTCGGAGAAAATTCACGTTTTTCATCTAAAACTCAAAATTTTTGTTCAGCATAATTTTCAGTGACGTCATAGTTGGCTAGCTCGCGCGGAGACGCGTCTGTCGACACCTCGCCCGTCCGTCTAGCTTATATAGCCACTTAGATACCTAGAAATTTTCTTTGTTCTATACAATTCGTAGCCATCAAATTCTACCTAAGCAAACCAAGTTTGCATAGGAACGATATAACTTTGCTTCCCGGTGAGGTAATTTGACGCTGTTTTCAGCTACTATATTCATAATTGGGCTACCTGAGACCATCCCAGCAAAAATAATTGACGAAACGCGAAAAAATTTTTCTTTTCGCCTATAGACATAGAAAATTCATTCAATTTTTGTATTAGAAACACATTTTTATTTTTAAATCAAAATTCTTCCATTAAAGTCCGTTTAAATTAGTTTCAATAGATACTTACCTGCCTTACCTGCATTCCGGTGCGCGTTGCGCGAGTCCGAGTCTTGTGGGGTAGTCAGAATTCCTGGTTTTGGTATAATTTTCGGAGAAAATTCACGTTTTTCATCTGAAATTCAAAATTTTTGTTCAGCATAATTTTCAGTGACGTCATAGTTGGCTAGCTCGCGCGGAGACGCGTCTTTCGACACCTCGCCCGTCCGTCTAGCATAGATAGCCACTTAGATACCTAGAAATTTTCTTTGTTCTATACAATTCGTAGCCATCAAATTCTACCTAAGCAAACCAAGTTTGCATAGAATCTATATAACTTTGCTTCCCGGTGAGGTAATTTGACGCTGTTTTCAGCTACTATATTCATAATTGGGCTACCTGAGACCATCCCAGCAAAAATAATTGACGAAACGCGAAAAAATTTTTCTTTTCGCCTATAGACATAGAAAATTCATTCAATTTTTGTATTAGAAACACATTTTTATTTTTAAATCAAAATTCTTCCATTAAAGTCCGTTTAAATTAGTTTCAATAGATACTTACCTGCCTTACCTGCATTCCGGTGCGCGTTGCGCGAGTCCGAGTCTTGTGGGGTAGACAGTAGTCCTGGTTTTGGTTAAATTTTCGGTAAAAATTCACGTTTTTCATTGGAAAATCAAAATTTTTGTTCAGCATAATTTTCAGTGACACCGTAGTTGGTTAGCTCGCGTGGAGACGCGTCTTTCGACACCTCGCCCGTCCGTCTAGCGTATATAGCCACTTAGATACCAAAAAATTTTCTTTGTTCTATACAATTCGTAGCCATCAAATTCTACCTAAGCAAACCAAGTTTGCATAGAATCTATATAACTTTGCTTCCCGGTGAGGTAATTTGACGCTGTTTTCAGCTACTATATTCATAATTGGGCTACCTGAGACCATCCCAGCAAAAATAATTGACGAAACGCGAAAAAATTTTTTCTTTTCGCCTATAGACATAGAAAATTCATTCAATTTTTGTATTAGAAACACATTTTTATTTTTAAATCAAAATTCTTCCATTAAAGTCCGTTTAAATTAGTTTCAATAGATACTTACCTGCCTTACCTGCATTCCGGTGCGCGTTGCGCGAGTCCGAGTCTTGTGGGGTAGACAGTAGTCCTGGTTTTGGTTAAATTTTCGGTAAAAATTCACGTTTGTCATTGGAAAATCAAAATTTTTGTTCAGCATAATTTTCAGTGACACCGTAGTTGGCTAGCTCGCGCGGAGACGCGTCTTTCGACACCTCGCCCGTCCGTCTAGCGTATATAGCCACTTAGATACCAAAAAATTTTCTTTGTTCTATACAATTCGTAGCCATCAAATTCTACCTAAGCAAACCAAGTTTGCATAGAATCTATATAACTTTGCTTCCCGGTGAGGTAATTTGACGCTGTTTTCAGCTACTATATTCATAATTGGGCTACCTGAGACCATCCCAGCAAAAATAATTGACGAAACGCGAAAAAATTTTTCTTTTCGCCTATAGACATAGAAAATTCATTCAATTTTTGTATTAGAAACACATTTTTATTTTTAAATCAAAATTCTTCCATTAAAGTCCGTTTAAATTAGTTTCAATAGATACTTACCTGCCTTACCTGCATTCCGGTGCGCGTTGCGCGAGTCCGAGTCTTGTGGGGTAGACAGTAGTCCTGGTTTTGGTTAAATTTTCGGTAAAAATTCACGTTTTTCATTGGAAAATCAAAATTTTTGTTCAGCATAATTTTCAGTGACACCGTAGTTGGTTAGCTCGCGTGGAGACGCGTCTTTCGACACCTCGCCCGTCCGTCTAGCGTATATAGCCACTTAGATACCAAAAAATTTTCTTTGTTCTATACAATTCGTAGCCATCAAATTCTACCTAAGCAAACCAAGTTTGCATAGAATCTATATAACTTTGCTTCCCGGTGAGGTAATTTGACGCTGTTTTCAGCTACTATATTCATAATTGGGCTACCTGAGACCATCCCAGCAAAAATAATTGACGAAACGCGAAAAAATTTTTCTTTTCGCCTATAGACATAGAAAATTCATTCAATTTTTGTATTAGAAACACATTTTTATTTTTAAATCAAAATTCTTCCATTAAAGTCCGTTTAAATTAGTTTCAATAGATACTTACCTGCCTTACCTGCATTCCGGTGCGCGTTGCGCGAGTCCGAGTCTTGTGGGGTAGACAGTAGTCCTGGTTTTGGTTAAATTTTCGGTAAAAATTCACGTTTTTCATTGGAAAATCAAAATTTTTGTTCAGCATAATTTTCAGTGACACCGTAGTTGGTTAGCTCGCGTGGAGACGCGTCTTTCGACACCTCGCCCGTCCGTCTAGCGTATATAGCCACTTAGATACCAAAAAATTTTCTTTGTTCTATACAATTCGTAGCCATCAAATTCTACCTAAGCAAACCAAGTTTGCATAGAATCTATATAACTTTGCTTCCCGGTGAGGTAATTTGACGCTGTTTTCAGCTACTATATTCATAATTGGGCTACCTGAGACCATCCCAGCAAAAATAATTGACGAAACGCGAAAAAATTTTTTCTTTTCGCCTATAGACATAGAAAATTCATTCAATTTTTGTATTAGAAACACATTTTTATTTTTAAATCAAAATTCTTCCATTAAAGTCCGTTTAAATTAGTTTCAATAGATACTTACCTGCCTTACCTGCATTCCGGTGCGCGTTGCGCGAGTCCGAGTCTTGTGGGGTAGACAGTAGTCCTGGTTTTGGTTAAATTTTCGGTAAAAATTCACGTTTGTCATTGGAAAATCAAAATTTTTGTTCAGCATAATTTTCAGTGACACCGTAGTTGGCTAGCTCGCGCGGAGACGCGTCTTTCGACACCTCGCCCGTCCGTCTAGCGTATATAGCCACTTAGATACCAAAAAATTTTCTTTGTTCTATACAATTCGTAGCCATCAAATTCTACCTAAGCAAACCAAGTTTGCATAGGAACGATATAACTTTGCTTCCCGGTGAGGTAATTTGACGCTGTTTTCAGCTACTATATTCATAATTGGGCTACCTGAGACCATCCCAGCAAAAATAATTGACGAAACGCGAAAAAATTTTTCTTTTCGCCTATAGACATAGAAAATTCATTCAATTTTTGTATTAGAAACACATTTTTATTTTTAAATCAAAATTCTTCCATTAAAGTCCGTTTAAATTAGTTTCAATAGATACTTACCTGCCTTACCTGCATTCCGGTGCGCGTTGCGCGAGTCCGAGTCTTGTGGGGTAGTCAGAATTCCTGGTTTTGGTATAATTTTCGGAGAAAATTCACGTTTTTCATCTGAAATTCAAAATTTTTGTTCAGCATAATTTTCAGTGACGTCATAGTTGGCTAGCTCGCGCGGAGACGCGTCTTTCGACACCTCGCCCGTCCGTCTAGCATAGATAGCCACTTAGATACCTAGAAATTTTCTTTGTTCTATACAATTCGTAGCCATCAAATTCTACCTAAGCAAACCAAGTTTGCATAGAATCTATATAACTTTGCTTCCCGGTGAGGTAATTTGACGCTGTTTTCAGCTACTATATTCATAATTGGGCTACCTGAGACCATCCCAGCAAAAATAATTGACGAAACGCGAAAAAATTTTTCTTTTCGCCTATAGACATAGAAAATTCATTCAATTTTTGTACTAGAAACACATTTTTATTTTTAAATCAAAATTCTTCCATTAAAGTCCGTTTAAATTAGTTTCAATAGATACTTACCTGCCTTACCTGCATTCCGGTGCGCGTTGCGCGAGTCCGAGTCTTGTGGGGTAGTCAGAATTCCTGGTTTTGGTATAATTTTCGGAGAAAATTCACGTTTTTCATCTGAAATTCAAAATTTTTGTTCAGCATAATTTTCAGTGACGTCATAGTTGGCTAGCTCGCGCGGAGACGCGTCTTTCGACACCTCGCCCGTCCGTCTAGCATAGATAGCCACTTAGATACCTAGAAATTTTCTTTGTTCTATACAATTCGTAGCCATCAAATTCTACCTAAGCAAACCAAGTTTGCATAGAATCTATATAACTTTGCTTCCCGGTGAGGTAATTTGACGCTGTTTTCAGCTACTATATTCATAATTGGGCTACCTGAGACCATCCCAGCAAAAATAATTGACGAAACGCGAAAAAATTTTTTCTTTTCGCCTATAGACATAGAAAATTCATTCAATTTTTGTATTAGAAACACATTTTTATTTTTAAATCAAAATTCTTCCATTAAAGTCCGTTTAAATTAGTTTCAATAGATACTTACCTGCCTTACCTGCATTCCGGTGCGCGTTGCGCGAGTCCGAGTCTTGTGGGGTAGACAGTAGTCCTGGTTTTGGTTAAATTTTCGGTAAAAATTCACGTTTGTCATTGGAAAATCAAAATTTTTGTTCAGCATAATTTTCAGTGACACCGTAGTTGGCTAGCTCGCGCGGAGACGCGTCTTTCGACACCTCGCCCGTCCGTCTAGCGTATATAGCCACTTAGATACCAAAAAATTTTCTTTGTTCTATACAATTCGTAGCCATCAAATTCTACCTAAGCAAACCAAGTTTGCATAGAATCTATATAACTTTGCTTCCCGGTGAGGTAATTTGACGCTGTTTTCAGCTACTATATTCATAATTGGGCTACCTGAGACCATCCCAGCAAAAATAATTGACGAAACGCGAAAAAATTTTTCTTTTCGCCTATAGACATAGAAAATTCATTCAATTTTTGTATTAGAAACACATTTTTATTTTTAAATCAAAATTCTTCCATTAAAGTCCGTTTAAATTAGTTTCAATAGATACTTACCTGCCTTACCTGCATTCCGGTGCGCGTTGCGCGAGTCCGAGTCTTGTGGGGTAGACAGTAGTCCTGGTTTTGGTTAAATTTTCGGTAAAAATTCACGTTTTTCATTGGAAAATCAAAATTTTTGTTCAGCATAATTTTCAGTGACACCGTAGTTGGTTAGCTCGCGTGGAGACGCGTCTTTCGACACCTCGCCCGTCCGTCTAGCGTATATAGCCACTTAGATACCAAAAAATTTTCTTTGTTCTATACAATTCGTAGCCATCAAATTCTACCTAAGCAAACCAAGTTTGCATAGAATCTATATAACTTTGCTTCCCGGTGAGGTAATTTGACGCTGTTTTCAGCTACTATATTCATAATTGGGCTACCTGAGACCATCCCAGCAAAAATAATTGACGAAACGCGAAAAAATTTTTTCTTTTCGCCTATAGACATAGAAAATTCATTCAATTTTTGTATTAGAAACACATTTTTATTTTTAAATCAAAATTCTTCCATTAAAGTCCGTTTAAATTAGTTTCAATAGATACTTACCTGCCTTACCTGCATTCCGGTGCGCGTTGCGCGAGTCCGAGTCTTGTGGGGTAGACAGTAGTCCTGGTTTTGGTTAAATTTTCGGTAAAAATTCACGTTTGTCATTGGAAAATCAAAATTTTTGTTCAGCATAATTTTCAGTGACACCGTAGTTGGCTAGCTCGCGCGGAGACGCGTCTTTCGACACCTCGCCCGTCCGTCTAGCGTATATAGCCACTTAGATACCAAAAAATTTTCTTTGTTCTATACAATTCGTAGCCATCAAATTCTACCTAAGCAAACCAAGTTTGCATAGGAACGATATAACTTTGCTTCCCGGTGAGGTAATTTGACGCTGTTTTCAGCTACTATATTCATAATTGGGCTACCTGAGACCATCCCAGCAAAAATAATTGACGAAACGCGAAAAAATTTTTCTTTTCGCCTATAGACATAGAAAATTCATTCAATTTTTGTATTAGAAACACATTTTTATTTTTAAATCAAAATTCTTCCATTAAAGTCCGTTTAAATTAGTTTCAATAGATACTTACCTGCCTTACCTGCATTCCGGTGCGCGTTGCGCGAGTCCGAGTCTTGTGGGGTAGTCAGAATTCCTGGTTTTGGTATAATTTTCGGAGAAAATTCACGTTTTTCATCTGAAATTCAAAATTTTTGTTCAGCATAATTTTCAGTGACGTCATAGTTGGCTAGCTCGCGCGGAGACGCGTCTTTCGACACCTCGCCCGTCCGTCTAGCATAGATAGCCACTTAGATACCTAGAAATTTTCTTTGTTCTATACAATTCGTAGCCATCAAATTCTACCTAAGCAAACCAAGTTTGCATAGAATCTATATAACTTTGCTTCCCGGTGAGGTAATTTGACGCTGTTTTCAGCTACTATATTCATAATTGGGCTACCTGAGACCATCCCAGCAAAAATAATTGACGAAACGCGAAAAAATTTTTCTTTTCGCCTATAGACATAGAAAATTCATTCAATTTTTGTACTAGAAACACATTTTTATTTTTAAATCAAAATTCTTCCATTAAAGTCCGTTTAAATTAGTTTCAATAGATACTTACCTGCCTTACCTGCATTCCGGTGCGCGTTGCGCGAGTCCGAGTCTTGTGGGGTAGTCAGAATTCCTGGTTTTGGTATAATTTTCGGAGAAAATTCACGTTTTTCATCTGAAATTCAAAATTTTTGTTCAGCATAATTTTCAGTGACGTCATAGTTGGCTAGCTCGCGCGGAGACGCGTCTTTCGACACCTCGCCCGTCCGTCTAGCATAGATAGCCACTTAGATACCTAGAAATTTTCTTTGTTCTATACAATTCGTAGCCATCAAATTCTACCTAAGCAAACCAAGTTTGCATAGAATCTATATAACTTTGCTTCCCGGTGAGGTAATTTGACGCTGTTTTCAGCTACTATATTCATAATTGGGCTACCTGAGACCATCCCAGCAAAAATAATTGACGAAACGCGAAAAAATTTTTTCTTTTCGCCTATAGACATAGAAAATTCATTCAATTTTTGTATTAGAAACACATTTTTATTTTTAAATCAAAATTCTTCCATTAAAGTCCGTTTAAATTAGTTTCAATAGATACTTACCTGCCTTACCTGCATTCCGGTGCGCGTTGCGCGAGTCCGAGTCTTGTGGGGTAGACAGTAGTCCTGGTTTTGGTTAAATTTTCGGTAAAAATTCACGTTTGTCATTGGAAAATCAAAATTTTTGTTCAGCATAATTTTCAGTGACACCGTAGTTGGCTAGCTCGCGCGGAGACGCGTCTTTCGACACCTCGCCCGTCCGTCTAGCGTATATAGCCACTTAGATACCAAAAATTTTTCTTTGTTCTATACAATTCGTAGCCATCAAATTCTACCTAAGCAAACCAAGTTTGCATAGAATCTATATAACTTTGCTTCCCGGTGAGGTAATTTGACGCTGTTTTCAGCTACTATATTCATAATTGGGCTACCTGAGACCATCCCAGCAAAAAATAATTGACAAAACGCGAAAAAATTTTGCCCGCCCACCCACCCTGTGTCTACTAGCTGGGTGGACGAACCTTATTTTGACCATTTTTTACTATTAAGTTTTAATCGTTTGTTTAATTGTACAGTGTGTGGACTCTAGTCCGAGCTAATATAACTTGCTTCTAAGCGTCATTTGTTTGTCATTTGACTTATATTTGACAGAGCTTCCTGTAGTATCAGGAATTTTATTGACCTGACGGTCGTTCGTCCCTAAGACGACGTATTATTCTTTTGATTGTGTAAATTGTCGCTTTTTGTGTTTCCCCCCTTTACAGGGACACAAAAGCATCACCAGTGCCTCTGACTATTTTTATGAACCTTACCTTCACGAAAGCTACCGCAATGTTTCGTACACCGGCTAAGAACACCGCGAGCTCACCAGGTACCAGGGGCTCGCCGCGCTCCACTGAGAAAGCTGAACCCCCGCTACCAAGCGTAAGGCGTAGCATAGGGGAATGGGAGGCCGGGAAATCTGAGCCCCAGGCCAAGTCCCCGGCCAGCCAAAAGCGTGACAGCACTCTTGAGACGCGGCGAGCTCCTGCAGACACCGCAAAACCACCCAAGGTACCTGAGTCTGGGTACCCCAATCTCACGGCAGAGGCAAGAGCTTGCCTTAATAAAGCCAAGCTCTATTTGGGCTACTCTCGTAACCTCAAAAGCGAGATCAAGGCGGAGGTACTTAGCTCAATAAACAGGCTCTACGAGTTGGTCAAGGAGTCGGAACGGAGCAAAACTTCCGGTGCACCTGCACCTGCAGTCGCACCTGTGGTGGCACCTGCAGCCGTACCTGCAGCTATACCCACTATAAACGACAGCTTCGAACCCATAAAGAATGAGCTCATAGAAGCAATGAAACAGCATAGCTCACTAATTAAAGAGAACATGCAAAGCATGGGAAAGTTACAGGATGCTTTAGCGATCACACCAAGCGCTGGAGAGACAACCTATGCCGGTGTTGTGGCAGCGCGTAGTGGCCAGACCGGGGGACAGGCCCTGGAGCGAGCGACGCTGCACTCAGTGGTTGTCTCCTCAAAAGAAGACTTCGACACGGGAGAGGAGGTCCTCGAAAGGATAAGAAAAGCGGTGGATGCTAAAGAGGGCTGGGTGCAGGTGGAGAGAGTAAGGAAAGCCAAGGACAGGAAAATAATTATGGGGTGCACAACAAAGGAGGAAAGAAGAAAGATAAAGGAGAGATTGGAAGCGGTTGGAGAGAACCTCATTGTCGAGGAAGTGACAAACAGAGACCCGCTTCTGATTCTGAGGGATGTGTTGTTAGTACACACTGATGAGGAGGTCCTCAAAGCCCTCAAGAATCAGAACCGGGAGATCTTTCACGACCTTGGCGACGAGGCAGACAGAATGAAAGTCAGGTACAGAAAAAAGACTAGGAACCCGCTAGTGAGCCACATCGTGCTGACTGTCTCCCCCACTATTTGGAGGAGGGCGATCGAAGGAGGGAAGCTCCGGGTTGACCTCCAAAGGGTACACGTCGAAGACCAGACGCCTCTGGTGCAGTGCACCCGCTGCTTGGGCTACGGTCATGGGAAGCGCTTCTGCAAAGAAGCAGCTGACCTTTGCAGCCACTGCGGCGGACCGCACATTAGAGCGGACTGCCCAGATAAGCAGCTGGAAGAAGCAGCGGCCTGCATTAACTGTACCAGATCCAAGATGGGAGACCGCGAGCACAACGCTTTCAGCAGTGAATGCCCGGTCCGAAGAAAGTGGGACGCATTGGCCCGAGCTACAACGGCATATTGCTAAGGTGGTCTTGGCATCTGCCCGCAAAACAGCGCGACGATACTGGCGCAACACCAACTGCGTCGCTGTACTATGCTCACCGGACAGGCTGGCGCATCACTGCACAGGTGTGAAGGCAATCACAGGACTAGACCATCAAGGTCTTATAAAGATTATTTTAAATTGTACCCAGTTTCATGAGAAACTGGACCAATTGAAGCAGAAAAATCAGCTGTGGTGGTCCGACAAACTAGCCATGAAAAAGGAGAGAGGCACTAAAATAGAGAAAAGTCGTTGTGCCAAGCCAGTCCGCAATGTGAGAGTCGTCAAACGGTATCTGAAAGAGAAGGTAACGTTTAAGCAAAAGGCAGCCAAAGCTCGGTTCTATGGTTTAGATATTATTGTTATAGTAAAAGTATCTATTATAGTAGTTAATAATATTAATAAATTAGGAAACAAAAGTAAATTAGATTATAAATATGACTATATAATATATTGTTATATATATTAGGATAGGCATGATATTAAAATAGTGTGAAAAAAAAAATATAGATAAGATTAGTGTAGATAAAACTATGTTTATTTTATGACTCCATAAAATAGAAAGAACGTATAAAAACACAAAAAAGGAAAATACAAAAATAATAATATATTAAAACTAAGTGTGTGTTAGCCTGTAAATGAAATATAAAATAATTAAAAAAAAAAAAAAAAAAAAAAAAAAAAAAAGAAGGAAAATACAAAAATAATACATAGATAAAAGAGTGTTAGATTGTAGTTTATTAATACATAGTCTGTATAAGTAACTATAAGTTTAAATTCTAAAACATTAAAAGCACAAAAACAAAACAAACAAGCATAATATATATTGAAATTCTCCATCTTCCCTATTACGTAGGAATTAATTAGTGCAAAACCTGTCAAGTGATACAAAAGGCTCTGATCATGTCAGAGGTAACTGGCAAGGCAGGAGTGGGTTTTAGCCGGTAAGAGTCCGGCACTACCCAGACTGCGTCACTAGTGAGGCAGTCTGGGTGTCCATGAGGATTTCCCACTCCTGCCCAAACAAAAAAAAAAAAAAAAAAAAAAAAAAAAAAAAAAAAAAAAAAAAAAAAAAAAAAAAAAACCTAACCTAACCTAACCTAACCTAACCTAACCTAACCTAACCTAACCTAACCTAACCTAACCTAACCTAACCTAACCTAACCTAACCTAACCTAACCTAACCTAACCTAACCTAACCTAACCTAACCTAACCCATATAACTTTGCTTCCCGGTGAGGTAATTTGACGCTGTTTTCAGCTACTATATTCATAATTGGGCTACCTGAGACCATCCCAGCAAAAATAATTGACGAAACGCGAAAAAATTTTTCTTTTCGCCTATAGACATAGAAAATTCATTCAATTTTTGTATTAGAAACACATTTTTATTTTTAAATCAAAATTCTTCCATTAAAGTCCGTTTAAATTAGTTTCAATAGATACTTACCTGCCTTACCTGCATTCCGGTGCGCGTTGCGCGAGTCCGAGTCTTGTGGGGTAGTCAGAATTCCTGGTTTTGGTATAATTTTCGGAGAAAATTCACGTTTTTCATCTAAAACTCAAAATTTTTGTTCAGCATAATTTTCAGTGACGTCATAGTTGGCTAGCTCGCGCGGAGACGCGTCTGTCGACACCTCGCCCGTCCGTCTAGCTTATATAGCCACTTAGATACCTAGAAATTTTCTTTGTTCTATACAATTCGTAGCCATCAAATTCTACCTAAGCAAACCAAGTTTGCATAGGAACGATATAACTTTGCTTCCCGGTGAGGTAATTTGACGCTGTTTTCAGCTACTATATTCATAATTGGGCTACCTGAGACCATCCCAGCAAAAATAATTGACGAAACGCGAAAAAATTTTTCTTTTCGCCTATAGACATAGAAAATTCATTCAATTTTTGTATTAGAAACACATTTTTATTTTTAAATCAAAATTCTTCCATTAAAGTCCGTTTAAATTAGTTTCAATAGATACTTACCTGCCTTACCTGCATTCCGGTGCGCGTTGCGCGAGTCCGAGTCTTGTGGGGTAGTCAGAATTCCTGGTTTTGGTATAATTTTCGGAGAAAATTCACGTTTTTCATCTGAAATTCAAAATTTTTGTTCAGCATAATTTTCAGTGACGTCATAGTTGGCTAGCTCGCGCGGAGACGCGTCTTTCGACACCTCGCCCGTCCGTCTAGCATAGATAGCCACTTAGATACCTAGAAATTTTCTTTGTTCTATACAATTCGTAGCCATCAAATTCTACCTAAGCAAACCAAGTTTGCATAGAATCTATATAACTTTGCTTCCCGGTGAGGTAATTTGACGCTGTTTTCAGCTACTATATTCATAATTGGGCTACCTGAGACCATCCCAGCAAAAATAATTGACGAAACGCGAAAAAATTTTTCTTTTCGCCTATAGACATAGAAAATTCATTCAATTTTTGTATTAGAAACACATTTTTATTTTTAAATCAAAATTCTTCCATTAAAGTCCGTTTAAATTAGTTTCAATAGATACTTACCTGCCTTACCTGCATTCCGGTGCGCGTTGCGCGAGTCCGAGTCTTGTGGGGTAGTCAGAATTCCTGGTTTTGGTATAATTTTCGGAGAAAATTCACGTTTTTCATCTAAAACTCAAAATTTTTGTTCAGCATAATTTTCAGTGACGTCATAGTTGGCTAGCTCGCGCGGAGACGCGTCTGTCGACACCTCGCCCGTCCGTCTAGCTTATATAGCCACTTAGATACCTAGAAATTTTCTTTGTTCTATACAATTCGTAGCCATCAAATTCTACCTAAGCAAACCAAGTTTGCATAGGAACGATATAACTTTGCTTCCCGGTGAGGTAATTTGACGCTGTTTTCAGCTACTATATTCATAATTGGGCTACCTGAGACCATCCCAGCAAAAATAATTGACGAAACGCGAAAAAATTTTTCTTTTCGCCTATAGACATAGAAAATTCATTCAATTTTTGTATTAGAAACACATTTTTATTTTTAAATCAAAATTCTTCCATTAAAGTCCGTTTAAATTAGTTTCAATAGATACTTACCTGCCTTACCTGCATTCCGGTGCGCGTTGCGCGAGTCCGAGTCTTGTGGGGTAGTCAGAATTCCTGGTTTTGGTATAATTTTCGGAGAAAATTCACGTTTTTCATCTGAAATTCAAAATTTTTGTTCAGCATAATTTTCAGTGACGTCATAGTTGGCTAGCTCGCGCGGAGACGCGTCTTTCGACACCTCGCCCGTCCGTCTAGCATAGATAGCCACTTAGATACCTAGAAATTTTCTTTGTTCTATACAATTCGTAGCCATCAAATTCTACCTAAGCAAACCAAGTTTGCATAGAATCTATATAACTTTGCTTCCCGGTGAGGTAATTTGACGCTGTTTTCAGCTACTATATTCATAATTGGGCTACCTGAGACCATCCCAGCAAAAATAATTGACGAAACGCGAAAAAATTTTTCTTTTCGCCTATAGACATAGAAAATTCATTCAATTTTTGTACTAGAAACACATTTTTATTTTTAAATCAAAATTCTTCCATTAAAGTCCGTTTAAATTAGTTTCAATAGATACTTACCTGCCTTACCTGCATTCCGGTGCGCGTTGCGCGAGTCCGAGTCTTGTGGGGTAGTCAGAATTCCTGGTTTTGGTATAATTTTCGGAGAAAATTCACGTTTTTCATCTGAAATTCAAAATTTTTGTTCAGCATAATTTTCAGTGACGTCATAGTTGGCTAGCTCGCGCGGAGACGCGTCTTTCGACACCTCGCCCGTCCGTCTAGCATAGATAGCCACTTAGATACCTAGAAATTTTCTTTGTTCTATACAATTCGTAGCCATCAAATTCTACCTAAGCAAACCAAGTTTGGGGTGCTTGGACAGGAAACCTCCCCGTGTGCCCGTAGGCTGGAGTTTCCCTTGGATACGTCTGGGGGAAAGGCCAGTCTCCGGGACGGTGCACCCTGGGATGCGGGCAATATCCCCCATTGGGTACTGTGTGCCTAATGGGTGTCGTTGCCCGTATGCCAATATCCTGTCGGCGGGACGCTCCAACGCGTGTATCTCTGCGCTCATGCAGAGACGCACAGCGGCGGAGTAAGAGCGGGCTCGGTGTGCACTCACCCTGCCACCGGGCAGGCAAGAAGGAGTGCTCTCCTTCTGCCACCGTTAATCTCGTAGCCCCGAAGATTGTCACGGTCATGTCTCTGACTTTTGACGGGGGTCGAGGGCCTTGGCTTAACCGCCTGGGCCGCGAGGAAGAAATCCTCTATAAAAAATTACCCCAAACCTCCAAGCGGCGGCGCACCGTGAGGGAGGTTGTAAGCTTGACTAATGGGTAGCTTAATTAGTCTCGAGTGCGAACCACTATTTTTGAGCCAGTACACAAAGTTTTTACTCGTGGGAACTACTATGGAAATAAATAAAAAAAACCAAAAACCACAACAGGAGGAGGAGAGTGATGCGGGGTCGGAGTCCGACACCGTATCAAGCGCGAAGGGCTCTGTGAAGGGCCCGGAGCATGCGGCAGTGGGCGCTTCGAGGAGGGCAGAGTTCCTCAAGAAGCGCCCTAAACCAAAGGACGGCCAGGGGTCGTCCTCGGATGGCGGGATGGCCTCGACCCGAAAGCTCGGGAAGGTCTGTCGGAGCGGTGGGGTCCGGTTAGGCAGAGGCCTAACCATAAAGGATCCCGCCGAGCCGAGTGTCGAGGCGGACCAGCGATCCGAGGCGTTGGCCACGGAGGAGCAGCTCTCGGGGGGGACCAGCAGCAGGGCCCTCTCGGAGACGTCTGACGACGAGCCGGATGCTGCTGGCGGCTCCAACGAGGAGCGAATGGCCAGGCTCGCGGAGGTTGTGGCTGCGGCAGTCAAGGGGGTGACCTTGAAGAGGCTTCAGGCCTCTAAAGACAAGGCCATAGCCGCAGCCATAGCCTCCATTATGGCGGCAGCGGAGGACCTGCACACCGGACCTCCGTCGGACATCATGTCCGAAATGCGGGCGGAGGTCGCCCGCTTGGCAGCCGCCACGGAGCTTCTCCGTAAGGAGAATGAAGAGCTCCGAGCGGACCTGGCCGTGCTCCGAGGAGCTGGCCCGAGGGTGGTGCCTCAGAAGGGGGCGGGGCATGGGCAGCGTGGACCCGTGCCTGAGGAGGACCGGGTGCTGACTCTGGTTCGGCAGGAGCTGGCTGCCTTCCAGAGTCGGTTTTCCGCCCTGGAGGCCATAGTCCTTCGCCCCCCCCTAGCGGCGAGCCGGTCAGCATCGGGCCAGCAAAGGTCCACGTATGCCGTCGCCACGACTGCCACGGCCAAGTCGGCACCGCAGTCGGGTCGGACCCCGGCGAAACCGGTGCCGCCCAAGCCCAAGAAGGGTGGGGTGGCTGCTCAGGCGGCTACGCCCCCAGCCGTGGTGCCAGGACGGTCGGCCCCGCCTCCCCCATCTCCCGCGGCTGACGCCGAATGGGAAGTGGCCGGGGCGAAAAAGAAGGCGGGCAAGGCAGCGAGGGCGGCCAAAAGGAAGGAGAGGCGGCAGCGGCGCAAAAAGCGTAGCGCCGCGGCTAGGTTACGCGCCCCGAAGTCCGCAGCCGTAGTGATAACACTACAGCCGGAAGCGGAGAAGAAGGGCGTGTCCTACCGCGACGTGCTTTCGAAAGCAAGGGCGGCGGTTAACCTCGCGGAGCTGGGTGTCTCCAACGGCATGCGGATGAGGGTCACTGCGACCGGAGCCCGCATGCTGGAGATCCCCGGCGCGGCCAGTGGCCCGACCGCTGACGCCCTGGCCGAAAGGCTTAGGGCGTCCCTAGACGCGGACGAGGTCCGAGTGTCCAGGCCCACCAAGTGCGCTGACATGCGCATCTTGGGCCTGGACGACTCCGTGACGGAGGGCGAGGTGGTGGCCGCCGTAGTCAGGACGGGAGAATGCTCTGCCGAGCAGGTGAAGGCAGGCACCATCCGTCCTGACAACACGGGCATGCGAACCGTCACGGTGAGCTGCCCCGTGTCGGCGGCCCGAAAAATCACTGAGGAGGGCCGTAGGCTTCTGGTGGGTTGGGTATCCGCGCAGGTAAAACTGCTGGAACCCAGACCTCTGAGGTGCTTCCGCTGCCAGGTGGGTCACCACGTGGGAGTGCAATGCACCTCGGAGGTGGACCGCAGCAGTCACTGCTTCCGCTGCGGTCAGCCCGGTCACAAGGCCGGCTCGTGCGTCGCACCCAAGCCGCACTGTTACTTATGTGCGGCAGCTGGAAAGCCGGCCGAACACCGGGCTGGGAGCAAAGCCTGCGCTCCACCCGCCGAAGCCAGGGGCCGAGGCAAGGCCAAGCCCTCCGCCACCGCCGTCACCGCCGCAACCGCCGCCACTTCCGCCGCCGCTGCCGCGTCCACCGCCGTCGTCGCTGCCGTTGGCACCGTGGCAGGGCCTTCACAGGGGGCCCCGGGGGAGGCTAATATGGAGTGTCAGTGACGGCTCCATTACGCCTCCTCCAGGCGAATATCAACCACTGCGCCGCCGCTCAGGATCTGTTGATCCAGAGCATGGCGCAGTGGTCGATTAACATCGCCGTGGTCGCTGAGCCGTACTTTGTCCCGCCCAGGGATGACTGGGTGGAGGACCTGAGCGGCTCAGTGACCCTCATTTCGTCGGCCGCCGCCGGTACCCCGACCCTCGAGAGTGTCAAGAGGGGACGGGGTTGCGTGGCAGCACGGTTCGGGGAGATAGTCGTGGTAGGGGTGTACTTCTCCCCGAGCCGAACTCTCGCCGAGTTCCACAACTCCCTTGCGGAGTTGAGAGACGTCGTCGTCGGGTTTCGTTCCCTCCCCGTGCTAGTCCTCGGGGACTTCAATGCCAAGAGCTTGGCTTGGGGTTCCCGGTTGACGAATGTGCGGGGCAGGATGGTGGAGGACTGGGCTCTGGAAGCAGACCTGGTCGTCCTAAACCGGGGTTCTGTCGCCACGTGTGTGCGGATGCGGGGTGAGTCGGTGGTGGACATTTCGTTCGCCAGCCCCGCTCTGTCGCCACGTGTCATCGACTGGCGCGTCATGGAGGGGGTGGAGACGTATTCCGACCACCGGTACATCCGGTTTGACGTCTCCGCCCAGGCCTCGAGCGCGCCGGTCCGACAGGCCCCGTGTGGTCCGCGGTGGGCGTTGAAGCAGCTGGACCGGGAGCTTCTCCTGGAAGCCTCGATCGTGCAGGCCTGGGTGTCATCACCGGACAGGCCTGCCGACATAAACGACGAGGCCGAGTGGTTCCGGGAGACCATGTCCGACGTATGTGACGTGGCAATGCCCCGGGTCCAGCCAGGTCGTGCTTCACGCCAGGTGTACTGGTGGTCGCCGCAGTTGACAGCACTGCGCGAGGCGTGTGTTGCTGCGCGACACCTTTACTCCAGGCACCGCAGGCTCCGTATCCGCCCTCCGGATACGGTAGCCATTGAGGCGGAGCTGTACGAGGGGTACAGAGTGGCGAAGACCGCCCTCCGAGATGAGATCCTGCGGGCCAGAGTAGTGGCCCGCGAGGAGTCGCTGGAGACTCTGAACAGAGACCCGTGGGGACGCCCCTACAAAACGGTGCGGGATAAAATCCGCCCGTGGGCTCCCCCGCTGACGCAGAGTCTCCGGCCTCATCTCGTGCAGGACGTGGTGAGCGCTCTGTTCCCCTCACGAGGGGAGCACGCTCCCCCGCCTATGGCTCCGCCTCCTGCGGTGCCCGATGCGGACCACACCGACGACGACTACGACTCTCCAGAGGTGACCGAGGTAGACCTGAGAGTGGCGGTACGTAGGCTGAGTGCCAAGAATACCGCCCCAGGACCCGACGGCTTGCCCGGCAAAGCCTGGGTCCTGGCCTTGCAGGCTCTCGGGCCTCGACTAAGAGGGCTCCTAAGCGCATGCTTGGAGGAGGGCCAGTTCCCACTTCGCTGGAAGACGGGGAAACTGGTCCTCATTAAGAAGCCGGGGCGCCCAGCGGACTCTCCGTCCGCTTACCGGCCCATTGTGCTGCTCGACGAGGTGGGCAAGCTCTTTGAGAGAGTAATTGCAGACCGCCTCGTCGGGCGGTTGGTGCGGGTGGGGCCGGATTTGGCGGAGAGCCAGTTTGGTTTCCGCAAGGGGCGCTCCACGGTGGATGCCATCATGCGCGTGCGAGCCCTCACGACGGGGGATGCTGTGGCCCGGGGTGGGGTCGTCTTGGCGGTGTCATTAGACATCGCCAATGCCTTCAACACCCTGCCCTGGAGTTGCATAAGGGAGGCACTCCGTTATCACCGGATGCCGACCTACCTCTGTCGTGTGGTCGAGGCCTATTTGACGGACAGGGCCGTCATCTACCCCGGTCACCTCGGAGAGTGGAACCGGCGAGAGATGTCGTGCGGTGTCCCACAGGGATCGGTCCTGGGACCGCATCTGTGGGACATCGGATACGACTGGGTGCTGCGCGCCGACCTCCCTAGCGGCGTCAGTGTAGTTTGCTACGCTGACGACACGCTGGTCCTGGCGCAGGGGAGGTCGTACCAGGCGGCGGCCGACTTAGCGACACACGGGGTTGCGACAATCGTGGATAGGATCCGGCAACTGGGACTCGAGGTGGCATTGCACAAGTCCGAGGCCATGTGGTTTCATGGTCCTCGGAATGCGCCACCGACGGGTTCCCAGATAACGGTGGGAGGGGTTCACATCGGCGTCGAGTCGACGATGAAGTACCTAGGACTCGTCCTCGACAGCCGGTGGAACTTCGCGGAACATTTCCGCCGTTTGGCTCCCAGACTGGAGCGGGCCGGGGCTGCGTTGAAGCGGCTCTTGCCCAATCTAGGGGGGCCAAACGCCTCCTGCCGGAGGCTCTACGCGGGGATCGTGCGGTCCATGGCCCTATACGGGGCGCCGGTGTGGGCGCCTACATTGAGGCGCCAACCAGCTCGCCGGTTGAGGGCGTCCCATAGGGTCATGGCGATCAGAATGATCCGGGGATATCGCACGATCTCCGGCGAGGCGGCGGGCCTCCTTGCCGGATTACCGCCATGGGATCTGGAGGCAAAGGTCCTCGCGCAAATCTGGGAGTGGCGCGAGGAGGCCAAACGCCGGGGCGTAACTCCGCTGCCGCAGGAAATCGCGGCACAGCGGACAGAGCTCCGGCGGGATCTCATGGTGACATGGAGAGAGCGATTGTCGCAACCCAGTGCTGGGCACGCCACGATTGCGGCGGTAAGTCCCCTCTTTGAGGAGTGGTTTGAGAGGCGGCATGGCGTCCTCACCTTCCGCCTGACGCAGGTCCTCACCGGACACGGTTGTTTCGGGAGGTTCCTGTTTCGGATAGGGCGGGAGGAAACGCCCGGGTGTTTCCACTGCGAAGATCGCCCTGAGGACACGGTGGAGCACACGGTGGCGGTCTGCCCTGCTTGGGCGGAGCACCGCCGTGTCCTCGTGGAGGCGATCGGCGGCGGCGATCTCTCGCGTCCGGCCCTGGTCCAGGCCATGGTACGGAGCGAGAGGGCATGGGGAGCCGTCACCTCCTTCAGCGAAGCAGTGATGCTCGCGAAGAGGGAGGCGGCGCACGTGAGGGAGAGGCAGCATATGCGCCCTCGCGACCCCAGCCGCCGCAGGATACGGAGACGCCCTGGGCGTCGGGAATCCCAGGCCGATTTCCGGCCACCGTAGGCATGGGCTTGCGGACGGCGAGTAATGGGTAGCTCGCTGTCCGGTAAGGACCAAGCCCAAGTCGACGGCGCGTTGTGTTCCACGCGCGCCTCAAAGAGATGTCAGCACAAATAGTGATGGGACCCGCAAGGGTCGATGCCTGCCAGGGGTGCGGGTTTGTTCGAAAGAGACACCACAGCCCCTGGCTTAAGGGCTACTGAAGGAACACGGGTGGGTTTTAGTCAGTAAAAGTCTGACACGCCCTCCTGCTCCACCCAGAGCGGGAGAAGTTATTTGATGATTTCCCACCCAAAAAAAAAAAAAAAAAAAAAAAAAAAAAAAAGCAAACCAAGTTTGCATAGAATCTATATAACTTTGCTTCCCGGTGAGGTAATTTGACGCTGTTTTCAGCTACTATATTCATAATTGGGCTACCTGAGACCATCCCAGCAAAAATAATTGACGAAACGCGAAAAAATTTTTTCTTTTCGCCTATAGACATAGAAAATTCATTCAATTTTTGTATTAGAAACACATTTTTATTTTTAAATCAAAATTCTTCCATTAAAGTCCGTTTAAATTAGTTTCAATAGATACTTACCTGCCTTACCTGCATTCCGGTGCGCGTTGCGCGAGTCCGAGTCTTGTGGGGTAGACAGTAGTCCTGGTTTTGGTTAAATTTTCGGTAAAAATTCACGTTTGTCATTGGAAAATCAAAATTTTTGTTCAGCATAATTTTCAGTGACACCGTAGTTGGCTAGCTCGCGCGGAGACGCGTCTTTCGACACCTCGCCCGTCCGTCTAGCGTATATAGCCACTTAGATACCAAAAATTTTTCTTTGTTCTATACAATTCGTAGCCATCAAATTCTACCTAAGCAAACCAAGTTTGCATAGAATCTATATAACTTTGCTTCCCGGTGAGGTAATTTGACGCTGTTTTCAGCTACTATATTCATAATTGGGCTACCTGAGACCATCCCAGCAAAAATAATTGACGAAACGCGAAAAAATTTTTTCTTTTCGCCTATAGACATAGAAAATTCATTCAATTTTTGTATTAGAAACACATTTTTATTTTTAAATCAAAATTCTTCCATTAAAGTCCGTTTAAATTAGTTTCAATAGATACTTACCTGCCTTACCTGCATTCCGGTGCGCGTTGCGCGAGTCCGAGTCTTGTGGGGTAGTCAGAATTCCTGGTTTTGGTATAATTTTCGGAGAAAATTCACGTTTTTCATCTGAAATTCAAAATTTTTGTTCAGCATAATTTTCAGTGACGTCATAGTTGGCTAGCTCGCGCGGAGACGCGTCTTTCGACACCTCGCCCGTCCGTCTAGCATAGATAGCCACTTAGATACCTAGAAATTTTCTTTGTTCTATACAATTCGTAGCCATCAAATTCTACCTAAGCAAACCAAGTTTGCATAGAATCTATATAACTTTGCTTCCCGGTGAGGTAATTTGACGCTGTTTTCAGCTACTATATTCATAATTGGGCTACCTGAGACCATCCCAGCAAAAATAATTGACGAAACGCGAAAAAATTTTTCTTTTCGCCTATAGACATAGAAAATTCATTCAATTTTTGTATTAGAAACACATTTTTATTTTTAAATCAAAATTCTTCCATTAAAGTCCGTTTAAATTAGTTTCAATAGATACTTACCTGCCTTACCTGCATTCCGGTGCGCGTTGCGCGAGTCCGAGTCTTGTGGGGTAGACAGTAGTCCTGGTTTTGGTTAAATTTTCGGTAAAAATTCACGTTTTTCATTGGAAAATCAAAATTTTTGTTCAGCATAATTTTCAGTGACACCGTAGTTGGTTAGCTCGCGTGGAGACGCGTCTTTCGACACCTCGCCCGTCCGTCTAGCGTATATAGCCACTTAGATACCAAAAAATTTTCTTTGTTCTATACAATTCGTAGCCATCAAATTCTACCTAAGCAAACCAAGTTTGCATAGAATCTATATAACTTTGCTTCCCGGTGAGGTAATTTGACGCTGTTTTCAGCTACTATATTCATAATTGGGCTACCTGAGACCATCCCAGCAAAAATAATTGACGAAACGCGAAAAAATTTTTTCTTTTCGCCTATAGACATAGAAAATTCATTCAATTTTTGTATTAGAAACACATTTTTATTTTTAAATCAAAATTCTTCCATTAAAGTCCGTTTAAATTAGTTTCAATAGATACTTACCTGCCTTACCTGCATTCCGGTGCGCGTTGCGCGAGTCCGAGTCTTGTGGGGTAGACAGTAGTCCTGGTTTTGGTTAAATTTTCGGTAAAAATTCACGTTTGTCATTGGAAAATCAAAATTTTTGTTCAGCATAATTTTCAGTGACACCGTAGTTGGCTAGCTCGCGCGGAGACGCGTCTTTCGACACCTCGCCCGTCCGTCTAGCGTATATAGCCACTTAGATACCAAAAATTTTTCTTTGTTCTATACAATTCGTAGCCATCAAATTCTACCTAAGCAAACCAAGTTTGCATAGAATCTATATAACTTTGCTTCCCGGTGAGGTAATTTGACGCTGTTTTCAGCTACTATATTCATAATTGGGCTACCTGAGACCATCCCAGCAAAAATAATTGACGAAACGCGAAAAAATTTTTTCTTTTCGCCTATAGACATAGAAAATTCATTCAATTTTTGTATTAGAAACACATTTTTATTTTTAAATCAAAATTCTTCCATTAAAGTCCGTTTAAATTAGTTTCAATAGATACTTACCTGCCTTACCTGCATTCCGGTGCGCGTTGCGCGAGTCCGAGTCTTGTGGGGTAGTCAGAATTCCTGGTTTTGGTATAATTTTCGGAGAAAATTCACGTTTTTCATCTGAAATTCAAAATTTTTGTTCAGCATAATTTTCAGTGACGTCATAGTTGGCTAGCTCGCGCGGAGACGCGTCTTTCGACACCTCGCCCGTCCGTCTAGCATAGATAGCCACTTAGATACCTAGAAATTTTCTTTGTTCTATACAATTCGTAGCCATCAAATTCTACCTAAGCAAACCAAGTTTGCATAGAATCTATATAACTTTGCTTCCCGGTGAGGTAATTTGACGCTGTTTTCAGCTACTATATTCATAATTGGGCTACCTGAGACCATCCCAGCAAAAATAATTGACGAAACGCGAAAAAATTTTTCTTTTCGCCTATAGACATAGAAAATTCATTCAATTTTTGTATTAGAAACACATTTTTATTTTTAAATCAAAATTCTTCCATTAAAGTCCGTTTAAATTAGTTTCAATAGATACTTACCTGCCTTACCTGCATTCCGGTGCGCGTTGCGCGAGTCCGAGTCTTGTGGGGTAGACAGTAGTCCTGGTTTTGGTTAAATTTTCGGTAAAAATTCACGTTTTTCATTGGAAAATCAAAATTTTTGTTCAGCATAATTTTCAGTGACACCGTAGTTGGTTAGCTCGCGTGGAGACGCGTCTTTCGACACCTCGCCCGTCCGTCTAGCGTATATAGCCACTTAGATACCAAAAAATTTTCTTTGTTCTATACAATTCGTAGCCATCAAATTCTACCTAAGCAAACCAAGTTTGCATAGAATCTATATAACTTTGCTTCCCGGTGAGGTAATTTGACGCTGTTTTCAGCTACTATATTCATAATTGGGCTACCTGAGACCATCCCAGCAAAAATAATTGACGAAACGCGAAAAAATTTTTTCTTTTCGCCTATAGACATAGAAAATTCATTCAATTTTTGTATTAGAAACACATTTTTATTTTTAAATCAAAATTCTTCCATTAAAGTCCGTTTAAATTAGTTTCAATAGATACTTACCTGCCTTACCTGCATTCCGGTGCGCGTTGCGCGAGTCCGAGTCTTGTGGGGTAGACAGTAGTCCTGGTTTTGGTTAAATTTTCGGTAAAAATTCACGTTTGTCATTGGAAAATCAAAATTTTTGTTCAGCATAATTTTCAGTGACACCGTAGTTGGCTAGCTCGCGCGGAGACGCGTCTTTCGACACCTCGCCCGTCCGTCTAGCGTATATAGCCACTTAGATACCAAAAATTTTTCTTTGTTCTATACAATTCGTAGCCATCAAATTCTACCTAAGCAAACCAAGTTTGCATAGAATCTATATAACTTTGCTTCCCGGTGAGGTAATTTGACGCTGTTTTCAGCTACTATATTCATAATTGGGCTACCTGAGACCATCCCAGCAAAAATAATTGACGAAACGCGAAAAAATTTTTTCTTTTCGCCTATAGACATAGAAAATTCATTCAATTTTTGTATTAGAAACACATTTTTATTTTTAAATCAAAATTCTTCCATTAAAGTCCGTTTAAATTAGTTTCAATAGATACTTACCTGCCTTACCTGCATTCCGGTGCGCGTTGCGCGAGTCCGAGTCTTGTGGGGTAGACAGTAGTCCTGGTTTTGGTTAAATTTTCGGTAAAAATTCACGTTTGTCATTGGAAAATCAAAATTTTTGTTCAGCATAATTTTCAGTGACACCGTAGTTGGCTAGCTCGCGCGGAGACGCGTCTTTCGACACCTCGCCCGTCCGTCTAGCGTATATAGCCACTTAGATACCAAAAATTTTTCTTTGTTCTATACAATTCGTAGCCATCAAATTCTACCTAAGCAAACCAAGTTTGCATAGAATCTATATAACTTTGCTTCCCGGTGAGGTAATTTGACGCTGTTTTCAGCTACTATATTCATAATTGGGCTACCTGAGACCATCCCAGCAAAAATAATTGACGAAACGCGAAAAAATTTTTTCTTTTCGCCTATAGACATAGAAAATTCATTCAATTTTTGTATTAGAAACACATTTTTATTTTTAAATCAAAATTCTTCCATTAAAGTCCGTTTAAATTAGTTTCAATAGATACTTACCTGCCTTACCTGCATTCCGGTGCGCGTTGCGCGAGTCCGAGTCTTGTGGGGTAGTCAGAATTCCTGGTTTTGGTATAATTTTCGGAGAAAATTCACGTTTTTCATCTGAAATTCAAAATTTTTGTTCAGCATAATTTTCAGTGACGTCATAGTTGGCTAGCTCGCGCGGAGACGCGTCTTTCGACACCTCGCCCGTCCGTCTAGCATAGATAGCCACTTAGATACCTAGAAATTTTCTTTGTTCTATACAATTCGTAGCCATCAAATTCTACCTAAGCAAACCAAGTTTGCATAGAATCTATATAACTTTGCTTCCCGGTGAGGTAATTTGACGCTGTTTTCAGCTACTATATTCATAATTGGGCTACCTGAGACCATCCCAGCAAAAATAATTGACGAAACGCGAAAAAATTTTTCTTTTCGCCTATAGACATAGAAAATTCATTCAATTTTTGTATTAGAAACACATTTTTATTTTTAAATCAAAATTCTTCCATTAAAGTCCGTTTAAATTAGTTTCAATAGATACTTACCTGCCTTACCTGCATTCCGGTGCGCGTTGCGCGAGTCCGAGTCTTGTGGGGTAGACAGTAGTCCTGGTTTTGGTTAAATTTTCGGTAAAAATTCACGTTTTTCATTGGAAAATCAAAATTTTTGTTCAGCATAATTTTCAGTGACACCGTAGTTGGTTAGCTCGCGTGGAGACGCGTCTTTCGACACCTCGCCCGTCCGTCTAGCGTATATAGCCACTTAGATACCAAAAAATTTTCTTTGTTCTATACAATTCGTAGCCATCAAATTCTACCTAAGCAAACCAAGTTTGCATAGAATCTATATAACTTTGCTTCCCGGTGAGGTAATTTGACGCTGTTTTCAGCTACTATATTCATAATTGGGCTACCTGAGACCATCCCAGCAAAAATAATTGACGAAACGCGAAAAAATTTTTTCTTTTCGCCTATAGACATAGAAAATTCATTCAATTTTTGTATTAGAAACACATTTTTATTTTTAAATCAAAATTCTTCCATTAAAGTCCGTTTAAATTAGTTTCAATAGATACTTACCTGCCTTACCTGCATTCCGGTGCGCGTTGCGCGAGTCCGAGTCTTGTGGGGTAGACAGTAGTCCTGGTTTTGGTTAAATTTTCGGTAAAAATTCACGTTTGTCATTGGAAAATCAAAATTTTTGTTCAGCATAATTTTCAGTGACACCGTAGTTGGCTAGCTCGCGCGGAGACGCGTCTTTCGACACCTCGCCCGTCCGTCTAGCGTATATAGCCACTTAGATACCAAAAATTTTTCTTTGTTCTATACAATTCGTAGCCATCAAATTCTACCTAAGCAAACCAAGTTTGCATAGAATCTATATAACTTTGCTTCCCGGTGAGGTAATTTGACGCTGTTTTCAGCTACTATATTCATAATTGGGCTACCTGAGACCATCCCAGCAAAAATAATTGACGAAACGCGAAAAAATTTTTTCTTTTCGCCTATAGACATAGAAAATTCATTCAATTTTTGTATTAGAAACACATTTTTATTTTTAAATCAAAATTCTTCCATTAAAGTCCGTTTAAATTAGTTTCAATAGATACTTACCTGCCTTACCTGCATTCCGGTGCGCGTTGCGCGAGTCCGAGTCTTGTGGGGTAGTCAGAATTCCTGGTTTTGGTATAATTTTCGGAGAAAATTCACGTTTTTCATCTGAAATTCAAAATTTTTGTTCAGCATAATTTTCAGTGACGTCATAGTTGGCTAGCTCGCGCGGAGACGCGTCTTTCGACACCTCGCCCGTCCGTCTAGCATAGATAGCCACTTAGATACCTAGAAATTTTCTTTGTTCTATACAATTCGTAGCCATCAAATTCTACCTAAGCAAACCAAGTTTGCATAGAATCTATATAACTTTGCTTCCCGGTGAGGTAATTTGACGCTGTTTTCAGCTACTATATTCATAATTGGGCTACCTGAGACCATCCCAGCAAAAATAATTGACGAAACGCGAAAAAATTTTTCTTTTCGCCTATAGACATAGAAAATTCATTCAATTTTTGTATTAGAAACACATTTTTATTTTTAAATCAAAATTCTTCCATTAAAGTCCGTTTAAATTAGTTTCAATAGATACTTACCTGCCTTACCTGCATTCCGGTGCGCGTTGCGCGAGTCCGAGTCTTGTGGGGTAGTCAGAATTCCTGGTTTTGGTATAATTTTCGGAGAAAATTCACGTTTTTCATCTGAAATTCAAAATTTTTGTTCAGCATAATTTTCAGTGACGTCATAGTTGGCTAGCTCGCGCGGAGACGCGTCTTTCGACACCTCGCCCGTCCGTCTAGCATAGATAGCCACTTAGATACCTAGAAATTTTCTTTGTTCTATACAATTCGTAGCCATCAAATTCTACCTAAGCAAACCAAGTTTGCATAGAATCTATATAACTTTGCTTCCCGGTGAGGTAATTTGACGCTGTTTTCAGCTACTATATTCATAATTGGGCTACCTGAGACCATCCCAGCAAAAATAATTGACGAAACGCGAAAAAATTTTTCTTTTCGCCTATAGACATAGAAAATTCATTCAATTTTTGTATTAGAAACACATTTTTATTTTTAAATCAAAATTCTTCCATTAAAGTCCGTTTAAATTAGTTTCAATAGATACTTACCTGCCTTACCTGCATTCCGGTGCGCGTTGCGCGAGTCCGAGTCTTGTGGGGTAGACAGTAGTCCTGGTTTTGGTTAAATTTTCGGTAAAAATTCACGTTTTTCATTGGAAAATCAAAATTTTTGTTCAGCATAATTTTCAGTGACACCGTAGTTGGTTAGCTCGCGTGGAGACGCGTCTTTCGACACCTCGCCCGTCCGTCTAGCGTATATAGCCACTTAGATACCAAAAAATTTTCTTTGTTCTATACAATTCGTAGCCATCAAATTCTACCTAAGCAAACCAAGTTTGCATAGAATCTATATAACTTTGCTTCCCGGTGAGGTAATTTGACGCTGTTTTCAGCTACTATATTCATAATTGGGCTACCTGAGACCATCCCAGCAAAAATAATTGACGAAACGCGAAAAAATTTTTTCTTTTCGCCTATAGACATAGAAAATTCATTCAATTTTTGTATTAGAAACACATTTTTATTTTTAAATCAAAATTCTTCCATTAAAGTCCGTTTAAATTAGTTTCAATAGATACTTACCTGCCTTACCTGCATTCCGGTGCGCGTTGCGCGAGTCCGAGTCTTGTGGGGTAGACAGTAGTCCTGGTTTTGGTTAAATTTTCGGTAAAAATTCACGTTTGTCATTGGAAAATCAAAATTTTTGTTCAGCATAATTTTCAGTGACACCGTAGTTGGCTAGCTCGCGCGGAGACGCGTCTTTCGACACCTCGCCCGTCCGTCTAGCGTATATAGCCACTTAGATACCAAAAATTTTTCTTTGTTCTATACAATTCGTAGCCATCAAATTCTACCTAAGCAAACCAAGTTTGCATAGAATCTATATAACTTTGCTTCCCGGTGAGGTAATTTGACGCTGTTTTCAGCTACTATATTCATAATTGGGCTACCTGAGACCATCCCAGCAAAAATAATTGACGAAACGCGAAAAAATTTTTTCTTTTCGCCTATAGACATAGAAAATTCATTCAATTTTTGTATTAGAAACACATTTTTATTTTTAAATCAAAATTCTTCCATTAAAGTCCGTTTAAATTAGTTTCAATAGATACTTACCTGCCTTACCTGCATTCCGGTGCGCGTTGCGCGAGTCCGAGTCTTGTGGGGTAGTCAGAATTCCTGGTTTTGGTATAATTTTCGGAGAAAATTCACGTTTTTCATCTGAAATTCAAAATTTTTGTTCAGCATAATTTTCAGTGACGTCATAGTTGGCTAGCTCGCGCGGAGACGCGTCTTTCGACACCTCGCCCGTCCGTCTAGCATAGATAGCCACTTAGATACCTAGAAATTTTCTTTGTTCTATACAATTCGTAGCCATCAAATTCTACCTAAGCAAACCAAGTTTGCATAGAATCTATATAACTTTGCTTCCCGGTGAGGTAATTTGACGCTGTTTTCAGCTACTATATTCATAATTGGGCTACCTGAGACCATCCCAGCAAAAATAATTGACGAAACGCGAAAAAATTTTTCTTTTCGCCTATAGACATAGAAAATTCATTCAATTTTTGTATTAGAAACACATTTTTATTTTTAAATCAAAATTCTTCCATTAAAGTCCGTTTAAATTAGTTTCAATAGATACTTACCTGCCTTACCTGCATTCCGGTGCGCGTTGCGCGAGTCCGAGTCTTGTGGGGTAGTCAGAATTCCTGGTTTTGGTATAATTTTCGGAGAAAATTCACGTTTTTCATCTGAAATTCAAAATTTTTGTTCAGCATAATTTTCAGTGACGTCATAGTTGGCTAGCTCGCGCGGAGACGCGTCTTTCGACACCTCGCCCGTCCGTCTAGCATAGATAGCCACTTAGATACCTAGAAATTTTCTTTGTTCTATACAATTCGTAGCCATCAAATTCTACCTAAGCAAACCAAGTTTGCATAGAATCTATATAACTTTGCTTCCCGGTGAGGTAATTTGACGCTGTTTTCAGCTACTATATTCATAATTGGGCTACCTGAGACCATCCCAGCAAAAATAATTGACGAAACGCGAAAAAATTTTTCTTTTCGCCTATAGACATAGAAAATTCATTCAATTTTTGTATTAGAAACACATTTTTATTTTTAAATCAAAATTCTTCCATTAAAGTCCGTTTAAATTAGTTTCAATAGATACTTACCTGCCTTACCTGCATTCCGGTGCGCGTTGCGCGAGTCCGAGTCTTGTGGGGTAGACAGTAGTCCTGGTTTTGGTTAAATTTTCGGTAAAAATTCACGTTTTTCATTGGAAAATCAAAATTTTTGTTCAGCATAATTTTCAGTGACACCGTAGTTGGTTAGCTCGCGTGGAGACGCGTCTTTCGACACCTCGCCCGTCCGTCTAGCGTATATAGCCACTTAGATACCAAAAAATTTTCTTTGTTCTATACAATTCGTAGCCATCAAATTCTACCTAAGCAAACCAAGTTTGCATAGAATCTATATAACTTTGCTTCCCGGTGAGGTAATTTGACGCTGTTTTCAGCTACTATATTCATAATTGGGCTACCTGAGACCATCCCAGCAAAAATAATTGACGAAACGCGAAAAAATTTTTTCTTTTCGCCTATAGACATAGAAAATTCATTCAATTTTTGTATTAGAAACACATTTTTATTTTTAAATCAAAATTCTTCCATTAAAGTCCGTTTAAATTAGTTTCAATAGATACTTACCTGCCTTACCTGCATTCCGGTGCGCGTTGCGCGAGTCCGAGTCTTGTGGGGTAGACAGTAGTCCTGGTTTTGGTTAAATTTTCGGTAAAAATTCACGTTTGTCATTGGAAAATCAAAATTTTTGTTCAGCATAATTTTCAGTGACACCGTAGTTGGCTAGCTCGCGCGGAGACGCGTCTTTCGACACCTCGCCCGTCCGTCTAGCGTATATAGCCACTTAGATACCAAAAAATTTTCTTTGTTCTATACAATTCGTAGCCATCAAATTCTACCTAAGCAAACCAAGTTTGCATAGAATCTATATAACTTTGCTTCCCGGTGAGGTAATTTGACGCTGTTTTCAGCTACTATATTCATAATTGGGCTACCTGAGACCATCCCAGCAAAAATAATTGACGAAACGCGAAAAAATTTTTCTTTTCGCCTATAGACATAGAAAATTCATTCAATTTTTGTATTAGAAACACATTTTTATTTTTAAATCAAAATTCTTCCATTAAAGTCCGTTTAAATTAGTTTCAATAGATACTTACCTGCCTTACCTGCATTCCGGTGCGCGTTGCGCGAGTCCGAGTCTTGTGGGGTAGACAGTAGTCCTGGTTTTGGTTAAATTTTCGGTAAAAATTCACGTTTGTCATTGGAAAATCAAAATTTTTGTTCAGCATAATTTTCAGTGACACCGTAGTTGGCTAGCTCGCGCGGAGACGCGTCTTTCGACACCTCGCCCGTCCGTCTAGCGTATATAGCCACTTAGATACCAAAAATTTTTCTTTGTTCTATACAATTCGTAGCCATCAAATTCTACCTAAGCAAACCAAGTTTGCATAGAATCTATATAACTTTGCTTCCCGGTGAGGTAATTTGACGCTGTTTTCAGCTACTATATTCATAATTGGGCTACCTGAGACCATCCCAGCAAAAATAATTGACGAAACGCGAAAAAATTTTTTCTTTTCGCCTATAGACATAGAAAATTCATTCAATTTTTGTATTAGAAACACATTTTTATTTTTAAATCAAAATTCTTCCATTAAAGTCCGTTTAAATTAGTTTCAATAGATACTTACCTGCCTTACCTGCATTCCGGTGCGCGTTGCGCGAGTCCGAGTCTTGTGGGGTAGTCAGAATTCCTGGTTTTGGTATAATTTTCGGAGAAAATTCACGTTTTTCATCTGAAATTCAAAATTTTTGTTCAGCATAATTTTCAGTGACGTCATAGTTGGCTAGCTCGCGCGGAGACGCGTCTTTCGACACCTCGCCCGTCCGTCTAGCATAGATAGCCACTTAGATACCTAGAAATTTTCTTTGTTCTATACAATTCGTAGCCATCAAATTCTACCTAAGCAAACCAAGTTTGCATAGAATCTATATAACTTTGCTTCCCGGTGAGGTAATTTGACGCTGTTTTCAGCTACTATATTCATAATTGGGCTACCTGAGACCATCCCAGCAAAAATAATTGACGAAACGCGAAAAAATTTTTCTTTTCGCCTATAGACATAGAAAATTCATTCAATTTTTGTATTAGAAACACATTTTTATTTTTAAATCAAAATTCTTCCATTAAAGTCCGTTTAAATTAGTTTCAATAGATACTTACCTGCCTTACCTGCATTCCGGTGCGCGTTGCGCGAGTCCGAGTCTTGTGGGGTAGTCAGAATTCCTGGTTTTGGTATAATTTTCGGAGAAAATTCACGTTTTTCATCTAAAACTCAAAATTTTTGTTCAGCATAATTTTCAGTGACGTCATAGTTGGCTAGCTCGCGCGGAGACGCGTCTGTCGACACCTCGCCCGTCCGTCTAGCTTATATAGCCACTTAGATACCTAGAAATTTTCTTTGTTCTATACAATTCGTAGCCATCAAATTCTACCTAAGCAAACCAAGTTTGCATAGGAACGATATAACTTTGCTTCCCGGTGAGGTAATTTGACGCTGTTTTCAGCTACTATATTCATAATTGGGCTACCTGAGACCATCCCAGCAAAAATAATTGACGAAACGCGAAAAAATTTTTCTTTTCGCCTATAGACATAGAAAATTCATTCAATTTTTGTATTAGAAACACATTTTTATTTTTAAATCAAAATTCTTCCATTAAAGTCCGTTTAAATTAGTTTCAATAGATACTTACCTGCCTTACCTGCATTCCGGTGCGCGTTGCGCGAGTCCGAGTCTTGTGGGGTAGTCAGAATTCCTGGTTTTGGTATAATTTTCGGAGAAAATTCACGTTTTTCATCTGAAATTCAAAATTTTTGTTCAGCATAATTTTCAGTGACGTCATAGTTGGCTAGCTCGCGCGGAGACGCGTCTTTCGACACCTCGCCCGTCCGTCTAGCATAGATAGCCACTTAGATACCTAGAAATTTTCTTTGTTCTATACAATTCGTAGCCATCAAATTCTACCTAAGCAAACCAAGTTTGCATAGAATCTATATAACTTTGCTTCCCGGTGAGGTAATTTGACGCTGTTTTCAGCTACTATATTCATAATTGGGCTACCTGAGACCATCCCAGCAAAAATAATTGACGAAACGCGAAAAAATTTTTCTTTTCGCCTATAGACATAGAAAATTCATTCAATTTTTGTATTAGAAACACATTTTTATTTTTAAATCAAAATTCTTCCATTAAAGTCCGTTTAAATTAGTTTCAATAGATACTTACCTGCCTTACCTGCATTCCGGTGCGCGTTGCGCGAGTCCGAGTCTTGTGGGGTAGACAGTAGTCCTGGTTTTGGTTAAATTTTCGGTAAAAATTCACGTTTTTCATTGGAAAATCAAAATTTTTGTTCAGCATAATTTTCAGTGACACCGTAGTTGGTTAGCTCGCGTGGAGACGCGTCTTTCGACACCTCGCCCGTCCGTCTAGCGTATATAGCCACTTAGATACCAAAAAATTTTCTTTGTTCTATACAATTCGTAGCCATCAAATTCTACCTAAGCAAACCAAGTTTGCATAGAATCTATATAACTTTGCTTCCCGGTGAGGTAATTTGACGCTGTTTTCAGCTACTATATTCATAATTGGGCTACCTGAGACCATCCCAGCAAAAATAATTGACGAAACGCGAAAAAATTTTTTCTTTTCGCCTATAGACATAGAAAATTCATTCAATTTTTGTATTAGAAACACATTTTTATTTTTAAATCAAAATTCTTCCATTAAAGTCCGTTTAAATTAGTTTCAATAGATACTTACCTGCCTTACCTGCATTCCGGTGCGCGTTGCGCGAGTCCGAGTCTTGTGGGGTAGACAGTAGTCCTGGTTTTGGTTAAATTTTCGGTAAAAATTCACGTTTGTCATTGGAAAATCAAAATTTTTGTTCAGCATAATTTTCAGTGACACCGTAGTTGGCTAGCTCGCGCGGAGACGCGTCTTTCGACACCTCGCCCGTCCGTCTAGCGTATATAGCCACTTAGATACCAAAAAATTTTCTTTGTTCTATACAATTCGTAGCCATCAAATTCTACCTAAGCAAACCAAGTTTGGGGTGCTTGGACAGGAAACCTCCCCGTGTGCCCGTGGGCTGGAGTTTCCCTTGGATACGTCTGGGGGAAAGGCCAGTCTCCGGGACGGTGCACCCTGGGATGCGGGCAATATCCCCCATTGGGTACTGTGTGCCTAATGGGTGTCGTTGCCCGTATGCCAATATCCTGTCGGCGGGACGCTCCAACGCGTGTATCTCTGCGCTCATGCAGAGACGCACAGCGGCGGAGTAAGAGCGGGCTCGGTGTGCACTCACCCTGCCACCGGGCAGGCAAGAAGGAGTGCTCTCCTTCTGCCACCGTTAATCTCGTAGCCCCGAAGATTGTCACGGTCATGTCTCTGACTTTTGACGGGGGTCGAGGGCCTTGGCTTAACCGCCCGGGCCGCGAGGAAGAAATCCTCTATAAAAAATTACCCCAAACCTCCAAGCGGCGGCGCACCGTGAGGGAGGTTGGTAGCTTGACTAATGGGTAGCTAAATTAGTCTCGAGTGCGAACCACTATTTTTTGAGTAAATTAAATGTTCAATACTCGTGGGAACAAATATGGAAAATAATAAAAACAAAAACCAACAACAGGTGGAGGAGAGTGATGCGGGGTCGGAGTCCGACACCGCATCGAGCGCGAAGGGCTCTGTGAAGGGCCCGGAGCATACGGCAGTGGGCGCTTCGAGGAGGGCAGAGTTCCTCAAGAAGCGCCCTAAACCAAAGGACGGCCAGGGGTCGTCCTCGGATGGCGGGATGGCCTCGACCCGAAAGCTCGGGAAGGTCTGTCGGAGCGGTGGGGTCCGGTTAGGCAGAGGCCTAACCACGAAGGATCCCGCCGAGCCGAGTGTCGAGGCGGACCAGCGATCCGAGGCGTTGGCCACGGAGGAGCGGCCCTCGGGGGGGACCAGCAACAGGCCCCTCTCGGAGACGTCTGACGACGAGCCGGATGCTGCTGGCGGCTCCAACGAGGAGCGAATGGCCAGGCTCGAGGAGGTTGTGGCTGCGGCAGTCAAGGGTGTGACCTTGAAGAGGCTTCAGGCCTCTAAAGACAAGGCCATAGCCGCAGCCATAGCCTCCATTATGGCGGCAGCGGAGGACCTGCACACCGGACCTCCGTCGGACATCATGTCTGAAATGCGGGCGGAGGTCGCCCGCTTGGCAGCCGCCACGGAGCTTCTCCGAAAGGAGAATGAGGAGCTCCGAGCGGACCTGGCCGTGCTCCGAGGAGCTGGCCCGATGGTGGTGCCTCAGAAGGGGGCGGGGCATGGGCAGCGTGGACCCGTGCCTGAGGAGGACCGGGTGCTGACTCTTGTGCGGCAGGAGCTGGCCGCATTTCAGAGCCGGTTCTCCGCCCTGGAGGCAATAGTCCTGCGGCCCCCACTGGCGACGAGTCGGCCGGCACTGGGCCAGCAGAAGCCGGCCACGTATGCCACCGCCACGACTGCCACGGCCAAGTCTGCACCGCAGTCGGGTCGGCCCCCGGCGAAACCGGTGCCGACCAAGACCAAGCCCAAGGGCGGGGTGGCTGCGCAGGCGCAGGCGGCGACGGCCCCAGCCGTGGTGCCAAGACGGTCAGCCCCGCCTCCTTCATCTCCTTCGTCTCCCGCGGCTGACGCCGAATGGGAAGTGGCCGGGGAGAAAAAGAAGGCAGGCAAGGCAGCACGGGCGGCCAAAAGGAAGGAGAGGCGGCAGCGGCGCAAAAAGCGTAGCGCCGCGGCTAGGTTACGCGCCCCGAAGTCCGCAGCTGTAGTGATCACACTACAGCCGGAAGCGGAGAAGAAGGGCGTGTCCTACTGCGACGTGCTCTTAAAAGCCAAGGCGGCAGTGAACCTCGCGGAGCTGGGAGTCTCCAACGGCATGCGGATGAGGGTCACTGCGACCGGAGCCCGCATGCTGGAGATCCCCGGCGCGGCTAGTGGCCCGACCGCTGACGCCCTGGCCGAAAGGCTTAGGGCGTCCCTAGACGCGGACGAGGTCCGAGTGTCCAGGCCCACCAAGTGCGCTGACATGCGCATCTTGGGCCTGGACGACTCCGTGACGGAGGGCGAGGTGGTGGCCGCCGTAGTCAGGACGGGAGAATGCTCTGCCGAGCAGGTGAAGGCAGGCACCATTCGTCCTGACAACACGGGGATGCGAACCGTCACGGTGAGCTGCCCCGTGTCGGCGGCCCGAAAAATAACTGAGGAGGGTCGAAGGCTCCTGGTGGGCTGGGTTTCTGCGCAGGTGAAGCTGCTGGAACCCAGACCTCTGAGGTGCTTCCGCTGCCAGGTGGGCCACCACGTGGGAGTGCAATGCACCTCGGAGGTAGACCGCAGCAGTCACTGCTTCCGCTGCGGTCAGCCCGGTCACAAGGCCGGCTCGTGCACTGCCACACCGCACTGTTACCTATGTGCGGCAGCTGGCAAGCCGGCCGAACACCGGGCTGGGAGTAAAACCTGCGCTCCACCCGCTGAACCCAGGGGCCGAGGCAGGGCCAAGCCCTCCGCCACCGCCGTCACCGCCGCAACCGCCGCCACTCCCGCCGCCGCTGCCGCCTCCACCGCCGTTATTGTCGCCGCCGTTGCGGCTGGGCCTGCCCAGGAGGCCTCGGAGGGGGCTGAAATGGAATGCCAGTAACGGCCCCATTACGCCTCCTCCAGGCGAACATCAACCACTGCGCCGCCGCTCAGGATCTGTTGATCCAGAGCATGGCGCAGTGGTCGATTAACATCGCCGTGGTCGCTGAGCCGTACTTTGTCCCGCCCAGGGATGACTGGGTGGAGGACCTGAGCGGCTCAGTGACCCTCATTTCGTCGGCCGCCGCCGGTACCCCGACCCTCGAGAGTGTCAAGAGGGGACGGGGTTGCGTTGCAGCACGGTTCGGGGAGATAGTCGTGGTAGGGGTATACTTCTCCCCGAGCCGAACTCTCGCCGAGTTCCACAACTCCCTTGCGGAGTTGAGAGACGTCGTCGTCGGGTTTCGTTCCCTCCCCGTGCTCGTCCTCGGGGACTTCAATGCCAAGAGCTTGGCTTGGGGTTCCCGTTTGACGAATGTGCGGGGCAGGATGGTGGAGGACTGGGCTCTGGAAGCAGACCTGGTCGTCCTAAACCGGGGTTCTGTCGCCACGTGTGTGCGGATGCGGGGTGAGTCGGTGGTGGACATTTCGTTCGCCAGCCCCGCTCTGTCGCCGCGTGTCGTCGACTGGCGCGTCATGGAGGGGGTGGAGACGTATTCCGACCACCGGTACATCCGGTTTGACGTCTCCGCCCAGACCTCGAGCGCGCCGGTCCGACAGGCCCCGTGTGGTCCGCGGTGGGCGTTGAAGCAGCTGGACCGGGAGCTTCTCCTGGAAGCCTCGATCGTGCAGGCCTGGGTGTCATCACCGGACAGGCCTGCCGACATCAACGACGAGGCCGAGTGGTTCCGGGAGACCATGTCCGAGGTATGTGACGTGGCAATGCCCCGGGTCCAGCCAGGTCGTGCTTCACGCCAGGTGTACTGGTGGTCGCCACAGTTGACAACACTGCGCGAGGCGTGTGTTGCTGCGCGACACCTTTACTCCAGGCACCGCAGGCTCCGTATCCGCCCTCCGGATACGGAAGCCATTGAGGCGGAGCTGTACGAGGGGTACAGAGTGGCGAAGACCGCCCTCCGGGATGAGATCCTGCGGGCCAGAGTTGTGGCCCGCGAGGAGTCGCTGGAGACTCTGAACAGAGACCCGTGGGGACGCCCCTACAAAACGGTGCGTGATAAAATCCGCCCGTGGGCTCCCCCGCTGACGCAGAGTCTCCGGCCTCATCTCGTGCAGGACGTGGTGAGCGCTCTGTTCCCCTCACGAGGGGAGCACGCTCCCCCGCCTATGGCTCCGCCTCCTGCGGTGCCCGATGCGGACCACACCGACGACGACGACGACTCTCCAGAGGTGACCGAGGTAGACCTGAGAGTGGCGGTACGTAGGCTGAATGCCAAGAATACCGCCCCAGGACCCGACGGCTTGCCCGGCAAAGCCTGGGTCCTGGCCTTGCAGGCTCTCGGGCCTCGACTAAGAGGGCTCCTAAGCGCATGCTTGGAGGAGGGCCAGTTCCCACTTCGCTGGAAGACGGGGAAACTGGTCCTCATTAAGAAGCCGGGGCGCCCAGCGGACTCTCCGTCCGCTTACCGGCCCATTGTGCTGCTCGACGAGGTGGGCAAGCTCTTTGAGAGAGTAATTGCAGACCGCCTCGTCGGGCGGCTGGTGCGGGTGGGGCCGGATTTGGCGGAGAGCCAGTTTGGTTTCCGCAGGGGGCGCTCCACGGTGGATGCCATCATGCGCGTGCGAGCCCTCACGACGGGGGATGCTGTGGCCCGGGGTGGGGTCGTCTTGGCGGTGTCATTAGACATCGCCAATGCCTTCAACACCCTGCCCTGGAGTTGCATAAGGGAGGCACTCCGGTATCACCGGATGCCGACCTACCTCTGTCGTGTGGTCGAGGCCTATTTGACGGACAGGGCCGTCATCTGCCCCGGTCACCTCGGAGAGTGGAACCGGCGAGAGATGTCGTGCGGTGTCCCACAGGGATCGGTCCTGGGGCCGTATCTGTGGGACATCGGGTACGACTGGGTGCTGCGCGCCGACCTCCCTAGCGGCGTCAGTGTAGTCTGCTACGCTGACGACACGCTGGTCCTAGCGCAAGGGAGGTCGTACCAGGCGGCGGCCGACTTGGCGACACAAGGGGTTGCGACAATCGTGGATAGGATCCGGCAACTGGGACTCGAGGTGGCATTGCACAAGTCCGAGGCCATGTGGTTTCATGGTCCTCGGAATGCGCCACCGACGGGTTCCCGGATAACGGTGGGAGGGGTTCACATCGGCGTCGAGTCGACCATGAAGTACCTGGGACTCGTCCTCGACAGCCGGTGGAACTTCGCGGAGCATTTCCGCCGTTTGGCTCCCAGACTGGAGCGGGCCGGGGCTGCGTTGAAGCGGCTCTTGCCCAATCTAGGGGGGCCAAACGCCTCCTGCCGGAGGCTCTACGCGGGGATCGTGCGGTCCATGGCCCTATACGGGGCGCCGGTGTGGGCGCCTACATTGAGGCGCCAACCAGCTCGCCGGTTGAGGGCGTCCCATAGGGTCATGGCGATCAGGATGATCCGGGGATATCGCACGATCTCCGGCGAGGCGGCGGGCCTCCTTGCCGGATTACCGCCATGGGATCTGGAGGCAAAGGTCCTCGCGCAAATTTGGGAGTGGCGCGAGGAGGCCAAACGCCGGGGCGTAACTCCGCTGCCGCAGCAAATCGCGGCACAGCGGACAGAGCTCCGGCGGGATCTCATGGTGACATGGAGAGAGCGATTGTCGCAACCCAGTGCTGGGCACGCCACGATTGCGGCGGTAAGTCCCCTCTTTGAGGAGTGGTTTGAGAGGCGGCATGGCGTCCTCACCTTCCGCCTGACGCAGGTCCTCACCGGACACGGTTGTTTCGGGAGGTTCCTGTTTCGGATAGGGCGGGAGGAAACGCCCGGGTGTTTCCACTGCGAAGATCGCCCTGAGGACACGGTGGAGCACACGGTGGCGGTCTGCCCTGCTTGGGCGGAGCACCGCCGTGTCCTCGTGGAGGCGATCGGCGGCGGCGATCTCTCGCGTCCGGCCCTGGTCCAGGCCATGGTACGGAGCGAGAGGGCATGGGGAGCCGTCACCTCCTTCAGCGAAGCAGTGATGCTCGCGAAGAGGGAGGCGGCGCACGTGAGGGAGAGGCAGCATATGCGCCCTCGCGACCCCAGCCGCCACAGGATACGGAGACGCCCTGGGCGTCGGGAATCCCAGGCCGATTTCCGGCCACCGTAGGCGTGGGCTTGCGGACGGCGAGTAATGGGTAGCTCGCTGTCCGGTAAGGACCAAGCCCAAGTCGACGGCGCGTTGTGTTCCACGCGCGCCTCAAAGAGATGTCAGCACAAAAAGTGATGGGACCCGCAAGGGTCGATGCCTGCCAGGGGTGCGGGTTTGTTCGAAAGAGACACCACAGCCCCTGGCTTAAGGGCTACTGAAGGAACACGGGTGGGTTTTAGTCAGTAAAAGTCTGACACGCCCTCCTGCTCCACCCAGAGCGGGAGAAGTTATTTGATGATTTCCCACCCAAAAAAAAAAAAAAAAAAAAAAAAAAGCAAACCAAGTTTGCATAGAATCTATATAACTTTGCTTCCCGGTGAGGTAATTTGACGCTGTTTTCAGCTACTATATTCATAATTGGGCTACCTGAGACCATCCCAGCAAAAATAATTGACGAAACGCGAAAAAATTTTTCTTTTCGCCTATAGACATAGAAAATTCATTCAATTTTTGTATTAGAAACACATTTTTATTTTTAAATCAAAATTCTTCCATTAAAGTCCGTTTAAATTAGTTTCAATAGATACTTACCTGCCTTACCTGCATTCCGGTGCGCGTTGCGCGAGTCCGAGTCTTGTGGGGTAGTCAGAATTCCTGGTTTTGGTATAATTTTCGGAGAAAATTCACGTTTTTCATCTAAAACTCAAAATTTTTGTTCAGCATAATTTTCAGTGACGTCATAGTTGGCTAGCTCGCGCGGAGACGCGTCTGTCGACACCTCGCCCGTCCGTCTAGCTTATATAGCCACTTAGATACCTAGAAATTTTCTTTGTTCTATACAATTCGTAGCCATCAAATTCTACCTAAGCAAACCAAGTTTGCATAGGAACGATATAACTTTGCTTCCCGGTGAGGTAATTTGACGCTGTTTTCAGCTACTATATTCATAATTGGGCTACCTGAGACCATCCCAGCAAAAATAATTGACGAAACGCGAAAAAATTTTTCTTTTCGCCTATAGACATAGAAAATTCATTCAATTTTTGTATTAGAAACACATTTTTATTTTTAAATCAAAATTCTTCCATTAAAGTCCGTTTAAATTAGTTTCAATAGATACTTACCTGCCTTACCTGCATTCCGGTGCGCGTTGCGCGAGTCCGAGTCTTGTGGGGTAGTCAGAATTCCTGGTTTTGGTATAATTTTCGGAGAAAATTCACGTTTTTCATCTGAAATTCAAAATTTTTGTTCAGCATAATTTTCAGTGACGTCATAGTTGGCTAGCTCGCGCGGAGACGCGTCTTTCGACACCTCGCCCGTCCGTCTAGCATAGATAGCCACTTAGATACCTAGAAATTTTCTTTGTTCTATACAATTCGTAGCCATCAAATTCTACCTAAGCAAACCAAGTTTGCATAGAATCTATATAACTTTGCTTCCCGGTGAGGTAATTTGACGCTGTTTTCAGCTACTATATTCATAATTGGGCTACCTGAGACCATCCCAGCAAAAATAATTGACGAAACGCGAAAAAATTTTTCTTTTCGCCTATAGACATAGAAAATTCATTCAATTTTTGTATTAGAAACACATTTTTATTTTTAAATCAAAATTCTTCCATTAAAGTCCGTTTAAATTAGTTTCAATAGATACTTACCTGCCTTACCTGCATTCCGGTGCGCGTTGCGCGAGTCCGAGTCTTGTGGGGTAGTCAGAATTCCTGGTTTTGGTATAATTTTCGGAGAAAATTCACGTTTTTCATCTAAAACTCAAAATTTTTGTTCAGCATAATTTTCAGTGACGTCATAGTTGGCTAGCTCGCGCGGAGACGCGTCTGTCGACACCTCGCCCGTCCGTCTAGCTTATATAGCCACTTAGATACCTAGAAATTTTCTTTGTTCTATACAATTCGTAGCCATCAAATTCTACCTAAGCAAACCAAGTTTGCATAGGAACGATATAACTTTGCTTCCCGGTGAGGTAATTTGACGCTGTTTTCAGCTACTATATTCATAATTGGGCTACCTGAGACCATCCCAGCAAAAATAATTGACGAAACGCGAAAAAATTTTTCTTTTCGCCTATAGACATAGAAAATTCATTCAATTTTTGTATTAGAAACACATTTTTATTTTTAAATCAAAATTCTTCCATTAAAGTCCGTTTAAATTAGTTTCAATAGATACTTACCTGCCTTACCTGCATTCTGGTGCGCGTTGCGCGAGTCCGAGTCTTGTGGGGTAGTCAGAATTCCTGGTTTTGGTATAATTTTCGGAGAAAATTCACGTTTTTCATCTGAAATTCAAAATTTTTGTTCAGCATAATTTTCAGTGACGTCATAGTTGGCTAGCTCGCGCGGAGACGCGTCTTTCGACACCTCGCCCGTCCGTCTAGCATAGATAGCCACTTAGATACCTAGAAATTTTCTTTGTTCTATACAATTCGTAGCCATCAAATTCTACCTAAGCAAACCAAGTTTGCATAGAATCTATATAACTTTGCTTCCCGGTGAGGTAATTTGACGCTGTTTTCAGCTACTATATTCATAATTGGGCTACCTGAGACCATCCCAGCAAAAATAATTGACGAAACGCGAAAAAATTTTTCTTTTCGCCTATAGACATAGAAAATTCATTCAATTTTTGTACTAGAAACACATTTTTATTTTTAAATCAAAATTCTTCCATTAAAGTCCGTTTAAATTAGTTTCAATAGATACTTACCTGCCTTACCTGCATTCCGGTGCGCGTTGCGCGAGTCCGAGTCTTGTGGGGTAGTCAGAATTCCTGGTTTTGGTATAATTTTCGGAGAAAATTCACGTTTTTCATCTGAAATTCAAAATTTTTGTTCAGCATAATTTTCAGTGACGTCATAGTTGGCTAGCTCGCGCGGAGACGCGTCTTTCGACACCTCGCCCGTCCGTCTAGCATAGATAGCCACTTAGATACCTAGAAATTTTCTTTGTTCTATACAATTCGTAGCCATCAAATTCTACCTAAGCAAACCAAGTTTGCATAGAATCTATATAACTTTGCTTCCCGGTGAGGTAATTTGACGCTGTTTTCAGCTACTATATTCATAATTGGGCTACCTGAGACCATCCCAGCAAAAATAATTGACGAAACGCGAAAAAATTTTTCTTTTCGCCTATAGACATAGAAAATTCATTCAATTTTTGTATTAGAAACACATTTTTATTTTTAAATCAAAATTCTTCCATTAAAGTCCGTTTAAATTAGTTTCAATAGATACTTACCTGCCTTACCTGCATTCCGGTGCGCGTTGCGCGAGTCCGAGTCTTGTGGGGTAGACAGTAGTCCTGGTTTTGGTTAAATTTTCGGTAAAAATTCACGTTTTTCATTGGAAAATCAAAATTTTTGTTCAGCATAATTTTCAGTGACACCGTAGTTGGTTAGCTCGCGTGGAGACGCGTCTTTCGACACCTCGCCCGTCCGTCTAGCGTATATAGCCACTTAGATACCAAAAAATTTTCTTTGTTCTATACAATTCGTAGCCATCAAATTCTACCTAAGCAAACCAAGTTTGCATAGAATCTATATAACTTTGCTTCCCGGTGAGGTAATTTGACGCTGTTTTCAGCTACTATATTCATAATTGGGCTACCTGAGACCATCCCAGCAAAAATAATTGACGAAACGCGAAAAAATTTTTTCTTTTCGCCTATAGACATAGAAAATTCATTCAATTTTTGTATTAGAAACACATTTTTATTTTTAAATCAAAATTCTTCCATTAAAGTCCGTTTAAATTAGTTTCAATAGATACTTACCTGCCTTACCTGCATTCCGGTGCGCGTTGCGCGAGTCCGAGTCTTGTGGGGTAGACAGTAGTCCTGGTTTTGGTTAAATTTTCGGTAAAAATTCACGTTTGTCATTGGAAAATCAAAATTTTTGTTCAGCATAATTTTCAGTGACACCGTAGTTGGCTAGCTCGCGCGGAGACGCGTCTTTCGACACCTCGCCCGTCCGTCTAGCGTATATAGCCACTTAGATACCAAAAATTTTTCTTTGTTCTATACAATTCGTAGCCATCAAATTCTACCTAAGCAAACCAAGTTTGCATAGAATCTATATAACTTTGCTTCCCGGTGAGGTAATTTGACGCTGTTTTCAGCTACTATATTCATAATTGGGCTACCTGAGACCATCCCAGCAAAAATAATTGACGAAACGCGAAAAAATTTTTTCTTTTCGCCTATAGACATAGAAAATTCATTCAATTTTTGTATTAGAAACACATTTTTATTTTTAAATCAAAATTCTTCCATTAAAGTCCGTTTAAATTAGTTTCAATAGATACTTACCTGCCTTACCTGCATTCCGGTGCGCGTTGCGCGAGTCCGAGTCTTGTGGGGTAGTCAGAATTCCTGGTTTTGGTATAATTTTCGGAGAAAATTCACGTTTTTCATCTGAAATTCAAAATTTTTGTTCAGCATAATTTTCAGTGACGTCATAGTTGGCTAGCTCGCGCGGAGACGCGTCTTTCGACACCTCGCCCGTCCGTCTAGCATAGATAGCCACTTAGATACCTAGAAATTTTCTTTGTTCTATACAATTCGTAGCCATCAAATTCTACCTAAGCAAACCAAGTTTGCATAGAATCTATATAACTTTGCTTCCCGGTGAGGTAATTTGACGCTGTTTTCAGCTACTATATTCATAATTGGGCTACCTGAGACCATCCCAGCAAAAATAATTGACGAAACGCGAAAAAATTTTTCTTTTCGCCTATAGACATAGAAAATTCATTCAATTTTTGTATTAGAAACACATTTTTATTTTTAAATCAAAATTCTTCCATTAAAGTCCGTTTAAATTAGTTTCAATAGATACTTACCTGCCTTACCTGCATTCCGGTGCGCGTTGCGCGAGTCCGAGTCTTGTGGGGTAGTCAGAATTCCTGGTTTTGGTATAATTTTCGGAGAAAATTCACGTTTTTCATCTAAAACTCAAAATTTTTGTTCAGCATAATTTTCAGTGACGTCATAGTTGGCTAGCTCGCGCGGAGACGCGTCTGTCGACACCTCGCCCGTCCGTCTAGCTTATATAGCCACTTAGATACCTAGAAATTTTCTTTGTTCTATACAATTCGTAGCCATCAAATTCTACCTAAGCAAACCAAGTTTGCATAGGAACGATATAACTTTGCTTCCCGGTGAGGTAATTTGACGCTGTTTTCAGCTACTATATTCATAATTGGGCTACCTGAGACCATCCCAGCAAAAATAATTGACGAAACGCGAAAAAATTTTTCTTTTCGCCTATAGACATAGAAAATTCATTCAATTTTTGTATTAGAAACACATTTTTATTTTTAAATCAAAATTCTTCCATTAAAGTCCGTTTAAATTAGTTTCAATAGATACTTACCTGCCTTACCTGCATTCCGGTGCGCGTTGCGCGAGTCCGAGTCTTGTGGGGTAGTCAGAATTCCTGGTTTTGGTATAATTTTCGGAGAAAATTCACGTTTTTCATCTGAAATTCAAAATTTTTGTTCAGCATAATTTTCAGTGACGTCATAGTTGGCTAGCTCGCGCGGAGACGCGTCTTTCGACACCTCGCCCGTCCGTCTAGCATAGATAGCCACTTAGATACCTAGAAATTTTCTTTGTTCTATACAATTCGTAGCCATCAAATTCTACCTAAGCAAACCAAGTTTGCATAGAATCTATATAACTTTGCTTCCCGGTGAGGTAATTTGACGCTGTTTTCAGCTACTATATTCATAATTGGGCTACCTGAGACCATCCCAGCAAAAATAATTGACGAAACGCGAAAAAATTTTTCTTTTCGCCTATAGACATAGAAAATTCATTCAATTTTTGTATTAGAAACACATTTTTATTTTTAAATCAAAATTCTTCCATTAAAGTCCGTTTAAATTAGTTTCAATAGATACTTACCTGCCTTACCTGCATTCCGGTGCGCGTTGCGCGAGTCCGAGTCTTGTGGGGTAGACAGTAGTCCTGGTTTTGGTTAAATTTTCGGTAAAAATTCACGTTTTTCATTGGAAAATCAAAATTTTTGTTCAGCATAATTTTCAGTGACACCGTAGTTGGTTAGCTCGCGTGGAGACGCGTCTTTCGACACCTCGCCCGTCCGTCTAGCGTATATAGCCACTTAGATACCAAAAAATTTTCTTTGTTCTATACAATTCGTAGCCATCAAATTCTACCTAAGCAAACCAAGTTTGCATAGAATCTATATAACTTTGCTTCCCGGTGAGGTAATTTGACGCTGTTTTCAGCTACTATATTCATAATTGGGCTACCTGAGACCATCCCAGCAAAAATAATTGACGAAACGCGAAAAAATTTTTTCTTTTCGCCTATAGACATAGAAAATTCATTCAATTTTTGTATTAGAAACACATTTTTATTTTTAAATCAAAATTCTTCCATTAAAGTCCGTTTAAATTAGTTTCAATAGATACTTACCTGCCTTACCTGCATTCCGGTGCGCGTTGCGCGAGTCCGAGTCTTGTGGGGTAGACAGTAGTCCTGGTTTTGGTTAAATTTTCGGTAAAAATTCACGTTTGTCATTGGAAAATCAAAATTTTTGTTCAGCATAATTTTCAGTGACACCGTAGTTGGCTAGCTCGCGCGGAGACGCGTCTTTCGACACCTCGCCCGTCCGTCTAGCGTATATAGCCACTTAGATACCAAAAAATTTTCTTTGTTCTATACAATTCGTAGCCATCAAATTCTACCTAAGCAAACCAAGTTTGCATAGAATCTATATAACTTTGCTTCCCGGTGAGGTAATTTGACGCTGTTTTCAGCTACTATATTCATAATTGGGCTACCTGAGACCATCCCAGCAAAAATAATTGACGAAACGCGAAAAAATTTTTCTTTTCGCCTATAGACATAGAAAATTCATTCAATTTTTGTATTAGAAACACATTTTTATTTTTAAATCAAAATTCTTCCATTAAAGTCCGTTTAAATTAGTTTCAATAGATACTTACCTGCCTTACCTGCATTCCGGTGCGCGTTGCGCGAGTCCGAGTCTTGTGGGGTAGACAGTAGTCCTGGTTTTGGTTAAATTTTCGGTAAAAATTCACGTTTTTCATTGGAAAATCAAAATTTTTGTTCAGCATAATTTTCAGTGACACCGTAGTTGGTTAGCTCGCGTGGAGACGCGTCTTTCGACACCTCGCCCGTCCGTCTAGCGTATATAGCCACTTAGATACCAAAAAATTTTCTTTGTTCTATACAATTCGTAGCCATCAAATTCTACCTAAGCAAACCAAGTTTGCATAGAATCTATATAACTTTGCTTCCCGGTGAGGTAATTTGACGCTGTTTTCAGCTACTATATTCATAATTGGGCTACCTGAGACCATCCCAGCAAAAATAATTGACGAAACGCGAAAAAATTTTTTCTTTTCGCCTATAGACATAGAAAATTCATTCAATTTTTGTATTAGAAACACATTTTTATTTTTAAATCAAAATTCTTCCATTAAAGTCCGTTTAAATTAGTTTCAATAGATACTTACCTGCCTTACCTGCATTCCGGTGCGCGTTGCGCGAGTCCGAGTCTTGTGGGGTAGACAGTAGTCCTGGTTTTGGTTAAATTTTCGGTAAAAATTCACGTTTGTCATTGGAAAATCAAAATTTTTGTTCAGCATAATTTTCAGTGACACCGTAGTTGGCTAGCTCGCGCGGAGACGCGTCTTTCGACACCTCGCCCGTCCGTCTAGCGTATATAGCCACTTAGATACCAAAAAATTTTCTTTGTTCTATACAATTCGTAGCCATCAAATTCTACCTAAGCAAACCAAGTTTGCATAGAATCTATATAACTTTGCTTCCCGGTGAGGTAATTTGACGCTGTTTTCAGCTACTATATTCATAATTGGGCTACCTGAGACCATCCCAGCAAAAATAATTGACGAAACGCGAAAAAATTTTTCTTTTCGCCTATAGACATAGAAAATTCATTCAATTTTTGTATTAGAAACACATTTTTATTTTTAAATCAAAATTCTTCCATTAAAGTCCGTTTAAATTAGTTTCAATAGATACTTACCTGCCTTACCTGCATTCCGGTGCGCGTTGCGCGAGTCCGAGTCTTGTGGGGTAGACAGTAGTCCTGGTTTTGGTTAAATTTTCGGTAAAAATTCACGTTTTTCATTGGAAAATCAAAATTTTTGTTCAGCATAATTTTCAGTGACACCGTAGTTGGTTAGCTCGCGTGGAGACGCGTCTTTCGACACCTCGCCCGTCCGTCTAGCGTATATAGCCACTTAGATACCAAAAAATTTTCTTTGTTCTATACAATTCGTAGCCATCAAATTCTACCTAAGCAAACCAAGTTTGCATAGAATCTATATAACTTTGCTTCCCGGTGAGGTAATTTGACGCTGTTTTCAGCTACTATATTCATAATTGGGCTACCTGAGACCATCCCAGCAAAAATAATTGACGAAACGCGAAAAAATTTTTCTTTTCGCCTATAGACATAGAAAATTCATTCAATTTTTGTACTAGAAACACATTTTTATTTTTAAATCAAAATTCTTCCATTAAAGTCCGTTTAAATTAGTTTCAATAGATACTTACCTGCCTTACCTGCATTCCGGTGCGCGTTGCGCGAGTCCGAGTCTTGTGGGGTAGTCAGAATTCCTGGTTTTGGTATAATTTTCGGAGAAAATTCACGTTTTTCATCTGAAATTCAAAATTTTTGTTCAGCATAATTTTCAGTGACGTCATAGTTGGCTAGCTCGCGCGGAGACGCGTCTTTCGACACCTCGCCCGTCCGTCTAGCATAGATAGCCACTTAGATACCTAGAAATTTTCTTTGTTCTATACAATTCGTAGCCATCAAATTCTACCTAAGCAAACCAAGTTTGCATAGAATCTATATAACTTTGCTTCCCGGTGAGGTAATTTGACGCTGTTTTCAGCTACTATATTCATAATTGGGCTACCTGAGACCATCCCAGCAAAAATAATTGACGAAACGCGAAAAAATTTTTCTTTTCGCCTATAGACATAGAAAATTCATTCAATTTTTGTATTAGAAACACATTTTTATTTTTAAATCAAAATTCTTCCATTAAAGTCCGTTTAAATTAGTTTCAATAGATACTTACCTGCCTTACCTGCATTCCGGTGCGCGTTGCGCGAGTCCGAGTCTTGTGGGGTAGACAGTAGTCCTGGTTTTGGTTAAATTTTCGGTAAAAATTCACGTTTTTCATTGGAAAATCAAAATTTTTGTTCAGCATAATTTTCAGTGACACCGTAGTTGGTTAGCTCGCGTGGAGACGCGTCTTTCGACACCTCGCCCGTCCGTCTAGCGTATATAGCCACTTAGATACCAAAAAATTTTCTTTGTTCTATACAATTCGTAGCCATCAAATTCTACCTAAGCAAACCAAGTTTGCATAGAATCTATATAACTTTGCTTCCCGGTGAGGTAATTTGACGCTGTTTTCAGCTACTATATTCATAATTGGGCTACCTGAGACCATCCCAGCAAAAATAATTGACGAAACGCGAAAAAATTTTTTCTTTTCGCCTATAGACATAGAAAATTCATTCAATTTTTGTATTAGAAACACATTTTTATTTTTAAATCAAAATTCTTCCATTAAAGTCCGTTTAAATTAGTTTCAATAGATACTTACCTGCCTTACCTGCATTCCGGTGCGCGTTGCGCGAGTCCGAGTCTTGTGGGGTAGACAGTAGTCCTGGTTTTGGTTAAATTTTCGGTAAAAATTCACGTTTGTCATTGGAAAATCAAAATTTTTGTTCAGCATAATTTTCAGTGACACCGTAGTTGGCTAGCTCGCGCGGAGACGCGTCTTTCGACACCTCGCCCGTCCGTCTAGCGTATATAGCCACTTAGATACCAAAAAATTTTCTTTGTTCTATACAATTCGTAGCCATCAAATTCTACCTAAGCAAACCAAGTTTGCATAGAATCTATATAACTTTGCTTCCCGGTGAGGTAATTTGACGCTGTTTTCAGCTACTATATTCATAATTGGGCTACCTGAGACCATCCCAGCAAAAATAATTGACGAAACGCGAAAAAATTTTTCTTTTCGCCTATAGACATAGAAAATTCATTCAATTTTTGTATTAGAAACACATTTTTATTTTTAAATCAAAATTCTTCCATTAAAGTCCGTTTAAATTAGTTTCAATAGATACTTACCTGCCTTACCTGCATTCCGGTGCGCGTTGCGCGAGTCCGAGTCTTGTGGGGTAGACAGTAGTCCTGGTTTTGGTTAAATTTTCGGTAAAAATTCACGTTTTTCATTGGAAAATCAAAATTTTTGTTCAGCATAATTTTCAGTGACACCGTAGTTGGTTAGCTCGCGTGGAGACGCGTCTTTCGACACCTCGCCCGTCCGTCTAGCGTATATAGCCACTTAGATACCAAAAAATTTTCTTTGTTCTATACAATTCGTAGCCATCAAATTCTACCTAAGCAAACCAAGTTTGCATAGAATCTATATAACTTTGCTTCCCGGTGAGGTAATTTGACGCTGTTTTCAGCTACTATATTCATAATTGGGCTACCTGAGACCATCCCAGCAAAAATAATTGACGAAACGCGAAAAAATTTTTCTTTTCGCCTATAGACATAGAAAATTCATTCAATTTTTGTACTAGAAACACATTTTTATTTTTAAATCAAAATTCTTCCATTAAAGTCCGTTTAAATTAGTTTCAATAGATACTTACCTGCCTTACCTGCATTCCGGTGCGCGTTGCGCGAGTCCGAGTCTTGTGGGGTAGTCAGAATTCCTGGTTTTGGTATAATTTTCGGAGAAAATTCACGTTTTTCATCTGAAATTCAAAATTTTTGTTCAGCATAATTTTCAGTGACGTCATAGTTGGCTAGCTCGCGCGGAGACGCGTCTTTCGACACCTCGCCCGTCCGTCTAGCATAGATAGCCACTTAGATACCTAGAAATTTTCTTTGTTCTATACAATTCGTAGCCATCAAATTCTACCTAAGCAAACCAAGTTTGCATAGAATCTATATAACTTTGCTTCCCGGTGAGGTAATTTGACGCTGTTTTCAGCTACTATATTCATAATTGGGCTACCTGAGACCATCCCAGCAAAAATAATTGACGAAACGCGAAAAAATTTTTCTTTTCGCCTATAGACATAGAAAATTCATTCAATTTTTGTATTAGAAACACATTTTTATTTTTAAATCAAAATTCTTCCATTAAAGTCCGTTTAAATTAGTTTCAATAGATACTTACCTGCCTTACCTGCATTCCGGTGCGCGTTGCGCGAGTCCGAGTCTTGTGGGGTAGACAGTAGTCCTGGTTTTGGTTAAATTTTCGGTAAAAATTCACGTTTTTCATTGGAAAATCAAAATTTTTGTTCAGCATAATTTTCAGTGACACCGTAGTTGGTTAGCTCGCGTGGAGACGCGTCTTTCGACACCTCGCCCGTCCGTCTAGCGTATATAGCCACTTAGATACCAAAAAATTTTCTTTGTTCTATACAATTCGTAGCCATCAAATTCTACCTAAGCAAACCAAGTTTGCATAGAATCTATATAACTTTGCTTCCCGGTGAGGTAATTTGACGCTGTTTTCAGCTACTATATTCATAATTGGGCTACCTGAGACCATCCCAGCAAAAATAATTGACGAAACGCGAAAAAATTTTTTCTTTTCGCCTATAGACATAGAAAATTCATTCAATTTTTGTATTAGAAACACATTTTTATTTTTAAATCAAAATTCTTCCATTAAAGTCCGTTTAAATTAGTTTCAATAGATACTTACCTGCCTTACCTGCATTCCGGTGCGCGTTGCGCGAGTCCGAGTCTTGTGGGGTAGACAGTAGTCCTGGTTTTGGTTAAATTTTCGGTAAAAATTCACGTTTGTCATTGGAAAATCAAAATTTTTGTTCAGCATAATTTTCAGTGACACCGTAGTTGGCTAGCTCGCGCGGAGACGCGTCTTTCGACACCTCGCCCGTCCGTCTAGCGTATATAGCCACTTAGATACCAAAAAATTTTCTTTGTTCTATACAATTCGTAGCCATCAAATTCTACCTAAGCAAACCAAGTTTGCATAGAATCTATATAACTTTGCTTCCCGGTGAGGTAATTTGACGCTGTTTTCAGCTACTATATTCATAATTGGGCTACCTGAGACCATCCCAGCAAAAATAATTGACGAAACGCGAAAAAATTTTTCTTTTCGCCTATAGACATAGAAAATTCATTCAATTTTTGTATTAGAAACACATTTTTATTTTTAAATCAAAATTCTTCCATTAAAGTCCGTTTAAATTAGTTTCAATAGATACTTACCTGCCTTACCTGCATTCCGGTGCGCGTTGCGCGAGTCCGAGTCTTGTGGGGTAGTCAGTAGTCCTGGTTTTGTTATAATTTTCGGAGAAAATTCACGTTTTTCATCTGAAATTCAAAATTTTTGTTCAGCATAATTTTCAGTGACGTCATAGTTGGCTGGCTCGCGCGGAGACGCGTCTTTCGACACCTCGCCCGTCCGTCTAGCATAGATAGCCACTTAGATACCTAGAAATTTTCTTTGTTCTATACAATTCGTAGCCATCAAATTCTACCTAAGCAAACCAAGTTTGCATAGAATCTATATAACTTTGCTTCCCGGTGAGGTAATTTGACGCTGTTTTCAGCTACTATATTCATAATTGGGCTACCTGAGACCATCCCAGCAAAAATAATTGACGAAACGCGAAAAAATTTTTCTTTTCGCCTATAGACATAGAAAATTCATTCAATTTTTGTATTAGAAACACATTTTTATTTTTAAATCAAAATTCTTCCATTAAAGTCCGTTTAAATTAGTTTCAATAGATACTTACCTGCCTTACCTGCATTCCGGTGCGCGTTGCGCGAGTCCGAGTCTTGTGGGGTAGACAGTAGTCCTGGTTTTGGTTAAATTTTCGGTAAAAATTCACGTTTTTCATTGGAAAATCAAAATTTTTGTTCAGCATAATTTTCAGTGACACCGTAGTTGGTTAGCTCGCGTGGAGACGCGTCTTTCGACACCTCGCCCGTCCGTCTAGCGTATATAGCCACTTAGATACCAAAAAATTTTCTTTGTTCTATACAATTCGTAGCCATCAAATTCTACCTAAGCAAACCAAGTTTGCATAGAATCTATATAACTTTGCTTCCCGGTGAGGTAATTTGACGCTGTTTTCAGCTACTATATTCATAATTGGGCTACCTGAGACCATCCCAGCAAAAATAATTGACGAAACGCGAAAAAATTTTTTCTTTTCGCCTATAGACATAGAAAATTCATTCAATTTTTGTATTAGAAACACATTTTTATTTTTAAATCAAAATTCTTCCATTAAAGTCCGTTTAAATTAGTTTCAATAGATACTTACCTGCCTTACCTGCATTCCGGTGCGCGTTGCGCGAGTCCGAGTCTTGTGGGGTAGACAGTAGTCCTGGTTTTGGTTAAATTTTCGGTAAAAATTCACGTTTGTCATTGGAAAATCAAAATTTTTGTTCAGCATAATTTTCAGTGACACCGTAGTTGGCTAGCTCGCGCGGAGACGCGTCTTTCGACACCTCGCCCGTCCGTCTAGCGTATATAGCCACTTAGATACCAAAAAATTTTCTTTGTTCTATACAATTCGTAGCCATCAAATTCTACCTAAGCAAACCAAGTTTGCATAGAATCTATATAACTTTGCTTCCCGGTGAGGTAATTTGACGCTGTTTTCAGCTACTATATTCATAATTGGGCTACCTGAGACCATCCCAGCAAAAATAATTGACGAAACGCGAAAAAATTTTTCTTTTCGCCTATAGACATAGAAAATTCATTCAATTTTTGTATTAGAAACACATTTTTATTTTTAAATCAAAATTCTTCCATTAAAGTCCGTTTAAATTAGTTTCAATAGATACTTACCTGCCTTACCTGCATTCCGGTGCGCGTTGCGCGAGTCCGAGTCTTGTGGGGTAGTCAGTAGTCCTGGTTTTGTTATAATTTTCGGAGAAAATTCACGTTTTTCATCTGAAATTCAAAATTTTTGTTCAGCATAATTTTCAGTGACGTCATAGTTGGCTGGCTCGCGCGGAGACGCGTCTTTCGACACCTCGCCCGTCCGTCTAGCATAGATAGCCACTTAGATACCTAGAAATTTTCTTTGTTCTATACAATTCGTAGCCATCAAATTCTACCTAAGCAAACCAAGTTTGCATAGAATCGATATAACTTTGCTTCCCGGTGAGGTAATTTGACGCTGTTTTCAGCTACTATATTCATAATTGGGCTACCTGAGACCATCCCATCAAAAATATTTGACGAAACGCGAAAAAATTTTTCTTTTCGCCTATAGACATAGAAAATTCATTCAATTTTTGTACTAGAAACACATTTTTATTTTTAAATCAAAATTCTTCCATTAAAGTCCGTTTAAATTAGTTTCAATAGATACTTACCTGCCTTACCTGCATTCCGGTGCGCGTTGCGCGAGTCCGAGTCTTGTGGGGTAGTCAGAATTCCTGGTTTTGGTATAATTTTCGGAGAAAATTCACGTTTTTCATCTGAAATTCAAAATTTTTGTTCAGCATAATTTTCAGTGACGTCATAGTTGGCTAGCTCGCGCGGAGACGCGTCTTTCGACACCTCGCCCGTCCGTCTAGCATAGATAGCCACTTAGATACCTAGAAATTTTCTTTGTTCTATACAATTCGTAGCCATCAAATTCTACCTAAGCAAACCAAGTTTGCATAGAATCTATATAACTTTGCTTCCCGGTGAGGTAATTTGACGCTGTTTTCAGCTACTATATTCATAATTGGGCTACCTGAGACCATCCCAGCAAAAATAATTGACGAAACGCGAAAAAATTTTTCTTTTCGCCTATAGACATAGAAAATTCATTCAATTTTTGTATTAGAAACACATTTTTATTTTTAAATCAAAATTCTTCCATTAAAGTCCGTTTAAATTAGTTTCAATAGATACTTACCTGCCTTACCTGCATTCCGGTGCGCGTTGCGCGAGTCCGAGTCTTGTGGGGTAGACAGTAGTCCTGGTTTTGGTTAAATTTTCGGTAAAAATTCACGTTTTTCATTGGAAAATCAAAATTTTTGTTCAGCATAATTTTCAGTGACACCGTAGTTGGTTAGCTCGCGTGGAGACGCGTCTTTCGACACCTCGCCCGTCCGTCTAGCGTATATAGCCACTTAGATACCAAAAAATTTTCTTTGTTCTATACAATTCGTAGCCATCAAATTCTACCTAAGCAAACCAAGTTTGCATAGAATCTATATAACTTTGCTTCCCGGTGAGGTAATTTGACGCTGTTTTCAGCTACTATATTCATAATTGGGCTACCTGAGACCATCCCAGCAAAAATAATTGACGAAACGCGAAAAAATTTTTTCTTTTCGCCTATAGACATAGAAAATTCATTCAATTTTTGTATTAGAAACACATTTTTATTTTTAAATCAAAATTCTTCCATTAAAGTCCGTTTAAATTAGTTTCAATAGATACTTACCTGCCTTACCTGCATTCCGGTGCGCGTTGCGCGAGTCCGAGTCTTGTGGGGTAGACAGTAGTCCTGGTTTTGGTTAAATTTTCGGTAAAAATTCACGTTTGTCATTGGAAAATCAAAATTTTTGTTCAGCATAATTTTCAGTGACACCGTAGTTGGCTAGCTCGCGCGGAGACGCGTCTTTCGACACCTCGCCCGTCCGTCTAGCGTATATAGCCACTTAGATACCAAAAAATTTTCTTTGTTCTATACAATTCGTAGCCATCAAATTCTACCTAAGCAAACCAAGTTTGCATAGAATCTATATAACTTTGCTTCCCGGTGAGGTAATTTGACGCTGTTTTCAGCTACTATATTCATAATTGGGCTACCTGAGACCATCCCAGCAAAAATAATTGACGAAACGCGAAAAAATTTTTCTTTTCGCCTATAGACATAGAAAATTCATTCAATTTTTGTATTAGAAACACATTTTTATTTTTAAATCAAAATTCTTCCATTAAAGTCCGTTTAAATTAGTTTCAATAGATACTTACCTGCCTTACCTGCATTCCGGTGCGCGTTGCGCGAGTCCGAGTCTTGTGGGGTAGTCAGTAGTCCTGGTTTTGTTATAATTTTCGGAGAAAATTCACGTTTTTCATCTGAAATTCAAAATTTTTGTTCAGCATAATTTTCAGTGACGTCATAGTTGGCTGGCTCGCGCGGAGACGCGTCTTTCGACACCTCGCCCGTCCGTCTAGCATAGATAGCCACTTAGATACCTAGAAATTTTCTTTGTTCTATACAATTCGTAGCCATCAAATTCTACCTAAGCAAACCAAGTTTGCATAGAATCGATATAACTTTGCTTCCCGGTGAGGTAATTTGACGCTGTTTTCAGCTACTATATTCATAATTGGGCTACCTGAGACCATCCCATCAAAAATATTTGACGAAACGCGAAAAAATTTTTCTTTTCGCCTATAGACATAGAAAATTCATTCAATTTTTGTACTAGAAACACATTTTTATTTTTAAATCAAAATTCTTCCATTAAAGTCCGTTTAAATTAGTTTCAATAGATACTTACCTGCCTTACCTGCATTCCGGTGCGCGTTGCGCGAGTCCGAGTCTTGTGGGGTAGTCAGAATTCCTGGTTTTGGTATAATTTTCGGAGAAAATTCACGTTTTTCATCTGAAATTCAAAATTTTTGTTCAGCATAATTTTCAGTGACGTCATAGTTGGCTAGCTCGCGCGGAGACGCGTCTTTCGACACCTCGCCCGTCCGTCTAGCATAGATAGCCACTTAGATACCTAGAAATTTTCTTTGTTCTATACAATTCGTAGCCATCAAATTCTACCTAAGCAAACCAAGTTTGCATAGAATCTATATAACTTTGCTTCCCGGTGAGGTAATTTGACGCTGTTTTCAGCTACTATATTCATAATTGGGCTACCTGAGACCATCCCAGCAAAAATAATTGACGAAACGCGAAAAAATTTTTCTTTTCGCCTATAGACATAGAAAATTCATTCAATTTTTGTATTAGAAACACATTTTTATTTTTAAATCAAAATTCTTCCATTAAAGTCCGTTTAAATTAGTTTCAATAGATACTTACCTGCCTTACCTGCATTCCGGTGCGCGTTGCGCGAGTCCGAGTCTTGTGGGGTAGACAGTAGTCCTGGTTTTGGTTAAATTTTCGGTAAAAATTCACGTTTTTCATTGGAAAATCAAAATTTTTGTTCAGCATAATTTTCAGTGACACCGTAGTTGGTTAGCTCGCGTGGAGACGCGTCTTTCGACACCTCGCCCGTCCGTCTAGCGTATATAGCCACTTAGATACCAAAAAATTTTCTTTGTTCTATACAATTCGTAGCCATCAAATTCTACCTAAGCAAACCAAGTTTGCATAGAATCTATATAACTTTGCTTCCCGGTGAGGTAATTTGACGCTGTTTTCAGCTACTATATTCATAATTGGGCTACCTGAGACCATCCCAGCAAAAATAATTGACGAAACGCGAAAAAAATTTTTCTTTTCGCCTATAGACATAGAAAATTCATTCAATTTTTGTATTAGAAACACATTTTTATTTTTAAATCAAAATTCTTCCATTAAAGTCCGTTTAAATTAGTTTCAATAGATACTTACCTGCCTTACCTGCATTCCGGTGCGCGTTGCGCGAGTCCGAGTCTTGTGGGGTAGACAGTAGTCCTGGTTTTGGTTAAATTTTCGGTAAAAATTCACGTTTGTCATTGGAAAATCAAAATTTTTGTTCAGCATAATTTTCAGTGACACCGTAGTTGGCTAGCTCGCGCGGAGACGCGTCTTTCGACACCTCGCCCGTCCGTCTAGCGTATATAGCCACTTAGATACCAAAAAATTTTCTTTGTTCTATACAATTCGTAGCCATCAAATTCTACCTAAGCAAACCAAGTTTGCATAGAATCTATATAACTTTGCTTCCCGGTGAGGTAATTTGACGCTGTTTTCAGCTACTATATTCATAATTGGGCTACCTGAGACCATCCCAGCAAAAATAATTGACGAAACGCGAAAAAATTTTTCTTTTCGCCTATAGACATAGAAAATTCATTCAATTTTTGTATTAGAAACACATTTTTATTTTTAAATCAAAATTCTTCCATTAAAGTCCGTTTAAATTAGTTTCAATAGATACTTACCTGCCTTACCTGCATTCCGGTGCGCGTTGCGCGAGTCCGAGTCTTGTGGGGTAGTCAGTAGTCCTGGTTTTGTTATAATTTTCGGAGAAAATTCACGTTTTTCATCTGAAATTCAAAATTTTTGTTCAGCATAATTTTCAGTGACGTCATAGTTGGCTGGCTCGCGCGGAGACGCGTCTTTCGACACCTCGCCCGTCCGTCTAGCATAGATAGCCACTTAGATACCTAGAAATTTTCTTTGTTCTATACAATTCGTAGCCATCAAATTCTACCTAAGCAAACCAAGTTTGCATAGAATCGATATAACTTTGCTTCCCGGTGAGGTAATTTGACGCTGTTTTCAGCTACTATATTCATAATTGGGCTACCTGAGACCATCCCATCAAAAATATTTGACGAAACGCGAAAAAATTTTTCTTTTCGCCTATAGACATAGAAAATTCATTCAATTTTTGTACTAGAAACACATTTTTATTTTTAAATCAAAATTCTTCCATTAAAGTCCGTTTAAATTAGTTTCAATAGATACTTACCTGCCTTACCTGCATTCCGGTGCGCGTTGCGCGAGTCCGAGTCTTGTGGGGTAGACAGTAGTCCTGGTTTTGGTTAAATTTTCGGTAAAAATTCACGTTTTTCATTGGAAAATCAAAATTTTTGTTCAGCATAATTTTCAGTGACACCGTAGTTGGTTAGCTCGCGTGGAGACGCGTCTTTCGACACCTCGCCCGTCCGTCTAGCGTATATAGCCACTTAGATACCAAAAAATTTTCTTTGTTCTATACAATTCGTAGCCATCAAATTCTACCTAAGCAAACCAAGTTTGCATAGAATCTATATAACTTTGCTTCCCGGTGAGGTAATTTGACGCTGTTTTCAGCTACTATATTCATAATTGGGCTACCTGAGACCATCCCAGCAAAAATAATTGACGAAACGCGAAAAAATTTTTTCTTTTCGCCTATAGACATAGAAAATTCATTCAATTTTTGTATTAGAAACACATTTTTATTTTTAAATCAAAATTCTTCCATTAAAGTCCGTTTAAATTAGTTTCAATAGATACTTACCTGCCTTACCTGCATTCCGGTGCGCGTTGCGCGAGTCCGAGTCTTGTGGGGTAGACAGTAGTCCTGGTTTTGGTTAAATTTTCGGTAAAAATTCACGTTTGTCATTGGAAAATCAAAATTTTTGTTCAGCATAATTTTCAGTGACACCGTAGTTGGCTAGCTCGCGCGGAGACGCGTCTTTCGACACCTCGCCCGTCCGTCTAGCGTATATAGCCACTTAGATACCAAAAAATTTTCTTTGTTCTATACAATTCGTAGCCATCAAATTCTACCTAAGCAAACCAAGTTTGCATAGAATCTATATAACTTTGCTTCCCGGTGAGGTAATTTGACGCTGTTTTCAGCTACTATATTCATAATTGGGCTACCTGAGACCATCCCAGCAAAAATAATTGACGAAACGCGAAAAAATTTTTCTTTTCGCCTATAGACATAGAAAATTCATTCAATTTTTGTATTAGAAACACATTTTTATTTTTAAATCAAAATTCTTCCATTAAAGTCCGTTTAAATTAGTTTCAATAGATACTTACCTGCCTTACCTGCATTCCGGTGCGCGTTGCGCGAGTCCGAGTCTTGTGGGGTAGTCAGTAGTCCTGGTTTTGTTATAATTTTCGGAGAAAATTCACGTTTTTCATCTGAAATTCAAAATTTTTGTTCAGCATAATTTTCAGTGACGTCATAGTTGGCTGGCTCGCGCGGAGACGCGTCTTTCGACACCTCGCCCGTCCGTCTAGCATAGATAGCCACTTAGATACCTAGAAATTTTCTTTGTTCTATACAATTCGTAGCCATCAAATTCTACCTAAGCAAACCAAGTTTGCATAGAATCGATATAACTTTGCTTCCCGGTGAGGTAATTTGACGCTGTTTTCAGCTACTATATTCATAATTGGGCTACCTGAGACCATCCCATCAAAAATATTTGACGAAACGCGAAAAAATTTTTCTTTTCGCCTATAGACATAGAAAATTCATTCAATTTTTGTACTAGAAACACATTTTTATTTTTAAATCAAAATTCTTCCATTAAAGTCCGTTTAAATTAGTTTCAATAGATACTTACCTGCCTTACCTGCATTCCGGTGCGCGTTGCGCGAGTCCGAGTCTTGTGGGGTAGACAGTAGTCCTGGTTTTGGTTAAATTTTCGGTAAAAATTCACGTTTTTCATTGGAAAATCAAAATTTTTGTTCAGCATAATTTTCAGTGACACCGTAGTTGGTTAGCTCGCGTGGAGACGCGTCTTTCGACACCTCGCCCGTCCGTCTAGCGTATATAGCCACTTAGATACCAAAAAATTTTCTTTGTTCTATACAATTCGTAGCCATCAAATTCTACCTAAGCAAACCAAGTTTGCATAGAATCTATATAACTTTGCTTCCCGGTGAGGTAATTTGACGCTGTTTTCAGCTACTATATTCATAATTGGGCTACCTGAGACCATCCCAGCAAAAATAATTGACGAAACGCGAAAAAATTTTTTCTTTTCGCCTATAGACATAGAAAATTCATTCAATTTTTGTATTAGAAACACATTTTTATTTTTAAATCAAAATTCTTCCATTAAAGTCCGTTTAAATTAGTTTCAATAGATACTTACCTGCCTTACCTGCATTCCGGTGCGCGTTGCGCGAGTCCGAGTCTTGTGGGGTAGACAGTAGTCCTGGTTTTGGTTAAATTTTCGGTAAAAATTCACGTTTGTCATTGGAAAATCAAAATTTTTGTTCAGCATAATTTTCAGTGACACCGTAGTTGGCTAGCTCGCGCGGAGACGCGTCTTTCGACACCTCGCCCGTCCGTCTAGCGTATATAGCCACTTAGATACCAAAAAATTTTCTTTGTTCTATACAATTCGTAGCCATCAAATTCTACCTAAGCAAACCAAGTTTGCATAGAATCTATATAACTTTGCTTCCCGGTGAGGTAATTTGACGCTGTTTTCAGCTACTATATTCATAATTGGGCTACCTGAGACCATCCCAGCAAAAATAATTGACGAAACGCGAAAAAATTTTTCTTTTCGCCTATAGACATAGAAAATTCATTCAATTTTTGTATTAGAAACACATTTTTATTTTTAAATCAAAATTCTTCCATTAAAGTCCGTTTAAATTAGTTTCAATAGATACTTACCTGCCTTACCTGCATTCCGGTGCGCGTTGCGCGAGTCCGAGTCTTGTGGGGTAGTCAGTAGTCCTGGTTTTGTTATAATTTTCGGAGAAAATTCACGTTTTTCATCTGAAATTCAAAATTTTTGTTCAGCATAATTTTCAGTGACGTCATAGTTGGCTGGCTCGCGCGGAGACGCGTCTTTCGACACCTCGCCCGTCCGTCTAGCATAGATAGCCACTTAGATACCTAGAAATTTTCTTTGTTCTATACAATTCGTAGCCATCAAATTCTACCTAAGCAAACCAAGTTTGCATAGAATCGATATAACTTTGCTTCCCGGTGAGGTAATTTGACGCTGTTTTCAGCTACTATATTCATAATTGGGCTACCTGAGACCATCCCATCAAAAATATTTGACGAAACGCGAAAAAATTTTTCTTTTCGCCTATAGACATAGAAAATTCATTCAATTTTTGTACTAGAAACACATTTTTATTTTTAAATCAAAATTCTTCCATTAAAGTCCGTTTAAATTAGTTTCAATAGATACTTACCTGCCTTACCTGCATTCCGGTGCGCGTTGCGCGAGTCCGAGTCTTGTGGGGTAGACAGTAGTCCTGGTTTTGGTTAAATTTTCGGTAAAAATTCACGTTTTTCATTGGAAAATCAAAATTTTTGTTCAGCATAATTTTCAGTGACACCGTAGTTGGTTAGCTCGCGTGGAGACGCGTCTTTCGACACCTCGCCCGTCCGTCTAGCGTATATAGCCACTTAGATACCAAAAAATTTTCTTTGTTCTATACAATTCGTAGCCATCAAATTCTACCTAAGCAAACCAAGTTTGCATAGAATCTATATAACTTTGCTTCCCGGTGAGGTAATTTGACGCTGTTTTCAGCTACTATATTCATAATTGGGCTACCTGAGACCATCCCAGCAAAAATAATTGACGAAACGCGAAAAAATTTTTTCTTTTCGCCTATAGACATAGAAAATTCATTCAATTTTTGTATTAGAAACACATTTTTATTTTTAAATCAAAATTCTTCCATTAAAGTCCGTTTAAATTAGTTTCAATAGATACTTACCTGCCTTACCTGCATTCCGGTGCGCGTTGCGCGAGTCCGAGTCTTGTGGGGTAGACAGTAGTCCTGGTTTTGGTTAAATTTTCGGTAAAAATTCACGTTTGTCATTGGAAAATCAAAATTTTTGTTCAGCATAATTTTCAGTGACACCGTAGTTGGCTAGCTCGCGCGGAGACGCGTCTTTCGACACCTCGCCCGTCCGTCTAGCGTATATAGCCACTTAGATACCAAAAAATTTTCTTTGTTCTATACAATTCGTAGCCATCAAATTCTACCTAAGCAAACCAAGTTTGCATAGAATCTATATAACTTTGCTTCCCGGTGAGGTAATTTGACGCTGTTTTCAGCTACTATATTCATAATTGGGCTACCTGAGACCATCCCAGCAAAAATAATTGACGAAACGCGAAAAAATTTTTCTTTTCGCCTATAGACATAGAAAATTCATTCAATTTTTGTATTAGAAACACATTTTTATTTTTAAATCAAAATTCTTCCATTAAAGTCCGTTTAAATTAGTTTCAATAGATACTTACCTGCCTTACCTGCATTCCGGTGCGCGTTGCGCGAGTCCGAGTCTTGTGGGGTAGTCAGTAGTCCTGGTTTTGTTATAATTTTCGGAGAAAATTCACGTTTTTCATCTGAAATTCAAAATTTTTGTTCAGCATAATTTTCAGTGACGTCATAGTTGGCTGGCTCGCGCGGAGACGCGTCTTTCGACACCTCGCCCGTCCGTCTAGCATAGATAGCCACTTAGATACCTAGAAATTTTCTTTGTTCTATACAATTCGTAGCCATCAAATTCTACCTAAGCAAACCAAGTTTGCATAGAATCGATATAACTTTGCTTCCCGGTGAGGTAATTTGACGCTGTTTTCAGCTACTATATTCATAATTGGGCTACCTGAGACCATCCCATCAAAAATATTTGACGAAACGCGAAAAAATTTTTCTTTTCGCCTATAGACATAGAAAATTCATTCAATTTTTGTACTAGAAACACATTTTTATTTTTAAATCAAAATTCTTCCATTAAAGTCCGTTTAAATTAGTTTCAATAGATACTTACCTGCCTTACCTGCATTCCGGTGCGCGTTGCGCGAGTCCGAGTCTTGTGGGGTAGACAGTAGTCCTGGTTTTGGTTAAATTTTCGGTAAAAATTCACGTTTTTCATTGGAAAATCAAAATTTTTGTTCAGCATAATTTTCAGTGACACCGTAGTTGGTTAGCTCGCGTGGAGACGCGTCTTTCGACACCTCGCCCGTCCGTCTAGCGTATATAGCCACTTAGATACCAAAAAATTTTCTTTGTTCTATACAATTCGTAGCCATCAAATTCTACCTAAGCAAACCAAGTTTGCATAGAATCTATATAACTTTGCTTCCCGGTGAGGTAATTTGACGCTGTTTTCAGCTACTATATTCATAATTGGGCTACCTGAGACCATCCCAGCAAAAATAATTGACGAAACGCGAAAAAATTTTTTCTTTTCGCCTATAGACATAGAAAATTCATTCAATTTTTGTATTAGAAACACATTTTTATTTTTAAATCAAAATTCTTCCATTAAAGTCCGTTTAAATTAGTTTCAATAGATACTTACCTGCCTTACCTGCATTCCGGTGCGCGTTGCGCGAGTCCGAGTCTTGTGGGGTAGACAGTAGTCCTGGTTTTGGTTAAATTTTCGGTAAAAATTCACGTTTGTCATTGGAAAATCAAAATTTTTGTTCAGCATAATTTTCAGTGACACCGTAGTTGGCTAGCTCGCGCGGAGACGCGTCTTTCGACACCTCGCCCGTCCGTCTAGCGTATATAGCCACTTAGATACCAAAAAATTTTCTTTGTTCTATACAATTCGTAGCCATCAAATTCTACCTAAGCAAACCAAGTTTGCATAGAATCTATATAACTTTGCTTCCCGGTGAGGTAATTTGACGCTGTTTTCAGCTACTATATTCATAATTGGGCTACCTGAGACCATCCCAGCAAAAATAATTGACGAAACGCGAAAAAATTTTTCTTTTCGCCTATAGACATAGAAAATTCATTCAATTTTTGTATTAGAAACACATTTTTATTTTTAAATCAAAATTCTTCCATTAAAGTCCGTTTAAATTAGTTTCAATAGATACTTACCTGCCTTACCTGCATTCCGGTGCGCGTTGCGCGAGTCCGAGTCTTGTGGGGTAGTCAGTAGTCCTGGTTTTGTTATAATTTTCGGAGAAAATTCACGTTTTTCATCTGAAATTCAAAATTTTTGTTCAGCATAATTTTCAGTGACGTCATAGTTGGCTGGCTCGCGCGGAGACGCGTCTTTCGACACCTCGCCCGTCCGTCTAGCATAGATAGCCACTTAGATACCTAGAAATTTTCTTTGTTCTATACAATTCGTAGCCATCAAATTCTACCTAAGCAAACCAAGTTTGCATAGAATCGATATAACTTTGCTTCCCGGTGAGGTAATTTGACGCTGTTTTCAGCTACTATATTCATAATTGGGCTACCTGAGACCATCCCATCAAAAATATTTGACGAAACGCGAAAAAATTTTTCTTTTCGCCTATAGACATAGAAAATTCATTCAATTTTTGTACTAGAAACACATTTTTATTTTTAAATCAAAATTCTTCCATTAAAGTCCGTTTAAATTAGTTTCAATAGATACTTACCTGCCTTACCTGCATTCCGGTGCGCGTTGCGCGAGTCCGAGTCTTGTGGGGTAGACAGTAGTCCTGGTTTTGGTTAAATTTTCGGTAAAAATTCACGTTTTTCATTGGAAAATCAAAATTTTTGTTCAGCATAATTTTCAGTGACACCGTAGTTGGTTAGCTCGCGTGGAGACGCGTCTTTCGACACCTCGCCCGTCCGTCTAGCGTATATAGCCACTTAGATACCAAAAAATTTTCTTTGTTCTATACAATTCGTAGCCATCAAATTCTACCTAAGCAAACCAAGTTTGCATAGAATCTATATAACTTTGCTTCCCGGTGAGGTAATTTGACGCTGTTTTCAGCTACTATATTCATAATTGGGCTACCTGAGACCATCCCAGCAAAAATAATTGACGAAACGCGAAAAAATTTTTTCTTTTCGCCTATAGACATAGAAAATTCATTCAATTTTTGTATTAGAAACACATTTTTATTTTTAAATCAAAATTCTTCCATTAAAGTCCGTTTAAATTAGTTTCAATAGATACTTACCTGCCTTACCTGCATTCCGGTGCGCGTTGCGCGAGTCCGAGTCTTGTGGGGTAGACAGTAGTCCTGGTTTTGGTTAAATTTTCGGTAAAAATTCACGTTTGTCATTGGAAAATCAAAATTTTTGTTCAGCATAATTTTCAGTGACACCGTAGTTGGCTAGCTCGCGCGGAGACGCGTCTTTCGACACCTCGCCCGTCCGTCTAGCGTATATAGCCACTTAGATACCAAAAAATTTTCTTTGTTCTATACAATTCGTAGCCATCAAATTCTACCTAAGCAAACCAAGTTTGCATAGAATCTATATAACTTTGCTTCCCGGTGAGGTAATTTGACGCTGTTTTCAGCTACTATATTCATAATTGGGCTACCTGAGACCATCCCAGCAAAAATAATTGACGAAACGCGAAAAAATTTTTCTTTTCGCCTATAGACATAGAAAATTCATTCAATTTTTGTATTAGAAACACATTTTTATTTTTAAATCAAAATTCTTCCATTAAAGTCCGTTTAAATTAGTTTCAATAGATACTTACCTGCCTTACCTGCATTCCGGTGCGCGTTGCGCGAGTCCGAGTCTTGTGGGGTAGTCAGTAGTCCTGGTTTTGTTATAATTTTCGGAGAAAATTCACGTTTTTCATCTGAAATTCAAAATTTTTGTTCAGCATAATTTTCAGTGACGTCATAGTTGGCTGGCTCGCGCGGAGACGCGTCTTTCGACACCTCGCCCGTCCGTCTAGCATAGATAGCCACTTAGATACCTAGAAATTTTCTTTGTTCTATACAATTCGTAGCCATCAAATTCTACCTAAGCAAACCAAGTTTGCATAGAATCGATATAACTTTGCTTCCCGGTGAGGTAATTTGACGCTGTTTTCAGCTACTATATTCATAATTGGGCTACCTGAGACCATCCCATCAAAAATATTTGACGAAACGCGAAAAAATTTTTCTTTTCGCCTATAGACATAGAAAATTCATTCAATTTTTGTACTAGAAACACATTTTTATTTTTAAATCAAAATTCTTCCATTAAAGTCCGTTTAAATTAGTTTCAATAGATACTTACCTGCCTTACCTGCATTCCGGTGCGCGTTGCGCGAGTCCGAGTCTTGTGGGGTAGACAGTAGTCCTGGTTTTGGTTAAATTTTCGGTAAAAATTCACGTTTTTCATTGGAAAATCAAAATTTTTGTTCAGCATAATTTTCAGTGACACCGTAGTTGGTTAGCTCGCGTGGAGACGCGTCTTTCGACACCTCGCCCGTCCGTCTAGCGTATATAGCCACTTAGATACCAAAAAATTTTCTTTGTTCTATACAATTCGTAGCCATCAAATTCTACCTAAGCAAACCAAGTTTGCATAGAATCTATATAACTTTGCTTCCCGGTGAGGTAATTTGACGCTGTTTTCAGCTACTATATTCATAATTGGGCTACCTGAGACCATCCCAGCAAAAATAATTGACGAAACGCGAAAAAATTTTTTCTTTTCGCCTATAGACATAGAAAATTCATTCAATTTTTGTATTAGAAACACATTTTTATTTTTAAATCAAAATTCTTCCATTAAAGTCCGTTTAAATTAGTTTCAATAGATACTTACCTGCCTTACCTGCATTCCGGTGCGCGTTGCGCGAGTCCGAGTCTTGTGGGGTAGACAGTAGTCCTGGTTTTGGTTAAATTTTCGGTAAAAATTCACGTTTGTCATTGGAAAATCAAAATTTTTGTTCAGCATAATTTTCAGTGACACCGTAGTTGGCTAGCTCGCGCGGAGACGCGTCTTTCGACACCTCGCCCGTCCGTCTAGCGTATATAGCCACTTAGATACCAAAAAATTTTCTTTGTTCTATACAATTCGTAGCCATCAAATTCTACCTAAGCAAACCAAGTTTGCATAGAATCTATATAACTTTGCTTCCCGGTGAGGTAATTTGACGCTGTTTTCAGCTACTATATTCATAATTGGGCTACCTGAGACCATCCCAGCAAAAATAATTGACGAAACGCGAAAAAATTTTTCTTTTCGCCTATAGACATAGAAAATTCATTCAATTTTTGTATTAGAAACACATTTTTATTTTTAAATCAAAATTCTTCCATTAAAGTCCGTTTAAATTAGTTTCAATAGATACTTACCTGCCTTACCTGCATTCCGGTGCGCGTTGCGCGAGTCCGAGTCTTGTGGGGTAGTCAGTAGTCCTGGTTTTGTTATAATTTTCGGAGAAAATTCACGTTTTTCATCTGAAATTCAAAATTTTTGTTCAGCATAATTTTCAGTGACGTCATAGTTGGCTGGCTCGCGCGGAGACGCGTCTTTCGACACCTCGCCCGTCCGTCTAGCATAGATAGCCACTTAGATACCTAGAAATTTTCTTTGTTCTATACAATTCGTAGCCATCAAATTCTACCTAAGCAAACCAAGTTTGCATAGAATCGATATAACTTTGCTTCCCGGTGAGGTAATTTGACGCTGTTTTCAGCTACTATATTCATAATTGGGCTACCTGAGACCATCCCATCAAAAATATTTGACGAAACGCGAAAAAATTTTTCTTTTCGCCTATAGACATAGAAAATTCATTCAATTTTTGTACTAGAAACACATTTTTATTTTTAAATCAAAATTCTTCCATTAAAGTCCGTTTAAATTAGTTTCAATAGATACTTACCTGCCTTACCTGCATTCCGGTGCGCGTTGCGCGAGTCCGAGTCTTGTGGGGTAGACAGTAGTCCTGGTTTTGGTTAAATTTTCGGTAAAAATTCACGTTTTTCATTGGAAAATCAAAATTTTTGTTCAGCATAATTTTCAGTGACACCGTAGTTGGTTAGCTCGCGTGGAGACGCGTCTTTCGACACCTCGCCCGTCCGTCTAGCGTATATAGCCACTTAGATACCAAAAAATTTTCTTTGTTCTATACAATTCGTAGCCATCAAATTCTACCTAAGCAAACCAAGTTTGCATAGAATCTATATAACTTTGCTTCCCGGTGAGGTAATTTGACGCTGTTTTCAGCTACTATATTCATAATTGGGCTACCTGAGACCATCCCAGCAAAAATAATTGACGAAACGCGAAAAAATTTTTTCTTTTCGCCTATAGACATAGAAAATTCATTCAATTTTTGTATTAGAAACACATTTTTATTTTTAAATCAAAATTCTTCCATTAAAGTCCGTTTAAATTAGTTTCAATAGATACTTACCTGCCTTACCTGCATTCCGGTGCGCGTTGCGCGAGTCCGAGTCTTGTGGGGTAGACAGTAGTCCTGGTTTTGGTTAAATTTTCGGTAAAAATTCACGTTTGTCATTGGAAAATCAAAATTTTTGTTCAGCATAATTTTCAGTGACACCGTAGTTGGCTAGCTCGCGCGGAGACGCGTCTTTCGACACCTCGCCCGTCCGTCTAGCGTATATAGCCACTTAGATACCAAAAAATTTTCTTTGTTCTATACAATTCGTAGCCATCAAATTCTACCTAAGCAAACCAAGTTTGCATAGAATCTATATAACTTTGCTTCCCGGTGAGGTAATTTGACGCTGTTTTCAGCTACTATATTCATAATTGGGCTACCTGAGACCATCCCAGCAAAAATAATTGACGAAACGCGAAAAAATTTTTCTTTTCGCCTATAGACATAGAAAATTCATTCAATTTTTGTATTAGAAACACATTTTTATTTTTAAATCAAAATTCTTCCATTAAAGTCCGTTTAAATTAGTTTCAATAGATACTTACCTGCCTTACCTGCATTCCGGTGCGCGTTGCGCGAGTCCGAGTCTTGTGGGGTAGTCAGTAGTCCTGGTTTTGTTATAATTTTCGGAGAAAATTCACGTTTTTCATCTGAAATTCAAAATTTTTGTTCAGCATAATTTTCAGTGACGTCATAGTTGGCTGGCTCGCGCGGAGACGCGTCTTTCGACACCTCGCCCGTCCGTCTAGCATAGATAGCCACTTAGATACCTAGAAATTTTCTTTGTTCTATACAATTCGTAGCCATCAAATTCTACCTAAGCAAACCAAGTTTGCATAGAATCGATATAACTTTGCTTCCCGGTGAGGTAATTTGACGCTGTTTTCAGCTACTATATTCATAATTGGGCTACCTGAGACCATCCCATCAAAAATATTTGACGAAACGCGAAAAAATTTTTCTTTTCGCCTATAGACATAGAAAATTCATTCAATTTTTGTACTAGAAACACATTTTTATTTTTAAATCAAAATTCTTCCATTAAAGTCCGTTTAAATTAGTTTCAATAGATACTTACCTGCCTTACCTGCATTCCGGTGCGCGTTGCGCGAGTCCGAGTCTTGTGGGGTAGACAGTAGTCCTGGTTTTGGTTAAATTTTCGGTAAAAATTCACGTTTTTCATTGGAAAATCAAAATTTTTGTTCAGCATAATTTTCAGTGACACCGTAGTTGGTTAGCTCGCGTGGAGACGCGTCTTTCGACACCTCGCCCGTCCGTCTAGCGTATATAGCCACTTAGATACCAAAAAATTTTCTTTGTTCTATACAATTCGTAGCCATCAAATTCTACCTAAGCAAACCAAGTTTGCATAGAATCTATATAACTTTGCTTCCCGGTGAGGTAATTTGACGCTGTTTTCAGCTACTATATTCATAATTGGGCTACCTGAGACCATCCCAGCAAAAATAATTGACGAAACGCGAAAAAATTTTTTCTTTTCGCCTATAGACATAGAAAATTCATTCAATTTTTGTATTAGAAACACATTTTTATTTTTAAATCAAAATTCTTCCATTAAAGTCCGTTTAAATTAGTTTCAATAGATACTTACCTGCCTTACCTGCATTCCGGTGCGCGTTGCGCGAGTCCGAGTCTTGTGGGGTAGACAGTAGTCCTGGTTTTGGTTAAATTTTCGGTAAAAATTCACGTTTGTCATTGGAAAATCAAAATTTTTGTTCAGCATAATTTTCAGTGACACCGTAGTTGGCTAGCTCGCGCGGAGACGCGTCTTTCGACACCTCGCCCGTCCGTCTAGCGTATATAGCCACTTAGATACCAAAAAATTTTCTTTGTTCTATACAATTCGTAGCCATCAAATTCTACCTAAGCAAACCAAGTTTGCATAGAATCTATATAACTTTGCTTCCCGGTGAGGTAATTTGACGCTGTTTTCAGCTACTATATTCATAATTGGGCTACCTGAGACCATCCCAGCAAAAATAATTGACGAAACGCGAAAAAATTTTTCTTTTCGCCTATAGACATAGAAAATTCATTCAATTTTTGTATTAGAAACACATTTTTATTTTTAAATCAAAATTCTTCCATTAAAGTCCGTTTAAATTAGTTTCAATAGATACTTACCTGCCTTACCTGCATTCCGGTGCGCGTTGCGCGAGTCCGAGTCTTGTGGGGTAGTCAGTAGTCCTGGTTTTGTTATAATTTTCGGAGAAAATTCACGTTTTTCATCTGAAATTCAAAATTTTTGTTCAGCATAATTTTCAGTGACGTCATAGTTGGCTGGCTCGCGCGGAGACGCGTCTTTCGACACCTCGCCCGTCCGTCTAGCATAGATAGCCACTTAGATACCTAGAAATTTTCTTTGTTCTATACAATTCGTAGCCATCAAATTCTACCTAAGCAAACCAAGTTTGCATAGAATCGATATAACTTTGCTTCCCGGTGAGGTAATTTGACGCTGTTTTCAGCTACTATATTCATAATTGGGCTACCTGAGACCATCCCATCAAAAATATTTGACGAAACGCGAAAAAATTTTGCCCGCCCACCCACCCTGTGTCTACTAGCTAGGTGGACGAATCTGGTTTTGGCAAAGGGTTGACCATTTATTAGTCTTAGGACTTTTTGTTTTCTTTTATTTTTAGTAGTTTATTGACTTGACGGTCGCTCGAACGTCGGACGACTTATTTTAGTATACTTTATTTAGTTTGATTACGTACGTTTTCTGACGTTACTTCTGTGCTAATCCCCCATTTACAGGGACACAGAAGTAAGCATCAGTGTCTTCTGACAAGCCCTCTATGAACCTGACCTTCACTTTGACCAACAAAATGTACCGTACACCAGCCAAGAACACCACGAGCTCGCTCGGCTCCAGAGCCTCGCCGTCGACAAAGGTCTCGTCAGAGACTATGGACACGGAAAAACAACGACTGGCACAGGCTGGCCCCTCGGTGAGGCGTAGTATCGGGGAGTGGGAGGCTGACCGATCATCTGGAAAGCCTCTAAAAACACCGACGCCTCCGAAGAAGGCCCCATTGCCTTCTCCGCCTAAGCTGAGGTCGAAATTAACGCTTGCCCACCAGAGCAATTTGGATGGACCAAAGCAGTCAGAGGGGATCGAAGAGGGCTCGCCGCGAGACACGCCCCCCGTGAGGTACTTAAACCGAACCACGGAGGCAAAGGCGTGCCTCCAAAAGGCGAAAATGCAGTTGTTAAGCTCTCGAAACCTGAAAAAGGAAATCAAAGACGAGATAACAAAAGCAGTCGAGAGGCTCTACCAGCTGGTTAAAGAGGCCGAAACCGATAAAGAAAGAGCAGCTGACAGATCGGACATGCTAGAATCGGCACATGATCCCAAGCCGACTACAGATGGATCGACGGAGCTCATGAGAAGCCTGGTGGTAGGACTCAAGGAACACAGGGAGGCATTGCAGGTATGTCAACAACATACCCAGGCCCTATCGGAGAATCTCCAGCTGGCCCCTCGCTACGTCGCAAGCCAGGGCCCAACCTTCGCGGAAGTCACCGCCTGCCCGAAGCAGAACATCCAAGGGCCTCTTCACTCTGTAGTTGTATCATCTGTGAATGATATGGACACGAGTGAAGAGGTCATTGAGAAGCTCAGGACGGCGGTCGATGCCCGAAACGAGGGCACAAGGGTGGAGCGGCTGCGCAAGGCGAGGGACCAGAAGGTGGTGGTCGGATTTGGGACCCGAGAGGAGATGACGAAGGTGACCGAACGGATCCGGAGAGCAGGCAATCTGGTGGCAGAAGAGGTTAAGAACAAGGACCCGCTAATAATTATCAAGGACGTCCTCTCCTGCCACTCAGATGTGGAGCTTACACAGGCTTTGCAGCGGCAGAACACCCACCTGATCGGGGACATTCCTGCAGATGATGTGAGGTTGGGGGTGAAGTACCGTCGTAAGACGAGGAACCCCCACATGTGCCACGTCATCCTGCAGGTGTCCCCGACCGTGTGGCAGCGGCTGACGACGGCGGGTCGCGTGCACATCGACTTGCAGCGGGTGCGAGTGCAGGACCAATCACCACTGGTGCAGTGCACCCGCTGCCTCTGCTTCGGCCATGGCAGGAAGTTGTGCACGAAGCCCGCCGATCTCTGCGTCCACTGCGGCGACCCCCACCTGCGTGCCGACTGTCCATCCCGGCTGGCTGAAGAGGTTCCTAAGTGCCACAACTGCGTGCTGGCCAAGATGGATAACACCAACCACAGCGCCTTCGACAGTGCGTGCCCGATACGCGTGAAGTGGGACGCATTGGCGCGCCTGTCGGTGGCGTATTGCTAAGGTACCCACTCCCGGAAACAACGCATTTGACCACAGCGACATAGTATTGAGAATTAGTAATCAGAAACCTAAAACGATCAGTTTTATAGTAACAAAAAGAAATACCAAAAAAACATTTGAATTGGAACCAGTTTCATAAGAAAATGACCCAATTCCAAACAAACACCCAATTAGACATGACAGAATTCCAAATTAATTTCAATAAAGTAGATTCAGCAAGCAAAATAAACCAAAACTCTATTAAAAATACAACAACCGGAATTAAATTTAAATTTTCCTTATCGTGGTGGTCAAATGAGATCGCTCATATCAAAGAGGTTGACATCCTGGAATTGGCATTCAAAATGATGCATCGATCCGGTAAGCAAGTCGCCGAGCAGCATCTGAAACAAAAAGGAAAATATAATAACAAAGCTTTGACAGCAAAGTTTAAAACCTGGACGTACATAAATGAAAAGCAGGAAAAACTAAAATATAATACTTACCTTAGAATAGCAGCTGTAATTCTGCCAGAATTGACAGAACACAAACACCGGAAAGTTAACATAAAATTATTAGTAAGAAACGATAGGATAAGAAATAAAAACTAGGAAATAAAACATGTTTATATGATATATTGATATATATTAGGATAGACATAACATAAATTTAGCGTTGATTAAGTTAGAGATATAATTTTATTGTAATTAGAATAGATAGACATAAGGTAAAGGAAAAAACAGAAAAAGCAAAAAATAAATAAAAATATAATCACAAATGTAGTCATATAAGAAAATTAGTTAGTTTATTAGGCAAGTACGATAAAGTATATTAGACTCATACAAAGATTGATTTCAATCAACAAAATCATTAAAAAATAAGATAAAATGAAGCGTCTGCTTCCGGCAACTCTCCCCTTCCTGGGATAGGATTGAAGACAGCAAAAATGTCAATATTAAATATAATTAAGAATGACAAAAAATCAGCAAATGGTTCAATAAGGTCTCTGATCATGTCAGAGGGACACTGAGCAAGGGCAGGAGTGGGTTTTAGCCGGTAAGAGTCCGGCACTACCCAGACTGCGTCACTAGTGAGGCAGTCTGGGTGTCCATGAGGATTTCCCACTCCTGCCAAAACAAAAAAAAAAAAAAAAAAAAAAAACCTAACCTAACCTAACCTAACCTAACCTAACCTAACCTAACCTAACCTAACCTAACCTAACCTAACCTTTTTTTTTTTTTTTTTGATGACGGGGGGAAATCCTCATGGATGTCCTCCGCCCCGGGGAGGGCGGAGGGGTCTGTCAGACTCTTACTGACTAAAACCACCCCGGTGTTCCGTCTCTCACGTACACCGGGGATCACGGGAACTAGTAAGTCTTCCGCGATCCCCGACTAGTGCCGGCCCGCCTATGCGGGCCACCTCGCGATAGGGGGGGAGTGAGGTGTTAAACTCCCCCCCACATCAAAGAGAGGCGCGCGTGGAACACTACGTGCCGCCATCTCGGGTCCTAGGAAGTAGTAGGGGGCGACGGATTCCCCAGTCCGTCGCCCCTGGACCCATTTAGGGGGGCTGGAAGAGGGCGTTGTTCGCCCTCCGCCGACGCCCGGTGCGTCTGCTGCGGATCGGGTTAGCTGAAGCGATCTCCCGCTCCCTCTCCGCAGCCTCCTTCTGCGAGATGACTGTTTCGCAGAAGGACACCACCGCGTCCCAGGACTCCTCGCTGTCGACCATCGAGTCGACAACGGCCGGCAGCGACAGGTCACTGCCTACTCCTGAGATGAGGGCACGGCGTGGCTCCGTCCAAGCGGCACACTCTGCCAGCGTGTGCCACGCCGTGTCCTCCCGACAGTCGACGCAGTGGTGACACCGAGCGTCCGGCTCCCTGTTTATGCGACACAGGTACTTCCCGAAGCAACCATGCCCCGAGAGCACCTGTGTCACCCGAAACGACAGGGAGCCGTGCCTCCTCCCGAGCCAGCGCTCGAGTACTGGCCGGATCGCCCCGATGGTGGCGGAGCCGGCGGTAGGGCGTGAAAGCCTGTCCCGCCATTCCACCACCAGGGCTGCGCGAAGCTGTGACCGACGCAACTCCAAATGTCGCGGCGTCAGCCACTCGCCCCGCGCCCTCGAGTCCTCGCGCCACCGATGCAGCGACGCGAGTACCTTCGCCTCGAGGTCCCACGGTGGGGATCCGGCCAGTACGCAAGCCGCCTCGTAGGAGATCGTGCGATATCCCCTTATGACTCTGACGGCCATAGCTCGCTGCGGTTTCCGCAAGACAGCGATGCTGCCGGCCGTCAGGTCAGCCGCCCAGATCGGGGCCCCATACAGGGCCATCGATCGCACGATCCCCACGTAGAGCCGCCTACAGGCGGCGCTCGGGCCCCCCAGATTGGGAAGCAGCGTTAACCTAACCTAACCTAACCTAACCTAACCTAACCCATATAACTTTGCTTCCCGGTGAGGTAATTTGACGCTGTTTTCAGCTACTATATTCATAATTGGGCTACCTGAGACCATCCCAGCAAAAATAACTGACAAAACGCGAAAAAATTTTTCTTTTCGCCTATAGACATAGAAAATTCATTCAATTTTTGTACTAGAACACACATTTTTATTTTTAAATCAAAATTCTTCCATTAAAGTCAGTTTAAATTAGTTTCAATAGATACTTACCTGCCTTACCTGCATTCCGGTGCGCGTTGCGCGAGTCCGAGTCTTGTGGGGTAGTCAGAATTCCTGGTTTTGGTATAATTTTCGGAGAAAATTCACGTTTTTCATCTGAAATTCAAAATTTTTGTTCAGCATAATTTTCAGTGACGTCATAGTTGGCTGGCTCGCGCGGAGACGCGTCTTTCGACACCTCGCCCGTCCGTCTAGCATAGATAGCCACTTAGATACCTAGAAATTTTCTTTGTTCTATACAATTCGTAGCCATCAAATTCTACCTAAGCAAACCAAGTTTGCATAGAATCTATATAACTTTGCTTCCCGGTGAGGTAATTTGACGCTGTTTTCAGCTACTATATTCATAATTGGGCTACCTGAGACCATCCCAGCAAAAATAACTGACAAAACGCGAAAAAATTTTGCCCGCCCACCCACCCTGTGTCTACTAGCTGGGTGGATGAACCTGATTTTGACAAATTTTTAAAATTTAGTTTTAATTGTTTGTGTAGGCTATAGTCTTGATAGTGTAGTTTTCATTCTTAAATAACGCGTTACTTTTGTCATTTGACCTGTATTTGACGGAGACTTCTATTTTACAGAAGTTTTTGACTGACGGTCTTTCGACCTTACTACGTTATTTTACTTTTTATTATTTTTAGTATTTTTATTGCTTCTGTGCATCCCCCATTTACAGGGACACAGAAGTTATCATCGGTGTTCTCTGACTAGGCTATGAACACTACCTTTACTTCGGCTAACACTATGTTCCGCACACCAGCCAAGCCAATCGCGACTTCGCGGGGCGTCAGTGTCTCACCTCGATCGACCGAAAAAGCTGGACCTCCGCTTCCCAGCGTGAGGCGCAGTATCGGGGAATGGGAGGCCGGTAAATCCGAACCTCAGGCCAAGTCCCCTGTCATCCCAAAGTCACCAGGGAACTCTCAAGAGAGTACCAGTCTTTCGGAGTCGCGCCGAGCTTCATCAGATACCGCAAAGCCGCTAAAGAGGACCGAGGCCGGTTACCCCAACATCACAGCGGAGGCAAGAGCATGTCTGAGTAAGGCAAAGCTCCACCTAAACAACTCGCGTAACCTCAAGGCAGAAATAAAAACGGGTGTTACAGCGGCAATAGATCGACTGTATCAGTTGGTGAAGGAGGCGGACAAGGGGAAAGATGGTCGAGATCAACAACAGGCAAGTGTAAGCCAGAAGGGCAAGGAAAAAGTGGAGGATCTGGAGAATATCAATTGGTTGCGGTCCGCTCTAGAAGAGCAAACTCTAATAGTGAAGGAGGGCAACCAAATGATAAAACAACTGCAAGTCGCGATGCAGGAACAGAGAGAGGCACAGGAGTCACGGGACAGAGAACGACACAATGACAGAGAAGTACTGACTGAGATTCGTGCGCTCGAAAAGACCACCCAGGAAATGGGGAAAATGATCTCCGAGATTAGGGAGAGGTCCCCAACTTACGCAGAGACCCTGGCTGCCCCCAAAAACACCTGGGGTCAGAGACCGAAGCACTCTGTCATTGTGTCGTCCGATGTCGCAATGGACACCAGTGCTGAGGTTGTGGGAAAGGTTCAGCATATTCTGGACGCCAAGAAGAGTGGCCTACAGATCGAAAGGGTCCGAAAAATCAAGGACAAGAGGGTTATCCTGAGCTTCAGTACTAAAGAAGAAATGGCAAAAACAACAGCCCAACTGAAAAAAGACAGAACGCTACAGGTGGAAGAGGCCAAAAATAGAAACCCACTTGTGATAATCAAAGACCTCCTGTCCTATAACAGCGACGAGGATATTTTAACTGCCTTGAAGGTCCAGAACGCCCCCCTGCTGCAGGACCTGACGGCGGAGGAGGCCTCTGCCATCGTGAAATACCGGAGGAGGGCACGCAACTCGTTAGAGAACCATGTCATCCTACAGGTGACACCGAAATTGTGGCAGAGACTTACTGCGGCCGGCAGAGTCTTCATCGACCTGCAGTATGTCAGAGTCCAGGATCAAACGCCCCTCATACAGTGCACAAGGTGCTTGGCATATGGGCATGGCCGGAAATTGTGTACGGAGTCTGTGGATCTGTGCAATTATTGCGGGGGTCCACATCTCAGGGCCGAGTGCACCAGGATGGAAATGGGCGATAGACCGACGTGCAAGAACTGTGTCAAAGAAAAACATGACGATACGGGCCACACGGTCTATAGCCAGGAATGCCCAGTGCGCAGGAGGTGGGATGCTTTAGCGCGAGCCGCGATAGCCTATTGCTAAGGTGGTCCCTGGGGTTTCACAGATGACGGCTACTCAAATCTTCATCGCGGCGCAAGCTAACCTTCAACGTAAGCAACTAGCAACCAATGAGCTTATGCTCGAGGCTATAAAACGCAAAGTAGCATTTGCACTGGTCCAGGAGCCGTATGTGGGTAGCATAAAGGCGATGAAGTCGTACGGGGCGGCTAGAGTCTACCAAAACGCGGATCATGGTGGAGGCACTGTAAAAGCGGCGATAGTTGTGTTTAATCGCGACATCGACGTCATACAGTGCCCCAAATTCACCACCAACAACATCGTGGTGGTGAAACTGCGAACGAGCACGTGGGAGATTCTTGCCGTCTCGTACTACTTTGAGCCTGACCAACCCATTGGACCATACTTGGACCACCTAACTGCCATAATGAGCGAGCTAAAGCCCAAGAAAGCCATCATTGGGGGTGACGCTAACGCTAAAAGTACGTGGTGGGGAAGCAGTTCCATTGATGACAGAGGCGACGAATTGGCAGGAATGATTGGCCAGCTAGATCTAAATATACTCAATAGCGGGAACAAACCCACCTTTGATACCATCAGAGGAGGACGTAGAATAACTAGCCACGTCGACGTGACTCTGTGCACAGAAGACTTGCTTGACTTGGTGGAAGAATGGACGGTAGCCGAAGACCTAACGAGCTCGGACCACAACGGCATGATAATAAAAATTAAATTACAAAAAGGAAAAGGTATCCACATAAAAAGAACTACTAGGAAATTTAACACAAAAAAAGCTAATTGGGAACGTTTTTATGAAAAAATGGACCAATTAATTTTAGAAAATAGAATAAACCAAATAGACATAGAACAGATAAATAACAAGGAACAGTTAGATAATATAACTGAGAAATACACAGCAGTAATAGATAAAGCATGTAGTGAATCAATTCCAATAAAAAAAGAGAACCAAATACTTACCATACCGTGGTGGTCCGAAGATCTCGAAGCCATGAAGCACGATGTCGCTACAAGGAAGAGAAGAATTCGATGCGCTGCACCATCGCGCAGAGAAGGAGTAGTTGCCTTGTACCTGAAAGAGAAAGAAAAATACGAATTAGAGGTTAAAAAATGCAGCACAGAGAGCTGGAAAAAATTCTGTGAGAAACAGGACAAGGAAGGAGTTTGGGAGGGGATTTACAGGGTTTTAGGACGAACTGCTAAAAGACATGAAGACCTGCCTTTGGTGAAGAATGGGGTACCACTCAATGGTGAGGATTCGGCGTTACTGCTGGCGGAGACCTTCTACCCCGAAGACCTGGAGGAAGGTGACAACGATGACCACCGTCGGACGCGAGAGTCGGCCAGTCGTGTAAACGAGTGGACGCATGATGAATACCATGACCCACCGTTTACGCTTCAGGAACTCAAAACTGCGGTGGATAGTTTCAACCCTAAGAAGGCACCGGGGGAAGATGGTCTCACAGCCGACATCTGTGCCCGCGCCATATTCCGGGACCCGGGGATGTTTCTTGCACTGGCCAACAAGTGCCTCGAGCAGGGCTTTTTCCCCGGAGCCTGGAAGGTGGCTACAGTGGTAATACTCCGTAAGCCAGGTAAGGACTCTTACACTACCCCTAAGTCTTACAGGCCGATCGGCCTCCTACCGGTCCTGGGTAAGATCATTGAGAAAATGTTGGTAGCAAGGCTAAAGTGGCATCTGATCCCGCGGCTGAGTACTCGTCAGTTTGGCTTCATGCCCCAGAAGAGCACCGAGGACTCCCTCTATACCATGATGCAACATATCAAAACAAAGCTGAACGAAAAGAAGCTGATCACTGTTGTCTCACTGGACATAGAGGGAGCCTTCGACAGCGCATGGTGGCCGGCAATCAGGACCAGACTGGCTGAGGAAGAGTGCCCGGTGAATATCAGACGTATGCTGGACAGCTACCTGACTGGTAGGAGAGTTCGCGTTAGGTACGCCGGAGCAGAATGTGAAAGAATCACAAATAAGGGGTGTGTACAGGGGTCGATAGGCGGTCCGATACTGTGGAATTTAATCCTGGACCCTCTGCTAAAGGGGCTGGAGGAGCGGGGCGATCACTGCCAGGCTTTTGCCGACGACGTGGTGATGATTTTTGATGGTGACACAGCGTTGGAAGTTCAAAGACGTGCCAATGCTGCCCTCGAGTATGTTCAGAGGTGGGGCATCCGAAATAAGTTGAATTTTGCACCACATAAGACCTGTGCGATGGTTGTAACCAGAAAGCTAAAGTACGATGTCCCGCTTCTGAGCATGGGCGGGGTTGACATTGGCATGTCTAAGGAAATGAAAATACTTGGGCTTACAATCGACCACCAGCTCACTTTTAATACCCACGCCGCAAAAATTTGCAGAAAAGCTGCCAACATTTATAAGCAGCTGTCTAGAGCGGCCAAAGTGAGCTGGGGTCTGCACCCAGACGTTATACGTTGTATCTACACGGCGGCGGTGGAGCCGGTGATAATGTATGCAGCATGTGCCTGGGCGCCAGCAACCAAGAAGATTGGAGTGCGGAGAATGCTGAACACGGTCCAACGAGGATTTGCCCAAAAGCTCTGCAAATCCTACCGCACCGTTTCGCTGAACGCGTCCTTGGTGCTGGCTGGGATACTCCCACTCGACCTCCGAATACAAGAAGCAGCAGCTTTGTATGAGGCAAAGAGAGGGGTACCCCAGCCAGCCCTTGCGGGTAGGGAGGTGGAGCGTGTGGTGGCATTTGCGGAGACCCCACATCCGGCGAAACATACGGCTATGGCGTTCGTGAGTTTGGAGGACCAGTCCCTGGTGGACACCCACAATAACCAAGCAGTCCGGTTCTTCACGGATGGCAGCAGGATTGCGGGCAAGGTCGGCGCAGCACTGTCGCTGTGGGACAGTGCAGCCGAGATCAAGTCCATGAAACTCAGCTTGCCGTCGTGCTGCACGGTTTACCAGGCGGAACTCCTGGCCGTATGCGTAGCCACGAGGGAAATCCTCAAGCGAAAAGAGGGAACCTTTGGCATCTATAGTGACTCAAAAGCGGCACTACAAACAGTCACGAACCAAGGTTCCCTCCATGCCCTGGCGGTAGAAGCAAGAGCTAACCTGAGTGCAGCTTTATGCCAGAGCAAAGATGTTTCCTTGTTCTGGATAAAGGCTCACGCTGGGCTGCAGGGCAACGAACGCGCAGACTATCTCGCGAAGGAAGCCGCACTCAAGTCTAAAAAGAAGCCGGATTATGATTGCTGCCCGGTCTCATTCGTCAAGCGACAAATCCGTATGGGGTCGATTGACGAGTGGAACCAAAGATACAAAGAGGGCTCCACAGCCAGAGTGACCAAATTGTTCTTTCCTGACGTCTCAGACTCCTACAGGGTGGTTCGGCAAATGAAACCAACTGAAATAATAACGCAAGTGCTAACGGGGCACGGTGGGTTCTCGGAGTACCTGAATCGATTCAAGTGCAAAGAGAACTCATCGTGCATCTGCCAACCCAACACACCCGAAACAGTGGAGCATATTTTAACCGACTGCCCTGTTCACGTCCTTAAACGTCATGAATTTGAAAACAGGCTGGACATTAAAATAATAGCTGAAAACTACCAGCATTTATTAGCAAATAAGAAACTTAGGGATACATTTATAGAATATATTATAGAAGTAGCTAAAATTGTTATAAGTAGAAATAAATAGAATAAGAAAATTATGCTAATTATATATATTAGCGTAGAATATATTTAATAGCATATAAGTATAAGTGTATAGATATAACATGAGGCATAGAAAATAATATAGATATAAGAAGAAAAACAAACAAGAAAAAATATATACAAAAATAATCATATAGATAAGAAAGAAATTAGCCATTTAAGATGTTAGCCTAATATAAAAATAATTATATAGATAAGAAAGAAATTAGCCATTTAAGATGTTAGCTTTAAGATGTTAGCCTAATATAAAATTAAAGCTATCTACAAGCTGTAAAATTATGTTATAAATAATCAGAACGAAGCCAAATAAGATCTCTGATTATGTCAGAGGACACCGAGTTCAGGCAGGAGTGGGTTTTAGCCGGTAAGAGTCCGGCACTACCCAGACTGCGTCATTAGTGAGGTAGTCTGGGTGTCCATGAGGATTTCCCACTCCTGCCCAAACAAAAAAAAAAAAAAAAAAAAAAAAAACCTAACCTAACCTAACCTAACCTAACCAATTAGAATTTGAAATTTTTATCTCGGATTTCGACGCGGTTTTCGACGCTATCAACTTTAATTAGGCTCTGTCCTACCTTTTTATCGATCACAATCCATCTGTCTTCATAAAAAGTGCTAAAATGCAATTTTCGTAATTTTCAGTTTTAATTAATACAATAATCTCGTTTTTCTAAAATTCCTTGTATATAATTAGTTTCTGTTTTCGCTATAAATTACTTACCTGCCATACCTCGGGGCTGGACCGTGTAGCGCGTTCAGATCTGCCGGTTGGAGGGCCAAAATAATCGATTTTCGTATTTTCGTAGTACAAAATCACGTTTTTTTACCTTAAATTCAAAATTTTGTACCGGACCTATCGTCCATTTCACCGTCGTTAGTTAGGCCGCGCGCGGACGCGTGTTTTGACACCTCACACGCGTGTCTAGCTGCAAAAAAGTGAAAAAATTTTGCCCGCCCACCCGCCCTATAGCAGCAGGGTAGACAATCTTGGTGAATATCACCAAAAAATTTTAATCGCTTTTTATTGCTCCCGGCTGCTTTTAAAGCTGTCCGAAGTCAAACACGATGAAAACACCCATCCCTTAGCCTTTAGAGACGTATTTAATCAAGTCGGAATGAAATTGAGCCAATAGAAAATGGCCTTACTGCATTCACCCCCCCGTTCTATCATTCCTCCACCCCCTATCAAAACGCCTCTCCTCCCCGCTGACTCGTCAGAGGTCATCAGCGTGGAATCATGCATCTCCGTCATAAGCAGACTTGCCGAATGCATCAAAACTTCCGTTAACGAGAGCAAAAGTGTCACGGCCGGCAATAAAAAGACTATTGCGTTGGCGTCGGATGAAATACGCATAGCGATATCAAAGCTCCCCAACTTTGCTCGCCCTCTTAGCGATGAACTCGGCCACGAAGGTGAACCACCATCTTACATCGGCGACCTGAAAAATGATATCATCACTAGTGTTAAGGCAGAAGTCCAAGAGATGAAAAACCTCGTCAGAACAGATGATGATAACGAGGTACTCAAAAAAGAGATAGCGACTTGTGTGCGAGAGGAGTTGACTAAGCACCTCACTACTATCTCGAATCCACCTACTACACCCGGTGCTACTGCACCTGCGATTCCAACTTACGCGTCGACTGCCAGTGCGCCAGCAGCCCGGCGTCAAATTAAAGAAACACCACAAACCAGACCTGCCCTCATCATCGCGGCCAAAAGCGACACACAAACTCGCCAGGAAGTCGTCCAGTCCTTCAGAAATAGCATCAATTTCCGCACCACCACCTATGCGCCTTCAAGAATTCAGTCTGTGTCGAACAACAAACTTAGGGTCGAATTCGAAACTGAGAAACAGCGGGACGAGATCCTCAAGAAGCTTGAAACTTCCACCCAGCTCACCGCGGAACCGGCAAGGAAGCTACAACCCATGCTCATCCTCAAGGGAATCTCCACCGACACGCCCTCGGAGGAGCTAATCGACATCATAAGTGGTCAGAACGAAGAGCTATCACCCCTCATCGAGAATAAGGATGACCTGCGACTTGCCTTTAAAAGAAATAATCGAAACCCAAACCTCTACAACGCCATCCTTATCGCGCACCCCACCTTATGGCGCAAAATGGTCGAAATGGGAAGGCTTTGCATCGACTATCAACGCGTCCATTGCGAAGACTTCTCGCCATTTATCCAGTGCAAAAAGTGCCTGCAGTTCGGGCATATCAAGACCAAATGCACTGCGAAGCAATTCCCTTGCGCCTACTGCTCTGTAGAAGGCCACGACATCGAAAGCTGCCCGCTTCGAGAGAAGAAAGGCACTCCCAAATGTTTCAACTGCCAACAACACAATCATAAATTTAACACCAGCTACGACGTTGGGCACAAGGCCACTGCAAATAATTGCCCCAGAGTGAAATCACTGAAACTCAAAATTACTAGCCGCACTGATTATGGATAATACACTCATTAAAATAGTACAGTGTAACATCGATCGCTCAAAAAACAGTTTTCACGAATTCCTAACATATTTCTGTAATGGCCATTACGACATAGCCTTGTTATCCGAACCCTATATAGGATCTGGCAAGGAGGTCAAGCCTATATCGGGTATCGACATCTTCCAATTTTCGAATGGATGCAATGTTAAGGCATGCATCCTCGTCAAACCTGGATGTGGTGTGGTGTTGGGGGAGTCCGGAATGTCTTCAGCAAACTTAAGCGTGATTCAGCTGCAAACCGACCACCAGAAATGGTACCTAGCCTCAGCTTACGTAGAGCCAAGAGATGACACGTCCTGCACGCTTGAAGCAATCGACTTTTTCCTCAAAGCCACATCGCAATACAAGTGCTTAGTGGGGGGAGATTTTAATGGCTGGCACCCTGCGTGGGGCAGCGTAAAATCGAACCCTAGAGGAACCAGCGTCTTGGAACTTGCATACGCCAATGACATGTACGTCTGTAATACCGGAACCACCCCGACTTTTGAGACAGTAACACACGGGCGCGACCGATCGTCTATCATTGACGTGACGTTGGCTTCAGCCACAATGTACGACTCGGTACGGGACTGGAGGGTCAACCTGGACTGTTGCACGTCATCACAACACAATGCCATCGATTTCTGCATCGCCACTCGCAGACCCATAAACAAAGGAAATAACAACAATTCCACTTTCCTATTTAACACCAAAGGGGCGGACTGGGCAGCCTTTAAAGATGCTGTGCTGCACAGGATGACAACCTCGGACTTGCTCGATAGGGATGTGCCCAACCTCGATATCGAGCAGCTGGAGTATCTCGTCATAGAAATTACCGGGTTGATACGCGACAGCTGCAACGAAACCATGCCTACCAAAGGTCAGAACCGTAAGTTCAAGCCTCCATGGTGGACCGAGAACCTCGAAACACAAAAGAGAGACATCATCGATCTCCACAGACGCATTCACACCGCAAAACGGCAAGGCCTACCACTCGAAACGCTTCTAGAAGAGAGTCAGAACAAGAAAGCCGTCTACTCGGAGGAACTCAAAAAGGAGTCCACCAAAAACTTTAGAAAGTTTTGCGAACTCCAGCAGAAAGAGAACGTCTGGTCGTTGACCAACCGACTTCTGAAAGAGACTGCGCCTAGAAGACCACCCATCACCCTTAAAGTAGGTGACAAATTCACCACCGATGGAGAGGAGACAGCCACGGCCCTCCTAAATCACTTCTACCCTGACGATACCCGCGATCTCATGCCTATACAAGAACAACTCCGTCTTCAGTATCATAGCCCTACGACCAACACAATAGATGACCATCCGTTCACAGAAGAAGAGGTTCTCGAGCAACTCAAACAGATAAGCCCCAATAAAGCCCCTGGACTCGACAACCTCACCTCCGATATCTGCCTCCAATTCACCGTTCACTACCCGCACTTGGTAACCGAAATCATGAACAGATGCCTCACTCTACAGTACTTCCCCCGAATATGGAAAGAGGCCTATGTCAAGATCATTCCCAAACCGGGAAAGGATGATCCAACGGACCTCAAATCTTTCCGCCCCATAGGCCTCATTCCAGTATTCGGGAAACTCTTAGAAAAGCTCTTCATTAAAAGGGTGGCCCACCACGCTGAGGTGGAGAACCAACTTAACCCTCAACAATTCGGTTTCCGCCAACAAAAAAGCACCACCCAAGCCATCCATTCAGCTCTGAATCACGTACACCATGCCAAACAAAACAACAAACTTGCAATAGCTATCTCACTTGACATTAGGGCGGCATTTGATAACGCTTGGTGGCCTGCCCTATTTCATCGACTTAAATATATCGGAACGCCGCAAAACATCTATGGGCTGATCAAAAACTATGTGGAGGATAGAACAGCCACGTTGGACCACGCGGGAGTTCGAGTGCGTAAAACTCTGACTAAGGGTTGCATTCAAGGTTCCGCGTGCGGTCCGGTCCTATGGAACCTGATCTTGGACGAGCTCCTGGACATGCAACTTCCATCAGGCTGCCACATGCAAGCCTTCGCTGATGACGTCCTGCTCGTAGTTACGGCGGATACTTCTGAAACATTGGAAGAACTAGCCAACAGCACCCTTGCTAACATCAGCGAATGGGGCAAACGCGTGAAACTCACCTTTGGTCCAGCAAAAACACAAGTCATCGCCTTCACGCCCAAAGCGAAAACCGCGCAGCTTCGAATGGACGGCACTGACCTTATGTTTGTGCCCGAGATAAAACTCCTTGGCGTCATCTTAGACGAACACCTGCGCTTTAATAGCCACCTGAAGTATGTTCTGGGCAAAGCGACTCGCATATTCAACAAATTGAGAATGTACACTAGGTGCACGTGGGGTGCACACCCAGAAAACGCCCGCACAATCTATCTACACGTCATTGAACCAACAATTACGTATGCTGCTGGCATATGGGGGCACATAGTAAAAAGAAAGTGCGTCAAAAAACAAATTGCCAGCCTTCAGCGAGGTTTCGCATTAAAGGCCATTCGTGCCTTCCGGACCGTCTCTACAACTGCCGCTCTTGCATTGGCAGAGCTCATGCCACTCGATCTTAGGATAGAAGAAGTCCACCATATCGAGACGATCCGGCTCACGGGCACTAGTCATCTTCTGCCAGCAGACATAATCCCCGAGCGTCCCACACCCGTGCGTGAGCTATTACACCCAGCGACAAGACTTCCAAAATCCGTCACCAGTACCCGGAAATATGACGAAGAACAAGTGACCCAATCAACACCAGCGTCGCAGCACAATATTTTCACCGACGGCAGCAAACAGGACGACGGCACCGTTGGAGCGGCCTTTATCTGCTACGACCCGGGAGGAACGGCAACCACGAAAAAATTTAAACTCCACAACGTCTGCACAGTCTTCCAGGCTGAATTGTTGGCCATCCTGGAAGCTTGCAAATGGGCACACACAAGGAAACAAACCAGCACCATCATCTTCTCAGACTCCCAGTCGGCCATACAGGCAATCGCAGACCGGAGCAACACACACCCACTGGTCGCAAAAATCCACAAAATTATCCATAATCACACACAGAACACCACGGATACAACACCAACAATAAAAATCAAGTGGGTGAAAGGGCACAGCGGCATTGCAGGAAACGAAGCAGTGGATGCTGCTGCGAAAATGGCCACTCGGCTACACAAAGCGCCTGACTATAGTGCATACCCGATGTCATATGTCAAACACGAACTCAGGAAAACCAACCTGGCCAAGTGGCAAGCCAGGTATACATCAAGTGAGCAGGGGCAACACACTAAAATCATATTCCCGACATTGTTACAAATCCACAAATTCCGCAAAAAATTACAACAAAACTTCTTCATAACCCAAATTCTTACAGGCCACGGATTCCATAAACAATATCTACACCGATTCAAAATAACTGATGATGACAACTGTCCCTGCCACGACAACACTACACAAACACTTGACCACCTCCTCAGGGATTGCCCCAGATTCGCCATGGATCGCATGCAATATGAGGCAATCTCTGAGCGATTTGGTATCACAGCGTATGACATCGGGATGCTGACGGAAAACAAGGATGTCTTTGACGCCTACGTCAAATATGTGACCAAAATTATGAGCCATCTTAAAAAGTTTAATGGCACGTGATTAAAATATTATATATATTTCTTCGAATAAACATTTATCACTATTATATACGATCTTACATAACATAAGCGAAAAAAAAACCATAACAAAAAGACAGTGTCTGTATCAAATCGCAGACACTGTCGAAACCAAATCAAGAACATAAAATAATACAAAACAAAAAACCAAAGAGAAACAACAAACATGGGAAAAAAAAAAAAAAAAAAACCTAACCTAACCTAACCTAACCTAACCTAACCTAACCTAACCTAACCTAACCTAACCTAACCTAACCTAACCTAACCTAACCTAACCTAACCTAACCTAACCTAACCTAACCTAACCTAACCTAACCTAACCTAACCTAACCTAACCTAACCTAACCTAACCTAACCTAACCTAACCTAACCTAACCTAACCTAACCTAACCTTTTTTTTTTTTTTTTTTTTGATTACGGGGGGAAATCCTCATGGATGTCCTCCGCCCCGGGGAGGGCGGAGGGGTCTGTCAGACTCTTACTGACTAAAACCACCCCGGTGTTCCGTCTCTCACTTACGCCGAGGATCACGGGAACTAGTAAGTCTTCCGCGATCCCCGGCTAGTGCCGGCCCGCCTATGCGGGCCACCTCGCGATAGGGGGGGAGTGAGGTGTTAAACTCCCCCCCCACATCAATGAGAGGCGCGCGTGGAACACTACGCGCCGCCATCTCGGGTCCTAAGAAGTAGGGGGCGACGGATTCCCCAGTCCGTCGCCCCTGGACCCATTTAGGGGGGCTGGAAGAGGGCGTTGTCCGCCCTCCGCCGACGCCCGGTGCGTCTGCTGCGGATCGGGTTAGCGGAAGCGATCTCCCGCTCCCTCTCCGCAGCCTCCTTCTGTGAGATGACTGTCTCGCAGAAGGACACCACCGCGTCCCAGGACTCCTCGCTGTCGACCATCGAGTCGACAACGGCCGGCAGCGACAGGTCACTGCCTACTCCTGAGATGAGGGCACGGCGTGGCTCCGTCCAAGCGGCACACTCTGCCAGCGTGTGCCACGCCGTGTCCTCCCGACAAACCTAACCTAACCTAACCTAACCTAACCTAACCTAACCTAACCTAACCTAACCTAACCTAACCTTTTTTTTTTTTTTGATGACGGGGGGAAATCCTCATGGATGTCCTCCGCCCCGGGGAGGGCGGAGGGGTCTGTCAGACTCTTACTGACTAAAACCACCCCGGTGTTCCGTCTCTCACTTACGCCGGGGATCACGGGAACTAGTAAGTCTTCCGCGATCCCCGGCTAGTGCCGGCCCGCCTATGCGGGCCACCTCGCGATAGGGGGGGAGTGAGGTGTTAAACTCCCCCCCACATCAAAGAGAGGCGCGCGTGGAACACTACGCGCCGCCATCTCGGGTCCTAAGAAGTAGGGGGTGACGGATTCCCCAGTCCGTCGCCCCTGGACCCATTTAGGGGGGCTGGAAGAGGGCGTTGTCCGCCCTCCGCCGACGCCCGGTGCGTCTGCTGCGGATCGGGTTAGCAGAAGCGATCTCCCGCTCCCTCTCCGCAGCCTCCTTCTGCGAGATGACTGTTTCGCAGAAGGACACCACCGCGTCCCAGGACTCCTCGCTGTCGACCATCGAGTCGACAACGGCCGGCAGCGACAGGTCACTGCCTACTCCTGAGATGAGGGCACGGCGTGGCTCCGTCCAAGCGGCACACTCTGCCAGCGTGTGCCACGCCGTGTCCTCCCGACAGTCGACGCAGTGGTGACACCGAGCGTCCGGCTCCCTGTTTATGCGACACAGGTACTTCCCGAAGCAACCATGCCCCGAGAGCACCTGTGTCACCCGAAACGACAGGGAGCCGTGCCTCCTCCCGAGCCAGCGCTCGAGTACTGGCCGGATCGCCCCGATGGTGGCGGAGCCGGCGGTAGGGCGTGAAAGCCTGTCCCGCCATTCCACCACCAGGGCTGCGCGAAGCTGTGACCGACGCAACTCCAAATGTCGCGGCGTCAGCCACTCGCCCCGCGCCCTCGAGTCCTCGCGCCACCGATGCAGCGACGCGAGTACCTTCGCCTCGAGGTCCCACGGTGGGGATCCGGCCAGTACGCAAGCCGCCTCGTAGGAGATCGTGCGATATCCCCTTATGACTCTGACGGCCATAGCTCGCTGCGGTTTCCGCAAGACAGCGATGCTGCCGGCCGTCAGGTCAGCCGCCCAGATCGGGGCCCCATACAGGGCCATCGATCGCACGATCCCCACGTAGAGCCGCCTACAGGCGGCGCTCGGGCCCCCCAGATTGGGAAGCAGCGTTGACAGCGCCCCAGCCGCGCCCAACAACTTGGGCGCCAGCCGCTGGAAGTGGGGTCCGAAGTCCCATCGGCTGTCGAGCACCAATCCCAGATACTTCATGGTGGACTCGACAGCAATTCGGGACCCCCCGACCACGATGTGTGATCCCGGCGGCGGCGCCCGCCGGGGGCCATGAAAGACCATGGCCTCCGACTTGTTGAGGGCCACCTCTAGGCCAAGGCGCCGTATGCGGGTCACCACCTGTGACACCGCAGCCGTCGCCAGCAACGCTGCCTCCCTGTACGAGCTCCCCCGGGCTGTGACCAGCGTATCATCTGCATAACACGTCAGGTCCACGCCCGGCTGGAGCTCGCCCCTCAGCACCCAGTCGTACCCGATGTTCCACAGGAGCGGTCCCACGACCGAACCCTGTGGAACACCGCACGACATGCGGCGCTGGTTTCCGCCATCACGTCCCATGTAGGTGACACACCTATCCGCCAGATAGGCCCCAACGATGCGGCGGAGGTATGGAGGCACCCGATGGTACTGCAGTGCCTCCCGGATGCAGCTCCAGGGCAGGGTGTTGAAGGCGTTGGAAATGTCCAAGGACACCGCCAACATCACCCCACCCCGGGACACAGCTTCCTCCGCCAGGACTCTCACCCGCGATATCGCGTGGATGGTGGAGCGCCCGTGCCGAAAGCCGAACTGGCTCTCGGCTAGGTCAGGCCCCTCCCTGCTTAAGTGGCCGACGAGGCGGGCGGCGATAATCCGCTCAAACATCTTACCCACCTCGTCGAGCAGCACTATGGGCCTATACGCGGACGGCGAGTCCGCGGGGCGCCCCACCTTCTTGAGCAAGACCAGACGACCAGATTTCCACAAAGTGGGAAACTGGCCCTGCTCAAGGCACGCGGTGTAGAGTCCTCTCAGTTGGGGCTCTAGCTCCTTCAGAGCGAGGGCGAGCACTATGCCGTGAATACCATCGGGCCCCGGAGCCACGTTCTTGGCCCGGAGCCGCATCACGGCCGCCCTCATCTCTGGCTGTGTCACCTCTGGGACGTTGATGGCGACCTCTTCGGTAGGCTCTGCGGCTGTGGGCAAAGCCATCGGCGGCGGAGTGTGCTCCGCTCTAGCCGGGAAGAGCGCTGCGACCACATCTTCCAGCAGCTCGGGTTGGAGACTCTCCGTGAGTGGAGGCGCCGCGGCTCGAAGTTTCCCTCGAACCGCACGATACGGGCGCCCCCACGGATCTCCGTCGAGAGTCTCCAACATCTCCTCCCTGGCTCGCGTCCTCGCTTCGCCGATGGCCAGCCACAGAGCCTCCTTCGCCGCGCGGTACACCTCATACAGCGCGGCTTCTTCGTCAGGGACCCGACGACGTCGCCTCCGGTATCGGGTGTACTGGCGTCTGACCGCCACGCACTCGACACGTAGTCGCGCGATCTCGGCAGACCACCAGTACACCTGGCGCCTTCCTGATTGCGTGTGGACGCGGGGCATGGACGCGTCGCTGATTTGCGTCATCGCCCCGCGAAACCACAGCGCCTCCTCTTCGACGTCAACACGTCAGGTCCACGCCCGGCTGGAGCTCGCCCCTCAGCACCCAGTCGTACCCGATGTTCCACAGGAGCGGTCCCACGACCGAACCCTGTGGAACACCGCACGACATGCGGCGCTGGTTTCCGCCATCACGTCCCATGTAGGTGACACACCTATCCGCCAGATAGGCCCCAACGATGCGGCGGAGGTACGGAGGCACCCGATGGTACTGCAGTGCCTCCCGGATGCAGCTCCAGGGCAGGGTGTTGAAGGCGTTGGAAATGTCCAAGGACACCGCCAACATCACCCCACCCCGGGACACAGCTTCCTCCGCCAGGACTCTCACCCGCGATATCGCGTGGATGGTGGAGCGCCCGTGCCGAAAGCCAAACTGGCTCTCGGCTAGGTCAGGCCCCTCTCTGCTTAAGTGGCCGACGAGGCGGGCGGCGATAATCCGCTCAAACATCTTACCCACCTCGTCGAGCAGCACTATGGGCCTGTACGCGGACGGCGAGTCCGCGGGGCGCCCCACCTTCTTGAGCAAGACCAGACGACCAGCTTTCCACAAAGTGGGAAACTGGCCCTGCTCAAGGCACGCGGTGTAGAGTCCTCTCAGTTGGGGCTCTAGCTCCTTCAGAGCGAGGGCTAGCACGATGCCGTGAATACCATCGGGCCCCGGAGCCACGTTCTTGGCCCGGAGCCGCATCACGGCCGCCCTCATCTCTGGCTGTGTCACCTCTGGGACGTTGATGGCGACCTCTTCGGTAGGCTCTGCGGCTGTGGGCAAAGCCATCGGCGGCGGAGTGTGCTCCGCTCTAGCCGGGAAGAGCGCTGCGACCACATCTTCCAGCAGCTCGGGTTGAAGACTCTCCGTGAGTGGAGGCGCCGCGGCTCGAAGTTTCCCTCGAACCGCACGATACGGGCGCCCCCACGGATCTCCGTCGAGAGTCTCCAACATCTCCTCCCTGGCTCGCGTCCTCGCTTCGCCGATGGCCAACCACAGAGCCTCCTTAGCCGCGCGGTACACCTCATACAGCGCGGCTTCTTCGTCAGGGACCCGACGACGTCGCCTCCGGTATCGGGTGTACTGGCGTCTGACCGCCACGCACTCGACACGTAATCGCGCGATCTCGGCAGACCACCAGTACACCTGGCGCCTTCCCGATTGCGTGTGGACGCGGGGCATGGACGCGTCGCTGAACCTAACCTAACCTTTTTTTTTTTTTTTTTTTGATGACGGGGGGAAATCCTCATGGATGTCCTCCGCCCCGGGGAGGGCGGAGGGGTCTGTCAGACTCTTACTGACTAAAACCACCCCGGTGTTCCATCTCTCACTTACGCCGGGGATCACGGGAACTAGTAAGTCTTCCGCGATCCCCGACTAGTGCCGGCCCGCCTATGCGGGCCACCTCGCGATAGGGGGGGAGTGAGGTGTTAAACTCCCTCCCACATCAATGAGAGGCGCGCGTGGAACACTACGCGCCACCATCTCGGGTCCTAAGAAGTAGGGGGCGACGGATTCCCCAGTCCGTCGCCCCTGGACCCATTTAGGGGGGCTGGAAGAGGGCGTTGTCCGCCCTCCGCCGACGCCCGGTGCGTCTGCTGCGGATCGGGTTAGCAGAAGCAATCTCCCGCTCCCTCTCCGCAGCCTCCTTCTGCGAAATAACTGTATCGCAGAAGGACGCCACCGCGTCCCAGGACTCCTCGCTGTCGACCATCGAGTCGACAACGGCCGGCAGCGACAGGTCGCTGCCTACTCCTGAGATGAGGGCACGGCGTGGCTCCGTCCAAGCGGCACACTCTGCCAGCGTGTGCCACGCCGTGTCCTCCCGACAGTCGACGCAGTGGTGACACCGAGCGTCCGGCTCCCTGTTTATGCGACACAGGTACTTCCCGAAGCAACCATGCCCCGAGAGCACCTGTGTCACCCGAAACGACAGGGAGCCGTGCCTCCTCCCGAGCCAGCGCTCGAGTACTGGCCGGATCGCCCCGATGGTGGCGGAGCCGGCGGTAGGGCGTGAAAGCCTGTCCCGCCATTCCGCCACCAGGGCTGCGCGAAGCTGTGACCGACGCAACTCCAAATGTCGCGGCGTCAGCCACTCGCCCCGCGCCCTCGAGTCCTCGCGCCACCGATGCAGCGACGCGAGTACCTTCGCCTCGAGGTCCCACGGTGGGGATCCGGCCAGTACGCAAGCTGCCTCGTAGGAGATCGTGCGATATCCCCTTATGACTCTGACGGCCATAGCTCGCTGCGGTTTCCGCAGGACAGCGATGCTGCCGGCCGTCAGGTCAGCCGCCCAGATCGGGGCCCCATACAGGGCCATCGATCGCACGATTCCTACGTAGAGCCGCCTACAGGCGGCGCTCGGGCCCCCCAGATTGGGAAGCAGCGTTGACAGCGCCCCAGCCGCGCCCAACAACTTGGGCGCCAGCCGCTGGAAGTGGGGTCCGAAGTCCCATCGGCTGTCGAGCACCAATCCCAGATACTTCATGGTGGACTCGACAGCAATTCGGGACCCCCCGACCACGATGTGTGATCCCGGCGGCGGCGCCCGCCGGGGGCCATGAAAAACCATGGCCTCCGACTTGTTGAGGGCCACCTCTAGGCCAAGGCGCCGTATGCGGGTCACCACCTGTGACACCGCAGCCGTCGCCAGCAACGCTGCCTCCCTGTACGAGCTCCCCCGGGCCGAACCTAACCTAACCTAACCTAACCTTTTTTTTTTTTTTTTTTTTTTTTTTTTTTTTTTTTTTTTTTTTCCTAGCGAAGAAAATGCCTAACGCATACCACGCCGTCCGGGGAGACGACGTGGTTATGTGGGGCTTGCACCCACTAAAAACTTCGCTTGTTCGCCTACTTGCGCCCTGATGGGTGGGCCGCGAGAACTGCTACGTATGACATTCGAGACCCATCCAGCGTAGCCCATCTCTGAGCACCCTCTTCTTTTCCCGCCTTCGGGCTCCTTCGTCCTACGGTGGACATCACCACAACTCCAGGGACCGTACAACGTAGACGATAGAATCCCCCGGTCTATCGCCCGCTGACCCCTGTTATGGCGGCATCAAGTCGGCATTTCGCCGCCTGCGCCGTCCTACCCTCCTGCGACGAATCGGGTCAGCAAGAGAGTCTGCCTCCCTGATCCGCTCTGCCGCTTCCTTCAGCGAGATTACGTCCTCGCAAAAAGACGTAACCGCCACCCAAGCCCTCTCACTGCCAACCATAGCCCTAGCAACAACCGGCAGTGACAGGTCTTCCCCAATTTCTGCTGCCAGAACTCGGCGCTGCACCTCCCAGGCAGGGCACTGCTCGAGAGTGTGCAGGGCCGTGTCCTGGCTGCAACCGCACTGGTGACACACGGGAGTCACTTCCCGTCTTGCCACTGTGTGCAGGTATTTGCCAAAACAGCCATGCCCCGACAATACCTGCACTAGACGGAATGACAACGTCCCGTGTCGCCTCCGTACCCATTCTTCTAGGATTGGCTGGAGAGCCCCAATAGTCCAGTGACCGGCGCTGGGAGTCTCCAACCTCTCCGCCCATTGCCTCATGATGGCAGTCTGCGCCTCTCTCCGCCATCTCATTACCACTTCCGGCAGCGGTCCATTGCCGCTTTCCACCCGTACCTCCACGCATCGGTGGTAAACTTCGGCGAGCACTCGCGCTTCCAGATCCCACGGGGGCGTTCCCGCTAACGCAAACGCCGCTTCAGCCGAGATTGTGCGGTATCCGCGTATCACCCTGACAGCCATGACTCTTTGTGGTCTCCGCAGCTGAGCCTTGTTCTGGGCAGTCAGGGAGTCCGCCCACACTGGGGCGCCGTACAGGGCCATCGAGCGCACCACCCCCGTGTAAAGACGTCGGCAGTTCGTACTCGGTCCACCCAGATTCGGCAGTAGCCGACTCAGAGCAGAAGCTGTGCCGATCAACTTCGGGGCAAGTCGGGAGAAGTGCTCGCCGAAGTTCCACCTACGGTCCACGACCAGTCCTAGGTATTTCATGTGACCCCGCACCATGATTAGCTCACCACCCAAAGTGATGGAAGCGCCTGCTGGTGGTCGGCGGCGGGGCCCATGAAACACCAGGGCTTCCGTCTTGTCTAGCGCCACCCTAAGACCCAGCGCCTCGATGCGGTTGATGACCAGGGATGCTCCCTCAGTGGCCAAGCGCGCCGCTTCCTCAAAGTTTCCTCCCTGGGCTGTAATGAGAGTATCGTCAGCATAACAAATGACGCTCAACCCGGGTGAGAGAGCACCACGTAGTGCCCAGTCGTAACCTACGTTCCACAGGAGTGGCCCTAGGACCGACCCCTGCGGAACACCACACGTTATAGGCCTCCGCACGATTTGCCCATTGCATCCCTGGAAACTAACGCATCGCCCTCTCAAATAGTCAGCCACCAGCTGCCTCAAGTATAAAGGTACCCCATGAAAACGGAGCGCCTCTCCGATGCAACCGAACGGCAAGGTATTAAACGCATTGGCGATGTCTAATGACACCGCCAACATCACCTTCCCTTGCGTTACCGCGTCCTTCGCCTGGGTCTTGAGACGCATAATAGCATCCACGGTCGAACGCCCGCCTCGAAAACCGAATTGAGCGTCCGACAGATTTGGGCCAACCGTTTCCAAATGCCGGACGATGCGGGTAGCGAGAATCTTCTCTAGCATCTTCCCCACCTCGTCCAGTAGCACTATTGGTCTGTAAGCCGAAGGGGACTCCGTGGGCCGTCCAGCCTTTTGTAACAGAACCAGACGACCTTCTTTCCAAGGCTTAGGGAACTGTCTTGACGTCAAACAGGTGTCGAACAGTTCCCTAAGTCTACCCTCCATCGCACCCAGCGACAGAGCCAGTACCTTTGCAGGCACCCCGTCCGGCCCTGGGGCGGTGGTTTTTGAACGCGCCCTAAAGATCACTGCCGCCATCTCCGCGTCTGTGATCACAGGAGTCTCCTCTTCGGCATCCTGATCCTCAAGTGATGGAGTCATCCTCGGAGGCGTGTACCCCGCCTGGCTCGGGAAAAGTGCTTCCACGACTTCGGTAAGAAACTGAGGGTGGAGGGATTCCGTTAACGGGGGGCCCTGGGAGTGAAGTTTATTTCTCGCCGCACGATATGGGCGTCCCCAAGGATCTCGGTTTAGACCGTCCAACATCTCACCCCTCGCCTGCTCCCTTGCTCGGAAGATCGCCAACTGCAGAGCTTCCCGGGTGCTTCGGTAGGACTCATATCGTTGGGATTCCAGCTCCTCATTACGGTGGCGCAGTCTGCGCACTTGCGAGTAGGACCTCCGGGCAATAATACAGGCCTCGCGGAGGTCCGCCAACTCCCGGGACCACCAGTAGACCTCCCTTTTTGAGGACCGACTACGCGTTCGAGGCATGGAGGCGTCGCACACAGCCGTCATGGCATTGCGAAATCGGTCAGCCTCAGCATCGACCCCTTCGGTGGCAGGCCGTGAATATAGCCATGCCTGGACAATGGCTGCCTCCTCCAACAAGTCGCTATCTAACCGTTTCACTGCCCAGCGTGGATAGTGCCGAACTGCAGAGCGTGGAGATACTCCCGATACCTGTGAGACGGAGACATCCATACGGATATACAAGTGATCCGATAGGGTCTCAACATTCTCCAGGACTCGCCAACCTTGGACACGTGTGGCGATGGCAGGGGTAGCAAACGAAAGGTCTACTATCGACCCCCCCTGCCGTCGAACACACGTGTTAGCAGAACCTCTATTTAGGAGACAGAGGCCTGCAGCTACCGCCCACTCCTCGACTGCTTCTCCTCTAGCATCAGTTCTTGGGGAACCCCAAGCGATTGATTTCGCGTTGAAGTCCCCCATGACCATTACATGGCCCGACGTTCGCCGAATCGAGGCTCCCAATCGATCCAGGAAGTCCTCGAATTCGGCCAGGCTCCTGTTTGGGGAGAAATAAACTCCGACGAGTATGACGTTCCCCCGCGCGACCGCAACATATCCCGGACCCCTCTCTCTGACCGAGAGGGGTGGGGAATGAGCGGCCGTAGAGCCGATGATGACAACAGAACCGTTCACATCGCCCACCCAGTCAGGGCGGGGTGGGACGAAATACGGTTCCGCCGCAACTACCACGTCGATTGACCACTCCGCCATAGTTTGAAGGAGCAAATTCTGTGCAGCGGCAGAGTGGTTTAGGTTCGTCTGGAGGAGACAATGATTACGGACTAGAGCCATAAATTAGTCCGAAATCATTACCTCCTCTTGCGACTGCTCCAGTCGCACCACATTAGAAGCGGCCGGGGTCGAAGCGGTCACCTCTTTACTTTTTGAAGGGGCTGGCGGCTTGCAGCCCTTACTCCCAACGACATGGTTGGCCGGTAGCTTTGCCACTTCACATAATGGGCAGTGAGGGTCGGCCGAGCATGCCGAAGCTAAATGCCCCGGTTTACCGCAGCGGAAACAGAGCCCACTGAGGTCCGTGCCAGAGGTACACTTATAACGAGTGTGCCCCCTCTCCATGCATTTGAAGCATCTCATGGGACGAGCCTCCAGGATCCTTACTCTGGCAGAGCTCCAGCCAACGAGGAGTCGACCGGCATCAGCGAGTTGTTTTGCAGCCACGACTGGGCATTGGGCCCAAGCAGAGCCAACGCCTCCCAGGCCAAGACGTATTGGACCTACTCGAACCACTTCTGCATGGCAGCCGGTCTTCCGAACGATTGCCTCCTGTACATCGCGTCCAGTTATGGAGTCGTCAAGACCACAAATGCGCATTTCAGCGCACTTTGTGGGTCTAGAAACCTTGACGTCCTCAACGAAAATTTCCCGGAGCTTTTCCGCAATAAGGTCTGCTCCTTTTGCGCCCTCGGTTCCCGGAAACTCCAACAGACGAGCTCCTGTCACTGCCTGACGGAACCTGATGTCGGTGATACCAAGGTCTGCCAAGTTCACGTTTTCCTTGGCCTTCGATATCACCGCCGCATAGGTTAGCCCCTTCTGTACCGCCTCAGGCTGCAGTGTCAAAACAACTGCAGCCGACTTAGGTGCGCGAAGCCTCTGTTTCCCCACTCTGTCAGAGCCGGATCTAGCCCTAGCTCCTGTAGCAGATGCCACAGTGTTTGGTGCTGGAGGCTTTTTCTTCTTCTTCCCTCTCTTCCTTTTCCTTTTGGTGGTTGTCTGCCAGCCTTCATTGACAGACGTCAGCGTAGGGTCAGGTTCCTGCGTGGTTGTCACATTCCTACTAGGTGGCGGGCCGCTTCGCTGCATTTCAGTCGCTTGGGATGCTGCCTGGTGTGCTTCCCGAGAGGCCATGGATGGCTTTTTGGGCCCTTTGCTGGTATTAGTATTGGCAGCATTCCTGGCAGCATTCCTGACGTCTGCCATTAATGGTGGACGGCTATTCTTTGCCGGTAGGAGGCGGTCCTCAATCCCAGCAAACCGGGCGTCCATCATTTTCCCGATTTGGGAAACAGCGGCTCGCAGTAAGTCATCTGACGAGGGGCTTTCCACGATCGAAGAACGCACAGACTGCGGTTGCGGCTGCGTTAGTCCGAGCGGTTGCCTCCCTATGGAGCGAACTTCTTCCTGTAGACTCTCCATTTGTTTACGGAGGGCTTCAACCTCTTTTCGCAACCGGTCGTTTTCCAGTTGCAGCCTCCGAGTTTCATCCGTAGAACTTCTGCTAGCGAGCCCCTCTATTGCCATTCTGACACGCTCTGCTGCCTCTTTAATGGCCCGTTGGCACGTACCCTTCATATTTTTAGATTTCCGTGTGGTGTCCAGAACCACATGGATATCCTGAAGGGCTGCTTTCTCCAGGGCCTCCGCTGAGCCAGCAGAGCTCTCTCCGGTAACAGAGGAAGGAGTGGTTTGAGTGCTGACATGCACATCCATTTCTTCCTCTTCACTCGCGTCGGTGCGCGTTTGGCGCGTCGGCGGCACGCTCTGACTGTCTGACTCACTTTCTTCGGTGTATGAGCCATCTAGCGTGTCAGGTCGAATAAACCGACCTCTCCTATCACGCGGGAGGCCTCCCCCACGAGCAGTCGTCGCCTTCAAGGGTACTTTTGAGGGCGGTAACAGCTCTCCACTCCCTGCCGCATCCCTTTGCCTTTTATGACCGTCACGCCTCCGGGAATTGGAGGGTCGGATAGCGGTCATCTGCTCTACTGGCAGCCTTTCCTGTGGTGCGCATTGCGCCACCATCTCCTCAGATGGCTTGGAGCCGGAGGGTTCATGGACATCATGTGTGTTTGATGTCATCGGTGTCCGGATATCGCGCGTGTGGTCGTCGTTTGTGTCCGAAAGGACAGACGGAAGACGTTTGTTGCCCACCCCAGAGTACGAAGGGCAGTCCGCCGAAGCGGAGTGGGATTCCCCGACCGCTGGGCAGTCGGGACCCACCTGGGGACGTTTTTTACAAAAGCCTTTATCCATAATTTCCTTTGAAGGGTGAGGTCCCTATTTCTCTCTCCAAACGTCTTTTTTTTTTTTTTTTTTTTTTTTTTTTTTTTTTTTTTTTCCCTTCTTTAAATCGTGAATCTCTTCACTGCACCCCCTGAGACGCAGACAGTTCAGTGAAGAAACACCCCCACTTCCTGGTTCTCTACGTGTTATCCCGAAGTTGCCATCGGAGAAACACGTAGGGACACACCCCCTTGGTCATATTTCGCCACTGGCAACAATGCCCGTCGTCAGAAGGGCATTATTGCCAGTGCCCAGGGTGCACCGGCCTAGCTTTCTACCCTTCCCTACGAACGTATTCAGAAGGACGAGTAGATGCCAGGCACTCGAGGAGGTATATGACCATTGCTGGCGGTGGCACCAGAAATCGATATAACGAAAGCCAATGCCACCACCAACAGCACCCCAACCTAACCTAACCTAACCTTTTTTTTTTTTTTTTTTTTTTTGATTACGGGGGGAAACCACCCCGGTGTTCCGTCTCTCACTTACGCCGGGGATCACGGGAACTAGTAAGTCTTCCGCGATCCCCGGCTAGTGCCGGCCCGCCTATGCGGGCCACCTCGCGATAGGGGGGGAGTGAGGTGTTAAACTCCCCCCCACATCAAAGAGAGGCGCGCGTGGAACACTACGCGCCGCCATCTCGGGTCCTAAGAAATAGGGGGCGACGGATTCCCCAGTCCGTCGCCCCTGGACCCATTCAGGGGGGCTGGAAGAGGGCGTTGTCCGCCCTCCGCCGACGCCCGGTGCGTCTGCTGCGGATCGGGTTAGCAGAAGCAATCTCCCGCTCCCTCTCCGCAGCCTCCTTCTGCGAAATGACTGTATCGCAGAAGGACACCACCGCGTCCCAGGACTCCTCGCTGTCGACCATCGAGTCGACAACGGCCGGCAGCGACAGGTCGCTGCCTACTCCTGAGATGAGGGCACGGCGTGGCTCCGTCCAAGCGGCACACTCTGCCAGCGTGTGCCACGCCGTGTCCTCCCGACAGTCGACGCAGTGGTGACACCGAGCGTCCGGCTCCCTGTTTATGCGACACAGGTACTTCCCGAAGCAACCATGCCCCGAGAGCACCTGTGTCACCCGAAACGACAAGGAGCCGTGCCTCCTCCCGAGCCAGCGCTCGAGTACCGGCCGGATCGCCCCGATGGTGGCGGAGCCGGCGGTAGGGCGTGAAAGCCTGTCCCGCCATTCCGCCACCAGGGCTGCGCGAAGCTGTGACCGACGCAACTCCAAATGTCGCGGCGTCAGCCACTCGCCCCGCGCCCTCGAGTCCTCGCGCCACCGATGCAGCGACGCGAGTACCTTCGCCTCGAGGTCCCACGGTGGGGATCCGGCCAGTACGCAAGCCGCCTCGTAGGAGATCGTGCGATATCCCCTAATGACTCTGACGGCCATAGCTCGCTGCGGTTTCCGCAGGACAGCGATGCTGCCGGCCGTCAGGTCAGCCGCCCAGATCGGGGCCCCATACAGGGCCATCGATCGCACGATCCCCACGTAGAGCCGCCTACAGGCGGCGCTCGGGCCCCCCAGATTGGGAAGCAGCGTTGACAGCGCCCCAGCCGCGCCCAACAACTTGGGCGCCAGCCGCTGGAAGTGGGGTCCGAAGTCCCACCGGCTGTCGAGCACCAATCCTAAATACTTCATGGTGGACTCGACAGCAATTCGGGACCCCCCGACCACGATGTGTGATCCCGGCGGCGGCGCCCGCCGGGGGCCATGAAAGACCATGGCCTCCGACTTGTTGAGGGCTACCTCCAGGCCAAGACGCCGTATGCGGGTCACCACCTGTGACACCGCAGCCGTCGCCAGCAACGCTGCCTCCCTGTACGAGCTCCCCCGGGCCGTGACCAGCGTGTCATCTGCATAACACGTCAGGTCCACGCCCGGCTGGAGCTCGCCCCTCAGCACCCAGTCGTACCCGATGTTCCACAGGAGCGGTCCCACGACCGAACCCTGTGGAACACCGCACGACATGCGGCGCTGGTTTCCGCCATCACGTCCCATGTAGGTGACACACCTATCCGCCAGATAGGCCCCAACAATGCGGCGGAGGTACGGAGGCACCCGATGGTACCGCAGTGCCTCCCGGATGCAGCTCCAGGGCAGGGTGTTGAAGGCGTTGGAAATGTCCAAGGACACCGCCAACATCACCCCACCCCGGGACACAGCTTCCTCCGCCAGGACTCTCACCCGCGATATCGCGTGGATGGTGGAGCGCCCGTGCCGAAAGCCGAACTGGCTCTCGGCTAGGTCAGGCCCCTCTCTGCTTAAGTGGCCGACGAGGCGGGTGGCGATAATCCGCTCAAACATCTTACCCACCTCGTCGAGCAGCACTATGGGCCTGTACGCGGACGGCGAGTCCGCGGGGCGCCCCACCTTCTTGAGCAGGACCAGACGACCAGATTTCCACAAAGTGGGAAACTGGCCCTGCTCAAGGCACGCGGTGTAGAGTCCTCTCAGCTGGGGCTCTAGCTCCTTCAGAGCGAGGGCTAGCACGATGCCGTGAATACCATCGGGCCCCGGAGCCACGTTCTTGGCCCGGAGCCGCATCACGGCCGCCCTCATCTCTGGCTGTGTCACCTCTGGGACGCTGATGGCAACCTCTTCGGTAGGCTCTGCGGCTGTGGGCAAAGCCATCGGCGGCGGAGTGTGCTCCGCTCTAGCCGGGAAGAGCGCTGCGACCACATCTTCCAACAGCTCGGGTTGGAGACTCTCCGTGAGTGGAGGCGCCGCGGCTCGAAGTTTCCCTCGAACCGCACGATACGGGCGCCCCCACGGATCTCCGTCGAGAGTCTCCAACATCTCCTCCCTGGCTCGCGTCCTCGCTTCGCCGATGGCCAGCCACAGAGCCTCCTTAGCCGCGCGGTACACCTCATACAGCGCGGCTTCTTCGTCAGGGACCCGACGACGTCGCCTCCGGTATCGGGTGTACTGGCGTCTGACCGCCACGCACTCGACACGTAGTCGCGCGATCTCGGCAGACCACCAGTACACCTGGCGCCTTCCCGATTGCGTGTGGACGCGGGGCATGGACGCGTCGCTGATTTGCGTCATCGCCCCGCGAAACCACAGCGCCTCCTCTTCGACGTCAACGGGTCCAACCGTCGCCGACTCCCGGATCCAGGCCTGGACAATAGCGGCCTCCTCGAGAACTTCCCTGTCGATGCGCTTACGCGCCCAGCGCGGGCCGTCCGTTCGCGGGGCCGATGGACTGCGGCCGCCTGCGGTCTGGGCGGAGACGTCGAAGCGGATATATCTGTGATCCGACAACGTCTCCACCTCCACCGCGACACGCCAGTCGCGGACACGGGTCGCAACAGCAGGGCTAGCGAACGATACGTCCACGATCGAACCGCCCCGCTGCCGCACGCACGTGTATACCGAGCCCCGGTTTAGGACGACCAGGCCAGTTGTGACCACCCACTCCTCCAGCGCCTCACCCCTAGCATCGGTCACCGGGGATCCCCACGCCGAAGACTTGGCGTTGAGATCCCCTAGTAACAGCACGGGGCGAGGGTGGAGTCGGCCTACGACGGCCCCCAACTCGACAAGGAAGTTCTCGAAGTCGGCGAGGCTCTTGTTGGGCGAGAAATACGCCCCAACAATGCCAATGCCGTCCGCGAGGGCGGCCACCCAACCGCGACCTCGGGACGGGTTGACGAGAGCCCCGCCGATGATGGCCACCGAGCTGTCTAGGTCTCCCACCCAGTTATCTCTGGGGGGGACAAAATACGGCTCGGCGACCACAGCCACGTCAATCGACCACTCTGCCATGCTCTGGATCAATAGATCCTGAGCTCAGCCGGGGTGGTGGAGTCGTCCAGGCCGTCGACTCGCAGCTCAGCGGTCTTTATCGGCCTGGACACTCGAACGTCCTCTGGGTTGAGGACCTCCCTCAGCTTGGCGGCCAGAATGTCCGCCTTCTCGCCGCTCGAAGCACCCGGCACCTCCAGCAGCCGCGCCCCCGTAATCGCCGGCCTACATCTTAGGCCGGACGATATGCCAAGTTCGGGGAGCGCGACTTTGGCTTTGGCCTCTAATAGGACCGCCTTATACGAGACGCCCCTTTCGACGGCTCCGGGCTGCAGTGTTATAACTACAGCCGCGGAGCGTGGGGCTCTGGGTCTAGGCGGCCTCTGGCTCTTCTGCGCAACCGGTGCAGGTGCCTTAACGGGTGCAGGTGGTGTTGCCCTCTTCTTCTTACGGCCCCCCTTTACGACCGTTGTCCAGGCCTCCGTGGACGGCCCGGGAGCGGTCGCCGGGGGACCGGCCGTCTGGGCAATGGGCGCAGGCTTGGCCTTGGCCTTCTTGGGCTTGCTGGTTTCCTTTCCGGACCTGCTTGTCTCAGCAGCCACAGTCGTCGGCCCCGATTTGGCGGGTTCAGCCGACTTCCGCGCATCCGCAGCAAGCGGTGGGCGCAGAATTTCGGCAGGGAGGAGCCTCCCCTCTATTGCCTCTATCCGGGCCCCCACCATCTGCCCGCACTGCATCATGCAGATGCGAGCGATCTTCTCGATCTCCGCATCCGCAAGTGCAGGGACCGATGATGGGGCCATTGATGGAGCCGGTGGCGGGACCGCCGATTGGGTGGCTGCGGGAACTGCCCTCTGGGCGGCAAACTGCCGCTTGAGGTCCTCCAGCTCGGCTTGGAGACGGCGGTTCTCAGCCCACAGCTTCGTCGTCTCCTCCGTGCTCGAGCGACTCTGGAGGACCTCGACGGCCTCTTTGATGCCGTCAGCTGCCTCCTTCAGAGCGCGCGTGAACGTGCCCTTCAAGTTGCCGGATTTAGTGGCAACCTGAAGGACAACGCTGACGCCGTCTAGAACTTGGCGACTGAGCGCCACCGCCGATGGGCTCCCCCCGGCAGCCATCCGGGCTGAGCGCCGCTCCCGCAGCTGACGGGCCAACTCTTCAACCTCGTCAGCCGCTCTGGCCTTTCTCTGCGCCCGCTTAGCCGCATTGGCCTCCGCCTTATTTGAGGGCAGCAGCAAGCCCTCACCGACGTCTGAGAATGCGGGCCCGGAGTCACTGCCCACACTCTCGACGCTCGCCGCATGCTCCAACGGAGCCGGCGTATCAGGTCGGGATTTCGACCCAGACCGCCCACCGCACTCCGACAAACGAGCAGATGTTCGGCTTGCCACTGCGCGACCTCGCCCACTTCCGCCCGTTGCCACCTTAGCGGCCGGCATTTCCACGCTATGGGAGCGTGGCGAGCGCTTTCTCCTTCCTTTTGGGGAAGTCATCCCCTCCGTAGCCCGCGAGCGCTGCGAACTAACGCTCGCCGCACTCGCCATCTTTTCGGATGCAGTGTCGGAATCCGACATAGCACCCACACTCATCCGCTCGATCAAAACGATCGGCGACTTCTCACAAGTTATTTTTAAAGGTATATCCATATGATTCCCACGAGCATGGGGGATATAACAAGTCCACCTAGGGTAACCCCCTGTCCCTAGGCAAGTGTACATTTGTAACCCAACCAGGGGGTCCACCAATCCCTGGCTGGGGGTGCGCTTGAGACTGATGCGCCAGCTGCAACTAAGAAGCTGCAGATGACACTACTCCTCAGCCATTCATACCCTCGCCGCGCACCAAAACTTGGTATTAGAGGAATTTTTTATAGAGGTTATCTTCCTCGCGATCCGGGCGATTAAGCCAAGATCCTCGTCCCGCTCCGAGTCATAAAACATGACCATGATCTCGTTACGGATTACGATTTCGACGGTTGCAGTCGGGAGAATCAGATCCCCCGCTGCTTGCCCGTTGGCAGGGTAAGTGCACAACGAGCGCCGCCCATGTTTCTCCACCTTGGAGAAACGTCCTACGCCCACTCAACCCATCCTCTGTAAGCAGAAGAGGGAGTGAGCGACCGTAGGGCGGTCTAAACGACCGACCCAGGAGCATAAGCTCCCCCCCACGCAGAAATTCGCCACAGACAATACCCTCTCCGACGTGGAAAGACTATTGGCCGTGCCCAGGATGCACCGGCCGTCCGACTGCCCTTTCCCCCGAACGTATTCGAAAGGAACGAGCAGCCGTCAGGCACACGAGGAGGTTTTCTGCCCGCACCCCAACCTAACCTAACCTAACCTTTTTTTTTTTTTTTTTGGTGACGGGGGGAAATCCTCATGGATGTCCTCCGCCCCGGGGAGGGCGGAGGGGTCTGTCAGACTCTTACTGACTAAAACCACCCCGGTGTTCCGTCTCCCACTTACGCCAGGGATCACGGGAACTAGTAAGTCTTCCGCGACCCCCGGCTAGTGCCGGCCCGCCTATGCGGGCCACCTCGCGATAGGGGGGGAGTGAGGTGTTAAACTCCCCCCCACATCAAAGAGAGGCGCGCTTGGAACACTACGCGCCGCCATCTCGGGTCCTAAGAAGTAGGGGGCGACGGATTCCCCAGTCCGTCGCCCCTGGACCCAATTAGGGGGGCTGGAAGAGGGCGTTGTCCGCCCTCCGCCGACGCCCGGTGCGTCTGCTGCGGATCGGGTTAGCGGAAGCGATCTCCCGCTCCCTCTCCGCAGCCTCCTTCTGCGAAATAACCGCTTCGCAGAAGGACACCACCGCGTCCCAGGACTCCTCGCTGTCGACCATCGAGTCGACAACGGCCGGCAGCGACAGGTCACTGCCTACTCCTGAGATGAGGGCACGGCGCGGCTCCGTCCAAGCGGCACACTCTGCCAGCGTGTGCCACGCCGTGTCCTCCCGACAGTCGACGCAGTGGTGACACCGAGCGTCCGGCTCCCTGTTTATGCGACACAGGTACTTCCCGAAGCAACCATGCCCCGAGAGCACCTGTGTCACCCGAAACGACAGGGAGCCGTGCCTCCTCCCGAGCCAGCGCTCGAGTACTGGCCGGATCGCCCCGATGGTGGCGGAGCCGGCGGTAGGGCGTGAAAGCCTGTCCCGCCATTCCGCCACCAGGGCTGCGCGAAGCTGTGACCGACGCAACTCCAAATGTCGCGGCGTCAGCCACTCGCCCCGCGCCCTCGAGTCCTCGCGCCACCGATGCAGCGACGCGAGTACCTTCGCCTCGAGGTCCCACGGTGGGGATCCGGCCAGTACGCAAGCCGCCTCGTAGGAGATCGTGCGATACCCCCTGATGACTCTGACGGCCATAGCTCGCTGCGGTTTCCGCAAGACAGCGATGCTGCCGGCCGTCAGGTCAGCCGCCCAGATCGGGGCCCCATACAGGGCCATCGATCGCACGATCCCCACGTAGAGCCGCCTACAGGCGGCGCTCGGGCCCCCCAGATTGGGAAGCAGCGTTGACAGCGCCCCAGCCGCGCCCAACAACTTGGGCGCCAGCCGCTGGAAGTGGGGTCCGAAATCCCACCGGCTGTCGAGCACCAATCCCAGATACTTCATGGTGGACTCGACAGCTATTCGGGACCCCCCGACCACGATGTGTGATCCCGGCGGCGGCGCCCGCCGGGGGCCATGAAAGACCATGGCCTCCGACTTGTTGAGGGCCACCTCCAGGCCAAGACGCCGTATGCGGGTCACCACCTGTGACACCGCAGCCGTCGCCAGCAACGCTGCCTCCCTGTACGAGCTCCCCCGGGCCGTGACCAGCGTGTCATCTGCATAACACGTCAGGTCCACGCCCGGCTGGAGCTCGCCCCTCAGCACCCAGTCGTACCCGATGTTCCACAGGAGCGGTCCCACGACCGAACCCTGTGGAACACCGCACGACATGCGGCGCTGGTTTCCGCCATCACGTCCCATGTAGGTGACACACCTATCCGCCAGATAGGCCCCAACGATGCGGCGGAGGTACGGAGGCACCCGATGGTACTGCAGTGCCTCCCGGATGCAGCTCCAGGGCAGGGTGTTGAAGGCGTTGGAAATGTCCAAGGACACCGCCAACATCACCCCACCCCGGGACACAGCTTCCTCCGCCAGGACTCTCACGCGCGATATCGCGTGGATGGTGGAGCGCCCGTGCCGAAAGCCGAACTGGCTCTCGGCTAGGTCAGGCCCCTCTCTGCTTAAGTGGCCGACGAGGCGGGCGGCGATAATCCGCTCAAACATCTTACCCACCTCGTCGAGCAGCACTATGGGCCTGTACGCGGACGGCGAGTCCGCGGGGCGCCCCACCTTCTTGAGCAAGACCAGACGACCAGATTTCCACAAAGTGGGAAACTGGCCCTGCTCAAGGCACGCGGTGTAGAGTCCTCTCAGTTGGGGCTCTAGCTCCTTCAGAGCGAGGGCTAGCACTATGCCGTGAATACCATCGGGCCCCGGAGCCACGTTCTTGGCCCGGAGCCGCATCACGGCCGCCCTCATCTCTGGCTGTGTCACCTCTGGGACGTTGATGGCGACCTCTTCGGTAGGCTCTGCGGCTGTGGGCAAAGCCATCGGCGGCGGAGTGTGCTCCGCTCTAGCCGGGAAGAGCGCTGCGACCACATCTTCCAGCAGCTCGGGTTGGAGACTCTCCGTGAGTGGAGGCGCCGCGGCTCGAAGTTTCCCTCGAACCGCACGATACGGGCGCCCCCACGGATCTCCGTCGAGAGTCTCCAACATCTCCTCCCTGGCTCGCGTCCTCGCTTCGCCGATGGCCAACCACAGAGCCTCCTTAGCCGCGCGGTACACCTCATACAGCGCGGCTTCTTCGTCAGGGACCCGACGACGTCGCCTCCGGTATCGGGTGTACTGGCGTCTGACCGCCACGCACTCGACACGTAGTCGCGCGATCTCGGCAGACCACCAGTACACCTGGCGCCTTCCCGATTGCGTGTGGACGCGGGGCATGGACGCGTCGCTGATTTGCGTCATCGCCCCGCGAAACCACAGCGCCTCCTCTTCGACGTCGACGGGTCCAACCGTCGCCGACTCCCGGATCCAGGCCTGGACAATAGCGGCCTCCTCGAGAACTTCCCTGTCGATGCGCTTACGCGCCCAGCGCGGGCCGTCCGTTCGCGGGGCCGATGGACTGCGGCCGCCTGCGGTCTGGGCGGAGACGTCGAAGCGGATATATCTGTGATCCGACAACGTCTCCACCTCCACCGCGACACGCCAGTCGCGGACACGGCTCGCGATAGCAGGGCTAGCGAACGATACGTCCACGATCGAACCGCCCCGCTGCCGCACGCACGTGTATACCGAGCCCCGGTTTAGGACGACCAGGCCAGTTGTGACCACCCACTCCTCCAGCGCCTCACCCCTAGCATCGGTCACCGGGGATCCCCACGCCGAAGACTTGGCGTTGAGATCCCCTAGTAACAGCACGGGGCGAGGGTGGAGTCGGCCTACGACGGCCCCCAACTCGACAAGGAAGTTCTCGAAGTCGGCGAGGCTCTTGTTGGGCGAGAAATACGCCCCAACAATGCCAATGCCGTCCGCGAGGGCGGCCACCCAACCGCGACCTCGGGACGGGTTACTTTACCTTCTTTCATTCTATTCATCCCGCATCTAAAAGTAATGTGTGGTCTACCAAGAGATCATACATTCTTTTTGGTCCTTCGACGGTGAACATTGTACGCTATATAGTCCATTTCGCGCGCGTGGACAGTGTAGCGGGAAGCTATCCAGTGACTCATAAGTGTGTGCTGTGTTGAGTGATTATAACACTGTGGGACTAACAAGTGTCTCAGGGTCAACAGGGATCCGTAAACAATCAGATCAGTGCAAGAATTTTTAAACTTTGGGACTACCAGGTGTCTCAACGAGCATTATCATCAAGACCTGAGGCTAGCAGGTGTCTCAGGGGATCGCCAAGGATCTATAAGCAGTCATCAAGGACATTCAAGTAAGATCTTTCCATTTATTTCATACATCAAATAAGTCCTCGACATGGAGGCCATACATGAAAATCAGGAAGAACTTTACACAGCCATCTTAAAGTTGGCTACAAATATCAAAAAGGACTCAGCAGATCGTAAGACTGCCGACTATTTCAAGCGACGTTTAGAAAACTTGAATCAGTGTTGGTCCGATTACCAGTACAATCACGACCGTCTTCTTACGGAAGAAAGCAAGTCTCATCCGTATTTTAGTGGCCGTGCATACGAACGAACAAAGGAGCTATACACCTCGACCAAGGCACTCGTCAATCAACAATATCAAGTTTTGTTGATAAAGATAAAAGAAGCTCAACAGGGAGGTTCTACACAGGAGGCACAAGGTCCTGCATGGTCTGAGCAAGAAGATCCGGTAGGACGTCAATCGCCGCACGTCGAGTTACGCTCCAGAGGTTCATCTAGCAAGCTTGATGAACAGTTGAAAAAACAAGCAAGCAACTTCAGGGCGCTGCAGCGCACTGTGACAGGGATAAATTTGGATTTTATGTCCGAAAAGTGGGAGTTGAAAGATGCCTTACGTACTCTACAGTCTCGATGGTCTATCATAGATTCTTTACATTGGGAATTAGACAGCGAATTGGAGGGTACGAATCAAGAATATGAGGTGTCTTATACGAAGCAAGAAACTATTTACAATGAATTAAAAAATTCAATTAATAGAAAATTAGGGTCCGTAGTTCACAAGGAAAATTGGACACCAAAAATTGACATCCCGTTCTTCAATGGTAATTATCAAAATTGGGTGTCTTTCAAAGACTTGTTTGTGGAAGCTATCCACAGTAACGTCTCCTTATCAAACGCCCACAAGATGCAGTTTCTTAAAAGCAAGGTGCGGGGAGAAGCTGAACGTTTGATACAGCATTTACAAATCAGTTCCGACAACTACACTGTTTGCTGGGAGATTTTGAACAACAGGTACAATAACACATGGTTGATTTTTACATCTCACATAGATCTCTTGCTAAATCTTCCAGCAATTCAACAAGCAAACGTCACTCAGATCAAGAATATTCACGATACTACACTAGAGTGTTTAAATTCAATAAGGAACCTAGGCGTTAATATAGACAGCTGGGATCCATTCATCGTGCGTATTTTATTGCTAAAATTAGATTCGGACACGCATGATAATTATTTGCAATCTCTGAAGAAACCCAGAGAACTGCCAAAATTGACGGAGTTTCTAAGCTTCCTAGAAAGCAGATTCACCGCATTGGAATCTTCGCGCAAGATAAACGAAAATTCCAAACCATCAACCAGCAAGCAAAATAAATCATCATCGTCAAATTTCAAGAATAAAAATGCAGCAAGAAAGACTTCGGAAAATAATATCGAATTAACATGTCCGTTGTGTAAAGAGTCACACGGAATATACTATTGCAATAAGTTTTTAAATATGACACCAAGTGCAAAACGACAAGCTATAGCACGATTGCATTTGTGCAAAAATTGTCTTTATTCGCATGGGGATAAAGAGTGTACGTCAGAAAGACGATGCCGCGAATGTCGTGGTAAACATAATACACTTTTACATGAAGCGTTTAACAATAAGCCGTCATGCAATCCAGTTACGGAAAATGACATACCAGCAGTTCTTGCAACAAGAACGCAAAATCAAGATTCACAAGAAAATCACGTTTCGCAACAAGGCAACAACGTGATCGAAACTTTATTAGCCACCGCAATGGTCAAAGTTCAAGCAAGTGACGGATCATACCACAAAATGCGTGCGTTAATAGATCAAGGCTCTCAAGCCTCCCTTATCTCAGCCAGAGCGACACAACAGCTAGCTTTATCAAGAAAGTATTGCAGGGCCGTCATCTGCGGGATAGGAGAGAAGGAGAGCAATAGCAAGGGCGTTACGAACATGACATGTTGTTCGCATTTTGATGATTTCACATTTAAAACAGATGTGGTAATCATGAACACGCTAATTAATCAATTACCAAGACGTACATTTACCAAGCCAACATGGGCACACCTGGCCGGCAAGCAACTAGCCGATCCAGAATACAATGTCAGCCGTCCTATCGACATCTTATTGGGTGCCGATGTGTATTCCCATATAATTTTAGATGGTATTATCAGGGCGGATCTATCATTACCGGTCGCGCAACAGACACGACTGGGATGGATCTTATGCGGCAATTTCAAGACTTCACACTGTAACGTAGTCCTGAATCAAGTGGACGAAATACAAAAATTTTGGGAGATCGAAGACATTACAGAATCATCCAATTTATCCGCAGAAGATCTACAATGCATAGATTATTACAAGAAAACCACAACAAGAAACGAAAATGGCATGTATCAAGTAAGATTGCCTTTTCAAGAAAACTTTGAGACACAGTTGGGATTGTCTAAAAATAAAGCTATGGCGCAAATTCAACAGTTGGAAAGGAAATTTCACAATAATCAAGAAGTAGCAAAACAATATAAGTTATTTATTCAAGAATATAATACTTTAGGACATATGATACCAGCGTCCGGTAACATGCAACCGGATTATTATTTACCGCACCATTGTGTATTGCGAAACGATTCCACTACGACAGCACTTCGCGTAGTTTTCAACGCTTCTACAAAAACAACAACAGGAGTTAGCCTGAATGACGTCATGTTAAAAGGCCCAAATCTACAGCAAGATCTTCAATCTTTACTATTAAGATGGAGACAATATCGCGTAGCTTTTACGGCAGATATTGAAAAGATGTTTCGTTTCATTTGGTTAAACGAACAGGATCAAAGATTTCAGAAAATCGTTTGGCGGGATACCATTGACATGCGTCATCAGATATACCAGCTATGCACTGTTACATACGGCACCAAGGCCGCACCATTTTTAGCTATGATGACTTTAAAACAATTGGCTGAAGATGAGAGACACAATTTCGACAGTGTTGTAATCAAGGCATTGGAGCAGTCATTCTACATGGATGATGTTCTACACGGGTCTCATTCTGTTGAGTTAGCAGTAAAACTAAAGCAAGATTTAATCACGCTATTAAAAACAGGGGGATTTAATTTAAGAAAATGGTCTTCCAACGCATCAGCCTTACAAGAAGATACACTCGGGGCGAGTAGCAAGCAAGAAAATTTCGATTTCAAGGAAATGGAGACATTAAAAACCTTGGGATTGCGTTGGAATTCAAAAGCAGACTTATTTACATTTCAATCAAAAATTGAACCATCGAACAAAACACCAACTAAGAGATCCATGTTGTCAGACATATCAAAGTTGTTTGACCCTCTTGGTTGGCTGTCACCGATATCAACCAAGCTAAAACTGCTATTTCAGCAAGTTTGGATGTCAAGTATTCAATGGGATGACAAGTTACCCGATCAAATTAGCAAGGAATGGCTAAACATTAAAGGTGATATGCACAAAATTAATCAATTCAAGCTGGAGCGATGGTTGGGTACAGGAGAAAGCAACACGCTAGAACTACATGGATTCTGCGATTCTTCTAATAATGCCTACGCATGCGTTCTTTATTGCAAGACTAAAAACAACGGTGAAACAAAGATATCGTTGGTAGCAGGAAAAGCAAGATTAGCTCCAGTAAACAAATCAATTTCAATACCAAGATTAGAGCTTAGCGGAGCTCTATTACTGGCAAGGTTGTTGTCTAAAATTCAACAATGCCTAAGCAGTCACAATATCAAGATATATAGTTGGACTGATTCAATGGTAGTCCTAGCCTGGTTACAAAGAGAGCCAGGACGATGGAAACCATTTGTTGCCAACAGGGTGCGACAAATATCAAGCATTATACCTACTAACAGCTGGCGTTACGTCAAGTCAGCAGAAAATCCTGCAGATTGCGCAAGCCGCGGATTGGGTATCGATCAATTGAAGAACCATTCGCTGTGGTGGGAAGGACCGTCGTGGCTGCGAAACTACGACCCCGACCAAGAAACTGGGCAAGCAGTGTTTACCACAGACGAAGAAGCAAGAAAAGTCAATCATATTAATTACATATCGCAGCAAGAAAGCGATAACATTCTGGGTGAATTATTAGCAAGATATAGTTCACTCGCGAAACTAACAAGAGTTGTAGCATGGATATTAAGATTTATCAAGCAAGCGAGATACAAGAAAAACCGCATGCAAACTTATTTTACATTACAAGAATTAGTAAATGCTAAGCATAAAATAATTTTATATGTACAGCAGAGAGAATTTGCCCAGGAAGTACATAACTTACAAGAAAAGAAGCCACTATCAGCAAAAAACAAGTTACTGCAATTAAATCCATTCCTTGACAACCAGGGGCTTCTCAGAGTTAGAGGAAGACTAAGCAAAGCCAACATTAATCAAGATATGTGTTGTGGAGATGAATGAAAATCTTCTTCGATAGTTATTAGACGTATATTAATGATTAAAGGTTTTACAAAATTAATTTATGTTATATGTGCGTGTATGTCGAGCGAATCAAAAGGGTGCGAATGCCGCGCCGTGCGGCGTGCGCGGGAGAAATCGGTACTACGTCCCGCACTCCTCTCCTCGGTCGTCCAATAGTAGTGGGCTCGCCGTTCATGGAGACGATGCGTAGACATGCCCCCCGCCTTGGAGTAACAGCCTCCAACGAAGAAGTAGAAGCTGGTAGACGTTGAGAGAAATTAGGGTTCTTCCTCAGAAGTTAGGGTACTTCCTCCTTCAGCAGCGGACACAATCTGGGGTATGATCTTCGTATCATTCCGTTAGCTGTTTTAATGTCAGCTACGCGTACTAGTCCATCCTTGCCAGGTAAGGTATTTATAACTCGTCCAAGACGCCATTTTAAGGGTGGCAAATTGTCGTCTTTAATGAGCACCAAGGTATTAGGTACTATTGAGTCGGTATTGGACTGCCATTTAGTCCTAGTCTGCAGCTCCGAAACGTACTCCTGCGACCAGCGCTTCCAGAAATTTTGTCTCATCTGCTCGATGCGCTCGTAGCGGACCAAGCGTGAAGTGTTTGTAGCTGTGAGGTCTTCGTAGGTAGACGCAACGAGCGGCCGGCCAATCAGGAAATGGGCTGGTGTAAGAGGGAGTAGGTCGTTTGGGTCTGAAGACATGGGATACATAGGTCTGGAGTTTAGGAGGGCTTCTATTTGTGTCAATAAAGTGGAAAATTCCTCATAAGTGAGGTTTACGTTTCCTACACGACGGAGATGATGCTTAAAGGATTTAACCCCTGCCTCCCACAAACCCCCAAAATGTGGTGAGTAGGGAGGAATAAAGCTAAACTTAATATTTTCGCCGGCAGCAAAATTTAAAATATCATTTTTATTATTAGTTAAAAATTGAGAGAATTCCTTTAGTGCACCTACAAACGTTTTTCCATTGTCGGAAAATATTTGTGCAGGTTTTCCACGACGAGATATGAATCTTTTTAAAGTTAATAAGTAGGCCTCAGAACTTAGACTAGTTACTAACTCCAAGTGTATCGCACGAGTAGTAAAGCATATGAATAGACAAACATAACATTTTTCCAATTTTGAACCCCTTCCCTTGCGGTTCAGTATGAACATAGGTCCCGCGTAATCCACACCGCAGCGCAGGAAAGGATACCCCGGTTCCAATCTTTCAGGAGGCAAGTTACCCATTTTTACTGATATTGCCTTCCCTTTCTGGCGAGTACATGTAATGCATTTATGAACTGTCTGCTTGGCTAAATCACGACCCTTGAGTGGCCACCAACTTTCTCTAATAGTAGCCAAGAGCAACTGTGGACCAGCATGAAGTAGACGTTTATGTTCAAATTTGAAAAGAAGTCGCGTGAAAGTATGTTTGGAGCACAACAATATGGGATGTTTTTTACTATAGGAGAAGGTAAGTGAATTTACTAATCTACCTCCCACTCTAATTATGCAATCAGAATCTAGGAACACATCAAGACTAGATATATTTCTCATTGATTTAACAGGTAAGTTTTTGATTAATGCATTAAAAATAACTGGAAATGACGTTTGTTGTGCTAAGCGTACTAAACCCAAAGTTGATTTATTTAATTCATCAGACGTAAGCGGTCCAGTGCTACGTTCTGTTTTGACCTTGATTCGTGCATTATGAATGAATCGTAACAAGTAAGCGGCTGCACGTCTCATGCGATTAAAATTTGAAAAATGTTCAAAGGGGAAAATACAAGTAAAAGTTGATTGTGTAAATAAAGAATTAACATTTGATTTAATTTCTGGTAAATCGTGCAATTGAATTATTTCATCGTGATTATTTTGTTTAAAATTAGTGTTAACTTCGGTTAAAAATGCTGGCCCGTGCCACCAAATATCTGAGTTTTGAAGCGCGTCGAGCGTGAGCCCGCGAGATAAAAGATCAGCCGGGTTAGTTTTACCAGCAACATGTAACCACGGTAAATCACCAGTCAACTCATTGATTTGCACCACTCTGTTCTGGACGAATGTTTTTAACAAATTAGGTGAAGTTTTAATCCAATTTATAACAATCGTGGAGTCAGACCAAAAGTATATGTTATCAAAAGTTAATCTCCATGACTGAACTATTTTTTGATATAACTTAGCACCAACTAAAGCTCCGCACAGTTCAAGGCGCGGTATTGTAACTGGTTTAATTGGTGCGACTTTGCTCTTAGCACAAAGTAACCTAACAGTGACTGGTGAATTGTCGTTGTATGTGCTTATGTATGCACATGCACCATATGCATCCTGTGATGCATCCGTGAAAATATGTAAATCTGTGTAGTCTGTATTCACTTGTCTAACATGACGAGGAATTTTTATGTTTTGTAGATGTTGAAGTGTGTTGATAAAGGTTTTCCACATAAACAAAATATTATTAGGTACTGGATCGTCCCAACTTAACTTACAAAGCCATAGTTTTTGTAAAAGTATTTTTGCAATTATAATAGATGGTGATAACAAGCCTAATGGGTCGTACACCTGTGAGACAACAGACAAAATAACGCGCTTAGTCACATGAGTGTAGGTTTGATCAATCTTTGTAGTAAAGTATAACAAATCTAAATAATTCAACCATCCAAGACCGAGAGTTTTAGTTAAACAATTTTCGCCTAAAGTCAATTCCTTTGTTTGATCTGTTGCAGAAGTTTCCAAATTAAACAACCATTTACGTAAATGGAAGCAACCAGATTTTAAAACATCATTTACTTTGGTACAAATGTCTAATAAACATTGTTTATTATCATGACCAGTAATTAAGTCATCTACAAACAGATCTTCGTCTATTACTTGCTTTATGACGTCATCCTCGCACTCAGATGCCAGCTGTTTGATGCATCGAATACTTAAGTAAGGAGCGGACGCGGTACCGTATGTTACAGTATTAAGCTGGTACACACCGAGTTCGTCTGATTTATTTTCACGCCAAAGAATTAACTGGAAGTTTCTTTGATCCGGTTGAATATTAATCTGTCGATACATTTTTTCGACGTCAGCGCATGCAACAAATCTAAATTGTCGAAAACGTAATAAAATTGAAAAAACATCATTATGTAAACTTGGGCCAATATACTGAATATCGTTAATTGATTTGCCCGATGTTGATTTTGCACTTCCATCAAAAACCACCCTAAGTTTGGTAGTACTACTATGAACTTTTAAAACACCGTGATGCGGTAGAAAATAATTTGATGATGGATAGTGATTGATTCGACTCATGTGTCCTAAACTTAAATATTCGTTCATAAAATCACAATATAATTTTTTATACTCAGGTGTAGATTTATCTAATTTAAATTCAAGAGCGTGAAAACGATTTAGCGCGAGTGCATAAGTATCTCCGAGTGTGTCACTAGACTCGGCTAATGGAATGCGCACAAAAAACCGACCTGTGTTATCGCGGTACGTAGTTTGCACAAACAAGTTTTCACACAAAGACTCGTCCTTAGTTAATTTATTTTGCGGAACTATTTCTTCTAACTCCCAGAATTTTCTAAGTTGAGTATCTAATGATTGTGAGTAATTGCATTGAACTCGATTGTTGCGTAAAGTTTTATCATTCAACAATGAACCAGATATTACCCAACCCAACTTAGTATTCTGAAGATATGGACCGCTTCTTAGTCGAATTAGTCCGTCATTTAAAAGTTCCCAGAACTTATCTGCCCCAATTAATAATTCGATTGCTGATGGCGAATAAAAATTAGGATCCGCTAACTGTACATGTTCAGGAATAATTATGTGTGATTTTGTACCTAAAGATGGCAACTGAGCTGTGATTTGGTTTAAAACTAAACATTTAAAGCGTGTACTGTATTGTGTAGTTTTAGACCTCAAATGAATTTCGCATGATTGAGTGGAATTAGTCACCGAGTTACCTACCCCGGAGACTTGCACAGTGGACTGTATTAAATTAAGATTTAATCGTTTGCATAAAGATTCTGCTATGAAGCAATGCTGACTACCGTTATCTAATAAAGCGCGGGTAGTGTGAAAATTATTGCTTTTATCTGCAACCTCAACTAAAGCAGTAGACAGCAGTACCGTCTCTAATAATGAATGAGTAGTACTTTGATGTGTTGTGTGAGATGCAGAATGTAATGTGGTAGTGTTTGAAGAGTTAGCACTAGTGTCCTGCGGCGATGCCTGTGAATTAAGCGCAACAGCTGATGATGTGTATGCACTTGCATTATCGTCACATTTATCATGAATTAAACTGTTGTGTTTCTTACCGCATTGCTTACAAGGACCGAACCAGCATTCATCTACCGAATGACTACCGCGTAAACAATTACAACATAACTTCTTTTCATTAATGAATTTAATTTTATCGTTAATGGATAATTTTAAGAATGAATCGCAAGAATAAAGTGGATGATTTGCTTGACACATAGTGCAAATACGAGAACGTTTGGAATTTTTATTATTAGACTGTTTATTTTGTGTTGATGTGTAACTATGTGATTTGTTTGGTTGTTGAGAATGTGATGGTTTCTTTACGTTATTGTCCGTGGTAGATTTACTATGTGCCAAGTGAATAGTCTCTAGTACGTCAGCCCTATTTTTAAGAAAAGTTATTAAATAATCAAGAGATAAACGTGAATTTGACTGGGTTTGACTATTTATAATTGAACTTTTATGAGTCTCCCATTCTCTTTCGGTAACTGAATCAAGTTTAGATGTAATTAAGTAAATTATCAAGGTGTCCCAAGATTCAGTCGGTTCGCCGAGGTTTTTGAGAGAACGTAGATTTTTAAGAACGGTGTCTATAAGTTTACGAATTTGATTGGATGATTCCTTATTAAGTGACGCAATAGAAAACAAAGCTTTTACATGGTTTTGCACAAGTAAACGGTTGTTATTGAATCTGTTTTCCATTAACTCCCATGCTATATTGTAATTCTCAGAGGAGAATTCTAATGACTTAATCACCAATAATGCACTGCCAGTAAGAGAAGACCGTAAATAATGGAATTTTTGCACATTATCTATTTCTTTAGAACTATGGATGAGAGATAAGTAAGTATCACGGTACTCTAACCAATGATCATAAGAACCATCAAAGGAAGGAAGTGAAATTGTAGGTAATTGAACTTTACTAGAAACTTTAGAAGAATTTTGAGCGTTATCTGCGTTAATAATACACTTGGATTTAGTCACATAGGTATAAAAGTGGGTTTCAAAAGTTTCCCTCTCAGATAATTCCTTTTCTATTTGACTATCAGGGATTTTTAAGTCGATTTCATCCTGAATTTCTGAAAACTGCTCTAACAATAAATCTGCCTTTTGTAAACGTGTTTGTAATTCTGTTTTAATGGTTTCAGTAATAGGCATTATTTCTACAGAGTCTACGTACTTCATGAATAGTCGAAATTTACCACGAACAACACCTCTTCTTTTATTTAAATCTCTAAATATATCCTCACCACTACTACGACCCTCTTTTGTCGGAGTTTTAGGCATTTTGGAGTTTGTGGACGACAGCGGAAAATACTTATATTTGTAAAGATTTGCAAAAGAAATTTATTTTTATTTTAACGAAGTTGAGGGTAATGGCAAAACAAAATCTTAAGGTACGCGTTTTTTAACTACGAGTATTTAACGGCAATTAAACACTAAGATTCACACAATATTAACACAAATGAAGCACTGAATATAGAAAAGGGAAAAGAATAAAGAATGATGATTGACCTGACCGTTTTATGCTGGTACCGTGGATGGCTTCGCTGATGGCCTCGTGCGTCCGATTAATGCTGGTCGCAACGATTTCTTCTGCTGCATCCGGCGTTGAAGGTCCAAAATATGTTGTGGAGATGAATGAAAATCTTCTTCGATAGTTATTAGACGTATATTAATGATTAAAGGTTTTACAAAATTAATTTATGTTATATGTGCGTGTATGTCGAGCGAATCAAAAGGGTGCGAATGCCGCGCCGTGCGGCGTGCGCGGGAGAAATCGGTACTACGTCCCGCACTCCTCTCCTCGGTCGTCCAATAGTAGTGGGCTCGCCGTTCATGGAGACGATGCGTAGACAATATGATGCATCCGATCATCATAGCTCACGAAGGACACTTAACAAACTTAATTATAGATCAAGCACATGAACTTACCTTCCATGGAGGAGCACGGGTGACATCAGCATTCATTCGCAAGAATTACTGGATCATAGGTGGTAATCGAGCGGTCAAAAAGCGTATACGTACCTGCGTTACCTGTCGTAAACATAGTCCCAGCAAATTGACACAATTGATGGGTGATTTACCTACGCAGAGATGTAACGTTGCAAAGCCTTTTGAACATACAGGCGTCGATTTTACCGGGCACGTGCTCATAAAGGCCAACAAGGGCCGTGGTATTAAGACCACAAAGGGCTACGTGGTGGTATTTGTCTGTATGGTAACCAAGCTTGTTCATTTAGATTTGGTCTCAGACCTGACATCATCATCATTCATCGCTGCATTGCGAAGAATGGCTGGAAGAAAAGGCTCGCCGAAACACTTGTACAGCGACAATGGTACAAACTTTGTCGGCGCCAACAAAATTTTACAAGAAGAGATGGAGCAGGTACAAGAAACATTCGATCAAGATTTCATCAAAGAAATTACTAGCATGAGGATCGAATGGCATTTTAATGCGCCCTCATGGCCTACAGCAGGAGGGTTGTGGGAGGCTGCGGTCAAAAGTTTAAAGTATCATTTAAGAAGAGTAGTTGGAGAGCAGAAGCTCACTTTTGAAGAGTTCAGCACAGTTCTGGCCCAGTTAGAAGCAGTACTTAACTCGAGGCCACTGTGTCCTCTGACTGAAGATCCCAACGACTTGGATTTTCTCTCTCCGTCAAGCTTTATCAATCTAAATCAAGACATGACTATATTAGAAACAGAAACAGATATGCGGACGAGATGGCATTTAACTCAAAAAATTGTACAAGATATTTGGAAACGTTGGCATACAGAATATCTCATTCAGCTGTCAGCAAGAAGCAAGTGGAGACATTCTCAACCAGACATTCAACTAAATGACATTGTAACAATTAACGATGCAAATTTACCTCCAGGGAAGTGGGCAGTTGGCCGCGTCGTCCAGCTGCATCCCGGTGCCGATGGCCACATCAGGGTGGTCACATTGAAAACAAAGAATGGGCTTATCAAGAGGCCTATTATCAAGCTGTCTATTCTCCCTGTGAATGATAGAATCGACAAGCAAGAGTCGCGTTCCAAGAAAGTGAAAGATGGCAAACCAAAACAAAAGAAAAAAGTAAACTACAGCTTCTCATCGCTGGTAATGTTACTTTTGTCGTTCATGAGCATTTTGACCACAGCTCAATGTGCATACAATGTTACACAATTAAAAGACAGTCAAGGTCTTTATTTTGACAAAATTGCAAACATGCAATTGATCAGAGATGAATGGAAGATAGTCACATACTATGACATGAATTCATTTTGGCAAGGTACAGAAGCATGCAGTAAATACCTTAGCTACTTAGATCAGTTATGCAACAAGTTTAAAGAATCGTCACATTGTGACGTCATACAAGTTCAACTGCAACAAGAATTCTCAGAACTCGAGTACTATAACCACCTGTTGCTAAGTCAGCATTCCAGCACGCGCCGAGCACGAGTCCTGCGCCGCCGCAAGCGAGGCCTTATCAACGGGATAGGCTATCTAGCAAATAGCTTATTCGGTGTACTTGACGAGAGATTTGCTGAGCAATATAAACAAGATATTCAATCAATACATGACAATGAAAATCATTTGCTTTCTCTCTTAAAACAACAAACAACGGTCATTGAAGCAGAATACAACGTTTTGAAAAGGAACGGGCAAGCCATTAATAAGCAACATAAGATGCTTAATTCACTATCAATCAAGTTAGATAAGCTAGGAAACGTTTTATTGAACGAATCAGAGAGAAATCGAGTCATGAACGATTTCAGTACGGGAGCAATTGCTACGAGCAATGTTTTAAGACAGCTAAAAACAATCCAAACAAGTTTATTAGATACCATAACAGATGTTTATCACGGGAGACTCAGTTTTCATTTATTGTCACCAGAACAACTGAAGGATACCCTGAATACAATATCGAGTCATCTTTCAAAGGATCTTACGTTACCGATCAATAACTTACAAACTAACTTTAGAAACATTTATCATTTATTGACAGTCAAAGCAAGAATGACTGCAGAATTTTTAATCTTTGAATTGAAATTGCCTCTGGTGTCTAGAGATACATATTCAATCATGAAAATAATTCCAATACCTCAACATGTAGGTAACTCAAGCATGGCTACTTTAACACCGATTGCTGAACATGTTGCAATCAATTTGAAGAAGGACTCGTATTTACCGATGTCTACCTACGACGTCCAGATATGTCTACGTGAGGATGTCGATAATTATCTATGTCATATAGAGAAGCCGATTTATCATCTCAAGAATGATGAAAAATTATGTGAAGTAGAACCTGATTCCAGCATATGCAAAATCGGCATAACGACTTGTTCGAATCAATGGACAGCACTTAGCAAAATAAACAATTATGCATTTTTCTGCTGTAGTCAGTGTCAAATAAGAGTTCTATGCAACGATAATGTGTCGTCGGGGCAGTTAGTAAAAGCAGGCATATTGGGAGTCAAACACGACTGTTTAATTAAAACCGTAAGTTTTACGGTTTACTCACGTAATGAAGGTTTAAGCACTTTAAACATTAAACCATATTTCAAGCTGCCTGAGATAGAACCAATCAATCACATCATAGACGTAGGCATCCCAACTCCACTGATACAAAACTATACACTCCTCTCAAGCAGCCAGGAGCTTGACGAAATCAAGAAACAACTCCGCATTCTTAAAGCAAGCGAAAGTTTGCCGAATCAAGTTTCTTATCACGATATCCATCACTACACAGCGATTTATGTGGTGATCGGAGTTGTGTTGGTAGTTGGAGCAGTCTTCATGGTACGACGGCTGCATAACAGGCGAACCGCATCTCTCGAGGTGGCAAGGGTCGCATTGACGAGTCTACAGACCGCGCAACACGCGACACTATCACGTGCAGAGGCTGGGGCCTCTAACTCATCGTCCTCGGTTCAATATAGTGTTAGTGCGCGTAATCAGTGTGACATTCCGTGTGTATCAGATTACAGTGAAATTAAAAAGGTGCATAAGTTAGACAAGTGTACAGTGCCTATGTCTCGTAAAACAGAGTTCAAGTAGAGACTCTAAACTAGCATAAGGACCAATTGGAATCACCTTGTCAATCATCTAGCATAAGGACCAATTGGCATCACCTTATTACTCATCTTGTCATGTTCATCTCATATTCATCTTCCCGCTCGGGAGCATGTACGGTGCAACCGCACACTCTGCAATTCAGCATTTTACGCCACACATTCATTTCAATTCATAATAATTCCCTCAGTTCGCGTTGGGCTATCAAGTCAGCCAGGCGTTCTCGTTACAGCCAACAAGGGCCGCGTCACTCACTTCATTGCCACACCATCAGTTCATTAAGCTCATTTTACTTTAAGTACCTTTGGGACAATACATAGTGTTTCAGTACTTTACCTTCTTTCATTCTATTCATCCCGCATCTAAAAGTAATGTGTGGTCTACCAAGAGATCATACAACATTATTTCGTTTTTATTTGAAATTCTATTTATTGTCGTTATTTGTTGCCTATCACAGAGATAAGATTCTATTAGATTAGATATATTTCCTCTTATTCCGTATGCGTTAAGTTTACTTATAAGTATTTTATGGTCTACGCGATCAAAAGCTTTTGACATATCCATATAAAGCGCCAGAGTTGGTAATCTCTTATCTACTCTGCCGCTAACCATATGTAAGAAATCGTAGATAGCCATGTCAATAGATCTGTTTTTCCTAAAACCTTTCTGGTTATCAACGAATAGGCAGTTTTTCTCAAAGTATGAATTAAGTTGATAACTTATTGCTTTCTCGAATATTTTTGAGAAAATCGGTACTAACGCTATCGGTCTGTAGCAGGACATATCTGTTGTTGATCCCCACGTAGAGCCGCCTACAGGCGGCGCTCGGGCCCCCCAGATTGGGAAGCAGCGTTGACAGCGCCCCAGCCGCGCCCAACAACTTGGGCGCCAGCCGCTGGAAGTGGGGTCCGAAATCCCACCGGCTGTCGAGCACCAATCCCAGATGCTTCATGGTGGACTCGACAGCTATTCGGGACCCCCCGACCACGATGTGTGATCCCGGCGGCGGCGCCCGCCGGGGGCCATGAAAGACCATGGCCTCCGACTTGTTGAGGGCCACCTCCAGGCCAAGACGCCGTATGCGGGTCACCACCTGTGACACCGCAGCCGTCGCCAGCAACGCTGCCTCCCTGTACGAGCTCCCCCGGGCCGTGACCAGCGTGTCATCTGCATAACACGTCAGGTCCACGCCCGGCTGGAGCTCGCCCCTCAGCACCCAGTCGTACCCGATGTTCCACAGGAGCGGTCCCACGACCGAACCCTGTGGAACACCGCACGACATGCGGCGCTGGTTTCCGCCATCACGTCCCATGTAGGTGACACACCTATCCGCCAGATAGGCCCCAACGATGCGGCGGAGGTACGGAGGCACCCGATGGTACCGCAGTGCCTCCCGGATGCAGCTCCAGGGCAGGGTGTTGAAGGCGTTGGAAATGTCCAAGGACACCGCCAACATCACCCCGCCCCGGGACACAGCTTCCTCCGCCAGGACTCTCACCCGCGATATCGCGTGGATGGTGGAGCGCCCGTGCCGAAAGCCGAACTGGCTCTCGGCGAGGTCAGGCCCCTCCCTGCTTAAGTGGCCGACGAGGCGGGCGGCGATAATCCGCTCAAACATCTTACCCACCTCGTCGAGCAGCACTATGGGCCTGTACGCGGACGGCGAGTCCGCGGGGCGCCCCACCTTCTTGAGCAGGACCAGACGACCAGATTTCCACAAAGTGGGAAACTGGCCCTGCTCAAGGCACGCGGTGTAGAGTCCTCTCAGTTGGGGCTCTAGCTCCTTCAGAGCGAGGGCTAGCACTATGCCGTGAATACCATCGGGCCCCGGAGCCACGTTCTTGGCCCGGAGCCGCATCACGGCCGCCCTCATCTCTGGCTGTGTCACCTCTGGGACGTTGATGGCGACCTCTTCGGTAGGCTCTGCGGCTGTGGGCAAAGCCATCGGCGGCGGAGTGTGCTCCGCTCTATCCGGGAAGAGCGCTGCGACCACATCGTCCAGCAGCTCGGGTTGGAGACTCTCCGTGAGTGGAGGCGCCGCGGCTCGAAGTTTCCCTCGAACCGCACGATACGGGCGCCCCCACGGATCTCCGTCGAGAGTCTCCAACATCTCCTCCCTGGCTCGCGTCCTCGCTTCGCCGATGGCCAGCCACAGAGCCTCCTTAGCCGCGCGGTACACCTCATACAGCGCGGCTTCTTCGTCAGGGACCCGACGACGTCGCCTCCGGTATCGGGTGTACTGGCGTCTGACCGCCACGCATTCGACACGTAGTCGCGCGATCTCGGCAGACCACCAGTACACCTGGCGCGCAAATGGTAAGGCGCCATTAAGCGCAGTCCATTTCCGCACCATCACTGGGCCGGGAGTCGGCCGTAGGGCACCCAGGCTGAGGGGGGGGTAAAGAGCCCCCGGCAGCCTTGGTGCCTCTCCTTCTCTTCTTCTTTGTGGTGGGTGCGCCACAAGCTCTTCCACCCGCCCTGTGCCCAGCGGGCCTCCCTGCAGCTGTACAGAGGCTGCAGTTTGGTGCCGCTGTGCACTGGGCGGATTTATGGCCGGGTAGACCGCAGCGAAAACATTGCTCGCTGCGGTCTATAGCAGCGGTGCACCTCGCTCGGACATGCCCAATGTCCAGGCACCGATAGCACCGCAGCGCCCTGGGCTGCAGCAGTTTGACCCTTGCTGCAACCCACCCGACCAAGAGTCGTCCACCATCAGCGACTTTATTGCCCGCCGCCACCGGGCACCGCACCCAAACGACCCCGAGCCCGGAAGCGTCGGTGCGAATCTCGCCCACCCGCACATCATCAGGCGGACAACCTCCGGTTCTGGCAATGGCCGCCACAACCTCAGCCGGGGTGGTCGAGTCGTCCAGGCCGTCGACGCGCAGCTCAGCAGTCTTCATAGGCCTGGACACTCGAACGTCCTCGGGGTTGAGCACCTCCCTCAGCTTGGCGGCCAGGATGTCCGCCTTCTCGCCGCTCGAGGCACCCGGCACCTCCAGCAGCCGCGCCCCCGTCATCGCCGGCCTACATCTTAGGCCGGACGATATGCCAAGTTCGGGGAGCGTGACTTTGGCTTTAGCCTCCAGTAGGACCGCCTTATACGAGACGCCCCTTTCGACGGCTCCGGGCTGCAGTGTTATAACTACAGCCGCGGAGCGTGGGGCTCTTGGCCTAGGCGGCCTCTGGCTCTTCTGCGCGGCCGGTGCAGGTGCCTTAGCGGGTGCAGGTGGAGCTGCCTTCTTCCTCTTCTTTCGGCCCCCTTTGACAACCGTTGTCCAAGCCTCCGTAGGCGGCCCGGAAGCGTTCGCCGGGGGACCGGCCGTCTGGGAAGTGGGCACAGGCATGGACGCGGGGGGAGCAGCCTTCTGGGAAGTGGGCGCAGACTTGGCCTTGGTCTTCTTGGGCTTGCTGGCTCCCTTCCCGGACCCGCTTGGCTCAGCAGCCACAGTCGTCGGCCCCGATTTGGCGGGTTCAGCCGACTTCCGCGCATCGGCAGCAAGCGGTGGCCGCAGAATTTCGGCCGGGAGGAGCCTCCCCTCTATGGCCTCCATCCGGGCCCCCACCATCTGCCCGCACTGCATCATGCAGATGCGAGCGATCTTCTCGATCTCTCGAGTACTGGCCGGATCGCCCCAATGGTGGCGGAGCCGGCGGTAGGGCGTGAGAGCCTGTCCCGCCATTCCGCCACCAGGGCTGCGCGAAGCTGTGACCGACGCAACTCCAAATGTCGCGGCGTCAGCCACTCGCCCCGCGCCCTCGAGTCCTCGCGCCACCGATGCAGCGACGCGAGTACCTTCGCCTCGAGGTCCCACGGTGGGGATCCGGCCAGCACGCAAGCCGCCTCGTAGGAGATCGTGCGATATCCCCTTATGACTCTGACGGCCATAGCTCGCTGCGGTTTCCGCAGGACAGCGATGCTGCCGGCCGTCAGGTCAGCCGCCCAGATCGGGGCCCCATAGAGGGCCATCGATCGCACGATCCCCACGTAGAGCCGCCTACAGGCGGCGCTCGGGCCCCCCAGATTGGGAAGCAGCGTTGACAGCGCCCCAGCCGCGCCCAACAACTTGGGCGCCAGCCGCTGGAAGTGGGGTCCGAAGTCCCACCGGCTGTCGAGCACCAATCCCAGATACTTCATGGTGGACTCGACAGCAATTCGGGACCCCCCGACCACGATGTGTGATCCCGGCGGCGGCGCCCGCCGGGGGCCATGAAAGACCATGGCCTCCGACTTGTTGAGGGCCACCTCCAGGCCAAGACGCCGTATGCGGGTCACCACCTGTGACACCGCAGCCGTCGCCAGCAACGCTGCCTCCCTGTACGAGCTCCCCCGGGCCGTGACCAGCGTGTCATCTGCATAACACGTCAGGTCCACGCCCGGCTGGAGCTCGCCCCTCAGCACCCAGTCGTACCCGATGTTCCACAGGAGCGGTCCCACGACCGAACCCTGTGGAACACCGCACGACATGCGGCGCTGGTTTCCGCCATCACGTCCCATGTAGGTGACACACCTATCCGCCAGATAGGCCCCAACGATGCGGCGGAGGTACGGGGGCACCCGATGGTACCGCAGTGCCTCCCGGATGCAGCTCCAGGGCAGGGTGTTGAAGGCGTTGGAAATGTCCAAGGACACCGCCAACATCACCCCGCCCCGGGACACCGCTTCCTCCGCCAGGACTCTCACCCGCGATATCGCGTGGATGGTGGAGCGCCCGTGCCGAAAGCCGAACTGGCTCTCGGCTAGGTCAGGCCCCTCCCTGCTTAAGTGGCCGACGAGGCGGGCGGCGATAATCCGCTCAAACATCTTACCCACCTCGTCGAGCAGCACTATGGGCCTGTACGCGGACGGCGAGTCCGCGGGGCGCCCCACCTTCTTGAGCAGGACCAGACGACCAGATTTCCACAAAGTGGGAAACTGGCCCTGCTCAAGGCACGCGGTGTAGAGTCCTCTCAGTTGGGGCTCTAGCTCCTTCAGAGCGAGGGCTAGCACTATGCCGTGGATACCATCGGGCCCCGGAGCCACGTTCTTGGCCCGGAGCCGCATCACGGCCGCCCTCATCTCTGGCTGTGTCACCTCTGGTACACCTCATACAGCGCGGCTTCTTCGTCAGGGACCCGACGACGTCGCCTCCGGTATCGGGTGTACTGGCGTCTGACCGCCACGCACTCGACACGTAGTCGCGCGATCTCGGCAGACCACCAGTACACCTGGCGCCTTCCCGATTGCGTGTGGACGCGGGGCATGGACGCGTCGCTGATTTGCGTCATCGCCCCGCGAAACCACAGCGCCTCCTCTTCGACGTCGACGGGTCCAACCGTCGCCGACTCCCGGATCCAGGCCTGGACAACAGCGGCCTCCTCGAGAACTTCCCTGTCGATGCGCTTACGCGCCCAGCGCGGGCCGTCCGTTCGCGGGGCCGATGGACTGCGGCCGCCTGCGGTCTGGGCGGAGACGTCGAAGCGGATATATCTGTGATCCGACAACGTCTCCACCTCCACCGCGACACGCCAGTCGCGGACACGGCTCGCGACAGCAGGGCTAGCGAACGATACGTCCACGATCGAACCGCCCCGCTGCCGCACGCACGTGTATACCGAGCCCCGGTTTAGGACGACCAGGCCAGTCGTGACCACCCACTCCTCCAGCGCCTCACCCCTAGCATCGGTCACCGGGGATCCCCACGCCGAAGACTTGGCGTTGAGATCCCCTAGTAACAGCACGGGGCGAGGGTGGAGTTGGCCTACGACGGCCCCCAACTCGACAAGGAAGTTCTCGAAGTCGGCGAGGCTCTTGTTGGGCGAGAAATACGCCCCAACAATGCCAATGCCGTCCGCGAGGGCGGCCACCCAACCGCGACCTCGGGACGGGTTGACGAGAGCCCCGCCGATGATGGCCACCGAGCCGTCTAGGTCTCCCACCCAGTTATCCCTGGGGGGAACGAAATACGGCTCGGCGACCACAGCCACGTCGATCGACCACTCTGCCATGCTCTGGATCAATAGATCCTGAGCTCTGGCAGCGTGGTTGATGTTGCCCTGGAGGAAATGGTAAGGCGCCATTATGCGCAGTCCATTCCCTCCGTCGCACCATCACTGGGCCGGGAGTCGGCCGTAGGGCACCCAGGCTGAGGGGGGGGTAAAGAGCCCCCGGCAGCCTTGGTGCCTCTCCTCTTCTTCTTCTGTGTGGTGGGTGCGCCACAGGCTCTTCCACCCGCCCTGTGCCCAGCGGGCCTCCCTGCAGCTGTACAGAGGCTGCAGTTTGGCGCCGCTGTGCACTGGACGGACTTATGGCCAGTCTTACCGCAGCGAAAGCATTGCTCGCTGCGGTCTATTTCGGCGGTGCACACTGCCCGGACATGCCCAATGTCCAGGCAGCGGTAGCACCGTAGCGCTCTGGGTTGCAGCAGCTTGACTCTCGCTGCAACCCAGCCCACTAACAGGCGCCCACCGTCGGCGACTTTGTTTGCCGACGACACTGGGCACCGCACCCAGATGGCTCCGAGACCGGAAGCGCCGGTTCGGATGTCGCCCGTGCGCACGTCCTCAGGCGGACATCCTCCGGCTTTGGCGATGGCTGCCACAACCTCAGCCGGAGTCGTCGAGTCGTCCAGGCCGTCGACTCGCAGCTCGGCGGTCTTCATTGGCCTGGACACTCGAACGTCCTCGGGGTTGAGGACCTCCCTCAGCTTGGCGGCCAGGATGTCCGCCTTCTCTCCGCTAGAAGCACCCGGCACCTCTAGCAGCCGAGCACCCGTCATCGCCGTCCTAAACCCGACGCCCGACGTTATGCCAAGGTCGGGGAAAGCGACTTTGGCTTTGGCCTCCGTCAGGACCGACTTGTACGCCCCTTTCGGCGGCTCCGGGCTGCAGTGTAATAACCACAGCCGCGGAGCGTGGGGCTCTCGGCCTAGGCGGCCTCTGGGTCCTCTTCGAAGAAGCCGGTGGCGGTGCCACAGTGCCACAGTGATATAAAAAGTCCACCTAGGGTTACCCCCTGTCCCTAGGTAAGTGTACATTTGTAACCCAACCAGGGGGTACACCAATCCCTGGCTGGGGGTGCGCTTGAGACTGATGCGCCAGCTGCAACTAAGAAGCTGCAGATGACACTACTCCTCAGCCATTCATACCCTCGCCGCACACCAAAACTTGGTATTAGAGGATTTTTTTATAGAGGTTATCTTCCTCGCGATCCGGGCGATTAAGCCAAGATCCTCGTCCCGCTCCGAGTCATAAAACATGACCATGATCTCGTTACGGATTACGATTTCGACGGTTGCAGTCGGGAGAATCAGATCCCCCGCTGCTAGCCCGTTGGCAGGGTAAGTGCACAATGAGCGCCGCCCATGTTTCTCCACCTTGGAGAAACGTCCTACGCCCACTCAACCCATCCTCTGTAAGCAGAAGAGGGAGTGAGCGACCGTAGGGCGGTCTAAACGACCGACCCAGGAGCATAAGCTCCCCCCCACGCAGAAATTCGCCACAGACAATACCCTCTCCGACGTGGAAAGACTATTGGCCGTGCCCAGGATGCACCGGCCGTCCGACTGCCCTTTCCCCCGAACGTATTCGAAAGGAACGAGCAGCCGTCAGGCACACGAGGAGGTTTTCTGCCCGCACCCCACCCCAACCTTTTTTTTTTTTTTTTTTTTTTGATGACGGGGGGAAATCCTCATGGATGTCCTCCGCCCCGGGGAGGGCGGAGGGGTCTGTCAGACTCTTACTGACTAAAACCACCCCGGTGTTCCGTCTCCCACTTACGCCAGGGATCACGGGAACTAGTAAGTCTTCCGCGAACCCCGGCTAGTGCCGGCCCGCCTATGCGGGCCACCTCGCGATAGGGGGGGAGTGAGGTGTTAAACTCCCCCCCCACATCAAAGAGAGGCGCGCGTGGAACACTACGCGCCGCCATCTCGGGTCCTAAGAAGTAGGGGGCGACGGATTCCCCAGTCCGTCGCCCCTGGACCCATTTAGGGGGGCTGGAAGAGGGCGTTGTCCGCCCTCCGCCGACGCCCGGTGCGTCTGCTGCGGATCGGGTTAGCGGAAGCGATCTCCCGCTCCCTCTCCGCAGCCTCCTTCTGCGAGATGACTGTTTCGCAGAAGGACACCACCGCGTCCCAGGACTCCTCGCTGTCGACCATCGAGTCGACAACGGCCGGCAGCGACAGGTCACTGCCTACTCCTGAGATGAGGGCACGGCGCGGCTCCGTCCAAGCGGCACACTCTGCCAGCGTGTGCCACGCCGTGTCCTCCCGACAGTCGACGCAGTGGTGACACCGAGCGTCCGGCTCCCTGTTTATGCGACACAGGTACTTCCCGAAGCAACCATGCCCCGAGAGCACCTGTGTTACCCGAAACGACAGGGAGCCGTGCCTCCTCCCGAGCCAGCGCTCGAGTACTGGCCGGATCGCCCCGATGGTGGCGGAGCCGGCGGTAGGGCGTGAAAGCCTGTCCCGCCATTCGTGAAAGCCTGTCCCGCCATTACCCCACCCCAACCTAACCTTTTTTTTTTTTTTTTTTTTTGATGACGGGGGGAAATCCTCATGGATGTCCTCCGCCCCGGGGAGGGCGGAGGGGTCTGTCAGACTCTTACTGACTAAAACCACCCCGGTGTTCCGTCTCTCACGTACACCGGGGATCACGGGAACTAGTAAGTCTTCCGCGATCCCCGACTAGTGCCGGCCCGCCTATGCGGGCCACCTCGCGATAGGGGGGGAGTGAGGTGTTAAACTCCCCCCCACATCAAAGAGAGGCGCGCGTGGAACACTACGCGCCGCCATCTCGGGTCCTAGGAAGTAGTAGGGGGCGACGGATTCCCCAGTCCGTCGCCCCTGGACCCATTCAGGGGGGCTGGAAGAGGGCGTTGTCCGCCCTCCGCCGACGCCCGGTGCGTCTGCTGCGGATCGGGTTAGCTGAAGCAATCTCCCGCTCCCTCTCCGCAGCCTCCTTCTGCGAGATGACTGTTTCGCAGAAGGACACCACCGCGTCCCAGGACTCCTCGCTGTCGACCATCGAGTCGACAACGGCCGGCAGCGACAGGTCACTGCCTACTCCTGAGATGAGGGCACGGCGTGGCTCCATCCAAGCGGCACACTCTGCCAGCGTGTGCCACGCCGTGTCCTCCCGACAGTCGACGCAGTGGTGACACCGAGCGTCCGGCTCCCTGTTTATGCGACACAGGTACTTCCCGAAGCAACCATGCCCCGAGAGCACCTGTGTCACCCGAAACGACAGGGAGCCGTGCCTCCTCCCGAGCCAGCGCTCGAGTACTGGCCGGATCGCCCCGATGGTGGCGGAGCCGGCGGTAGGGCGTGAAAGCCTGTCCCGCCATTCCACCACCAGGGCTGCGCGAAGCTGTGACCGACGCAACTCCAAATGTCGCGGCGTCAGCCACTCGCCCCGCGCCCTCGAGTCCTCGCGCCACCGATGCAGCGACGCGAGTACCTTCGCCTCGAGGTCCCACGGTGGGGATCCGGCCAGTACGCAAGCCGCCTCGTAGGAGATCGTGCGATATCCCCTTATGACTCTGACGGCCATAGCTCGCTGCGGTTTCCGCAAGACAGCGATGCTGCCGGCCGTCAGGTCAGCCGCCCAGATCGGGGCCCCATACAGGGCCATCGATCGCACGATCCCCACGTAGAGCCGCCTACAGGCGGCGCTCGGGCCCCCCAGATTGGGAAGCAGCGTTGACAGCGCCCCAGCCGCGCCCAACAACTTGGGCGCCAGCCGCTGGAAGTGGGGTCCGAAATCCCACCGGCTGTCGAGCACCAATCCCAGATACTTCATGGTGGACTCGACAGCAATTCGGGACCCCCCGACCACGATGTGTGATCCCGGCGGCGGCGCCCGCCGGGGGCCATGAAAGACCATGGCCTCCGACTTGTTGAGGGCCACATCCAGGCCAAGGCGCCGTATGCGGGTCACCACCTGTGACACCGCAGCCGTCGCCAGCAACGCTGCCTCCCTGTACGAGCTCCCCCGGGCCGTGACCAGCGTGTCATCTGCATAACACGTCAGGTCCACGCCCGGCTGGAGCTCGCCCCTCAGCACCCAGTCGTACCCGATGTTCCACAGGAGCGGTCCCACGACCGAACCCTGTGGAACACCGCACGACATGCGGCGCTGGTTTCCGCCATCACGTCCCATGTAGGTGACACACCTATCCGCCAGATAGGCCCCAACGATGCGGCGGAGGTACGGAGGCACCCGATGGTACTGCAGTGCCTCCCGGATGCAGCTCCAGGGCAGGGTGTTGAAGGCGTTGGAAATGTCCAAGGACACCGCCAACATCACCCCACCCCGGGACACAGCTTCCTCCGCCAGGACTCTCACCCGCGATATCGCGTGGATGGTGGAGCGCCCGTGCCGAAAGCCAAACTGGCTCTCGGCTAGGTCAGGCCCCTCTCTGCTTAAGTGGCCGACGAGGCGGGCGGCGATAATCCGCTCAAACATCTTACCCACCTCGTCGAGCAGCACTATGGGCCTGTACGCGGACGGCGAGTCCGCGGGGCGCCCCACCTTCTTGAGCAAGACCAGACGACCAGATTTCCACAAAGTGGGAAACTGGCCCTGCTCAAGGCACGTGGTGTAGAGTCCTCTCAGTTGGGGCTCTAGCTCCTTCAGAGCGAGGGCTAGCACTATGCCGTGAATACCATCGGGCCCCGGAGCCACGTTCTTGGCCCGGAGCCGCATCACGGCCGCCCTCATCTCTGGCTGTGTCACCTCTGGGACGTTGATGGCGACCTCTTCGGTAGGCTCTGCGGCTGTGGGCAAAGCCATCGGCGGCGGAGTGTGCTCCGCTCTAGCCGGGAAGAGGGCTGCGACCACATCTTCCAGCAGCTCGGGTTGGAGACTCTCCGTGAGTGGAGGCGCCGCGGCTCGAAGTTTCCCTCGAACCGCACGATACGGGCGCCCCCACGGATCTCCGTCGAGAGTCTCCAGCCCCAACCTAACCTAACCTAACCTAACCTTTGTTGATTACGGGGGGAAATCCTCATGGATGTCCTCCGCCCCGGGGAGGGCGGAGGGGTCTGTCAGACTCTTACTGACTAAAACCACCCCGGTGTTCCGTCTCTCACGTACACCGGGGATCACATGGACGTTTCATAGATGTACAACGACGGCATAGTTAATAATTTAGAATTTTTTAAAAACGGTTTGCAGCTGTCTGTTGTCTCCAAATTATATATAGATCTTATGCACCTTTTTTGACACTTAAATACCATATCTTTACCCGTGGCATTGCCCCAAAATATAATTCCATATCACAATGTTGGGGCTACTAGACCATGATACGCCGTTAAGACAGTTGCTCTATTGGCTGTTTTATTTAACATGTGCAAGGCATAGGAATGTTGGTTTAGCTTACTGCATACTTTGTCAATATGTGAATTCCATTTTAAAGTGTTTTCTATGTTAAGTCCAAGAAATTTAGTCACATTTGTTTCATTAATAATTTTGTCCTTGTATTTAATATTTAAGTCCAGATTGTTATTTATTCTTTGTTGAAATTTCATTAATACTGTTTTGTCAAGATTTATTACCAAATTATTATTTTCCAGCCAAGTCACAACTGATAGCAAGTTAGAATTAATCTCAGCCTCTAATGTGCTCACCTCGTCACTATTAAAAAGTAAAGTGCTGTCATCTGCAAACATTGTCATAGGATACGATGATGCTGTCGGAAAGTCGTTAATATAAACAATAAATAGGGGTGGCCCGAGTACACTACCTTGTGGTACTCCATAATTTACCGTTCTCTGGCTAGATTTATACATTATTTCGTTTTTATTTGAAATTCTATTTATTGTCGTTATTTGTTGCCTATCACAGAGATAAGATTCTATTAGATTAGATATATTTCCTCTTATTCCGTATGCGTTAAGTTTACTTATAAGTATTTTATGGTCTACGCGATCAAAAGCTTTTGACATATCCATATAAAGCGCCAGAGTTGGTAATCTCTTATCTACTCTGCCGCTAACCATATGTAAGAAATCGTAGATAGCCATGTCAATAGATCTGTTTTTCCTAAAACCTTTCTGGTTATCAACGAATAGGCAGTTTTTCTCAAAGTATGAATTAAGTTGATAACTTATTGCTTTCTCGAATATTTTTGAGAAAATCGGTACTAACGCTATCGGTCTGTAGCAGGACATATCTGTTGTTGATCCCCACGTAGAGCCGCCTACAGGCGGCGCTCGGGCCCCCCAGATTGGGAAGCAGCGTTGACAGCGCCCCAGCCGCGCCCAACAACTTGGGCGCCAGCCGCTGGAAGTGGGGTCCGAAATCCCACCGGCTGTCGAGCACCAATCCCAGATACTTCATGGTGGACTCGACAGCTATTCGGGACCCCCCGACCACGATGTGTGATCCCGGCGGCGGCGCCCGCCGGGGGCCATGAAAGACCATGGCCTCCGACTTGTTGAGGGCCACCTCCAGGCCAAGACGCCGTATGCGGGTCACCACCTGTGACACCGCAGCCGTCGCCAGCAACGCTGCCTCCCTGTACGAGCTCCCCCGGGCCGTGACCAGCGTGTCATCTGCATAACACGTCAGGTCCACGCCCGGCTGGAGCTCGCCCCTCAGCACCCAGTCGTACCCGATGTTCCACAGGAGCGGTCCCACGACCGAACCCTGTGGAACACCGCACGACATGCGGCGCTGGTTTCCGCCATCACGTCCCATGTAGGTGACACACCTATCCGCCAGATAGGCCCCAACGATGCGGCGGAGGTACGGAGGCACCCGATGGTACTGCAGTGCCTCCCGGATGCAGCTCCAGGGCAGGGTGTTGAAGGCATTGGAAATGTCCAAGGACACCGCCAACATCACCCCACCCCGGGACACAGCTTCCTCCGCCAGGACTCTCACCCGCGATATCGCGTGGATGGTGGAGCGCCCGTGCCGAAAGCCGAACTGGCTCTCGGCTAGGTCAGGCCCCTCTCTGCTTAAGTGGCCGACGAGGCGGGCGGCGATAATTCGCTCAAACATCTTACCCACCTCGTCGAGCAGCACTATGGGCCTGTACGCGGACGGCGAGTCCGCGGGGCGCCCCACCTTCTTGAGCAGGACCAGACGACCACATTTCCACAAAGTGGGAAACTGGCCCCGCTCAAGGCACGCGGTGTAGAGTCCTCTCAGTTGGGGCTCTAGCTCCTTCAGAGCGAGGGCTAGCACTATGCCGTGAATACCATCGGGCCCCGGAGCCACGTTCTTGGCCCGGAGCCGCATCACGGCCGCCCTCATCTCTGGCTGTGTCACCTCTGGGACGTTGATGGCGACCTCTTCGGTAGGCTCTGCGGCTGTGGGCAAAGCCATCGGCGGCGGAGTGTGCTCCGCTCTAGCCGGGAAGAGCGCTGCGACCACATATTCCAGCAGCTCGGGTTGGAGACTCTCCGTGAGTGGAGGCGCCGCGGCTCGAAGTTTCCCTCGAACCGCACGATACGGGCGCCCCCACGGATCTCCGTCGAGAGTCTCCAACATCTCCTCCCTGGCTCGCATCCTCGCTTCGCCGATGGCCAACCACAGAGCCTCCTTAGCCGCGCGGTACACCTCATACAGCGCGGCTTCTTCGTCAGGGACCCGTCGACGTCGCCTCCGGTATCGGGTGTACTGGCGTCTGACCGCCACGCACTCGACACGTAGTCGCGCGATCTCGGCAGACCACCAGTACACCTGGCGCCTTCCCGATTGCGTGTGGACGCGGGGCATGGACGCGTCGCTGATTTGCGTCATCGCCCCGCGAAACCACAGCGCCTCCTCTTCGACGTCGACGGGTCCAACCGTCGCCGACTCCCGGATCCAGGCCTGGACAATAGCGGCCTCAATGCAGCATTGGCCTCGGCCTTGTTGGACCCCAGCAGAAGGCCATCGTTGAGGTCCGACATCGTGGACACGGAGTCCACACTCTCCACGCTTTTCGCGTGCTCCACCGGAGCAGGTGTTTCGGGCTGGGACACCGATACGGAACGATCCCGCTCCGGCAAACGAGCAGAGGTTCTCTTCCTCGCGATCCGGGCGATTAAGCCAAGATCCTCGTCCCGCTCCGAGTCATAAAACATGACCATGATCTCGTTACGGATTACGATTTCGACGGTTGCAGTCGGGAGAATCAGATCCCCCGCTGCTAGCCCGTTGGCAGGGTAAGTGCACAACGAGCGCCGCCCATGTTTCTCCACCTTGGAGAAACCTCCTACGCCCACTCAACCCATCCTCTGTAAGCAGAAGAGGGAGTGAGCGACCGTAGGGCGGTCTAAACGACCGACCCAGGAGCATAAGCTCCCCTCCACGCAGAAATTCGCCACAGACAATACCCTCTCCGACGTGGAAAGACTATTGGCCGTGCCCAGGATGCACCGGCCGTCCGACTGCCCTTTCCCCCGAACGTATTCGAAAGGAACGAGCAGCCGTCAGGCACACGAGGAGGTTTTCTGCCCGCACCCCAACCTAACCTTTTTTTTTTTTTTTTTGATTACGGGGGGAAATCCTCATGGATGTCCTCCGCCCCGGGGAGGGCGGAGGGGTCTGTCAGACTCTTACTGACTAAAACCACCCCGGTGTTCCGTCTCTCACGTACACCGGGGATCACGGGAACTAGTAAGTCTTCCGCGATCCCCGACTAGTGCCGGCCCGCCTATGCGGGCCACCTCGCGATAGGGGGGGAGTGAGGTGTTAAACTCCCCCCCACATCAATGAGAGGCGCGCGTGGAACACTACGCGCCGCCATCTCGGGTCCTAAGAAGTAGGGGGCGACGGATTCCCCAGTCCGTCGCCCCTGGACCCATTTAGGGGGGCTGGAAGAGGGCGTTGTCCGCCCTCCGCCGACGCCCGGTGCGTCTGCTGCGGATCGGGTTAGCGGAAGCGATCTCCCGCTCCCTCTCCGCAGCCTCCTTCTGTGAGATGACTGTCTCGCAGAAGGACACCACCGCGTCCCAGGACTCCTCGCTGTCGACCATCGAGTCGACAACGGCCGGCAGCGACAGGTCACTGCCTACTCCTGAGATGAGGGCACGGCGTGGCTCCGTCCAAGCGGCACACTCTGCCAGCGTATGCCACGCCGTGTCCTCCCGACAGTCGACGCAGTGGTGACACCGAGCGTCCGGCTCCCTGTTTATGCGACACAGGTACTTCCCGAAGCAACCATGCCCCGAGAGCACCTGTGTCACCCGAAACGACAGGGAGCCGTGCCTCCTCCCGAGCCAGCGCTCGAGTACTGGCCGGATCGCCCCGATGGTGGCGGAGCCGGCGGTAGGGCGTGAAAGCCTGTCCCGCCATTCCGCCACCAGGGCTGCGCGAAGCTGTGACCGACGCAACTCCAAATGTCGCGGCGTCAGCCACTCGCCCCGCGCCCTCGAGTCCTCGCGCCACCGATGCAGCGACGCGAGTACCTTCGCCTCGAGGTCCCACGGTGGGGATCCGGCCAGTACGCAAGCCGCCTCGTAGGAGATCGTGCGATATCCCCTTATGACTCTGACGGCCATAGCTCGCTGCGGTTTCCGCAGGACAGCGATGCTGCCGGCCGTCAGGTCAGCCGCCCAGATCGGGGCCCCATACAGGGCCATCGATCGCACGATCCCCACGTAGAGCCGCCTACAGGCGGCGCTCGGGCCCCCCAGATTGGGAAGCAGCGTTGACAGCGCCCCAGCCGCGCCCAACAACTTGGGTGCCAGCCGCTGGAAGTGGGGTCCGAAGTCCCACCGGCTGTCGAGCACCAATCCTAGATACTTCATGGTGGACTCGACAGCAATTCGGGACCCCCCGACCACGATGTGTGATCCCGGCGGCGGCGCCCGCCGGGGGCCATGAAAGACCATGGCCTCCGACTTGTTGAGGGCCACATCCAGGCCAAGACGCCGTATGCGGGTCACCACCTGTGACACCGCAGCCGTCGCCAGCAACGCTGCCTCCCTGTACGAGCTCCCCCGGGCCGTGACCAGCGTGTCATCTGCATAACACGTCAGGTCTACGCCCGGCTGGAGCTCGCCCCTCAGCACCCAGTCGTACCCGATGTTCCACAGGAGCGGTCCCACGACCGAACCCTGTGGAACACCGCACGACATGCGGCGCTGGTTTCCGCCATCACGTCCCATGTAGGTGACACACCTATCCGCCAGATAAGCCCCAACGATGCGGCGGAGGTACGGAGGCACCCGATGGTACCGCAGTGCCTCCCGGATGCAGCTCCAGGGCAGGGTGTTGAAGGCGTTGGAAATGTCCAAGGACACCGCCAACATCACCCCGCCCCGGGACACCGCTTCCTCCGCCAGGACTCTCACCCGCGATATCGCGTGGATGGTGGAGCGCCCGTGCCGAAAGCCGAACTGGCTCTCGGCTAGGTCAGGCCCCTCCCTGCTTAAGTGGCCGACGAGGCGGGCGGCGATAACCCGCTCAAACATCTTACCCACCTCGTCGAGCAGCACTATGGGTCTGTACGCGGACGGCGAGTCCGCGGGGCGCCCCACCTTCTTGAGCAGGACCAGACGACCAGATTTCCACAAAGTGGGAAACTGGCCCTGCTCAAGGCACGCGGTGTAGAGTCCTCTCAGTTGGGGCTCTAGCTCCTTCAGAGCGAGGGCTAGCACTATGCCGTGAATACCATCGGGCCCCGGAGCCACGTTCTTGGCCCGGAGCCGCATCACGGCCGCTCTCATCTCTGGCTGTGTCACCTCTGGGACGCTGATGGCGACCTCTTCGGTAGGCTCTGCGGCTGTGGGCAAAGCCATCGGCGGCGGAGTGTGCTCCGCTCTAGCCGGGAAGAGCGCTGCGACCACATCTTCCAACAGCTCGGGTTGGAGACTCTCCGTGAGTGGAGGCGCCGCGGCTCGAAGTTTCCCTCGAACCGCACGATACGGGCGCCCCCACGGATCTCCGTCGAGAGTCTCCAACATCTCCTCCCTGGCTCGCGTCCTCGCTTCGCCGATGGCCAGCCACAGAGCCTCCTTAGCCGCGCGGTACACCTCATACAGCGCGGCTTCTTCGTCAGGGACCCGACGATGACGCCTCCGGTATCGGGTGTACTGGCGTCTGACCGCCACGCACTCTACACGTAGTCGAGCGATCTCGGCAGTCCACCAGTACACCTGGCGCCTTCCTGATTGCGTGTGGACGCGGGGCATGGACGCGTCGCTGATTTGCGTCATCGCCCCGCGAAACCACAGCGCCTCCTCTTCGACGTCGACGGGTCCAACCGTCGCCGACTCCCGGTTCCAGGCCTGGACAACAGCGGCCTCCTCGAGAACTTCCCTGTCGATGCGCTTACGCGCCCAGCGCGGGCCGTCCGTTCGCGGGGCCGATGGGCTGCGGCCGCCAGTGGTCTGGGCAGAGACGTCAAAGCGGATATATCTGTGATCCGACAACGTCTCCACCTCCACGGCGACACGCCAGTCGCGGACACGGCTCGCGACAGCAGGGCTAGCGAACGATACGTCTACGATCGAACCGCCCCGCTGCCGCACGCACGTGTATACCGAGCCCCGGTTTAGGACGACCAGGCCAGTCGTGACCACCCACTCCTCCAACACCTCACCCCTAGCATCGGTCACCGGAGATCCCCACGCCGAAGACTTGGCGTTGAGATCCCCTAGTAACAGCACGGGGCGAGGGTGGAGTCGGCCTACGACGGCCCCCAACTCGACAAGGAAGTTCTCGAAGTCGGCGAGGCTCTTGTTGGGCGAGAAATACGCTCCAACAATGCCAATGCCGTCCGCGAGGGCGGCCACCCAACCGCGACCTCGGGACGGGTTGACGAGAGCCCTGCCGATGATGGCCACCAAGCCGTCTAGGTCTCCCACCCAGTTATCCCTGGGGGGGACAAAATACGGCTCGGCGACCACAGCCACGTCAATCGACCACTCTGCCATGCTCTGGATCAATAGATCCTGAGCTCTGGCAGCGTGGTTGATGTTGCCCTGGAGGAAATGGTAAGGCGCCATTAAGCGCAGTCCATTTCCGCACCATCACTGGGCCGGGAGTCGGCCGTAGGGCACCCAGGCTGAGGGGGGGGTAAAGAGCCCCCGGCAGCCTTGGTGCCTCTCCTTCTCTTCTTCTTCGTGGTGGGTGCGCCACAAGCTCTTCCACCCGCCCTGTGCCCAGCGGGCCTCGCTGCAGCTGTACAGAGGCTGCAGTTTGGTGCCGCTGTGCACTGGGCGGATTTATGGCCGGGTAGACCGCAGCGAAAACATTGCTCGCTGCGGTCTATAGCAGCGGTGCACCTCGCCCGGACATGCCCAATGTCCAGGCACCGATAGCACCGCAGCGCCCTGGGTTGCAGCAGTTTGACCCTTGCTGCAACCCACCCGACCAAGAGTCGTCCACCATCAGCGACTTTATTGCCCGCCGCCACCGGGCACCGCACCCAAACGACCCCGAGCCCGGAAGCGTCGGTGCGAATCTCGCCCACCCGCACATCATCAGGCGGACAACCTCCGGTTCTGGCAATGGCCGCCACAACCTCAGCCGGGGTGGTCGAGTCGTCCAGGCCGTCGACGCGCAGCTCAGCAGTCTTCATAGGCCTGGACACTCGAACGTCCTCGGGGTTGAGCACCTCCCTCAGCTTGGCGGCCAGGATGTCCGCCTTCTCGCCGCTCGAGGCACCCGGCACCTCCAGCAGCCGCGCCCCCGTCATCGCCGGCCTACATCTTAGGCCGGACGATATGCCAAGTTCGGGGAGCGTGACTTTGGCTTTAGCCTCCAGTAGGACCGCCTTATACGAGACGCCCCTTTCGACGGCTCCGGGCTGCAGTGTTATAACTACAGCCGCGGAGCGTGGGGCTCTTGGCCTAGGCGGCCTCTGGCTCTTCTGCGCGGCCGGTGCAGGTGCCTTAGCGGGTGCAGGTGGAGCTGCCTTCTTCCTCTTCTTTCGGCCCCCTTTGACAACCGTTGTCCAAGCCTCCGTAGGCGGCCCGGAAGCGTTCGCCGGGGGAGCGGCCGTCTGGGAAGTGGGCACAGGCATGGACGCGGGGGGAGCAGCCTTCTGGGAAGTGGGCGCAGACTTGGCCTTGGTCTTCTTGGGCTTGCTGGCTCCCTTCCCGGACCCGCTTGGCTCAGCAGCCACAGTCGTCGGCCCCGATTTGGCGGGTTCAGCCGACTTCCGCGCATCGGCAGCAAGCGGTGGCCGTAGAATTTCGGCCGGGAGGAGCCTCCCCTCTATGGCCTCCATCCGAGCCCCCACCATCTGTCCGCACTGCATCATGCAGATGCGAGCGATCTTTTCGATCTCCGCATCCGCAAGTGCAGGGACCGATGATGGGGCCGTGGATGGAGCCGGCGGCGGGACCAGCGATTGAGTGGCCGCGGGAACTGCCCTCTGGGCGGCAAACTGCCGCTTGAGGTCCTCCAGCTCGGCTTGGAGACGGCGGTTCTCTGCCCACAGCTTCGCCGTCTCCTCCGTGCTCGACCGACTTTGGAGGACCTCGACGGCCTCTTTGATGCCGTCAGCCGCCTCCTTAAGCGCGCGCGTGAACGTGCCCTTCAAGTTGCCGGATTTAGTGGCAACCTGAAGGACAACGCTCACGCCATCCAAAACTTGGCGGCTGAGCGCCACCGCCGATGGGCATCCCCCGGCAGCCATCCGGGCTGAGCGCCGCTCCCGCAGCTGTCGGGCCAACTCTTCTACGTCGTCAGCTGCTCTGGCCTTTCGCTGCGCCCGCTTAGCCGCATTGGCCTCCGCCTTATTTGAGGGCAGCATCAAGCCCTCACCGGCGTCTGAGAATGCGGGCCCGGAGTCACTGCCCACACTCTCAACGCTCGCCGCATGCTCCAACGGAGCCGGCGTGTCGGGTCGCGATATCGCCCCGGAAGCACCGCACTCCGACAAACGATTCGAAGGTCCGCTAGCAATTGCGCGACCTCGCCCTCTTCCGCCCGTTGCCACCTTAGCGGCCGGCATTTCCACGCTATGGGAGCGTGGCAAGCGCTTTCTTCTTCCTTTGGGGGAAGACATCCCCTCCATAGCCCGCGAGCGCTGCGAACTAACGCTCGCCACGCTCGCCATCTTCTCGGATGCAGTGTCAGGATCTGACATTGCACCCACACTCAACCGCTCGACCAAAACGATCGGCGACTTCTCAACTGTTGTTTTCAAAAAATTGGTATCCATATGATTCCCACGAGTGTGGGGGATATAAAAAGTCCACCTAGGGTTACCCCCTGTCCCTAGGTAAGTGTACATTTGTAACCCAACCAGGGGGTCCACCAATCCCTGGCTGGGGGTGCGCTTGAGACTGATGCGCCACCTGCAACTGAGAAGCTGCAGATGACACTACTCCTCAGCCATTCATACCCTCGCCGCACACCAAAACTTGGTATTAGAGGAATTTTTTATAGAGGTTATCTTCCTCGCGATCCGGGCGATTAAGCCAAGATCCTCGTCCCGCTCCGAGTCATAAAACATGACCATGATCTCGTTACGGATTACGATTTCGACGGTTGCAGTCGGGAGAATCAGATCCCCCGCTGCTAGCCCGTTGGCAGGGTAAGTGCACAACGAGCGCCGCCCATGTTTCTCCTCCTTGGAGAAAAGTCCTACGCCCACTCAACCCATCCTCTGTAAGCAGAAGAGGGAGTGAGCGCCCGTAGGGCGGTCTAAACGACCGACCCAGGAGCATAAGCTCCCCCCCACGCAGAAATTCGCCACAGCAAATACCCTCTCCGACGTGGAAAGACTATTGGCCGTGCCCAGGATGCACCGGCCGTCCGACTGCCCTTTCCCCCGAACGTATTCGAAAGGAACGAGCAGCCGTCAGGCACACGAGGAGGTTTTCTGCCAGCACCCCACCCCAACCTAACCTTTTTTTTTTTTTTTTTTTTTTTTTTTTTGACTGAGAAAATGCTTTATGCATGCCCGCTCGTGGGGATGAGACGGGGTATGTGGGACTCCTGTCAGAGTGACAGTATACCCACTAAAAACTCAGTGTTCCCGCATCGCCGTGATGGGAGGGTCATGGGAAACTGGCTCAACCTTTGCTACCACTTCCCTCCCGGCGCATGCCCGCCTAGCTGGCGGGCCCCGCATGCCCCCCTAACTGGGGGGCTACGGGAATGGCTGGGAACCTAGCCATTCCCGTCCGACACTGGTGGAGGCCTGTGCAATACAGGCAAGGTTGCCCCCACGCCCGTTGCCTGCTGGCCTCCACCTGGGAGGAGTCGAAGATGACTGTCATACTGACGTCTTCTTCGACCCCTCCTCCGCCTTCGGAGCGACGCCGCGTTAGGATCGTCCTCCCGCGCGCGCTCCGCAGCCTCCTTCTGGGTCATGATGCATTCGCAGAAGGAGGCGACCGCCGACCACGACCTCTCATCCTCCAGCATGGCGTTAACCAAACCGCGGAGTGAAAGGTCCGGTCCGATCACCGCAATGAGACTGCGGCGTGGCTCGGACCACGTCGGGCACACCTCGAGGGTGTGCTGCGCCGTGTCCTCCGCCGCACCACAGTTATGGCACGACGGCGTCTCCTCCCGCCCGATTCGGTGCAGGTACGATCCGAAGCAACCGTGTCCGGATAGTACCTGCACGAGACGGAAGGAGAGGAACCCATGCGACCGCTCGAGCCAGTCTCGCAGGACCGGCCCAATCGCATCGAGTGTTCGGCGGCCGAAGGCGGCGGTGTTAAGGTCCGCCGTCCAATGGACAACAATGGCGTCCCTCGCCTCCCGCCGGACGGCCTCCCGCTCTTCCGGGGCTGGGCGTTCGCCTCTCGCCCTCCGCCCCGCCGTCCATTCATATACTCTGGCGAGCACCCATGCCTCGAGCTCCCAAGGAGGGGTGCCGGCCAGAGCACATGCCGCCGCAAAGCCCACCGTGCGGTAGGCACGCGCCGCCCGCTGGGCTATGGCCCTTTGGGGTGCCCGCAAGGCGGCGACATTCTCCCTCCTCTGGAGGGAGTCCTCCCAGATGGGGGCCCCGTAGAGGGCCATACTCTTCAAGATGCCGGCATAAAGTTTCCGGCATCGTGCGCTGGGCCCTCCCAAGTTGGGAAGCAGCCATGACAGCGCGCCCGCGGTCTTCAGCAGGCGCGACGACAGCCCGCTAAAATGCGGACCGAAGCGCCACCTGCTGTCAAGGACAAGGCCCAGATATTTCATCTGGGACTTGACCCCAATTCTGACACCCTCCACGAAGACGTGGGCGTCAGGTGGGGGGCGCTGCCGTGGTCCGTGGAAGAACACGGCCTCGGTCTTGTGCAGCGCCACCGTTAAACCTAGGCGGCGGATCCTCCCTGCGACCAAGGATCCGCCCGCCGAGGCCAGGCTGGCCGCCTCCCTAAAGCTCCCCCCCCGGGCGGTGAGGAGAGTGTCATCCGCGTAGCAAACGACACTCGTGCCTCGGAGGAGAGTTCCCCGCAGGAGCCAATCATAGCCGATGTTCCAGAGGAGAGGTCCTACGACTGACCCCTGTGGAACGCCGGCTTCAACTGCGTACCGCCGGACTTGGCCAGTCCTATTTACCAGGAGGACCGCCCGATCCTCCAGGTAGCTGGCCAGCAGATTGCGCAGGTATCGAGGTACTCCGTGGAATCGGAGCGCCTCTAGGATGGTGGAGTGGGGAACGGAGTTGAAGGCATTTGCAATGTCGAATGACACAGCCAACAATCCGTCCCCCGCCTCCATCGCCTCCTTCACCTGACCCTTAAGGCAAGCCAGCGCGTCCACTGTGGAACGCTCAGCCCGGAAACCGAACTGAGCGTCCGACAAGTCCGGCCCGACATCCCGCAGATGGGCCTTTAGGCGAGCAGCGATTATTCCCTCGAACATTTTTCCGACCTCATCGAGTAGAACGATGGGCCGGTATGCCGAGGGGGAGTCAGCTGGACGGCCCTCCTTGCGTAGGAGGCACAGCTGCCCCTCTTTCCATGGTTTCGGGAACCTTCCAGACACAAGGCATGCGCTGAAAAGGTCCCGAAACCTCTCCCCCATTTGAGTGGCAGCGATCGCCACCACTCTTGCGGGAACACCGTCAGGGCCAGGAGCTGTCTTCTTGGCGCGGATATGGAGAATCGCCGTGCCAAGTTCCGACTCCGTGACAGGAGGGGCCTCCACTTCTTCCTCGTCTAGCGAGGCTGTCCCCCGCGGTGGGTCCATCACTGGCGGGGTGAAGTTGCCCCTGCACGGGAACAGGGACTGAACCACCCCATCCAGAAATGAGGGCTCCAGGGTCTCGGCAACCGGGGGACCAAAGGGGCGCAACTTCTTGCGCGCCGCCTTATATGGTCTCCCGTAGGGGTCGTTGTCGAGACCCTCCAGCAGCTCGGCTCTGGACGAGTCTCTGGCGTTGGCGATGGCTCGATCGAGGACCATTTTTGCCTCCAAGTATACCTCATAGAGGTGGTCCTCGTTGGACAGATCCCGGCGAAGCCGCCGCCGGCTCCGCGTGTAGGCCCTTCTCGCCTCCACACACGCTGCTCGAAGCCCCGCCAGCTCCACCGACCACCAGTAAACGGCACGTTTGGGTGGTGGTCGGCGAGACCGGGGCATGCTAGAGTTGCATACCTCGGTCAGAGACTCCCTCAGTTGCCCCGCTGCGGCGTCCACATCCAGGCCGGCAGTAGGCGGCGAAAGCCAGTCCTGGATGAACGCCGCCTCCGCCGCTGCCTCCCTGTCCAGGCGAGTTAGAGCCCACCGCGGGAACGGTGATCGCCCCGAGCGGGGCCGCATCTGTCCGGGGCCACTGGTGGAGATGTCGAACCGCACGTAGCGGTGGTCCGACATGGTCTCCACCAGGTCCACCCGCCAGTTCAACACGCGCGCGGCTAACGCAGGGGTGGCAAAAGTGACGTCCACTATTGAGCCACCCCCACGCCGCACGCATGTCTGGATGCTTCCTCTGTTCAAGAGGGATAGTCCGGAGGAGGCTGCCCACATCTCCACCGCCCGCCCGCGTGCGTCGGTGGCCGGGTTGCCCCAGGTCACCGACTTGGCATTCAGGTCTCCCAGTACGGAGACCTGACGCGGCGCCGCCCTGCCGACCACGGCAGCCAGGACTGCAAGATAATTCTCAAAGTCCTGAAGAGGCCGGTTTGGGGAGAAATATACGCCCACAAGGGCTAACTCTCCCCACGCGGCGGCCACGTATCCCGGTCCCCTCTCTAATAGCGAGAGTGGAGGGGAGTCTGTGGAAGGACGCGCCGCTAGTGCCACCGAGCCGACCTCATCACCCAGCCAGCTGCCGGGGATCGAGTAGGGCTCGGAGACCACCGCCACGTTCACCAACCACTCGGCCATGACCTGCACTACCAGGTCCTGGGCCGCTCTGCAGTGGTTGATGTTCGCCTGGATGATGTGGTAGTCGGACGTAACCATTACTCCGACATCGCACGATCCTCCTCAGCTACCGCCGCTGAAACTGCAGCGGCGACGACGGTGGTGGTGGTGGCAGCAGGGCGAACCTGCGCCGGCACTTTGCCCTTCCTCACGGGGGGCTTGCAGCTCCTGCCCGTCATCCTGTGGTCCGCAGGGCGGCCACTGGAGGCACACGCCGTGCAGTGTGGCTTGGCGGCGCGGCAGGTGACACTCTTGTGTCCCTCTTGCCCGCATTGGTAGCACGTGTCTCCCCAGTCAAATTTGGAGGGACACGTGGCTCGGGTGTGGCCGAACGCGAAGCACTTGAAGCAGCGCATTGGCTGGTCTTCAAGTAACCGGACCACAGCCGAGCTGAATCCTATCAGCAGCCGTCCCTTGGTCGCAGCAAGGACAGCCTTAGCTGTGGCGACTGGGCACTCGATGCGGATGATGCCCATACCGCGACGGCCGAGCCTAATGGCTCCGCCTTTCACCGCACCAGCGTCGCAGCCTCCGGCCGCTGCGACGGCCGCCACCACATCCTCTTTGGTGACCGAGTCGTCTAGATCGGCCACCTCCAAGGTTGCGGTCTTGACAGGTCTGACGACCGTCGCCGCATCCGCGATGACCTCTTGCAACTTTTTTGCAAAGAGATCCGCATTTGTGCCGCGCTGTTCCCCCGAGAACTCAAAAATTCGAGCCCCGGTTAGGGTTCGGCGGCACGCGATTTTACTGATCCCCAGCCGGGAGGGATCAGCATTGGTACGAGCCCGTCTTAGGACGGACTCGTACGTCTCGCCGCGCTCCACGGCCTCCGGGGTGATGGTCACCACGACGGCCGCGGTTTTGGGAGGAACTAGCTTCCTCCCGCCGGCTGGGGCCCTATTGGCTGCAGGAGCAGTCGCAGCGGGCTTGGGGGCCGACTTTTCCCCCTTCTTCCCTCCCTTCCCTTTTCCACCCCTGACCACTTCCGTCCACGGCTGGTTGGACGGGGTGGTAGAGGGAAGAAAGGCGTCTTCCTCCTGTGAGTTCTGGGGGGCTGCTGGAGTGGCAGCCGACCCAGGCGCTCCCTCCGCGCTTGAGGTAGGGGTTTGAGGAGCCTTCTTGCTCCTCTTGCCCTTACCCTTACCCTTACCCTTGGAGGGCTTCGGGGCCTGGGGCTGCGCACCCGATGCCGGGCCTGCTGGAGGCGCAGGTTCCGGCTCCGGCGGTGGCGGACTCTTATCCGCCGCTAGCGGCGGGCGGAGCCGCTTTTCCGGCAAGAGCCGGTCCTCGATGCCTGCGAAGCAGGCTCTAGTGAAGGCCCTCTCCTCCATGACAACCTTTCGGATTACTTCCTCGTTGGAAGGGGAGGAGGAGGAGCCTCCTACCACCGGTTGGGCAGGCCGAGCCGTGGCCTCAGCCAGCTTCAGGTGTAGCTGGCTGACCTCCGCCTGCAGGCGATCCACTTTCGCCTGCAGCTGCCGCGTCTCGTCCGTGGCCGTCCGCTTCACCAGCTCCATGACAATGCCATGCAGACTGGCGGCCCGGCATTTGAGGGACTTCTGGAAGGTCCCCTTCAAATTGGAGGACTTTGAGGCGACCTCCAGGACCTCCTCTTTATCCTCCTGGGCCATGCGCTCCAGTTCCGCCAGGGAGTGGTCGGCATATAGCACACAGGATGCACCATAGCCGGCTCTCGACCGGGCGGTTTGCGCCTGGTGCTCCCTGGCAGCTACCCTCTCCTCCAGGTCTTGCTGGAGTTGCGCCCTCTTCGCCAGGTTTAGCTGGCGTTCAGCGTCCACCAAGCCCACATCGTGGGTCGAAGCCTTTATATACTTCGACCTCATGCTCGCCTTGGTTTCGGCCGGATCGTCGGCCCCGGAGTCCGAGCTCTCCGCGTTTTGTTCCGGAGCAGGCGTATTGGACCGGGATATCGACATAGAGCGATCCCGCTCGCTGCGCTCCTGCAAACGAGCAGATGCTCCGCTCGCCACTACGCGACCTCGCCTGCTCCTGCCCGTCGGCACTTTAGCGGCCGGCGAGTTCTCCTCAATATGGGAGCCTGGCGAGCGCTTCCTCCTTCCCTTCGAGGGTCGCCCAGACACACTCCCTTCAACCCGCGAGCGGTCCGAGCTCACGCTCGCCACACTCACCATCCTCTCGGATGCGGTGTCGGAATCCGACATCGCACCCACACTCCTCCGATCGACCAACACGATCGGCACCCTCTCTAACTGCTCAAAATTGTTTTTATCATTCAAATCCATAAGATTCCCACGAGTATGGGGGATATAAAAAGTCCACCTAGGGTAACCCCCTGTCCCTAGGTAAGTGTACATTTGTAACCCAACCAGGGGGTCCACCAATCCCTGGCTGGGGGAGTGCTTGCGACTGATGCGCCACCTGCAACTACGAAGCTGCAGACGACGCTACTCCTCAGTCATTCATACCCTCGCCGCACACCAAAACTTGGTATTAGAGGAATTTTTTATAGAGGTTATCTTCCTCGTGATCCGGGTTATTAAGCCAAGATCCTCGTCCCGTCCCGAGTCATAAAACATGACCATGATCCCGCTACGGATTACGATTTCGGCGGTTGCAGGCGAGAGAATCGGATCCCCCGCTGCTAACTCATTGGCAGGGTGAGTGCACAACGAGCGCCGCCAGTGTTTCTCCACCATGTCCTCTGTCTGAAACAGACAGAGAATCATGCGGAGAAACGACCGCAGGGTGGTCTAAAACGACACACCCAGGAGCTTAAGGCTCCCCCCTAAGCAGAAATTCGCCACAGACAATACCCTCTCCGACGTGGAAAGACTATTGGCCGTGCCCAGGATGCACCGGCCATCCGACTGCCCTTTCCCCCGAACGTATTCGAAAGGAACGAGCAGCCGTCAGGCACACGAGGAGGTTTTCTGCCCGCACCCCACCCCAACCTAACCTAACCTAACCTAACCCAGTACCCCCCCAGCTCTCGTGGCGGTCGGATCGTTTTTAAAGCAACTCCGCGCTTAAAAATTCTTTTAAGTGGTATTTTTTATCGCTAGACAGTCGTGCTATATATCAAAAGAACCGTCTTTTTGCCGCGCAAGTGTCTGTGAAAACCCTGTGAATTTTTAATATCCGGGAGAAAAGTTATCAGTGAAAAACCAAAAAAGTGCACACTTGGGAATTCTTCGGAGACCTGTAACTCCGAAAAGGGATCGACGACCCCAAATTTTTACCACACTATTTTGTGTGACACGGCAAGACGCACGGCAATTCTGACTTCGCGTTCCCAAGAAACAAGCTGAAAACTATGAACATAACCTCGAAATTAGTCCACGTGGTTTCTAAACGAGTGGTTGCTGGTTGCTGATTTTTTGGGAGAGTGTAGGCGGTACTTGGACGAGAACAAAGCTACGCCAATTGGATTTTTAGTTACATAAGGTACTGAGATAATATTATTAGAAGATTCAAAATTCAGACCCCTGTCCTGGAAAATTTTCAGGCAGAACCCCTAATTTTTCTGGTGATTCCTGCTGCGCGCTCGACTGAAGAAGATATCCAGCTGTATTACGCATTTTTATTTTGTCTATTTTGCCTAAAAACACAGTTTTTATAATTTTTTCACATTTTTATATTATTTATAACCTAAAATTTTAATTATTTCATTTTTTATATAGGTTTTTTATAGAAGCGTATTTTACGCAAATTTATATGATTTTTCCAGATTTTTATGTGAAAGGGCTTTAAAGTTATAGAATTTTTAGAGTTTTTCTTTGTTTAATTAGAAATAAATAGTCTTAAAAATAATTTAACCCTGGAATTGTGTTCATTCCGACCAATTTAAGTCCAAAGTTGCCCTACATAACTTAAGAAACGGCGGAAATAGACTTTTCAGCCATTTTGGTTTTTATGGTTGAAAATTTCAACTCTAGTTATCTCCGGAACTTTTAGGCGCAGAACTTCCGGATTTCTTCTATTCCCAGGAGAATATACACGGGAAAAAAATTCTGTAAATTTCAGCCATTTTTCAGGCCTGAAAGTTTTCGGTCCTGAAACTTATCTTGCCGGATAGGGGAGGTCAGTTCAAATACTGCACCCAAAACCGCGTCACTCTCCGACAAACGGGGACGGAGTTAAAGCCACCTTAAGTTGACGTTTGACATAAGGGCGGCCATCTTGGAAAATTTCAACCAGACGTAGCTCCGGACTCGGTGGTCGTAGAGAGTCGCCGTTTCGACATTGAGGGTTGTGGGGACAAAGCCTTTCGCGCGGGATAGTTTTCAGGAGTTTTGGGGCCTAGAATTTTCAGGATCCTGAAATTCAGCTCAATCGAAGGAGCAAGTTGGGGCAATACTGACGAGCCCAAACTCGAGCGCTCTGCGACCAGCTAAACCAGATATATTAACTTGTTAAAGATCGACTTTGACAGCTGTGTCGCCATTTTGGAAAAACTTCAAACACCTCTATCTCTGCAACGGAGGGTCGTAGAGCGACGAGAATCGTTTTGGGGAGATAGGTTTTTACTTTCCTCGCGGTTGGGTATACTTTCAGGCGTTTTCAGGAGCAAAACTTTTTTCAGCCTGAAAAGTGTTTCGGTTTATGGATCTTGTCGGGCTCGACAAGATAAGCCCAAGCACGGTGCAATTCGGTCCGGTGGTTGCGGAGAAATCGGGTTGTAACCACATTGTGGCCGCCGTCTTGGATGGTAACCAAGATTTTCAAACTGTGTTTGCTCCGGAATCCTTAGGGCTAGCTGCCCCGTGTTTGGTATCGTCGAGTCGGTCTCGGCGGGCCCTATCGTCTGCCAATGTCAGATTGACTCTACATAGAGCTAATACTCCACAAAAGTATAAAATTCGGTTTTTAGAGCTGGAGTCCATTTTTCTTACTATTTAGAGCCGCTTGTGGATGCCTAGAGCCCCAAAGCCTATGTAGAGTCGTGGTAGAGACTAGTGGAAACCGAAACAACATAGAGTTTAAGTTTTTGTTATTACTTTCTTTTATATTTGTAAAATTGTTTGTTTTTACTCTGTCTTGTTTTTACTCCATCGTCCCTATTGACGTTTTTCTTATTTGACTCCATCGTCCCTATTGACGACTTTTTATTTTTTAATTGACGCATACCTCACAACATGTTTGGCTTTAGGACGCCGCTTAAGCCGACCGACGGCGGAAAATCGCCGCCAAAACCGGGGGCAGACGCCCTTCAAAATGTTAGGCGCAGCATAGGGGAGTGGGAAGGTACAGGAAGTAGCGCCATTCCTCCTCTGAGTGAAAAGACGTCGCAGGCTGGCCCTGCGAAAACGAAGACAAAGGCCGTTTTGACGCAAGAGAGCAAAACTACAACGACTTTGAGAAAGTCTCTCGACTCACCGCCAAAAATCAAATATGCCGATCGGACAGCGGAGGCAAAGGCCTGCATAACCAAGGCCAAACTACACCTGGGCAGCTCCCGGAATACTAAGACCGAAATAAAGACTGCCATTACCGAAGCTACCGAACGACTTTACCAATTGGTAAAGGAAGCCGAAACGGAGCTGAAAGGGCTTAAGCTTAAAATTGCCAAGCCCATGCTGATAGAGACAACATCGGTGGCCGAAAGCTCAACTTCTCTCGCTCTCCCTCAAAACATAGGCGCAAATATAATGCAATCAATCGACCAGCACGCGAAGCTCATAGCGGAGAGCAACAAGAAAATAGAGGAGCTGAAGGAAACCCTAGACAAACAAAGGGATTTTTTGGAAAAGGGAAGTACTTACGCGAGCGTGGCTGCAGCTGGGGGAGTAAAGTCGCTGCCAAAGCGTAGTACTCTACACTCGGTTGTGGTTACGTCCAACGACGAGACAGAAACCGGCGATGAAGTCCTGGATAGAGTTAGGAAAGCAGTTAATGCAAAAGACGGGTGGATAAAAGTCGAAAAAGTTCGAAAAGCCAAGGACCGCAAAATTATTATAGGACTCGAAACCGAGCAGGAAAGAACCAAGCTTAAAGACAGACTCCAAAGAGAAGGATTTGACCTCACTGTCGAGGAGGTTAAAAACAAGGACCCACTCCTGATCTTGAAGAACGTCTTGGTAGTCAATACCGACGAAGACGTTCTCAAAGCCCTCAAGAACCAGAACCAGGGTATTTTTAACAACCTCGATAGTGAGGAAGACAGAGTAGTGGTCAAATACAGAAGAAGGACAAGAAACCCTCACATCGGCCATGTCATCTTGTGCGTCTCGCCCTCCATCTGGCGACGAGCAATAGACCTCGGTACGGTGCATATAGATCTCCAGCGTATTAGGGTCGAAGATCAGACCCCGCTGGTTCAATGCACTCGTTGTCTGGGCTTTGGACACGGCAAACGTTTCTGCAAAGAACCTGCGGATCTGTGTGGCCACTGCGGCGGTCCTCACTTAAGACCAGAGTGTCCGGACTGGCTTTCCAGCTCACCACCCGCCTGCCGAAACTGTATGAAGGCAAAAATAGATCACGGAACGCCTCATAATGCATTTAGCCACGACTGCCCGGTACGCAGAAAATGGGATGACGTGGCCAGATCCACTGTCGCGTACTGCTAAGGGCACCCCAGCAGAAAACTCCCACTATGGAGTACTACAGGCAAACCTCCAACGCAAGAAGCTAGCCACTAATGAACTACTGATAGAGGCTACAAAGCGCGGAACAGCAGTGGCGCTACTTCAGGAACCATACGTGGCAGGAGCAAAAGTAATGAGGAGTCACAGGGGCGTTAGGATCTTCCAGAACACTGGCATTGGAGAAGGGACTGTCAAAGCGGCAATAGCTGTCTTTAACAGCGACCTCACGGTCAAACAGTACCCGAAACTCACCACTAATAACATCGCAGTGGTGGGAATCCAGACCAGTGCCTGGGAGATCACGCTTGTCTCCTTTTACTTTGAGCCAGACATGCCTATTGAGCCTTATTTAGAACATCTTAAGCAAATAAGGCTCGCAGTCGGTTCCAAAACGTTGATAGTTGGAGGGGACGCCAATGCAAAAAGCATATGGTGGGGCAGCCCAACGGTCGATAGCAGGGGGAACGAGATGGCAGGTACTCTCTTCGAACTGAACCTGAATATTTTAAACCGTGGGGAAGTTCCGACCTTCGACACCATTCGAGGAGGGAAACGCTACAGCAGTCACGTGGACGTTACCGCCTGTTCCAACGACATCCTGGACCGCATAGATGACTGGAGGATTGATGAATGTCTCACGAGCTCGGATCACAACGGCATCACGTTTAGGATCCTACTACAGAAATCTAGAGGAATAAAAATAGAAAGGACGACTAGGCTATTCAACACGAAGAAAGCCAATTGGACAAAATTTCATGAGAAACTTGGCCAATTGAAACTAGATTATAACTTCACAACAGCCGAAATCGACAAAATTAGCGATAAAGAGCAAATTGACGCTTTAACAGTTAACTTCACAAAAGCAGTTAACAAAGCATGCAAGCAGTCAATGCCTACCAAAAAAGTCCAAGAGGAACTTACCTTGCCGTGGTGGTCCGAGAGACTCGATGAGATCAAGAAGACCGTCGCTACAAAGAAGCGCAGGATTCGCTGTGCCGCCCCAATCCGGAAGTCGAAGGTCATAGAAGAGTACCTGAAACAAAAAGAAGAGTACGAATTAGAGGCGGCCAGAGCTCAGACCGAGAGCTGGAAGGAGTTCTGCGGGAAGCAGGATAGGGAGGGGGTTTGGGAGGGAATTTATAGGGTTATAGGTAGGACGCGGTGTAGGGAGGAGGACCTGCCGTTGGAAAGGAGCGGTGATGTGCTGGATGCGAGAGATTCTGTCAAATTCCTGGCGGAAACATTCTACCCGGAGGATCTCCTGGAATGTGACAATGAACATCACCGATCCATCCGAATGAAGGCCGAGAACGTGAACTGCGGAGAACAAGATGATTCTTGCGACCCGCCGTTCACGACGGCAGAACTAAAAAATTCGATGGAATCCTTCAACCCAAAGAAGGCACCGGGTTCCGATGGCTTCACCGCTGATATCTGCCGACACGCCGTGGTTGATGACCTGGAATTATTCCTACGGTTCCTAAATAAGTGCTTGGAACACCATTACTTTCCCACCGCCTGGAAGGAGGCAACAATAGTAGTATTGAGGAAACCCGGGAAAGATAGCTATCTCACTCCCAAATCGTATAGGCCGATTGGGTTATTGCCTATACTTGGAAAAATTTACGAGAAGATGCTAGTGGCCCGCCTGAAGTACCACCTCCTTCCAAGGATGAGCACCAGACAGTACGGATTCATGCCACAAAGGAGTACGGAGGACTCCCTCTATGCTCTCATGCAGCATATAAACAAAAAACTAGAGCAAAAAAGGATTGTCATACTTGTATCCTTAGACATAGAGGGAGCCTTCGACAGCGCCTGGTGGCCAGCGATAAGAGTCCGTCTGGCCGAGGAAAACTGCCCACTGAATCTCAGGCGGGTATTTGATAGCTACCTTAGTGACCGAAAAGTCTCGATCAGGTACGGTGGGGAGGTATACAACAAGGACACAAACAAAGGATGTGTCCAGGGCTCAATTGGAGGCCCAATCCTTTGGAACTTAGTTCTGGACCCCCTCCTTAAATCAGCAGAGAGCAGGGGAAATTACATCCAGGCTTTTGCGGACGACGTCCTCCTGGTTTTCGACGGAGAGACCGCACTAGAGGTGGAGAAATGTGCCAATGCCGCACTCAACCATGTTCTGGCGTGGGGTGTCGAGAATAAACTCAAGTTTGCACCACACAAAACAACCGCGATGGTGATAACCAGGAAGTTGAAATATGACACACCACGCCTCAGCATGGGGGGGATTGACATTGACATGTCAAAAGAGATTAAGCTTCTGGGTGTTACAATCGACCACAAGCTGACCTTCAACACCCACGTCTCACTGGTCTGCAGGAAGGCAGTGGCCATTTATAAGCAACTGTGTAGAGCCGCAAAGGTCAGTTGGGGGCTGCACCCAGAGGTTATACGCCTGATGTATGTGGCATGCATAGAGCCCATAATCCTTTACGCCGCGAGCGTCTGGGCACCGGCCGCGGAAAAGTTGGGCATCGTCAAGCAGTTTGGGACCGTCCAGCGCGGAATCGCCCAAAAAATGTGTAAAGCGTACCGTACGGTCTCCCTGAACTCGGCCCTGGTGTTGGCTGGGATACTCCCGCTCGACCTCCGTGTACGGGAAGCAGCCGCACTATACGGAGCCAGGAGGGGCGTACCCCAGCCCATACTGGGGGGCAGAGAGGTAGAGCGGGTGGCCCCAGCGCTGGAAGCCCCACACCCCGCGGAGAGGATGAACCTGGAATTCGAAAGCCTGGTAGATGAAGAACAATACCGACACCACAGCAATTTTGCTGTGAGGATCTTCACCGACGGCAGCAAGATTGAGGGCAGAGTCGGAGCGGCGCTTTCCTTGTGGAACGGCACCGCCGAGATAAAGGCCCTCAAGCTTGCCATGCCGTCTTATTGCACCGTCTACCAGGCTGAACTCCTGGCCCTGCAAAGAGCGGCAGGCGAAGTGCTCAAGTCCCGTGAAACCACGTTCGGCATTTTCAGCGACTCCATGGCGGCCCTTCAGTCGGTGATCAACACAAGTTCCCCCCACCCCTTGGCCGTGGACACTAGAGACACCTTGCGACGCTGTAAGCTCCAGAACAAAAGCGTCTCGTTGTTCTGGATAAAGGCCCACGTAGGGTTGGAGGGAAACGAGAGAGCCGACCAGCTCGCGAAGGAAGCCGCCCTGGGGTCGAAGAAAAGGCCGGATTACGATCTGTGTCCCGTTTCATTCATCAAGCGGTGTATCCGGTCGGAAACGCTTGAGGAATGGAACGGGAGATATCGGTCGGGTGACACAGCTTCGGGCACAAAAATCTTCTTCCCGGACGCAATCATTGCATACGGTGTGGTGCGGAAGATGACTCACACGAGTATAACCACACAAATTTTGACAGGGCACGGCGGGTTCTCTGCATACTTGAAACGCTTCAAGTGTAAAGAGAATCCGTCGTGCGCCTGTGAGCCTGGTGTCGAGGAGTCAGTTCCGCACATTCTGTTTGAGTGCCCAATAAACGCAAAAAAGCGATATGAGGTGGAGCAGCAGTTAGCTGTTGAACTTGTTGCTGGGAATGCTTCGGAGTTAATGATGGGGAAGAAAAGGAACGAATTTCTTAAATATTGTATAAAAATTGCATCAAAGGTCATAAATAAAAACAAGACAGAATAAGAAAGTATGCTGTCCTAATATAGTGTAGTATATTGAAGACTAGCATAGTAAAATAAGTTATAAAATAGTGTAAAAATTAGAAGTCTATACAATGTTAGAATAGAAATAAGTTAGCACATAAATAAAAAGCAAAATTGAAAATTGCACCCCGTCACTGTAAAACCATGTCTCTAAAATAATGAAACTAGAATTGTAAATATAAGAACAGTAATATTAAATACTGATCCCCGTATCCGTATGAAATATTGCTTAACATTATTCATAAGTAGCTGTAGGAATTAAAAAGTGTGTGAAATAGGCATAAGTTAGATTAAGTGTAAAGAAAATGTTAAATGAAATAGGAATAGCTAAAAATTTATGGTACTTCTGTGTAAAAGACATAAAATTAGAATATGTGATAATGTATAGCAACAATAAACAACTGTGTCATTGTTATTCTGAGTACACCCACAAATGAAAAATAAAAGTAAAAGATAGTTAGACACAAATAAGCTGATAGCTGGGAAACCCACCCATACAAGTATTAAATGAGGATGAATGAAAGAAAGAAAAAGTATGTAGAATAAAAGTACGAGAGGCAAAAACGCGAGAACTGGTATGAAAGATAAAGCAGACAGGCATAGGCTCCGATCATGTTGGAGGTAGAAGTAAAAAAAAAAAAAAAAAAACCTAACCTTGGCTGGTTTTTGCAACATTTACGGACTGAAGCCAAGTAAATGCAGCGTGTGGTGTGTTATGTTTAATATGTGTTTTGATGAGGTCCTATTTCGTTTTCATCTATTTGCATGAACTTTCGGACAATGCGACATGTATTTAAAATTGCAGCTTTTTGTAAGGTAATATAGAGGGTTTCTTTTAGGTTTAGTAATTTAAGGCTATGAATAAGGTGATTTGGGATGACGCCTGTTGTGGAGAGGACTATAGGGACCACGTAAACTTTTTGCCGGCGCCAAATTCTAGTCACTTCATCTTTGAGTTCGGCGTATTTACTAATTTTTTCAGATATTGTCTTCTGAACGTTGTGTGTGTTAGGAACGGCTATATCTATTAGGTAAGTAACTTTATTTATTTTATCTTGTAGGGTTATATCCGGTCTGTTGTAGTGAATTGTCCTGTCGGTTAGTATGGCGCGGTCGTAATAAAGTTTATGTGTGTCATTTTCTAGGATCGTTTGTGGTGTGTAATTGTAATAAGGAGTGTTTGTGTCTTTTATGAGTGTGTATTTCAGTGCTAATTTTTGGTGGATTACATTTGCTACCTGGTTGTGCCTATGTGTGTAATCTGTCTGCGTAAGAGTTGTGCACGCTCCTGTTATGTGTTGAATTGTTTCTGGTTATGCGTGACACTTGCGACATTTATCATTTGTTACTGATGGATCTTTGATGATATATTTTCTATAATTTTTTGTGTTAATAATCTGGTCTTGTATCGCAATTATAAATCCTTCAGTTTCTGGGAATAAGTTGCCTATTTTCAGAAACTTATTTGAGGCTACTTGGTTCACATGGGATTGTTCTAGGTCATGAGGATGTCGGCCGTGAAGTACCTTTTTCTTCCAATCCTCAATTTTTAGTTTCTGCGAGTTTTCGCTAGTAATTTGTGGAATATCTAGCTGTTCATTCAAGTTAAGTGGGGTGTAGTTACTATCATTTTGAACTATGGCTTTATGAATGTTGCTAGTGCGAGATTTTGAGTGAAAAAATGTTTTTAGTTGCCAGACTTGTTTCCGCCACAGGTGCTGGATGTCTATCAGGCCTCTCCCTCCATTTTGTCTTTTGATAGTGAGTCTTTCTATTGCAGATTTAGGGTGTAAGTTGTTATGTTTTGTAAGGGTGGTGCGTGTGATTCGTTCTAATTGTTCTGTGTCTGTTTTTGTCCATTTAATAACTCCAAATGAGTATGTTAAAATGGGGATGGCAAATGTATTTAAGGCCTTGATGAGATTCTTACTAGACAGTTCTGTTTTACATATGGCGTTTAGTCTCTTTTTGTACTCTGTAGTAAGTGTTTCTTTAATCCTAACATGATCTAGTCCCTTTAGTTGCGTGTACCCTAAATACTTATATACGTCGGTCGGTTCCATTGCTGTTATGGTGTCTGTGTTATTTACGACATAGTTGCCGGGTCGTATCTTGCCACGCATGATATGAAGTGTTTTACATTTATCCAGACCAAAATGCATGTTTATATCTAAACTAAACTCTGCTGTAGCTTCTACTAATTTCTTCATATCTTTTTCAGTTTGTGCGTATAGTTTAATATCGTCCATGTAAATGAGATGTGAGACTGTTGTTTGTTCTGATGTGTGTTTGAGACAATAGCCGGCCCGACATCGCTGCAGCAGATGAGACAGAGGGTTTAGTGCTAGACAAAACCAGAGGGGACTCAGTGAATCCCCTTGGTAGATACCCTTCTTGATAGATATTTGTCGCGTTGTAACATTATTGTGATTGCAATTTAGTTGAAGTGTGGTTTTCCACAGTGGCATTATTTTTCGTAGGAAATCTATTATTTTTGAGTTTATTCTATAAATTTCTAGTATTTGTATCAACCAAGAATGTGGAACACTGTCGAAAGCTTTTTTATAATCTATATAGGTACAATGTAGATTTCTATGCTTTGAGGTGGCATGTTTATGGATAGTAGAATCAATAATTAACTGTTCTTTGCACCCCATATGGCCCCGCCTGCATCCTTTCTGCTCCTCTGCCATTATGTTATGGTGTTCAATATGTGAGTTAATTTTGGTTGTTATAGCTGATGTTAATATTTTATATATCGTGGGCAGGCAAGTGATTGGTCTGTATTGGGAAGGTAGTGGTGAATTTTTTGTTTTAGGTAGCATGTATGTTATGCCTGTTGCAATAAAATTGGGTATATTTTGTTGACCTAATATAATTTCTGTTAAGTTTTTTGCTATGGGTTTGTGTAATGAAGTTAACTTTTTGTACCAAAAATTGTGTATTTTATCTATACCAGGAGATTTCCAGTTATGTAATCTGCCTGTCATGTGTGTGATATCTGACTCGGTAATTTCTACAAATTCCATTTCCTGAATAGCCTTCCATTTTGTTTCTTCTTCTGTTATCCACGTTGCTTTATCGTTATGTTGTTTGTGTTTTTCCCAAATGCTAGACCAATATGTTTCTAGTTGATCTTTTGTAGGTTGGTGAGGTGTGTCTGTGTTATTCTCATCATTTGTGTCGGTGTCTGGTTTGTGTAGGTTTCTGTAAAATATTTTTTCATTTGTGGAAAATATGGCATTATCGTTTTTGCGCTGTTGTGCTTTTTTGTATCTTCTGAGTCTATGAACTTTAAGAACTAGTTTTTGTTTTAAGGTATCTAAGAAATCTTCAGGTTTTCTGTTGTTATTTTCGTGTCTGGTGTGCGTGACATTACTCCTAAATATAGCCTCAACTCTCCTTACTACTTTACTTGACCTGATGTTGTTAATGTATTGTGTAAGCCTACCACAATCTGCTCTTAATTTTTCGATGTCTTTTTCTAACCTCTGTTGCCATGCTGGTTTGATATTATGTTTTGGTATCGCATTTCCGGTGTGTAGCGTGATTTTAAAGTTAAGTTCTTCAGATACGACTACGGCTGTGCAATATATAAGTGTGTGTATATCTATGAGTTGACTGTCATCGCAAATAAATTGGTTAAGTATGTTTTCATTAAATAAGTTTACTAACCGGAAAAGATTAGGACTATATCGAAGTTTAGGTAATTTTGGTCGAACTGCTGGGTCCATCCCAGAGTATTGTGCTAGGGTTGTTCTGAATCTGTCATGTATTTCTTGGATATACATATCTGTCGTTAGATTTTGATCTACAGCAATTATGGTCTCAATATCATTTTCTAGGGTTAGGGTTATAGATTCAGTTTGTGTGGATGTGTGTGAGGTTTGCGTGTAAGCTTGTGATTGGTTGTATGATTGAGACTGAGTACATGATTGTATTTGGGTGTGCGGTTGTGCGTGTGATTGTTCAGCAATGTCGGTTATGTTTTGCGACATTGAGATAGCGTTAGCGCTTGTATTAATTTCTGCTTCTTGTAATTGTATTCGTGTTTCTTCTTTTAATTGTTCTATTATTTCTTGGGATAAAAGCTTATTTCTAACTATAGCTCTTCTCTGATCTGAGATTCTTTGTTCTGAAACGGTTATTTCGGGATAGTGTCGGGTAAAAAGTTCATGCAATTGTTGTCTGTAGGTGGTCATGTCGGTCTCTAATTTAGTGATATAAAAGTAAGTTCGCATGATAAATAGGTTAACTTCTTTACTCCATCTCATGCGAACTCTTGCTTTTCCAGCCTTGGTGGACGCAGGTAAAAAGGAACTAGCCTCCCGCGCAACATTCAAGGTCGGAGTGGGTGGAATTGAGTTTAAACTATTGATAGGGGGTGATGATAGTATGGGTGACGATGGTCTAGATGGTGATGATGGTCGAGAAGGTGTGTAAGAGACTGTGCTTGGACTATACGGTTCTACAGGGGTGTTTGTCCTGTCCGTTAGTCTGTCACCATCGTCACTGATTTCGGCTGTAGCATCTTTGTCGGTGGGAGCCCGCCTGTTCAACTCCTCACCGCTGACGGTTCGCATGCTGAAACACCCAGCGTCAGCTCCAGGTGCGCCCCGGCGATCGCCCCCGGGCAGCGGTCCTATACGTTTAGTTTTCGATCGTGTCTCCATTTTGAATGGGTTTCCAGAGCCACGTTAGCCACGCCAGTAATTTCTCATTCGTGTGTCCGCCCCCCACGTGATTAGATGGTCAATCAGGACGTGTGGTTGTTTAGGGGGCTTATTATTATTATTTTGGGAGTGTTATTTTTCTCAGCTTTTAGGCTGGTTTTAGCTACATTTACGGGCTGAAGCCAAGTAAATGTAGCGTGTGGTGTGTATTTACGATGAGGGTGTGTTTTCTTCCTCTAACTGCATGAACTTCCTAACTATTCTGCAAGTGTTTAAGATGGCAGCTTTCTGTAGGCTAATATAAACGGATTCTTCTAAATCTATTAATTTTAGACTACGGAGAAGATGATTGGGGATAACGCCTGTCGTGGAGAGAACTATAAGGATAACGTACACTTTTTCTTGCCTCCATATTCTTGTGACTTCTTCTTTAAGGTCCGCATATTTACTTATTTTTTCAGAAATGGTTTTTTGTATATTATGGGTATTAGGAACTGCAATGTCTATGAGGTAGGTGGTTTTTTTTATTTTATCCTGTAGGGTTATATCTGGTCTATTATAGTGGATAGTCCTATCTGTAAGTATGGCGCGATCATAGTACATTTTGTGTGTATCATTTTCGAGGACAGTTTGTGGCGCATACTTATAGTAGGGAGTGTTAGTGTTTTGTATGAGACTATGTTTGAGTGCTAATTTTTGATGGATAATGTTGCAAACCTGATTGTGCCTGTGAGTGTAGTCTGTCTGTGTGAGGGTTATGCATGCTCCTGTTATATGTTGTATGGTTTCTGATTGAATGTGGCATCTGCGGCATTTGTCGTTTGTGATGGTAGGGTCTTTAATGATGAATTTTCTGTAGTTTTTGGTGTTGATGATTTGATCTTGTATAGCAATGATAAAACCTTCTGTTTCAGGGAAAAGGTTTCCTATTTTAAGCCACTTATTTGATGCCAATTTGTTTATGTGGGACTGTTCCAGGTCATGAGGGTGTCTACCGTGAAGGACTTTCTTCTTCCAATTATCAATTTTTTGGTTTTGCGGGTCACTGATGCTTATGTCTTGTATATCTTGTTCCTTAAGGTTAAGCGGGGTGTAATTAAAATCATTTAAGGTAATAGCTTTGTGTATGTTACTTGTGCAGGATTTTGTGTGGAAAAATGTTTTTAGCCTAGTGATTTGTTTCTGCCAAAGATGATGTATGTCGATTAGGCCTCTCCCTCCATTTTGTCTTCTGATGGTGAGTCGTTCAATCGCCGATTTAGGATGTAGGTTGTTGTGTTTTGTGAGTGTTGTGCGTGTGGTTCTTTCTAACTGTTCGATGTCAGTTTTTGACCATTTTATCACTCCGAATGAGTACGTTAATATGGGTATAGCAAAGGTATTCAAGGCTTTTATAAGATGCTTTCCAGATAACTGTGTTTTGCAAATTGCGTTAATTCTTCTCCGATATTCTGTATTCAGTGTGTGTTTAATTGCTGTGTGATCGAGTCCCTTAAGTTGCTTGTAGCCTAAATATTTGTATAGATCTGTTGGTTCCATAGCTGCTATTGTGTCGGTGTCGCTGACTTCATAATTGCCGGGTTTTACTTTTCCCTTTATAATATGCAATGTCCTACACTTATCTAATCCAAATTGCATATTAATATCCTGACTAAATGTTGTCGTCACTTCTATAAGAGTTTTCATTTGTTTTTCAGTTTTAGCGTATAGTTTAATGTCATCCATATATATGAGATGCGAGATAATAGCTTCTTCGGTATTGTTTTTAAAATTATATCCAGCTCGACACTGATTGAGTAAGTGAGACAAAGGGTTCAGAGCGAGACAAAACCAAAGAGGGCTCAAGGAATCCCCCTGGTAGATACCCTTCCTAATGTGTATCTGTCGAGTTATGAGATTGGTGAGTCGATTATTTATGTGAAGTGTGGTTTTCCAACGTGTCATTACAGTGCGCAAGAACTCAATTATTTTGGAATTTATTTTATATATTTCTAGGATTTGGATTAACCAAGAGTGTGGAATGCGTTATCAAAATTATTATCAATCAAAATACTCCTAGCAAATAGATCTCTAGAATCAGTTGCTATGGCCCTATTATAAAACTTAGCAAAAGTTGTGGATGTGCCAGACCATCCGGCAGTTTTCCTTATAAGATCTAAATTAACACCCATTTTATGAGCTCGAGAAGTACTGGCGTGTCTCGTACTGTGAGCAGAAAATTCTGTAACATCGACTCCACTGACCTGTAAGGTACCTTTTATCCACCTGCTTAATGTTTGAGCACAAACTTTATTATGTGGCTTTATGGTGCTAATAAAAAGAAAAGTGTGATTATTACGTAATGTTGCAGTTACACTTAAATAATCTTGTAATAATTTAGCTGGTCATATTTCGGGTCTTTCTCGAAAATATGGGAGCACAAGTACTGGTTGTTTTGACTTTATATTAGACGTTTTTAGGGTTCCGTACCTCTAAAGGAAAAAACGGAACCCTTATAAGATCACTTTGTTGTCCGTCCGTCCGTCCGTCCGACCGTCCGTCCGTCTGTCAAGACCGTTTTTCTCAGGAACGCGTGGAGGTATCAAACTGAAATTTCTATATGATACTTAGTTCTACTGTCCCTGGAAGCTGTAGAAAAATCAACCTTCTAAGTCAACGCAATCAAAAGATACAGTCATTTAGGCCGCAAAATTCCGCAAATTTTCGAAACTCGCACGGGAATCAAAACCTACAGGGTACTTCCCGTGAACTTAGAATCTTGAAATTTTGTACGAAGTCACGTCTTATAGTACAGATATAGGAAAAATTACGAAAACCGAAAATTTTTAGTTTCGTCATATAAAAAAAATATTTTTGACAATTTTGAACTTTTACTTATATACCCACAGGTTTGTACGGAACCCTCGGTGCGCGAGTCCAACTCGCACTTGACCGGTTTTTTATTAAATCAGGTATCTTTATAGATATTTCATTAGGTGAAGCGCGAATATTCTCAACTTTGATTTTGGATAGGGTTTGAACCCAATGGGCTGTAACAAGTGCAAGTAAGGTAACTAATTTTCTTGAAATTTTGTCTAACAATAAATGCTCGTGAGGTACCCAACTAGCCAATGTTTCTATAACTAATGACGTATCCCAGGTTGAGTCGTACTTAGGTAAGGGTGGGCGAAGTCTAGATATCCCTTTAAATAATCTTTGTATCCGATCATCTTTACTGATTTGATTACCTAAAATTAAAGACAATACCGATCTGCAACTGTTTAGCGAACCAAATTGAGAACCAGATTCATATAATTCAGTAAAAAAATAAATGATTTTTGGTATGGAGGCCTCGAAAACATTAATGTTGTTATTCTTACAAAAGACATACCACTTTTTTAAACAGGTATCATATTGTTTGATGGAATTTTCCGACAGGGATGCCAACATAATGTGAATTGATGCAGGAGGAACACTTCTTCTCAATAGAGATTCCCGCACAATATTCCTGCAACCAGGGTAATCCGCCTGTGTATTTGACGGTTGCTGGAATGAGAAATTATTAATTCATTGGAATAATGAAATGTCAAAGGTTTAGTTACCAAAAGCTTATTAAACAACGGATACCACGGCTGCGATGGCCAGGCCGGAACGACAAGTATTCCTCTTGCCTTGTCACTAATAATCTTTCTCAATGTTTTGAGAATTATTGTGAATGGAGGAAACCCATAAAAATACCAATCATATCAACATATTGAAAAAGCGTTAATATTGTATGCATCAGGATCTCTGTGCCACGAAATGTATTTAACACATTTTTTATTTATACGGCTGGCAAAAATATCTATATCAGGTTGACCAAAACACTTAATAATTTTTTGAAAGGCAAAGTCTGATAATTCCCATTCAATGTCGGGGTGAACTCGTCTCGATTCAGCATCGGCGATAGTATTTTCCATTGATGGAATGTACAGAGCAGAAACGAAAAGGTTGCGAGCCTCACACCACTGCCAAATGCTTTTGGTAAGTTTCGTTAAATGGGGAAATTGCACACCTCCCATACGATTAATATAGGAAATCGCTGTCGTATTGTCAATTTGCAAAATGATTTGACACCCGAATAAATTTTTTGCAAAAATTTTAAGGCCAATGAAAGCAGCCATTAATTCTAAATAATTAATATGCTGATTTCTTTCCTCTTGACTCCAAATACCACTTGCCGTTTTTCCCGCACAAGCTACACCCCATCCCGTAGTTGAGGCGTCAGATTGAATCTCTAAATTATAATTATCAAATTTTATTTTGCACACTGATCTATCAATGGAATTTATCCACCAATCAAAATCTGAATTTAAAGTAAAAGGAATAGTCATGAATTTTTCATAATTATTATTGCCTTTAAGACTTAAGAATTTACATCTCTCAAATTCCTTAGTATACAGCCAGCCATATTCGATGGCAGGACAAGCAGATGTTAAAAGTCCAACTAAGCAAGCAAAATCTCCAATTTTACACCTTTTGAGGTTTTTAAATTTTATTAATTCCTTCTTTATCTTCTCACGTTTTTCAACAGGTAAGCTAATTTCCATTGTTTTAGAATCAATGATAAATCCTAAATATCTACATGAATTACTAGGGGTCAAACAACTTTTAGATTCATTAATTATGAAGCCCAAGGAACAGAGAAATGTCTTTGTAAATTCAACATTATTGACACAATCACTATAGGAATGTGCTATCAGACATAGGTCATCAAGATAAATTGTTGACAAATTACCAGTACATCTCAACAATTTGACCACAGGTTTCATCAGTTTGGTAAAAACGTAAGGTGCGGTGTTGAGGCCAAACGGCATAACATTAAATTCAAACAAGTTACCTTTCCATTGAAATCTTAAGTATTTCTTAGAATTGTCGTGAATTTTGATTAAAAAATATGCATCTTTAAGATCTATGGTTGACATAAAACAGTCTTTTGAAATAAGCTTAATAGTTGTCCGAAGGTCTTCCAACTTAAAATGATTTGTGTTTATAAAACATTCAGTTGTTTTAAATTTAGAATAAGGCGTGTTTTGCCGTTTGGTTTTGGTACCAAAAATATATTAGATAGGAATTGGCCATCGCAAGGTTGACATTTTGAGACAGCACCTATAGCCAATAAATTATCTATAGCCTTTTGAAAATCACGTTCTTCAGTATGAGAATATTTTCTAGATTGTGGCAAATTAGTCTGGAAAGGAGTTTTGGTAAAAGGTATTTCATAACCCTTAATCCATGACAATATAGTTTGGTCTGATGTTATTTGCAACCATTCATCATAAAACTGACATAGTTTGCTAGCATAGCTTACCATGGTGGCTATTGGCGGTTGCGGCCGTTGTTTGGACGTGATCCCCTGGATGATTGCACGTGCTGTTGTTTCATCGAGGGTGCAGGCTCCTTCATTCTCCAAGGCCCCGTCGGTCTGCGGTACGGAGCTGGAGCCTTCCAGTTTAAATTCCTGCTGGATGGTGGAGGCTTCTTGTTTGCTACAACTGTTGGTGGGGGAACAGACTTCAGTTCAGAACCTGTCTTGTTTATAGCTTTAGCCGCTTTCAAAGTATCAGCGAGCTCTTGTCCGAAAAGTAAGTTATCAACTTTGGTCAACTGCACCTGATCTTTTAGATCTTTTTTCAGCACAGCCGAGATAAAATTACGTCTAGTAATAGAATCATTATGTTGACTGTCACACAGAATACGCCCTGTGTCTACAGGTAACTTCAATATATTCGGATCTTTTGTTTCTTGAGACAAAAGAATAGTAATAGCTTCACTTATACATGCAATAGCGCTACCAGTTTGTTTCTGTTTAGCCTGCATAGCTTTATCACGCTTCACTATGATGTCAGTGACAGTTGCCTTAATCTCAGGATTAAGGGATGGTGCGTCTATCAGCTTATAGTTAGCTGGAACCAAATAAGATTCTAATAGCTCTTTGCGGAGTTCTTTTGCCAAACCAGAAGTGGCTATAAATTCATAGCGTATGGCTAAGTCCTTCTGAATGTCTTTACCAAATGATGTAGTGGTTGATGGGTCAGTTCCCAATATTTCCATCACAGTTTCGTCTAGCTCCTGATGCTGATCCTCCTTTTCAATAGCATCAGCCACTTCAGCAGTACCCTGGGGAACAGGCTCTTGGTCTGCTTCAGGTACAGGCATCTGCAGTGGTTGTACGCATGAAGCACTAGTTACTGGTACCGGCTCGTCAAGGTCCACCGACAGGTATTCATTATGCTCAGTTTCCATAATTGTATTTTCTGCAATCGGAAATCATAAATCGTTGTACCATTTCTATAGTATAACGTGATGCGAAAACAGCAGTAATTTGTTTTAAGTAAACCAATACGCATGGTTATGATTAAGTAAGCAGGTACCTTGACAGGTAACTTTTATTACGTAGGTAGGTACCTACATAAACGAGCACAGCGGGTAAGATGAACTCATAGGCGTTACATCGTGAACCCGAGTTTAGTGAATGCACAAATTGCTATTCAGTTGTAATTACCTAAACAGGTAACATCATGAAAGGAAAACAAACGTACACAGCGGGTAAGATGAACTCGACACGTTGCATCGTGAACCCGAGCAAGGGACAAGTTGCGACTCGTACGTTGCAACTTTAATCCACAAATTATAAAGTTATTGGAAATAAAACGTAAGTATTATTTTCGTAGGTACCTTGAGGTGTTGAAAACACTGATTCTGGTTCAGAGTCCGACGATGATAAAAAATGGCGTCCTTTTAGCAGTTTTCTTTCTAACTTCTTTATTTTTCTCTTAATGTAACTATATGAATCCTTGTCATTATGCTTTCTCTTCGGCATTTTTGGTTTAAAACACTAATAAACCACTTAATTATCGATTAAAAACTAGAACGCAAATTAAAAGTACAAAGTGGCGGGGCACTGAAATGTGAATGACGGATTGATCGGAACGCGGGAAACCTATAGACAAGTGTCAAAAGTTTTTTTTTTCTCTCTATGAACTGAGTGCATTCATTAGTGGTGACATTGTATGTGTGACTACAAGTGTATATATCTAATCTCGAGAACGAAACACAGAAGCATAATTATGATCGAACTTCACGTACAGGTAAGTTCGTTTAATCATAAATTATTTACAATATTATTAACGTCTACCTACATGCAAATTATAATAAAATAAACTGTTTATGATAAATTAAACAAAGATTTCTTGAAATTCGTTTACTTGGGTTTTTACAATATTTAGTTGATTTTTATATGTAACGCTTAGAGGAGTTTTTGAGATGAGAGATTTGAACGAGTGAAGTAATGAATGTGGAAATGAATATAAGAAAGTTATTTGAATGAAAGTATTGAATGAAGACTACTGAGCAAATGTGTCGTAGACATCCTCGGGGGCTTTGAAAGATATTTATGAAGCTTTCAAGATACTGTTTCCGTGTGATCTGGTGAAGGCAGCAGACACAATCTGTTGATGGCTCTCCGTATGGTGCCTTGTGAAGTAGATACGTCGGCGACTCGTGGCACACCGTCAGTGCCGGGAAATAATTTCGAAACTCTTCCAAGGCGCCAGCATAGTGGAGGAGTCCTATCATCCTTGATTAGGACTAAGTCGTCTATCTTTAGTTCTCGGCACCGCACCTTCCACTTCGTGCGCTGCTGGAGCTCCGTCACGTACTCTGTTGACCACCGCTTCCAAAAGTGCTGACGAGCTTGCTCTAATCGCTGAAAACGATCAAGACAGTTTGTGCTATAGTCCAGCAGGTACGGCGATGGCAAAGACGACAGCGGCCTACCAATTATAAAGTGGCCCGGGGTAAGTGGAGATAGGTCTTGTGGTGAAGGACTTAAGGGGCGTAGAGGACGGCTATTAAGTATCGCCTCGATTTGAGCAAATAACGAACTCAGCTCCTCGAACGTCAAGTGAATATTTTTAAGCACTCTGTATAAGTGAAATTTCGCGGACTTGACCCCGGCCTCCCATAGACCACCAAAGTGAGGAGCGTATGCTGGTGAGAAGCGGAATTCAATGCCTTCGCGAGATGCAGAGTCAATTATGGAGTCGCTGTTGAACTTGAGGAATGAATTTATTTCTTTTGCTGCTGCAACAAAATTTCTACCATTGTCGCAGTAGATGACCTTTGGTTTACCCCTGCGGGGTATAAATCTTTTTAATGTCAGTACAAATGCATCCATTGTCAAGTCACTGACTAACTCTAAATGAACGCATTTGTACCGAAAACAAACGAAAATACAAAGATAACTTTTACTTATTTTACAGCCTCGTCCTTTGCGGTCCGTAATAAGAAATGGACCGGCAAAGTCGGTACCTATCGTAGAGAAAGGAAAGTCAGCTTCCACGCGATCTGCAGGTAAGTTTCCCATAATATTTTCCATAGTACGAGCATTGAAACGACGACAGGTAACGCATTCGCGCGCGCTGCACGTCTGGCTAGAGCCCTGCCTCCTATAGGCCAATAGCGTTCCCTTATAGATGCCAGGATATACTGAGGACCAGCGTGCAACAAGCGTAGATGCTCCTGTTTGAATATTAACTTTGTTAAATAATGACTGGAATGTAGCAAGACAGGATGACGTTTGTCGTACTGGTAAGTAGACGAGTCGATGCGCCCTCCGACTCTAAGAATTCCATTTTCATCTAAAAATGGATTAAGAGACGAGAGAGCGGCTTTAGAATTTAAAGATTTACCCTTTTGTAGTAGTCCTAATTCTATAGGCAACGAATCTTTCTGGGCTAACTTTATGGAAACGTTGTGAGCGTTTTCTAACTCGGAAACTTGAAGTGGACCTCGTAATCTGTCCGATTTTTTGTGTGACCTACAATTGTTGGCGAACCTTAAAACTCTAGCTAGAACCCGAATAAGAGTAGTTAAATTGGAATATTTTGCTAAATCTACAGACAAATCTGGCCTGGAAGATGCCTCTTCCCCCCCTAAAGTATGGTGGGTCTTAAGCTCTGGCAACTCAATAGAGTCTGCAGTATAAGCGGGCCAGGAACCCTCGGATTCTAAAAGAAATGATGGACCGTTCCACCATATAGAGAGATTTACCTGGTCTGGATCGATGCCACGTGAAACTAAATCAGCCGGATTGATAGAAGTAGGAACATAACGCCAGTCTGTGGGATTTGTTAGCTCATTTATAGCAGCTACTCTGTGGGCAACAAACGTTTTACATTTATTAGAGTTGAGCCAACCCAATACAACTTTAGAGTCTGTCCAATACACCTGACGTTCAATAGGGCAACGTAATGAGGCTAAAACTGTAGCAGTTAGTTGAGCTCCTAATAGGGCAGCGCAGAGTTCGAGCCTTGGTATTGTCGTGGGTTTAATAGGTGCAACCCGTGATTTTGCACATACCAGGCTAACTTGTATGGCGCCGCTAGAAGCAACGGACCGCAAATATATACAGCTGCCGTAGGCACACTGCGAAGCATCACAAAAACAATGTATTTGTACAGAGGAATTAATATCGATCAGAATGTATCTAGGGATCCTTAAAGAAGACAAACCTGAAGACTTAGTAGAGAACTTTAACCAGGAAGACCTTATTTCTGGAGGAACAGGTTCATCCCAATCAATTTTGTGACTCCATAGCTCTTGTAGTATAATTTTAGGTTTAATTGTGAAAATAGACAGAAGACCAAGTGGATCAAATATTTTAAATGTTGAGGAAAGTATAGTTCTCTTCGTGACATTTTCAGAAGCCGAAACATCATGCTGAAAGTGAAGTTCATCCGAAGACGGCGTCCAACCTACACCTAGCGTACTAGTCGCATTACTAATCATGAGATTGCCACTTTCCAGGTTAACGGAGTCTGCGAGTAACTCAGGTAAGTTTGAACGGTATTTGCGCAGGTGAAAACTTCCCTTAGCTAACTCAGAAGCGACTGAAAGACGGATATGACGTAACTCCTCCTCACTGCTTGCACCGGTAAGTAGATCATCACAATATAGATCATTTTGTATGATAGTTTTGATCTTCTGATCTGAACACTCTTCACCTATCTGCCAAAGTGAGCGAGTAGTGAGAAAAGAGGCACTAGCGAACCCGTAAGTAACCGCATTTAAACGAAGCGTCCTTAAAGGCTTATCTTCACTATCACGCCACAGTATCAGTTGAAGATTGCGATCAGATTCTTTGAGAAGCACTGAGCGAAACATTTTCTCTATGTCTCCTGTTAAAACGTATTTATGTTGTCTAAAACGAATTAATATATTAAACAATGGTTCTTGCACTACTGGTCCCACCATTTGTAGGTTGTTAACAGAAACACCAGAAGAAGTACGAGCCGAGGCGTCAAAAACAACACGTAACTTTGTCGACTCGCTTTGTTCCCGTATCACTGGGTGGTGGGGCAAGAAGTAGGCATTAAATGGTCTAGACTCTGGGGATTCAGATAGGTGACCTAATGCTTCGTATTCGTTTATGAAATGACAATATTGTTGTTTTAATTCTGGTTGTTTTCTGAAACGAGCCTCTAAATTAAAAAACCTTAAAAATAATATTTATAGGCCTTTTAATTTTAACGTAATATTTTGATCAGGGCATTGTCAAGTCGGGGGACGGTCAATGAAAACGCCAAACAGAGGCCTAGCCGTCCCCCGACTTGACAATGCCCTGATCAAAATATTACGTTAAAATTAAAAGGCCTATAAATATTATTTTTTACTTTTTTGAGCTTTTGTGTGGGTCGGGAGTTTTTTAAATTTTAAATTTAATTTTTTATGGCGATAAACGGTCTCCAATACGTCAGCACGACATTTTAGGAAACTGAAGAAATCCTTAAGCGAAGGTATGTCACTCAAACTATTCCTATGTTCTTCCCACTTGAAGTATGTACTACTATTTAATTTACCTGCAATAATATATATAACTAAAACATCCCATTTATCAGTAGGAAGCCCTAGTGAATTGAGTGCACGTAAATTTTTAGTGACGTGATCAATAACATATCTTAAGGACTTGTCATTTTCTTGAACGGAATTAATGTTGAACAAAGACTTAAGATGGTTATTTATCAATTGACGCTTATTGTCGTAACGTTCGCATAAAAGTTTCCATGCTTCGGAATAATTATTACGAGAAACCTCCAAATTAGCAATCACCCGAGCAGCTTCTCCGTCAAGATATGATTGTAAGTAATGATATTTATGAATACTTTCGATCTTATCGTTACTATGAACTAGCGAAACAAATGTTTCCTTAAATTCCAACCACTTAAAATACGTACCGTCGAAGTTTGGAATTTTAATCATCGGTAGTTTAAAACCTAACGCATTACAACTATGATCGTTGTGACGACAAGTAGCCATAGAAGATTTGTTTTGAGAATTATCCTCATCATCCTGAACTATTGAATTTTTCTTAATAAGATTTTGAACCAACGTGATACAATGGTAGAAATCGCTTTCTATTAAATCTCTAGTAGTTAACTCGCTACTTTGATTATCGTTATTAATTTCTATCAGATTCTGCACCTCATCGAATTCGATGAACAATGCCTCAAATGTTGGTAGTTTCAATGCGAGTTTACTTATTTCTAATTCTGGAATGGATTCTAATAAAGCTAAATTATCGAGATTTGACTTAAATTTCGTTACGCGTCCTCTAATAGAACCGCGTTTGCTTATTAGTTCCTTTAACTTTTCGGGCATTGTAGTAAACTCGTAATGAACCAACACAAACAGATGTTAATAGATAAAATATAATAGATGTATAGCATACGATACGCTCCTCGCTTTGTTGATCAGCTGATGCTCGCGGCTCACGTAGACTGCATACAGCGGTGAGCTATGCAGGTGGGGCGCGACGGCAGTCAGGTAACAGCGATGCGCAAGCGATGCCGTGTCATAAGTCATAACCACGATCACTGGAATAGATCAATTCTGTGCGCCTTAGTTAACTGATAACAACAACTAAATACTCGTATGACGAAACAACGATGGTTCGTAAGTTTGCAGTTAAACTCGGGAAGTATTTACTATGTAAGTGATATACAGGTTGAATTGAGTGATAAAAGGGATAAAGAATCGATAATAGTGGAATAGTTTTATAAAAATGCTTGGTTTGAGTAACGGTAACAGATTGAACTGTTGTAGTTATATGTGCATTAATTTAAGATGGCGGTAAGTCTTTATGTGAAATTGATTAGGCTAGTTTGTGCTTTGCCTATCCTATTTAGGCCTCTTTCGAAGATAGTTATGGCTAGGCACAATAGACACAAATAGAAAGTAGGAACTTCACTTGACTTCGAGAAACTAAATCCGCTAAATGCACAGACTATGGGATAACACAATAGGTATGTTAGTAAGATGGAACGAGCTCACTTTAAATAGGTAGGCAGCTAATCTCAGCAGTCCCTTTGTAGGCAGGAACACGTAGATAGGTAAGTAGTGATTCCTCTGACTCGTTCTAAGGGCGGACCTTGCTCGATCGGAGTTCTGTAGTCCCAGCAAAGTTCCCAGAATGGCTTGGCGAAGGTAAGGTTGCTCGATCCGGGTGGAAGTAGGCTGCCAGTCCACAGGCACGGCGATCTTGGATTCTCAACACGGCCTTCCGTTGGTACTGGTAGATTTCGTCCGGTGTCGCCGATGTCCTTCGAGTGCCCTTGACACGGGAACAATCTGCGTGGCTGTTTAGCTTCGATCCGATGATTGCATGTCCTGTCACGGTCGCCACTTTTGTTTATGATAAATTAAACAAAGATTTCTTGAAATTCGTTTACTTAGGTTTTTACAATATTTAGTTGATTTTTATTTGTAACGCTTAGAGGAGTTTTTGAGATGAGAGATTTGAACGAGTGAAGTAATGAATGTGGAAATGAATATAAGAAAGTTATTTGAATGAAAGTATTGAATGAAGACTACTGAGCAAATGTGTCGTAGACATAAACAAATCATATGTCGGTAAGACGAAAATGTTTACATTTCTCGCTTACATATAAAAGCTTGCGCCAGGTCTGGACCGACAGTATTACACCAGCCACCGGCGCGCGCGTATGATGAATGGATGTTTGGATGTAGGATGTAGGTGCAGCTACATTAGATATTTCAATATTGCATTGTCGAGCCTGCTGCTCCAGGGTATCAATCTTGGCCTCAAGGTTAATGACAGCGGTATGCAGAACAGCAGATGCGGGTAACTGCAGCTCATAAATGCGCTTTTTAAGTGTCTCATGATCCACGCTATGACTCTGACCAGACGTTTGAAGAGCTACAATGTCCTCACGCAGATCGGAGACTTCTTGCTTCAAACAGGTTTGCTCCATACGTAGCGTTTGAATTTCATTTTGGATACTTGCCAAGATAGACTTAACATCATCATGTATCATTTGCATATCGTTGTTAATATCTTTACGCAATTGGCTCAGGGTGGTTTCCAGGCTTGCAAATAACGTTTTGCATTCGATACTGCTCATGGAAGGAAGTGGATTATCAAGGTTGCTAGACTCACTTAAGTGACCTTGGTCAATGATATCGCAAGACATATCCATTAGTTTATCAACATCGGGTGATAGCTCCGTATAACTGTTGACAGGGGTGTTAATATTTGACCTCGCCCGTCTAGTTATATTACTACACGATCGACACCTCCATGCAGCCTTGTATTGAATATTCAAGTTTACAAAATGACTAGTCGAGATGTTGAGACATTCATAGTGGTACTGTCCCTTGCACACTGAGCACTGGAGGGTATCTTGACAAGTTGAGGTGGTATCGTTACAGCATTCCATGTTGAATAGATCAAATCTACACGACTGTTTATTATACCTAAGTAATATGATATTTTATAAACTAACTCGTATAGTTCTTATAGCCGTAGTTTGTTGCTGTACCTCGTTATTGTGTCCGTAAATATTCTCGTTAAACCAGATCGAGTGATGAGCACTGCCAGCGCCCTCTATAGGATATGTCGCAAATTACTTAATCGAATCCACTCGTTAGAAAAGTAGAATGAAGTTGAAAGGCACCTTCGCCGTCGCACGGAGACCCCTTGTTAGTAGGTCTAGGTGAAATAGATAGATGGCGCTAAGTTCAAAAAGATGCTAGAGTGTGACGTCGCAATTTTGAAATTTAAGCGCAAATATTTAAGCAGTCCAAATCATACAAAGATGCAACAAACGTACGTTCGCCACTTTATTTTAACTCCTGGACGTACAGAACAGATTATCAAGCACGGAACACAAGATTATCAGCCAGCTATATTGTTTTTAAGGCACTGGTTTCCACTTCAAAACACAGTTCACTTGGGAGTCCATTTCTTCACTGATAACAATAGATGACGCGACTTGAAGGAGGAACGTGGTATATGTATGATAAAAGTATGACATAATGATATGTGTTGTTCATATAGAATTGTAGATTGTAAGAGTTTGTGTGTCAGAAATAACTAAGATAGTTTTGTTAAAACTTTAAACTGTGCCCCTCACATTTTAATGCCAATAATACCAACTCTTCTTAAGAATTATAGGCCCATCTCACTGCTGAGCCATGTCTACAAGCTGTTTTCGAGAGTCATCACGAACCGTTTCGCGCGCAGGTTTGACAACTTCCAGCCTGCCGAACAAGCCGGATTCCGTAAAGGCTTTAGCACCGTAGACCACATACATACGCTGCGGCAGGTTATACAGAAGGCCGAAGAGTATAACCTGCCTCTCTGCTTAGCGTTTGTGGACTACGAAAAAGCCTTCGAGTCGATCGAGACATGGGCTGTACTGTAGTCTCTTCAACGGTGCCAGATCGACTATTGGTACATTGAGGTGCTGAAGTGTTTGTATGAAAACGCCACTATGTCAGTCCGACTCCAGGACCGGACTTTGAAACCTATCCTTCTGCAGCGAGGTGTGAGACAGGGAGATGTTATCTCTCCGAAACTGTTCACCGCTGGAGTATGTCTTCAAGGTTCTGGACTGGAAAGGGGTTGGCATCAACATCAATGAGGAGTACATCACTCACCTTCGGTTTGCCGATGACATAGTCGTCATCGCTGAGACCATGGAGGACCTCAGGGCAATGCTCGATGACCTCAGTAGAGCTTCCGAAAGAGTGGGTCTTAAAATGAACATGGACAAGACAAAGGTCATGTCGAATGCCCATGTAACACCCACTCCCATGACGATCGGAGGCGCTACATTCGAAGTTGTGGACGAGTACGTTTACCTAGGACAAACTGTCCATCTAGGTAAGTCCAACTTCGAGAAAGAGGTCAATCGTCGAATCCGACTCGGCTGGGCAGCGTTCGGGAGGCTTCGCAATATCTTCTCGTCCCAAATACCACAGTGTCTCAAGACGAAAGTCTTTTTTTTTAATTTTATTTTTTTAAACTTTACCCCACACTAGGAAATGCTCCTGTATTGTGGGTGCGTTTACAAACATTTAAACTCACATTCACAAACGGCCAGACCCGGAACAACTACTTGTAGGTCATACAAATATTTGTTCCGTGCGGGAATCGAACCCGCGACACGCAGCGCAGCAGTCAATCGCTTAACCACTGCGCCAACCGTGCCGCTCTTCGATCTTTGACCGATGTGTTTTGCAGTGATGACCTATGGTACAGAGACGTGGTCGCTCACAATGGGCCTTATCAGAAGGCTTAAATTCACCCAAAGGGCAATGGAGAGGGCTATGCTCGGAGTTTCCCTACGCGATCGAATCAGAAATGAAGAGATCCGCAGGAGAACCAAGGCGACCGACGTAGCCCGAAGAATTGCCAAACTTAAGTGGCAGTGGGCAGGGCACATTGCTCGCAGAACAGATGTTCGGTGGGGCCGAAAGGTTCTGGAGTGGCGACCGCGTACCGGAAGACGTAGAGTAGGAAGGCCTCCCACAAGGTGGACCGATGACCTTGCGAAGACCGCGGGTATCCGCTGGATGTGGGAAGCACAAGACCGGTCGAAGTGGAGGAGCCTGGGGGAGGCCTATGTCCAGCAGTGGACGTCTTTCGGCTGAAATGATGATGATGAACTTAGGTATCCTGGAAATTCCAGGTGATGCTCCAGCATCAGTTTATTTTGTTCATCTAATATCATTGAAGTAATAGAATACCAAAATTCGACTTGATCAGATCCATGGAATGCTCAAATCCCTTCATCAACCAGAAAGGAGCTGATTATCTTCAAACGGCTGAACCGATTTTGATGAAACATGTCTAAGAACACTCCCGACTAATTTACCTTTAAAAACAAAATCAAAATCATTTCATCCGTTCGGGAGCTACGATGCCACAGAGACACACACACACACACACACACACAGAGACATGTCTTACTTGTAACACCCCGTCGTTTCTGCGTCGGGGCTTAAAAACAAACAAACAAACACATTTTTTCATCGGATTACTTTTCGGTAGTAACGGACAATTTCATTTCTGACTTTATACGTCATCATAATCTACTTAATTCTAATATCTATTATTTACATTTTATTAGTGTCATCGATCTGTCTTTCGATTAAAACGTATTGAAGATTAGATACACTTGACAATCATAAAAGGCAGTTTAACGGGAGTCATTACACAGTAGTCAGTGTCGCTATGAGGTCGCTAGTACCGCTGCTCGTGATCGTCGCCGTGGGCGCGGAGTGTGTCCACGCCGACCGCTACCACCCGGCGGACCCCGCCGGCCGCGCGGCCGTGGCCAACCGCGCCGAGACCGAATCCGCCTTCTGGACGCAGGACGCGCAGGTGGCCATTAACGCGCGCCTCGCGCACCAGGAGAGTGTTAAGAAAGCGCGCAACGTTGTGATGTTCCTGGGCGACGGCATGTCCGTGCCCACGCTGGCAGCCGCGCGCACGCTGCTCGGGCAGCGACGCGGTGCCACCGGCGAGGAGGCCAAGATGCATTTTGAGACTTTTCCTACGGTTGGGATGGTTAAGGTAAATTGAAAATAATGGATGTATTATTTCTACTGGCGATGGCGCCAGTGACAGAGAAATGGAAAGAAATCGTTAGACTCAAAAATTTAAGGGCATCTTTAGTCTTGTTTTGGTATGCATGTGATGAGAAGGAATAAAACCCGTGTTACTGAGAGATTGATGAATTAAAAATGTTGATGGATGGAGGCGTAGAGGATCATTTAGGAGAAACATTTATTATTTCTTCTTCTGCCCTGTAGAAATGAAAAACCAGTAAATGATAATGCAAACCGTCACGCTATCATTTACTGCTTTTTGTGCAGCCCCGAAGTTAAGGGTACACTAGTCGCAGGCTCGAACTCACTGGTGGGCCTGGCTAAAAAGCACGCTGTCTCACCAGGCTTCGTGTCCGACAGAGGTAGTATCAGTGATGAGCAGTTGACGCTAGTCTACACGCACAACATTATTGAGAGAGCTGCAGGATCAGTTAAAGTAAAACAGGCGCGTAAAAATTCCTTCGGAAGATCGGTGTTTCTGTAAAAACCACTGCATAAATCAATGACCAATTAAGTTTTTTGAACTTTTCGATAAATGAACTTTGTCGGTACCGATTTTGTTTTCGAGATTATACACTCCTTTTATTACTTAAAAACGCCCAAATTTAGGTTAAATTAGCAAGAAAAACGAATCTTTGTTGGCTCATAACTTTTTAATGGCTTTTTATTTTAGTATTCTGTTTCCGTACAGTCAATATTAATAATGAAACAAAACCATACCATGTTTAATTTCTGATGTACATAGTCAAACAGTGAAGTAAAACCCTCCCGAAGTTTAAATGGAAAAAATGTGGACAAGTGTCACCTTAAGATGCCTACAGATTTGCTCAAGTTTAGACACATAAAACACGTGTGATAAAACAAAATCGAGTATATGTGTAAGCACAGAGAATCGACATCGAAATTTTGTAGATATCCACTGTGGATATTTTATATTAATGGACAAATTATTAAGAAGAGATGTCAGCTTATGTCTAAATTTTCACTTTGATATTTGTTTAATTAGCGCCAGGAAGGATCGAAAGAATCGAGCAAACAAGTGTAAAAAGCTGACCTATCTTATAAATCGTAAAAACAAAAACGTATCGAACGACAGTACCGATCATCAAAAATCAATGAAATCTGTAAACGTAGGAAAAGAGCATGTAAGGGAGAAGGAAGCCGTGCTTCATCTTGTTCATCACAAGAAGAAGCACGGCTTCCATAAAATTTTCCATCACCGAATATCCCATGAAATTGAATGTTTCAGACATACTGCGTGAACGCGCAGATTGCGGACTCTGCATGCACAGCCACCGCGTATTTGTGTGGGGTTAAAACTAATTATGGTGTAATCGGAGTAAACGCGGCCGTGCGACGCAACGACTGCGAGGCTTCCACGGATACCAACACGCACTTGCAATCCATCGCCGAGTGGGCGCTGGCAGATGGCCGCGATATCGGTAAGCTGGTGGTGTTAATTTTATTTTATTTATTAAACATTTATTTCAGACACTTGTTTCATAGATCTTTGTTAGTAATACAGCTTACATCGCTATGTTAGTACCTGTACTTAATCACAATTATTCTAATTAATATATCTTGGTATTGGCACTCCCCCGAATCCTGTGTAACAATGATGCCGCTCTTTTTCGCATAATTGCTGAAAAACCATCGGTAGCCGATTCAGCAAACATGCCTGACGCACTACTGAATCGAGGTAGCCCCAACAGCACCCGGAAGGCATTGTTATACTGGACACGAAGAGCGCTGTATGCCCTTTGGGTATGTCTAACCCACAGGCTGCATGTGTAAAATGACTGACAGTATGCCTTGAAAAGGGTGATTTTAACCGGTCTCGTACATTTAGTAAACCTGCGGGCAAAGATATTACATCGGACCGACAACGCCCTTCGTTCCCGTTCCATATCCTGGTAATTATTCAGATCCTCAGCCACTAAGTGGCCAAGGTACTTAAAACAAGTCACTCTGTTAAGGGCTAAACCATATAGGTACACCGGCGGCACTGCTCTATGCTTCTTTGTACTAACCCCGAACACCATGAATACACTCTTCTTCACATTGTACAAGAGGCCGTGAGTCATTGCGTATCTCTCACAAATCTCAAGCAATCGCCTGAGTGTCTCGATCGAGGGACTCAGCAGCACCATGTCGTCCGCGTAAGATATGCTGTTTACAACCTTACCATCTATCGAGCATTCAACCCCTGTGCTGCCGAGTCCCCCGATCAACTGATCGACATACATACAGGCTGAACAGTGCTGGGGAGGTCAGACCTCCCTGCCTTACGCCACTCCAGCCCATACGTCTCAGACAACGCACCCGACCATCTGACCTGGTTAATTTGATGGTTATATTATGAGCAGCTAAACAATCTCCTCAGGTTGGTCCCGCTCGTGCAACTTGGTCTATAAGACGTTATAATTAACCGGGTCAAATGCCTTCGAAAGTTCTGAAAAAACAGCGTACACTGGTGTTATCCTGCTAATATAGTAACTGACAGTGTGCTGGAGCGCCAAAATAGCAGTCTCTGTGGACAGCCCAGATCTAAAGACGAACTGCGTATCATGTAAATTGAGCTATCCAGCTATCCTACGCTCAATCACACTGGCAAGTACCTTTGCAGTGATAGTAGTCAATGAGATTGACCTATAGTTCTCCTTGTCTGAGACGTCGCCAGTCTTGTTTTTCACTATAGGCACAACAATCGTCCTCATCAACTCAACTAGCCGGTAGTAGTGCCTAATGCAAAAGTTATATAACATGGATAAGACCCGGAGATTTTCCCCTAGTCATAGTTTTTATAACCATCCCTATCTCCTTGGACGAGATGTTAGTCGGGCAAGACAACCCACAATTTTCCACACCGCACCATCCTGCTCATTGACTTGCAAGCGTGGTGTAACTGAGAAATGCCTTCTAAACATGTCCGCTATCTCCCCTAGTTCAGACACGTCATTAATGCTCAAAGGCACAGCAGGTCTGGTGTTTAGCTTCTGGGTTGACTTCCAAAATTCATGAAACTGCTTTTTCTTATGTTCTGAAGCTATAATGTCCAATTTAAAATGCTCTTCATTATCCTGAAAATACTTTACTTTTTGTTTAAATACTTTTCTCGTTTCTCGCATCTCTAGAAACAACTGACCAAATTGAGGTTTCCCATGCCATACCCAGTTCTTAAAAGCAACCTTAGCGCACCCATGAGCGTCCCTGACGTGCCTTTTCCATCCGATCACAGTACGCTTACTTCGACTCTTTCTCACAAACCCAGCACTGCCCTCGGCCGCCTCGCGCAGCGACCTAACAATATTTTCAACACACTTGCTCGTAAAGTGAGCCTTATTACATCGTTCTTAGGGCCATAAACCGAACTATAACGCACACGTGCATAGTAATATTACGCACTAGTGCATAATAGAATTATTCCTACAAAGTTATAATAATAATAATATCGTTTATTTTTTATAAAAGGGGCATTTTTACAAAGTATCTTAACAATTAAAAAAAAGAGCATAGTTGCATATTGCCTGAACTAGGTTAAACCTATGCTTCAGGCTATGAAGTGCATAAATACTTAATGTAATAAATTAACAATGTGTCTAAAGTAAAAACGAAGTTAAAATTAGAAAAATAAAAGTAAAATAGCATGTTAGTCCTAACTGCAAATTATATGCGAGTAAACAGAGCATTTTCAATTTAACCGGGTAGTATAGTTTTTTTTTAAAGCAACAAAGAGGTTTTATGCCGCTGAAAATCCATTAAATTTTTTGGAATAAATAAATGTGTCCTTAATTAAGACGCAAAAAAATTTCATCATCATCATCAAAATATTTTTAACTCACAATAATATTTATTATGAAACATTTGCATTTTATCACTAAAATTATATTTTTGAAGTAGGCCGTATGGCTTTAAGTAATCAATCACCTTGCATTGGGCGCGTGCAAAAAAAATAAAAAAACTTGCGCGCCATTTCCCATAGTTTTCATATTTTGTTTGGAACGCATTTGTTGCTGTGTGGTAAAACGATTTATACAATACAGGTTTGTTTTTCCTCCCAAGTGTGTTGAAAAAGTGCGTATGAAACTCGTGAGCAGCTTGCTCACTAGACACTCGGCTGATTTACGCAACCCACAGCCTCGTGTATAATGAGCAACTTAGCTCACTTGTATCATAATATACTATATTATACAGAGTATCAATTATTACAGCGCCAGCGTGGTCTTTATCACAGCAAAAGTTATCGCAACAGTTGCTTAGCTGCGCTGAAAAATTTATCAATCTAAGTTTCTGCATACATATTCCGTAATAACAATTTATTTGTTATTCATATCAATACTTCTTTCCCCACCTCACTTTATCTACTACCTGGCCCTCAAGTTTTGTTGAGGCAACCGTTTGCCTCACCATCCCCAGGTTGACCTGAATGCAGAGCGGGAAGTGGTCAGACCAGTAGGCATTATGATGCACCTCCACCTTCTCCACTGATCTCCACGCTGCTTCAGAGACCAGGCAATGGTCCAGCCAACGTCTACTGCCACAGGCATCACTCACAAAAGTGAAAGTTTCCGTGTCTAAACCCAGTTGCATGTAATCAGCACAAACCCAACTCTGCTCATCATAAAAATATAAACATTTCGCCGGGGTGCGCATTAAAGTCTCCGAGTATATACACATACTCCACATTCTCACTCTCTACAATAGCAGCTATTTCACTCAGACATTCACAAAACTCACTAAAATTTTCAAAAGAGTTTAACTAAACGACCTCATTGTTAGTTACAGATTATTACAGTTTTTAAGCTAAACCACATGAAGTCTGTACTTCACGCCCGCACCCTAAATTGTCTTACCTAAGTACTACTTAAGACATCTCAACGATTAGATAAACATATTGAAGTTATGTCTTGATTCATCATTATCAAATACCTATTGTCTCCAATTATTAACGGATGTTTTATCTTGTTTTTATTTCCTTTCTCTCAGGTGGTCGCATGGCCTAAACCTGTAAAAATGTTTTTTTTTTAGTTTTAATATGAATATTATGACTCCTCTGAGTGGGAACTTATGTGGTTTTCAAGTCTGTTTTGTTTGTAATACAGGTGTCGTTACTACGACGCGTATTACGCATGCGTCTCCGGCGGGTGTGTATGCCAAAGTGGCTAATCGTACGTGGGAGTTCAATGGGCAGGTGGAAGAACACGGCTTTGACACAGAGCGCTGCCCAGACATCGCGTTGCAACTGATACACAAACATCCTGGCAACAAACTCAAGGTCTTTATTAGAGTATATCGATAACTGTTGACCAACTTCCAAACAAAACACTGTAGAGTGCAAAACAACTTTAGTTTTGGAAGTTCACTATATTAAGCGACGCATTGTGTATGCCTGAATGTTTGCATGCTGCATGCATGCAGGTATACACAATGATAATAACTGTAAACAATGTATGCAATTATTAGTAGGAAAACGCATCTGTCATTAGTATTTTAATTCTACCTCCTCATACTAAACATAATACTTTTCTCTGACGAGCAATTATGTTTTTATTTGTCTTGCTATTCAGTTTTACAAGGCATTTTTATTTCGGTATTGTATTAATCGGTATTTTAATAATCGGAATTCGTGTTTTTGATGTTTCGAATTGTCATTAAGTCGGACTTTTTTATTCGATCTATTGAAATTCGGTATTTTAGAATAGTAATTATAAACGTTAGAAATAATGAACTTTAGGAATTATAAAATAGGAGTAATAAAAACTCGGAGTTGTTATATTCGGTATTCTGAAATTCGTATTTGTGACTGACGGAACAAAGTTTTTCGTATTTATGTAGTGTACCCCTTTAAACGATGTTCACTAGAGCTCGTTATTAACTCTTTTTTCTATCACGCTAACTACTTCCATATGCGTTGAGTTCGGCCATTTAATTGATTTTTACATTTTTTAATGACAATAATGTTTGGTTATACAGGTAATTTTAGGTGGCGGTAGACGTAACTTTTTGCCAGACGATGTACGTGATGAAGAAGGATCACGTGGTAGGCGAACAGACAACCGAAACCTTATAGAAGAGTGGAAGCAAGACAAAGTAGATCGCGGAGTAACACATGAATATGTTTGGAACCGTGAGCAGCTGGCGCAAGTCAACAACAGCCTGCCTGAGTACATTTTCGGCTTATTCGAGAGTAACCATATGCAATATCACATGCAGTCGAATCTAAATACAGAACCTACACTGACAGAGATGACTGAGGTGGCGATTCGTTCGTTGAGTCGGAATGAGAAGGGATTCTTCCTGTTTGTGGAAGGAGGCCGCATCGACCACGCGCACCACGACAACCTCGTGCAGTTATCGCTTGACGAGACACTCGAGATGGACTTGGCCGTAGCACGGGCCTCAGAAATGCTGTCTGAGGACGACTCGCTCATTGTGGTAACGGCGGATCACGCGCATGTCATGACTTTCAACGGGTACTCGCGACGTGGCAATGACGTTCTTGGTCCCTCCGGAGACTTGGGAGATGACAATATGCCTTACATGACGCTGTCTTACACTAACGGGCCAGGATTCCGCCCGCACGTGAACGACATTCGACCCAACGTTACTGCTGAAACCAATTTTCGTAAGTATTTTTTCACACCATCGGCTCGATAATGTCGAATGATCTTGCAGAAGGATTGAACGTAGAATATATTTTCTCCTCGGGAATAAAGGTGTTTGATTCGTTGCGCTCGGGAGCACCGGAATCTTGGGATTCAATGTAGCGCTAGTGATAAAACACTGCAGCTATCCACTTGGTGCAAAATATTATATTAACTGACCATGTTTTTTTAAAGAATGACGATTCCGTCTGATGCAACGTGTTTATTTATTATTTATTTCACAGGACACCTAAATTGGGAGTCTCACGTCGATGTGCCGCTGGAATCAGAGACTCACGGCGGTGACGACGTAGCGGTATTCGCGCGCGGGCCGCACCACTCTATGTTCACTGGGCTGTACGAGCAGAGCCAGTTGCCGCACCTCATGGCGTACGCCGCCTGCATCGGGCCCGGCCGACACGCCTGCAGCAGCGCCACACATGCTCTGGGCGTACCTGTTCTGATAATCACGATCTTCGTACTTACTTCTCTTATACAATGATCTATGATATAAAGTCTACTCTAGGTGCTTTAATGATAATAATAATACATAGCAAATTAATTATTTTTCAAGTAAAACTTAAGAAGGTAGATAATTTATTAATGTCTCATAATGTTAAAGTTACATAATTATACTATAATAATATTAAGGCTGTTTTATATTGTCATGATAGTTATCAAACATTTAATTGTAATAAAGATAATGTCGGATGCGTTAGTAATTTTTTCCTTTTTGACTCTTTAGTATTAATCTTATTTAGCAAAATATTTGAAAAGTTAATACTCAAGCAGTTGTTAAAACATTTTAATTTAAATAGTCTCCTTCATAATGAGCAATATGGCTTTACAAAAGGTCGTTCGACTACTGATGCGGGTGTTGCTCTGTTGAAACACATATTTAACGCATGGGAGAACTCGCAAAATGCTATTGGAGTTTTTTGTGATCTCTCCAAAGCCTTTGATTGCGAGCACCATGAGACGCTTTTGCGTAAACTTCGTTATTACGGTGTACATAACGATGCTCTAAACGTAATAAATTCTTATTTACAAAATAGGGTTCAATGTGTAGAAATTAATGGTAAAAAATCTTCCGGGCTGCCAGTTCAGTTAGGTGTGCCTCAACGCTCAATACTCGGCCCATTCTTGTTTTGAGTATATATTAATGACTTACCGTTCTATTTAAAGGGTATTTGTAATGTTGTACTGTTTGCAGATGATACTTCTCTTATTTTTAAAGTAGATAGGAATAGACAAGACTTTGACGATGTAAACAGTGCACTCTCAATGGTTACGGATTGGTTTACGGCAAATAACCTTGTTCTCAATGCCAAAAAAACGAAATGTGTAAAGTTCCCTTTACCGAATGTTAGAAATCTAGGTCCCAATATCGTCTTAGATAAAGAGGTGCTTGAAACCGTAGACGCTGCAGTTTTTCTGGGCATAACAGTAGATGCCAAACTTTAGTGGGGATCACACATATCAACCCCAGCAGGGAGGCTCAGTTCAGCCGCCTACGCCGTCAGAAAAGTAAGACAATACACTGACGTCGATACAGCTCGATTAGTATACTTTAGTTATTTTCACAGCGTTATGTCCTACAGTATTCTGCTGTGGGGCAAAGCCGCTGAAATTCAAAATATTTTTGTCCTTCAAAAACGTGCTGTTCGTGCAATTTACCAGCTAGGTGGCAGATTTTCTTTGTGGGACTTTTTTAAAGATACTGGTATTCTCACAGTGGCATTACAATTCATATTAGCTAACATCTTATTTATTACGCAACATATACACTTGTACACTAAAAACAGTGATATTCACACAGTTAACACTAGAAATAAGGACAAACTACGTGCCACCGGCTTCTTATGGTCCTTATCTCCTTTGTTGGGCTTGGTATAACCTTTTATAACAAGCTTCCCACTTCTTTGCTAAATTTGCCTTTTGATGCGTTTAAAGCTCAAGTAAAATCCATCCTTTGTTTAAAGGCTGACTATTCCATTAACGACTATTTAAATGACAAAAATGGTTGGTCGCTGTGATTAACACAAGACAATGTTTATGTTCTTTCTCCAGAATTAGCGTACCTAGTGACAGGTTATATGGGTTCACATAATTATTTAGTTAAATACTTTTTTTTTCTCAATTTTATTGAAGAAGTGTTTTTTATTTTTATTATCTATCCATTATGTCATAGTTATTGACATGATCTATCAATAATCTAGCATTGAATATGTAAGCTATAGAGCCCTTTATACCAGGAGACTTTCATTTTTGGTAATATGCGTTATTGTTTAATACTTTGCTTATGTATGTATAGAATCAAGTCCATCCGACTAAACAGACAGCTGTGCTGCTGGGGAGTTTGTTGCGCCACTTCTTCTTCTCAGCTAAAGCACTACGAAGTGTCGAAGGGTGGGCGTTTTTGGGGGACTGTCTTGTGTATTTTGACGTTCGAAAAGTGCTGATTCTTAGCCTAATTTGAATTTGACTTTTGATTTTGATTTTATTATCTTCTAAAAATTACTTTGATGTCAGTGACGTTCAAGATGAACATAGAAATAACATTTAAGAATTGAAAAAAAAAAAGATACGGAGTCGCGTCATACGCTCGAATCTGAGGATACGTACTTACTTTTGCTCCGTAACAAAAAAAAACATTTTGTGGTAATTTGTAAAGTTTGGACTTTTGAAAGTCATATATACGGTGATTGTGATCATAACTTTACTCATTTAAAATGGGTAATACGACGATAACAATCAGTGTTCATCATCAAAACACAAAAATATAATCTTAAACATCTTATTAAGATATTTAAGATTTTTTAATGTCGGCACAGTGTAAGGTGTTTGTGTATTTTAAACTGAAAAAATATAATCACACCTTCAATAATTATGATGAAGCGATTTATATCCCATAAGGTCAAATAATTAAGCAACAGTAACAAGTGTAAAAACGGCGCGTGCAGTTCAAGCCGTACCTCAACCGTAGCAGCCACAAGGTCCGGGTTCAATTCCAAGCAACATGCTCTTTTTGTAATTTTTACAATTTGTAGATTGCTGTTCTTTTGACTTGGTGATTTCAAAAATTGAGAATGCCGAAGTGCGGTGCTTGGGGATGATTTTTGGTAGTGAATGATGGCACAAAATGCTCGAAATGTCCGGGTTTTTATTATCGAGTCTGCGTTAACCTTGCTCCCACAGCAACATTCTCTGCAAACTGGATGATGCCCTGGATGTAAGGCAAATGTGCCTCGGGCGGACAACTCTGAAACCCCTGTTAAGAGAACAGAGGATTTCAGCTCATCCACCAGTCCAGCAGCGGTCAGCCCGACTATTAATGCTGAAATTATATCAAAATCAAAAATCAAAAGTCATTTATTCAAACTAGGCTGAGAGTCAGCACTTTTCGAACGTCAAAATTACATAAGACAGTCCCCCAAAAACGCCCACCCTTCGACACTTCCTAGTGCTTTAGCTGGGAAGAAGAAGTGGCGCAACAAACTCCCCAGCAGCACAGCTGTCTGATAAGTTGGAAGAACTTGATTCCATACAGTTATAGGTACCTACTCGTAAGTAATTAAATTTCATCAAAAAATGGAAATTTCATTAGTAAAATTTAAAAAAAAGAATGGTTTATACACTCAAATAAAATAAACAATGTTATGGAGTAAATTATATAACCTGTCAGTAGGTAAGCTAATTCTGGTGAAAGAACACAAACGTTAATCACAGGGACCAACAATTGTAGTCGTTGATTGAATAGTATGCTTTAGAACGAAGATTTGATTTTACTTTAGCTTTAAACGCATTAAAATGTAAATCTAGCAAAGAAGAGAGAAGCTTGTTATAAAAGGTGATACCGAGCCCAACGAATGAGTTATGAACTTTATGAAGCCGGTGAAAGGGACCACGTAGTTTGTTCTTATTTTTGGTATTAATATTATGAATATCACTGTTTTTGGTGTATAAGTGTATATTTTGCCTAATATATAAGATGTTAGCGAAGATGAATTGTGATGCTTCCGTGAGAATACCAATATCTTTAAAAAAATCTCTCAGAGAAACTCTAGCACCTAATTGGTAAATTACACGTACAGCTCGTTTTTGCAGAACAAAAATATTTTGAATGTCAGCGGTTTTGCCCCACAGCAGAATGCCGTAGGACATAACGCTATGAAAATAACTAAAATAGACTTACTGAGCTGTATCAGCGTCAGTGTATTGTCTTACTTTCCTGACGGCGTAGGCAGCCGAACTGAGCCTTCCCGCTAGGCTTGATATGTGTGATCCCCACTGAAGTTTGGCATCTACTGTTATGCCCAGAAAAACTGCCGAGTCTACAGTTTCAAGCACTTCATTTTCTAAGACGATTTTGGGTCCCAGATTTTTTACATTCGGCAAAGCGAACTTTATACATTTAGTTTTCTTAGCATTGAGAACTAAATTATTCGTGGTAAACCAATCCGTAACCATTAAGAGTGCACTGTTTACGTCGTCAAAATCTTTTCTATTCCTGTCTACTTTAAAGATAAGAGAGGTATCATCAGCAAACAGTACAACGTCACAGATACCCTTTAAATAGAATGGTAAATCATTAATGTACACTAAGAACAAGAATAGACCCAGTATTGAGCCTTGAGGTACACCTAACTGAACTGGTAGCCCGGAAGATTTCACACCATTAATATAAAACACTACACATTGGTGCCTATTATTTAAATAGAATAGGAGTTTATTACGTTAAGAGCTTCATTTTGAACACCGTAATGACGTAATTTACGCAAAAACGTGTCATGGTGCACGCAATCAAATCCTTTGGAAAGATCACAGAAAACTCCAATAGCATTTTGTGAGTTCTCCCATGCGTTAAATATGTGTTTCAGCATGGCAACACCCGCGTCTGTAGTCGATCACCCTTTTGTAAAGCCATATTGTTCATCATGAAGGAGGCTATTTAAATTAAAATGTCTTAGCAACTGCTTGGGTTTTAACTTTTCAAATTTTTTACTAAATGCAGGTAAGATAGAAATGGGCCTAAAATTGCCAACGTTATTTTTACTACCCGATTTAAATAATGGCACGACTTTACTACTCTTCATGAGGTCGGGAAACGTTCCAAAGTCAACACATTTATTAAAAGTAATAGCTAGATAGGGGGCTACGATGTCGATTATGTTACTTAAAAGTTTACTAAAGATGTCCCAGTAATCACCAGTGTTTTTAGACTTAAGTGTGTTAAATATATTAACTACATCACGAGGCGTTACATGTTCGCAACTAAATAAGCGACAACATTTGGGCACACTACTATGCAAAAGGTTTTCCGCTTCAGACGGGGACGAATTTAATGTGCGAGTCGTATGTTGGCAAAAAACTCATTAAATGCCTCAGCTACGTCAGCAGCTTCATTAACTAATTTATTGTTGACCATAATCTCTAGTTGCTTTTCCTGTTTAACCGACTTACCCGTTTCATTGTTAATAATTTTCCAAGTGGTTTTTCTTTATTATTGGAATTTTTAATTGTGTCACTTAAAGATTTTGATTTAGCAAAGACACAGATTTTTTTAAATAATTTTGAAAAATTTCGGACATACTCTAGAAAAGGACTATCAAACCTGTATTTTCTCAAACCATATAACTTGTGTAGTCTCGCTCTACTTTTATAAATACCTGGAGTGGCCAATTGGTTGAAGCCAACGGAGGTGCCATTAATGTCAATGGTTTTGGTCTTGAAAGTAGATTGGTATTCTTTTTGCGTAACTTCAAAAAGAGATCCAAAGATTTTATTAGAATTCTCGTGCTCTGCTATAGATGTTGTAATTCTATGAGCTACATTATTTTAAAATTTGTTGCAACGACTAGCTGTATATGGCCTGCATTCTACTTTATGCGGCTTTTTATGAAATGGTACAGGGAAGCTAGCCAATAATCCACAGTGGTCAGACGTTAAGTCAGATAATACTAATTTGTTTTTTAATTCCGCCTCGTCGTTGATGTCAGCAGGCCTGTCCGGTGATAACACCCAGGCCTGCACGATCGAGGCTTCCAGGAGAAGCTCCCGGTCCAGCTGCTTCAGCGCCCACCGCGGACCACACGGGGCCTGTCGGACCGGCGCGCTCGAGGTTTGGGCGGAGACGTCAACCCGGATATACCGGTGGTCGGAATACGTCTCCACCCCCTCCATGATGCGCCATTCGATGACACGCGGTGACAGAGCGGCCACCAACCACCCTCAATTCGATAATAAGAATCGAACAACCTACAACACGTAAGGATTTCGCGAACATACTGAGTTCTAGTTAAACCGAACGCTGAAGGTTGCGATGGCTTTACCATAAATATTATTATGATACTACTGACATTACCTGTAACTTTAGACGCCGTGACTGCTGTAGTAAATACATCTGTTACTCGTACATCCTCATTTCCCTGAGTTATGGAAAATTGCCAAAGTGCACCCATAGCCGAAGACTCTCGACGCATCAGTTATGAAAGATCTTAGACCTATTAGTATAGGAAGTTCAATCGGAGTTTAGAAAGGGCCGTAGTATAACCACGGCTTTGTTGGATGTGACAGACAATATCTTGTCAGCTCAAGATAATGGTATATGCACTCCTTTGGTATTGGTTGATTTTTCACGCGCATTTGACTGTATTAACGTTCCTCTATTATTGTCAAAGATGGCGTTATAAGGATTTGACGAAGAAACAATAAAATGGTTTGAGAGCTATCTTGGCGATCGTACGCAATTCGTTGAAATACATCGGGCAGATGGCTCAATAGTTGTCTCTAGACAGCGTTCAATAAGAAAAGGGGTTCCGTAGGGATCGATTCTTGGACCAGTATTGATAATATTGTATTGTGCCGTAAAAAATATAAATAAATGCAAATACCTACCATATTTATGCCGATGATACACAAGTTTATATATAATTTAAGCCGGAAGACTATGAACAAGCATTAAACAATCTAAATACAGATCTTGAAAATATCGTGCAATGGTCCAATGCCAATACGCTTGCCTTGAACCCTACAAAAACCAAATATATGCTTTTTGGAACCGCAAGCCAGTTAAGTAAAATTAAACCCTGTGCCGGTTGTGTTACTGTTAAGGGAGAGCCTAACGAACGGGTCTACGAAGTACGTAATCTGGATCTTATCATGAACACGGAACTTTGTTGTCACAAACACGTGTCTGAGTCTATCCGTAATTGTTATGACAGACTTGCGATTTTAATTTAAATAGCCTCCTTCATGATGAACAATATGACTTTACAAAAGGTCGTTCGACTACAGACGCGGGTGTTGCTCTGCTGAAACAGATATTTAACGCATGGAAGAACTCACAAAATGCCATTGGAGTTTTCTGTGATATTTCCAAGCATTTGATTGCGTGCAACATGCAACGCTTTTACGTAAACTACGTCATTACGTTGTTCAAAATGAAGCTTTTAACGTAATGAACTCTTATTTAAATAATAGCCACCAATGTGTAGATATTAATGGTGTGAAATCATCCGGGCTACCAGTTCAGTAAGGTGTACCTCAAGCCTCAATACTGGGTCCATTCGTATTCTTAGTGTACATTAATAATTTAGCATTCTATTTAAAGGGTATCTGTGACATTGTACTGTTTGCTGATGATACCTCTCTTATTTTTAAAGTAGACACGAATAGACAAGATTTTGATGACCGACGTAAACAGTACACTCTCAAGGGTTACGGATTGGTTTACCACGAATAATCTAGTTCTCAATGCCAAAAAAACTAAATGTATAAAATTCGCTTTACCGAATGTGAGAAATCTGGGACCCAATATCGTCTTAGATAATGAGGTGCTTGAAGCTGTAGACTCGGTAGTTTTTCTGGGCATAATCATAGATGCCAATCTTCAGTGGGGATCACATATATCAAGCCTAGCGGGAAGGCTCAGTTCGGCTGCCTACGCCGTCAGGAAAGTAAGACAATACACTGACGCTGATACAGCTCGGTTAGTCTATTTTAGTTATTTTCATAGCGTTATGTCCTACGGCAATCTGCTGTGAGGCAAAGCCGCTGATATTCAAAATATTTTTGTTTTGCAAAAACGAGCTGTACGTGCAATTTACCAACTAGGCGCTACAGTATCTCTGAGAGATTTTTTTGGAGATATTGGTATTCTCATGGTGGCATCACAATTCATCTTCGCTAACATCTTATATATTAGGCAAAATATACACTTATACACTAAAAACAGTGATATTCATAATAATAGTACTAGAAATAAGGACAAACTACGTGGTCCCTTTCACCGGCTTCATAAAGTTCATAACTCATTTGTTGGGCTTGGTATAACCTTTTATAACAAGCTTCCCTCTTCTTTGCTAGATTTACATTTTAATGCGTTGAGTGAGCACAAAGTTTGTGTTCTTTGTGTGTACGAGATCAGCGTAAACTGGAAGTGTATGGCTTAATGTGTAGCCGTGTGTACCTATTGCTTGCTCATTTTATGCAACTTCGTGTTTAAATAGATAATTTCAACTTACGTACGTACGTTTTTAATAAATAAAACTTTCAGTCAATTATAACTTTTGTTTTCTCTGTAATAAAGAAAACTTTGAATTCCCCATTTTGTACGTGGCTAAAACCCTATACGCGAAAAGCCAAAAAAAAAGAAACCTCATTCTTTTAGTCTATGGCCGATCGCCATTGTTAGATGCACGCGCATAGGAAAACTGATTAATTTTTCCCGCCATTGCCAAAAAGTAAATCACAACTCGTTTTCACTGTTGAAGACATAGGGTGAATTTCCCAAATTACTTATTTTTTGTCTTCGGTGAAATTAGTATTTGAAAAAAGGAATATTTTTCTGTTTTTTTTAAAGAACGTCAGTGCAGCCTTCGTGCAACACTTCAGCGTGACGTCATCATCATCATATTTTTTTATTTTTATTTATTTATTTATTTGTTAACATAGGTAAATAAAATACAGATCTTATGTTTAATGAACAGAGAGCGCTATGTTATGGCCGGAGGCGTACAAATATGGTTTGGAAATCTAAATGACAATTACTTACAATAATAAAACTATACTAAAAATATTTAAAAAAGAAAACATGCATAATAACTATGGCGATTATTGAATTAAAATAAATTGAAGAATTAAATAATAATTTATGCCATAATTATGTCAGACCTAAATGAGGAATTAATAAAATGTAAAAAAAATATATAAGAAATAAAATTAAAAAAAAAAGTCTAAGTCAAAATAATTGAATGTCAATATTAATAATTGTAATGCTAAATTAATTCGTCATTTAAGTATTCGTCAATCGTATAATAACATTTTTCATTTAAAAACAATTTCATTTTTTTCTTAAATTGTGTAAAATTTAATTCTTTTATGGCGTCTGGGATTTTATTATAAATGCGTGGAGCCATACCCAGGACACTTTTTTTTTACTAATGCAGTATTACATTTATAATTACTCAAAGAATTTTTGTACTGACTACGAATTGGAACATTTCGTACCATTGTAATTTTTTCAAAAAGATTGGGATTTGTTTTAACGAAGACACTAATTTCTAATATGTATATCGCCGGTAGCGTAAGTATTTTTAATGATTTAAAATACGGTGCACAGCTGTCATCTGTTTTCAGACCACACATGGCTCTAATGCACCTTTTTTGTGCCTTAAATAGTAATTCCTTATCCGTGGAATTACCCCAAAAAATTATTCCGTATCGTAGAAGTGAGGCTTCTAGACCATGATACGCAACAAGTAACGCGTCTATGTTTACTTTTCTAGCCAACTGAAAAAGGGCATAGGCAGATTTATTAATTTTTTTACATAGCTGTTCTATATGAGCTTTCCAATTAAGGTTATTGTCAATATGGATACCTAAAAACACACTAACATTTACTTCTTCTATTTCGTTGCCATTGTAATTGACACACACTTTTGGAGCTTCAATTCTTTGGTGGAAATGCATAACTTTGGTTTTCTTGAGGTTGATTATTAAATTATTCATATTAAGCCAATTTATTATGTCAGCAAGAGTATTATTAATGTCAAATTGTTAAATATTTAAGTCCTTACATTTTACTATGGCAGTGCTATCGTCTGCAAACAAAATAATTTGTTGTTGTGTCACTTTTGGCAAATCATTTATGTAAATGAGAAATAAAGGTGGCCCAAGAACGCTACCTTGAGGCACTCCATATTTTATACTTCTGAAATTAGACACATACGTTCGTTCTGTTTTGGTTTTTGCGCACACTCTAGTGATTTCAGTGCATTGCAGTCTATTACTTAGATATGATTCTAATAATTTTAAAATGTTCCCTCTGATGCCATAGCAATGCAATTTGTCTAAAAGGATTTTGTGATCAACATAATCAAAGGCTTTCGTCATGTCTGTGTAAATAGCGCAGATGGGAGTCTTTTTATCAACAGCAGACATAACATTATTTAAAAGGTCGAAAATAGCCATGTTAATTGTTTTATTTCTCCGGAAACCGTTTTGTTCTTTACACAACATATTAAATTTGTGAAGATATTGGTATATGGAATCATAAATAACTTTTTCAAAGATTTTAGAAAAAACAGGAATTTTAGCTATTGGTCGGTAATTTCTTATATTCGTCTTGTCTTCCCTTTTGTGGAGCGGTTTTATTATTCCTTTTTTCAGGCCTTCGGGATAGATGCCCTCGGTAATACATAAATTAATAATGTGTGCTAGAGCAGGTGCTATAAGCTCATTTACATATTTAATCACTTTCGTAGATATACCGTCAAAACCTACAGTACTAGTATTTTTAAGCGTCTTTATGGCTAAAATAATATCGGATTTTAGAACAGGCTGCATAAACATTGATTGTATTGTCAAATTAGGTAGCTTATTATTTATTTTAATGTCATTTGTTATATTATTCTCAATGTCATCTATAAAGTAGTCGTTAAATGCATTTGCTATGTCAATTGGGTTTGTGTATGTCAAATTCCCTGTTTTTATTGTCAGTATCTGTTCTTTAGGTAGGTTAGTTTTAGATCTATTAACTATCTGCCATGTGGCTTTCGATTTATTTTGCGAGTTGCTTATAAAGTAGTTATTTTGTGCCTTCTGAGTTAGTCTAACAATTTTTTTATACTGCGTAGTGTATTTTTTTAAGTCACTCTTAGCTTTTTTTGTTGGGTGTAGTCTATAAGCCCACAATAACCGTCTCTGTTTCTTACTACAGGTTTTTATGCCATGAGAAATCCATTTAACCTGTTTGTTAGTATTTATAGTTATTATTTTCTCTGGAAAGCAGAGATTGTAAAAGAATACCACCATACCATACCAAGACCACTTCCTCAAGCTTTCGAGCGGCGAGTCACACAGCCAGCCAGCACCCACACGGCTTCAACGGGTATCCTGACCACCTGCATGCAGCGAACCGCATGCCTGGTCATCACACACAGCCTCATCCGCAACAAGCGACCACGTGCCGTGGTCGCTTGTTGCGAATTTACTGCTCTTCGGCCGGTCGAGAGCTCAATCTCCCGGTCGACAACAGCAGTCAGCCACATCGCGGCGCTGTACCACGACGCACCGGAGCAGCGCCGGCCCCGACTCACTGGGGTTCGCACCACCGCAGACAGTTCCGACTCACCGCGAACTATGCGACGCGCGGTTCCGACTCACTGGAACCACTTCTGGCACTGGCAAGCATCACAATATGCACTGACTCAGCTCACTATCGACCCCCACTATCGACCTCCAGTCTCCTGGGGGGAGTGATGTAGCGGCACTACAAATAAAAATGCTTCGCAACAAAAATCTAAAAACGCAAAAAGGAAAGTGGCGCCATCTACAATGCCACAGGCGAACTATCATAGCAATTCTACATCGCGCAATCAGAGTTTACCACGGCACTCGAACGTATACAAAAAATCCCGACAATACCCGTCTGGTCGGAGGATCCTCCTTTACCAGCATTGGTATGAGTGAACCTTACACCCTGTTCCTCCCCCCCGAGTGGGTTCCCGCATTGTCGTTGCGGGGGGGCTCAGTAACCGTGGATTCCGGCCACGGGAAGCCAAGAGGAACCCAATGGTGGGGCCGCTCGTCAGGGCTTTTGCCTCAAAGCCGACGACGTAGCGGCCAAAAAGTAGGTTGCGGTGAAGTGCACCGCAACTGAGGTGGGCCGCGATGTCGAATGGGAGGCATCGCGGCTGAGGGTTACGGGCTGCGGTAGAGGAGGAGTGCCGGTGCTTCTGAGCAGCGCTCTTCCCTTCCGTGGCCTGGACGGGGCCGCCACCGTTTGATGGCGGACGCTGTGGGGCCGCAGGGGAAGAGGAGTGTCGGTATAGCGTCAGCCGCTCTCCCTATCCCCTGCGGCCGAAAAGAGGTAGACGGGACGGCGCGTTGTGTTCCTCACGCGCGCCGTCAAAGATGTCAGCAACCACAGGTGGGGTCCGGAAGGGCCGATGCCTGCCAGGGGTGCGGGTTTGTTCGAAAGAGATACCACAGCCCCTGGCGTACGGGCTACTGAGGGAACACGGGTGGGTTTTAGTCAGTAAAAGTCTGACACGCCCTCCTGCTCTACTCAGCAGGAGAAGTCATTTGATGATTTCCCACCCAAAAAAAAAAAAAAAAACACCCTGTTCCTCATACCTCTAAAATACTGTAAAGTTGTTATTTTAAAAACCAACAAATAAACTAACTCCAAACCAATTATTTTTATCACCACTTTTTATTTGAATATTTTTTTGCGCCCTTAATCAACCACCAATAGAAAGCGATTATTAAAACATAATAATTATTGTAATTTATTTGTTGTCTATCCATATTAACTACATTTTTAAATATTTTTATAAAAGTAAATTAACAAAAACATTTAAAAATATAAATTGTGGTCCGCCGGTATCGGGAGCAGGGTCCAAGCAACCGGTGGTTTGGCTCCAGAGACAGGAACCTCCTCACGATGCGAGCAGTATCGAGGAGTACTGCCTTCTGAATCAGGCCTTTGATCCAACCGCCTAACGAGAGCCTCGAGAGATGTTGATCGAGGCTTTACTACTTTTTTAAATAACACAGATACAGTTTCTTTTAAGAGAATGATGTGTTATCATTAACCTATTTTATTATGGTTGTACTAATGTGGTTATTTATATTAGTTAGTACAATTCCATGCCTATAGATGTAGTTACGTGTCTCAACATTACGCAATAAACTTGTTCTTGAACACTTTAAATTCATTAATATCTTTGGATTGAGCAAAGCGATTGAGATGACACAAAAACTATTAGATACTCCGACTTATACACAATATTTGAGTATGAAAGTTAACCATTATATTGATTTCTGGTTGTATTGGTTATTTATATTTGTGAGTACCATTTCGTGCCAATAAATATCTTTAAGTGTTTCAACGTCTATATGTACACCATAACATTTAAGTCGTCTTACAAAGGCAGCCCACTTCATGTATTCAATGACTACAATACATTGTTTTTTTTTTTTTAAACATTTATAAATCATTATGGTGGCGTAGTATGCCAGAAAAAAATCAAGTTTCACCCGCGCCTCTGTTCATACACGACGAATACAAAACACAATCCCTTCCCGCCAACATAAACTTTTAGCCCGGTATTTAAAACAAGAATTAAAACAAATTTCACCCCCGCTACACTTACTTACCTCTCTAATGAAACTCGACGAAAACAAAACACAATCCCTTCGGGCCGTGTTCCCCGGCTTATATATAACTGATATTTTATCCTTCTGTCGTATGTATATGCAAAATAATCAGATGAAATGACTATGATCAATTATTTTTTAGTGTTCATTATTACTTGTTTGCCAAGCAATTAATCAGTTTGAATTTCTATTTTGCATGATGTAATTAATTATTTTTACTATTGTGATGTTTTAAATTATTTATTGCCTACCTAGTGGCATTCATTATCTTTTGAACTTTCTTTTGTTAATTTGCGGATAATGTAGTGGGCTGCAGTATTGCTAAAATTTTGTATTAATATTTATTTGTTTAAACACATATTGTATCTGTTTATTGTCCCTGAATAAATAAAATAAAAATCAATGAAAGTATTTACTATTGCGTCTATAAGTTATTTCGATTATTTGAGGTCCGTTTGCACTACAAATATAAATATTCAAATTCAAATTTATTTATTTTGGGACAACGAGATCCAAAGATTAGTTTACAAAAAAAGAAAAAACTTAGAAAAACGATTGTTAGTACCTACTTAAATAAAACTACAAGGACAGCACTCAGTTCACACACAGTACACACAGTTCTACACACAGATTTCCCTGCGCTGAGACACCCCGTCACGTCATGATAACCAATAGGGAGATGCCTCCCTAAAAGATCATCAGACGAACGAAATGCCTCAACAAAGGGGCACGTACATCTTCAGCTATAGTTTTTAGGATGCTGTTGTGACTCCCCCGCACCCTCCTCATAAGTGACACGACTTTTTTCCGAATGACGGCATGAAAGCCATCAGTATGAGCCTGCGCAAACATCTCAGAGGCACTGCAGAAACGAGGAAGTCCTAACATCATCCTGAAAATGTTATTGTATTGGACGCGCAGAGTGTCTAGGGATTTTTTGGTATGGCAAACCCGTAGGCCACCCGTGTACAAACCCTGACAATAAGCTTTAAATAGCGTGAGCTTGACTTGGTCCGTACAACGGGCGAATCTACGGGCCAGCATGTTGCCACGAACTGACAGAGCTCTGCGCTTCCTTTCTATTTCAACATCATCTTTAAGGTCGTCGGTAAGGTAATGTCCAAGGTACTTAAATTGTGACAACCTATCTAAGTTCACACCATTCAAAGTAATGGCTGGAACAGATTCAGGACACTTACCGGCGGCATTAAAGACCATGTACTGACTTTTCTTTACATTATAAATAAGTCCTGTGACTCAGCATAGGCTTCACAAACTTTCAGCATCTCTCCGAGCGCCCCTGCAGTGGGACTCAGCAGCACCATGTCATCGGCGTAGCTGATATAATAATACTAATAACACTAATACCACCCACCCGGCATCCGCCACGCATGCTGCTGAGTTCCACTATGAAGTCCTTTACATACAGGCTGAAGAGCTTTGGAGAGGATAACCCCCCAGCCTCACGCCGCACTCCAGCCTGTACGAATCGGAAAGAGTGCCTGACCATTTGACACAGTTCGTCTGGTTATTGTACCAATATTTAAAGAGGTTCAACATCTCCAACGGTATGCCACTATCCCCTAGCTTCCCCCAAAGCACCTCGTACGACACGAGGTCAAAGGACTTGGAGAGATCCAGAAAACAGGCATACACCGGTGTCTTACGATCCGTGTAGTACTGGACAGTGTGCTTGAGACTTAAGACTGCGCTCTCAGTAGATAGTCCGGGCCGAAACCCTAACTGCACATCGTGTAGTTTTAGATACTTTTGCAAGCAAGAATCAAACAAACTGTCCAGCACCTTGGCTATCATATTTAGTGCTTAACGATTTTTTAACACCGTCCTATTTTTCTCAATCGTGTGCAGTTCCACCCTCTCGGAGGTCAGCGCTAATAGCTGCAACATAGTTTTTTAAACTATCGTAGCTGTTAACGAACACTAAAAAAATTAAATTTAAAATTTAAAAAACCCCCGACCCAAAAAAAAGGCCTATAAATATTATTTTTAGTTTTTAGAGTTTTTGTTTGGGTCGGGGATTTTTTAAATTTTAAATTTAATTTTTATTTCTTGCTTTTTAAACTTAATATCTCCCTTAAATCACCATTTATCTATAATCTATTCATTGAGACCTTTTCAATGAGCCCAAACACGAAACTTCTGCTGTTTGTTGGTCAATAACTTGGGTTTCCTGGAAATTCCAGGTGTTGCTCCAGCATCAGTTCAAGGTTATTTTATTCGTCTAATATCATTGAAGTAATAGAATCCTAAATTTTGAGTTGATCAGAGGCTAAAATCCCTTTTTCAACCAGAAAAGAGCTGTTAATCTTCAAACGGCTGAACCGATTTTGATGAAACATATCTAAGAACACTCCCGACTAATACACCTTTCAAACAAAAAAACTAAATCAAAATCGGTTCATCCGTTCGGGAGCTACGTTGCCTCAGACAGATACACACACACACACACACACACACAGACACGTCAAACTTATAACACCCCGTCGTTTTTGCGTCGGGGGTTAAAAAAGATATGGAGAAAATCTACCCCACCGAGTACACATATAAATTTGTTGCAGTTAAATTGAATAAAAAAATAAAGAATTTTGAATAATTTTTTATGCCTTATACCAGAAGTGGACAAATAATCATAATTAAAAGTATTTTGTATGATTTTGCTCTCTTGCTCTAAATCACTTTTTAATGTTGCCATATTATATTAACAAAGATCAGAATAGGGGAAAAATGTTAATTTAACGCTTAAGAAAAATAAAACCATACGCATAGCAGGCCTAAAACATACTCGTAAATTATTCGTAACCTAAATGTATTTAACATATCTATCTTATCTATATAAATAAAGAGAGAAGTCCTGACTGACTGACTCATCAACGCCCAGCCCAAACCCTTGGACCTAGGAAGCTGAAATTTTGCACTGAGGTTCCCTTTATAATGTGGACAAGAAATAAGGAAGGATTTTTCGAAATTCAACCCCTAAGGGAGTTAAATAGGGGATGAAAGTTCCGCGCGGGCGAAGCCGCTGGCAAAAGATAGTAATAATATAAATCGAACCAACTATTATTTAATTTATATATGTTAGTGCAGTTACTTAGAGGATAATTTCACGTTACTACTGGCAGCACCGCCGACAAATGTCAATTGTCACCATAATGACAATTTGTTGTTAACCCTTAAATACCTATACCTTATTGAAGGCACATCAAGTTTGAGCAACCTAGGCAAATATAATTTCGGATCGAAAACACAAGTATTGGGTTTTATTTTTCTTGTTGTGATCACACACAGAACGTAATTATCTTGCAGCTCTCTAGTCTATCTGCCTCATTAGTTCTACTTCCTGCGGTTGCAAAAAGCTGTTCGTCGTCGAGTTGCAATAGCCGACAGTAATATTTTACAGGCATTTCATCTGTGAAATACTGGCTCCAGATCTAATGCGGAGAAGACGAGGGGTTGAAAATGTCTCTATAAGGTGTTCCTCTCTTTTTGACAGCATGTTATGTTGCTATGTTCGTGTGCGATAAGACGCCACCGTTTTAATGATGACCAGCGAAAGCGATTCATACCGCAATCGTTTATTTTCCTGGACCTCAATAAATGAGCTCAGCCTATCGCAGTTCACTGCTGGACATAGGCCTCTCCCAGGTTGCTCCACAACACTCTAGAAAGCAAAACTCTTTTTCCTGGACCTGTTAGTTCGCAATTGCTACAATGGGGCTTCTCCGTCTGACGATGATGAAAAGGGGAAAAACCGGAGGCGTAATTTATAGCAGATTGTCTTACACTAAAGCCGACTCTTATTCGCCAACAATTTCAGAATCCAATCCTCGAACTTCCTCCAACACAAAATCATCTCGTATATCAACCTCCCCATCAATACAGTCTTTATTCGGTTATCCTCTTCATCGGATTGTTTTACCACCAGACAACACGCAATAAATATATTATTAGACGCCATTTTTCACTTAAGCAATTAAACAGATTCAATATTAAAAGTTACGTAACTACCTACTATCTTCTACGTTTGCGCCGGTTTGCTTTCGGTAATTCGGTATTCGTTCGTATTGTGTGTATGTTTTCGTTTGTACGTTTATTTTTAATGGTATCGCAGCCCCATGCGAGTGCTCCACTTAACTGTGTAATACGAAATCGTTCATTATACGTTTATAATAGGTCTTTACCTATGAAATTGCCGTTTTGTATGAAAAAATTTAAACGAATTTTTTTCATGAATTTTTTATTTGTATTAATCGAAGTAATCACCCATGCAATCAATGCATCTTTGCCATCGCAGTGGCAGTTTATTGATGCCCTTCTTAAAGAAATCAGCTGGACGGGAGGCAACAAATTCTTCAAAGGCATTTTGTACTGCCTCTCGGGTATTAAATTTTTTTCCCGCCAAGAAGTTATCCAAATTCTGGAAAAAGTAGTAGTCTGTAGGCGCAAGGTCTGGTGAGTAGGGCGGATGACGGAGAGCTTCCAACCCCAGTTCTTGCAACTTGGAGACCGTCTGCTGTGCAGTATGAGGTCGCGCGTTGTCGTGCAGGAGCAGCGGAGACGAGCGATTGACCAATGCTGGTTGGAGATGCGCCAGCTTCTCCATCATTGTGTTCAGTTCTTCACAGTACACATCTGCAGTAATGCTCACCCCGTTTGGTAAGAAGCTGTGATGAATCACACCGGCGCTAGACCACCAAACAGTGACCATCACTTTTCTAGGGGTAAGTTTTCGTTTAGGGCATTGTTTAGGTGCTGAACCAGGATCCAACCAACTTGCTGAGCGCTTACGGTTATCAAACAGAATCCATTTTTCATCGCAGGTAACAATGCGGTTCAAAATTCCTTCATTTGTGTGTCTGTTGAGCAGTGCAAGGCACGTCTCGACGCGTACTTCGCGCTGGCGATCATTGAGTTCGTGGGGCACCCATTAATTGTCAAGCTTTTTTACCTTGCCAATTTGACGCAAATGGACCAATATTGTTTTGACGCTAACGTCGAAAGCTGCTGCTAATTCAGCCGTAGATTGTGTATCATCAGCTTCCACAATCGCCTTTAATTCGTCATTGTCGACCAAAGTCTTCGGACGACCGCGAGGTTCATTTTTCAGGTCGAAATTTCCAGAACGGAAGCGAGCAAACCAATAACAGGTGGTGCGTTGGTTTGTAGTGTTAGCTCCGTAAACGTCGTTGATGTTGCGTGCCGCTTGTGCCGCGTTGCTGCCACGACGGTACTCATATTCCATAATTACTCGAATTTTTAACGTATCCATGATGACGAAAAAGATTGAAATGCGATGAAAATGTAACACTAATCAATAAAGAAATGACTACTTTTAGAAAAAAAAATCCATGTTTTTAAAATAAAATTAATTTGAAATTAGAATTCTTAGCCAAACAAAAATTATTTTGATTTGAAATGGCCAGTGCTGCAGAACGGCAATTTCATAGGTAAAGACCTAATATTTATTAGTATCTTAGCCCGACGCGAAACTTTTATGCTATATAAAATAGTTGCAAACTATAGATTTTCTCAGATTATAAAAAAACTGCTCTCCTAGTTTTATACCATTCATGTCAAATTCCTGACACAGATATAAATACACAATAATCTATATAAAATACCTTATTCGTGAGGAAAAGTTCAACTTTTTTAAACCCTCAAATTTTTTTTCCACTGTTGCTGAGCAACATCCGCCTTTATAATCTTGTTTATAGAAGATTAGTAGTATTCAATGATATAGATTTGATATCTGTACATTCTGGTGTACAAGCCCATACTATTTTTGGCCATCTTCTTTGTTAACCTGTTTTTAGTTCCAACTAATATTTGATTTGAATTGAGTTGAGAGAGACAGAACGTTCGTGTGGTTCAAAACTTGAGACAGCTTCTTGATTTGTCTAAGCAAACTTGATTCCAATACAGAAGACAGACGAGACACACTTGGTCAAGAGTTAATCGCATTCAACGGATTGTTATACTTATTTCGTGAAGGGGCAACTCTAAAAGAAAAAAATATTTCAAAGAAATTCTTCATTCGATGTAATCATCTGTTTCCTTTGATATGCAAAGTATATTTCGAGATTAGTGCATAGTATATACTATGCACTAATCTCGAAATCAGAATCTTAGCTTACTACTACGTTTTGGAACTATAAACTCAAAAACGACGTGACAAAGTTGAAATTCAAGTATGAAACCAATTTTATTTAGGACCTTATTACTTCACAAGTTGAAATAAAAATGTATTTTGATTGTTGATTTTACACACATCCACAAATCGTTCGTGCCAAGTAGCTTGCAGGTAAAATTGGAGGCCACACTCCAAATAATAAGTGAACACAACCTGTGGGCTAATGCTCTCTCGCTCTTAAATGCATACATAAGAACCAGATAGTGATATGTGTTTTCTCTTTCTTATGTATGTATTTAGAAAGAGAGCGCTAGCCCACAGTCGTCTTCACTTAGGTATTTAGAGTGTTGCCTCCACTTTTTTAACCGACGAAAAAACGGAGGAGGTTACTCAATTCGACGCGTATATTATTTATTTTTTTAATGTATGACCACGCATATCTTTTTACAGAATAGTTCGATTTTGATAATAATTTTTTTATTGGAAAGGGTATACTCCGAAGTTGATTCTATATAAATTTGGAAAAAAAACTCTAACCCTAAGGGTAGGAAAACAGGGATGATTGATTGTTCACTCACTGATTGTAATGTAAAACTACGCATAACTGATTACAGAGTAGTCCGATTTTGATAATTATTTTTTTATTGGAAAGGCTCGAAGTTGGTCCCATATAAATTTTGAAAAAAAAACTAACCCTAAGGGGAGGAAAACAGCTGAGTAGAACGTGATTGATTGTTTACTCACAGATTTTAATACCGGGTTGTAAAAAGTAATAAAAAATTAAGCATGTAGTAATTAGTAGATTATAGCCACAAAAAATTGTAAAATAATAACTTTTAACAACAAAATTAAACCGCTGAAAAACTGAAAAGAAAAAAATTATAAACCTGCTGTGTTTAACCTTAATAACTAAGTTCGGAAGGCGGTGACATAAAATTATAATACATTTCCAAAGTCACCGACTTTTTTGTTAAAAAGTTTTTTTTCGATAAAATTTTAATGTATCGTGTTTCTGTTCCACAAAAAGTTTTAAAATATCATGTAGTTACTCGTGATATTTTATACCTAAGTCTAATAAATTTCATGAAAAATCTAATTTAAGATAGGCAATTTTGGTTTATCGCCCTCTTAAAAAAAGAGAAAATATTCATTAAGACGCATGACGTAGTTTGAAACACCACGAAATGGATATAGAATGAATGATGGAATGTAATGGTATACGTATCTTCTACCATTTGATACGTAAACATTATAAACAGGGTGTTTCATAATTCTAAAGCATTATGTTTAAAATTGTTACCATTAACTAAGATAAAAGGTACCTTTTATCTTAATTAATGGTAACAATTTTTAAATCGCGCCTAGCGGTATTTTATGTCGGATACATTGAGTGGACCACCTTTGTAAGACGACTAAAATGTCACGGTGTATAAAAGGAGAAACTAACTGACTGACAAATCAACGCACAGCCGAAACTACTAGGACTAGGAACGTCAAATTTTGCACACGGTTTCCTTTTATAATATAGGGGAGCACTAAGAAGGGGTTTTTGGAAATTCGACCTTTAAGGGGGTGAAAAGGCGGGATTTTGTTTGTATTGAAAATCATATTCCTTGAGTTAATAAACTTGAAACTTGGCTCAAATACTTATCTAAGTAAATTATAAAGTTGATCATTTATTGTTTTTCTAAACTAAAGGGGGATTGGGGGGTGCCAAACTTTGTATGGAAGAATTTTAACGCGCTGTCGGATTAACTCGAAACTCAGTATTTATACCTAAAACCAAAAATAAAGAATAATGTTTAACAGGGTTTGGATGTTAGTTAGGTAATCACGCAAAAACGACAAAACGGATTTGGATAAAATTTGGCACACAGATAGATTATAACCTAGATTAACACACAGGATACTTTTCATCCCAGTGGTATGTTCCCGCGGGATAATTTTCGACATCCACGCTGGCGAAGCTGCGGGCGGAAGCTAGTTACGTAATAAAGTTTTTCTTGAAAACTTTAAATTGATTAATATCTTTTGATTGAGCAAAGTGATTGAGATCAAACGAAAACTAATAAATACTCCAAGTTATACACAATATTTGAGTATGAACATTAACTATCTTAATTTCGTATTTTTGATGTGATACCTGATCAAATCATACATCTTAACAGATTTCCGACTAACTGACAAACCAACAAACAGACAAACATAAAAAAAATGCAGCAGAAAAAAAGAGAGGGGAAACAAAACTAGGATCCCCATGTCAGTCTGAGTTTCGTAGAAAAAGTAAAGTAAAACAATGCAAAGAGGAACTTTTTTTTTTTTTTTTGGGTGGGGAATCATCATCAAATAACTTCTCCCACTCTGGGTGGAGCAGGAGGGCGTGTCAGACTTTTACTGACTAAAACCCACCCGTGTTCCTTCAGTAGCCCTTCAGCCAGGGGCTGTGGTGTCTCTTTCGAACAAACCCGCACCCCTGGCAGGCATCGACCCTTGCGGGTCCCATCACTTTTTGTGCTGACATCTCTTTGAGGCGCGCGTGGAACACAACGCGCCGTCGACTTGGGCTTGGTCCTTACCGGACAGCGAGCTACCCATTACTCGCCGTCCGCAAGCCCATGCCTACGGTGGCCGGAAATCGGCCTGGGATTCCCGACGCCCAGGGCGTCTCCGTATCCTGCGGCGGCTGGGGTCGCGAGGGCGCATATGCTGCCTCTCCCTCACGTGCGCCGCCTCCCTCTTCGCGTGCATCACTGCTTCGCTGAAGGAGGTGACGGCTTCCCATGCCCTCTCGCTCCGTACCATGGCCTGGACCAGGGCCGGACGCGAGAGGTCGCCGCCGCCGATCGCCTCCACGAGGACACGGCGGTGCTCCGCCCAAGCAGGGCAGACCGCCACCGTGTGCTCCACCGTGTCCTCAGGGCGATCTTCGCAGTGGAAACACCCGGGCGTTTCCTCCCACCCTATCCGAAACAGGAACCTCCCGAAACAACCGTGTCCGGTGAGGACCTGCGTCCAGCGGAAGGTGAGGACGCCATGCCGCCTCTCCAACCACTCCTCAAAGAGGGGACTTACCGCCGCAATCGTGGCGTGCCCAATGTAAAGAGGTACTGACATAGTAACTCGATCTTTGTAAAGTTTTGGGGGTCGATGATTTGCGACCAACAAAAGGTGTTTGTTGCCAATCGTGTGTCTTAATATGAAGGGAGAGACTTACTGTTGAAAATGATTTCAGACAGACAGGAACATTTCAGATTTCATTTCATTACTCCCTATAACGGGTGGTAATGAAAACTCTAATGTGAAAATTGTATGTAAAAACACGTTTTTAAATACGATAAATCGTTGTGCATCGGTACATTTTCTGTTAGAGCGTGGGTAAAATCTAGCAAACATTGATTGTTGACGGCAGTTTTTACGAAAAGATTAGTTTGGCTCTGACAGGATTACGGCCAAAATCCCAAAGGCCAGCGGAAAACCCGTTCTGAAGGGCCTCTAGAATCTGTTTGATTCGATAATACTCGAGGGCAAAATGCCAAAGGCATGGAACAGAGGTGTGGTGGTACTTTTCTTTATGCCCTTTATTGCCCTGAAATTTTCATTTTTTGAGTTTATTACTTACCTATTATTGTATAGAATGAAGTTCGTCCAACTTATCATACAGCTATGCTGCTGGGGAGTTTGTTGCGCCACTTCTTCTTCCCAGCTAAAGCACTAGGAAGTGTCGAAGGGTGGGCGTTTTTGGGGGACTGTCTTATGTATGTTGACGTTCGAAAAGTGCTGATTCTCAGCCTAGTTTGAATAAATGACTTTTGGTTTTGATTGATTTTGATTAAGAATTGAAGGGCTATCTCACTTCTGAGCTATATTAGGCGACGTCCTAACAGTTGCCCGTGTTTGCCTTTGGGTCATAGAAATCCATAATTATGTGTATCAAATTTCTTCTTATTGGTCCAGTAGATTTGGAGCAAATTGGCTCTGACAGACGGACAGGGTTACGATTTTCATTTGGACGTACCGAACCATAAAAAATGTTATACTTTATAACAGTAGATTTTTATTTTTTATTGTTAAGTATATTAATTAAATTGAATCAGATCTTGATTTACACAATTATTATTTGTCTCAGAGCAATCAAAACGTAGAGTGCAGTAGTGGCAAGCAGTAACGTGGGAAGAGAAGTGATAGTATATGCGGCGCTGTGGCAAGCGTGTTCTCCGGGCCCGATGCAGGCGGCGTACGCCATGAGGTGCGGCAGCTGGCTCTGCTCGTACAGCCCCGTGAACATAGAGTGGTGCGGCCCGCGCGCGAACACCGCCACGTCGTCACCGCCGTGAGTCTCTGACTCCAGCGGCACGTCGACGTGAGCCTCCCAATCAAGAGCACCTGCAAAATGTTTTCTTATCATCATCATCATTTCAGCCGAAAGACGTCCACTGCCGGACATAAGCCTCCCCTAAGCTCAGCCAACTCGACCGGTTCTGTGCTTCCCGCATCCATCGGACTCCTGCGGAGCTCACAAGGTCATCGGTCCAACTTGTGGGAGCCCTTCAAACTTTACGTTATGAAATATATATTGTTTTTATAAACTAATATTAAAAAAAGATTAGATTTTCTGCAAGTTTGATTGTTGCACTTTCACGGTAAAACGGCTGAACGGATTTGGATGAAGTTTAGCACATAGGTAGGACAAGACCCGGATTATAACATATAATACTTTGATTCTGGGATCGAGACTTATGCGAGTTAAACCGCGGGGCGTATCTAGTTTAAATTAAAATGGAAAACTAACGGAAATTGTGCTCAGCAGTTACGTCGGGTCGAACTCCATTCACATGTTGTCGGAATCCTGGTCCGTTAGTATAGGACAGCGTCATGTAAGGCATACGGTCAGCTCCCAAATCTCTGGAGGGACCAAGAATGTCATTGCCACGTTGCGAGTATCCGTTGAAAGCCATAACGTGAGCGTGGTCCGCCGTCACCACGATTAGCGAGTCGTCTTCTGACAGCATCTTTGCGGCGCGCGCCACGGCCAAGTCCATCTCGAGTGTCTCGTCGAGCGCTAACTCCGCGAGATTGTCGTGGTGCGCGTGGTCTATGCGGCCTCCCTCCACAAATAAAAAGAATCCCTTTTCGTTCCGACTTAATGAGCGAATTGCTATCTCGGTTAGCTCGGCGAGTGTAGGCTCAGTTGTGAGATTAGATTGCTTATGGTACTGTAGGTGATTATTCTCAAACAGTCCTAACAGATAGTCAGGAGGTGACAACAACGACTCTTTCAACTGCTCTCGGTTCCATATGTATCGGTGACCGACGTTTCGTGAAGCCTTGTCGCTCTGCCACTCTTCAATTAAGTTTCGACCATCAGTTCTGAGCCCAGGTGAACCCTCATCATCACTGCTCGTGGTAGGAATGAATTCCCGCCGCCCGCCTCCTAAGATAACCTATCGAAGATAAACCAACCTTTTCATTAGCATAAAAAGTACTAGAGTACTAATGTATTAGAGTGGAACTGTGGAACAACGACGCGCGTTCCGAGTGATTTACTGCGATCTACCCACTTATGAACTAGACTTATTAAAATAACTAGGTAATCTTTACTTATTATGACAAATTCACTACTAGGTACTACTAACTGCACGACGAGCGCTCTGGACTATGTTAATTATTACCTACCTACATTATTATTTTTTAAACTTTGTTTCTCATTAAGTGATTATGTAAATCTTAGAGAAATAAATGATATTTTGAACCGTAACTGCAGCTGGTCGGACTCGCAAAATTGCATGTAGTTGAACCAACAATAAATGGTAAGGGGGAAGAAATATGATTGACTATCGAACAGGTGAAAGTAAAGTTCAGATGTCGGTTGTCTCGTAATTAAACCAAACAGACAAACACGATTATGTTCAGGTAAACAGCCATCGTGTGTTTGTGAAAAGGGCCTAAAAAATCGATTCGACGCAATATGAGATAGGTACTCACGTATCTCATGTTCCGACAAATCGCTTTCGTCGTTATGAAAGTATAAATACTTGAGATTTACGGAACCATCACAAGATGTGACGAGGTACACATGACGTGGTACTAACTTACTACTAATTACGTACTAACTTTGAACTTGTCGCCGGGGTGCATGTGCACTAGCTGGTGCGCGATGTCGGGACAGCGCACGGTGTCGTGGCCGTCCCGCTTAACGGCGGCGTCGTTCTCCCAGTGCCGGTTGGCCGCCTTGGCGTACACGCCAGCTGGCGACGCGTGGGTGATGCGCGTCGTCGTCACAATGCCTGTCAGTACACATATTAGATAATATGCAGTGTCTCTATTTTTTGCATAGGAAATAATGCGTCTATAGTATATCGATACAAACCGGCATCACGGCCATCTAAGAGCGCCCACTCTGCAATGGACTGCAAGTGGTGCACGGGGTCGGTGGAAGCGTTGCAGTCCCAGCGCGGTACGGCGGCGCTGAGTCCGAGCGTGCCCTGGTTGGCCTTCGCCCCGCACAGATACGCGGTCGCGGAGCACGCCGAGTCCGCCACTTGAGCGTTCACACAATATGTCTGCAGGAAACCATAGTGCATTGTTATGAGACATTACCAAATGTGTGAAATCTTCCAATTGCTCTACAGTTCCAGAATACTCACCTTCACTAACCCAGAAGTAGGAAAAGTCTCAAAATGCATCTTAGCCTCCTCGCCGGTGGCGCCGCGTCGCTGGCCAAGCAGCGTGCGCGCGGCTGCCAGCGTGGGCACGGACATGCCGTCGCCCAGGAACATCACCACGTTGCGCGCCTTACCGTCCCGGACGCGTGCCAGGCGTGCGCGTATGGCGGCCTGCGCCTCATCGCGCCAGTGCTCAGCGCTGGTCTCGCCGAGCACTGGCGTGGAGGGAGTGCCGGTGGCGGGCGGCTCGTCGGTGGGGTGGTAGCGGTCAGCGGGCGACACGCCTGCGGTCACCGCAGTCACCACGAGTGCCACCAACACAAGCTTCGGCGGGAACATGGCAAGGCGTCCGAATAGTCGAGTGGATCTGCTACCCCGTTAAACTGCTTATATGTATCACCTTTATATCCAATTATCTAATCTTTGACTGTTGTCATTATTATAACATGCATGCCAAACATGTACTTCATTTCCCTGTTACATTCGTGTCAAATGATAAAATAATGAACCGTCATATACGTACATAGATACTTATGTATTAAATGTCTTGATTGACGACGCAGGGCACCGATTTCGTTGCCGGTGTGACTTATCAAGTTGTTTATTAGTTGAAAAGCTTATAGCCACAGCTACGGGCGGAATTATTACGGTGATTTTAGTAATCAGGGTAACCTGTTTTTTTGGGCGGGAAATCCTCAAATTACTTCTCCCGCTCTGGGTGGAGCAGGAGGGCGTGTCAGACTTTTACTGAGTAAAACCCACCCGTGTTCCCTCAGTAGCCTGTGTGCCAGGGGCGGCGGTATGTCTTTCAAGCAACCCGCACCCCTGGCAGGCATCGGCCCTTGAGGGGTCATCAGTTTGTGCTGACGCCTCCTATCAGCAATCTCGCATAATAATATATGAGGAGGTAAGGTATGTGTGAAGATTTAAAAGACAAATTATTACCTTCCGATGCAGCTCACAGTTATCGCAGTTCTGTTAAGAATTCAGATTGTCGACTAGCTCGGTAATCTGTATCCTGGACTCCAGCATATTACTTGTGTCTGGACGGATCCCTGAACGAAAAACAAGAAAAACTTTAGTTGTTGATATCGTGTGTTTGGTTCGTGTTCGAGAAACCGCCAACCAGTGTTACTTTGTTCCGATTAAAAGTAGTCTTATAGTTGCTTTATTGAGACATGTCTATTTTAATTTATCAAGCACATTTTCTACTTTCTCAGATCCACAATGACTAGAAAGCGGCAAAAGTGTTTCAAAGGACTGTCTTTTGTTAACCTTCAAAAAGCGCACAACTTTGATACAACACAACTTCACAAGTTTTGCGGCTCAGTCGATTTTCTGTAATCACCTATTTAGGGTACCTAGACTTGCAAAGGTTACGTCTATAGGGGATAGCTTCTCCCGCTCTGGGTGGTGCAAGAGGGCGTGTCAGACTTTTACTGACTAAAACCCACCCGTGTTCCGTCAGTAGCCTGTGTGCCAGGGGCGGCGGTATCTCTTTCGAACAACCCCTGGCAGGTATCGATCCTTGCGGGCCTCATCAGTTTGTGCTGACTCTCTTTGCGGTGCGTTGTGTTCCAAGCGCGCTGCGTTCGATCCCCAGACAAATTCAAATTGGTATATGCTATTCGCAACATCGGATTTCGATACCGAGACTTTCGTATTAGCGAACTATTGATTTTTTTTTCAAATCTGCGTGCTCGCGACAACGTCACTGGATATAGCGGTTTTCGACTCAATGATATGTATTAGTGGTGTAAATAAATGTATTTTTGAACTGGCGTACCACTCGTATCTACAGTTTTTCGAAATAGCGTGCGTCGCAATAACGTCATTGGAATCTTCATATCACTCCCCGTATAACCAGCGGACAATGAAGTATGGAAGCGGCTTCATTGTAAAATTATGATAAGCATCTAGTTTTGAAGTTATGAGGGGACAGATAAACATACATGCATACATACCCTCATACATACACACATAGGTAAAACGGGCTGTTGTCCGCAACTCCACGTCAAAGCGCGTATTTTGCGTCCGGTACATACACACATGCAAACATACCGGTCAAAATCATAACCCTCGTTTTTGCTTCGCCTTTGTCAGGTAAAAATAGGTGCCAGATCCCCTTGCGTCGATAATATTTTCATAATTTTCAGACGATTCAATTTCAAATCGTATCGTTCCTATGTATAAGAATAGCTCCATTAAAATTAATAGTCTAGCCTTCATTGAGATGACTAGATATCTGTCATCTCGTTGCGGTGCACTAGGCACTTCAGTCTGCCATACACCCCGTGGAAGTCACATAGCAAATGTAGTTAGCAAGTGACAGTTTGTTGTTGGATTATTAAAAACGTAACTTTGAAAAGTTCTATCTATGCCGCCGCCATCTTATTAATTCGTACTGTTTTATTTCACTCTCTATTTGTATCAAAATGACGACGTTATAAACCTCTTCAGACACCAAGTATCTAAACCAAAATCTGCACAAAAATTACGCAAAACAAAATCCAACTTAAATAGGTAGTTAAGTACCCTTTTGTTTTTTTTCACTTTCGTTTTTGGGGAACCTTCGGGGCTTTGGGGATAAGACCGGAGATAGTGTTATTTTTACCTCACTTAAACTACCCCGGTGGTCACTATTTACACATGGAACCCCTGGGGGTTACCTCTCAGAAGACCAATCCAAAACCTCCTCTGCGCAACGCCTGTTAGGGCACATTACCAAATTTTTTTAGTATTGGAATGCAAATGCGTTTTCAATGTTCGCATGTCTAATTTGAGGTAGATTGTAGAGGGATCTCAAAGTTTTGTCTGCACCTGTATTTTATGTAGGTAGGTACCTACTTTCTGCGACTAAGGGACTTACTAGAGAATGGGCAGCAGCGTTCTCTATACATTTTACCACCATACTGCGGTCGCCAACCCGCCTGCCCAGCGTGGCGATTATGGCAAAACCTCCCTTTTGGAGCCAAAGCTGTCCCAAACCATTTTAGCAATTATTTATAACACATGGAGACCTTGGCAGCTCCGTTAAAAGCATAAATGTTAAGTATATTGTATATTTCCAAGGTGCTATCAGAGTTTATATACCCCAACCCTGCTTCAATCATTTCTTTAGGTAAAAGCAGTAGAACCGCACAGAGAGATAGTATTCTTCTTTCTGGCTTTGATTTACCAAAACTCATGAGTGTAACCGGGATGTCCTAGAACCAAAAAATTCGAAGACATGTGACATCTACCAACCCGCACTGGGCCCGCGTGGTGGATTACGGCCCAATCTCTCTCACGGAGAGGAGGCCTGTGTCCCAGTAGTGGGAACATTATAGGCCGATGATGACCTTACCCAATGATAATATCAGCCAATAATATGTACAGTACGAAACATTTTAAATCGCATTTATTGCACCTATTATATAATCACAATGTATGGATTGATGGTTCCCAATGTGGCAGCTGTGATTTTATCATTTCAAGCATAATGTATATACAGGGTAAGTTTTTATCCAGTGCGCAAATTGTAACCATGAATTCAGCATATCATTCTAGAACTCCTAGCGTAGAAATTTTTCGCCGGTTGTACAAAAAAAATCTGCTGTTTCATAGAAAAGTGCAATACCTACGCGGTCAAAATGTATGGAACAGCTGATTTTAATTTGTGTATCCGGCGAAAAATTTCTGCGCTAGGGGGTCTAGAATGATATGCTGAATTCATGGTTACAATTTGCGCACTGGATAAAAACTTTTCCTGTATGTTCTTTTTATCGAGTATTAAAGCATTTATTAAAGACTTAAAATTTATGCTTTTAACGGAGCTGCCAAGGTCTCCATGTATTATATATTTTTGGTAAAATGGTTTGGTATAGCTTTGGAACGTTGCATCGCAGGAATATTCTTTATAGCACCTTTTTAATTACTAGATTCGGGTGTGCAAAAATGATAATGCAATGCCCTTGGTAAGAGTAATCAGCTTAACAAGTCGATAAACTTCTTATGAATCTCAATTCAGTCCCAATTTTATCTACCATTTTAATTCGGCAAGATTATATTTCTCGGCGGGATCACGGGTAAAAAAAATACCCGTCTTACCTTCCAGGGACCACGGGAGGGACCACGGGTAACAAATGGTCTTTCGGCTGAAATGATGATGATGACCTACTTTCTTAGCAAATAAACGATTGTGCAAAAAATAACATGTTAATTAATTACTGCAATGTTTTTCGATTAATGTATTTTTACCAGACTGCGCCAGAAGGAGGGTTAAATTTTTTGAGTGTATGTATGTATGTATCGACGCTTGAAAGGCAACCCTCACTAAGCGACATTGAGTTAACTTTATAGGAGAGTGATTTAAAGTTCAAATATAAAATAAAAAATCATGAAAAATCACCTAATTTTCCGATTAAAATGATTTTACAACTCGTAGAAATCTTTTTTTAAAGCTAGCGAAATTGTCAAAATACCAAAACCTGACACTTTTATAAACATTGGTTTGTGTCGGTTAGATAAAATTTACCTGATTTGATAAACAGGTAAAATGATCTAAATCATCATTATAGTGAGTGCAGTAACATGTAAAAATAGGTAAACCTACTTTAGAATTTTGAGACAGAAAGATTGATCTGAAAAGATCAGATAGTTTAAAATAAATCAAGAAAATCTACCTAAGCATTATTTAATGGTTTTTGTGATTGTGGTAATAGTATCTTGGTTATTAAAATTACCCAAAAACCCCTTCGTAAGTGAAATTTTACCAAGAACTGTATAGGTAATTCTTATCGTGCACGAAAATAAATTAAATCAATTATTGTTGAATTATTGAAAAAGTCTTTATTGAAAATTACACAGATACGCTACGTGGTGCGGACTATACAAACTTAATAAGGAAACTAATTATTACACAACATTCAGTCTGAACGCGAAACGGGACGATGATGAGCTGAGAGTGGGGCAATTTGGAGTTGGGCGTCGGATCCACTGGGGTCACTTACTGGCCAGTTTTATGGAGAAGGAAGGCTTCTTCACGATGAACTTCTCCTTCAGAAAACGTGAGCACAGAAAGTGGATCTGGCAGAGCCCTGATGGTTCAACGGAAAACGAGATTGACTTCATTACGTTGACGAAGAAGCAAATATTCAATGAAGTCTCTGTGATCAACGCGGTGAAAACCGGAAGCGATCACCACATGGTAAGAGGCACATTGAATATCAACATCAAGCTAGAAAGATGTCGACTAATGAAGTCTACGCCAGCCAGCACCGATCCAAGTCCAAAACCCCGAGAGCTTTCAGCTCGAACTCCAGAATCGTTTCAAGTGCCTCGGGAGCTCTGTGGACAATTATCGTCTTCAGACGACGCGCTAAAGTACCGACAGCTCAATAGACAGATCTCTAAGTCCTTAAAAAGCGACCTTCGCTGTTTTAATACGGAGTGGGAAGGCCTCCTACAAGGTGGACCGATGACCTTGTGAAGACCGCGGGTATCCGCTGGATCTGGGAAGCACAAGACCGGTAGAAGTGGAGGAGCCTGGGGGAGGCCTATGTCCAGCAGTGGACATCATTCGGCTGAAATGTTGACTACCTTTGCATAATTAGATTAAAAACTTACCATATCTTCATTGAATGAGCGCCAAAATTTGAAGTATTACGTCCTCCCTAAGCGACGGTGGGCGCCCGAATGAAAACCCGTTATAGACGTGTGGCCTGTCTCATCGCGCATACCTACCCGACGTTTTTTAAACTCGTGCAGTTCCTTAGCGACGAGAAAATAATTTTTGCGTTCGGGTAAATTTATCCACTCGCCATACTTAGCCATTTAACAAATCAAGTAAGACTATCTAACCGACATCATTAATATTAACTGTTGACGTCGTTAGGGTTCACTTTTATGTGTGCGGATAATTGATAGAAAATCACAAATGCGTCTGTCTTCAATGATGTTTATTAGCGACTAACTTAGCGATTCTTACGCAGCTACTTTAATATATAAAATAACGCAACATATCGCCCACCAAAGGGACAACACGACCCTTTAGAATAATGCTTAGTGGACTGGATACACATACTGAAAAAATAACTTGATAAGCAGTATGCAACGTTTACAAATATCTAAAAATAAACATAAATCACTCAATCATCAGTTGTAACTACTTTGTTCTTGTTATTAATTTGCCATTAAGTTAAATTAGTTACATTTAGTTTGAATGCCTGCATTATAACTAAATGTAATTATTACAATCGTTTTCAATCAGTTAGTATCAACAGGTAGGGAACATAGTTTCGTGACAGATCTCTTCACAATGTTACTGCCAGATTCCATCAGGACCGGGATGCTTGTCTACAAATCGGCCTAGTAACCATTTTCCTGCTGGTAATCTATCAGTTTTAGTTACAACTATGTCACCAACAGTGAATTCTTCTTTCTTCTTGTGCCAGATAGGACGTTGTTGTAGACTTGTTAAATATTCCTGTTGCCATCGTCGCCAAATGTCACCTACGAGCTTTTGAGTGTATTGCCATCGTGTTAAGTTGTGAATCTTTGTGTCTTTAAAATCTGGTGAGGGCACGACAATTGGGGCTTCATGTATCAAGAAATGACCAGGCGTGAGGGGTTCTATAGAATCTGCATCTGATCCATCAATAGGACATAGTGGTCTGGAATTCAGACACGCCTCTATTTGGCACAGAATTGTTGTCATTTCTTCGAATGTGAGATTTGTTGCCAACACGCGTTTCAGGTGAGTCTTCAGGGACTTTACACCAGCCTCCCAGAGGCCTCCAAAGTTTGGACTGTAAGCTGGTATAAAATGCCACTGTGTACCTTCAAAAGCCAACTTGTGTGCAATGTCTTTCTCAAAATTCAAGTTAGCTTCTTGCCATGCTGCGGCTAAATCCTTTTCTGCACCAACAAAGTTTCTCCCTTGGTCGCTCCACATGTAGCTGCATTTACCTCTTCTTGATACAAAGCGTTTGGATGCAGCGATAAATCCTTCCGATGTAAGGTCTCCGACCAGATCGAGGTGTATTGCCTTTGTAGACAAACAAACAAATAAAGCTATGTACGCCTTTTGAGTTTTCATGCCTCTTCCCCTTGACATTAATATTCGGAATGGACCGGCATAATCCACGCCGCTGTGTAGAAAGGCTCTAGTAGGGGTGACTCTTTCCTTTGGCAGATCTCCCATGATCTGAGTTCGTGCATTAGCTCTTTGCTTTGCACATACTAAACATTTTCGGTTGAAGTTTTTTATTAATCCCTTAGCTCGAATGATCCAGTATTTAAAACGTAAAAAGCACAACATTAACTGAACACCACCGTGTAGTGTTTGAGCATGAGCATCTGCCAAGAGTAAAGGAATTAGATTGTTGTTATGTCCTAATATTATAGGATGTTTGCTTTTTTCATCTAATCTTGCATGTCGAAGACGACCGCCCACCCTGAGGATACCATCTTGGCCTATGTATGGGGTAAGTGTTTTAATGTTACTATTTTTTCTCACATTTTTATTAATTTTTAATCTGTTCATTTCCTCTGTGAATTCTACCCTTTGTACGAACTTAATGAATTTTGTCAATGATATGTAATTCTTCTGTTGTTAAACTTCTGCAATTTTCGTAAGTATCCAATTCTTTTATTAACAAATCTTCGACAGTATGATATCACCTTTAATAATTCTTGTAAGTTATCAAATTGTTAAAATTTTACTGTGAAATTATATTCTTCTTCGTCTTGAATTTTAGTATTTATTTGTAATTTATCCTTTTTCTGTTCCAGGCCAGTGACGACTGTATCAGGCAGTTTTAATATTAATTTCCTTTCAGATGACCATTTTGGACCGTTCCACCATAACTCTGATTGTGTCAGTTTAGTAAGTAACATGCCTCTCGACGCAATGTCCGCAGGATTATCTTCTGATGCAACATGGTACCATTGATTGATATTGAGATTTTCAGTGATTTCTGCGACTCGATTGGCTACAAATGTTTTCCATCTATGCGGTTCACCGGATAGCCATGCAAGAACGATTGTAGAATCCGTCCATGCAAACATTTGTGCTGTTGATATTCTCATCGCCTTTCCTATTTGATTCAATAACCGTGACAGAAGTAGTGATCCAGAAAGCTCCGAACGTGGTAACGATACAGTTTTTAGTGGCGAGAGTCTTGTCCTAGCTGCTATTAGTTTTGTTGTGATATGGCCATCTTGAGATTCGATTGTTATGTATACAACAGCTGCATAAGCTTTCATGGACGCATCGCTGAAGCCATGAATTTTTACATCGTTTAATTCTGTGCCAAGCCATCGATCAATGTAAATGTTGTTTACATTTCTGAATTCTTCACGTATTGTCATCCATTCTTCTTGTAGTTCAAGGTTTATTGTGTCATCCCAATCGACCCGTTCCAGCCACAGCCTTTGTATAAACATCTTAGCCATCACTACGCTTGGGGCAATCCATCCCTAGGGATCGAATAACCTTTGGACATCTGACAAGATTGTTCTTTTTGTAATGCTGAGAGAAATTGTTGGTAGTTTCGATTGATATTGAAATTGATCTGTTCCCAAGTTCCAAATTAAACCTAGTGCTTTTACAGAGCCATCCATTTGATTTATGTCTAGGTGTGCAACAGAACTTCGTTTTTCTGTGTCAATGGATTTCATAAATTGCGGACAACTAGACGACCACTTCGAGAGTGTGAATCCACCCTTCTTCAGTATGTGAGATACTTCTCTTGCAGATGTTATGGCTTTATCTGTAGTATCTTCACCCGCTAACAGATCGTCAACGACGAAATTTTCTTTAATGAATCATCAGCCACTTGATGGAGTGTTTTTACCGCGAGATAGGGTACTGATGCCGTTCCAAATGTAATTCGAAGCAAGCGATATTTTCGCCACAGAATACGTTGATATTTATTGGCGTCTTCTGGGTAAACACATATTTGCAGGTACATTTTGGTTATATCGCTGGCGTAACAAATACGTTTTATTTTCCATCTCAAGATAATATTTCTGAGATCTTCTTGAAGCTTAGGACCTGCTATTAACTCATCGTTGAGCGAGACTTGATTTGAACCCTTTGTCGATGCATCAAAATATCACACGAGTCTTCGACGTTTCTTTATCTTCTCGGACGACGGCATGGTGAGGTAAGTATACAACCCTTTCATTTATGATTTCTTTTTCAGGTATTTGATCAAATCAAATCAAATAAATCAATTTTGATTTGATTTGATTCAGGTATTTGCTCTATATAGTTTAAATTTAAGTATTCTTTCATTACTTTCTTGTAGTTTTCTTTCAGGTTGGGTGTTCTTCTAAATTTTCTTTCCAATTGTAGCAGTCTTTTTTTGGCTATTTCCTTGGTGTTTCCTTCTAGACATATTGCCTGTGGTGTTTTCAAAGGTAATAGGTAATAGGTAAAACGGGCTGTTGTCCGCAACTCCACGTCAAAGCGCGTATTTTGCGTACGGGTGGGAGAATCGGTCATTCGATCCACCCCAGCTCCTCGAAAAAGGCCAGCAGCGCCTTGGTGTTGCTGACAATCTCACTTAGGGTACCTGGGTTACCGAAGTATTTTGCCCTGTAATTAGCAACCGCCGGGCAGTTTAACAGCACATGAGCCGCTGTCTCGTCGTCCTCCATGCAGGCCCTGCACAGCGGACTGTCTGTTACTCCTATGACAAAGAGATGTTTATTAAATGACCCATGGCCAGTTACGGCTGCTGTAACTGTACGCAGCTGTGGTTTTCAAAGGTAACTTTGCCATGTATCTTCCCTCTTCTGTCCGTGTGTGTGTTTCTTCATAAATTGTTTCACACAGTTTTTCTTCTTTTGTTAGGTTTCTTTTGTTTTCTGTGTCTATTTCCCACAGCGATTTAAGCATGATATCCATGTCTACTTAGTGATGAAGTACAAGAGCAGAATCATCTTGTGACTTCGTATTAATTTCACCGAAGAGAATCCAACCAAGGTATATTTTCTGTGCACATGGTGTACCCGGTGGACCCTTGATAAGTTTTTCTTGTACGATTTCAGAGTATTTTTTGACACCTAGAAGTAAGTCTATAGGGCCTGGTGTGTCGTAGTTCGAGTCAGCCAGGTTGAGTCCTTCTAGATGTGGCCAGTTATCAGCAATAATTGTTTTAGGAGGGAGTTTGGTGGTAAGTTTCTTGGACATGACAAATGCTTCAACATCTATCTTGAAGTTTGTGTTCCAGCGGGAACCTATTTGCAGCTGTACCACGTGGTTTACGTTGGTTTTCATTGAACCCACTCCGATGATACTTCCTCTCGTTGATCGTTTGATCAGATTGAGCATTTGAGTTGCTTTCTTACTAATAAGTGCTATCTGCGAACTTTGGTCCACTAATGAACGTAGGACAAAAGTGTGATTTTGCTCGTTTCGTACTGTCACTGTTGCCGTAGCTAATAGTGCTATGCCTTGTCTAGTACTATGGTGTGAGGCGACCGTTGTATTGACAGTAACTTCCTTTTGTGCTTCTACATTGTTTTGAGCAGTCTTCGGTTGCGTGGAGGTCTCTGGTACCGAAGTCTCAGGTTCTTTGTTGAGATGTAGAAGGCTATGGTGACGCGTTTTGCATATACGACAGGACACTGGAAGTCTACATTTTCTTGCTGAATGTCCGGGTGCTATACAGTTAAAGCATAGGTTGTTCGTTTTTGCATAATTAACTCGTTCAATAAGTTGCAGTTTTGTGAATTCTTTACAGTGGCATAATGTGTGATTTTCATTGCATAGAACACATGTTTTTCCTGTCGGAGGAGATGACGTACTTGATAGATGAACAGCACGCTCTTTTGTTACTTTATTTTGTGTTCCTGGTGTGACAAGTTCCAGTGTTCGATATGTGGACTGAAGAAACTTTTTCAGATCATTCCATTTGGGTAAGACATCGGCATCTTCCTTGTATGCGTATTGTTCCCAATCCTTGTGTGACTCAGGGTCCAATTTCTGGACTACCAGAAAAATAATTATAGGATCCCATGAATCTAAGCATTTATTTAAATTTTTAAGGTTATTTAAACAATCTGTTGTGGTGTCCAATAAGCTTTTAATTAGATTAGGTGATTGAGAATTCATTTTCCTTTGATAGACTAACTGTGTTAACACTGAGTTCATAATCAAACATTTGTTTCCATATTTAGTTTTTAAAATGTCCCAAGCTTGTTCATAATTTTTCTGTGTTACCTGTATATGTTTCAACAAGGTCTCTGCTTCTCCAGTAACAAATACATAAGAAAGAAAAAACACATATCACTGTCTGGTTCTTATAATAATAGGTCTTTACCTATGAAATTGCCGTTTTGTATGAAAAAATTTAAACGAATTTTTTTCATGAATTTTTTATTTGTTTTAATCGAAGTAATCACCCATGCAATCAATGCATCTTTGCCATCGCAGTGGCAGTTTATTGATGCCCTTCTTAAAGAAATCAGCTGGACGGGAGGCAACAAATTCTTCAAAGGCATTTTGTACTGCCTCTCGGGTATTAATTTTTTTTCCCGCCAAGAAGTTATCCAAATTCTGGAAAAAGTAGTAGTCTGTAGGCGCAAGGTCTGGTGAGTAGGGCGGATGACGGAGAGCTTCCAACCCCAGTTCTTGCAACTTGGAGACCGTCTGCTGTGCAGTATGAGGTCGCGCGTTGTCGTGCAGGAGCAGCGGAGACGAGCGATTGACCAATGCTGGTTGGAGATGCGCCAGCTTCTCCATCATTGTGTTCAGTTCTTCACAGTACACATCTGCAGTAATGCTCACCCCGTTTGGTAAGAAGCTGTGATGAATCACACCGGCGCTAGACCACCAAACAGTGACCATCACTTTTCTAGGGGTAAGTTTTCGTTTAGGGCATTGTTTAGGTGCTGAACCAGGATCCAACCAACTTGCTGAGCGCTTACGGTTATCAAACAGAATCCATTTTTCATCGCAGGTAACAATGCGGTTCAAAATTCCTTCATTTGTGTGTCTGTTGAGCAGTGCAAGGCACGTCTCGACGCGTACTTCGCGCTGGCGATCATTGAGTTCGTGGGGCACCCATTTGTCAAGCTTTTTTACCTTGCCAATTTGACGCAAATGGACCAATATTGTTTTGACGCTAACGTCGAAAGCTGCTGCTAATTCAGCCGTAGATTGTGTATCATCAGCTTCCACAATCGCCTTTAATTCGTCATTGTCGACCAAAGTCTTCGGACGACCGCGAGGTTCATTTTTCAGGTCGAAATTTCCAGAACGGAAGCGAGCAAACCAATAACAGGTGGTGCGTTGGTTTGTAGTGTTAGCTCCGTAAACGTCGTTGATGTTGCGTGCCGCTTGTGCCGCGTTGCTGCCACGACGGTACTCATATTCCATAATTACTCGAATTTTTAACGTATCCATGATGACGAAAAAGATTGAAATGCGATGAAAATGTAACACTAATCAATAAAGAAATGACTACTTTTAGAAAAAAAAATCCATGTTTTTAAAATAAAATTAATTTGAAATTAGAATTCTTAGCCAAACAAAAATTATTTTGATTTGAAATGGCCAGTACTGCAGAACGGCAATTTCATAGGTAAAGACCTAATATATGCATTTAACGGGGGGTTGTCCCAAATTGCCTGTTTCAGAATCAAGATTAAATGATCAAATTCGTGTATTTAGGCCCTGAAAAAAACATATGTCATAGATAGATCCTTGTTTGAGGGAAATTAAAGGTTCAAAACACGATTAATTGCAATTTGCTCGATGAAAAAAAAATCCGAAACAGGGTCGATTTCAAAACCATAATCCGTCTCATTTCTTAATAAGAGCACAAAATTATGTGAAAATTGCATGTACGATGAGAGAATCGTATTTAGGAGGGAATTTAAAGGTTAATTTTTTTAGTTTAGTAGATTTTTTTTTTATAAACTCAAAAAGATCTAAATCCGGCTAAATCGGCTCACGCTCGGAGTCTGTCAGAGTCCTGCGGGACGTCATCGAGGGTTGACCTGTGTCAAAATTTTCAAAAACTCGCTCATTCTGCGCCTGGACAGAAAAATCTAATAAAATAATAACAAATTAATTTATGAAATTACGATAGCTCCGAAAAAATATCTTGTAATTCATAAAATTGTTTTTGAAAATGTGATTATTTCTAGGCAATATGATGACGTTTAATTGTCATCTTAAAATAGTGTTGACACATTACAAATTATTATCGATGAAAATAATAGTCAAGTGAGAGTCGTATTCGTCGTTTAAGAAGAAGTTTGTACAAATCACAAATCACAGTTTTCTAAGATTATTTTGATCAGTTTCATCCATATCAACTATGATATTTCCTCTGCACCGAACTGTGTTCGCTACTATCATATCCTACATTAATATTACATATTATACAATATGTCTGGCTGTCGATTGTTTACTAATAATATAAAGAACTTTCAGTCTGACACCAACAGAGAAAATAGGAAAAAATTGCTCAGACAAAAGTGCTATAGGGTACACGAGTATTACTACTACGTATAAAACGTAGTAGTAAGCTAAGATTCTGAATTCGAGATTAGTGCATAGTATATGCAAAGGAAACAGATGATTACATCGAATGAAGAATTTCTTTGAAATATTTTTTCTTTTAGAGTTGCCCCTTCACGAAATAAGTATAACAATCCGTCAAATGCGATTAACTCTTGACCAAGTGTGTCTCGTCTGTCTTCTGTATTGGAATAAAGTTTGCTTAGAAAAATCAATAAGCTGTCTCAAGTTTTCAATTTTTCATACAATTTTTCAATCGTGGAGCAGTGGTAGCCAAGTGGTAAAGGCCGCGACTTACGAGTTGTAGGTCGTGAGTTCGAACCCAGACCGGCGCTTTACTTTGTGTAAATTATTTCATCACCACTGCTCTCAGAACGGTGAAGGAAAACATCTTGAGGAAACCGGCATGTCCTAGAACCAAAAATTCGAAGACATGTGACATCTACCAACCCGCACTGGGCCCGCGTGGTGGTTTACGACCCAATCCCTCTCACTGAGAGGAGGCTTGTGTCCCAGCAGTGGGAAAATTATAAGGCTGATGATGATGTCTCAAGTTTTGAACCATAGCAACGTTCTGTTTCTGTCAACTCAAATCAACTCAAATATTTGTTGGAACTAAAAATATGTTTACAAATTTTTAGTGTTCGTTAATAGCTACGATAGTTTAAAAAACTATGTTGCAACCATTAGCGCTCACCTCCGAGAAGGGGGAATTGCACACAATTGAGAAAAATAGGACGATGTTAAAATATCGTTGAGAACCAAATATATTTGTAGTGCAAACGGACCTCAAATAACCATTGATTTAAATAGTAAAGATACGGTCGTCCGAACATTTACGGACGCGGTCGCCCTACAAAAAACACTAACGCCATCTATTAAAACTAGTATGAACTACGATGTCAATCGGCGTGTCTGCTCCTAGACGTAAGAGCCTTGTAAGAGTGGGATGTGGTATTTTTCGAGGTACAAAGAAATAAAATAAAAACCTTACATTTTTCATTTATATTTGTTGCAGTTTGTTTGTGTTATTAAGTTTTCATTGGCCTTCGAATAAAACAATTTTTTTTTTTTTGTTATTCTGGACATGTTTTCCATTTTAGATTCGTAGTGTTTTCTGACGTTGGACATTTTAATTTCAAAATCAAAATATTTTTATTTCATATAAACCTGAACGGTTCCAAATTGTTGTTTCCTATGGAGAAGAGCCGGCAAGAAACTCCACGGTTACTCTTTTAAAAATGATTGGTTTTAACAATGTTTTCAGAGATAAAATGTATGGGAGGACAGTGTAGGCCTGTCAATAAGTACCAGGTAATTAGACGAATACAGAATAGAAAATCGTCTACAAATCTACAGTCTGTAAGGCCTACAACGTTCTCCCATTCACAATATGTAAAATAATCTACATAAATAAAATGAACCTATTTAAACATAGTGACATGATTTACATGACAATCACTAAAAAATAGTTGATATTAAAATTGGTGTATAATGTCAAATAATGACGAGAATATGTCAGCATTGTAAAAATAAAAAGAATAAAAAAGAACATTGAGAGCAGTTAATAGACTTTCACATAGTTATGCTGTTAATGAGGTACCAGGGAAGCCACATGTGCAGAAGGAATTAATGCCAAACCTTCCTGTCTTCAACGTACTCTTTTATCTTATAATATGCTTTTTGATAAGGACACGTTTGATGTGCGTTTTAAACTTTCCATCGCTAAGTTCTGTAACTGACTTTGGCAACTTGTTATAGAAGTGGATACTGTTTATTAGAAACTAGCTTTTGCCAGCGGCTTCGCCCGCGCGGAACTTTCATCCCCTATTTAACTCCCTTAGGGGTTGAATTTCGAAATATCCTTTCTTATTCCTTGTCTACATTATAAAAGGAATCTCTGTGCAAAATTTCAGCTTTCTAGGTCCAAGGGTTTGGGCTGGGCGTTGATGAGTCAGTCAATCAGTCAGTCAGTTAGGACTTTTCTTTTTATTTATATAGATGATTTAGTCAATCTTAATTTTGGAATCACAATTTCATCTCTACTCCGTGTATTCAGATTATGGAAATCGCATCGTTTTTTGAAAAGGCCTAAGTTTTTGCGAACATACAAGATATTTTCTAGGATATAAAGAGAAGGCAGAGTTAGTATCGCTGAATTTGTTTCTAAGAGACTCGCGAGGCCCCATTTTATAGATAGCGCGGATTGCCCTCTTTTGTAAAATGAAAATTGAATCTACGTCAGCTGCCGATCCCCACAATGAACACCATAAGAAATAATACTGTGAAAATAATTGCAATAAACATTAAAAATCAATTTTGTACAAAATTTAATCTTTTAGTAATATTTTTAAATCTTTTCATTTCATCGGCTACAACGAGCGCCGCTGCAAAGTTATGTCGCACAAGAAAGAAAATTGTTTTAAATAATGTTAGAAGTCGATTTACGGACATACTTTTAACTTACCGGGGATATGAAATGTTATCATTTTTTTAAATCTGCTTTTTGTCGTAGTTCACGCAACCCTTCACGGCACAACTTGGCATTTTTGCTTGCAAAAATTTACGACCGCTCCAAAGACAGCCGATTGCGTTCTAGTTCACTTCGCTATAGTGGAGATTATTTTGGAACCAAGTTCGAGGCGTCATTGTAACATGCGGTCCGCCCCGTCCTTATATATATATATATATATTATGTCAATGCAAATAACTGAAATAACTTATAGATGCAATAATGAGTGACAAAATCAGAATTGTACGCAGCGGTCAATACTTTCATTGATCATAGTTATTCATCCGATTATTTTGCATATACATACGACAGAAGGATAAAATATCAGTTATCTAGAAGCCGGGGAACATGGCGCGAAGGGATTGTGTTTTGTTTTCGTCAAGTTTCATAAGAGGTTCACCAAATTTCACCCTCGCTACCCTTACGGTAAGTAAGAGTAGCGGGGGTGAAATTTGTTTTAATTCTTAGTTTAAATGCCGGGTGAACAGTTTCTGCTGGCGGGGAGGGATTGTGTTTTGTTTTCGTCATGTATGAAGAGAGGGGCAGGCAACGAGGCGCGGGTGAAATTTGATTTTTTCCTGGCTTACTACGCAGCCTTAAATGACAAATGATTTTATTTCTGTCAGTAGGTTTGTACAAACACTTTTACACATCAATCATATACTTAAAACTAGCAGCGCTTCGCGGTTTAACCCGCGTAGTTCCCCCCTCCCGAGTGGGTTCCCGCATTGTCGTTGCGGGGGGGCTTAGTAACCGTGGTCTCCCATCCACGGTGAAGCCAAGAGGAACCCAACGGTGGGGCCGCTCGTCAGGGCTTTTGCCTTCAAGCCATTGACGTAGCGGCCAAAAAGTAGGTTGCGGTGAGGTGCACCGCAACTGAGGTGGGCCGCGATGTCGAATGGGAGGCATCGCAGCTGAGGGTTACAGGCTGCGGTAGAGGAGGAGTGCCGGTGCTTCTGAGCAGCGCTCTTCCCTTCCGTGGCCTGGACGGGGCCGCCACCGTTTGATGGCGGACGCGGTGGGGCCGCAGGGGAAGAGGAGTGTCGGTATAGCGTTGGCCGCTCTCCCTATCCTCTGCGGCCGAAAAGTGGTAGACGGGACGGCGCGTTGTGTTCCACACGCGCGCCGTCAAAGATGTCAGCAACCACAGGTGGGGTCCGCAAGGGCCGATGCCTGCCACGGGTGCGGGTTTGTTCGAAAGAGATACCACGGCCCCTGGCATACGGGCTACTGAGGGAACACGGGTGGGTTTTAGTCAGTAAAAGTCTGACACGCCCTCCTGCTCTACTCAGCAGGAGAAGTCATTTGATGATTTCCCACCCAAAAAAAAAAAAAAAAAAAACCCGCGTAGTTCCCGTTTGCGTGTGAATACGGGGATAAAATATGTCAGCCTATGTCACACGGGGATAGTGTAGCTTCCCAACAGTGAAAGATTTTTCAAATCGGTTCAGTAGTTTCGGAGCCTATTCAATGCAAACAAACAATTAAATCTTTCCTCTTTATAATAATAGGTCTTTACCTATGAAATTGCCGTTTTGTATGAAAAAATTTAAACGAATTTTTTTCATGAATTTTTTATTTGTATTAATCGAAGTAATCACCCATGCAATCAATGCATCTTTGCCATCGCAGTGGCAGTTTATTGATGCCCTTCTTAAAGAAATCAGCTGGACGGGAGGCAACAAATTCTTCAAAGGCATTTTGTACTGCCTCTCGGGTATTAAATTTTTTTCCCGCCAAGAAGTTATCCAAATTCTGGAAAAAGTAGTAGTCTGTAGGCGCAAGGTCTGGTGAGTAGGGCGGATGACGGAGAGCTTCCAACCCCAGTTCTTGCAACTTGGAGACCGTCTGCTGTGCAGTATGAGGTCGCGCGTTGTCGTGCAGGAGCAGCGGAGACGAGCGATTGACCAATGCTGGTTGGAGATGCGCCAGCTTCTCCATCATTGTGTTCAGTTCTTCACAGTACACATCTGCAGTAATGCTCACCCCGTTTGGTAAGAAGCTGTGATGAATCACACCGGCGCTAGACCACCAAACAGTGACCATCACTTTTCTAGGGGTAAGTTTTCGTTTAGGGCATTGTTTAGGTGCTGAACCAGGATCCAACCAACTTGCTGAGCGCTTACGGTTATCAAACAGAATCCATTTTTCATCGCAGGTAACAATGCGGTTCAAAATTCCTTCATTTGTGTGTCTGTTGAGCAGTGCAAGGCATGTCTCGACGCGTACTTCGCGCTGGCGATCATTGAGTTCGTGGGGCACCCATTTGTCAAGCTTTTTTACCTTGCCAATTTGACGCAAATGGACCAATATTGTTTTGACGCTAACGTCGAAAGCTGATGCTAATTCAGCCGTAGATTGTGTATCATCAGCTTCCACAATCGCCTTTAATTCGTCATTGTCGACCAAAGTCTTCGGACGACCGCGAGGTTCATTTTTCAGGTCGAAATTTCCAGAACGGAAGCGAGCAAACCAATAACAGGTGGTGCGTTGGTTTGTAGTGTTAGCTCCGTAAACGTCGTTGATGTTGCGTGCCGCTTGTGCCGCGTTGCTGCCACGACGGTACTCATATTCCATAATTACTCGAATTTTTAACGTATCCATGATGACGAAAAAGATTGAAATGCGATGAAAATGTAACACTAATCAATAAAGAAATGACTACTTTTAGAAAAAAAAATCCATGTTTTTAAAATAAAATTAATTTGAAATTAGAATTCTTAGCCAAACAAAAATTATTTTGATTTGAAATGGCCAGTACTGCAGAACGGCAATTTCATAGGTAAAGACCTAATATTAGTATAGACTAGATGGGGTCAACGTTTTGGAAATGACTATGAGAAGAAAGGCCAAAACAAAGTTGGAGTTCAAAGTTTCTTTTAAAGTCCAGAATTTTGGTCAGATCATGTGAAGACCATGTGGCTTGGTGTCTATAATAGCCTTTTGAGGAAAGAACCACAAAGATTGAGTGGACATGACCAATCAGTGCACACATTAATCGGTAAATGCAGCTTAACTGAGAACTAAAGGAGCTCAACAAATTGACAAACAATACCAAGAAAATACATTTGGGTTGGCCGCATAAATTACTCAAACTGCCACACCATGCATGGTTAAAAAGAAATGAGAGGGAAAAAAAGAAACCAATCAACAATGAAAATCACCCGCTCATTCATAACATTCACAAGCAATATAATATTTTACAAACTAAATATTTATGTCCTTGTTTAAATAAAATTCTTCTCTGTCAATGTGTAAATATACAACATTATTTTTAGTATATATGCGAAACCTGAATACAGTTTGCTTGGAATAAGTAACTGAATCGATTACAATAATTTTTCCACTCTACTACAGCCTGCATTTTTTTCTGAACTTTAATAAACACACTTCATCTGCGTACAATAGTGCGCTACCAGATGCTACTATTGATATATTCATGACGATTTGTTAAGCTATTGCATAGCTTCTATCGCGGGCCTTGAGCGTGGAGACCGACTTTTTTTTTTTTTTTTTTTTGATTACGGGGGGAAATCCTCATGGATGTCCTCCGCCCCGGGGAGGGCGGAGGGGTCTGTCAGACTCTTACTGACTAAAACCACCCCGGTGTTCCGTCTCTCACTTACGCCGAGGATCACGGGAACTAGTAAGTCTTCCGCGATCCCCGACTAGTGCCGGCCCGCCTATGCGGGCCACCTCGCGATAGGGGGGGAGTGAGGTGTTAAACTCCCCCCCACATCAATGAGAGGCGCGCGTGGAACACTACGAGCCGCCATCTCGGGTCCTAAGAAGTAGGGGGCGACGGATTCCCCAGTCCGTCGCCCCTGGACCCATTCAGGGGGGCTGGAAGAGGGCGTTGTCCGCCCTCCGCCGACGCCCGGTGCGTCTGCTGCGGATCGGGTTAGCGGAAGCAATCTCCCGCTCCCTCTCCGCAGCCTCCTTCTGCGACATAACTGTTTCGCAGAAGGTAACCACCGCGTCCCAGGACTCCTCGCTGTCGACCATCGAGTCGACAACGGCCGGCAGCGATAAGTCACTGCCTACTCCTGAGATGAGGGCACGGCGTGGCTCCGTCCAAGCGGCACACTCTGCCAGCGTGTGCCACGCCGTGTCCTCCCGACAGTAACGTAACGTAACCTTTTTTTTTTTTTTTTGACTGAGAAAATGCTTTATGCATGCCCGCTCGTGGGGGTGAGACGGGGTATGTGGGACTCCTGTCAGAGTGACAGTATACCCACTAAAAACTCAGTATTCCCGCATCGCCGTGATGGGAGGGTCATGGGAAACTGGCTCAACCTTTGCTACCACTTCCCTCCCGGCGCATGCCCCCCTAACTGGGGGGCTACGGGAATGGCCGGGAACCTAGCCATTCCCGTCCGACACTGGTGGAGGCCTGTGCAATACAGGCAAGGTTGCCCCACACCCATTGCCTGCTGGCCTCCACCTGGGAGGAGTTGATGACTGTCGTACTGACGTCTTCTTCGACCCCTCCTCCGCCTTCGGAGCGACGCCGCGTTAGGATCGTCCTCCCGCGCGCGCTCCGCAGCCTCCTTCTGGGTCATGACGCATTCGCAGAAAGAGGCGACCGCCGACCACGACCTCTCATCCCCCAGCATGGCAGTAACCAAACCGCGGAGTGAGAGGTCCGGTCCGATCACCGCAATGAGACTGCGGCGCAGCTCGGACCACGACGGGCACACCTCGAGGGTGTGCTGCGCCATGTCCTCCGCCGCACCACAGTTGTGGCACGACGGCGTCTCCTCCCGCCCGATTCGGTGCAGGTACGATCCGAAGCAACCGTGTCCGGATAGTACCTGCACGAGACGGAAGGAGAGGAACCCATGCGACCGCTCGAGCCAGTCTCGCAGGACCGGCCCAATCGCGTCGAGTGTTCGGCGGCCGAAGGCGGCGGTGTTAAGGTCCGCCGTCCAATGGACAACAATGGCGTCCCTCGCCTCCCGCCGGACGGCCTCCCGCTCTTCCGGGGCTGGGCGTTCACCTCTCGCCCTCCGCCCCGCCGTCCATTCATATACTCTGGCGAGCACCCATGCCTCGAGTTCCCAAGGAGGGGTGCCGGCCAGAGCACATGCCGCCGCAAAGCCCACCGTGCGGTAGGCACGCGCCGCCCGCTGGGCAATGGCCCTTTGGGGTGCCCGCAAGGCGGCGGCATTCTCCCTCCTCTGGAGGGAGTCCTCCCAGATGGGGGCCCCGTAGAGGGCCATACTCTTCAAGATGCCGGCATAAAGTTTCCGGCATCGTGCGCTGGGCCCTCCCAAGTTGGGAAGCAGCCATGACAGCGCGCCCGCGGTCTTCAGCAGGCGCGACGACAGCCCGCTAAAATGCGGACCGAAGCGCCACCTGCTGTCAAGGACCAGGCCCAGATATTTCATCTGGGACTTGACCGCAATTCTGACGCCCTCCACGAAGATGTGGGCGTCAGGTGGGGGGCGCTGCCGTGGTCCGTGGAAGAACACGGCCTCGGTCTTGTGCAGCGCCACCGTTAAACCTAGGCGGCGGATCCTCCCTGCGACCAAGGATCCGCCCGCCGAGGCCAGGCTGGCCGCCTCCCTGAAACTCCTCCCCCGGGCGGTGAGGAGAGTGTCATCCGCGTAGCAAACGACACTCGTGCCTCGGAGGAGAGTTCCCCGCAGGAGCCAATCATAGCCGATGTCCCAGAGGAGAGGTCCTACGACTGACCCCTGTGGAACGCCGGCTTCAACTGCGTACCGCCGGACTTGGCCAGTCCTATTTACCAGGAGGACCGCCCGATCCTCCAGGTAGCTGGCCAGCAGATTGCGCAGGTATCGAGGTACTCCGTGGAATCGGAGCGCCTCTAGGATGGTGGAGTGGGGAACGGAGTTGAAGGCATTTGCAATGTCGAATGACACAGCCAACAATCCGTCCCCCGCCTCCATCGCCTCCTTCACCTGACCCTTAAGGCAAGCCAGCGCGTCCACTGTGGAACGCTCAGCCCGGAAACCGAACTGAGCGTCCGACAAGTCCAGCCCGACATCCCGCAGATGGGCCTTTAGGCGAGCAGCGATTATTCCCTCGAACATTTTGCCGACCTCATCGAGTAGAACGATGGGCCGGTATGCCGAGGGGGAGTCAGCTGGACGGCCCTCCTTGCGAAGGAGGCACAGCTGCCCCTCTTTCCATGGTTTCGGGAACCTTCCAGACACAAGGCATGCGCTGAAGAGGTCCCGAAACCTCTCCCCCATTTGAGTGGCAGCGATCGCCACCACTCTTGCGGGAACACCGTCAGGGCCAGGAGCTGTCTTCTTGGCGCGGATATGGAGAATCGCCGCGCCAAGTTCCGACTCCGTGACAGGAGGGGCCTCCACTTCTTCCTCGTCTAGCGAGGCTGTCCCCCGCGGTGGGTCCATCACTGGCGGGGTGAAGTTGCCCCTGCACGGGAACAGGGACTGAACCACCCCATCCAGAAATGAGGGCTCCAGGGTCTCGGCAACCGGGGGACCAAAGGGGCGCAACTTCTTGCGCGCCGCCTTATATGGTCTCCCGTAGGGGTCGTTGTCGAGACCCTCCAGCAGCTCGGCTCTGGACGAGTCTCTGGCGTTGGCGATGGCTCGATCGAGGACCATTTTTGCCTCCAAGTATACCTCATAGAGGTGGTCTTCGTTGGACAGATCCCGACGAAGCCGCCGCCGGCTCCGCGTGTAGGCCCTTCTCGCCTCCACACACGCTGCTCGAAGCCCCGCCAGCTCCACCGACCACCAGTAAACGGCACGTTTGGGTGGTGGTCGGCGAGACCGGGGCATGCTAGAGTTGCATACCTCGGTCAGAGACTCCCTCAGTTGCCCCGCTGCGGCGTCCACATCCAGGCCGGCAGTAGGCGGCGAAAGCCAGTCCTGGATGAACGCCGCCTCCGCCGCTGCCTCCCTGTCCAGGCGAGTTAGGGCCCACCGCGGAAACGGTGATCGCCCCGAGCGGGGCCGCATCTGTCCGGGGCCACTGGTGGAGATGTCGAACCGCACGTAGCGGTGGTCCGACATGGTCTCCACCAGGTCCACCCGCCAGTTCAACACGCGCGCGGCTAACGCAGGGGTGGCAAAAGTGACGTCCACTATTGAGCCACCCCCACGCCGCACGCATGTCTGGATGCTTCCTCTGTTCAAGAGGGATAGTCCGGAGGAGGCTGCCCACATCTCCACCGCCCGCCCGCGTGCGTCGGTGGCCGGGTTGCCCCAGGTCACCGACTTGGCATTCAGGTCTCCCAGTACGGAGACCTGACGCGGCGCCACCTTGCCGACCACGGCAGCCAGGACTCCAAGATAATTCTCAAAGTCCTGAAGAGGCCGGTTTGGGGAGAAATATACGCCCACAAGGGTTAAGTCTCCCCACACGGCGGCCACGTATCCCGGTCCCCTCTCTAATAGCGAGAGTGGAGGGGAGTCTGTGGAAGAACGCGCCGCTAGTGCCACCGAGCCGACCTCATCACCCAGCCAGCTGCCGGGGATCGAGTAGGGCTCAGAGACCACCGCCACGTTCACCAACCACTCGGCCATGACCTGCACTACCAGGTCCTGGGCCGCTCTGCAGTGGTTGGTGTTCGCCTGGATGATGTGGTAGTCGGACGTAACCATTACTCCGACATCGCACGATCCTCCTCAGCTACCGCCGCTGAAACTGCAGCGGCGACGACGGTGGCGGTGGTGGCAGCAGGACGAACCTGCGCCGGCACTTTGCCCTTCCTCACGGGGGGCTTGCAGCTCCTGCCCGTCATCCTGTGGTCCGCGGGGCGGCCACTGGAGGCACACGCCGTGCAGTGTGGCTTGGCAGCGCGGCAGGTGACACTCTTGTGTCCCTCTTGCCCGCATTGGTAGCACGTGTCTCCCCAGTCAAATTTGGAGGGACACGTGGCTCGGGTGTGGCCAAACGCGAAGCACTTGAAGCAGCGCATTGGCTGGTCTTCAAGTGACCGGACCACAGCCGAGCTGAATCCTACTAGTAGCCGTCCCTTGGTCGCAGCAAGGACAGCTCTGGCTGCGGCGACTGGGCACTCAATGCGGATGATGCCCATACCGCGACGGCCGAGCCTAATCGCTCCGCCTTTCACCGCACCAGCGTCGCAGCCTCCGGCCGCTGCGACGGTCGCCACCACATCCTCTTTGGTGACCGAGTCGTCTAGATCGGCCACCTCCAAGGTTGCGGTCTTGACAGGTCTGACGACCGTCGCCGCATCCGCGATGACCTCTTGCAACTTTTTTGCAAAGAGATCCGCATTTGTGCCGCGCTGTTCCCCCGAGAACTCGAAAATTCGAGCCCCGGTTAGGGTTCGGCGGCATGCGATTTTGCTGATCCCCAGCCGGGAGGGATCGGCATTGGTACGAGCCCGTCTTAGGACGGACTCGTACGTCTCGCCGCGCTCCACGGCCTCCGGGGTGATGGTCACCACGACGGCCGCGGTTTTGGGAGGAACTAGCTTCCTCCCGCCGGCTGGAGCCCTATTGGCTGCAGGAGCAGTCGCAGCGGGCTTGGGGGCCGACTTTTCCCCCTTCTTCCCTCCCTTCCCTTTTCCACCCCTGACCACTTCCGTCCACGGCTGGTTGGACGGGGTGGTGGAGGGAAGAAAGGCGTCTTCCTCCTGTGAGTTCTGGGGGACTGCTGGAGTGGCAGCCGACCTAGACGCTCCCTCCGCGCTTGAGGTAGGGGTTTGAGGAGCCTTCTTGCTCCTCTTGCCCTTACCCTTACCCTTACCCTTGGAGGGCTTCGGGGCCTGGGGGTGCGCACCCGATGCCGGGCCTGCTGGAGGCGCAGGTTCCGGCTCCGTCGGTGGTGGACTCTTATCCGCCGCTAGCGGCGGGCGGAGCCGCTTTTCCGGCAAGAGCCGGTCCTCGATGCCTGCGAAGCAGGCTCTAGTGAAGGCCCTCTCTTCCATGACAACCTTTCGGATTACATCCTCAAGGTTGGAAGGGGAGGAGAAGGAGCCTCCTACTACCGGACTTGGGCCAGGTTGGGCAGGCCGAGCCGTGGCCTCAGCCAGCTTCAGGTGTAGCTGGCTGACCTCCGCCTGCAGGCGATCCACTTTCGCCTGCAGCTGCCGCGTCTCGTCCGTGGCCGTCCGCTTCACCAGCTCCATGACAATGCCATGCAGACTGGCGGCCCGGCATTTGAGGGACTTCTGGAAGGTCCCCTTCAAATTGGAGGACTTTGAGGCGACCTCCAGGACCTCCTCTTTATCCTCCTGAGCCATGCGCTCCAGTTCCGCCAGGGAGTGGTCGGCATATAGCACACAGGATGCACCATAGCCGGCTCTCGACCGGGCGGTTTGCGCCTGGTGCTCCCTGGCAGCTACCCTCTCCTCCAGGTCTTGCTGGAGTTGCGCCCTCTTCGCCAGGTTTAGCTGGCGTTCGGCGTCCACCAAGCCCACATCGTGGGTCGAAGCCTTTATATACTTCGACCTCATGCTCGCCTTGGTTTCGGCCGGATCGTCGGCCCCGGAGTCCGAGCTCTCCGCGTTTTGTTCCGGAGCAGGCGTATCGGACCGGGATATCGACACAGAGCGATCCCGCTCCCCGCGCTCCTGCAAACGAGCAGATGCTCCGCTCGCCACTGCGCGACCTCGCCTGCTCCTGCCCGTCGGCACTTTAGCGGCCGGCGAGTTCTCCTCAATCTGGGAGCCTGGCGAGCGCTTCCTCCTTCCCTTCGAGGGTCGCCCGGACACACTCCCTTCAACCCGCGAGCGGTCCGAGCTCACGCTCGCCACGCTCACCATCCTCTCGGATGCGGTGTCGGAATCCGACATCGCACCCACACTCCTCCGATCGACCAACACGATCGGCACCCTCTCTAACTGCTCAAGATTGTTTTTATTGTTTAAATCCATAAGATTCCCACGAGTATGGGGGATATAAAAAGTCCACCTAGGTAACCCCCTGTCCCTAGGTAAGTGTACATTTGTAACCCAACCAGGGGGTCCACCAATCCCTGGCTGGGGGAGTGCTTGCGACTGATGCGCCACCTGCAACTACGAAGCTGCAGACGACGCTACTCCTCAGTCATTCATACCCTCGCCGCACACCAAAACTTGGTATTAGAGGAATTTTTTATAGAGGTTATCTTCCTCGTGATCCGGGTTATTAAGCCAAGATCCTCGTCCCGTCCCGAGTCATAAAACATGACCATGATCCCGCTACGGATTACGATTTCGACGGTTGCAGGCGAGAGAATCGGATCCCCCGCTGCTTACTCATTGGCAGGGTGAGTGCACAACGAGCGCCGCCAGTGTTTCTCCACCATGTCCTCTGTCTGAAACAGACAGACAAACATGCGGAGAAACGACCGCAGGGTGGTCTAAATCGACCGACCCAGGAGCTTAAGGCTCCCCCCTAAGCAGAAATTCGCCACAGACAATACCCTCTCCGACGTGGAAAGACTATTGGCCGTGCCCAGGATGCACCGGCCATCCGACTGCCCTTTCCCCCGAACGTATTCGAAAGGAACGAGCAGCCGTCAGGCACACGAGGAGGTTTTCTGCACGAACCTAACCTAACCTAACACCCCCACTCCGACCGTAGCAACAGGTCGGACTGTTGCATAGCAACGGAGGAATGACATGTAACGGACTGTTGCATAGCAACGGCGGAATGACATGTTAAAATTGCAATTTTGACTGCTTTATCTGAATTTTCATAAACTATCCATAAATATACGATGTTGTGTAACATCGTATATTTATGGATAGTTTATAAAATTTTCTTACCGTTTTGGTAGTATTTAAGCCATTTCATACAAAATACGCACAGGAAAAGTCACCGCAAATATTTTATGATTTTATGTGGCGGCCATTTTTTCACCTCGTGGATTTTTTTCCGTAAAATATGTGCGTAAATATATTAAACTGCTTGTAACTAATACATAAATAGAAAGTTGATTAACTTTACATACGTATTCATGCTTGAAATATGCACTTTCACTTCAAAAACACTCAGCACAATCGATAAAACGGATCCGCGCCGTACCAACTGTCAAAGTACTATGTTCTGCGATGAATACCGCGAAAATTTGCACTATGACGTTAGCATCAGTCCAAGAAACATATTTAGGCTTGTCTATCGGGGCTTACTCTTGAAACTAATTTTAATTTCAATCTAAACCCAATACAATTCCAATGTCAATTTTGCAGTCACGTGATTCGGTACTCTTGAACACAATAGTGTCAACATTGGATTGAAATTGGGATTGCCCCGCCATTATTTTATTCAACGTGAAGTTAGCTACGTTACGGGCCGCAATAGTGTTGTTCAACTCATTACAATAAACCGGTAATAGAAAATTAAAATGCTTTATCCTTTAAATAACGCGGCCAATAAATAAATATCATAAAGATAGTTGCTTAATTGAGTAATTGTGACGTAATCAATTCATTTGGGCGTAAGAAAATGATTAAAATCATAAAATTAACTATGACTTTGGCTGCATGCGGTAGGATCGTTGCCATGCCCTACACTATCTACTAATAAAAAAGACGGCGTAGAAGGTCTCAATTTTCTATAGTAAAAGTAGTCAAGTTTTAGTTTGTTTAGAACAGTTAGTTAATGTTCGCGTTTGGTTCCTTTGTAGTAAGAAATACCCAATGGCGTTCTTTATTTATGTAAAATAACAATATTGAGTGTGTCTAGTAATAATAAAAAAACCTAGAAGAAAACCAATGAAAATGTAGTGTGGTATATTTTCTCTTACATTAAATCTTGAATATCTTTGGAACCCGTGGTACGCTTTACATAATTCCAACTGTAAAAATGGTTTTATCCATAGATCTATCGTTTAAAACCAAAATAAATAAAAACTGTACATAAATAAGAAATCTCATTTTCAACTTACGTAATTATACGAGAACCTTACATTATTTTCAAATATTCCGTATAAAACTCAAATAAGTACAACTGGATTTTATTATGAAAACTATGTAGATAGTAATGAGATCAAATTAAATTAACTAGTTAATTAGAAGCCTATACATTGAGTTGAGCATTTCTCGTCTTTGTTTCCATTCTTTTTTAGTGAATTACGTAAAACACTGTTTAATACTGCTAATCGTGCCATATTAAACTCCTTTTACTTGTTTAAAACCACATAAAATGCAAAACAATTTCAAAAAAGTTACACTTTTGCAATTGGAAAAATCACAATCTACAAACAATCCCAGCGTAATATTGATGCAATACACAGCTGTCAAAAAAACTCAAGAGTAGCGATTACCGCGCGCCAAGCCCGATCCCGATTTCATTTAGTTCTCCAAAAAGACACGCAATTTAAACACGATTTGGCGCTAGCGTCGAACTCAAGAGTACGAAACGTCACAATTCCAATGTCGATCGATCGGAATTGAACTCAAGAGTAAGCACACTGATCATTTTAATACAAGAATGAAAGAGATAGGTTGCTTAGTTTCATAGAGAAACGTAAAAAAGCGCTCCCACCGGCTCCCATAAATAAAATAAATAAATAATTATAATTGCATAAGTTGATAAAAAATGCCATGCAATAGCGGCAGTCTCCGAGTGCCACACGTTTTTTTATTGTTGCTCTTCATCTTACCGAGATAACGGAGGACGTGTGTCACGATTGTCGATATCTATCCGGATGATATGAATGCTATGTCACGCGACATTGTCGCTTGATGCGAGGCTGCGCCAGTCTGTGTACACTCTCGCTCGGACATGGCACGCTGCACGTCCTCTACTCGCCCACCCCGCGCCGCTGCCGCGCTGCTGCTGCTACTGGCGCTGGTACATCCATCGTACGGTACTGCGCTACGAAAGTCCTCGTGTTGCTTACTCTTAAGCTATCTTTGGTTAGAAACATTGTCTATTTTTATTTGTCATCAGAGCGAGATGTGTACCACAAAATCTCACGTAGCGTGGCAACACCCACCTCTAAGGTTCCTGAAGTGGAACTGGACCCGCAGTACTGGGTGGCTGAGGCACAGGCCGCCATCGACGCGCGCCTCTTGCACCAGGAGAGCAAGAATAAAGCGCGCAACGTGGTGATGTTCCTGGGCGACGGCATGTCCGTACCCACGCTGGCCGCCGCGCGCACGCTGCTCGGCCAGCGACTCGGCTCCACCGGCGAAGAGGCACAACTTGCTTTTGAAAAATTTCCAACCGTTGGGCTTGCTAAGGTAAACATTGCTGTGGTATTTTTGAACGTGTAGGTATGCCTTCAAGATTCAAGATTCAAGATTCTATATTTGTGGAAACATGAGTACACATACAGAGCATGCAAGTTAATAAATTACAATAGTTGAGATCAGTCATGTTTGGCCTTAGTGGCGTACAAATATTAAAATTTCGTCATAGTTATTACGTATGAATTATTTAATGTCAATTAAAATAAATTATCATCATAGCAATAATATGTTGCTGCACTACAGTCCAGGTGCAGATACTTTCCGCAAAGCTTTTTACTGCACGATGCAACTATACGGCTCGCTTGCATTACAATTGGTAATTCAGTAGACGTGGACAGAGCATTTATTTCCCAAAAATAATGTGTCAGGGCTGTGTATGGAGCAGAAGATTTAGAGCATTGTAAGCCATTATTTAAGGCACTAAAAGCCGTTCGGTCGTTTCGGAGCCTATTCAATGCAAACAAACAAACAATCAAATCTTTCCTCTTTATAATATTAGTATAGATATATATTTTTCATTTTGCACCAGTTGCTCGCGCACATTAAAAGAAAGAAAGAATAACGTTTATTTAGTTCGTGAACATGATAAAAAAAAACCGACTTCCAAAAAAACACTACAAAGTGCAAAATAACTTTAATTTCGGAAGTCGGTGACTTTGGAGATGTACGTATTTTAATTCTTTGTCACCGCCTTCCGAAATTAAAGTTATTTTGCACTTTGTAGTGTTTTTTTGGAAGTCGGTTGATATTTCTTTTTTAGGGTTCCGTACCTCTAAAGGAAAAAACGGAACCCTTATAAGATCACTTTGTTGTCCGTCCGTCCGTCCGTCCGTCCGTCCGTCCGTCTGTCAAGACCGTTTTTCTCAGGAACGCGTGGAGGTATCAAACTGAAATTTCTATATGATACTTAGTTCTACTGTCCCTGGAAGCTGTAGAAAAATCAACCTTCTAAGTCAACGCAATCAAAAGATACAGCCATTTAGGCCGCAAAATTCCGCAAATTTTCGAAACTCGCACGGGAATCAAAACCTACAGGGTACTTCCCGTGAACTTAGAATCTTGAAATTTTGTACGAAGTCACGTCTTATAGTACAGATATAGGAAAAATTACGAAAACTGAAAATTTTTAGTTTCGTCATATAAAAAAAAAATATTTTTGACAATTTTGAACTTTTACTTATATACCCACAGGTTTGTACGGAACCCTCGGTGCGCGAGTCCAACTCGCACTTGACCGGTTTTTATCATGTTCACGAACTAAATAAACGTTATTCTTTCTTTCTTTTAAGAAACGCGCTTTTAAGAAATTCGCTTTATGCGATAGCAGTAATCGCGGTTGATTTGCTATCATTTTTTGAAGAGTTCCGTTGTCTGTCTCCGAAACGCATCATCAGAGAAATTTTAATGAACAATAAAAAGAATTTTGCAAATCCGTCTATATACGACGGAGTTATGCCCGAACATACATAAAAAAAAGATATAAACATGTCGAATTGATAACCTCCTTCTTTTGAAGTCGGTTAAAAACCGGCTAAGTGCGTATTGGACTACGCGCAGTGAAGAGATCCGTAGTTGGGACGAATTTATCCGAAAAACAAACTCAAATACCTGGTTGAAAAAATGTTTAGAAAATTTTTATGTTTTTTTTATAATAAATAAATAGGTACTATAACCCAAGAGAAAAAAAAAAAACTTAAAAAAGAACAACCGACTTCCGGAATAACACTACAAAGTGAAAAATAACTTTAATTTCGGAAGGTGTTGTCAAAAAAATTAAACACACGTCCGAAGTCACCGCCTCTGGTGTTTCTCTTTTTGGTTGTAGACCTACCCTAACCAATTCGAAATATAATATTACCATTTTTGGGGTCAAAACAATGCATATTTATGCGATAGCAGTAATCGTGGTTGATTTGCTATCGTTTTTTGAAGAGTTCCGTTGTCTGTCTCCGAAACGCATCATCAGAGAAATTTTAAGAATTTTGCAAATCCGTTTATTTATTACGAAGTTATGCCCGAACATACAAAATAGCCTCCTTCTTTTTGAAGTGGTTTAAAAATAATAATTGCTTATTCTCAGACAACTACAGTCCATTGAAGAGGTCAGTAACATCAATCTTATAAACTATGTTGGTACAATTAAAATAACACTGGAAATAAAATTGGAAACAGTATAATTCTTCACTAACCTGCACCTGTCACATGCAAGTCAGTTAAGCGACGCATAACCGGCGAGTCCATTCTGTCGGCTATCATTTTCAGAAAGCCGTTACGGCTCCCCCGCATACTGTGCACCACAGACATGGTTTTCCTAAGCATAATTGCATAGAAATCATCTATGTGCGCATCTGCAAACATGCCTGAAGCACTACAGTACCGCGAAAGCCGCACCAGAGTCCTGAAAATGTTATAATATTGGACGCGGAGTGCATTATACGCCCGATTTGTGAAACTGCATAGACCACCCGTGTAGACTTTGACAGTACCTACGCTTTAAATAACGATAATTAACGTCAACTGTACCATATCATCTGCATAGCTTATGTCATTAACACTTACGTCATCAAACTCAAACTCAAACTTTGAGTCGAGCGTGATCCCTAGGAAAACAGTTTTATCGACGAATTCTAGTTTCTCTTTATTCAATACTACGTCACAATCAGTACTTTTAACATTTGGTAAAGCAAATCTTATGCATTTAGTTTTTTTCCCATTTAACACTAAATTATTAGCAGTGAACCAATTTTGTACCAGCAGTAGGGCATTATTTACGTCGTCAAGATTTGATGCACGTCTATTTATTTTAAAAATTAAGGATGTATCGTCAGCAAATAACACCATTTGTGGTTGTTTTTTTAATAAGTGGGGTAGATCATTAATATATACTAAAAAGAGGAAAGGACCTAATATTGAGCCTTGCGGAACACCCATTTTTATTTTTAAACCATGTGCATTGACGCCATTTATATGATCTTTTTGCTGTCTATCATTTAAATAAGATTTTACTAGACTGAGCGCAAGTTTACTTAGTCCGTAATGCTCAAGTTTTAAAAGCAAGGTTTCGTGATTAACGCAGTCAAATGCCTTGGAGAGGTCACAAAAAATTCCAATGGCATCCTGAGCCTCCTCCCAAGCTGCAAATATGTGTTTTAATAAGGTAACACCGGCGTCAGTCGTACAACGTCCGTTGGTGAAACCATATTGCTGATCGTGTAAGATTTTGTTGGTATTAAAATGATTAAGCATTTGATTGAGCATTATCTTTTCGAACACCTTGCTCGCTTACCTATATCTCCGGTACGGTTCTTAACTAGAGGCACTGCTACAGCTTTAATTAATACTGGTGACAAGTATGAGTGTTTAATACATAAAGTGTACAGCATTGCCAATAGTCTATTTATGTGCGTTCTTGCATTCCATAGGTGCTCCACACTCAGCCCATTATGGCCTGGTGACTTCCCCGTTTCATATTGGCAATAGCCCAACCCAGGTGGGTAGGGCTTACTGGTAATTAATGTTGGTTGATTAATATTACAATAATCAATCTCTCGATTTTCAGATGTTAGCAACCGACTTTCGCTGGGCAAAGCCGTTGGCAATACTTTTTGGGTCACCAGTGCCGTCCACACAAGCAGGCAGGCCCATCTTGCTTCCAAGTTTTTGGTGCTTAACCAAAATTTATTTTCTTTTTTTGTGCTCTGAGACCTTGTACGAGTAATGATCCTTGCCAAAATTCATGATTCTAGAATCATAACCCCCTATGGGTTATGATTCTAGAATCATGAATTTTAATTCAAGTTAATTCACGTTGACTTAGGTCAAGGGTCAACGGTAGGTTTTGATCTGCGAGGATCTAAATACATATGTCGCATAAACGGCAGTAATTTCTTAGTGCGGTACCTATTTGATATCAATTTGAACTTGATAAGTAGCTTCACGCGGTCTTGAAAAAAGCATCTTAACAGGCAGACAATAAAGGTATAATTTTTTACTAACTTCAAAAAGGAGGTTCTCAATTCGTCTGGATTTTTTTGTACATAATTTCTTCGATGTGTCCGGCAATTATGAATCGATTTCGATTTTTTTTAGTAGATAGAGTATGCCTCAAGGGTAGTCCCTAGATGTTATTAACTTTGCTTGGGTGGTTTTTGCGATGGCCTCGATAATAAGTTTTTTTAATCCACTTTGTGTATCTTGATAATAATCTACTACCTACTTACTGTCACCGTTTTTACATGTAAAGTAGTGGTGTATGAATTAAAAAAAAAAACAAAAGAAAACAACCGACACTTCAAAGTGAAAAATAAGTTTAAAGAAGTCGGTAACAAAATACTAAAATACAGATCCAAAGACTTCCGAAATTAAAGTTAGTTTTCACTCTGTAGTGCTTTTTTTTACGGAAGTCGGTTGTTTTTGTTTTGGAAATAGTTTTTTTCTGTAGGCATTTGGAACCCAGAAAATACGTGTTGGACGCACATAAAAGGTCCTCTTTTTTGAAAACGAAAAAAATTGCTAAGATCTATTAATCATTAATACAATACACTACCTAATCCGGTCTACCTGCGCAGAGTATCCCTGCATATATTATTGTTTCTACAATGTAAAAATGAAAGGATAGTGAACGTAGCATGTGTTGCGCATCGGCAGACGTACTGCGTGGACGCGCAAGTGGCGGATTCAGCGTGCTCGGCGACGGCATACCTGTGCGGCGCCAAGGGCAACATCGCCACCATCGGCGTGAGCGGCCGCGTGACGCGCAGCCACTGCTCTGCTGCCGTCGACCCCCAGCACCACGTGCACTCCATCGCCGAGTGGGCGCTCAGCGACGGCCGGGACGCCGGTTACACACATGACTTACTTTACATGTTTACTTCTCACTTGTATTCCACAGCCGAATTAATTGCTAAGTAGTACACTTGCAGGCATCGTGACGACGACGCGCGTGACGCACGCATCGCCGGCGGGCGCGTACTCGCACACGTCGGAGCGCGACTGGGAGTGCGACGCAGACGTGGCGCGCGACTGCGGCCACACGCGCGGTGCACAGCCCGACATCGCGCTGCAACTCGTGCACTCGTACCCTGGGGACCAGTTCAAGGTAAAACACTAGACCACGCAACGCACCACACGAAAAACATAATTATAAGTATTTATAATATACTTCTAATATAGCTGAAGAGTTTGTTTGTTTGAACTTATTAATCTCTGGTAACTACCTTTCGGATTTGAAAAAATATATTTAACGCTAACTTTTTCCAGTGGTTTCGTCCGTGTGAATTAAGGTGGAACACACACTACTACGCGCCACGCGACGTGGTGCGCAAAACTAGTCAAATTTTCAGTACAATTTCGAGCGTTTTTGTATGAAAAAAATCATGCGCGGGAGCGCGTTATCTGCGGACCGTCGCGTGACGTGATGCGTCTTAGCGTGTGATCCGCCTAAAAGTATTCTGTGTTATTCCAGGTTAAAACTGTCTATGTACCCAATTTCATTTAAATCCTTTTAGCCGTTTTTGCGTGATTGAGGAAAAACCATCCAAACATCGATTTATTTGTTCTATTTTATTATGTTTACCAATAATTGTAAATTCATCATCATCATCATTTCAGCCAAAACACGTCCACTGCTGGACATAGGCCTCCCCCAAGCTCCTCCACTTTGACCAGTTCTGCGCTTCTCGCATCTAGCGGATTCCTGCAGCCTTCACAATGTCATTGGTTCATCTTAAAAAGGCCTTCTAACGCTACGTCTTCCGGTACGCGGTCGCCACTCTGGAACCTTCCGGCCCTATCGGCTATCTGTTCTGCGTGCAATGCCCACTGCCACTTAAGTTTGACAATTCTTCGGGTAACATTCTGCTTAAGAATTACATGCCATGCCATGTCTACAAGCTGTTTTCAAGAGTCGTCACGAACCGTCTCGCGCGCAGGTTTGACGACTTCCAGCCTCTCGAACAAGCTGGATTTCGAAAAGGCTTTAGCACCGTGGACCACATTCATACGCTGCGGCAGGTTATTATGCAGAAGACCGAAAAGTATAACCTGCCTCTCTGCTTAGCTTTTGTGGACTACGAGAAAGCCTTCGATTCGATCGAGACTTGGGTTGTACTGCAGTCTCTCCAACGGTGCCAAATTGATTATCGGTACATCGAGGTAAAGAGTTTGTATGAAAACGCCACTATGTCAGTCCGGCTCCAGGATCGGACCTCGAAACCTATCCTCCTGCAGCGAGGTGTGAGATAGGGAGACATAATCTGTCCGAAACTATTCACCGCTGCACTGGAGGATGTCTTCAAGGTTCTGGACTGGAGAGGGATTGGCATCAACATCAATGTATATCACTGCGAGTATATTTATAAATAGCGAGTATATCACTCACCTTCGGTTTGCCGACGATATAGTAATCATAGCTGAGACTATGGAAGACCTCAATACAATGCTCAATGACCTCAGAAGAGTCTCCGAAACAGTTGGTCTCAAAATGAACATGGACAAAACGAAGGTAATGTCGAATGTCCATGTGACACCTACTCTCATGAAGATCGGAGACTCTACACACTCGAAGTTGTAGACGATTATGTTTACCTAAGTCAAACTGTCCAGTTAGGTAGGTCCAACTTCGAGAAAGAGATCACAATTCTCGAATCCGACTCGGCTGGGCAGCGTTCGGGAAACTACGCAATGTCTTCTCGTCCCACATCCCGCAGTGTCACAAGACGAAAGTCTTTGACCAGTGCGTGTTGCCAGTGATGACATATTGTACTGAAAAGTGGTCAGTGGATCAGGTTTGTTCATCCAAAATGAAGCGACTTGGGTAGTTCAACAGCAGTATTGTAAAATATTCGGGTTTAACAACAGGTTGCCATGGCGGGGTGGCAGTTCGTAAGAGAAGGAATACGGTACAAATTGATGGAAGTGCGAGTGAATGAGACCGAATGTGAGTGACCGAAAGTAACCGATGGAAGGAACGACCGGATTCGAAATTAATGGTTATCTTCTTCCCTTCAACGATAGATGGTGAGTGTGCGGCGTTCGTTGTATGTTGTTGCGTCTAGATGTATAGATGGCGTGGACAGAAAGCTAAAACTCACCCAAAGGGCAATGGGGGCTATGCTCAGAGTTTCCCTACGTGATCGAATCAGGAATGAAGAGATCCGCAGGAGAACCAAGGCAACCAACATTGTAAATTACAGCGCAACAATTACTAATTGGTGAACACCACATGCACAAAACAATGAATTAGAGAATTATGCTAAGTTACTCAGTAACAAGCACCAATATTCAATTAAATTAAATAAATATTTGTAATATTAAAAAATAGTGACATTATAAACGGAAATAAAATAAATTTGGTGAAAAACTGTTACAAAATAAAAATCATAAAAGTATGACACTGACAACATTGGTAAAATAAATTTAAAAGTTATAAGAACATGGTAAATTGATAAATTCAATATTAATAGTGGCAGGTGGCCTTAAAAGGGATAAAATTAATATGTATGAAAATAAGATTCAAAATGATCGACATAAAACCTTTTCAAAAAAAAAACAACCGACTTCCGGAAAAACACTACAAAGTGAAAAATACCTTTAATATCGGAAGGTGGTAACAAAACATTAAAATACATATACAAAGTTTTATACTTTAACTTTTAGTCGCTGACTTTGTATAAGTCAGCGACTAAAAGTTAAAGTATCAAAGTTTTTACTATTTACTTTTTAGTTATAGTACCTACCCCACACCAATTCGAAATTTCGTCATCCTTGGGGTCAAAAAAATGCATATTCATGCGATAGCAGCAATCGCGGTTGATTTACTGTCATTTTTGAAGGGTTCCGTTGTCTGTCTCCGAAGCGCATCATCAGATCCATATGAAATTTTAATGGGACCATTTCGGAACAAACCCCTTTCGAACAAAAATATTTTTTCAAATCCGTCTATACAGGGTGTAACTGAAACCCTATTGCTATCCTTAAGCACTAAAGATAACAGTTGGTATAGAATCACTATATATAGTTTCAGCTCAAAGTAAAATATGCTAAGAATTGATAGGTACTAAATTTTCGGTTTCATAAAATATGTTTCTTAAATTCAAATCATAAAAAAACGTGTCACCGCACTACTTACACCACGTTACTTGCCAGTATCACGATAAATCTCTACCGAGTCATGTGTTTATTTCAATTATAAAAGTTCGGTTTCTGGTATCAATGTATTAAAAATTCTCACAACGTCCGAACATGTAGAAATAGGATTAAAAACCCTTCCAGTATCGTTATATACCCTTTCCATTACACGTTGTATATGATGGAGTAATGACGAAAATACTTAAAAAAATTATGAAAACATGTCGAATCGAAATAGTAGGATCGCGCTATGACCTTTAGGAGCCGAACAAAACTAAAAAAAGTCAGAAAGAACGCTAAGTGAAAACCAAATAGGTAATAGCGAGGCAGGCGACCCAGTTCAAATAAATCAAAAAAATTACCTGTATGTTAGTAAGCATGTTTGTAACTGGGCACGCCACAATTGCGGCGGTAAGTCCCCACTTTGAGGAGTGGCTTGAGAGGTGGCATGGTATCCTCATCTTCCTCTTGACGCATGTTCTCACCGGACACGGCTGTTTCGGGAGGTTCCTGTTTCGCATAAGGCGGGAGGAAACACCCGAGGACACGGTGGAGCACACGGTGGAGGTCTGCCCGGCTTGAGCGGAGAACCGCCGTGTCCTCATCGAGTTAATCGGCGGCAGCGACATCTCGCGTCCGGCCCTGGTCCATGCCATGGTTCGGAGTGAGAGTGCATGGGTAGCCGCCACCTCCTTCAGCGAAGCAGTAATGCTCGCGAAGAGGGAGGCGGCACACGTGAGGGAGAAGCAGTATATGCGCCCTCACGGCCTTAGTCACCGCAGGAGACGCCCTGGGCATCGGGAATCCCAGGCTGATTCCCGGCCAGCGTAGGCGTGGGCTTGCGGGCGGCGAGTAATAGGTAGTTCGCTGTCCGGTAAGGACCAAGCCCAGGTGGACGGCGCGTTGTGTTCCATGCGCGCCTCAAAGAGTTTCAGCACATACCGATGGAGCCCACGAGGGCCGATGCCTGCCAGGGGCACCGCGGCCCCTGGCACACTGGCTACTGAGGGAACAAGGGTGGGTTTTAGTCAGTAAAAGTCTGACACGCCCTTTTGCTCCATCCAGAGCTGGAAAAGTTACTAGATGATTTCCCAACCAAAAAAAAAGCTTGTTGGTAACCGCCTCCTTTAGACTTGAATATTACCCGCTTCAAACGGTCAGATTTCATATAAACTTTGTAGACTTATTGAGGACCAATGAGAATTCAATAATTTCATAAATTTGTTCCAGAACGTATTTTTTTTTATATCACGCTTTTGTACTTACCAGAACTAAAAAAAAAAATTGAAATAAATAATAGATTAAAAACACGCTTTAAAAACCAAACTAATAAAGCAGAAAATAATTTGCGTGAGGTGCTTTTTGAGGTATTTTTGTAATCAACTAGCTTTTGCCAGCGGCTTTGCCCGCGTGGAACTTTCATCCCCTATATATCCTTATCCACATTATAAAGAAAACCTCTGTGCAAAATTTCAGCTTTCTAGGTCCAAGGGTTTAGGTTGCGCGGTGATGAGTTAGTCAGTCAGTCAGTCAGGACTTTTCTTTTATTTATATAGGTAGATTCATCAAGCATCACACGCGTTTTTGAAATTATTTTCTGCCTTTTAGTTTGATTTTTAAAACCTGTTTTTTTATTTTTAAGTATTTTTTTAACAGATAATTAAAACAATTAGTAATTAGACATCTTATACACTAGCGTTACTTATACTTTCACTTTTTATCCCGGTAGTACGTTCGCGTGAGATAATTTTCGACCCTCATGCGGACGACGCCGCGGGAAAAAGCTAGTATATATACACCACACGACTAAAACGTGTGGTATCCCCAAATCAATTGGGATAAGGGCAGGGTGATACTGACAAAGATACCATAGGTATATAACCAATTTATTTTTACTTTCCCGTTTGGCACTATAAACGCATAAACGGGAGTGTAGAAGAATATCTTGTAATTTTTAGTGGAGGATATAATCTGCCATTTTTTGCCATAGAAGACATTGAACATTTGAAATATTGCTTTGTCACAGGAATTAAAGCTTATTAATTTTTCTATTTATTTAAAATTTATTTGTTTGAATATTGTTGTTATAAAGGTGTTACACATAATATGACGTCCATAATATTCTGCTGTTTCCAGCGTACAAATATTTTAGAGAATTAAGATTAAATGTACAATATAATAAGTCAAAATTTGTTGTTGAAACCATACAATGTCCAGGATATAGAAAACTACTATCAAAATATACAGTGTCAAGTATTATTAATTATAATGTCAAAAATTATTAGATACAATGTAGAGAATTATTCAATACAATGTCATATCAAATTCCATTCAATCAGGGATATAAAGGCAAGTCGTCGTCTAATTTAAATTTTGAGTCAAATTTTTCATTTAAAAACTCATTTGTTGAGTAGTAACACTTATGTAATAGGAAGTTAAATAATTTCTTTTTAAATGTCATGAAGTTGAGATTTTTAAAAACATTTGGTAATTGATTATAAACACGAATTGCCATACAGTAAACATTATTGGAAAATAGTTTAATTCTTTGCTGGGGTACACATAATCTGTGGATATTTCGACTTTTTCTTATTACAACATCATTATGTACTTGAAATAGAGCTATGTTTTTATGTACAAAGATACAGAGTTCGAATATATATAACGATGGGAGTGGTCATATTTTTAAATTTTTAAATAGTGGGACACAGCTTTCTAATGGTTGGGCTTTAGTTATTGATCGAATGCATTTTTTTTGGACCCGGAATACTTTAATAATTTCAACAGAGTTGCCCCAAATTATAATGCCGTAGCGCAGAATTGATGCTACGTAACCATGATAGGCATAAAGTGCTGCATTGATACCAGCTACACGAGTTATTCTGTATAAAACAAATACAAATCTTTGAAGTTTAGTGCATAATTTGTCAATGTGTGCTTTCCAGTTGCAATATTTATCTAATGTTATCCCCAAAAAAGTAGCACTATCAACCTCTTCTATAGTGTCATTTTCATATCTTATTTCTAATCGGTGACGTTTACTATTGTATGTTTGGAACTGCAAAAATTTAGTTTTATTGATATTGACATGTAAATTGTTGTCTTTTAGCCATTCTCTTATTTTGTTTAATGTGTCATTAATCTCTTTTTCATATTTGGTGATATTGGTATCGGTGAGTTCAATACTAAGGGTTGTATCATCGACGTACGGGTCCATATTGGCTCACCTAAAGTTCTTTACCAGAAATTGTTCTTCCTAATGATTTGTAATCCGAATGATCACTCTTCCTAAAATTTTTCATCCTAAAGTTTTCATTCATACTATTTGTAGTGCTACCGGCGATGTTCATAACACACATGTTTCCGAAAATTGTTATTAATAATATCATGAATGTAAATATATTTAAACTCCTACTGTTTTTATCATATCGCTTTTATCCCTAAACATAATTACCATAATATTGTCACTCATACTCAGAAAGAAACATTTACCAAGTGTAATAAAAACCATGAATCATCAGATGAATGTTTCCTGAGATAACTATATCTAAAAAACCAACTGTTTAGAATGATTAAAGGTCGTTTCACTGATTTTTGTCTTAAATGAATGAAATTCAGTTCAGAGTGTCGTCTTGGGGGCACTATGAAAAAAATACTTAGAAAAATTTCGCGACCAATTTCGAGGTAGCGCTCGCCGGCCGCTGCCGCAGCACCGCTCGCTTCGCTCGCTCGGCTCGCACGTCGTTGGTCACTGTTCTAACCTAACCTAACCTATGGATCCATTCCACATCGCTACTTGTACCATGGTACTATTATTCTTATATGTTAAATATGTTATGTGAAAATAAAGTTACGCAAAATTAATGTATAAAATACTGATTATTATGAATAAAAAGAAATCTAAACAAAAAAGATATGAATAATAGTGTAAAAGATGGTTATGTTGAGAAAATATAGGAAAACAAATAAAAGTATATTAAATGTTTATTGCTACTGACATTATGAAGTTGAATGCTTCGGAATTATGAACATTAGAGACAGAGTAGTTAGGAATTGTGATTGTTAGGATGAAAAATGTTAGGAAGAACATTTTCGGCTTTCCAATTATCGGAGTTGAAAATTTAGGTGAACTTTGGCGCACCCTCGGCGTACAGAATGCATGAAGATGGGGTTACGTTGGGCAAATCGTTGATGTACAACAAAAACAAAAAGGGTCCTATTATAGTGCCCTGGGGAACACCACAGGAGTTTTGACGGATCTATATGTTTTCTTTTCTGATAAAGTATGTCTAGATACCTCTACGCATTGTTGACGATTATTTAGATAACTTTCTAACCAGTATAACGCGTTTCCCCTAATACCATAACGATTCAGTTTGAAGAGAAGTAGTTTGTGATCTACGAAGTCAAATGCTTTTGACATATCAAGCAATATTGATGATATTGGCCTTTTCTGATTAAGACTAGAGGTAATCAATTTCACAAGAGAAAAACATGCATGAGTTGTTGATTTGTTTTTCCGGAAACTGAACTGTTCCTCTTTTAAAATTGTATGTTTTATTATAAAAGAGTGCAGTTTATCGTACATAATTCTTTCAAAAATCTTTGATATAATGGGTATTGGAGTAATCGGACGATAGTTATTCATGTCATTCTTATCTCCTTTTTTGTATAATGGTTTGACTATGGATAATTTTAGTCTGGTGGGGAATACTCCTTGAAAAAATGACAAATTAATAATGTGGGCGAGTGGATGAGATATATCTAGAGCAACGTTTAAGAATTTTTGTATTAATGTCATCATACCCGGTGGAGTTAGTGGAATTTAAAGAATTAATAATTTTATACACAGTATCTTCATTAGTTGGAGTTAAAAAAATGCTATCCGATATGTCAGTGATGGTATGTTTGTAATCAATGTGTGTTTTAGAATTAGGGATTTTTGGTTTGTTGGTTATGTTAATAAAAAAATCATTAAATTTGTTGGCAATTATATCGGCATCAGTGTATGTGCACTGATCAATCTTGATAGAAGTAATTTCCGCGCTGTTATCGACATCTGTACTATTCTTTTTGATAATGTCCCAGGCGGCTTTACATTTATTGTTCGATTGAAGTATATAACGAGTATTATCAATTTTCTGAGCATGCATCGTCTCAATACTCTAGTGTAATTTTGGTAGTTATTTAGGTGTTGAGTTTTGTTAGAATTTAGTAGTCTATATTTTAGGTACATACTTCTTTTCTTGATACAACATCTTTTTATTCCTTTTGTTATCCATTTAGTTTTAACCGGTTTGTTTGTAATTTTTACTTTCAGGATGGGAAAACAGAGATTATAAAAAAGGGACAGTGTGTCATGAAAGTGATTGAATGCGATGTCAGTGTCATCTGATTTGTAAACTTCTGAAAAGGAAAGAGAAGATATGCATGACATAAACTTTTCTATGTTGTTTTGGCTTAAATCTCTTTTCTTTAGAAACCAAAATTGATTAGATAACAGGAAGTAAGTAAATCACACACACGCAAAATCAAAATAATTATAACATAAGTTGTTGATTGTTTTATTTAGGTAATTTTAGGAGGAGGACGACGAGAGTTTTTGCCCAATTCCACTATTGACGAAGAAGGTTCAAGAGGCAGAAGATCAGATGGGAGAAATCTGATCGAAGAGTGGCAAGAGAACAAAAAGAACCGAAACGTTAGCTACCAATACGTGTGGAACCGGGAGCAGCTGATGGACGCCGCAGTAGAACTTCCCGAGTATTTGCTGGGACTATTTGAGGGTAGCCATATGCAGTACCACATGCAAGCAAACGCTGATACCGAACCGACACTAGCAGAACTCACTGAGATCGCAATTCGGTCGCTGAGCCGCAATGAAAACGGATTTTTCCTGTTCGTGGAGGGCGGACGCATCGACCACGCACACCACGACAACCTGGTGCAGTTGTCACTAGATGAGGCCATTCAGCTGAGCGAGGCGGTCGCACGCACCGCCGCGCTGCTGAGTGAGCAGGACTCGTTGCTGCTGGTGACGTCAGACCATGCGCACGTCATGAGCATCAGCGGCTACTCGCAGCGCGGCCGAGACATCATCGGGCCGTCCGACGACCGCGGCGCTGACGGCGTGCCCTACATGACGCTCTCGTACGCCAACGGACCCGGCTACCGTCCGCACCGCGAAGACCTCACTCAGCAAGATTACCGTAAGTAACACAGACTGGTATCGGGTATAATTGTTAGATGTCACATCTTCGATTAAATTCAGTGTGAACTTCTTCTTCTTCTTAGCGTATCGATGGCAAAAAAAAAAAAAAAAAATTTGGTCCAAAATTCGGCTACGCGAACTCCGCTCGCTGACGCAGTCATAAGATCGTCAAATGCACAAGTAACAGGGCACGTGGCGCAGGATGGAAGGTGAACCATTGTCCGTGGGGAGGTGCCGCACACGCACTTGAGATCTGAGCCATCCGTGAACCCAGTATCCCAGTGAATCAGTGTGAACTGACTACAATATATTAAAACTATAATAACTTAATCATACCTGATCATCATCATAATCAGCTTTATAATGTTCCCACTACTGGGACACAGGCGTCCTCTCGGTGAGAGGGAGTAGGCCGTAATCGGCCACTAGTGGCGAGAGCAATGGTGGCCCAGTGGTAACGACCGTGACTTACCAGTTGTTGATCGTAGGTTTGAACCCAGACAGGCGCTTTACTTTGTTCAAATTATTTCATCACCACTGCTCTCAAAATGGTGAAGGTAAAACATCGTGAGGAAACCGGCATGTCCTAGAACCAAAAATTCGAAGACATGTGACATCTACCAACCCGCACTGGGCCCGCGTGGTCGTTTACGACCCAATCCTCTCACCGAGAGGAGACTTGTGTCTCAGCAGTGGGAACGTTATAGGCTGGTTATGATAATATCTTCGAAGTTTTGGTTCGAGGACATGCCGGTTTCCTCACGATGTTTTCCTTCATTCTTTTGAGAGCAGTGGTGATGAAATAATTTAGACTAAGTAAAACGCTTGTCTGGGTTCAAACCTACGATTAACAAATCGTAAGTTACAGCCGTGACCACTGGACCACCCTTGCTCTCGCCACTAGTGGCGGATTAAGGCCCGCTCCCTCTCACCGAGAGGATGCCTGTGTCCCAGCAGTGGGAACATTATAAGCTCATTATGATGATGACCAGGTATGATTAAGTTATTATCGTTTTTACTATTCTTGTAGTCAGTTCACACTGAATTTATTCAAATGAATAATCTCATTTTCAGACGACGTGAGCTTCGCGTTTCCTTCGAGTGTCCCGCTGGAGTCAGAGACACACGGCGGCGACGACGTGGCGGTGTTCGCGCGCGGGCCGCACCACTCCATGTTCACGGGGCTGTACGAGCAGAGCCAACTGCCGCACCTCATGGCATACGCCGCCTGCATCGGGCCCGGGCGACACGCCTGCCAACACTAATGGAACAAACAATTTTCAAAAATAAATATTTTTTGGAGTTACTAGGTATTTTATATTTTCTGTGAAGACCACGCGCTTATTTGATCAGTGATTTTTTTAGACTTGAACGATGTATGAAAACCATCAACTGCTATTTGACGAGTAACTGTTTGGTGTGATCTATCATCATCTGCCTGGCCTTTTTCGAACTACATCTTTTAGAATCAGGTTCCAGTAAAACCAGATGCAGTTAGTGCTTATCAAAGTACAATTATTCTATGTTTATCTTGTCTGTCTTGTATACAAAATTATCTATTCATGTAATAAAATTGTAGCGAGGTATTTTTTTTGTTTCTATTGCGAGGACTGGGAACGATTCTAATGCCGATTTTTTATTTTTATTTTAGTATTTTCGACTGTCACGCAAAAACTAGCAGGTAGATTTTGTTAAAATTTTGCATAAGACGCATTAAAGCGGGGTTATCTGGAAAAACGTCGTTTTATATTGTGTTTTTAAGTAGATAACATGGATTTTCTTTCTTTCTTCTTCTACTGTTTTCAAATATCAAAGAGGTAGTTCCCCGCTGCATTGGGCTGGGTAATTTTTATAAAGTGGATTTATTGCGAATTTGCGAAGCCAAAACAAAAAAACAAAAAAAACTATGGCCTGGGTAGGCACTGTATGTGATAACATTATGACCTTGAACTGAGAATAAGCCGACATTCACATGGTCGCAATTTTTTATTTTTCGCGCACTGGATTTTCAACTCGCGGTATTTAGCCGAGGGTCGAGAATCCAACAGAGTGCAAAATCCAGTAACTACGCAAAAATCACCCCACCGCGATTTTATTACGTCCGTGTTACGTGGACTTATATTTATGATTTTTCTTTCAGTTTTCGACATAAATATGTCACTAATTGTCATGGTTTTCGAGGCCGCTGATCAAAATGTAAGTCCAAAATAGCGGCTCCGAAAATTTTCGAATTATCCAACATAGATGTCATTTTCAGAGTTTTGCGGGTTGCTAAAGCTAAAAGAAGAAGGGGTCAAAATGAAAATCCAAGATGGCGGCTGCTATTTTTTTTTAATTTTCCATCATGGGTATCGTTTTCAGGGTTTTTCGGGAAGTGTTATTCAAATACAAATTTTGTAAACCGCAAATAGTAATCCACATTTTCAACTGTCGGTATTGAGCTAAGGGTTGAGATTCCAACACAATACATCTCAGCGCGTTGAAAAACGAACAGTATGTTTTACTGTTCGATTTTCATCTCTCGGTGCTAAGTAGTAGGCATAGTTTTGTATGAATGAGATACTAATAAATAGTAGGTGCATATTTTTTAGGACATAAATAAGAAAATAAATAAATTTAAAAAAGTGCAATTAAATAGCTACGACAATCACCCTAATTGGACAATTTACTTCCAGTCTAAATGAACATAACTGGCGAATTACGGGTGTACTAATACACCACTTCCCAACCCCCTGAAAGAATACAGGCGTAATGTCATGAAGAAATCTCATTTCCGCAACGCTTTCTATCTATTATAAAAAAAAAACTACAGTTATAAAACAAAATAAACTTTTAGAAAGAAAGAAAGAAATTTTATTTGCTTGAACATGTGTATACACACAGAATTAAAATAGTACATGCATGCAAGATCTTAAAAATAAAGAGTGATTCACGACATGTCTGCCATTTCTCATGGCGTGCAAATACGAGTATCTTAGGTACAATTATATTATTTATTATTTTTATATCAATGATTTATAACTTTTACCTTTATACATTAAATATCAGTCAACAATTCAAAAAAAATTAATATTGTATTTAATCTTTTACATTATCCAATTATTTATTTTCCTTAAGGATTAATACAGACTATAACATCACAATGATAATTTACAGAACTTTTAAGCATTCAATTATTTACATTTAAGTTCTCCACTACTACATGACCATAATTATTATAATGCTAGTTATATTTATTTACATTTAATATTCACCATGAGTCGTTTAAAAATTCTGCAATACTATAATATTGTTACGAGCTAGGGGTTCGTGACAATTAAAAACTGCCGATATGAATTACCAAAAATAACACTTTAATTAAACTCACTAATAACACAACACAATAGCACTACGGATCACTCTTAAGTCGCACTTGAAGATCGCTTTAGATGTTCTCGCATGTATCGCTTCCAATGAACTACCCCGAGACGCGCTCCGTTCCCGCTTATATAGGGCCCTCGGATAGTTCCAGAACCTTCTACCGTAGAAGCATCTAGAATGTTCGAGTACATATCGGCCCTGACCGAACGCATGTCGATAGTTCCAGAAAGTTCTAGCATCGAACTTTCTAGAAAGCTCCTGACAATTAATTTCGCTATTCGATAAGAGATGGCGCTAGTGGCAACCAAACATTAATTGTGCGGCGCAACACTGCCCCCACCTAAGATATGCTCGTCCCGAGCATTATCGGCCCCATAATAACGCGCCAGTCGATCCACATGGACTATCTTAGGAGTACCTCTTGCACCTTTCTGTATCCGGTAGGTAACGTCATTGATCTTTGTCACAATCCGGTACGGTCCGTCCCAGTTAGCTTGAAGCTTAGGAGATTTCCCTTTGCTGCGGACGGGATTGTGCAACCACACTAGTGAACCTTCGTCAAACCCTTTATTGTTCATTTTGCGGTCATAACGGGTTTTCATCTTTTCAGACATTTGCTGGCCTGAGTGTCTGACGTGCTCATAAATGTCATTCATCTTGTTCCGCAAGTCACTCGCATAATCGGTTATACTGCGTGGGGCATCAGGTGGTATTCCGGTGATCAGGTCTGCAGGTAGCCGTAATTCCCTTCCAAAGTTTGCGAAAGCTGGTGTCACCGATGTGCTTTCGTGAACAGCGCTTCGATATGACAACAAAAACGGTTGTATGTGCTTGTCCCAATCTCGTTGCCGATTTTCCACAACTTTGGCTAGGTACCTCTCTAATGTCTGATTGAATCGTTCCACCATTCCATCCGATTGTGGGTGGTAAGAAGTTGTTCTTGTTTTATGAGTACCCATCACTCGACAAGTTTCCTGGAATATTTGAGACTCAAAATTCCTTCCTTGATCACTGTGAATCTCTAAAGGTACTCCAAAACGACAGAAGACTTCATGAACTAATTTATCTGCAACTGTCGAAGCTTCTTGATTTGGAATGGCGAAGACTTCCGGCCACTTAGTGAAGTAATCCATCACAACCATGAAATACTTGTTACCACTTTCACTTTCCGGAAACGGTCCCGCAACGTCAAGGGCTATCCTCTCCCATGGTGCACCAACATTGTACAATTTCAATGCACCTCTGCTACGCGTCTGAGGTCCCTTTACAGCTGCACAACTTGTACATTTGCGACACCAGTCCTCGACATCGTCCCGACAGTGGACCCAGTAAAACCGTTCTCGTATCTTCAGTAGAGTCCGTTTTACTCCCAGGTGACCTCCTGAACAACCATTATGGTACAGCTGCAGAACATCCGGTACTTGTGATTTAGGGACAACCATTTGCAAGTGACAGCTGTTTCCCCGAGCATTTTCCCATTTACGGCACAGGACTCCATCCTGAATCACCAAGCTGTCCCATTGGGCCCAATAGCTCTTTGTGATGGAACTCATTGCTGAGACGTCGCTCCACCTGGGCTTAGGAGCTTTGGCCTTCATCCACTCCAGAATCGGCTTGATGTCCGAATCTTCCTGCTGTGCACTTTGTAGGCTTTCCTTCCACTCGTTGCTGAGGTCTGTCCTGAGCATCCTCACAGGTACCACTTCCTTACTCTCTTGTCTAGTACAGTGCTTGCAGTCTTCAGGACAAGGTCTTCTTGACAATGCATCTGCGTTGCCATGAGATTTCCCGCTGCGATGTTCGACCACAAAGTCGTATTCCTGCAGTAGCTCAATCCATCTCGCAACTTGTCCTTCTGGATTTTTGAACTGTAATAGCCATTTCAGTGCAGCATGGTCGGTTCGTAAGTGGAATTTCCGACCCAGAAGATATTTGCTAAAATGCTGCAATGACTTTACCATAGCAAGCAATTCCCGTCTCGTGACACAATAGTTCCTCTCCGGCTTTGACAACGACTTGCTGAAGTACGCTATCACAACCTCTTGATCACCATTCCGTTGAGACAACACACCACCAAGTCCTATGTCACTTGCGTCTGTGTCAACTATAAATTCCTTGCCTGCATCAGGGTACCCCAAAATAGGTGTTTTGCATAGTCGGTCCTTTAACTCCTGGAATGCGATATCGCAACTTTCATCCCAGCAGAAATGTCGCTTCTCTTCGGTTAGCTTATGCAGGGGTTTGGCAATATCCGCAAAGTTCTTAACGAATCGCCGATGATAAGAGCACAACCCCAAAAACGCTCTGACCTGCGTCTTGTCTTTTGGAACTGGCCAATCCTTGACAGCGGCGATTTTTTCTGGATCCGTGCGGATACCTTCTTCCGACACTACATATCCCAAAAAGCTAACTTGCCGTTTCAATAGTGAACATTTCTTCGGACTCAACTTGAGGTTGGCACTCTGGATTTTCATGAGCACGCGTTCCAGGTTTTGAAGATGTTCTTCAAACGTACGGCCTACGATGATTATGTCATCCAAGTAGACCAGACAGGCATCTCCAATCAACTTAGTTAGTACAAGTTCCATCAACCTTTCAAACGTTGCCGGAGCGTTGCACAATCCAAACGGCATAACTTTAAATTGCCACAGACCCTTTCCTGTCGAGAATGCTGTTTTCTCCTTGTCCTTGGGGTCAATTTCAACTTGCCAGTAGCCACTTTTCAGGTCCAGCGTGCTAAACCACTTTACTCCAGTAAGCATGTCCAACGTGTCATCAATTCTTGGCAAAGGGTAGCTGTCCTTCTTCGTAACGTCATTCAGACGACGATAGTCAACACAAAACCGCATGCTGCCGTCCTTCTTCCTTACCAGCACTACAGGTGAACACCATGGGCTAGATGAAGGTTCAATAACACCATCCTTCACCATTCCCTCAATCATGGTTTCTACTTCCTTTTCACGCGCTACCGGCAATCTCCTTGGCCGCTGACGGATAGGCAACTCGTCGCCTGTATTTATTTTGTGTTGAACTAAGCCAGTCTTCCCAATGTCACTATCGTTTAGGGAGAAAACTTCGGCGTACTTCAGTAACATCTTTTTCGCCTTGCCCATCTCATTTTGAGACAGAGCGCTGCGACACTCTTCTAAAAGTGTGGTCACTCTCGTTTGTGCATCCTTGCTGGGGGTCTCAGTCGATAGATATTGGCATTGACGCAGCCAATCCACTTCCTCGCAAGTACCAATCAGTGTGCCTTTTTCAATAGTCTGTTCCTGATCACAAAGGTTCAGCACACGTACCCCTGAGATGTCGGTGGCTCTGACCAAAGTTCGTGCCACTTTCCATGGAAGGTCATTGTCTACCCTTTCCAAGAGTACACAACGATAAGTTTTCCCAGGATTCCGAGGAAGACTAACCGGCACAATCGTTTCTGATCTCGGAGGAAGAACAATTTCCTTAAGGCTGTACACATTCCCTGGTAACGCCCCTTCCATAAAAAGTTCCTCTCGTCCACATTTCATAACTCCCTGCTTGACGTCAATCTCGCAAAAATTCTTCCTCATAAAGTCAAGACCCAGGATGCAATCGTCCATTATATCAGCCACGATGACATTATGCAGGTAGGTCCTGTTGCCTAGCTTCAACTCCATCTCCATCTCTCCACGGACGGGTATGCGCTGACCGGTGGCTGTCACCAAATTAATGCGTTCTCGTTTGTATGCAGAGTCCCCAAGGGGCTGACTCATAACTTGGGAACTGACGACTGTACGAGAGGCTCCAGTATCTATGGTCAGCTTACAAGGCGTTCCGTTGACCTCGCCCTTGATGATTAAGCTGTTCCCGTCATGGGTTTGTGTGATCGAAATCCTTGGGGCTCTTTGAACATCAGCCAGCACCCGCCCCGCAGTCCTGGCTATTACTCGTTTCCCTGCTGCTGCTGGGTAGTGCTGTTAGCCGCGCTACCCTCTGGAGACCGGCCATCTTCCCTTTCTGCAGTTCGCTTAGGGCAACTGGATCGAAGGTGGCCCCTTTCCCCACAGCCGTAGCACCTAGGGCTGTATCCTTTACGATCGCGAACTGTAGCCGCTACAACCTCCCTGACGCGATGGGAACGATGATCCTGCCGCACAGCTTCCACCTCCAGTGCATGGGCCAAGGCGTCCTTAAGCGTCCCGTGGTGACCGAGTCTCACAGCAGCTCTAACTTCAAGGTCCCGGATGCCGTCGATGAATGCCTGCACCAGGTTCCCATCAATAAGCGCAGGTACGGACTGGTACGCTTTTCGAACCAGCTTCTCCACTTCAAGGGCCCACTGCTGCAGGTTTTCGTTACTGCGTTGCACACGATCCTTGAGCTGCGCACGAAACACGTGTTCCAGGTGAGCGTCGCCATATCTAGCCTCCAATGCCTCGAGGAGCTGCTCGTAAGTCACTTCCTTACCGAGAGCTTCCAGCACATTTAAAGCCTGGTCGCGCAGGCCTAGGGTGAGGGCAGTCATGGCCTGACTTTTATTCCACCCGTTCGCCTTCATGACAGCCGCAAACTGAATTTTGTAGGCCGACCAGGAAGAAGTCCCGTCGTACGGCGGCACTTTGAATCCACGTAGCGAAGGTGTTGTGGCTACGGGAGCTGCGATTCCATCCCCAAGTTTGAGGTTACCCAACTCTTGCTTCACATCAGCAATGACGTCACTAAACTTGCTGATCTGAGTTTCAGCTTCTGACAAGCGGTTGTCATGCTGGGCAACCTTCTCCTTCACCTCCTTCATGTCTTTCCCGAAGGTTGCGTGAAGGTCCTTTATGAGGAGCATCTGCTCTTCCTGGCGGTGCACCTGCTCCTCCTTATCCCGTTTGAGCTGTTCTTCCAACTGACGGGCCTGCTCCTCCTGTCGGCGAGCCTGCTCCTCCTGTCGGCGAGCCTGCTCCTCCTGTCGGCGGGCCTGCTCCTCTTTATCCCGTTTGAGCTGTTCTTCCAGTCGGCGGGCCTGTTCCTCCTGTCGGCGGGCCTGTTCCTCCTGTCGGCGGGCCTGCTCCTGCAACATCATCATCAAAGCAGCAAAATCTGGTGCTGGTGATGCTGGAGCAGCTGTGGACGGGCCGGCCTCTGTGGTTGGTAGCTGGCCCTCCGACGCCTGTGGCATTGCTCCACCAAATCGCCTCTGGTCCGTCTCCTGCTGGCGTTGACTCCGGGTACGGATACCCTCCGTGTCGTCTTTAGGTAAAATCGGCATGATTTTAATCCTTGCTTCTGACACCAGTTGTTACGAGCTAGGGGTTCGTGACAATTAAAAACTGCCGATATGAATTACCAAAAATAACACTTTAATTAAACTCACTAATAACACAACACAATAGCACTACGGATCACTCTTAAGTCGCACTTGAAGATCGCTTTAGATGTTCTCGCATGTATCGCTTCCAATGAACTACCCCGAGACGCGCTCCGTTCCCGCTTATATAGGGCCCTCGGATAGTTCCAGAACCTTCTACCGTAGAAGCATCTAGAATGTTCGAGTACATATCGGCCCTGACCGAACGCATGTCGATAGTTCCAGAAAGTTCTAGCATCGAACTTTCTAGAAAGCTCCTGACAATTAATTTCGCTATTCGATAAGAGATGGCGCTAGTGGCAACCAAACATTAATTGTGCGGCGCAACAATATGCTTTTTGTGCCAAAAACAATTTCATTGTGTGTTTCAGTTTAGGTAAAGTTTGCTCTTTCCAACTTTTGGGCAATTTATTGTAGATACTTGGTGCCATACAAAAAAAAACCTTTTGCTCATAAGTGCAGTTTTTGATGTATGTACACATAGTTTGCTATCATCACGTCTATTTCTTGGAAATTTGTCTGCCATACGAGGAAACAAATGTGAATTTGCTTTTACGAACATTGCTATTTCTAATATATAAAGTGAAGCTAACGTTAATACTTAATATATTATATTTAATAAAATATTTTTTACAGCTATCTGTTTTTTTGAGATTAAACATAGATCTTACGCAGCACTTTTGTCTTTTAAAAATTATATCCCTATCGGTTGAGTTACCCCAGAAGATAACACCATATCTAATGATGGATTCAACTAAACCATATTAGGCCGTTAATAGCGCTTCTGTATTTACAGTACGTGATAATTTATGTAACGCATATGCAGCACTACTTATTCTTTTGGCTAGAGCCTCAATATGCGCTTTCCAATTTAAGTTTCTATCAATTGTTAGGCCTAAATTTTTTGTAATATTAGCTCTCTGTATTTTATTATTATTACATTCGATATCAAGACTAGAGAATGATGATGATCGTTGGCTGAAATGCACATCCGTCGGACATCATGTCCGAAATGCGGGCGGAGGTCGCCCGCTTGGCAGCCGCCACGGAGCTTCTCCGAAAGGAGAATGAGGAGCTCCGAGCGGACCTGGCCGTGCTCCGAGGAGCTGGCCCGAGGGTGGTGCCTCAGAAGGGGGCGGGGCATGGACAGCGGGGACCCGTGCCTGAGGAGGACCGGGTGCTGACTCTGGTTCGGCAGGAGCTGGCTGCCTTCCAGAGTCGGTTTTCCGCCCTGGAGGCCATAGTCCTTCGCCCCCCACTAGCGGCGAGCCGGCCGGCCTCGGGCCAGCAGAAGCAGAAGGAGGCTTCGTACGCTACCGCCACGTCAGCCGCAGCCAAGTCGGCACCGCAGTCGGGTCGGAACCCGGCGAAACCGGTGCCCCCCAAGCCCAAGAAGGGCGGGGTGGCTGCGCAGGCGGCGACGGCCCCAGCCGTGGTGCCAGGACGGTCGGCCCCGCCTCCTTCATCTCCCGCGGCTGACGCCGAATGGGAAGTGGCCGGCGAGAAAAAGAAGGCGGGCAAGGCAGCACGGGCGGCTAAAAGGAAGGAGAGGCGGCAGCGGCGCAAAAAGCGTAGTGCCGCGGCTAGGTTACGCGCCCCGAAATCCGCAGCTGTAGTAATCACACTACAGCCGGAAGCGGAGTTGAAGGGCGTGTCCTACCGCGACGTGCTTTCAAAAGCTAGAGCGGCGGTGAACCTCGCGGAGCTGGGAGTCTCCAACGGTATGCGGATGAGGGTCACTGCGACCGGAGCCCGCATGTTGGAGATCCCTGGTGCGGCCAGTGGCCCGACCGCTGACGCCCTGGCCGAAAAACTTAGGGCGTCTCTAAGTGCGGAAGAGGTCCGGGTGTCCAGGCCCACCAGGTGCGCTGAAATGCGCATTTTGGGCCTGGACGACTCCGTGACGGAGGGCGAGGTGGTGGCCGCCGTCGCCGGGACGGGGGAGTGCTCTGCCGAGCAGGTGAGGGCAGGCACCATCCGTCCTGACGACACGGGCATGCGAACCGTAACGGTGAGCTGCCCCGTGTCGGCGGCCAAAATGATCACCGGGGAGGGCCGAAGGCTCCTGGTAGGCTGGGTGTCCGCGCAGGTCAAACTGCTGGAACCCAGACCCCTGAGGTGCTTCCGCTGCCACGTGGGCCACCACGTGGGAGTGCGGTGCACCTCGAAGGTGGACCGCAGTGGGCACTGCTTCCGCTGCGGTCAGCCCGGTCACAAGGCCGGCTCTTGCATTGCCACGCCGCACTGCTATTCATGTGCGGCAGCTGGCAAGCCGGCCGAACACCGGGCAGGGAGCAAGGCCTGCGCTCCACCCACCAAAGCCAGGGGCCGAGGCGAGGCCAAACCCTCCGCCACCGCCGTCACCGCCGCAACCGCCGCCACTGCCGCCGCCGCTGCCGCCTCCACCGCCGTTGTTGTCGCCGCCGTTGCGGCTGGGCCTGCCCAGGAGGCCTCGGAGGGGGCTGATATGGAATGCCAGTAACGGCCCCATTACGCCTCCTCCAGGCGAACATCAACCACTGCGCCGCCGCTCAGGATCTGTTGGTCCAGAGCATGGCGCAGTGGTCGATTAACATCGCCGTGGTCGCTGAGCCGTACTTTGTCCCGCCCAGGGATGACTGGGTGGAGGACCTAAGCGGCTCAGTGACCCTCATTTCGTCGGCCGCCGCCGGTACCCCGACCCTTGAGAGTGTCAAGAGGGGACGGGGTTGCGTTGCAGCACGGTTCGGGGAGATTGTCGTGGTAGGGGTGTACTTCTCCCCGAGCCGAACTCTCGCCGAGTTCCACAACTCCCTTGCGGAGTTGAGAGACGTCGTCGTCGGGTTTCGTTCCCTCCCCGTGCTCGTCCTCGGGGACTTCAATGCCAAGAACTTGGCTTGGGGTTCCCGGTTGACGAACGTGCAGGGCAGGATGGTGGAGGACTGGGCTCTGGAAGCAGACCTGGTCGTCCTAAACCGGGGTTCTGTCGCCACGTGTGTGCGGATGCGGGGTGAGTCGGTGGTGGACATTTCGTTCGCCAGCCCCGCTCTGTCGCCGCGTGTCATCGACTGGCGCGTCATGGAGGGGGTGGAGACGTATTCCGACCACCGGTACATCCGGTTTGACGTCTCCGCCCAGACCTCGAGCGCGCCGGTCCGACAGGCCCCGTGTGGTCCGCGGTGGGCGTTGAAGCAGCTGGACCGGGAGCTTCTCCTGGAAGCCTCGATCGTGCAGGCCTGGGTGTCATCACCGGACAGGCCTGCCGACATAAACGACGAGGCCGAGTGGTTCTGGGAGACCATGTCCGAGATATGTGACGTGGCAATGCCCCGGGTCCAGCCAGGTCGTGCTTCACGCCAGGTGTACTGGTGGTCGCCGCAGTTGACAACACTGCGCGAGGCGTGTGTTGCTGCGCGACACCTTTACTCCAGGCACCGCAGGCTCCGTATCCGCCCTCCGGATACGGAAGCCATTGAGGCGGAGCTGTACGAGGGGTACAGAGTGGCGAAGACCGCCCTCCGAGATGAGATCTTGCGGGCCAGAGTAGTGGCCCGCGAGGAGTCGCTGGAGACTCTGAACAGAGACCCGTGGGGACGCCCCTACAAAACGGTGCGGGATAAAATCCGCCCGTGGGCTCCCCCGCTGACGCAGAGTCTCCGGCCTCATCTCGTGCAGGACGTGGTGAGCGCTCTGTTCCCCTCACGAGGGGAGCACGCTCCCCCGCCTATGGCTCCGCCTCCTGTGGTGCCCGATGCGGACCACACCGACGACGACGACGACTCTCCAGAGGTGACCGAGGTAGACCTGAGAGTGGCGGTACGTAGGCTGAATGCCAAGAATACCGCCCCAGGACCCGACGGCTTGCCCGGCAAAGCCTGGGTCCTGGCCTTGCAGGCTCTCGGGCCTCGACTAAGAGGGCTCCTAAGCGCATGCTTGGAGGAGGGCCAGTTCCCACTTCGCTGGAAGACGGGGAAACTGGTCCTCATTAAGAAGCCGGGGCGCCCAGCGGACTCTCCGTCCGCTTACCGGCCCATTGTGCTGCTCGACGATGTGGGCAAGCTCTTTGAGAGAGTAATTGCAGACCGCCTCGTCGGGCGGCTGGTGCGGGTGGGGCCGGATTTGGCGGAGAGCCAATTTGGTTTCCGCAGGGGGCGCTCCACGGTGGACGCCATCATGCGCGTACGAGCCCTCACGACGGGGGATGCTGTAGCCCGGGGTGGGGTCGTCTTGGCGGTGTCTCTAGACATCGCCAATGCCTTCAACACCCTGCCTTGGAGTTGCATAAGGGAGGCACTCCGGTATCACCGGATGCCGACCTACCTCTGTCGTGTGGTCGAGGCCTATTTGACGGACAGGGCCGTCATCTACCCCGGTCACCTTGGAGAGTGGAACCGGCGAGAGATGTCGTGCGGTGTCCCACAGGGATCGGTCCTAGGGCCGCATCTGTGGGACATCGGATACGACTGGGTGCTGCGCGCTGACCTCCCTGACGGCGTCAGTGTAGTTTGTTACGCTGACGACACGCTTGTCCTGGCGCAAGAGAGGTCGTACCAGGCGGCGGCCGACTTAGGGACACAAGGGGTTGCGACAATCGTCGATAGGATCCGGCAACTGGGACTCGAGGTGGCATTGCACAAGTCCGAGGCCATGTGGTTTCATGGTCCTCGGAATGCGCCACCGACGGGTTCCCAGATAACGGTGGGAGGGGTTCACATCGGCGTCGAGTCGTCGTAGATGAAGTACTTGGGACTCGTCCTCGACAGCCGGTGGAACTTCGCGGAGCATTTCCGCCGTTTGGCTCCCAGACTGGAGCGGGCCGGGGCTGCGTTGAAGCGGCTCTTGCCCAATCTAGGGGGGCCAAACGCCTCCTGACGGAGGCTCTACGCGGGGATCGTGCGGTCCATGGCCCTATACAGGGCGCCGGTGTGGGCGCCTACATTGAGGCGCCAACCAGCTCGCAAGCTGAGGGCGTCCCATAGGGTCATGGCGATCAGGATGATCCGGGGATATCGCACGATCTCCGGCGAGGCGGCGGGCCTCCTTGCCGGATTACCGCCATGGGATCTGGAGGCAAAGGTCCTCGCGCAAATATGGGAGTGGCGCGAGGAGGCCAAACGCCGGGGCCTAGCTCCGCTGCCGCGGGAAATCGCGGCACAGCGGACAGAGCTCCGGCGGGATCTCATGGTGACATGGAGAGAGCGATTGTCGCAACCCAGTGCTGGGCACGCCACGATTGCGGCGGTAAGTCCCCTCTTTGAGGAGTGGTTTGAGAGGCGGCATGGCGTCCTCACCTTCCACCTGACGCAGGTCCTCACCGGATACGGTTGTTTCGGGAGGTTCCTGTTCCTGTTTCGGATAGGGCGGGAGGAAACGCCCGGGTGTTTCCACTGCGAAGATCGCCCTGAGGACACGGTGGAGCACACGGTGGCGGTCTGCCCTGCTTGGGTGGAGCACCGCCGTGTCCTCGTGGAGGCGATCGGCGGCGGCGATCTCTCGCGTCCGGCCCTGGTCCAGGCCATGGTACGGAGCGAGAGGGCATGGGGAGCCGTCACCTCCTTCAGCGAAGCAGTGATGCTCGCGAAGAGGGAGGCGGCGCACGTGAGGGAGAGGCAGCATATGCGCCCTCGCGACCCTAGCCGCCGCAGGATACGGAGACGCCCTGGGCGTCGGGAATCCCAGGCCGATTTCCGGCCACCGTAGGCATGGGCTTGCGGACGGCGAGTAATGGGTAGCTCGCTGTCCGGTAAGGACCAAGCCCAAGACGACGGCGCGTTGTGTTCCACGCGCGCCTCAAAGAGATGTCAGCACAAAAATGATGGGGCCCGCAAGGGCCGATGCCTGTCAGGGGTGCGGGTTCGTTTGAAAGAGATACCACAGCCCCTGGCATACGGGCTAATGAAGGAACACGGGTGGGTTTTAGTCAGTAAAAGTCTGACACGCCCTCCTGCTCCACCCAGAGCGGGAGAAGTTATTTGATGATTTCCCACCCAAAAAAAAAAAAAAAAAAAAACGGGGGGTTATTCGATATTGCTTGTTTCAGAATCAAGATTAAATGATCAAATTCGTGTATTTAGGCCCTGAAAAAAACACATGTCATAGATAGATCCTTGTATGAGGGAAATTAAAGGTTCAAAACTGCAATTAATTGCAATTTGCTCGATGAAAAAAAAAATCCGAAACAGGGTCGATTTCAAAACTATTTTCCGTCACATTTCCTAATAAGAACACAAAATTATGTGAAAATTGCTTGTACGATAAGCGAATCGTATTTAGGAGGGAATTTATAGGTTGAAATTTTTAGTTTAGTAGATATTTTTCCTTAGTTTTAGGTACGGTATGGTAAAACTAAAAATACTACTTAAAGTTCCCTGTGTAGGGTAAGTGTAAGTTACCTATTGAGCGTTTTCATATTATCAGAAACTGACACCAACCCGATACCGATATGTCGGCAGCTATACACATACCGATTCGAAACCGATATATTTATTATCGGCCTGATGATATTCGTAAATATCGATGACCATCGCGACTCACCAAACGACCACAGTGGGTACAGAACCTAAGTATCGACGTCTCGAAGTCGGCAGTGCGAATAAGTGTGTTCAATAGAAAGAATGGCCATTTCTCTCACCTCTATTGTGCTGATATCGGTGTCAGTTACTGTCTGCGACGACATAGGTGACAATAACAACTCTATGTAAAAGCGTTTAGTAGGTACTAAACGTATGCGAAAATCTGATCCACGGTATCGTGGTGGTGTCGGAATCGGCTAATGTGCTGTTTTGTAATTTAATGTAATTGCTAATGTGATGTAATCAACTACTTTCGAATGAAAATGCAGAAATGTATTTTCATTCAAAACTAGCTTTTGCCTGACGCTGGTAGTTTTAGAAAGAAAGAAAATACATTTATTTAGCACAGACTAAAAGGCACACAGTAAACAACAAAATAAAAAAAATAAACCAACAAAAAAGTGTAAAGTACGTCAAAGTGTGGTTCACGGCTGCGCCAAAAAGGCCCAGTTCACTATAAGTGCCAGACAACGAATGCCTGATGGTGGTTCTCAACTGGACCTGACGTGTGAGGTGACGGACGCAAATCAGTTTTTTACCAATACTGCAATGTGACGTGTGTTATTAAATAAATTTGTGTCAGATAAAATAAATAAAAATAGTAACGAGTAGTACTTATATAGTGAGAATGTATATTTTTATATACAGTTTGTTATCTAGTAATTGGGTTTAGTAACTAGTATAAAAATACTCATTTGTGTCAATTATTGTAAAATATAATAAAATAATTAATATTAGAGTGTGATATTTAATAAAATTGCGAAACAAACAAAACAAAATAAGTAGGCCGCTAAATAAATAAATGAGACTGATGCATGATAGACCTTCGCTGCTAATATGTAAACAAAGATAGGATTGCTGCGAGTACAGCAAAAAAATACCGGTTATAAACAATGCAACGACACTTCCACGATCCAAACACATTTTATAATTTACTTATCCATGCACTTCATCGCACAATATGCTGCAAGCAGCCGAGCGCGACGGACTGGTTAGTTTGCAATTTTTGACGATACTCAAGTGGGTAGGTAGATAGGTAAGTAGGTATACAGGTGGGTAGGTAGGTACCTGCCCACCTATCTACCTAGATAGGTAAATAGCGATATCAAACATTTATAAAAAAACAAGCCCTTCAGCTTTATTATTATTATGATTGCTACGGGTTTCGACCTCAGGACTAGCTGCTTCTCACACGAACAACTGTACGTCAATTGATCCCGCGACACCAGTCCTGTTTTCTTTGTATACTTAGGCTGTTGAGAGCAAATCTACAAATGTGACGTAGTTGTGTACAGGCCAATTTTATATAATGTGGCACAATAGTGTCGTCTTACGACTTCCTCGCGAACGAAGTCACGAGCAGAAGGTAGTTACAGATACATATGGTTTTGCGGTTGTAAGGTGAAAATGAAAAATTGCAATAGTTTGATTTGGAGATCATGCTTCCAGACCTTTCAACCAGAGAATTTCCAACAAATGTTAGTTGTCAGTGAATTCAATCTGAAGGAACACGGGTAGGATTTAGTCAGTAAAAGTCTGACACGCCCTCCAGTTATTTGATGATTTCCCATCCAAAACAACAAGAAAAAACCCTAGAGCAATTTGTTCTTTGAGAAAATAAATATCTTTAAATCGAAATCATGCTTCCAGACCCAGAGGCTAAGCGTAAGTTGTCAGTGAATTCAAGAATTTATCAAGTAGAAAAGCCGTGTGTCCGACGGTATTTCTCTTCGTCGAAATGGTAGATTTCCATACAAATTTTCATACACTATTTTACTTACATCTTTAGTGACAGAATTTTCAAAGATCCTGATTTCAGATTTTTATTATATACAGGGTGTTTGGCAGAACGTTGAACATACGAAAATGGTAGATAGGTGAAGTGTATTTTTTAATATTTTTTATTAAAAATGTGTAAAACAATTGCCTGTTTTACACATTTTTTATAAAAAATACACTTTAAAGTTAAGAAAGTGGTGAAACTAGAAGAAAGCAAAAAAAAAAATTTAAATATCCAGGGGGCCAGGCCCAAATAAATTAGGGCTGAGTAAGTAGTAGATGACCCCACCTATCTACCATTTTCGTATGTTCAACGTTCTGCCAAACACCCTGTATATATGTCGGAGAATCAATATTTATCTCGACATCATCATTAGTGGTCACAGGTTTAGTGGGCGTCATTGGGGTAAATGCTAGCACAAAACAAAGTACGTATTCACTGTTGCATAAAATGTAATTAAAAGTTTTACAATATTTAAAACCACTGAGCTTTGCAATTAAACGTTTTTCAAAACAATTATGTTAAAGCAGCGGGTTCGCGACACCAATCTTACTTTGCCACATAAAAACAATACTCCTTCCAAACTTATGGAGAAAATCCAACTCGATCTTTTTCCACGAAAACGTCATATATTCCCGCTCCGCTAACGTCTCCCGCGCATGCGCGCAATCTGAGTCAAGATGGCGCCTCGACCCCGCTCGAGGCGTACCTCACTACGTAAAACTTATTACAAAATATTAACTTTTAAAGAAATTAGTACAAGTTTAGACAATATCAAAATGTATGAAAACAAATCAAATTAAATTAGGATTTAACAAATATTTTTAGTTAGCATTAGGTATTGTTGAAACCAACAATCAACTCTCCGAGTACATCCTCCGACACGGCCGTCCTGACATTTCACACGTCCTCGTGTGATGTTGAGGGAAGAGAATCATCGTTATCTGTATCAACAAAACAAAAGAAAACAACATTTTGAGTAATGTAATGTAATATGTGTTACTCCATGGCATTGTTTATTTTATTTGACTATAAACCATTTTTTATTTTATTTTTTATTTTTAATATTGATATTTCCATTTTTTTATGAAATTTAATTACTTGCCTATTACTGTATAGAATCAAGTTCTTCCAACTTATCAGACAGCTGTGCTGCTGGGGAGTTTGTTGCGCCACTTCTTCTTCCCAGCTAAAGCACTAGGAAGTGTCGAAGGGTGGGCGTTTTTGGGGGACTGTCTTTTGTAATTTTGACGTTCGAAAAGTGCTGACTCTCAGCCTAGTTTGAATAAATGACTTTTGATTTTTTTTTGATTTTTGAATGGTTCGACCAGTCCTGACCAAGAAAAAAAAAAAACAACTTGTTTGTTATCTTTTCTACGCAATAACTTCAACCAACATACATTCTCATTAGGTAGAGACTAACACCAAACCACACACGTCAAATGATTATTTACTCATGTAATCTGAATTCTTCATATTATGGAAACAGCCATCGCCCCGTCCCGTTTATCGTCTAAAAGGCCATCTCGCCTTGTTAGACTATAATATCAACACCGTCTAAATAGCCAACTCGCCTTCTTAGACTATCATATGAACACCGTCTAAATGGCCACGTCGCCTTCTTAGACTATCATATCAACACCGTCTAAATAGCCAACTCGCCTTTTTAGACTATCATATGAACACCGTCTAAATGGCCACCTCGCCTACTTAGACTATCATATCAACACCGTCTAAATAGCCAACTCGCCTTCTTAGACTATCATATGAACACCGTCTAAATGGCCATCTCGCCTACTTAGACTATCATATCAACACCGTCTAAATGGCCACCTCGCCTACTTAGACTATCATATCAACACCGTCTAAATGGCCACCTCGCCTTCTTAGACTATCATATCAACACCGTCTAAATGGCCACCTCGCCTTCTTAGACAATCCATATCCACATCGTCTTAATGGCCAGCTCGCCTTCTTAGACAATCCATATCCACATCGTCTTAATGGCCACATCGCCATTCTTATATCTCTATCTTATAGCTACACATAACAACTTATGCAACCACCACAGGGTTCGACACTTTAAAGTGTTTTGATTAGTACTAAGACCTTACCATCATTGTCTTCGGACAAACATGGATCCAGCTCAGTAGGGATATAAGATTCGGGGAGTGGACGTAAGCGATCTCTCGAGTACTTGTAAATTCGATTACAATTCAAACTCTTAAGGTGATACCTGTCACCGTCTAGTATTTCAATCACCTTATAAGGTCCTTTGTATTTAGCGTCCAATTTGGTTTGATTCCGTTCATGGTTTACAATTAAAACATAATCTCCTACAGAAAATGAAGTCACTTTAGCCTTGTTTTTATCAAATCGTTCTTTATCAAGGCAAGCGTTACTTTTCATTAATCTTTCAGCTTGTTCTCTAATTTCCTCTACATTTACTTCAAACTCATGATCGTCCACAGTTAATAAATTTAGGGGTCTAGCTACTCTGCCTATTAACAACTCCAGTGGACTTGCCTTCGTTACTCTATGAATTGTGCTATTTAAAGAAAGCTGAACATCATCTAATGCATCTTGCCAGGATCTAGTCGGACTAACCTCTACAACAGTCAACATGTTTCTGAGGGTACTCATTATCCGCTCTACTTGACCATTAGCGCGACAAGAGCCGGTTGCTATCAAGTGTAGTTGGATGTTGTGACTATTACAAAAAAAAAAATCTTTATTAGCGAAACACCTACCCTGGTCCGCTATTTTACGCACAGGCGTCCCGAAAAGTGATATGAACGCTTTTAGAGCGACAATTGCGCTCTTAGTATTAATTCTAAAAGAATGCCTAAGTAACACATATTTAGTGAAAGCATCTACAAGAACAAACACGTATTCTTTTAGATCCTTTTTGCCACTAAGTTTGCCTGTGGCTTCTATTTGGATTGTGTGCCAAGGAATGCTTACTTTTGGGATGGGGTACAATTTTATTTGTTTTTTACCACCGCTTGATTTAGCTACTTTGCAAGTGATACAACTGTCAACAAATTTTCTAACATATTTTGACATTTTTGGAAACCAATAGTGTTGGTATGCCTTTTCTAAATTTTTATCCCATCCCAAGTGGACAATGGACTCATGGATATGATTTATGACCGACCATCGAAAAGCTCTAGGCACAATCGGTAACCAAATATTACGGTTATTCCTTTGAATTTTTTCTATACAGCAAATTGGATCGCAACTCATAAACTTGGCAACTTTTTAAATCGAGGTCATCGTTTTCAAGTTTACAAATAATCTGATTGCACTCAGGGTCTCGTCGTTGTTCTGCTTGCAACCAGTTTGGAGATAACTATATTGACGCGTTTTTCTTGTACATAGTTGACCTTATCTAAACTATTTGCATCACTACCGATAACGATCTCTCTAGGGAGATGATTCCTCGAAAAAAAATCAAAATGGGCCATTCTCTTGCCTTCCCTATACTCTATATTGAAATCAAAACCTTGAAGGAAAGCCCACCACCGATGCACTCTAGGGGTGTCTACTTTAGTCCGTGATGCTTTCAAAGAATTACAATCAGTCACAACTGTAAAAGTTCTGCCATACAAATAATGTCTAAAGTGCTTGACTGAATTAACAACTGCCAGTGTCTCTAACTCATAGGAGTGATATCGAGACTCCGCATCAGTTGTTCGTTTACTGTAGTACTCGACCGGATGTAATTTTACTCCAGCTCGCTGGAAGAGGATCGCACCGTAACCTTCACTGCTAGCGTCCGTATGTAGTTCAGTAGGTAGTTCCGGGTTAAAAAGCATTAAAACTGGAGAAGAAGTTAATATCGAGATTATATCCTGCCTTATGTTTTCATATTCAGTGGTCCAAATTATTTTAGAATTATTATTAGCTAATAGACGATAGAGTGGAGACATTTTAAGCGAAAAGTTATTGACAAATTGCCGAAAATAAGATGCTAAACCTAAAAACTGTCTCAGCTGAGTGATAGTCTGTGGTGGTTGGGAACTAGTTAACGCGATTATCTTACGAGGGTTGGGTCTTATTTCACCTTCTGATATTTCATACCCTAAAAATTGGACCTGCTTCTTAAGGAAAGCGCATTTTTTCAGATTCAACGCGAAACCGGCATCGCTTAGGGTCTTCAAAACTGTATGTAACCTTTCTAGACCTTGCTCTACGTCAACAGCAGGTATTATTAAATCATCCATGTACACAATTGCATAAGAATGTGCTAGGTCTCCTAGAGCAGTATTAATAGCTCTCTGATAAACAGCAGGAGCATTGCGTAGGCCAAAAGGCATAGCAGTGAATTCGTAATGAGCGTCAGGGGTGATAAAAGCGGTTTTCTCTATCGAATTCGATTCTACATTTATAGAAATCTGGTAGAAGCCACTAGCCATATCTAAACAGGAGTAAAGACGCGCGCCTGCTAACCTTTGAACTTGGTCACATATAAGAGGTAAAGGATAGCGATCAGGAACGGTATTAGAATTTAATTCTCTGTAATCCACGCACATTCGATCTGTACCATCACGTTTCTTAACTAATAGTATCGGACTAGAAAAGGGGGATTTACTAGGTCTAATAACTCCAGCAGCTAATAATTCACTACACTTATCGCGCACTATTACCCGTTCTTCAGTGCTCAAGTGATAAGGCCGGCGTTGCACGATTTTACAAGGATCAATTAGTTTGATTTCTAACTCACCACCCGTATTTATTCTACTAGTAGGCGTGCCGTCAACAAAAGAGTCCCTAAAGCAACTAAGAAGTTTCATTAATTGCGGTTTATAATTATCTGCAATGTCGGTATCTACATCACTGAAGTCAGCCACAGCCTTACCAACGTCGCAAATATTCACAAGAGAAGACTTTTTACTTATAGTAAGTTTGTCACTCGACATGTGCACAGAAAATCCTAAGGCTAATAAATCTCGTCCAATTAGAATGTCGTTATTCAGAAAATTATCAGGAATAACATGAAACAAAATCTGAATGTCATGACCACAGAGAGTAACATGAGATAAAACTTGTAAATCACACTTTATGGTAGACTTCCCTACACCTATCAGAGTAACAGTTGTATGTTGTAATTCACCAACAAGTTTTAGTGAGATACTTTTCTTAACCAGGGTACACTCAGCACCAGAATCAAAGCAAAATGAAAACTGCTCACCGTATTGAGTAATCACCCTAGTGACAGGTTTCACACCACATACGTCCACTCGTTTCACTACGCTGGAGGTAGCGGCAGATTGTGTGCTGCCGCTTGCAGTCGTCGTTTTCGAGCATCGTGATGCCAAGTGACCCTCAGTACCACACTGATAACACGTCACGCCGGGTTTCGTCATAGCCACGGCCGTGTTGGGGCGATCGGAATAAGAAGTTGTTTGCTGTTTGTCACGCGAACGACTGAAACATTCAAAAGATCTATGACCAAATTTTCCACAAGCGTAACATTTTGTAGAAGCTAAACTTAACCTAGGACGCTTGCTGCTATCTTGCATAGTATTGACACCAGCCTTCGTAATATCTTGAGAACTTCTCTTACGATATGAAAATGCCATGAGTTCACGTTGCATCTTACTACGCGTAGACATTTCTTCAGAAAATATATTACGTTGCAACCGTGGTTCGATTTGCCCCAGATGAGCCAGTATTACAGATATCACCATTTCTTCTTTGCCTATATTACCCCATCGTGACATGAGTGAGGTAAATAAACGGCTTGCATACGCAGCGAGACATTCACCATCTTGCGGTTTCCCATTAAACATTTTTTAAACCGTCGCTGCGCATGTTTCCGAAGTGTCGAAACGAGACAGAAAAATTTCTTTAAATTCTACCCACTTCATACTAGGAAAAGCAATCTGGGATAACCATGTCGCGGCTGAACCTCTCAGGGCTTTACTAAGTATAAGAATAAGTTTACTTCTCTGTACATCATGATCCGACAAGCATATATCCGCGGTTGCCAGCCAGGCTCGGGCGTCAGTATCTGCATTATCCGGTTGGAATGCGGGCAATATGATGTTCCTGTCTTCAGTAGCCGGCGGATTGCGTAGCGCCTCTACAAGAAGGCGCATGCTATTTTGTTGCGCCTCAAACAAAGCGCGCCAACCATGGTTTCCATCAATCGATTTTTCTACGTTTTGTGCCTGCACCGATCCCACTTCTGATGTCGGAGAATCAATATTTATCTCGACATCATCATTAGTGGTCACAGGTTTAGTGGGCGTCATTGGGGTAAATGCTAGCACAAAACAAAGTACGTATTCACTGTTGCATAAAATGTAATTAAAAGTTTTACAATATTTAAAACCACTGAGCTTTGCAATTAAACGTTTTTCAAAACAATTATGTTAAAGCAGCGGGTTCGCGACACCAATCTTACTTTGCCACATAAAAACAATACTCCTTCCAAACTTATGGAGAAAATCCAACTCGATCTTTTTCCACGAAAACGTCATATATTCCCGCTCCGCTAACGTCTCCCGCGCATGCGCGCAATCTGAGTCAAGATGGCGCCTCGACCCCGCTCGAGGCGTACCTCACTACGTAAAACTTATTACAAAATATTAACTTTTAAAGAAATTAGTACAAGTTTAGACAATATCAAAATGTATGAAAACAAATCAAATTAAATTAGGATTTAACAAATATTTTTAGTTAGCATTAGGTATTGTTGAAACCAACAATCAACTCTCCGAGTACATCCTCCGACATATATATATATCTATGAGTAGATTATGCTAAAAATGATCGTACGGTTTCGGCTACACTGTAACCATATTCTTTTGTTTTTGGTGTTTGCCATCGCTCAGAAAGAACCGTAAATATTGTGAGCTACATTTGAAGGAACAATTGCCGTACTTTGTTGTCTAGTGACGTACCTACTGCTCCAGCTATAATTTATCGAAACTATTATTTTAGGACATCAAGATTATTATTTTAAAATCACGGTTTCGAGAAAAAATCTTGTATTGCTAGCTCCGCTATTCGAGAAATATCAATAAAGTTGTTATCGTGTTCCTTACATTTGGTATAGCACTTTTGTCTGAGCAAATTTTTTCCTATTTTATCTTTTGGTGTCAGACTGAAAGTTCTCTATGTTATTAGATATAGAGAACTTTCAGTTATTTAAGTAGGTACCATAAACTGTTCTTGAACACCATGAAATAATATCCGACATGTTATTACGTCATACCGCTGTTACTAATCAACTGAATAACTTTGTACTTTTATTATTTTCGTAGGTAACCAAAGTATTTTTTATTGAAATAATAGCTTACATTCAGGAACAGCAAACCAACGATAAGTAGAATAATAACTCATTTTTAAATTATACATAATTGTCATACAAAACATCAAACCATTTGTTTACACAAAAACCTACAGAGCAATTTATTGGCATCCACTGAGTCCAGCATTGTCGTCAAAATACGCGCGAAATATGATAATGTTAAATTTAATTGCGTGTTTACAGCATTAATCGATTCAAAAAAGATGTTGTTTTTTTAGTGGTTTATTAGCATTTTAGAATCTACTAAAGACACTTCAAAAACGGGTTTAATACCATATTACGGACACAAAATTCATACTAAAGTAAGGTATAATTATTGGGAGTTTTGGGAGTAAAGAGTTGTAAATACTTATGTGCTAATTTTCGTGATGTTAGTTTTCGAGGTGGGGAGGGGTTCAAGCGAGGTCGGATGGTGAAAATCAGGAAAAAATAATCCAAAATTGCGACCATAACTACTGGTGGATCTGAGTAAATAGATAGGTTTTCACACGGGCAACTGTAGTTATGTCGGTGCTCTTCCGAGCAACATCGCTTACAGAGAAGCATTTTCTTAGTTAAAACAAGTTTAAAAATGTTTTTATTTATCCATTTGGCATCTCCAACAAAGGATACACCTACATAGGAACAATAGAAATCATAATAGTAAAATATTGACAATTTTAAAGTCGCTTCTTTAAATATAATCATTTATTGGTCTACAAATAAATGTATGGCTGAACAAAAGAAACACAGAAACATTTTTGATTACAATTTACAATAAAAAGGCATCGCAACTGAGAGTCGCGGAGGATCGCTCTGTTACGTCCGTTATCCTCGGGATCGGGCTCTCTCTCTTCCTGCTGCCTGCGTCAGCGGCGGGGAGAGAGGTGGGGGCGCGCGCGGTATGGCACTACGTAGCAACAACATCGTAGGTACTTACTATGTTCATAGAAAACCCGTGCTATACAATTAAATAGTTTTTTTGCCTGGTTTGGTTTTTTTTTCAACAGCGCTGTTAATGTGGTAACGGGGCGTAGGTAATGTAACATTCGCAGCGAGCATGTCTTTACGCCGTGTGCTAAAATCAGTGTTGCTCGCTCGCATGTTTTGCCGTAAGTACTACTGACTGCACGAATACTTGCTTGGTAACATATTAGGTGCATTTTGACCCGTGACGCCGGTCAGTATCAACGCCACGGTCCCACGGGCCGTTAACTGACAGGTGGCGTCAGGTGTTACTGCACTGCTACCTGTCGAGGCCTATCGCAGTCCGTGCAGAGCATTCCCACTGCTGTGGTTTTATTCAGTGGTCAACGTTTGATAAACAAAGCTAAAAGACACGCGCCTGTATGGGCCGAGATAGGCGCCCGCCCCCGCGTGGAATAATGCTTCAGCACACTCAACCAGAGCGCAGTCGATTTATTGAGTAAATACAGTAAAAGCTCCTTATTCGTGCTTCCTTCATTCGCGTTTTAACTATTCGCGGATTAAAAAAATGCGACCCAATTCCTATATCCGCGGCTAAAGATTTATTTATTTGCGGGTCTAATCGGTACATCGGTACATACATAATATTAACAAATAACAAAAAGGATACCAATAGGTATCTGTTTTGGTTCGTCCTTTGACATCTATAATAGCCGCCTTCGCCGTGGTCGGTGTTTTTAACCGATTTCAAAAAGAAGGAGGTTATCAATTCGACATGTTTATATTTTTTATGTATGTTCAGGCATAACTCCGTCGTATATAGACGGATTTGCAAAATTATTTTTTGTGTTCGAAAGGGGTTTACTCCGAAATGGTCCCATTCAAATTTCATATAGACAGGGCCCGATCTAGCTATTTAGCCGCTCCGGGCAAAAATAACATTCGCCGCCATTTGCACTAACACCATATGAGTCATGAGCTTCTACCAAAGATGGCATGACTATAATTATGTGATATTCTTTTAACTATATAATATTCACATACGTTAGTCTACTACGGCTTCTGAACAAGTATACAAAAATTCATGAGAGTAGGTATGTTTGTAAGTATACATTTTGGCGCCGCTCATTTTTGCCGCTCTGGGCATTTGCCCGGCTTGCCCCCCCTTAGATCGGGCCCTGCATAAAGATCTGATGATGCGTTTCGGAAACAGACAACGGAACTCTTCAAAAAATTACAGCAAAATCAACCGCGAATGTAGCTATCGCATAAATAAGTATGCATTGTTTTGACCCAAAGGATGATGAAATTTCGAATCTGTGTAGGGTAGGTAATAAAAAAGTGGAAAATAAAAAGTTTTTTGAGAATGTAAACAAACATAATGAAAGCAACCTTATCATCATAAAGTATATTTATCTACCATCATCATCATCATTTCAGCTGAAAGACGTCCACTGCTGGACATAGGCCTCCCCCACATTTATAAATGCTGCGACATAATAGACATTCCATCCTTTGGTACGAGCCGCTTTGCGTGTTTTACCTATTGTTTCATCTTTCCATTCATTGCAAAATGTTGTTTTTTTTTTTAAACGATTTTCGACGCGAAAAAATCTGTTTAACGCATAGAAATGCCTGATCGTTTACGCCTTGGAGAGTCGCTTGCATCCATATCACGCTCATGCAATTAATCAATATGGTCAAAAACTTCAATTAAATAGTTTTTTTTTTTGTCACCAAAATCAAAATCAAAAAAATCTAAAGTTATTTATTCAAACTAGGCTGAGAGTCAGCACTTTTCGAACGTCAAAATTACCTATGACAGTCCCCCAAAAACGCCCACCCTTCGACACTTCCTAGTGCTTTAGCTGGGAAGAAGAAGTGGCGCAACAAACTCCCCAGCAGCACAGCTGTCTGATAAGTTGGAAGAACTTGATTCTATACAGTAATAGGTAAGTAATTAAATTTCATCAAAAAATGGAAATTTCAATATTAAAAATAAAAATAAAATAAAAAATGGTTTATACAGTCAAATAAAATAAACAATGCTATGGAGTAACTCATATAACCTGTCAGTAGGTAAGCTAATTCTGGTGAAAGAACACAAACGTTGTCTTGAGTTAATCACAGCGACCAACAATTCTTATCGTTTAAGTAGTCGTTGATTGAATAGTATGCCTTCGAACAAAGATTTGATTTTACTTTAGCTTTAAAAGCATTAAAATGTAAATCTAGCAAAGAAGAGGGAAGCTTGTTATAAAAGGTGATACCGAGCCCAACGAATGAGTTATGAACTTTATGAAGCCGGTGAAAGGGACCACGTAGTTTGTCCTTATTTCTGGTATTAATATTATGAATATCACTGTTTTTAGTGTATAAGTGTATATTTTGCCTAATATAAATAAGATGTTAGCGAAGATGAATTGTGATGCCACAGTGAGAATACCAATATCTTTAAAAAAATCTCTCAGAGAAACTCTAGCACCTAATTGGTAAATTGCACGTGCAGCTCGTTTTTCAGAACAAAAATATTTTGACAAATAAATATTTAAAAAAAAAAAATGAAAATATTTTTTTAGCGGCTTTGCCCCACAGCAGAATGCCGTAGGACATAACGCTATGAAAATAACTAAAATAGACTAACCGAGCTGTATCAACGTCAGTGTATTGTCTTACTTTCCTGACGGCGTAGGCAGCCGAACTGAGCCTTCCCGCTAGGCTTGATATGTGTGATCCCCACTGAAGTTTGGCATCTACTGTTATGCCCAGAAAAACTGCCGAGTCTACAGTTTCAAGCACTTCATTTTCTAAGACGATTTTGGGTCCCAGATTTTTTACATTCGGCAAAGCGAACTTTATACATTTAGTTTTCCTAACATTGAGAACTAAATTATTCGTGGTAAACCAATCCGTAACCATTGAGAATGCACTGTTTACGTCGTCAAAATCTTGTCTATTCCTGTCTACTTTAAAGATAAGAGAGGTATCATCAGCAAACAGTACAACGTCACAGATACCCTTTAAATAGAGTGGTAAATCATTAATGTACACTAAGAATAAGAATGGACCCAGTATTGAGCCTTGAGGTACACCTAACTGAACTGGTAGCCCGGAAGATTTCACACCATTAATATCTACACATTGGTGCCTATTATTTAAATAGGAGTTTATTACGTCGTTAATCACCTAGGAACGTATCCCCTATAATCCCATATAAATTACCATTCCATAGTCACGGTTTCTGTATTCGCGGTAGGTATTTTACGGAACGTATACCTCGCGAATAAAGAGCTTTTACTGTATCTACGGCAGGTGCACATTTATTATAAAATGAGCCTCGACCAGGCGCTTTGATCTATATTTATTCTTAAAAATCTGAGTGAGACTTCGTCGCAATATCATTAAGTTTAAACCCTAAAGATGCCTGCAGGCCTAGACAAAACACATTTCTGTTAACGTTCACGCTGCGGACAGGACACGTCGTGTCCTTTCCGCAGGTAATGTCATTCCCATATATTTTGGCGTAGAGTTTAGCGTGAACGCTAAGATTAATGTATTTTGTCTCTAGACTCTGGACTGCATTCGAAAGCTGTGGTAGATTCCTACCAGGATAGATCGGAAGATCGGAGGAGTGGTACCTACACCGTCAAAGCGACACATTATTGTTTTCCGACATGCACGCGAACGAAGTCGCGGGCACAGCTAGTATGTAATATTAATATAGGAAATGATAGTAGCGAACACAGTTCGGTGCAGAGGAAATATCGTATTTGATATGATGAACCTGATTAAAAGAATCTTAGGAAACTGTTATTTGTTCAAACTTCTTCATAAACGATGAATACGACTCTCAAATCAAATCAAATCAAATCATTTATTGGTTTGCAAACATGGGTAATATAGTACATAGATGTTTTATTTATTTTATGAGCCATCCATGTTCTACCGTCACCTGGGCATGCAAATCATTTAGTATTATTGAAATTACACAAATTAATAATTTTAAAATAACAGTAAAGGAAATCAAATACAAGCTACAAATTCATGTCAAATCGTTTGAATTTCAGTAAAAATGTCACAATAATACGAAAATGTAAATAAAAAAAAATGAAAAATGTCAAAGGTCACTAAGATATACTAATTAAAGAGAAATCAAAAAATTAAAAGAAAAATAGCATGTCAATCTGTCAATGATTCATCATTAAGGACGCTATCACATTTTTCTACGAATTACGCTGGTTTTCTGGTCTCATTTACAAGCAGAGGATTCACAACTGCGAGGCAATTATGATCTTAAATTAAAGATAATTTAGTCATCGCTACATTGACGGCAAGAAAATTACATAGCCCCATACAAAATGTTCACACAAATACGTTTTTACCACGACAGTAATCGCCGAAAATGACAAAAAAAGGGGTCTGAATAGGAACCATTATAGCTAGAACAACTGCATATTTTAACTCCAAAATAATAAGAAATTGTGGCTTATATAGTCTTGTAAGCATATAAGAAATATTTTGTAATTAAATAAATTACTTTTTTATTTACGAGCAAAAGAATGATCGCTCTCCAATTTCTTCATACATTTTCTTAACGAAGTCCGTCATTCCGCGCTCAGACGCGCCCTAGGAAGCACGGGTGTATCGCTTTCTTGTAAAAAATAAATACGATCAAAATAATAATAAAGTGAATGCCGTGCTCTATACTGTAGTTGAAAAAAGTTGATATTTTTCGGCCCAAAAGTATGAATATCAAACTTATTACGGGTTTAGAAATAAATAAATGAAATTTTCATTCGTACATATTTAAGATAGTCATTATTGAGGGTTTTGGAGGTAGTGATGACTATGAATATGTTATCAGTTTACACGAATACAAGATAACGGATGAATTTCCTTTTTTAGTGTGGTAATGATAATGTAATGACGCATGTGTCGTTCATTTTTGGAACCAAGTTCTTTAACGCAGCTTGCGCTAGGGGTAAACGAGGGCGCTGACGCCGACTGTGAGGTCAAAATAAAAATCCAAAGTGGCGGCTGCGAAAATTTTCTCATTTTTCACCATGGGTGTCGTTTTCATAGTTTTCGAAGGTTCTGAAAACAATAGTGAGGTCAAAATAAAAATCCAAGATGGCGGCTGCGGAAATTTGCAAACTTTTCACGATGGTTGTAGTTTTCATAACTTTTTAGGGTGCTGAAGCTGATAGTGAGCTCAAAAAGAACTCCAAGATAGCGGCTGCGAAAATGTTCAAATTTTTCGTCGTTGAAGAAGGAACTTCGTTCCCAACAGGACCCTACACATATTTGTAATTCAAGATGACAGATGTTTTTTTTTAAATAAAAATGTGGACATATCTATCAATTTTAGGGATTTTTAGGATTGTGATTACGAATATTTTATCCATATTTTATTCAAACGCGGGTGTAGTTTTTATGAAAATCTAAAACCAAACTGGTTATTGATTTTGGATATTTTGGGGGTAGTGACTACGTACCATGTACCATTCATTTTTTAATTTAAGATTGCGGGTGTAATGTTCAGAAGAAAAGTCGACATGTGTATCAATTTTGGGGGTTTCAAACTCAAACTCAAAGCATTTATTTAAAATAAACCAATTAAGGTACTTTTGAATTATCAAGGTTGGTGAGTTAGAAAGATGAAGCTAGTTGCCCATCCCAAAGCGTAGGTACCTATGGAGAAGAACGGGCAAGAAATTCCATGGACACTCTTTTAAAATCATGATATTGTTACAAAAATTTGGTTACATCATTATGTTGAAATTATCAATGTGAGAACGATGTAGAAAGACGTGCACATTAAAATCGTCCGTAAGTAAAACAGAAATAAAATAACTATTCAGAAATTAAAATAAGCCGTGGGAGCTAAGAGATGACCAGTTCCTACGGGCGGCACCCGTTCTCGAACATGAGGTATGGATCAGCACCATTCAGTTCAACCATTTTGAAGGGAACTTAATGATCCAACACACACGCCACCATCAGCGAGACATTTGAGTGAGCATGACATACTCTCAGCTGCCAGGGCACATTCAAGTCAATGAAAGACGTATCCTGTAAATGTTAGCTTTATAATAGGAACACGTTTCTCACAATTATGCTATGCAATTATATAATAGTAATAGTTTGAATTTATACAATGCAAAGATATCTAGCTTTTACAATCATTAGCACCTCCAACAATGTTTTCAAATGTTATTCAATTTAGTTGAAGCTAGGTAACCTTGTGGAGTCGGACAAGCAGCGTTTAGCCAAGCATTTTTGCCAGCGATGTTATTCCCCAACTAATAATAAGCAAGGCTGCATAGTGTGCGTTTTATAAAAGATTTAAATTTAGTTTCATTCAGTTGGAGTATGTGGGGAGATATTTTATTGGTTTGGAAGTATGGTCAACAATATTTTAACTGAATTAACGTTTAATAAAAATTCTGAACATGCGCTCCAATCTCAAAGGCCGGATTCGGGCGTCACACAATTTTAGCTTAGTTTTCTGTAGGGAATTAATATCCTGTTTATTTTCAACCATTACTACGATAGTCTACCATTACCGATCGTCATATTTGTTTAAAAGCTAAAATATTATTAAAGTATTTTATTATTAGACCTCATAGTCCGAAGAAGTGAGTGTGAGTACACACTTCTTCGGTTTTTTTTACTTCATTGCTTGATTTTTTTGTACCTACGAATTTTACCTTATTCCAAAATAATTATGAACATGCAGACAAAGCTTAGTTAGGTACTGTTACCAAATGCATAAAGTTACTTTACTACCAACTTTGCTCAACAATGCTGGTAAAATAAAAAAAGTAAAAATACGTTCAAGTATCAAGATTAGTTAAATACTGTATAAAATCGAGCGGACTATGGTTTCCATGTGTGCGTGCGCGTAATGTTGTTGTATTGTGACTCAGATACCTAAACTTGATTGATTCAAAAATGTGATAGCGTCCTTAAGGAATTCGTCAATTGTGTAATAACTTTTTTCAATTAATATTTCGCTTAGTGCCCTTTTAAATTTGAAAACAGTCATAGTTTTAATAATATTAGGTATTTTGTTATAAATGCGTGGGGCAATGCCAAAAAAACTGCTGTTTTACATTTAACTTGACACAATTGGTTTATATATTGAGTCCGTATTGGATTCCTTCTGACTGCTGACAATTTTTTAAATAAATGTAGATTCTTTTTTACAAATAAAGCTGTTTCCAATATATATAACGCCGGAAATGTTAGTATTTTTAACGACTTGAAATAAGAAAAACAGCTATCTGTGGTTTTAAGACCGCACATAGATCTTATGCATCGCTTTTGCATCCTAAATACAAGCTCCTTATCAGTAGACTGCCCCCAGAAAATAACACCATACCGCAAAACAGAGGCAACTAGTCCATGGTAAGCCGTTAAAAGAGCCCGACTGTTGACCTTATTTGAAAGTTGAAAGAGGGATATACGGATTTACTCAATTTTTTACACAAATCTTCAACATGAGGTTTCCATGTGAGTTTATTGTCAATCGCTATCCCTAAGAACTTAGCTTTATTTGCTTCGTCTATATCACAGCCTTCGTAGGCAATACTTACGTTTGTGTCTTTACAGCGTTGATGAAAGTGCATAACCGTTGTGTTACCTAGGTTTATTACTAAATTATTATTATGTAGCCAAGTTACAATGTCACGTAAACAAGTGTTAATTTCATTTTCATAATTCATATTATTTGTACATTTTATTACAGCTGTACTGTCATCTGCAAAGAGAACCATTTTGTTTAATGTTACTTTCGGGAGATCGATAATGTATACTAAAAAAAGTGGTGGCCCTAGTACGCTACCCTGTGGGACACCATTTCTTACGTGCCTCGGTTTCGACAAATACATTATTTCTAATTTAGTCTTTGGACATATTCTAGAAATCTCTGTACATTGAAGCCTATTACTTAAGTATGATTCTATTAGCTGTAGGACGTTCCTCTTACACCATAACTATGTAATTTTTGTAACAGAATCTTATGGTCCACATAATCAAAAGCCTTGGTCATGTCAGTATAAATTGCACACACAGGATTTCTCTTATCTACATATGGCATGATATTAGCTAAAAGATCAAATAGTGCCATATTGATTGTGGAGTTCTTACGAAATTTTTGTTCTTTCCAAAATAATTTATACTTGTCAAAATGGGCATATAAAGAATTATAGATCACTTTCTCAAATATTTTTGAAAAAGTTGAGATTTTTGCAATATGTCTGTAATTTTTTAGATCTGTTTTGTCATTTCTTTTGTATAACGGTTTTACTATGACTTTTTGAGATTGTTTGGGAATATGCCATCAGCAATACACAAGTTGATTATATGAGCTAATGCTCACTTGACTATTATTTCATCGATAATAATTTGTAATGTGTCAACACTATTTTAAGATGACAATTAAACGTTATATTATTAGTAAACAACCGACAACCAGACATATTGTATAATATGTAATATTAATGTAGGATATGATAGTAGCGAACACAGTTCGGTGCAGAGGAAATATCATAGTTGATATGGATGAAACTGATCAAAAGAATCTTGGAAAACTGTGATTTGTACAAACTTCTTCATAAACGACGAATACGACTCTCACTTGACTATTATTTTCATCGACAATAATTTGTAATGTGTCAACACTATTTTAAGATGACAATTAAACGTCATCATATTGCCTAGAAATAATCACATTTTCGAAAACAATTTTATGAGTTAAAACTATTATATAATTACAAGATATTTTTTTTGAGCTATCGCAATTTCTTAAATTAATTTGTTACTATTTTATCCGGTATTTTTGTACAGGCGCAGAATGAGCGAGTTTTTGAAAATTTTGTCACAGGTCCACCCTCGATGACGTCCCGCAGGACTCTAACAGACTCTGAGCGTGAGCCAATTTAGCCGGATTTAGAACTTTTTGAGTTTATTAAAAAATATCTACTAAACTAAAAATTTCAACCTATTAATTCCCTCCTAAATACGATTCGCTTATCGTACAAGCAATTTTCACATAATTTTGTGTTCTTATTAGGAAATGTGACGGAAAATAGTTTTGAAATCGACCCTGTTTCGGATTTTTTTTAAACGGGCGTGTCAGACTTTTACTGACTAAAACACACCTAGGTTCCCTCAGTAGCCCGTATGCCAGGGAGTGTGGTGTCTCTTTCGAACAAACCCGCACCCCTGGCAGGCATCGGCCTTTGCGGGCCCCATCACTTTTTGTGCTGACATCTCTTTGAGGCGCGCGTGGAACACAACGCGCCGTCGACTTGGGCTTGGTCCTTATCGGACAGCGGGCTACCCATTACTCGCCGTTCGCAAGCTCATGCCTACGGTGGCCGGAAATCGGCCTGGGATTCCCGACGCCCAGAGCGTCTCCGTATCATGCGGCGGCTAGGGTCGCGAGGGCGCATAGAGTGCCTCTCCCTCACGTGCGCCGCTCCCTCTTCGCGAGCATCACTGCTTCACTGAAGGAGGTGACGGCTACCCATGCCCTCTCGCTCCGTACCATGGCCTGGACCAGGGCCGGACGCGAGAGATCGCCGCCGCCGATCGCGTCCACGAGGACACGGCGGTGCTCCACCCAAGCCGGGCAGACCGCCACCGTGTGCTCCACCATGTCCTCAGGGTGATCTTCGCAGTGGAAACACCCGGGTGTTTCCTCCCGCCCTATCCGAAACAGGAACCTCCCGAAACAACCGTGACCGGTGAGGACCTGCGTCAGGCGGAAGGTGAGGGCGCCATGCCGCCTCTCAAACCACTCCTCAAAGAGGGGACTTACCGCCGCAATCGTGGCGTGCCCAGGATAACCCTCCGTTAAGTATTGGGGATGAGCTATGTTCGTATTCTTTTACCGCAAATTGTATAATATGGAGCAAAATACTTCGGATAGTTACAGATTCAACCTTTAAAATGATTATCATCACCTTTATTGAGCAGTCAATCATGACAAAATATTTTTGTGATTTTTCAGTGAAAAAAACCGGTCAAGTGCGAGTTGGACTCGCGCACCGAGGGTTCCGTACAAACCTGTGGGTATATAAGTAAAAGTTCAAAATTGTCAAAAATATTTTTTTTATATGACGAAACTAAAAATTTTCGGTTTTCGTAATTTTTCCTATATCTGTACTATAAGACGTGACTTCGTACAAAATTTCAAGATTCTAAGTTCACGGGAAGTACCCTGTAGGTTTTGATTCCCGTGCGAGTTTCGAAAATTTGCGGAATTTTGCGGCCTAAATGGCTGTATCTTTTGATTGCTTTGACTTAGAAGGTTGATTTTTCTACAGCTTCCAGGGACAGTAGAACTAAGTATCATATAGAAATTTCAGTTTGATACCTCCACGCGTTCCTGAGAAAAACGGTCTTGACAGACGGACGGACGGACGGACAACAAAGTGATCTTATAAGGGTTCCGTTTTTTCCTTTAGAGGTACGGAACCCTAAAAAGGGCGAAAAAATTTACAGTCTGCAAGAAAATGGTAATTTATCACAAAAAAAAAAAAAAAACAATATCCTGTTTATAATAACTATTGAAAAACCTCTATCGGACCAATTGAGGCTTCAAAAAGTCAAAAATCGCAAAAATCTTTCCATTTTCGCAGAAAATGAGACTCAGATGAGAGGAAAATAGTATGTTAGTTAGTGTATGTGGGTCATTCTCAGGAGACTCATTATTTGGTTGACTTCGGTGTCAATTTTTTTTTTCATTTAGGCCTTGTTAACATGAAATATCAAATCTAGAGTTAATTTAAAACATGTTAGTAGTAGAGTGTTAACTCTAGATTTGATATTTCATGCCTAAATTAGAAAACAAAAATGACACCGAAGTCAACCAAATAATGAGTCTCCTGAGAATGACCCATGTGTGTAATAGTCGAATTATTCCTGTTCGTACCATCTAAAACCATTTTGAATGCATGTGTACTTATAGATATCTATGTGTGTGTAAGAACGATCTTTTTATATGTATGTAATAGTAGCTAGTTAGTATCGAAATAAAGCCATAAGAAGCAACACCTCTATAAGTTTATCGAAAGTCCTTGCAAACAAAACTAAACCGTATCACCAAAGAACATGGTCGAATTTCGAACCGCATAAATATATCTACCTGGGTGGTCTAGTGATCAGTGCGAATACAAAGCGCCGCATTCCTTAGATAAGGAACTCGTTTGCTATGAGTGATTTGTGCACATTATAAGAAAAAGTAATTAACGTGTGTTTTGCGAAATATTACGATTGGATTATCTATTTAAATACGTGACCTATATTGCATCTTTTGGAACAATGAATGCTACAGTGGAACAATTGCTTTCTGAGTTAGAAGATATTGCGTTATTACTGCAAAAGGCGCAAACTAACCTAAAGAAATGTCAAAAACAAAGACTTAAAAAAGGATACATTGAAACACGATTGCAATCAAATGAAGAATATTGGAAGAAGTTTACTACGGCGCACCAAAACCTAGTAAAGGTGGTACCTAAAGAAAAGAAGAACGAAGTTTCGTATTTCGCAAATGAAGACTACTTTGTTATTGAAGATTTATACTTATGCATGCAGGGTGATTTAAAGGATATTTTATCGGTTAACCAGAACACGAGATTAAGTGACATTGCTAACAATACCGGCACAACTTATGAAGGAAATCTCAAGCTGCCTCAAATACAGTTACCCGCTTTTTCGGGAATTTATGAAGATTGGACTACATTCAAAGATCTCTTCAAATCGTTAGTTCACGACAATTCCACGTTGTCCAAAGTTCAGAAACTACATTACTTGAAGAGTACTATTACCGGGGAAGCAGAATCATTACTAAAGCACTTACAAATAACAGAAAGTAATTATGATCAAGCTTGGGATTTATTACGAGATCGGTATGGTAACCGGCGGATCATAGTGAATTCTCTCATTCGAAAACTCATGATGCAGAAGAAGATAACGTCTCAAACTGCTTGTAATATAAGGACATTGTTAGACACAACAAGTGAGTGCATCAATAGTTTAACAAATCTAAAAGTGTCGACTGAGTCTTGGGATCCATTCATCATATTTGTGACTGTGCAGAAACTAGATCCAGATTCACACCGGGAATGGGAACAGTTTGCTTATGTTACGAGCTAGGGGTTCGTGACAATTAAAAACTGCCGATATGAATTACCAAAAATAACACTTTAATTAAACTCACTAATAACACAACACAATAGCACTACGGATCACTCTTAAGTCGCACTTGAAGATCGCTTTAGATGTTCTCGCATGTATCGCTTCCAATGAACTACCCCGAGACGCGCTCCGTTCCCGCTTATATAGGGCCCTCGGATAGTTCCAGAACCTTCTTCCGTAGAAGCATCTAGAATGTTCGAGTACATATCGGCCCTGACCGAACACATGTCGATAGTTCTAGAAAGTTCTAGCATCGAACTTTCTGGAAAGCTCCGGACCATTAATTTCGCTATTCGATAAGAGATGGCGCTAGAGGCAACCAAACATTAATTGTGCGGCGCAACACTGCCCCCACCTAAGAAATGCTCGTCCCGAGCATTATCGGCCCCATAATAACGCGCCAGTCGATCCACATGGACTATCTTAGGAGTACCTCTTGCACCTTTCTGTATCCGGTAGGTAACGTCATTGATCTTTGTCACAATCCGGTACGGTCCGTCCCAGTTAGCTTGAAGCTTAGGAGATTTCCCTTTGCTGCGGACGGAATTGTGCAACCACACTAGTGAACCTTCGTCAAACCCTTTATTGTTCATTTTGCGGTCATAACGGGTTTTCATCTTTTCAGACATTTGCTGGCCTGATTGTCTGACGTGCTCATAAATGTCATTCATCTTGTTCCGCAAGTCATTCGCATAATCGGTTATACTGCGTGGGGCATCAGGTGGTATTCCAGTGATCAGGTCTGCAGGTAGCCGTAATTCCCTTCCAAAGTTTGCGAAAGCTGGTGTCACCGATGTGCTTTCGTGAACAGCGCTTCGATATGACAACAAAAACGGTTGTATGTGCTTGTCCCAATCTCGTTGCCGATTTTCCACAACTTTGGCTAGGTACCTCTCTAATGTCTGATTGAATCGTTCCACCATTCCATCCGATTGTGGGTGGTAAGAAGTTGTTCTTGTTTTATGAGTACCCATCACTCGACAAGTTTCCTGGAATATTTGAGACTCAAAATTCCTTCCTTGATCACTGTGAATCTCTAAAGGTACTCCAAAACGACAGAAGACTTCATGAACTAATTTATCTGCAACTGTCGAAGCTTCTTGATTTGGAATGGCGAAGACTTCCGGCCACTTAGTGAAGTAATCCATCACAACCATGAAATACTTGTTACCACTTTCACTTTCCGGAAACGGTCCCGCAACGTCAAGGGCTATCCTCTCCCATGGTGCACCAACATTGTACAATTTCAATGCACCTCTGCTACGCGTCTGAGGTCCCTTTACAGCTGCACAACTTGTACATTTGCGACACCAGTCCTCGACATCGTCCCGACAGTGGACCCAGTAAAACCGTTCTCGTATCTTCAGTAGAGTCCGTTTTACTCCCAGGTGACCTCCTGAACAACCATTATGGTACAGCTGGAGAACATCCGGTACTTGAGCTTTAGGGACTACCATTTGTAAATGACAGCTGTTTCCCCGAGCATTTTCCCATTTACGGCACAGGACTCCATCCTGAATCACCAAGCTGTCCCATTGGGCCCAATAGCTCTTTGTAACCGAACTCATTGCTGAGACGTCGCTCCACCTGGGCTTAGGAGCTTTGGCCTTCGTCCACTCCAGAATCGGCTTGATGTCCGAATCTTCCTGCTGTGCACTTTGTAGGCTTTCCTTCCACTCGTTGCTGAGGTCTGTCCTGAGCATCCTCACAGGTACCACTTCCTTACTCTCTTGTCTAGTACAGTGCTTGCAGTCTTCAGGACAAGGTCTTCTTGACAATGCATCTGCGTTGCCATGAGATTTCCCGCTGCGATGTTCGACCACAAAGTCGTATTCCTGCAGTAGCTCAATCCATCTCGCAACTTGTCCTTCTGGATTTTTGAACTGTAATAGCCATTTCAGTGCAGCATGGTCGGTTCGTAAGTGGAATTTCCGACCCAGAAGATATTTGCTAAAATGCTGCAATGACTTTACCATAGCAAGCAATTCCCGTCTCGTGACACAATAGTTCCTCTCCGGCTTTGACAACGACTTGCTGAAGTACGCTATCACAACCTCTTGATCACCATTCCGTTGAGACAACACACCACCAAGTCCTATGTCACTTGCGTCTGTGTCAACTATAAATTCCTTGCCTGCATCAGGGTACCCCAAAATAGGTGTTTTGCATAGTCGGTCCTTTAACTCCTGGAATGCGATATCGCAACTTTCATCCCAGCAGAAATGTCGCTTCTCTTCGGTTAGCTTATGCAGGGGTTTGGCAATATCCGCAAAGTTCTTAACGAATCGCCGATGATAAGAGCACAACCCCAAAAACGCTCTGACCTGCGTCTTGTCTTTTGGAACTGGCCAATCCTTGACAGCGGCGATTTTTTCTGGATCCGTGCGGATACCTTCTTCCGACACTACATATCCCAAAAAGCTAACTTGCCGTTTCAATAGTGAACATTTCTTCGGACTCAACTTGAGGTTGGCACTCTGGATTTTCATGAGCACGCGTTCCAGGTTTTGTAGATGTTCTTCAAACGTACGGCCTACGATGATGATGTCATCCAAGTAGACCAGACAGGCATCGCCAATCAACTTAGTTAGTACAAGTTCCATCAACCTTTCAAACGTTGCCGGAGCGTTGCACAATCCAAACGGCATAACTTTAAATTGCCACAGACCCTTTCCTGTCGAGAATGCTGTTTTCTCCTTGTCCTTGGGGTCAATTTCAACTTGCCAGTAGCCACTTTTCAGGTCCAGCGTGCTAAACCACTTCACTCCAGTAAGCATGTCCAACGTGTCATCAATTCTTGGCAAAAGGTAGCTGTCCTTCTTCGTAACGTCATTCAGACGACGATAGTCAACACAAAACCGCATGCTGCCGTCCTTCTTCCTTACCAGCACTACAGGTGAACACCATGGGCTAGATGAAGGTTCAATAACACCATCCTTCACCATTCCCTCAATCATGGTTTCTACTTCCTTTTCACGCGCTACCGGCAATCTCCTTGGCCGCTGACGGATAGGCAACTCGTCGCCTGTATATATTTATTTTGTGTTGAACTAAGCCAGTCTTCCCAATGTCACTATCGTTTAGGGAGAAAACTTCGGCGTACTTCAGTAACATCTTCTTCGCCTTGCCCATCTCATTTTGAGACAGAGCGCTGCGACACTCTTCTAAAAGTGTGGTCACTCTCGTTTGTGCATCCTTGCTGGGGGTCTCAGTCGATAGATAATGGCATTGACGCAGCCAATCCACTTCCTCGCAAGTACCAATCAGTGTGCCTTTTTCAATAGTCTGTTCCTGATCACAAAGGTTCAGCACACGTACCCCTGAGATGTCGGTGGCTCTGACCAAAGTTCGTGCCACTGTCCATGGAAGGTCATTGTCTACCCTTTCCACGAGTACACAACGATGAGTTTGCCCAGGATTCCAAGGAAGACTAACCGGCACAATCGTTTCTGATCTCGGAGGAAGAACAATTTCCTTAAGGCTGTACACATTCCCTGGTAACGCCCCTTCCATAAAAAGTTCCTCTCGTCCACATTTCATAACTCCCTGCTTGACGTCAATCTCGCAAAAATTCTTCCTCATAAAGTCAAGACCCAGGATGCAATCGTCCATTATATCAGCCACGATGACATTATGCAGGTAGGTCCTGTTGCCTAGCTTCAACTCCATCTCCTTCTCTCCACGGACGGGTATGCGCTGACCGGTGGCTGTCACCAAATTAATGCGTTCCCGGTTGTATGCGGAGTCCCCAAGGAGCCGACTCATAACTTTGGAACTGACGACCGTACGAGAGGCTCCCGTGTCTATGGTCAGCTTACAAGGCATTCCGTTGATCTCACCCTTGATGATTAAGGTGTTCCCGTCATGGGTTTGTGTGATCGAAATCCTTGGGGCTCTTTGAACATCAGCCAGCACCCGCCCCGCAGTCCTGGCTATTACTCGTTTCCCTGCTGCTGCTGGGTAGTGCTGTTAGCCGCGCTACCCTCTGGAGACCGGCCATCTTCCCTTTCTGCAGTTCGCTTAGGGCAACTGGATCGAAGGTGGCCCCTTTCCCCACAACCGTAGCACCTAGGGCTGTATCCTTTACGATCGCGAACTGTAGCCGCTACAACCTCCCTGACGCGATGGGAACGATGATCCTGCCGCACAGCTTCCACCTCCAGTGCATGGGCCAAGGCGTCCTTAAGCGTCCCGTGGTGACCGAGTCTCACAGCAGCTCTAACTTCAAGGTCCCGGATGCCGTCGATGAATGCCTGCACCAGGTTCCCATCAATAAGCGCAGGTACGGACTGGTACGCTTTTCGAACCAGCTTCTCCACTTCAAGGGCCCACTGCTGCAGGTTTTCGTTACTGCGTTGCACACGATCCTTGGGCTGCGCACGAAACACGTGTTCCAGGTGAGTGTCGCCATATCTATATTCTCGCTAGGTGGCGCTGTACGTGTGTTTACATTTAGTATTTTGCTCCCAATTTATTTAACTTTAAAAATAGTCCAAGTGCATATTCCGACTGAAAATCGTTTCTTCAGTTCAAAGATACGATTAATCTATAAGTACGTTGTGATTCTGTGAATAAAAAACATCGTAACTACTTAGTGACATTAATTCTGAACTCAGTGACATCAATATCGGCTCTCATAGACCTCAAACTCCTCATAGTACTACCAAACCAGTGTAAAATCAGTTTTCTGGAAGTTACTCTTTGTGATATAAGTGCATCTTGAGGTATACAAGACAATTAACAACTTTGTGCGAAAATATTATTCATTCAATTTTGCAAATCACCCCGGTTGCAACATATTTAAAATAGCGCCATCTATACTTTCTTTGTGTAACTTTTGTGACACGACCGACATTAACATCTGTTGGATCCGTGATCGATCAAACTTGCCGTCATACTAAAACGTAAATACAGGTGGCGCTACTGGTATCGTGAACAATAATCTTCCTTTCTGAAAAGTTATAAACATTAAGAAAATGAATAATAGCTGTAGTCATTGCAATGAAACCGTGGGGCCCCGGGCATTGGCACTAAAATGCCATTCTTGTGCTGATATATACCACTGTGAGTGCCTTAACATCACTGAAAAACAATTCTCAGGCTATACTTGCGATCAAAAAGCCGCGTGGAAATGTCACCCATGCAGTAACATCACGCAGCGGAGCCGTCCCGAATCGGCCTCACTTAATTGCTCTACTCACCCCGCGAATTGCGAAGACGCGATAAACATGTCCTGCGACAATTTGGAACAGCAGCCCTGGTCACCGTACTCGTCATTAAGCTCAACATCAACGATTGTCGCTGGCACTGCGTCCAACTCGACTGACATCGGCAGCCTTGGTATAATATCACAGGAACTAAATAAAACACTCAAAGGTTGGCGGACTGACATGGACCACGCCATGGCCAAGTTCACAGCTGATATCACGACCACGCTGCGTGGCTGGCGTGAAGAAATGGAAATCAGCATGACGAAATTCAATGACAGTATCCAGTGTAGCATAACTGATATGAAGCAGGAAATGAACTCCCTCCGTAGCGCACACAACAGCTTAAATGAACAAGTTAGTACAGTGGCTCATGATGTTTCCGAATTAAAATCGTCCGTGCAGTTTCAGGCAGCTGAGCAAATAGACCTTCAGAAACGTCTTGAGATCATCTCCCGTCACAGCTCTGACCAATCCCAAAGCTTAATTAGAAACCTTGAGTTTAAAATTGATTCCTTAGAGCAGCAAGCTAGAAACTGCAATATTGAAATCTGCAATGTCCCTGAAAGGCGCGGTGAAGACTTAATCCGCATGATAGAACAATTGGGCACTGCCGTCAAGTTTCCAATACTACAGAAAGATATTATCTCTATCCATCGAGTACAACACGCTCAGCAAACCAGCAATAGACCCAAGAACATAATTGTTAAATTCTGTACAAGAATTATACGTGATAACGTCCTGAGCGCATACCGTCTGGCCAAGGAACTCAAGTCCGATCAAATCGGTATTTCAGGGTCATCGATTAGAATATACCTAAATGAACATCTTACCCTGAAAACAAAACAGTTGTTTCGGGATTGCAAGGAAGCCGCTAAACAGCACGATTTCAAGTATGTTTGGGTTAAAAACTCAACAATACTTGTACGCGAACGTGATGGCATGGCTTCGTTTGCAGTTCGCACACTGGACGACGTCCGAAAAATTAAAAGCGGTGACAAAATCCCGTCGGTCAGTACTCAAAATCCCGCTCAGTGATTGTAACGATAGGTTATACTTTAAGATCTCATTTGGTACACGAAATCTCACACATTTTGGTCATAGTATTATTATTATGTTTGTATTTGTTAACTTTTGTTTTTTGTACTCGTTATGCGTTGAATTTTATAATTGTAACTTGCTTGTTCTGCATTGCTTTAGTTTTAAGCGGTTATTACTCTTTAAAATATTTCTAATTTTATTATATTTTTTAAGTTTCGTCTGTTTACTCTTGAAACATTTGATCTCAATAGAACTGTTACTTGTGGTACTCAAAACTGTAGCAAAAATACTTTTAGGGCTGTACTGTTATTATTGTACAACTGTGTTACTACCTCTATCTGACATGAGCTTGTCTTGCTGTTTCTTGCGTTTAAATTCATTCGTTTGCATCTTAAAATCCGTTTTATCATTAGTTTTGCTTGGCATCTATTATTCTCTTAGCGTCCTTCTATTAAACACACAATGTTTGTACATTTGGATATTCTATCATTACCAGAGCTTGACAAACACTTAACCATATACTATCAAAACTGTAGGGGTATCCGTACAAAACTGCATGCTTTATTTATGAATATTCTCACCAGAACATATGATATTATCATACTGACAGAAACATGGCTAGTGCCGGAAATAAATAATAATGAATTCATCGACCAGCGTTACGTTGTGTACAGGTGTGATCGCGATCGGGCCAGCACTAATAAACTGGAGGGTGGTGGTGTTCTAGTTGCTGTACTTAAAATCCTCCGCCCCTTTGAAATAGATTTAAACACTTCCAGTAACGCTACCCCACTGCATAACTACATAGAACAAATTGCTGTTGAAATACCTAGTGGTGAAAAACTAAAGCGTCACGTTGTGGCTGCTGCATACATACCTCCTAAAACTCCCCCACCTGTATATGAAAAGCACTTCGAATCACTTTATGAAGCTTTGTGTAATCCTAATATCGATTTCTTCTGTGTAGCCGGTGATTATAATGTCCCAGAAGCTACGTGGCACATGTCTGCTACCCATAATACCTCGATTAGCTCACCCTTGTGCTCTGGTTCAACTGCGTCTTGTGAGTATCTTAATAATTTTATATCCCTTCTAAGTGCCTCTCAGTACAACTGCACACTTAACTCCAAAGGCAAAATATTAGACCTTTTAATATCCAACTTACCCTGTTGTGTGCAACAAGAGTCATCTCCCTTGCTACCTGCTGACGTTTATCACCCTCCATTTGTTTGTGACATAAATATAACAATTAAAAATCCCTCCCTAGACAGGAAATCTATACAAAAATACAATTTCTATAAGGCCGACTACGAAAAAATTAATGACATGCTACAGAGAACCGATTGGCCGGAACTTCTTACACACGAAAAATCTGAAGATGCTTTATTATTGTTCTATGACAAACTAGACCAGATTATCAAGCTACACACTCCCCTAACCTGTTCGAGATCTTCCAATTATCCAGTCTGGTTCTCGCGTCCTTTGATAAACATATTTAAAAAGAAACAGAGGACCTGGATCAAGTGGAAGAAGTATGGAAATATATCGGATTACGAAGTATTCAAAACACTTAGAGCCAGTTTTGGGGAAATGTGCGGAAAATGCTTTTCTAAGTATATAAACTCGGTAGAAGATAGCCTGCACTCAAATGTCAAACACTTCTGGACATATGTCTCAAACCGAAAAGATAAACCGTGCATCCCAGCAAAAGTTCACTACAAAGACACTCAATCCAGTGAACCAGAAGTAATCTGCGATATGTTTTCGAATTTCTTCCACTCCGTTTATGAACCTGCGTCGCCACTCTTGTCACAGTGGCAACCGCCCGCGGAAACTTCCTCAAGTTGCGATATTATCTCTAGCTTATGCTTTGACGAAAACAAGATCATAAAAGAACTCAAGTCTCTGGATCCTTCCAAAGGTCCAGGACCTGACGGCATACCTGCTTATTTTCTACGCTACACTGCTACCTACATCTGCAAACCGTTAGTCATAATTTATAATAAGTGCGTCACTGAAGGAGTATTTCCAAAAGAGTGGAAGCGCGCAAACATCACACCCGTACACAAGGGAGGGTCGAAGGGTTATGTGGAGAACTACCGTCCAATCTCGATCCTCTCCACTTTGTCAAAGGTTTTTGAGAAACTCGTCCATAACGAAATATATCCATCCTTACATAATCTCATTATACAACAGCAGCACGGCTTCGTTCAACAGCGTTCTACTACCACTAACCTCCTGTCTTTCTCCAGCTTCTTGTTTGATAGTTTTGACAAGGGCCTGCAAGTAGACGCTGTCTATACAGATTTTTGCAAGGCCTTTGACAAGGTGGACCATGAGCTGCTGCTTAATAAAATTGCCTTTAACGGAATTCGTGGCAATTTGCTACGGTGGTTTGCTTCGTATATTTCGAACCGCTGTCAAAGGGTAGTAATCAATGGTTACAGATCAAGTGTTATCGAAGTCACATCTGGTGTCCCACAAGGCTCCATCCTCGGGCCACTCTTATTTAACATATTTATTAATGACATAGGTGACTGTTTCCGCAACACTGAATTTTTATTATACGCCGATGATCTGAAGGTCTACAAGTCTATCAAAACTGTTGATGATTGCATTTTAGTCCAGCAAGACCTTGATAGACTTACAGACTACTGCCACAGTAACAAATTAAAACTAAGTTTACCGAAGTGCAGCTACCTTACCTTTAGTAAAAATAAGCATATTATTAATTTCGCCTACACCCTTTGTCACGTGCCTCTATCTCAACTGAATTTAATTCGCGACCTCGGCGTTATATTTGACTCTAAACTGTGCCTAGACTCACACATTAACAAAATTGTCAGCAAGGCTTTCCAGCTATTTGGTTTTATCATGCGATCCACCCTTGACTTCAAGAGAACCTCGTCATATTTATGCTTATATAAAGCGCTTGTTCGTTCACAGCTAGAATATGCAGTGTCAGTATGGAATCCTTTCTACAAAATATACTCTGAAATGGTTGAAAAAGTACAATACAAATTCTTGCGTGCTATGCACTACAGATGCCACAAATCCTACTTATCATACTCTCAATTACTCAGCAAGTACAAGCTCCTCCCCCTTAGCTCTAGAAGGAATTACCTCGAAGCCACAGTATTATATAAAATTGTTCGAAACAAGTTTAACTGTACAAATCTGACCAGTATGATTTGCTATGCCGTACCTCGAACCATTCACAGGCGGCAGGTACGCGCAGGTACTCTTTTCGCTTTGAACACTTGCCGAACTAACTCAGGCCTGCGCTCGCCTATCCGCCGTATGGTTGACACATACAACAGTACCTTTGTTAACATAGATATCTTTAATTGCACAATAAGTACATTTAAAAGCCTCATTCGCCATTCCCTATTAGATATCACATCAAGTGCTCCTTAATATAGTAATATTGTATAATTTAGTTATATTTTTGCTTTAACTTTGAACAAATTATTCTACTTTATTTTTATATACTTCTTATTTAATTTCTTTCCTAATAGTCTTTTTTATCATTTAACTTTTATTTAAGTATTTGCCACACGTACTGCTATTAATGTTCCTAGCGATTAGCTCTTTTTTTTTCTTAAACTACTATGCCTACTTGTGGACAGCGTTGTGGGTTACTTTATAACCAAATTGCTTTTTTGTTAAACTAGTTGTAAGTCCATATAATGTAACTGTTTGCTGTTCCTCTCAATAAAAAATAAAAATAAAATAAAATATCTAGCCTCCAATGCCTCGAGGAGCTGCTCGTAAGTCACTTCCTTACCGAGAGCTTCCAGCACATTTAAAGCCTGGTCGCGCAGGCCTAGGGTGAGGGCAGTCATGGCCTGACTTTTATTCCACCCGTTCGCCTTCATGACAGCCGCAAACTGAATTTTGTAGGCCGACCAGGAAGAAGTCCCATCGTACGGCGGCACTTTGAATCCACATATCGAAGGTGTTGTAGCTACGGGAGCTGCGATTCCATCCCCAAGTTTGAGGTTACCCAACTCTTGCTTCACATCAGCAACGACGTCACTAAACTTGCTGATCTGAGTTTCAGCTTCTGACAAGCGGTTGTCATGCTGGGCAACCTTCTCCTTCACCTCCTTCATGTCTTTCCCGAAGGTTGCGTGAAGGTCCTTTATGAGGAGCATCTGCTCTTCCTGGCGGTGCACCTGCTCCTCCTTATCCCGTTTGAGCTGTTCTTCCAGTTGACGGGCCTGCTCCTCCTGTCGGCGAGCCTGTTCCTCCTGTCGGCGGGCCTGCTCCTCTTTATCCCGTTTGAGCTGTTCTTCCAATCGGCGGGCCTGTTCCTCCTGTCGGCGGGCCTGTTCCTCCTGTCGGCGGGCCTGCTCCTGCAACATCATCATCAGAGCAGCAAAATCTGGTGCTGGTGATGCTGGAGCAGCTGTGGACAGGCCGGCCTCCGTGGTTTGTAGCTGGCCCTCCGACGTCTGTGGCATTGCTCCACCAAATCGCCTCTGGTCCGTCTCCTGCTGGCGTTGACTCCGGGTACGGATACCGTCCGTGTCGTCTTTAGGTAAAATCGGCATGATTTTAATCCTTGCTTCTGACACCAATTGTTACGAGCTAGGGGTTCGTGACAATTAAAAACTGCCGATATGAATTACCAAAAATAACACTTTAATTAAACTCACTAATAACACAACACAATAGCACTACGGATCACTCTTAAGTCGCACTTGAAGATCGCTTTAGATGTTCTCGCATGTATCGCTTCCAATGAACTACCCCGAGACGCGCTCCGTTCCCGCTTATATAGGGCCCTCGGATAGTTCCAGAACCTTCTTCCGTAGAAGCATCTAGAATGTTCGAGTACATATCGGCCCTGACCGAACACATGTCGATAGTTCTAGAATGTTCTAGCATCGAACTTTCTGGAAAGCTCCGGACCATTAATTTCGCTATTCGATAAGAGATGGCGCTAGTGGCAACCAAACATTAATTGTGCGGCGCAACACTTATAAAGATAATTTGGAAGAATTACCTAAATGGGAAGAACTAGTGAGATTCTTACAAACTAAATTTCGCACACTAGAACTGATCGCTCCGCCTTCCAGAGAGAAACCATCAAAAGGTAAAGAATATACAGTCCACGCTTCTACAACACCTGCTGCTACTAAACCAAGAAGTTGTTTGCTTTGTAAGGATAACCATACGCTATGCCGTTGCAAGGATTTTACTAAAATGGATCCAACAGAGAGGTGTGAATATTTGAAGAAGTACCAGCTATGTTTCAATTGTTTGGCACCAGGACACCCAGCTACGAAGTGTCGGTTAAGCATGTCCTGCCGCATTTGTCATAAGCGCCACCACTGTCTTGTTCATCAACATGAAAAACCAAGTACAACCAATCAATCAGATAACAAGCAACATCAAAATGAAGAACAAACCAAACCAAAGGAAGCTAGTGAACCAGTTGAGCTTGCATCGCATTTCACCGCCAGCACCAACACAGCATTATTGGCAACAGCAATAGTGCCAGTGTACAATGACTTAGGGCGAGTGACAGTACTGCGCGCGCTCATTGATCAGGGCTCTCAGGCCACGTTCATTAGTGAGAGAGCTGCCCAGCTGTTAAGAATCAAAAGAATACCTGCTCATGCAACAGTCAAAGGGGTTGGCTCGACCACAACTGCCGTCAAACATGCTGCTTATATAGAGCTAAGATCAAGACACGACGACAGTTTCAAGTTAAAAGTAAAGGCTTATATAATTTCAACACGAATCACAACGCAATTACCATCACAAACCATTCCAACCAACACCTCGTCTCATTTAGAAGGTCTCTTATTAGCCGACCCAGGCTTCAATGAACGAGGAAGAATTGATCTGCTACTAGGTGTCGAAGTATGTGCCCAAATATTAAGAAGCGATATAATCAAAGGTCCCCCAGGTTCTCCATGCGCTCATAATACCAGCCTAGGGTGGATCATGTTTGGAAACATACATGAAAAGGGAAATGCGAATGATTTCATTGTGATGCACCACAGCCTTGACTTAGACAAGATGTTAAAAGCGATGTGGGAATTGGATATTGAAGATAAAACTACACTAACACAAGATGAAAGAAAATGTGAAGAAATTTACCAATCCACTCACTCAAGAACAAAAGACGGACGGCATATCGTAAAATTACCAAGGGAAACCGACAAGCTGTTATCATCACAAGGAGGAACAAGAGAAATAGCTATAAAGAGACTTCATCAATTGGAAAAAAGACTAGAGAAGAATCCTACACTAAAAACTGAATATATAAAGGTCATGGATGAATACATAAATATGAATCATATGGAAGAGATATCAAAAAAAGAAATAAATAAAGATAGTGTTTACCTGCCACATCATGCAGTGGTAAAAGAAGACAAAGAAACTACAAAAGTCAGAATAGTTTTTAATGCATCACAAAAGGGAAACAACAATGTTTCTTTGAATGACGAACTTCTAGTTGGACTCCAGCTACAAACAGATATGAGGAGCCTCATCATGAGATGGCGTACGAAGAAGATTTGTTTTGTGGCTGACATACAACGCATGTACCGCATGGTCTTAGTGACGAAGGAAGACAGGGACCTGCAAAGAATCGTATGGAGGAGTGACCCTTGCCAACCAGTCAAAGAATGGAAAGACGTTGTTGTGCCCGACAGAGTCCATGTGAACTTTGTAAATAATATTAAGATCTTGTACACACATGTGATATGCAATAAAGATTTGAATTTGAATTTGACTACAGACTTACGCGAGTCACTTTCGGCATAGCATCTACTCCGTACCTAGCCGTTCGAACTTTACATCAAGTCGCAGATGATGAAGGAACCGTATGCCCTGATGCTGCCAAAATGATCAAAGAAGACTTCTATGTTGATGATCTCATGGCTTCGAATGACACTCTAGAAGATGCAATACATATAGCGAAGAGCGTAGAAGCCATACTACAGAAGGGAGGCTTCACACAACAAAAGTGGTGCTCAAACGATGCTAACTTCTTTTGCGAAGAATTTGAGCCTACAAAACGAACATCGCATGCCAATATAGACATCAACATTCAGGGCACCATCACAGCTTTAGGCCTTCGCTGGAACATGGGCAAAGACGTGTTTCAGTACAGTCTTAATTTACCTCCTATGAACATCACGATAATCAAACGCACGATCCTCGCCGACGTCCAACGACTATTTGACCCACTAGGTTGGTTAGCTCCAGCTATGCTACCAACAAAGCTACTGTTCCGGCTGTAGCCGCTGTTGTGTTGTTTTAAGGTTCTTCGAGTTAAATGATGGACTGTATTGCTGGTTAAAATATGTATTCTTGATGTAAGGTTCTGGTTTGTTCTGATGATACTTATGAAAAGATTCTGCTTCGTACGTCTGCCATAATGAATAAGTGGTTTTTGCTACGACCCCCAGCGCCCCTAGCGGTGCGAAGAGGAAACGCCGGCGCTGCGGCATGGCTGCGCGCAGACACGGCGATAGTAAGTCCTGCTGTGCGCCATCTGGCGGCGGCGGGGCCGTAACAGCTACTAATACAAAGACTGTGGATGCAAGGCATCAGCTGGGATGACGAAGTACACACAGATGTCGGACAAGACTGGATTGCGTTGAGAAATAATCTTCATCACGTTAATGAAATTGAAGTGCAAAGATGGCTGGGAACCACAATTCATGAAGCAACAAAAATAGAAGTTCACGGTTTTTGTGATGCCTCTACCAAAGCCTACGCAGCTGTTGCTTATGTCAGAGTTGAAAAGGATAATGAAGAGATACAAACACAGATAATAGCTGCAAAGACTCGAGTAGCTCCAGTTAAACCAGTTTCTCTCCCGCGATTAGAGCTGTGCGGTGCCCTTCTCTTATCTAGATTGCTCAAACAAATTAAAACAGCAATGAGAATACCGAGTGATAAAATATTCGCATGGAGTGACTCCACAATAGTGCTTTCTTGGCTCCTTGGAGAGCCAACAAGATGGCAAGTGTTCGTAAGAAACCGGGTAGTAGAAATATTGGATAACACAGGATCCAATTGGTTTCATGTACAAACTACCGATAATCCTGCAGATGTTGCTTCACGAGAAGAACATGTTCTTGAGTTAAAGGAAGATGAGCAATGGTGGAAGGGCCCAAAATGGCTAAGACAGAAAACAATCATATTCAATATACCTAACAACCTAACCACAACTTTAGAAAGGAGAGAAGCAATGCAAACAAATTTAAAATTAGAAGAAGAAAGTCTAGAAAAACAATTTCATCATTTTGATACTTTAGAAGAAGTTTTAAAATCAATAACTTATTGCAAACGATTCCTCAAGGGGAAAAGGATGATACAGAAAGATGCAGTCATTACAACTCAAGAAATAGATGAAGCACACAAAGCGTGCATTAGAATTACACAAAGGGAAAAATTCCATGATGAAATTATGAATCTAAGCAAAGGGAAAGAAGTAAAAAAGGATAGCAAATTAAAATTCCTGAGACCTTACCTGGACAAAGAGAATATTCTTAGGGTGGGCGGTAGATTGCGACATGCAGATATATCTGAAGACTCCAAAAACCTAATTATATTAGACAATCACAACAATTTATCCATACTTATCGTGAAGGACGCTCATCTGAGGTCTTTACATGGTGGAATTCAAATAATGATGGCCTATATAAGAACAAAGTTTTGGTTAATCAAGGCGAAGACTTTAATCAAATTCAGAATCCGCAAATGTTTAATATGCTCCAAACATAGTGCGGCAACAAAAAATCAACTAATGGGAGACTTACCAAAAGTCAGAGTCACTCCAGCCAAACCATTTTTCAACAGTGGGGTGGATTTCGCGGGACCATATCAAGTCTTAGCGTCTAAAGGCAGAGGAGTTAGGACGAACAAAGCGTACGTGGCCGTGTTCGTTTGCATGTCCACCAAAGCCATTCACCTAGAAATGGTCGGCGATCTCACAACCGAATCTTTCATTGGAGCTTTCAAGAGGTTCGTTGCTAGACGGGGAAGATGCTCACAGATATGGAGTGACCAAGGCAAAAAATTTGTAGGAGCCAATAAAGAACTGGCAGCTGCTTGGAAGGAGGCAAAATTTGAACTCGAAGGTCCAGTAGCAGAGTCTCTTGCACTGGATGGAACGCAGTGGCACTTCATACCTGCCTACAGCCCTCATGTTGGTGGTTTGTGCTCCCACAGGCGTGAAGTGGATGAAATACCACATGAAAAGAATTCTAACCAATCACCTGACTTTTGAAGAAATGACCATGTTGAGCCAAAAAACCTTGTGACACCTATAATAAGCATCATACCATGTATATTATCTACACATGTTTTTGCAAAAATAAATCTGAATCTGAATCTGAATCTGCTTTGCCAAATCGAGGCGTGCTTAAACTCCAGGCCGCTAAGCCCAATAGATGATGAAGACACGGATGACATAACACCCTTAACACCAGGCCATTTTTTGATTGGCGAAGCGCCTATAAATGTACCTCAACCTAATCTACAAGACGTTCCAATTAGTCACCTGTCACGCTGGAGGCACATGCAGAAGTTGATTGGAGATTTCTGGCATAAATGGCAAGCAGAATACCTCACCAGCTTACAGCAGAGGCCAAAATGGCTCAAGCGATGCAAAGAGCTCGATATTGGCAACATTGTACTAATCAAAAATGATCAACTCCCTCCTGGAAAATGGGCGTTAGGTCGTATTGTTGCCAAGCATCCAGGCGACGATGGTGTCACAAGAGTGTACAGTGTTAAAGGTGGTGACCGTGTAGTGAAGAGAAGTTTTAATAAATTGTGTCCTTTGCCTATAGACATCGACGATTAACATTATAATTATTATTCCATGTGCCACTATAATCAAATCAATTTATGTTTTGCTTTATTAATTAAAATGTATGAGTATTTCCATTAGCGTCTATGACTTGTGCATATAAGCTTAATGATAAAATCTTAGTTAATTAGTTACATACCTGTTGTATTTATGCATATTTTAAGGTCTTTATAAGCCCTTTGGTGGGCGGCATGTTCGTACCATCTAAAACCATTTTGAATGCATGTGTACTTAGATATATCTATGTGTGTGTAAGAACGATCCTTTTATATGTATGTAATAACAAGTAGCTAGTTAGTATCGAAATAAAGCCATAAGAAGCAACACTTCTTTAAGTTTATCGAAAGTCCTTGCAAACAAAACTAAACCGTATCACAAAAGAACAATTCCATTACTTCATTGAGCTGAATTACCTATTCAGCTAATATTTAAAAAAGTTGGTGGCAAAAATCGAAACTACAATAAAAAAGTTGTGGTCCTACCCCACACAAGTATATGTTACTAGCTTAGTAAATAACAGTGACAGGAAGTTATTTTTACATGATCCACAAACATTAAGTGGACAAAATACGTATTACTGAAGCAATAGGTACAACGATTTTGTGTGGGGTACGTCCCACAGCTAAAAAGTGTAAAGTAAAAAGGATATGGTTTAAAAATCAATCGACTTTCAAGAAAATACTACAAAGTGAAACATAACTTATTTTTCTCTAATCTAAAGTTATTTTTCACTTTTTACTGTTTTTTTAACCGACTTCAAAAAAAGGAGGAGGTTATATGTTCCACCGAACGTTTTTTTTTATGTATGTTCCCCGATTTCTCCCTCATTTGTGGACCGATTCTCAAAATTCTTTTTTTATTGGAAAGAGTATACTCCTGAGGTGGTCCCATTGGCACCAAATCAGGCTCTGATTATGGAATCCCATGGAAATCGAGGGCAACCCTCAAAATTTGTAGGTATTAACAGTGTTTTTCATATGTTTTCTAAAGCTATTGAGACATTTGCGTATGGTCATCATCATCGCATAACGCTGAGCTGATGAAGGAAGGTACAACTCTTTAACGATTAGGAGTTAGGTGGAGGTTCGGGCATAACTCCGTCATATAGGCCGATTTGCATAATTCTTTTTTTTGTTAGGAAGGGGTTTATTCCTAAATGGTCCATTTAAATTTCATGTAGATGCTGATGAACTGATGATGCGTTTCGGAGACAGAAAACGGAACTCTTCGAAAAAAGACAGCATATTAACCGCGATTGCTGCTATCGCATAAATATGCATTGTTTTGACCCCAAGGATGATGAAATTTCGAATTGGTGTGGGGTAGGTACCATATCTAAAAAGTGAAAAATAAAAACATTTTCCAAAAAAAAAAAACAACCGAGTTCCAAAAAACACTAGAAAGTGAAAAATAACTTTAATTTCGGAAGGCGGTGACAATAAATTAATAAAATACATATCCAAAGTCACCGACTTTTTTCACTTTCTAGTGTTTTTCGGAAGTCACTTGTTTTTTTTTTTAAACAAGTTTTTTTTTATATCTTTTTATTTTATTGCTGTATTTTATGATTGGAATTACACAAATATAGTAAGTAGTATTTGAACGAATACTTTGTGCAATTCATACAATGTTATTAGATCTTTTAGTTTACTGCTGTTGGAACTTTTGCAACTGCAATAAAAATACGTTCATTATCTAAGTGTATTGTTATTTAGTGGGAACTTCTGAAAAGCCGGTTTAACAATAGGATGGCTTAAAACCAGGAACGTATTTTATTGCCCTTCCATTGGACGGCCATAAATATTACAAAATATTTTTAAGGTATACCTATTATTTTATTACCATGTAACCTATCTCGAATGTTTTGCAGGTGTTCCTGTAGGTATTTTTTGAATACTTCTAATTGTTCTAATATTAGTTTTATCCATTTATTGATCATAAATATAACGATATTACACGAACAATATCTTACCAATGTCCGGGCCATGCCAAGCAGGATGTGCTTACCGTTGGGTGGTTCACAAATGGCTTGAAAGAGGCAACACGTTAAGACTGGAGTTTATGAGAAGGTTGTCTTTTGATAAAAGGTGGACAAACCATGCTACAATCAACGTGGCAGGCGCGTTGCCCGCATTGCATAGAACAAGTATTTGTTGACAAACATAAAAATAATTCAGTTCCAGTTTTCAAGTTATTATATTAAACTAATAATTTTCAATAAGAAATACTCTTTAAATATACTATGAAATATAACAGAAATATTTTCAAAAACGGCTCCTGAAAGAAAAAAAATGTCACTGTGACCGCATTAAGAGTAACAGGATTGAAAAAAGAAATGCTAGCCATTAGTGAAATATATATTTTTAGTTCGTGTTCATTTAATAATAAGCTGTTCAGGACTAAAGATTTTTTATGGTTGATATTTAAATCGTATATCTGTATAATAAAACATTTTTGTTTAAAGCGAAACACGGAAACACCCGGGCGTTTCCTCCCGCCTTATCCGAAACAGGAACCTCCCCAAACAACCGTGTCCGGCGAGGACCTGCGTCAGGCGGAAGGTGAGGACGCTATGCCGCCTCTCAAGCCACTCCTCAAAGAGGGGACTTACCGCCGCAATCGTGGCGTGCCCAACCGGTACAAACGTAAGGTTGCATTCGGGAAACAACCAACCTTTACAGTACCTAGCGTAGTAGGTACTACGCGTTTTATTAGGCAACTAGCTTCATATTTCATTCTGACCGACTCCTTGACAGTTCAGTAATATGTGCGGGGACGGGCAGAACTGAATGGAATAACATAAAAGCCGCGATCGACAACTGCCGTAATGTGCACAAACTTTGCCAATTACACAAATTGCTTGTCGTTCATTACGTCAGACCCCGCGGGCAGCACCCGCTCACCCTCACCCCTCGCCCGAGTACCGCAGCCCGTGCACGCCCGCGACGCATCAGTATTCATTAAAAGCGCAATTAGCGGAGTGCATAGCCCCTCACGAAAGCGCGCCGCTCCTCTCAAAGTGAAACATTACGAAAATGTCATTCGTCAAAATTTCCCCGAAGACTGTCGGTCCGGGCGAGCTGTCCCCCCCTCCGGGCCCCGGTGCCGACGCGGCCCGGCGGGGTGAGGGCACACTCCGGCAGTGGCGAGCGTCCGCCCTCGCAGCTCGCGCGCCCGGCGCCGCCTCCCGACACTCCGTGTCTCGCTGCCGATAAACTTTCGCGCGAACTTGTTTAGTATCGTGTGATCGTGTCCCGGTTCCCAGTGTTGCGATGCGCGATATGCGAGGCTGGAGCTAGCTCATTGGAATAAGTGCAACTTTATTATAGTGATAGTGTACGTCCGTGACATCGTTGCGTGATAGTGAGTTTAGGAACAATCGGATAATCAAGAGGGATATTTGTGACAGGTAATACCTACATTATTATTTAAAATCATATTTAATTTTGGACGTACCTTGTTAACATCTCATGGGTGTTAAAATAACATAAAACTATGTACACCCAATGTATATGTATAAGTGGACACGACTAAGCCCGCGCTTTTCCAGTTAGTGGCGCCCACCGTGGGACTACTCATTCGTAGTTCTGTTGTTGGCTGGCCACACTGCAAAATAGATATTATTTACTTGGGTACTAAGTAATTAGTTTGACTAAATGGGCTTTATATAACTTTTTAAGTAGGCTGTATAAAGCTTATAAAAAGCTTGGGATTGAGCTGCTCGCTCTGCTGTGCCTTGAAATACCTTTAGATATCATTTTATGTTCACATTTATAATGACGAATATTACTTGCAAAATGAAATGAATATTTACGTCGTAAAATATTAAATCATCATCATCATAATTTCAGCCGAAAGACGTCCACTTCTGGACATAGGCCTCCCCCAAGCGCCACCACTTCAACCGGTTCTGTGCTTCCCGCATCCAGAATTATAAGTATTAAATATATTACTTTAATTCAATGATGGTCTGGTAGTTTGAGTAGTATATGCGGCCTACTTTGTTCGCCGAGTCGTTGAGCTCTTTATGTTCCGAGTTGAGTTTTATGATAACCTACAAATAAATATATATGAACATATACCTAAACAAATGCGTCAGAAAGAAGTATATCTAGAATTGTATTTAACTGATTTGTTTCAGAGTAGACATTTAAAAAAGAAAAATTATGTAATCAAAAACCCGACTGCCTAAAAAGTGAACTTTAATTTAATAAAAAGATGGAAACGAGAAACTCGTTTTATTTAAAAGGATGACTATTAATCTCACGCAGTCGTCGGAGGTAATAAAGGCCTTTATTGATAAACTTAAGTAGATGGCTCCAACTGCATGGGATTGCTTATAGTATTCAGTCTATTAGTCATTCTCCTAAAACAAGCTTCTTGTTTCCATCTTTTTTGATTATTATTTGTGTGTGATTTTGAATTATTATTTCTTTACGGTTTTTAGTTAATATAATTATTTTTGGCTTTAGTGAGATCTATTTATGAAAACCATTATTTTGATACCCTACTGAATCAGAGCTGAAAAAAATTTTTTTTTTAAGACACAATATGGCGCCAAAAATCGGCCATTTTATTTATTTTGTCCAATTTGATATACCTAGCGTCTCCCTCATAATTAAGACGAAACTAACGACACCTCTCAAGTTCAAATAATTCAAACTGTTTAGGCTACAGAGCGTGCCAAAGAAATATACACATACATATACCTCCTTCTGGCGCAGTCGGGTAAAAACAGACAACGGTTGCGTTTCGTTCGTTTTCGTAAAATTATTAAGCACGTTATTTAATTTTTCATCGAAAACACAGTACATAGTTTGAACTACTGTTTTCAAATAAAGTTATTAGGCCTCTAATATATCAGAATACTATATTGTATGGTAGGATTGGTAACTCTACTTTAAACGGACTCGCGGAGGTTACATGTAAGCACCAAATGGACTGTTTTCTCAACATCAACCGTCGTTGATTGGTTGACCCCCTACTGATTACTATTCTCAACTCTGCGAAGGCTATGCCCCGTTAGCAAATCTGGGGGCCTACTCTCTAAGCACGAAATCCGTAATCTCGGTCGAAGTTACGGGCGTTTCCTACTCCGTATCACTTACGGACCTATGATTAGTTTGGGGCCCAAACTAAGAATGAATTACTACACGATTTGACAGTCGTCCCTACCCCCTATATGGTTATACCCGTCCAAAAAAGTAAATTAATCAGCTGTAGGAGTCACTTTGAAGTTTCAAACTATTTTCGGACGGGCCCGTATTTTCGTTGACGGAGTTAGAGAGTAGCCCCTCCGATCTCAGCCTGCACCGAGCAATAAACGAGGGCTTGTCATAAAACTTCAACAATTAATTATTCCTAGCAAATAGTTCTACGTTTCATACATATTTTAATCATTTTCCTTCTTCTGTCATCAGCTTGTGTTAGCTAATCTAAAGAGTCAGATTCTTTTTCTTGAAACAGCTCGGTTAGTTTATTTAAGTTATTTTCATAGCGTTATGTCCTACAGCATTCTGCTATGGGGAAAAGCCCCTGATATTCAAAGTATTTTTGTTCTTCAAAAGCGATCTGTTCGAGCAATTTACCAACTAGGTGCTAGAGTATCTCTAAGAGATTTTTTTTAAGATATCGGCATTCTCACGGTATCATCGGAATTCATCCTAGCTAACATCTTATTTGTTATGCAAAATATTTACTTATACACTAAAAACAGACACATTCATAATATTAATGTGTCTGTTTTTAGTGTTTAATAGTATATTCTTTACTTTTTAAAATACTGGCGGAGGTTTCATGTAAGCACCAAATAGTGTGCCTATTTCTCTACACAGTACGTAACTACTTTGTTTTTAACCGACTTCCAAAAAAGAGGAGGGTTATGGTGTTCGACTGCATGTATTTTTTTATGTATGTTCATCGATTTCTCCCCCATTTGTGGACCGATTCTCAAAATTATTTTTTTATATGAAAGAGTTTACTTCTGAGGTGGTCCCATTGGCACCAAGTCAGGATGTCATGATGGAAACCCAGGGAAATGAAGGGCAACCCTCAAATTTTATAGGTATTAACAGGTAAAAGCCCTGACAGCTGCCAAGTGGATCTATTTGGATCCGACGCAAGCGCAAATATTGAAAATATTTAACTATCAGGGCTTTTACCGGTTAACAATGTTTTTCATATATTTTCTAAAGCTGACGTAACAGCTTTTGGGCATGGCACCCAAAATATACAATAAGTTGCCGAAAAGTATCACAGACCTACACAAAATGGACCAATTCAAATTAGGGTTGCACGAATTTCTAGTTGCAAAATGTTACTATTCAATTAATGATTATTTAAATGAAAGATGACTGATTTTATCTGAAATGGTACCACAATGCATAATGACTATTTAAATTTTGGTTTGACTTGTCTATTTTTTATTTTGAAATTTCTATTTATATAAAAAAAAAAATAAGTAACTCAACTAGAATATATTTATATTCTGCTGTATTTTAATGTTGCGATTAGTACGACATATATTAATTTGCACACCTCATTAGGTTATAATATAATGAACCTTTTATACCTGTTACACCTTTTTAACGTGTATAATGCAAATAAATTATTTGATTTGATTTGATCAAAAACTTGAAAAAATAAAAAATAAAGTTTATGAAGTTGAAATGTTGATAACGTGAAGACTACGCACATGAAGATGAGTAAGGGGTGCGGCAGTCATCACAGGTTTAGTGACGGGCTGCTCAGCTAGGGCTGCCGGCGTGAAGCTGCGGCCCCGTATGCTCCACACGATTCACGGGGCGAGCTGCTTCATGTCAATGCTCTCAGGCAGCAGTATGACCCAATAAAAGGTATCAGACTATCTCAAACGGAAACACAAACTCACAATACGGTCGATCTTCGATTCGATAGTCTCTCGGCAATAGTAAGCTTAAAGCGCCTTCACTTCAGGTTCATGATTATATCATTATCTTAGCATATATTATTACTCGTATTAATAATGTTTAAAATTATTATTGTCCATATGGATCATATCCATATCCCCTCATTTTGGGGGAGGCTTATGTCCAGCAGTGGACGTCTTTCGGCTGATATGATGATGATCATGATGATGATATGGATCATAACTATAATTTTCTGAAGGGATGTGTAATGTTGTGCGGTGATTGATGAAGTTATAGCCGTTGCAGGGTAGCATGAGACAACAAAGTTTTCTGATAGATCTCACTCAACTACTCGATCCAGGCTACCTTTGACCGATGGAATATAAAAAATACATCGTGAGGAATCCTAGTTTACTGGGTTAAACCCGCACTAAACGACTTATAATAACTAAAACATGAATTTAGTGAGCAAAAGCCAGGGAGATTATCACAGCTTGTTTGGTGGGGTGCTCAACACCAGCACCGCGACAAGTGAGGCCGGGCTGCAAGGTGTGGTCTTAATGAAAAAATAGGTTTTGTTTTATGAAATCCAAATAGCGTTTTCTAAATGACAATAAGTAATGTCTTGAAAAAATAAAGGTATTACCATAATTATTTGCGGTATCAACATAAAGAACTTGTTCATGAAGTAACTCACTTTTCTCAAGCAGTCTGACGTAATAGGGACATCAAATGTGAGATTAAACAAAAATAACTGCCACGAACATCAACAGACTGCATGAAAAGTTGTTGTTATGAAGACAGACACGCCCTCCTTGATCTGACATTAAATGTTCATTAGTTAGTAGATATGTGTGATAGTAGTAGATTACACTACGCAATGTATCTGTATCGCGACAAGCTAGGTTACTCAATCAAGATACGCCCGATCATAGTGTGTTTTATTTACGATAAGATTACGATGGTAAAAGTCAATTATTTAAAAAAGATCAACTATGGAGTTTATTTCCAGTTCTAATACTTTATAGGAAACGATAAATTGGAACCGTGCACCTTACTACTTACGTTTAACGAGTGATAACATTATACGTTGAGTAGAAATGGGTAATCACTAGGGTTAAAAGTTTAAACCCACTTATCACCCGTTTCATTCCACCCATTGGGTTGTTTGGCCGGGTAAATACAAAATAATTCAGATTTTTCAAATAAACATGTAGCGCGCTACTGCTGGTGTGCGGGGATCGCTAGAGTTGGGTAATCACGGGGATTAAAACCTACTAATGGGTTAAAACCCAGTTATCAGCCGTTTGTAAAACTTAATTTCAAAAATGTGAAATTCTGCCAATCCCTTGTATGTACCATTAAAGATATCTGCATCTTTACAAAAAAACAAACACTCACTACATTAAACAACGTAATGAAGTCATAACTAGAGAAAAAAGGGGTAGTTTCGCAAGCTATCAACCACCCTGTCATAAAGATATATATAGTAAGATGTGTATAATATGTGTGTTTTAGTTTATAGTAATTTTACAAATGACTTAAAATGATCACAGGGTAATGTGCTGACCACCTCTCCTCAATCGATAGCCTAGACCTGAATGCTCCAGCAATATGCTAAGAGGATTCAAGGCTAGGCAGAACCAAAGCGGACTCAAACTATCACCCTGAAATATGCCTCGCTCGATCCTTATCGGCTTGCTATTCCTTTGGATATTTCGACATCCTGGATAGCGAAGAACCATCCTCCATTGCTCCATACACGAAGACAGGAAGGTACGCAGAGTTGCATCTACTATATATAACTCCAGCACCCTCCTAAGCCATGTATGTGGCACCGAGTCATAGGCCTTCTTATAGTCTCTCCAACATGTCGAAAGATCCTTTCGGGAACGGTGAACCTGTTGGCTAATGGCCATATCGATGAGGAGCAGCTCCTTAGTACCGTGGGACCTGTTCCGACATCCATTTTGAGAGACAGACGTGATAGAGTTGGTGTCTACATGATAGTAAATTTTAGCTCTCAAAATGGATGTCAGAACTTTATAGACCGTCGGTAGGCAAGTGATCGATCTATAATTTTTGGGTTCCGCAGTTATGGTATCTGTTTATTACTGATACTGTACTTACGCTTCTTTTTCATTCATCCACATAATCTTTTTTAGTATCCTTTTACGAATTTCTTACATGATTAAATTTCGCACTTTGTTTTCTGTGTTAGTACTCTGCGAATCGGTCTTAAACGATTCGTCCATTAATAATTACCTGATTTTACATTAGAATTTTCCATTGTTATGATATTTAAGTCAAACTTGTCAAACTGATGTCTACTTATTCTTTTAATTATCTATGCAGTCTATTCAAGGAAGGTTGCATTAGGATTGTATTTAATTTTACTAAAAATAATTTTATTTCGTTTTGGAAAGCCTAGGTTTTTATACCTAATTACGTTATCTACTAAATAACGGAATTCCAAATTATAATTGACTTAAACGCACTCTCGGTTCTTATCAAAGAGGTTTGATACGTCTTGGTCCGACTAAACCGGCAGGTGAGAAGATCTATGGCTTCGAGAAAACGAAGGAGGATTCGAATAAAAGAAAAAGGGGAATGACAGCAGGGAAGTCAGGTGGTATAAGATTTCTAAGCTGAAAAAGCATTCGGGGACAAAAAAATGAGATTGAGAGTGTCGGATCAAAGATAAAGATATTTTATCAACATGAAGAACACGTTGTTTCCATAATTGCATCAAGTTACGCAATTGCCAAGGTAACCAAAGAAGACGGTGACTAGCGAAGTTCCCTAAACATGTCTTCAAAATGTGGACCGGCTCCTAAAGTGGCATTCCAAATAACTAACTAACTAACTGACTAAATGGACCGCACTATTTGACACGGACCGGCTCTTATTGTGGCATTTCAATTAAATGGACTAAGTGGATTGCATTTTTGACACCAGAACTAAAGAGATCGCCATTACCTAGTTCTACCTATTACTTTTCTCACCTCTTCCTTGAATGCGTAATTTCTAGGCAGGTACCTCTTTTTATAACTCCACTATTTTGTTTTAGTTTCTTATTAAATTGAACTGTCTACTCTATTTTTATCATTTTATTTGTTGGGAATGGGTAGACACGATACAGTGCTACCTGATTTATGGAGCAGGTGGGTTATTCCTGTAGTTAAAAACTGGGGCAGCGAACCTGACTCTAAGGCTGACTGAAACTGGGGTGCCAAGCGAGCATGTGATCTTTGGAGCCATTTTATGCAAAAGTTGTGCAGCCCGTCCGGCCCTGGAGATTTCCAGTTAGGCAACGGACTGACTGCACGTGCTACATCTTGGGGGCTGGTGGTAAGTGCCCCCATTTCTGGCATTTGACCACACGCTCGCTCGATTTCCCTAGCCCAATCACCTTCCATGTGATTGACAGGCACCGACCAGATGTTTCGCCAGAACGAACACATGGCGTCATCATCCGACAGGTGCGTGTCAACCACACCTTGGTCCGGTCGCTCCCAGGTTCTGTAAACCCACCTTTTTTTCGGAATGTGCGATTCTGAGTGTACCGTTCCACTCTCCGCCTGTGTCGACGAATACGGTTCGCCCATGCACAGATCTTCTGCTTCAGGAATCTCGAGAACTAATATCGGTCCCGGAGAACGCCCGCCTCACAAAGCGCATCACTCTAGGGCGAGTGTTGTCCTCCCTGAAGCAGATAAGCTTGCCGATGAGTGCTCTAGTCTCACCGATACAACGCTCAATCATGCACTGCCAAGCTGGTACGGCTGGTTTTGGCCGTGGAGCTCTATCACTATTAGGAAATTTAACATAAGCTACACAACAAGCCGCTACAGCTGCACAGTACAGGATTATTATATCTTTATTCATTTTAGAACTTTGAAAAATACATTTTTAAATATTTTTATAAAAGATTTTTTTTTTAACATTTAAAAATATATAAAATAGGGATCCGCCAGTATTGGGAGCAGGGTCCAAGCTACCGGTGGTTAGGGCTCTAGAGACAGGAACTTCCTCACGATGTGAGCCGTATCGAGGAGTACTGCCTTCTGAATCAGGCCTTTGATCCAGCCGCCTAACGAGAGCCTCGAGAGATGTTGTTCGAGGCTTTCGGCCATCAGTCCATTGGCTGATACGACAATCCGCAGAATGACAGCCCAGTCGACATTCCACATGTCAACAACCCCGTGTGCTAAGTCGAGATACTTAATTTGTTTCTCTTTCTCAGCTTTCACGAGGTTCCCGTCATGCGGAATGGTAACATCGACTATAATTGTGCGGCGCGCTAACCGATCTATCACCACTATATCAGGCTTATTGGCTACGGATTATTATTATTATTACAGTCTTTTTTAACCGAATTCAAAAGGAAGGAGGTTATCAATTCGACATGTATATATATATATATATTTTATGTATGTTCGGGCATAACTCCGTCGTATATAGACGGATTTGAAAAAAAAATGTTTTTTCGAAAGGGGTTTATTCCGAAATGGTCCCAAATGAATTTCATATAGATCTGATGATGCGTTTCGGAGACAACGTAACTCTTCAAAACATTACAGCAAATCAACCGCGAATGCTGCTATCGCATAAATGTGCATTGTTTTGACCCCAAGGATGATGAAATTTCGAATTGGTGTGGGGTAGGTAACTAAAAACTGAAAAATATTTTTTTTTTTGAAAAAAGTTTTTATTATAGTCCAGACATTATCTTTGTCAGATCATGTGAAGACCATGTGGATTGGTGTCTGAAATGGACTTTTGAGGAAAGAACCACACAGATTGAGTGGACCTGTCCATTCAGTGCACGCATGTATCAGTAATCATACGGCTCAACTCAGAACTTGAGGAGCCCAACGATTTGACGATCAATACCATAGAAAGGACATTTGGGTAGGAAGCATATAGTACTCAAACTGCCAGATTAACATTAAAAAATAACTGAGAAAGAGATGAAACAAAAAAGAAATACAAAAATGACCCACATATTGTACAGGGTGGAAACTTTCAGCGGGGCAGTAAGGGGAAGTACCTTATCCGTTGCAGCTACGCGAAAATTGTCTTAGGAGACTAAGCATATTTTTTTATGGAATTTTGATCCCCATTGACAGATTTTCAAAAAAAATAACAGTCACAAAAACATTTTTTGATGCCAATCGACCCTGTGTCTAATACTGATCAAAAACTTTTATGGGGCCAACCATCGCTGGAGTACTCAAAAAGTCACAAATTGCAAAAAACTTTTCCCGTACATTTTGTATGAAATTTTTACGCAAAAGCTTTTTTAGTGACGGTTGCATGACGGTTGAGATCTTTTTGTTGAATTAATAAAAAGATAAAGTTTAAAAACAATTCAAATTTCGAACTCGTTACCTATTATTAAATAAAAACCAATCTTGACAGTTTGTTGCGTCAGAAAAGCTCCGAGTGTGTTGTGGATTTTACATTAAGTGCATAACAGCTATTGATAAGAGATCCAAATCGTCATGTGCTTATTCGAGCACTTGATATCTTAGGGCAAGAAACAGCAAGATTTTAAATGAGCATAACATCATCAAGTTAGTAAAAAAAGAAACTTAATACGCCATTTTTTTGATATGTGTAAAATTCTACGTGATCATTTGTTTTTTATTTAATTTTTTGTATTTCAGTATTTTCAGTTACACAAATTCTTTACAAAATGTAAAGGAAAAGTTTTTTGCAATTTGTGACTTTTTGTACTCCAACGATGGTTTGTCCCATAAAAGTTTTTGATCAGTATTGGAAACAGGATCGATTGCCACCAAACAATGTTTTTGTGACTGTAATTTTTTTTGGAAAATCTGTGAATGGGGATCAAAACTCCATAAAAAATTATGGATAGTTTCCTAAGACCATTTTCGCGTAGCTGCAACGGATAAGGTACTTCCCCTTACTGCCCCGCTGAAAGTTTCCACCCTGTATAGTCACATAATTAAAATAATCATAATGTTAAACTTGTCAAAGTAAATATTCATATTACCTGTCAGTCGGTACGCTAATTATGGGGAAAGAACATAAACATTGTCTTGAGCTAATCACAGCGACTAACTATTCTTTTCATTTAAATAGTCGTTAATGGAATATTAAGCCTTTAAACAAAGGATGGATTTTACTTGGGCTTTAACGCCCAGCCCAAACCCTTGGACTTAGAAAGCTGAAAAGGATTCAAATTCAAATAGTTTTATTTGTAGAACATAGGTAAAGTACAGATGTCAATATTATTAAAAGAATGAACGCTATGTCTTGCCGTCAACGGCACACAAATATTATGATTATAATTTAATTAATTAGTAACAAATAGGACAAAACATTAATTTAACATTGCAACAAAACAAATTAATAAAACAAAAGTAATAAAACAAATGTTAGTAGATTACAATTGGTCGTCAAGGTACTCATTAATTGTGTGAAATGCTTTTATGTTTAATAAATTAAGGACAGCCTTTTTGAAATTGTGAATGTCATGATCTTTAATTAAATTGAGTATTTTGTTATATATCTTGGGTGCCATTCCTAAAAATCTTTTCGAATATAGCGCAGTTTTGTGCGGAATAGCACACATCTCTTTGTTGCGTCGTCTTGATCTCAATGATTTAGACAGATGCAAGTTAGATTTTACAAACACTGCCGTCTCGAGGGCAAAGTCAGAAGTTTATATTTCTTAAAAAAGTATTTTTTAGTTTAAACACCGCACGTACACATTTATTTTGAGCTTTGAAAGCAATTTGTTTATTAGTGAAATTTCCCCAATATATTATGATGATTATGATGTTCCCGAAATTCAACCCTTAAGGGAGTTAAATAGGGGATGAAATGGCCGCGCGAGCAAAGCCGCTAGCAAAAGCTAGTACGTATAAAATCTCGGAGATTTAATAACCAAACAACGTCGCCACGTACAAATTATATTATAGAACCATTTACGTCGGGCATTAACAATTTCCAATTTTAGATTGTGACCGTATTTCTGATGCAAATGATGAACATGAGATTAGGTTTGGTTACTATTTTTTTTTTTCTAATACATAATAAATGCATATATGATATTGTGTTTAGCCTGTTATTTTTGACAAGCTAGTAGTGGACTGTATCTACTTCCCACTATTGTACAATTAACAATAAGCATTTTCACTCAGTAAAATGGGTGATAATGGGTTAAAACCGGGTTGAAACCCAATTCACCCGCTTATAACCCCAATGGGAAGAATGGGTTTTAAACCATTCCGCATTATGTAAGAACTATGATCGGGCACTCAGTTTTCATCAGTCGACGAATGCAACTGACATGAGTACATGACTGTACAACAGATCAGTCGTCAGAGTTACATCGTCAAATAAGAAGACGGTCCACTTTTTATTTGGCCAAATAATTATTAACAAAAACTTTTTCTAAGGTACATGTCATGTCTTTCAAAATATGGTCTAGTACTTTATCTTACATATGAATATGATGGCAGAGAATCAGCAGCTCTAACCGTCATAAGCAATTAATATGTGACATAGTTGAAACCATGATTAGCTATGGTTTATGTTCCTAGTAAAACTTGGCTCTTTGTCACATAATTTGTTGATTTTGACAGCTTAGTACTGTATCAATGCTATTATGTTAATGTTCAAGAGTACTGTGTGTGGTGTGTGTGAATCGTGTGCGTTGCGTGATCCGAGCGCGCGCCGATCGTGTGTGACGCGTGACGTCACGGTCACGGCCAGCCGTCGGCCGTGCGTGACGCGTGCGCGCCACTGCGTGCTAGTGACGCGGCTGTCGCCAGGTTGTTAATAATACACTCCACTGATAACTATTAGGATTATCGATCACTTGCCCAACGTGTCAGTTAGCTACCTATAGGTGTTTCTATCAGCAACCGTGAGAACATACCTCCAGCCAGTGCCTTACGGTAGGACTACAACTTGTCTACGTAGCATCTACTCTTATCAATAAAGCATCTCGACTCATCTATAAAAGCCGTGCATAAAGTTCAACAGCTGCTTCTGGAGCAGTCTCAGAAATAAAACGACTTGTTTATTAAACTACTGTGAAATTAACAGTTATGGATCGTCTGCCTATCTGCCTTCTCGGACCCAGTGAATGGCTAACTGGATATCTCTTGGTGCTTGGTGCTCTTGGTCTCGTGCTTTTCGAGGCACGGAAGAGTATCTTTAATAATGTAATAAATGGCGTTACATTTACAGAGCACTCTTGGCAAGCTTCGCTTAATCCTCGGTGCCGTTTACTGCTGTGGAACTTCTGTTACTCATCTAAAGTATCGCAATTCGCCTTTAATTCGCATTAACTCTTATTTGCGTTGGATGTAAAGAGGTTGTATATAATGGCTATCACATTTTTGATTCTGTACCAACTCAACGACATGAGTTATTCTAAATATTACCGACTTCCAAAAAAGGGGGAGGTTATATTATGTTCCACTGTGTTTTTTTTTTATGTATGTTCCTCGATTTTTCCCCTATTTGTGAACCGATTCTCAAAATTCGTTTTTTATTTGAAAGATTATACTCCTAAGGTAGATTTTTTGGCACCAAATCAGGATCTGATGATGGAATCCCAGGAAAATCGAGGGCAACTCTCAAATTTTGTGGGTATTAACAATGTTTTTCATATATTTTCTAAAGCTATTTAGACATTTGCGTATGGTAATTAGCTCAGCGTCATGAGATGATGATGACCGCGTTGTCCTTTTCGCGTTGTACCTTTCTTCATCAGAAGGAAGGTACAACGCTTTAACGGTTAGGAGTTCGGTAGAGGTTCGGGCATAACTCCGTCATAAGACCGATTTGCAAAATTGTGTTTTTGTTCGAAAGGGGTTTATTTCGAAATGGTCCCATTTAAATTTCATATAGATCGGATGATGCGTTTCGGAGACAGACAACGGAACTCTTCGAAAAATGACAGCAAATTAACCGAGATTGCTGCTATGGCATAAATATGCATTGTTTTAACCCCAAAAATGATGAAATTTCGAATTGGTGTGGGGTAGGTACTATAGCTAAATGATGAAAAAAAAAAAATGTTTTTTTTTTTAAACGTTTTTATGTTATTCTTTCTACGTATTATTTAAGTACCCACTAGGTTCATACCGCGACTTTGTTCACGTGGAAGTCGTAAGACACCACAATTTACTAAAATGGCAGCCACATTTCTGTGTAACCTTCCTGTATAACGATACGTCGTTACTTCGGGGTAGAAAGGTTGTAGAAGCCATTTTAGGCTAAAATGACTTAAGGGCGCTGTAACGTTTTTTCTTGAATTTGAGCGTTTGACTCGAGTTTTGATGAGTGATTATGGTTTCGATATAGCCAAAAAATAAAAATAAACATATGTCCGAGAAAATTTCATTATTAATCTAGGGAGCCCTCTAAAAAAAATTGCAATTTGTGTACCTAAATTAGTAAAAACCTTGTCTCGGCAAAGGGTGTTTCATAAAATTTTACTTTCGGCCAACTTTTGATGCTTTTTTACATGGAAGATATAATAGTTTAGTCATTTATAAAAATGTCTAGGGTAGGACTGTACCTTTTAATTTAGAGTGCTCAAAGCAATTTTTTAAGTTTCATACAGAAATACACCAAAAATAATTCCGAAAAACAGAGAGTTTATGATAATTTTTCGTCTGAAATTACATTTTTTATCTATGTATGTTTAATCCAAATTCAATCAAAAGTTAGGTAATAACTAAGGGTACTATGTCAGCTTGCATGAAAAAAAAAAATCTGTTTATTTTAAAGTAAAACAATATTTTTAAACAATTTTTGTATGCAATGCTACAAATCGATATAAATTTCAAGACGCGCGGACCTTAGCTTTACCCGACCGTCCCTTGCTCGTTGATGCGCCAGCCCGCGCCGCAGCTGAGCCAGTAGCTTTAAATTCCCCGTCTAATAATCATGAAAACAACTTGATCCAGCCTGTCCCTAATAGTACTAGCTGCCCCCCCCCCGCCAGCGACTCCCTGAGCCGAGGTTCGTACCCCACAGGGGGTGCCCTCAGTGCGCAGTCGTTTTAGGTTTAAGTAGGTTTACGCCCTGGCTGGAGGCTTTTAGATTCCTAAAAACCTTCACAGGAAAGTCCGGTTGAGCAGTCACGGCCTCTCAAGGTCAACTGCGAGATGCCAATTCCAAAAAAAAAAAAAAAAAACCTCAGCTTTAGTCCGCGCCGCGCGCTTCCAGAGGGAGGACGTATCGCTCGCTGTTGCTACTTTATGCGCCACGTAATCTCGCCAATTTGCCAAGAATATAGCGTGACCAACACATCTTGATACAAGGGAGTATTTTTTAATTATTTATTGTAATATATTCTACACATTTTGCTTTGATATTCTAGAGTGAATATTTTAAAAGAAAATGTAATCTAAAATATAAATTCAATCCATTATTTTCAGACATAGTTCATGATAATGGGCAAAAGAGAAAAGAATAAATCTTATGGTTCAGTCAAAATGAAAAAACAAAGTTTTGGCCGATAGTTTAAAAAGCGCAAGGGAAGCTTAAGGGTAAGAATGTTACATTTAATATTTGAAATGTTTACTTTAAATTTATTCTGTAATATTATAGTTAACAGGTATTTACATAACAACACACGCCGATGTACTCTACACTTTTTCGCGATAGGAACTTCTCAATGTCGAGGAGGTCTTGTTTCGTTATTTTTTACACGACTGTTTAAAATAACAGTGTCATGTTTCTTGGGAACTTGAATGCTTATGTGTATTTTGACGTATTCTTTGTATTCTATCAAAAAATCATGTTTTCTATTTATTTTAGGCAGAGAAAAGCTGAAATGCAGCAGGGGCCAGTAAATTCGCCAAATGAAAATATTGATTCTCATTTAACAGAGGTAATTTTTCCCTATCTATACACCTACATCGTTTATTTCATGTATTGTTTTTTTCGTTACATTTATTATAAAAGAACACACCACTTATTATACAGGTACATTATCGGACTGATTTACTGTTACAGGAGAATGAAAGCACATTTGACCAAACGACACTTTTAACAGTGCATTCTGTCAGAAATATAAATAACATGGTCATTTATTTCATATCATTTGTAATGTAGGTAAATTGCGTTTTAACCGCTAAACTACGTAACTTAATTACAAGTTTTACCCTTTTTTTAAATATCTACATTCCCGGTTTTGATTGTTTCAGGAAATTCAAGATGTAGATGGAAGGCGAATTATAGATTTTACTTATTTTATGAATCAATTGCTTTTAATTGACAAACATGGCGACAAATTTGGCTGCCGGTTGAATAGTTTACAAATTGTAAAGGAAATACAAATGGCACTCATTTCAAAATTTGATTTTAAATGTTTTATGTGTGGATCGCTTTTTAAATTAGAAACATGCAACGAAGATAACTTAAATTTAAATGTCAATACAGGCTTATTGTCAGGAACATTAATGATAGGAATTGGTCTTTCCAATCTGAATGAGCTTACTGCAGCTATGGAATTGTCAACGATGCCAATTTGCTTGTATAGCTATACAAACGAATTGGTATCGTTGAAAATTCCATAGATGCAGTAATTCATGCAAATGTGGCTGAAATGTAGCGTATTACTGCAGAAGAGACGATGCGAGAAGCTGCCAAAAAAAAAAGGCATCTGCAACATCACGGGGTGAAGTCAACAATGGAGGTATTGCAATGACACCAGTAGAAGCAGATGCATGTTGGAGTAAACGGTCATACAGAACGTTTTATCGCATAAATAAAGTTTACCAATACAGTTTATTGAACTTTTAGATAATTGAGCTTTGTCGGTACCGACTTAGTTTTGGGGATTTTACACTTCTTTTATTACTTAAACACGCCCAAAGTTAGGTTAAATTAGCAAGAAAAACTAATCTTTGTAGGCTCCTAACGTTTTAATGCTTTTTAATTTTAGTGTCCTGTTTCCGTACAGACAATTTTGATAATAAAGCAAAACCATACCATGTTTAATTTTTTAGATTTACAGACGCTAGCAGGTCAACCTATCCCAAACTGTAAAATTTTCCCAATTGAACATGAACCTTATTCCTTTGTGATAAAGTTGAAAAACGATCAAAGAAATTTGACAGATTGGGGTAGCTTGATGTGCTGGCCTCTGTACATTTGCGAACAGTGGAGTAATACACTCCCAAAGTTTGTATTGGAAAGATGTGGACTAGGTTCACCTTAAGGATTGCATCACTTTAAAATCGCGGTGAATTCTTTAAATGTGCACATTTGATACAAATATATTAGTGACCGCTTTAAGACACAATTAAATTAAAAATAAAGGGAGCCCCAATACAAGAAACGTGATTTTATCGGTGTATAATATTACCGTGGTACTAAACTATTCGTGTGCAAGTCCAACTTGTACTTGGCCGAATTTTTTAACTCATCGTTTACATTTCATACTAGTAGGTACAGAGGCCAGCACATCAAGCTACCCCAATCTGTCAAATTTCTTTGATAGGTTTTCAACTTTATCGCAAAGGAATAAAGTTCATGTTCAATTGGGAAAATTTGACAGTTTGAGATAGCTTGACCTGCTGGCATCCGTACTATTGAAACTGTAGAAGCAACATCACAATGCATTTAGGTCTATAAATAAATATCACGAAATAAAATTCAAACTGTGCTTTTTGTGTAACAATACCCACTAAATACGCCGTTCTAGGTGATAACATTCATCAGTACAAAAAATATATTAACGAACTATAAAAGAGTCATATAATTTATTTCGAATACAAAGTGGCAAAGGCTCATGTTGGTTTGTTCCTGGCGTCCGACGCATAGCGGTTTGCATGTGTGCGTAGCGTACTTCACTAGACACACACGCGTTCATTTTCTGCCGCGCGCCGTCAAATTTACCTACAACTGAGCAGTTTCATTTTGTAACGGCGCTCTTAATAATGCAGTTTTGTCCAGTTTTTTACGCTCTATCGATCTGTATTTTTACAGTTTGAATATTCCCAAAAAATGTTGTTTACTACCCAGTATTTTTTATACCCAAACCATTTCGTGCAAAAAAAAGTGACGTATAGGACATTATGTAATAACTTTAAATGTCGATTGTCGTATCACCATAGTGTGTAATAATTGGTTGTAAATGCAATATTTATTATGAATTGACTTTTACAACGTTTCTACTTGGAAATTTAAATACGATTTGCCTTTTACGCCCTTGAAACCTTACGAATAAAAATAAAAGTGTGAGTTACCTCATTCAAGTACTACAATAATAATTTGTTTATGTAGTACTTTATTTTAGTATTAAAAGGTATAGTTTGAGGACGCTATCACATTTTGAACACACTCGCGTTTAGGTATCTGAGCCGCAACACAACAACATTACGCGCACTCACACATTGAAACCATTGTCCGCTCGATTTCATACGTAACTTCACACAATCTTGGTACTTGAACGTATTCTTTTTAATTTTACTAATATGGATTGAGTAAAGTTAGTAGTAAGTTTCCAATCGAATTTGGTAACTGTTATTAGTACTTATAGTACTTACGTACATTACATTATACATGTTTTTATTGTTTTTGAAGATCATCAGTCATAACAATCGTTACATGAAATGTTGAGGTCGTTTCTGGGTACCTACGTAATGTATGTACTATCAAGATTCACTAATGCAGTCGCATACTAAGGGCTATATTACTATGAAGTGGCGGTCCAGGCCGTACCTACAGCTGTGTGTATAAGTGATGTATTAACACAAAACTCACCGCTGCACTCACACACTGGCGTTACTCTCTATATTTTATACATACCGTCGGCGACGACAGACATGACCTTGGTCGGTTCATACCATTGCTAAAATTTACTTGTATAATTTGAGTTCCGGTAGCGTGCAGCGTATCGTCTTGGATTAAGAAACTCATAGTTCTGGGTTCAAATCTCTTTTATTTTTCGATTTAATATATACCAGAATAATACACATTTTTTATTATTACTCGTATTGTTATTTAAATAAAGGTTTACCAATAATAAATGATTACAAAATGTTTATTCGTTATAACTTCATGAAGAATGTATAAAAATAACTAATAATAACTTTATTTATTTATTTATCAAGGTACACCAACAGCTTCTGTGTATAATATATTATATGCATTGCAGTGATGGCTTTGGACTTACACAGTCGCCAATTACAGGTTAACCAACAATTTTATGAGTAAGTGCTAACACACAATAATAATAAGAAAAAATAAATAAAAACGGCTACCTACTTTTTGAGCTTAAGATTAACAAAAAGAAAAATAAGATTACAAGACTATCGAATTTTGTCCACTTGCTTATGACTAAAAAATATAAATAAAACAAAAATGAGATCATAATTTAAACTATAGCTTCTAAAATAGAGTACAAACAGGTAAAAGTTTCCAAAATACACTAACGTAACAAATTTTCCTTGCATTTTCGGGACTCCAGTATTTTGGCTTTTAGAACTTTAATGGAATCATGGTGTAAGTCGACATCTAGTACTATTTTTATCAAAGAATTCATCTCTGCACTGATTCTGTTTAATGGTGAGTTTACCCCAATATTTGTCTTGGATGCTTGAGTGTGGAATACATTAGTGATAGGATATCTGGGTATTTTGTAAGGAACTTTTAATCCAATAAGCTCAACTAATTTGTCACAGTCTAATTTATTATTGACCAATTTGTAGAGGAATATTAGATCCTGTGTGAGCCGACGATCGCGCAGAGAATCCATATTGTAGCATCGAACACGTTGTTTATATGGACACCGGGGAGATATTTTACCGAAGGTATACGCTAGATGTTTTGTAAAGGCTCTCTGAATGCTTTCGACTCTTTGTGAGTGCACTACGTAGTGCGGATTCCACACCACGCTCGCAAATTCAAGTTGGCTCCGAACTAAGGCATTGTATAACACAATTTTAGTTCTAGCCAGCTTGAACCCTTTAGTGCTTCTCTTAAGAAATCCAAGTAACCTTGCTGATTTTGTGACGATGCTATCAATATGACTTCTGAAGTTAACTTTATCATCCATGATGACACCCAGATCTCGAACTTCGTTAACCGATTCTAATAATGCTCCTTTTATATAATATTATATGAAACAGCACTGGATTGCTTTTTCCTACTGAATCGAATATGGCTACATTTTTGGACATTAAGTTTCATGCGGTTCAAGTGGCACCACTGCTCAATCCTATCTAGATCCTCTTGAATTAGAGTAACATCTACATTCGAATTGATAGTTCTGTAAATTTTAAGGTCATCGGCAAACATTAAATATTTACAGTGATGGATGTGATCTATAATGTCGTTAATGAAGAGTGAAAACAGAACTGGTGCAAGATGAGAACCCTGAGGAACACCTGAGTCAGCAAAGTATGGATAAGATTCATAACCATTTACGACAAGAATTTGTGATCTACGAGATAGATAAGACGAAAACCAGGTTAATAGTGAGCCATGTATACCATTGTGTTCCAACTTCGACAGTAACAGAGAATGATCAACTTTATCAAACGCACTGCTAAAGTCCGTGTATACAGCATCTACTTCTAATCTTTTGTCAAGAGCTAGAGTTACGTTTGTTACAAACTCGACAAGATTCGTTTCCACGCTGCGACCAGCTTTAAAACCATGTTGATTTGGTGAGATAATTTTATCAATGTGGCGAGTGATGACCGGACAAACAAGAGACTCGAAGATTTTAGGAAAGCATGATAAGATTGAGATGGGGCGGTAGTTTTTAACATTTGCAGGATCACCTTTTTTAAATACCGGGACTATTCTTGCACTTTTCCATACATCAGGAAAGATTCCTTCGTCAAGAGAGGAATTAAAAATTAACTGCAATGGTAAGGAGAGAACATGGCTGCAACGTTTAATAAAAGAAGGTGGTATAGAATCCGGCCCAGGGCTTTTCGTGACGTTTATGTGTTTAAGTTTATTAAAAATTTGTTTTTCAGTAAATTTAACAGTGCTTATGACACTGTCAATACCCGAAAAGCCATTGGAAGTTTTGTTAGTACTCGCGGGGTTTTGATTAAAGACGGATACGAATTGATCCGCGAAAAGGTTAGCGATTTCAGGACCACTTCTTGCTATCCTATCATTCATAAACATGTCAGCAGGTATGCAAGATTCCCCACGACGTTTATCTTTTATAAAACGCCAGAATGCTTTAGGGTTTTTGGGAATATCACTTTCAATTTTATGTTTATATGCATTGTAGCAGTTATTTACTAACGTATGACAGCGACTACGGAGTAGTTCAAAGGTGAGCCTGTCCCGGGGATTATTGTATTTTCGGTATTTTTGTCTGAACTTTTCTTTTTCAGGCAGAGCCTTAATAAGCGAGTCCGAATACCAAGATGGAAATTTTGACTTTTTCTTTGTGTATTTTGGTATAAATTTATCGATAGCGCTCTGTAGTACCCCGTAAAAGGTCTTGACCCTTTCATTAACATCGACACATTTATGAAATGTATCATTCCAATTAATATTTTTAAGATATATTAGGATTTGGTCGTAGTCAGCTTTGAAAAAATTGTGACCGGAGCGATGTATTGTTTTTAATTGTTTTACGTTAGAGATTGGAATTGAGACAAGTAAGTTTGGGTGATGAGAGTCCAGTTTACTTAGCAGATCATTAGGCTTGGTAACTGTTACATCAGATATGTTGCTTAAAACTAGGTCTAAAATTCTGCAGTCAGCATTAGGGACATTATTAAACTGATGGAGTTCATTAATTGACAAAAAGTCTACCAGCAAGTAACCCAGTGAATTTTCAAAGTTTGAAGGTGAAAGAAAACGTTCATCATATCTCCTGATCCAGTCGATAAAACCCAGATTAAAGTCACCAAGAATCACAACATCGTCGACATTATTTATCACGTTATTAACATTATTTAAAAAGCATTGTAAAGAGTCTAGTTTAACAGGAGGAGGCATATAGACAACACAAAGTGCAACTTTTTTTGTACAATTGTTATTAGTTACATCCACACATATCCATAAATCTTCAAAATCACTCTCCCAGTTTTTAATTCTTGCTGATTTGATTTTATTACTAACCGCAACCATAACGCCACCCCCATCTTTTTTGGATGCCTTAGAACTTAACCTATCTCTACGATATACTACATACCGAGAGTCAATGAACTCTCCATTTGTAATATTAGGGTTTAGCCAAGTTTCAGTAAATGCTAATACATCATAGCAAGTGAGCAAAATATTTTTGAAAATATCTTCAGTCTTAGTTCGCATTCCACGTACATTTTTATCTTGTTAAAACAGTTTATTTTCTCATAAAGAACAATTTATTGAAGTGAATAAGCTAGTTGGTGAACTATGATAATCAGGCTATTGTATCTTAGTAATATAATAATATTGTGCTGATTACTACTGTGTGTCGGTACTCTAAATAAATCACAATATTCTACAAAAATCTACCCACGTAAAAGTAGCAAATGCAGACAAGTTGTCTCAATACAATTAAATGACTCAGTAGTACTACTTTTATTCTACTGCGAGTGAGTTCGTTCTAACTCAAACCTCAAAGTTAACAAATCGTATTTAATAGGACTTAAAGAGGTTATAGCTTAAGTGTTCATTTTCATTCCGAAAATAAGATTGAAACTAAACCTCAAAATAATCCAGATTACGGATAAGACAAAATGTTATTTGAATATTACTAAAATAAATAAATATTTGTAATTAATAACTTAATGTTAATGTTTTTTCCGTTAACTATGTTTTTTGAGCTGATTCTCGAGCTGGTTTTCGATGATGCGAACCTTCTGCGTGGAATGCACGGCGCACGGTTCGTAAAGATGTGTCGAATAATTTGGCAAAAGGTCTTGTCGTTTTGAAACCACTTGTTTCATATTCGCTGAACGTGTGCCTGTTATAGGAGCTGGGGTCTTCCACTTTGCTTTCCACGGGCAAGGCTACCGCCTTCCTCATATCTTTTCACCCACCGACTCACAGTATTTCACTAAAACAAAAAAGGGGTACTGTTAGGCTACTAAGCAAAATACACACTTTATGTATTACCTACTATTTAGAAACAAAATTATTTAAAAGGGCAATTTCACATAGATATTAAGTTTATTGTTATTTTCATCGTTCTATAATCTAGGAAATAAAAATTTCATTGAAATTTTATATTTTTATTCTATTTAGACATTGTGATATTTATAAAACGTTTAAAAATAACTACAAGGATCAGCAGTTATACTTTAATTAAATAAATGTTTAACATATATTTAAATCATATTACTCACACTCAGTCCGGTTTCATCACATAGGTATTTGTAATATAGGTATTAAGTCCACTTTTATGCAGCGCAATAATATTCGCTTTCATTTCTATATTTAAATTTGCTTACATTTTGAAATGAATTAGAGGAACGCTATTAGATGAAACACACGTCACTAGCACACAATATCAACCAACACCGTTCTATAAGTCGCGGTGAATGAGTCGTAAATCATTTAAATTTATTTAGGTTTCTGTGGGTATAATGATAAAGTTTTACGAGTTTAGTGAATAAGAAGAACAGAACAAGAAACTATAGTCAAAAGTGATTTTTAAAACAATAAAAAGACAGCGAGTGGGATTCAAAACCGCGACTCGCTGCGCTCAAACGCGATAATCAAGTGCGGTAACCGCTCAGCTATCATGCCATTTGCTTTAACGGTCGAATTTAGGAAATACATTCATTTGTAAACGTATGAGAGTGTGTGTGTCTATAGTATTATAGCCCATAGAAATTGCTTATTATAAGAAGGTCGTAAGTTAAAGCGAAGTGTCAATCCATTGCTTTTTGAGATTGGGGCACCATTAGTGGACGCTACTGTACATTACGTAAGTAACTACGGGTTGTGTTACCGTTAGTTCCTAGTACCCAAAAATGACCTGAGCAAAAAAATTACGAGGAACACCTACGATTATCCCGCAGCCTGCTGTTAGTATGAAAAGATGTGAGTACTTATAAATATTACAATTGTTGAAGCATTACTTCCTTAATCAAATACCAGCCTGGGAGTTTATTTTATTTTTTGTAGTGATATTTAAAAATAAGCATTTCCTCATATTAATAATAGGTATTTTATTCATTAAGACTTGGGGAAGTTCAGTATTTTTTAATAAAAATTAAAACAAAAGTAGTAAAAAAAAACATATTGTGTAAGGGTAGGTTACAAATTGCAAAATGTACACAGTAGTGTATGTACTTTACAGTGGAAAATAAATATAAAAAAACCAGTGGCACTCCGGGAGTGCCGACAGAAATGAAATATTGAACAATTACGTGTATTTTTTGAGCAGTGTCGCGAGTTTAATAGTTTTTTGCTATCTCAAAAAATTCCCAACGCGCCTAAATAAGTTTTCACTTCAAATTCCTAGGTACAGAGGTGTCGGTAACGGTAACGGTAACAGTGTCGCGAGTTCATTGGTTTTTTTCCCATCTCAAAAATGCCAAGATGCATGTATATCTGTGTACGTACATATACAATATATGTACATACTTATATATAGAGGTGTCGGTAACAGTGTCGCGAGTTCCATTGTTTTTACCATCTCAAAAATGCCCAACGCGCCTAAAGTTTTCACCTCAGTAAACCATTTTTTTGCTGTGCTGTCCAACAATTGCCGCAGCGCCAGAAGAAGCATTGTAATTTGTGCCATGAACGCTTACTCCAACATGCATCCGCAATTACAGCTATCATTGGCACTCCTTGAGGTGACACATTCCCGATAAGTTTTGCATGCTCGAGTTCTTCTTTCCCTGCCTCAGTCATACAATGGTCCGCCGTTTGTTCCCACCATTGGCAAACTCGATTTGTGTGTAAGTCCATACAACCGCAGAGACATCGATGGGATGTCAGCATGGGCAAGGACAGTATTAAGCTGGGTATATCCAGCACCAGTTGACATCATTCCTGTTACAACTTCCTGATTGATGTCCATTTTATGATCGTCTTTGCGCAATGTTTCAAGCTTAAACTTTTCACCACACATAAATTGCAAAGAAGTTCGAATGTAGAATGCAGGCCTGCTCTTTTTTCTTTAATCATAATGAGATAATTCACGCCGCAATTAAACAAAGAAGTGTGGCTACTTTTATGGATTAGCTGCTCAAAAAAGTAATCAATCACGATTATTCTTCTGCCATTTGGCTTATACTATTTTATTGCGCATGCCTGCTTCTGAAAACAAAAAAAAAGACAATATAAGTAAGTAATTAAGGTAAATCAAATAAAACAAATTACCAACATAATTTGATATGACTTACAAGTGAAATTTCATTTTGCTGATCATCGCCTGCGGAGACATCTAAGCTGCTCTCCCTGTTAAATAAAAAAAACCTACCACATTTTCTAATACAAGAACGGACATAACTCCAGAGTGGATTTGTGATTTCTGAATGAAAATACAAAGTCTCATTACTTTGGTTTACTGCTACGTGTGAAGTATTTTTTGTCCTTTGTCCAAATTTCCGAATTTGTGGCATCTTTAATAATAAATATAAATATTTTAGCAATGCACAACATAAACGAATACTATACATGATATCAAAAGTTAAAACCATGGCTACTTGACTTTTAAACGCTACATCTAGCATTCTGAATTTATGAATTTACAAATAACTCGATTTAGCACAAGAGGGATCGCATATTCGTAAACACTGCCAACCTCTACTGTAATCAACACCTCCAGACTCGATAACAATGTCGATTTTTGATCACACTCGTTATCTTGAATTTAAAATACATGTGGGGTGGGGAACCCCCATTAGGAACGAAATTCTTTATTTGAATTTCGCAGCCGCCATCTTTAATTTTATTTTGACGTCACTATTGACTTCAGCAACTCCGAAAACTATAAAAATGACACCCATGATGAAATATTAGAAAATTTTCGAAGCCACTATCTTGAATTTTCTCTTTGACCTCGATTTTTACAAGTTTAGACATACCGCAACCTGCTGCAAATATGGATGACATATTCGTAATCATCATCCCCAAAAACCCAAAATTCGACTACCCTAACAAATGTGTCAAAAAAAAAATTGTTTCCGCCATTTCAATAGACAATAATATTATACATTTAATGCAACTCATATCCGTAATCTACATCCATTTTACAAATAAATTATAACTAAGTTTAAATTTCTAAAACAAATTCCAATAATCACACTTACTTTTATTTCGGTCCGAAAAAGTATCAACTTCGTTCAACCAGAGTATTTTTATTATTAATCAATTTAATTCAGAACTCATTGCATTCCACAATACAGTAGTCACGTTTATACGTAAGTATTTTCTGCGAGAAAGCGATACAGCCGTGCTTCCAGGAGCGCGTCTGAGCGCGGCATGACGAACCGCGAGTGTGCGCGCGTTGAAAATGTATGGAGAAATTTGAGAGCTACTCTTATTTTTCACATAAAAGAAAAAGTTATTTATTTGGCAATAAGTTTTTTAGCTTCACGTATAGAGGACTATATTAGCAAGAATTCGTAACTATTTTTGAGTTAAAATTTGAAGTAGATTTAGCTATAATGGTTCCTATTCAGACCCCATTTTATTCAAAAAATTGCGATTGTTGTGATGGGGAAATCGTATTTGTGTGAAAATTTGGTATTTGGCTATATATTGTTTATGTCGTTCTTCTGGAGATGAATATATTATCTTTAATTTGACATAATAGATGATATCCTCGCAGTTGTGACTCCTATTTCATTAAAATGGTACCTGAAAAGCACTGATATTTGTGGAAAAATGTGATAGCGTCCTTAATCTAAACATCTAAGAGATAACACTAAGGTTTATGGCACATCAAATAAATAGTCATTGCAATGATACGTTGACTACTAGCTTTGACCTCACCCCACGAAGAGCAAGTTATTAGGATACGCTTGAAAAATTGCAGTTTAAATTCGGGTCACTACGTTTAAAAACTTAAAAAAAAAAACAACCGACTCCAATTTTTTTTTCACTTTTTATTTATGGTCCCTACCCCACACCAATTCGAAATTTCATCATCTTTGGGGTCAAAACAATGCATATTTATGCGATAGCAGCAATCGCGGTTAATTTGCTGTCTTTTTTCGAAGAGTTCCGTTGTCTGTCTCCGAAACGCATCATCAGATCTATATGAAATTTAAATGGGACCATTTCGGAATAAACCCCTTTCTAAAAAAAAGAATTATGCAAATCGGTCTTTAAATGACGGAGTTATGCCCGAACCTCCACCTAACTCCTAACCGTTAAAGAGTTGTACCTTCCTTCATCAGCTCAGCGTCATGAGATGATGATGACCATTCGCAAATGTTTCAATAGCTTTAGAAAACATAATATGAAAAACATTGTTATAATGATTTTAAAATACTTTGCGATAGTCATACGATACCTCTAGACCGTATCAACAAGAATGTTTGTCGTTAATTGCCATAATATAAAGTCATACTCGTACAAGATATAAACTATACCGACAAACCGACAAAGAAGACGATATTGTGGGAGAGGAAATTGAATGAAAAAAATTCTTAATTTAAGGAATAAAATTAATTTTAATGAAAACATACGGTCATTTAAAATGTATTTATCCGATTTTAAACTACTATCATGTTTCATTAAACTTAATTTTATTCCTAAAAATACGACTCATGATAATTTACCATATTTTTATTGACATGCTCGAATGATAAAAATTACCAAAATACAGTAAAATTACAAAAAAAGTAATAATGTAATTAACACGCTTTTATTAGCTTGGTATGTAACTAAATCTTTGAACGTGATTTTCACCCACTTAAAAACGTCGGATTGATTTGAAACTTTGCACACTTATCAAGGACTGATGAGTGATGACAATTAAATAATTTCATAAAGTTCCATTTTACTACCGACGGCTGCAATACTGTACGGCGTAAGACAGCGGCCTCCAGATTCGTGGCTGCCCCAACAGCATTCTACGCGCTTTAGCCGGGAGACATGACAGCCCGTTGGTGAGGTCACTTGTCACCTGTACACTGTCTGTTATTAGTTAAGTACTAACATAGGTTAAGACTACTTGTTAGTAACCCAATGGATCTTTTTTATCTGAAATAAATGAATAATAATAAAAAGTGGGTATACAGAGCTTGGGAGCGACCCTTTCCTACTCAAGGTGTGACTGATGCGCGTCTACAGGATAATGATGACATGTGTGCGTTTTGGCGAAGCATTTGGTCGGTGCCCGTCAGTCACATTGAACATGATTGGATGCGTGTTGTTGAACGGGCGTGTGATACAATACCAGACATGAGGCTATCACCATCAGTCCTCTGGATGTGGCCCGTGCAGTCCGTCCGCTGCCTAACTGGAAATCCCCAGGGCCGGACGGACTGCACAAATTCTGGATTAAATGGCTACAAAGGTCACACGCCTGCTTAGCTTCACAATTCCAGTCATCTTTTGAGAATGGGTCGCTACCACAGTTCTTTACGACAGGTATTACCCACCTGTTCCATAAATCGGGTAGTACTGCGGAACCTAAAAATTATAGACCTATTACATGTTTACAGACGGTCTATAAAGTTCTTACATCCATTCTTAGAGCAAAAATTACACGTAGTCGTTAACGCTATTATGTCGGTGTCTCAGAATGGATGTAAGAATGGGTCCCGTGGTACTAAGGAGCTGCTCCTTATAGACATGGCCATAAGCCAACAGGTTCGTAGATCCCGGAAGGATCTGTCGACATGTTGGATAGATTATGAGAAGGCCACATACATGGCTCATGAGGGTGCTGGAGTTGTACAAAATAGACGCGACACTACGCACCTTCTTGATGTCGTGTATGAGGCAATGGAGGAGGGTCTTTCTGTATCCAGGAGTTCGACAGATCCGGGGGACCGATGAACCGATTAGGATTGAGCGTGGAATATTTCAGGGCGATAATTTGAGCCCGCTTTGGTTTTGCTTAGCCTTGAACCCTCTAAGCACACTGCTGGAGGATTCAGGTCTGGGCTATCGGTTGAGAAGAGGTAGTCAGGTGATATCACACCTCCTTTACATGGATGACTTGAAACTCTTTGCCCCCAACAACTTGCAACTGATGGAGCTGCTGAAGGTAACAGAAACCTTCAGTAGCGCCATCAGGATGGAATTCGGGGTGGACAAATGTGCAGTCATGCATGTAAAGCGAGGAAGGATTATAGAATCCGTGGGAACCCAACCTATGGATTCCAAACACCTTAGATCACTCTCCTCAACCGAAACCTACAAGTACTTGGGTATGTCGGAAGCATTAGGCATCAATGCTGTCGACATGAAACAATCGTTGAAGGAGCGCTTCTTTGGCCGCCTGAATAAAGTGTCAAATAGTCTTTTATCAGGCGGAAACAAGGTGCCGTGCGTGCCTTCTACGGTTGGGTCATGCCAGTTTTGATGTATTCTTTCGGCATACTCAAATGGACTCAAACGGAACTTGACGCCCTGGATAGGAAGGTCCGTACATTGCTGATGGCACAACGGATGCATCACCCACGGTCATCAGTGATGAGACTGTACATCCCGCGGAAGTGTGGGGGCCGAGGCTTTTTAAATGCTAAAACCCTCCCCAACCGCGAGATTTGCAGTCTCAGGGAATATTTCCTTAACACTGACGTGGGGATGTATCAAGATGTGGTCGCAGTGGACAAGAGCCTCAACCCGCTCTCCTTGGCGAAAGAGAACTGGCGCAAACCTGCAGTACTGGATACTAACGATCGTAAGGAAGTATGGCAAGGCAAAGAACCACACGGACGCTTTTTCCGGGCTCTTCATGGGCCTGATGTAGACTTTTTGGCGTCTGTATCCTGGTTGCGTTTCGGCGACCTCTTCGGGGAAACCGAAGGTTTTGTCTGTGCGATTATGGATGAAGTTATCATGACGAATAACTATCTGAAATACATTGTCAAGGATGGTACGGTTGACATCTGTCGGACATGCCACCGTCCCGGTGAATCAATCCGACATATCGTTTCCGGTTGTTCTCGTCTTGCTAACGGTGAGTATTTGCACAGACACAATCTAGTAGCTAGGATTATCAACCAGCAACTTGCTTTGCAGTATTTATTTATTTATATATTTATACGCTTTATTGTACACCAGAAAAAGCATGACAAAATAAAACATTAAACACAAAAAAAAAACATGCAATGGGCGGTAAATATGGTGGTATGTATGTTTTTTTGCCCATTGTATCTCTTCCAGGCAACCTTGAATGAATAGTGATTGCGTGGACATCAAAATGGGGTTATTATTGGTGCAACAAATTATAAATACAATTTATTATATTATAGATACCTACAAACTTATGTCTCTATTATACAGCATATTTGTGAATATATCATTCATAAATATGCTATATAATAGACATAAATACATACATACTAACTTTTTAAGCACAGAAAATAAATGACGACTACAGATTATAACAGCTACAACAATATCACAACAACAAGTAATGCTCCTTCACGAGTCTCATGAACACCGGTAACGATTATTATATCCTAGAAAATATCTTCAATGTTCGCAAAAACTTAGGCCTTTTCAAAAAACTATGCGATTTCCATAATCTGAATACACGTAGTAAAGATGAAATTGTGATTCCAAAATTTAGACTGACTAAAACTAGCAAGTCATTTCTAATACGAGTAAACAGTATCCGCTTCTATTACAAGTTGCCAAAGTCGGTTACAGAACTTAGCGATGGAAAGTTTAAAACGCACATCAAACGTGTCCTTATCAAAAAAGCATATTATAAGATAAAAAAAACTACGTTGAAGACAGGGAAGTTTGGCATTAATTCCTTCTGCACATGTGGCTTCCCTGGTACCTCATTAACAGCAAAACTATGTGAAAGTCTATTAACTGCTCTCAAATACTATGTTCTTTTTTAGTCTTTTTATTTTTACAATGCTGACATAATCTCGTCATTAATTGACATTATACATCAATTTTATTAAGGTTCATTTTATTTATGTAGATTATTTTACATATTGTGAATGAGAGAACGTTGTAGGCCTTACTGACTGTAGATTTGTAGACGATTTTCTATTCTGTATTCGTCTAAGTACCTGGTACTTATTGACAGGCCTGCGCTGTCCTCCCATACATTTAATCTCTGTAATTTGAAAATATTGTTAAAGCCAATTATTTTTAAAAGAGTAACTGTGGAGTTTCTTGCCGGCTCTTCTCCATAGAAAACAACAATTTGGAACCGTGCACCTAGCTTCTGACGTTTCATAAGTGCCCATGCAGGTTTATATGAAATAAAAATATTTTGATTTGATTTGATTTGATTGCGCGCGTTTTATTGGAACTGGCAATGCATTGCACAAACGAGCGGCCTGAACAGAAAAGGATTTGTCGAAGAAAGTTGTGGAATGCATTGGCATTTTAAGTTTTAAGTTGTTTGATGACCTCAACAATTTTGTGTGGGAGTCGCAAAGACACTGGAAACGTTTTTTAAGATAGAGAGGGTGTAAGGGGAAAAGAGCACATTATATAAAAGGGAAAGAATATGGGCATTCCGGCGAAGGCGAATTGGTAACCACTTGAGCTTCACACGAAATTCGGAAACATGGTCATATTTGCGCAAACCGAATATGAACCTTATACAGACATTTTGAAGCCGCTCAAGTTTATCGAGTTGGTCTTGGGTAACGTCAAGATAGCAGGCATCAGCATAATCAAGGATGGGTAAAAGAAGAGATTGTGCAAGCGCAATCTTGGTGGCAGTTGGCAGAAAATTACGCAGTCTTTTCAAAGATGCAGCGGATGCAAATAGCTTGCGGCTAACTTCCTGTAGCTGGGCAGTCCAAGAGAAGTTCTTGTCTATGAAGATTCCCAAGTTTTTGACTTTTTCGCTAAAAGGGATAATAGAGTTGTCAAAAGAAACTTGGGGAATAGTCGTCAAGTCAATTATTGAGATCGTCCTAGAACTGCCAACCACAACAACCTGCGTCTTAATTGGGTTGACCATAAGTCCATACCTCTTGATCCAGTCGCATATCCGGGCTAGATCGAGATTAATCACCAATATAGCCTCGGACAGACTTCCAAGAGGAGTTCGAGAGTAGATTTGCAAATCATCTGCATAAAGATGGTAGGAAGAAATTAGTTCGTCGGAGATAGAGTTTACAAAAACTGCGAAAAGAAAAGGAGAAAGAACGCCACCCTGTGGCACACCGGCAGAAGTATTACACCAGGAAGACAAAGTCTCTCCAATGCAAATACGTTGCCGACGACCGAACAGGTAACTACGAAACCAATCAATTACCGATGGAGATATATTAAGAGAGCATAGAATACCAAGCAATACATCGAAATCAATAGTATTAAAAGCATTGCTGAAATCAAGCAAAGCTAAGACCGTTAGATTACCATTTTCCATGGCTGACCTTATATCATCAGTAATATTCAGAAGCGCTGTGGTGGTGCTATGACCAGGACGGAAACCAGACTGGAAAGGGTTGAGGAGATTGCTTTTGGAGAGGAAAGTGCTTAATTGATCGTGGATTAACCGCTCCAGGACTTTGGATAGAAATGGTAAGACGGATATTGGACGATATTCAGAAAAAGATGAAGGATTAGACTTTTTAGGTAATGGAATTATTTGAGCATCCTTCCAAGAACATGGAAAGACACTACTAGATGCAGAAAAATTGAGGATATGACAAATGACGGGAAGGATTTCATCCAGCACACGAACTAACATATTAGGTCTTTACCTATGAAATTGCCGTTCTGCAGTACTGGCCATTTCAAATCAAAATAATTTTTGTTTGGCTAAGAATTCTAATTTCAAATTAATTTTATTTTAAAAACATGGATTTTTTTTCTAAAAGTAGTCATTTCTTTATTGATTAGTGTTACATTTTCATCGCATTTCAATCTTTTTCGTCATCATGGATACGTTAAAAATTCGAGTAATTATGGAATATGAGTACCGTCGTGGCAGCAACGCGGCACAAGCGGCACGCAACATCAACGACGTTTACGGAGCTAACACTACAAACCAACGCACCACCTGTTATTGATTTGCTCGCTTCCGTTCTGGAAATTTCGACCTGAAAAATGAACCTCGCGGTCGTCCGAAGACTTTGGTCGACAATGACGAATTAAAGGCGATTGTGGAAGCTGATGATACACAATCTACGGCTGAATTAGCAGCAGCTTTCGACGTTAGCGTCAAAACAATATTGGTCCATTTGCGTCAAATTGGCAAGGTAAAAAAGCTTGACAAATGGGTGCCCCACGAACTCAATGATCGCCAGCGCGAAGTACGCGTCGAGACGTGCCTTGCACTGCTCAACAGACACACAAATGAAGGAATTTTGAACCGCATTGTTACCTGCGATGAAAAATGGATTCTGTTTGATAACCGTAAGCGCTCAGCAAGTTGGTTGGATCCTGGTTCAGCACCTAAACAATGCCCTAAACGAAAACTTACCCCTAGAAAAGTGATGGTCACTGTTTGGTGGTCTAGCGCCGGTGTGATTCATCACAGCTTCTTACCAAACGGGGTGAGCATTACTGCAGATGTGTACTGTGAAGAACTGAACACAATGATGGAGAAGCTGGCGCATCTCCAACCAGCATTGGTCAATCGCTCGTCTCCGCTGCTCCTGCACGACAACGCGCGACCTCATACTGCACAGCAGACGGTCTCCAAGTTGCAAGAACTGGGGTTGGAAGCTCTCCGTCATCCGCCCTACTCACCAGACCTTGCGCCTACAGACTACTACTTTTTCCAGAATTTGGATAACTTCTTGGCGGGAAAAAAATTTAATACCCGAGAGGCAGTACAAAATGCCTTTGAAGAATTTGTTGCCTCCCGTCCAGCTGATTTCTTTAAGAAGGGCATCAATAAACTGCCACTGCGATGGCAAAGATGCATTGATTGCATGGGTGATTACTTCGATTAATACAAATAAAAATTCATGAAAAAAATTCGTTTAAATTTTTTCATACAAAACGGCAATTTCATAGGTAAAGACCTATTATTACGGCTGATACAGTCACTTCCTACCGCATTGGAAGTAATTGATAGTACGCTTTTCTTAACATCACATGCGGAGAATTGACCAAAAACAAATGGAGAAAAACTGGGAGCCGGAAGAGAAGAAAGATTATACAGTGTATTCAATTTTGTTGTCCTATCAAAATCGGACGAAGTAGTAAAATGATTATTCATTGCATCTATGTCTAAATCTTTTGGGATAGCCTCTTGTCGGGATTTACCGACTCCCAATGACCTAAGAAATTTCCAAACTTTGGATGCATCCCCATTTTGGACAGAAGTATGAATGTGATGGCGATTAGCATTCCTACACACCTTATTGCAGTGAGTGCGAATTGAGACATAATTTTCCCTGTTAGTATCATTAGGCCTACGCTTAAATTTAGACTTCGCCGTCACTTTTTTGTGCATTATTGTTTTAATCTCTTCTGTGAGCCACGGCGCCGGAAAATGTCTAACCTTAACTGCTCGAACGGGTGCACGATGGTTATAAAGCTCTATAAGTTTAGGCGCAAAAATTATTACTTGCTCATCGACAGATGTAGAGGCAAATAGACCAATCAATCCAATCAATCAATATTGTTGGCATCCTTGCAAAGATCGTCAACCTTCATACCACCAAAATTACGTTGCATGAGAATCTTCGGTTTTGCCTTAGGTGGGCGAATTTTGTATGACAGAAAGACCAGGTCATGATAAGAAAAAGCATCTGCTGAGCATTGGCCATGCTTAGCGACGCGATCAAGAGAAGAAACGAAAATCAAGTCAAGAAGCGAAGGAGTACAGTTAGGAAAATGATGAGTGGCACTCAGCGGTAGAATGGAAAGGTTGCTGGAAGTCGAAATATTAGTCAAAGAAGAAGAGCGATGGTTTTTTTTCAGAAGACAAGTATTACAGTCACCCATGATTATACTATGACTGTAAGAAGGGATCAGCATTTCTAATAGATTTTCAAAAGATGAAAAGAAATTAACGCGTAAAGAGCGTAAGGACAGTAGTAGACACCAAGAAACAGTTTTGAATGGTGTAGTTCAACTTCAAGAAAGAGATGTTCACCAGGACTTGATGGCGGTGGCTGCGCTGACACATTGACAACTGAGTAAGGAATATGTGTGCGAAGATAAATGGCAACACCACCACTGGCACCAACCGACCGGTCGTTTCTTATAAGCTGGAAACCAGGAAGAGAGTAACTAGTTGAAGGGAGACAAGGTTTGAGCTATGACTTGGAAATAAGAATAGCATGTATGTTTTTACAGTCAAAGCTTGCTAGCATATCATGGACATGAGCCAGAATGCTCTGAGCGTTATTATGTATAGCGTTAAAATTCTTGGGTACATCAGAAAACTACGCTCTAAGACTCTCTGCAAGAGAAGGAACACTCACAAAACTGTCGTTGCTGCTTGGAAAAGAGTAAAAACGATTACTATCACTGCTTTCATCGATAGACATAAATATTAACTAATATAATAAAAATAATAATATAGATACAATATTAATTAAATATAAGCAATATAAAAACCATACAAAAAATAAAAACTCTAATCAAAAAGGTAAACTAAATATTTAGTCCACCTGCCGGCTGCGTTAAAATTAAAAGTTACGCAGTCCGGGCAGCAAAAGAATAAAAAAAAACAAAAGTAAAAACATTTGAGGAGACAACACATACAAGAAAATAGTAAATAAAAACAAAACAGTAATCAAAAGTTACAAAACTTAAAATAGACAAAGTCTCAGTCTGCCATTGCACTGTAAGAGAAACGGAACGCATCGTTATGAACTGAAATAGGCGTTGAGTGACACATGACTGACACTGACAGTGTCAAAGTAGAGAAATGAGTGTGTCAGTTTGTCAAGTCGGTACTTGGAACTAATTGTCGAAGCTTATTAATTAAATAATAAACGGAAGGTATATAAAACACGATGTTACCCGGAGTTTGAAGAAATAATCATAAACACATCACTTTTTTAACTGCCACAGCCGATACTGATGCGGCCGCTTCAGGTTCACTCTGCTCTGGCTCACTGGGATTCGGTGCGATCTTGTCCAATTCAGCGAGAGACTCGATCCGATGCCGCGTTTCGTTAGGGCCAAGAACATACACGCAGCCTGCTTTAGTCCAGCTCTTGGTGACACCATATCGTTCCTTCGCAGCCAGGAATACATCATGCCGCCCTTTTGTGAGGAACTCGGACATAGTGACGCCTGTGGCCTTTAATTTGGCTTTGGAAAACCATATCTTATCTCGGACCACAAGACTGCCAACTTTGAACAGGATAGGCTCAATCTGGTCGACACTACGAGCTAGTAGCTCCACCTGTTGCTGTACACTGTTAAGAGCCTCGCAGTACAACCTTGTGGAGTCTGAAGTACCATACTACAGGTATGTGCCCGACCCAGTTCTCGAGAATGGTCACGCCACATTGTATTGGGATCGATCCATCATCACTGACAGGACTGTTGTAGCCAATAAGCCTGATATTGTGGTGATAGATCGCCGAGAGCGTTGTGTAATGATTGATGATATCGCTGTCCCTCATGACGAGAATCTCATGAAAGCTGAGCAAGATAAGAAAATCGAGTATCTTGACTTAGCTCACGAGGTTGTCGACATGTGGGACGTGGGCTCAGCAATCATTGTACCGATAATCATTACAGTAAATGGCCTAATAGCGAAGAGCCTCGACCAACATCTCAGGAGGCTCTCATTGCGCGGCTGAATCAAAGGTTTGATTCAGAAAGCAGTACTCCTAGACACGGCACGCATAGTCAGGAGGTTCCTTTCTCTAGAGCCCTGACCCCCGGTATCTTGGACCCAGCTCCTGATGCCGATGGGCCACAATTTTTTTATATTTTTAAATGTGTTTGTATTATTTTTGTAAAAATATTTAAAAAAATATACTCAATATGTACAAAAGAAATTAAAAGAATAATAATATGATGAAGTTATCTTGACGAATAACTACCGTAGACATATTATGAAGGACGGGACGGTGGACGTGTGTCGGGCATGTCAACGTCCGGGTGAGTCCATCAGACATATTATCTCTGGTTGTTCTCCTCTGGCTAACGGCGAATTCTTACTCAGGCATAACCGAGTAGCCAGGATTATTCATCAGCAACTTGCTTTGCAATATAAACTTGTGGATTCTGAGGTACCGTATTACAAGTATATGCCCGACCTAGTTCTTAAAAATGACCATGTCACGTTGTACTGGAACCGATCTATCATTACTGACAGGACTATTGTACCCAATATGCCTGATATAGTGGTGATAAGATCGGTTAGCGCGCCGCACAATGATAGTCGATGTTACCATTCCGACGGGAATCTCGTGAAAGCTAAGAAAGAGAAGCAAATTAAGTATCTCGACTTAGCACACGAGGTGGTTGACATGTGGAATGTGGACTCGGCTGTCATTGTGCCGGTTGTCGTATCAGCCAATGGACTGATAGCCGAAAGCCTCAAACAACATCTCTCGAGGCTCTCGTCAGGCGGCTGGATCAAAGGCCTGATTCAGAAGGCAGTACTCCTCGATACGGCTCGCATCGTGAGGAGGTTCCTGTCTCTGGAGCCCTAACGACCGGTAGCTTGGACCCTGCTCCCAATACCAGCGGATCCCTATTTTATATATTTTTAAATGTTTTTTTTTTTAATTATTGTTTAATAAAAATATTTAAAAATGTATAATAAGTACTAAAATGAATAAAGGAATAACAATATACTTACTGACAAAAAAAATCTCGCTAAGTAGTTAGCCGAACTAAAAAATAGGAAATAAGTAATCGTTTTAAAAATAAAAATAAAAAACACTGTTTAAAAACGTAACTAAAAAAATAATAAAAAAACCGGTCAAGTGCGAGTTGGACTCGCGCACCGAGGGTTCCGTACAAACCTGTGGGTATATAAGTAAAAGTTCAAAATTGTCAAAAATATTTTTTTTTTATATGACGAAACTAAAAAATTTCGGTTTTCGTAATTTTTCCTATATCTGTACTATAAGACGTGACTTCGTACAAAATTTCAAGATTCTAAGTTCACGGGAAGTACCCTGTAGGTTTTGATTCCCGTGCGAGTTTCGAAAATTTGCGGAATTTTGCGGCCTAAATGGCTGTATCTTTTGATTGCGTTGACTTAGAAGGTTGATTTTTCTACAGCTTCCAGGGACAGTAGAACTAAGTATCATATAGAAATTTCAGTTTGATACCTCCACGCGTTCCTGAGAAAAACGGTCTTGACAGACGGACGGACGGACGGACGGACAACAAAGTGATCTTATAAGGGTTCCGTTTTTTCCTTTAGAGGTACGGGACCCTAAAAAGGGGTGCTCGATATTAATTGATTATGAAATACCTCAAAAAGCACTGTGGTGCTTTACATTAAAACAATTTTCTTGTTTTTTCATGTTTTTTAACCGACGAAAAAACGGAGGAGGTTAATCAATTCGACGCGTATATTATTATTATTTATTTTTTTATGTATGACCACGCATAACTTTTTCCGGTGTGGTCCGATTTTGATAATTCTTTTTTTATTGGAATGGGTATACCCCGAAGTTGGTCCCATATAAATTTCGAAGAAAAATTCTAACCCTAAGGGTAAGAAAACAGGGGATGATTGATTGTTTTTACTCACAGATTATAATACTGAGTTGTGTATTACAAAAAAGTAATCAAAAATTAAGCATGTAGTAATTAGTAGATTATAGCCACAAAAAATTATAAAATAAAAACTTTTTAATAAAAAAAATTAACCGCCGAAAAACCGAAAAGTAAAAAAATAATAAACTTGCTTTGTCCAACCCCAATAACTAAGTTCGGAAGTCGGTGACTTTGGATATGTATTTAATTATATGTCACCGCCTTCCGAACTTAGTTATTGGGGTTGGACAAAGCAAGTTTATTATTTTTTACTTTTCGGTTTTTCGGCGGTTATTTTTTTTTATTAAAAAGATTTTTTAAACTATTATTTATTTTATTTATCTTTTACGATACACAATTTTCTTGATGTGATACTAAATTTAACAAAATTATCATGATAGAAGAACTGAGTTGCGAGACTTGTTATTTTTAAATTTATGTTTTTGATGGCATAAATGTTTTTGAGCTTCGAATTGCTATCACACACATGAATTACAACATTTACAACTAAAAATAGTAAAAACATAGTCATTACGACTTTTTGTTATATCAAAACGGCTCAAAAATCCGCAATTTCATTTATCTGCAATTGCTTCACTTTAATTTTTTTTTACCTATTTTGGTATGGTAATTTTATTCTGGGTGCATCGTTTTCACACATAATTATACAACATTTTATAAGAGTAACGGTGGAGTTTCTTGCCCGTTCTTCTCCATACGAAACTACATTTTTGAAGGGGCGAATATAATCAATTATATTTTAATTAAAATTGTAATGTTCAAAAGTGCCTTTTAAGTGCCTATTTGAAATAAATGCTTTGACATTGACTTTGACATCCAGAATCGTACCGCGCCGGTGCCTAGTTGGGTCGTGGTCGTAAGCGTTTGCGGTCTGTTTGCCCTTCCATCCCCAACAACTACTACAGGTTAGTACATCGATCACGAATAAGATGGGTGCCTATGTATCTTTAATGTTGGGGCGTTGAACTGTTCGCTACAGTCGCGCTGTGCACTAATCAGCTGATAGCTTGGTGTTAAGTAATAGATTACGAGCATGTCTGATACCGCACCATGACTCGGCTGAACGTGTCTCGGAGTGACATAACGAATAATAGCGGGTATCGCGTCACGCCCTCGACATGCCCCCGACATACCCACGACACACCGATAGCTGTGATAACGTATCGTGCAGTGTGGGGTGTACTCGTGTAGTGGGTATATTGCAGATTTTCCCCTTCAGAACCTACATTCATACCTTACCTTTCTGTAGTAAGTCAGAGTTTGATGACATTTCTTATGTATACATTATATACGGTAGGCTGCACAGCATAGGTAACAGCCCGCTCAAGGTTAGTGTTACGAGTACCTCTGACGTGCGGCCGGCCAGTATATGTCACCGTAACATTTTATACATCGTCACTTTGTAATCTACATATTTCGCGAGATTATAAATTATCGAATAATTGTGTTCTACAAAACCCCGACCGTCCCTTGCTCGTTGATGCGCCAGCCCGCGCCGCAGCTGAGCCAGTAGCTTTAAATTCCCCGTATAATAATCATGAAAATAATATCTTGATCCAGCCTGTCCCCAGTAGTACTAGCTGCCCCCCCCCCCCCCCCGCCAGCGACTCCCTGAGCCGAGGTTCGTACCCCACAGGGGGTGCCCTCAGTGCGCAGTCGTTTTAGGTTTAAGTAAGTTTTACGCCCTGGCTGGAGGCTTTTAGAGTTCTAAAAACCTTCACAGGAAAGTCCGGTTGAGCAGTCACGGCCTGTCAAGGTCAACTGCGAGATGCCAATATCAAAAAAAAAAAAAAAAAAAAAAGTTCTACAAAACCATTTTTTGGTAGTTTATATTCTGTCCGTGGCAAGCTGACAAATTGGGAACTGGTTGATACCAGTTCCCAATTTGCATGCGACGCATAATATCTTGCGCCATTACTAAATAACCATAAGTAACTGCTACTAACTTGGTAGTATCGCTAGCAGTTCTAACCTAAACTATTCGGTCGGGGTACCTTGGCTTAGTAACTGCAACAAATTCGGCTACGGTTACGATCGGCAAATCGGGGATGGTTCACAATTTAACGGGTGGTAAAATCAGACAGATTGTGAACCCTGTCAGTAAGTGCAGGTTCGGTTACAATTTGACGGTTTGACACGGATAGATTATGAACTATCGAAAATAAATACGTCGTATTGTGAGCAGCATGGTTTTTTTTTTTTTTTGGGTGGGAAATCATCAAATAACTTCTCCCGCTCTGGGTGGAGCAGGAGGGCGTGTCAGACTTTTACTGACTAAAACCCACCCGTGTTCCTTCAGTAGCCCTTAAGCCAGGGGCTGTGGTGTCTCTTTCGAACAAACCCGCACCCCTGGCAGGCATCGGCCCTTGCGGGCCCCATCAATTTTTGTGCTGACATCTCTTTGAGGCGCGAGTGGAACACAACGCGCCGTCGACTTGGGCTTGGTCCTTACCGGACAGCGAGCTACCCATTACTCGCCGTCCGCAAGCCCATGCCTACGGTGGCCGGAAATCGGCCTGGGATTCCCGACGCCCAGGGCGTCTCCGTATCCTGCGGCGGCTGGGGTCGCGAGGGTGCATATGCTGCCTCTCCCTCACGTGCGCCGCCTCCCTCTTCGCGAGCATCACTGCTTCGCTGAAGGAGGTGACGGCTCCCCATGCCCTCTCGCTCCGTACCATGGCCTGGACCAGGGCCGGACGCGAGAGATCGCCGCCGCCGATCGCCTCCACGAGGACACGGCGGTGCTCCGCCCAAGCAGGGCAGACCGCCACCGTGTGCTCCACCGTGTCCTCAGGGCGATCTTCGCAGTGGAAACACCCGGGCGTTTCCTCCCGCCCTATCCGAAACAGGAACCTCCCGAAACAACCGTGTCCGGTGAGGACCTGCGTCAGGCGGAAGGTGAGGACGCCATGCCGCCTCTCAAACCATTCCTCAAAGAGGGGACTTACCGCCGCAATCGTGGCGTGCCCAACACTGGGTTGCGACAATCGCTCTCTCCATGTCACCATGAGATCCCGCCGGAGCTCTGTCCGCTGTGCCGCGATTTCCCGCGGCAGCGGACTTACGCCCCGGCATTTGGCCTCCTCGCGCCACTCCCATATTTGCGCGAGGAACTTTGCCTCCAGATCCCATGGCGGTAATCCGGCAAGGAGGCCCGCCGCCTCGCCGGAGATCGTGCGATATCCTCGGATCATTCTGATCGCCATGACCCTATGGGACGCCCTCAACTTGCGAGCTGGTTGGCGCCTCAATGTAGGCGCCCACACCGGCGCCCCGTATAGGGCCATGGACCGCACGATCCCCGCGTAGAGCCTCCGGCAGGAGGCGTTTGGCCCCCCTAGATTGGGCAAGAGCCGCTTCAACGCAGCCCCGGCCCGCTCCAGTCTGGGAGCCAAACGGCGGAAATGCTCCGCGAAGTTCCACCGGCTGTCGAGGACGAGTACCAGGTACTTCATCGTCGACTCGACGCCGATGTGAACCCCTCCCACCGTTATCTGGGAACCCGTCGGTGGCGCATTCCGAGGACCATGAAACCACATGGCCTCGGACTTGTGCAATGCCACCTCGAGTCCCAGTTGCCGGATCCTATCGACGATTGTCGCAACCCCTTGTGTAGCTAAGTCGGCCGCCGCCTGGTACGACCTCCCTTGCGCCAGGACCAGCGTGTCGTCAGCGTAGCAGACTACACTGACGCCGCTAGGGAGGTCGGCGCGCAGCACCCAGTCGTACCCGATGTCCCACAGATACGGCCCCAGTACCGATCCCTGTGGGACACCGCACGACATCTCTCGCCGGTTCCACTCTCCGAGGTGACCGGGGTAGATGACGGCCCTGTCCGTCAAATAGGCCTCGACCACACGACAGAGGTAGGTCGGCATCCGGTGATACCGGAGTGCCTCCCTTATGCAACTCCAGGGCAGGGTGTTGAAGGCATTGGCGATGTCTAATGACACCGCCAAGACGACCCCACCCCGGGCCACAGCATCCCTCGTCGTGAGGGCTCGCACGCGCATGATGGCATCCACCGTGGAGCGCCCCCTGCGGAAACCAAACTGGCTCTCCGCCAAATCCGGCCCCACCCGCACCAGCCGCCCGACGAGGCGGTCTGCAATTACTCTCTCAAAGAGCTTGCCCACCTCGTCGAGCAGCACAATGGGCCGGTAAGCGGACGGAGAGTCCGCTGGGCGCCCCGGCTTCTTAATGAGGACCAGTTTCCCCGTCTTCCAGCGAAGTGGGAACTGGCCCTCCTCCAAGCATGCGCTTAGGAGCCCTCTTAGTCGAGGCCCGAGAGCCTGCAAGGCCAGGACCCTGGCTTTGCCGGGCAAGCCGTCAGGTCCTGGAGCAGTATGGTACAGTTCACAATTTATAGACAGTTTATAATCTCGCCAGATACATTATAAACTAACAGTGTTTACAATCATAACATGACATATACCCAATGATTTTTTTTTTTTTTTTTTTTTTGGGTGGGAAATCATCAAATAACTTCTCCCGCTCTGGGTGGAGCAGGAGGGCGTGTCAGACTTTTACTGACTAAAACCCACCCGTGTTCCTTCAGTAGCCCTTAAGCCAGGGGCTGTGGTGTCTCTTTCGAACAAACCCGCACCCCTGGCAGGCATCGACCCTTGCGGGTCCCATCACTTTTTGTGCTGACATCTCTTTGAGGCGCGCGTGGAACACAACGCGCCGTCGACTTGGGCTTGGTCCTTACCGGACAGCGAGCTACCCATTACTCGCCGTCCGCAAGCCCATGCCTACGGTGGCCGGAAATCGGCCTGGGATTCCCGACGCCCAGGGCGTCTCCGTATCCTGCGGCGGCTGGGGTCGCGAGGGCGCATATGCTGCCTCTCCCTCACGTGCGCCGCCTCCCTCTTCGCGAGCATTACTGCTTCGCTGAAGGAGGTGACGGCTCCCCATGCCCTCTCGCTCCGTACCATGGCTTGGACCAGGGCCGGACGCGAGAGATCGCCGCCGCCGATCGCCTCCACGAGGACACGGCGGTGCTCCGCCCAAGCAGGGCAGACCGCCACCGTGTGCTCCACCGTGTCCTCAGGGCGATCTTCGCAGTGGAAACACCCGGGCGTTTCCTCCCGCCCTATCCGAAACAGGAACCTCCCGAAACAACCGTGTCCGGTGAGGACCTGCGTCAGGCGGAAGGTGAGGACGCCATGCCGCCTCTCAAACCACTCCTCAAAGAGGGGACTTACCGCCGCAATCGTGGCGTGCCCAATATACCCAATGATGGGTTTCATTTATACTTGCTTGTATGTGCTTGTACAGTACTGTCGTCGTAACGTAAAAAAGCTTATCTAACATTTTGTATATTTTATGGAAATGGAGTTTAAATATCTTGCTGATTTTCGCCAATTAATACACATTTTTGTTTTTCATAACATGTGTTAATGAATGTTGCTATATTTACATTTGTACTGCAAATTTATTTACCTATAAAATACCTTGTGCACCCGAATCGGGTTCAAATCAATTGTCTTCTCATTAAAGGTCCCTTATAATTTATTGCTTTCGCTATCGTTAAATAATGAACTCTGAATTTACTGTTTCAACTTCTCAAAATAAATTATGTAAAAATATGATTATTAAGTGTAATAAAAGGCATAAATATCCAAATGTGACCTTTCTTCCTAGTATTTAAGGCTAGGTTGTTCCGGCCTGTGGGTTTTTGAAACGCTACCTCCGCCTCCCCTAAATGCAGCGCGACGTATTTATTTACGATGAACTGTCAACCATTTAGCAGAAAATCCATGCCATAGTATAACATATTGCAGTTGATCAACTGAATTATTTTTCTTAGTTTCGATATTTTTACCTTACTTTTAGGTACGGTATGGTAAAACTAAAAATATTACCTACAGTTTCCTGTGTAGGGTAAGTGTCCTGTAAGTTATCTATTGAGCGTTTTCATATTATCAGATATTGACACCAACCCGATACCGATATGTCGGCAGCTATACACATATCGATTCGAAACCGATATTTTTATTATCGGCCTGATTTTATTGGTGAATATCGATAACCATCGCGACTCACCAAACGACCACAGTAGGTACAGTACCTAAGAATCGACGTCTCGAAGTCGGCAGTGCGAATAAGTGTGTTCAATTGTAAGAATGGCAAGTTCTCTCACCTCTATTGTGCTGATATCGACATAGGTGACAATAACAACTCTTATGTAAAAGCGTTTATTAGGTACTAAACATTTGGTTTCATTTGGAAATCATGCTTCCAGACCTCTCAACCAGAGAATTTCCAGACAAGTGTTAGTTGTCAGTGAGAGTGAGAGGGGCTTGTGGCTAAGTAACAATAGCTGCGCGGGTCGATCGATCAGGTTAAGCTACGCTTGCCGCGGTTGGTCCGTGGATGGGTGACCATCTTTACATACCAAAACCCCTCCGTGCCTTGGAAAGCACGTTAAGCTCAACAGCTTAACGTGCTTTCCGAGGCACGGAGGGGTGACAGCCGGGACCAACGGGCACAAATGACAGCCGGGACCAACGTCCCGGCTGTCATTTGTGGATCTTTGACAGTCGTTACGGGTCGTCAGAAGCCCGAAAGTCTGACAACCAGTCTTACCAAGGGGTATCGTATTACCCAGTCACTGGGTTGTGGAGGTCAGATAGGCAGTCGCTCCATGTAAAATACTGGTATTCAGCTGCATCCGGTTAGACTGGAAGCCGACCCCAACATAGTTGGGAAAAGGCTAGGCAGATGATGTTAGTTGTCAGTGAATTCGAACTGAAGGAACACGGGTGGGTTTTAGTCAGTAAAAGTCTGATACGCCCTCCCGCTCCGCCCAGAGCGGCAGAAGTCATTTGATGATTTCCCATCCAAAACAAAAAAAAAAAACCCTTGTGCAATTTGTTCTTTGAGAAAATAAATGTCTTTAAATCGAAATCATGCTTCCAGACCCCTTAGGCTAAGCGTAAGTTGTCAGTGAATTCAAGAATATATCAAGTAGACAAGCTGTGTCCGACGGTATTTCTCATCGTCAAAATGGTAGTTTTCTATACAAATCATCCACTATTTTATTTATATCTGTAGTGGCAGAATTTTCAAAGATCCTGATTTTCAGATTTTTAGTAAGTAGAATACGCTAAAAATGGTCGTACTGTTTCGGTTACACTGTAACCATATTCTTTTGTTTTTGGTGTTTGCCATCGCTCAGAAAGAACAGTAAATATTGTGAGCTATTTATGAAGGAACAATTGCCGTACTTTACTGTCTAGTGACGTACCTACTGCTCCAGCTATAATTTATCGAAACTATTATTTTAGGAAACCAACATTAATAATATTTGAAAATCACGGATTCGAGAAAAAATCTTGTATTGCTAGCTCCACTATTCGAGAAATATCAATAAAGTTGTTATCGTGTTCCTTCCAATTGGTCGTGTATAGCACTTTTGTCTGAGCAATTTTTTTCCTATTTTCTCTGTTGGTGTCAGACTGAAAGTTCTTTATATTATTAGTAAACAACCGACAACCAGACATATTGTATAATATGTAATATTAATGTAGGATATGATAGTAGCGAACACAGTTCGGTGCAGAGGAAATATCATAGTTGATATGGATGAAACTGATCAAAAGAATCTTGGAAAACTGTGATTTGTACAAACTTCTTCATAAACGACGAATACGACTCTCACTTGACTATTATTTTCATCGACAATAATTTGTAATGTGTCAACACTATTTTAAGATGACAATTAAACGTCATCATATTGCCTAGAAATAATCACATTTTCGAAAACAATTTTATGAATTAAAACTATTATATAATTACAAGATATTTTTTCGGAGCTATCGTAATTTCATAAATTAATTTGTTATTATTTTATTAGATTTATCTGTCCAGGCGCAGAATGAGCGAGTTTTTGAAAATTTTGACACAGGTCCACCCTGGATGACGTCCCGCAGGACTCTGACAGACTCTGAGCGTGAGCCGATTTAGCCGGATTTAGACCGTTTTGAGTTTATTAACAAGAAATCTACTAAACTAAAAAATTGAACCTTTAAATTCCCTCCTAAATACGATTCCATCATCGTACATGCAATTTTCACCAAATTTTGTGTTCTTATTAGGAAATGAGACGGAAAATGGTTTTGAAATCGACCCTGTTTCGGATTTTTTTTCATCGAGCAAATTGCAATTTATCGTGTTTTGAACCTTTAATTTCCCTCAACCAAGAATCTATCTATGACATATGTTTTTTTCAGGGCCTAAATACACGAATTTGATCATTTAATCTTGATTCTGAAACAGGCAATTTGGGATAACCCCCCGTTAATGTTAAAATCGAAAATATTATAATAAAAGGCACTTTCGATCAGTTGTGCCTTTTAATAATAGGAAAATACTTCAATCGTTGCAATGATATATTTTTACTTTACTTATAAACCAAATTCTTCAATAATAATAATAACACTAGTTTACAAAATTTTCCTTTTTATACCCCGAAATAAATGTATCTAAATATGTTCACCTACCCTCCTTAAACCTAAAAGAGTTAGCAGAAATATTTTATCACGTCACAATTTCTTCCTGCAGTTAATGTTTTTTTTAACCACCTAACACGGTGACGACAGTTTATTGTTTATTTGTTCGCTTTAAACAACAATTATCTTGTTTCTGATTGATTTAAAATGTCGAGTAGAAAGTGTAAACAAAGTTCTGATCGTTTTTGTTATGTTTGTGGACAGTGCATATTTTCAAAAAAGAGAAGACCCATAGTAGATTCGTCAAAAATTGCTTATTCCATTATTTTGGATTTCCTGTTGCAAATCCAGATAAAAAGTGGGTGCCATACGTGTTTTGCGAAAGCTGTAGAATCGTCTTACTACAGTAGTCATCAGGAGAAAACGTTTACCTTCCATTTGGTTCACCAATGCTATGAAGAGAACCTATAAAAAGGTTTTTGAAGAACGACATCAAGAATTTTGGGATGAAAACCTGTTGGTCCAATATAAGAGAAACTGATTCAAATAACTATAATAGAAGGCAAAAATTAGCAATTTATTTTAAATATTTTTTTGCATTAACACCAAAATTATGTGTTCCAGTTAAGTAAATAAATATTTCTTAAACCAGACGTGACAGATTTTATTATTATTTTTGATGGATAATTCTACCTAAATGAATTCTAAAATACCGTACCGTGTACCGTGTGGTGCCGGACGGTACCGTGTGGTGCCGGACGTAAAGAATAGCATCATCCCATCTCTTCCCGTGGGTGTTGTAGGAGGCGACTAAGGGACTTACTAGATAATGGGCAAGCAGCGTTCTCTATGCATTTTACAACCATACTGCGATCGCCAACCCGCCTGCCAAGCGTGGCGATTATGGCAAGCCCTCCCAAATTGGGGTAGTGGGCATCTTCCGGCTGAAATGATGATGATGATGATGATGATGATGAATACTAAAATAACAACTTTCAGCTGGGGTATGAAAACCATGTAAACTAGTGTAATTATTTGGGTTAAATAAAAAAATAACACTTAAGGGAAATTAAATTTTATTTTTAAACCTTCCAACAATATTTATTATTTTCAGATATTCTCACGACATACATAATACACACATTAGCGATGGAAAGTTTAAAACGCACATCAAACGTATCCTTATCAAAAAAGCATACCTATTATAAGATAAAAGATTACGTTGAAGACAGGGAAGTTTGGCATTAATTCCTTCTGCACATGTGGCTTCCCTGGTACCTCATTAACAGCATAACTATGTGAAAGTCTATTAACTGCTCTCAATGTTCTTTTTTATTCTTTTTATTTTTACAATGCTGACATATTCTCGTCATTATTTGACATTATACATCAATTTTAATATCAACTATTTTTTAGTGATTGTCATGTTAATCATGTCACTATGTTTAATTAGGTTCATTTTATTTATGTAGATTATTTTACATATTGTGAATGGGAGAACGTTGTAGGCCTTACAGACTGTAGATTTGTAGACGATTTTCTATTCTGTATTCGTCTAAGTACCTGGTACTTGTACGATGGTACGATACCTGGTACGATGGTATTCCTCCTATATTTATTAAACGCTGTGCAAAGGCCTTAGTATTACCCCTACAATTAATTTTCAATAGATCTTTACACGATGGTATCTTCCCAGATACCTGGAAAGAACCTCCCGTCATACCTATTTTCAAATCTGGAGAAAAGCATCTCGACGTTTCCTATGTACATAAAGACATGCCAAAAACCGAGGTTTACAGGAAAGCGTTATTAACGTTCAAACTGCTCTAGAAATAGTTCTATGTACAATTTTATTTATATTTTTTCTATGATGTTTTATTTGCTTTAGGAACTTTATAATGGTACAGAAATGTGCACATGGAAAATGTAAACCCAATTGTGCAATTAAAAAAAAAAAACATTTTTGACATGTCTTTATGTACGTAGGGACTGTCGATCTAGTAGCTAATTATAGACCAATCTCATTACTAGTTACATTTGGAAAAATATTCGAAAAACTTGTTAGCAAACATCTCATGTGGTACCTGAAAGAAAGCATTACTGAGCATCAGCATGGTTTCGTTAAATCTAGATCGACCAATACTAACCTACTATGTTTCACATCAGCCTTGTCTAAGTGTCTTGACAATCGTATTCCAGTGGATGCAATCTATACTGATTTTAGTAAGGCATTCGATAAAGTGGATCACTGCCTTCTTATTAATAAGTTGGCTCAACTGGGTGTGGGTGGAACGTTGATAGAGTGGTTTAAATCTTACCTAGTAAAGAGAGAATCAAGAGTGGTAGTGAACGGTCATTTTTCTGAAAGCTATCTAGCAACCTCTGGAATTCCGCAAGGATCGCATTTGGGGCCGATTCTTTTTAATGTTTTCATCAATGACATAACGGAGTGCTTCAAACACTCCCGTTTTTATTTGTTTGCAGACGATTTAAAGATAATGAAGCCAATTCAGAGTAACTTAGACTCAAAAATGCTACAAGACGACATCAATAGACTTGTCGACTGGTGCAAAGTAAACAAAATGGTTTTAAATGTTAGTAAATGTCACTACATCCAGTTCACTCGCAACAAAAAAGTAGTTGAGAACAAATACTACATAGAGGGAGTTGAAGTAAAGAAACTGAGCATAATTCGTGACCTGGGAGTTCAACTCGATCAAGCCCCTAAAGTTCGATATCCACATCCTGAATATTGTCTCAAGATCGCTCAAGGTACTAGGGTTTGTTTTGCGAAATAGTAGGGAATTTAAAAGACCCGCGACAAAAATAAAGCTTTTCAACACTTTAGTCCGTCCAATACTAGAATATAGTTCCGTGGTATGGAATCCGCATTACGAGGTGTACTCCAAGCGATTAGAGAGTGTCCAAAAGCGGTTCCTTTACCATCTGTGCTACGGTGATCACTTGGCTAAACAACTCACTAGCTACACTGACAGGTTGAAACATTACCACATGGATACACTAAGCAGTCGTAGAAAGAAACTGGACTTCGTCATCCTTCATAAAATATTTAATGGAACAATGAATTGCAGTGAACTTTTGAGTTCATTAAAGATTACAATTCCGACTCGGATTCCCAGGCATAACACATATAATTTATTTTATATCCCTGGCTCAAAAAGTAACCTCGGTCATTACGCCGCTGTGCCGAGACTTTGTAGGCAATATACGAGTAATATGTTGGCCAAAACTAACAATTTAGACATCAGCGAGTCTCTGTATAAATATAAGAAAAGTTTAAAAGATTTGATTTAATTTAATTTAAGTATCTCTAAATGTTTTATTTTCATATTTTTTTGTATGTCCTTTAAATGTTTGTTTACTGTTTCCAAATGTTACCTGTATTTAATATTTTTACTTTGTTAGCTTAGTTGGGAGTAGAGGGGCTTGTGGCTAAGTAACAATAGCTGCACGGGTCGATCGATCAGGTTAAGCTACGCTTGCCGCGGTTGGTCCGTGGATGGGTGACCATCTTTACATACCAAGACCCCTCCGTGCCGCGGAAAGCACGTTAAGCCGTTGGTCCCGGCTGTCATTTGTGGATCTTTGACAGTCGTTACGGGTCGTCAGAAGCCCGAAATTCTGACAACCAGTCTTACCAAGGGGTATCGTATTACCCAGTAACTGGGTTGTGGAGGTCAGGTAGGCAGTCGCTCCATGTAAAATACTGGTATTCAGCTGTATCCGGTTAGACTGGAAGCCGACCCCAACATAGTTGGGAAAAGGCTAGGCAGATGATGACTTTGTTAGCTTAGTTTTTAACTCTATTGTGCATGCTGTGGTCTCCTATAAGTGAAGGAGTACACCTACTTACCTGTTGTTGCCTTCTATTAATGTCATGTATTGTGTACATCTTTTGTTGGAGATCCTTAATAAATAAATAAATAATAAATAAATAAATACTGATTGACAGGCCTGCACTGTCCTCCCATACATTTTATCTCTGAAAACATTGTTAAAGCCAATCATTTTTAAAAGAGTAACCATGGAGTTTCTTGCCGGCTCTTCTCCATAGGAAACAACATTTTGGAACCGTGCACCTAGCTTCTGACGTTTCATAAGTGCCCATGCAGGTTTATATGAAATAAAAATATTTTGATTTTGATTGATTTTGATTTTAACACACACACATTTATTTATTATTTTGTTTTACAGAATACATATTTAGTAAAAGAAATCTCTTTCTTTGCTTGCTTTCGGGTATTCAAACTAAAATCATATTTTTTTCGTTTCCTTATAGACCCCTTCTTTATCAGTTGAATATTTGTATCTTTATCAGATTCATCCGATGATTCCAAAATTGGTTTTCCCAGAATCTGTTGAGAATATGGTGTACAGTCTGATTCAAACTGAAAATCATCCGCTACAATGTTTTTTTTGTTGGCTCGTAATCTCTTTCTAATAAATGAATCGTCCGGATGAAAATCAGACCAAGAATCAGATTCAGTGTTTGACACCACCACCGCTTGCATAGAGTTCTGAACGCCACTTGTACACGGCGACTGATCATCTAAATAATTAGTCATCAAAAAAATAAATTGTAAAAAAAACAAGTCTCGCAACTCAGTTCTTCTATTGTAAAAAGTTGTGAGATCCATATAATACCAAGTCGGTCAATTTAATCAGTTCCTACTCAAAGATCCTTCTGTCTTAAGTTATTACGTAATTAGCTAGCTTAACAACATCTTAGTGACCATACCAATATCAATATTAAAAATCTTTTATGTTTTAAATAAAAAAAAATACTTTGCCATCGCATGAAAACACAATGTATCTTTTTTTTTATTAAAAACACAATGTATCTCACAAGCAATAACATTTTATTATGGAAAATATTTTTGTGTTCACCAAAAATCTAAAGGTACATCTATGTATGCATTTCTAAAATATTGATCTTAAACCCGTTTAATTGTTTTACTATAATTAAACTACTCGGCCAGCAAAATATGTTACATCAAACAAATTCCAAATTAACACCAAGATAATATAACACTTTTTTACTGTAGTGCGCTGCAAATATTCTATTGTAAAAAAAAAAAAAAATACCTGTCAGAGTGAATCGCAAAAACAAAGAATATTATTTTAAATACATTTTATTATGAAAAGGAAGACTTATTTGAGATTCCAAGGCTAACGAAATATAAATATAACAACGCTAAAAGCGACTGGTGGATTTTATAATTCTTCGTACAAGTTCGCCGAGGCACGGCGTCCCCGTTGCTCTGGGAACAGAGAACTTTCTAATTAAATATTAAGGCGGTCCATGCACAGACATCGACGGAGGACTTGCCACTACAAGTTTTTATAAAACGGCTGCAATTATCGACGTTTGGACGTGACGCTGTCTCACGGCAACGGTTGCCAGGGCTGCGCCTAAATGTCATAAGGCGGCGCCCCAGCCGCCGGCGCGACTGCGCCCGCTGACGTCCGCCCGTTGTCAACGTGTCATCGTGTCAAGCTGTGTCAATTCCTTACGTGACATTTTTGTGTTTTTAATTTTATTTTAGATTTGAATGTTATATTTTTAAGGAAAAACCGTGTGAGTAGTGTGTTTTCTATAAATGTTGAACAATGACGACAGTAGTGACGCCTTACGAAGTGCCAGTCAACCTGCCACATCGTTGGATGGCCTAGTGAGATGCCCTCATTGTCCCCAAGCACTTTTTTTTAAACGTGAACGAGGTTTGAAGGTACATTTGGGAAAGAAACACAAACCCCACAATGTGCCTTCATCATGCTCGACAGTACCCAGTTTTCAAACACTGGATTCACCTTCTCAACCCTTTTGGAATTTCCTTGCAAAATTAAAAACGTCAACTCCAATTTTAAAGAGAGTTCCTCGCGGCGCCAGGCCATGCGTTGCTTTAAGTTTAGCGCGCTGTATCCGCCTCGCCGCCCGGGAGAACTCTAAAAGTGCTTGGGAGGCATTGCTCACCTTCCCTTTTAGAATTCTACACGTGCAAAAAAATTTGGCAAATAAAAAAACCTTAACAGCTCAAATAAAAGATAATTGTAACTTTCCGTCCCAAAGTTTCGACCCTAAATTATCTGCACAACTTTTAGAAAAAGTAGACCAAATTATTAGAAATACGCTAACTTCAATCCTAAATGTGGCCTTGGACGACCGAGCATGGCAGCAAGCCACACTTCCCATTCGCCTGGGTGGTCTCGGCGTCCGCAAAATTTCAAGTATAAGTTTACCGGCCTTCCTCTCCTCGGTCCACAGCACGGATAAATTAACCAGGAACATTTTATCTTCCTCACTGGTCGATTTTGAAGTGCCGTGTTTGACTGATGCGTTGAATGCTTGGAAAATGGCTTGTCCCAATACGGTGTTACCTGACAACCCATCCTCCCAGAGACAGTGGGACGTGCCGCTCTGCAGTATTATACGGAATACCCTAGTAAATACGTCAACTAACACTGTTGAGCGTGCTCGTCTGCTTGCTGTGGGAGAATGGGAGTCAGGCTTGTGGCTTCAGGCACTCCCGTCATCCACCATAGGTATTATGATGGATGACTCATCGTTTCGGCTCTCTACGTGTCTCCGCTTGGGCGCACCTTGTGTTGCTCCGCATCGGTGTCACTGCGGTGAAGCTGTCGACATTTTCGGGCACCATGGCCTGTCCTGCTGCAGGAATGCAGGTCGCATAGCACGCCACGCCAGCATCAACGATATTATTCGTTGTGCCCTTGTCACCGCCGGCGTACCAGCGGTATTAGAACCAAACGGCTTGGTACGTGACGATGGGAAGAGACCAGACGGTATGACGTTATTGCCTTGGAAGATGGGTAGACCTCTGGTGTGGGGTGCAACCTGTGTCGACACCCTTGCGCCATCTCATGTCCCAGCACGGCGGGCTGTGCTGGTGCCGCTGCTGCGGCTACTGAGACCCTCAAGCGGCGTAAATACTGTAACCTTATGGGTAACTACAGTTTTGAGCCGTTTGGGGTCGAAACGCTCGGGTCATGGGGCCCGAGCGCACGTCTCCTCTTTAACCGGTAACGGCCGGGGCGGGCCGCGCGGCGGCCCGCCCTAGTAACTTCCGTAAAGCCCCAGCCGGGCCGCGCCGCGGCCCGCCCCGACTACCTGCGGTTTTTCTCTAATCATTTAAAATGAGTAAGTTATTAGACGTCTGTAAAAAAAAAAATTGTGGCCAGATAAATATTCTCCTCAACCTACTAATTCTATACCAAAAATATTGTCTGGAAACATAAAAATAAAAAGCTGAAAGTGCCGCCATTACTGACACTTCAACACGTCAACGTTGTGATACGTGCTCCGTCTAATAAAATCATATTTAGTGAGTTTTTGGGTGATATGCAACGGTAAGTGGATGAATATTCATTTATTATTAGTTATTACATCGTTTTAGATAATATTTGCACTAAATAACATCATAAATACTTAATTTTTGGCCAAAGAAATTTTACGTAAAAATCGTTGGGCTCATGGCGTCATTACTATGATGAATTTTGACTGTTTTACAATGAATTGAGTGTATCTGTATGAATTGAGTTGCTCTAAATCTAATAATAACAATAGTTTTGATCATTCGATGTGTATTTCATACTATATTTTTTACATTTCAATGATTTCGGACTTTGACCCTCGGACCTTTGACAGTTATAGAGACAATAAACGAAGTTCGAAAAAAAAGTTGTCTTTAATATAAATGAAATCTCTTTGTTTGATAGGCCAAGATCCTCATCGCCAGTTCCGGGGTCCACTGCTGCTGCTGGTTCAGGCTCGCCGCGCGTCCTTGTGCCGTAAGTGTTAAAACCTATATTCATTACTCTTATACCTTTTCTTCGTATAATTTACTCGTATTTATTTTGACTATTTTAATTTTAGATGTGATGTCGTCATCAGGGCCCCAGTGGGTGACGACATCACGATGGAGCAGGACCACTTCTCTCTTGCTGACAAGTACCAGCTGTTCCAGCAAGAGGAAGTGGTCAAGGACGTGGCAGCAGCCGCAGCAGCAGCGTCGGCCACGACTCGGCGACGCGCGTCGTGGCGATGCAGCGCGGTGCGGTGGTGCAGTTTGGCGCGGCAGTATTGCTCAGTGTGGCCAAACTAGGGGGCGGAACGCCTAGTGGTGACCCCCATTGGGTAAGAGGTGAGAGATCGGGAGAAGTCCATGTGGATGATGACAATGTGCCTGAGGATGTTCGGGAGAAGATCATGTATATTGTCAGAATGAGAGAAGCTAGGGTAGCGTTTTTGTAAGTTACGCATTGTATCATGAGTCCACATTATTTTTGTTGGCAGTTTTTTTATGTAAGCAACACCTCTGTTCTTTATATTGTTATCAAGATTTATAAAAAAAATGTGTATGAACTTGTATTACTTTTGAAATAAGCTGCACCTTTGTATTTTGTTTTTGTAGCCTATTTCCATATATTTCTCTGTGTGTATAATCCTCTTGCTGTTCTGCTGGCAGTTATTTTTTTATTTATAAAACTGAATGTGAGATTGCGGGATGTAAAATTTTGGAATGTGTAAAAGATGAACTTTTATAATTTTAGGCATAAGCAGCACTGTATTTCACCCTTCTATTTTCATCACCGTTTGTAAATGTTTTGCGTTAGCAATACGCAGCATCTTTATACTTCACCTTCTATTTTGATACATGGGAATGTGTAATTGTGAGATATAAGACTTATAAATGTGAATGTGTAATAAATGAAAATGTTATTACTTTAAGAAATATGCAACACTTTTGTACTTCAACTTTTTATCAAGATTTGTAAATATGAATGTAAAATAAATTAACATTTATTTGAAATAAGCAGCTTATATTTAGTAGTGTTCATTCTACTGCCACAATTTTTGCAAATATGTTGAAGCATAAGCTTAAAATAAGTACCTTTATTCTGTGTACCTACTTATGAGGAGACAATCAATGTGGGTGTATACACAACTGCTTACGCCTTCAGGGAATAAAAGCTTGATGTTATGTGTAACAGGTTAGGATGTTATGTACAAATAAAATAACTGATTACAAGAATAATGTTTATTATTTTTCTTCCCTATGTGACATACACAGTACACAAACATTTATAGTAAAATTCATTTTTTAATAAATCAAAATCATGTAACTTGAATTTTGTTACTATTTCCTACATGAACATTACATTCCTAAACCGAACATATCGATATTTTCGTAGAGTGGGTGAGTCACGTCACGTCCGTACGATTTTCTCGAACTCTACATTTTTATAGGTAATTTCAGAGCTTGATATCTTTGTTTTTTTTCCATGACAATGAGTAAGTTTTTACACTAATTATAAAGTCTAGTTCATTCTTATGCGGCTTAGACTAATTATTCAAATTTTGAAACATAAAGTACCAAGTAAAATTAGCTAATACAAAAAAAAAACATGTCCAATTAGTTATCTCTTCCAGAAAATCTTATTACAATTCTAGACGCGGAAGCCTTAAGCACTTAAGTCAAATCTTTTTGCATGCAAAAATTTTACAGGAGAAGGTTTTATTTGATTGGTATGAAAAAAATGTACTAGGGTTTTTGTTTTTATTATTTATTATTACACAATTATGAACTAGTTACATATAAGGGTATGGATATTTAGGCTATAATTATTATTTACTAAAATATCTGACTTCAGTTTCTTTGAACGTCAAAAAAATGCGACTTAAGTGTTTATTACCGTATTAAAAATTACTTGGCTTATTTAATTTATTATATAATATTAAAACAAACTATGAATAATTTTGAATTATAATTATGCTTATTAATTAAAAATGTTATAATATGATGCAATGCATGCAATAAAGTCAAAAACTAAAAGTCACTGTCTTCTGAATCTGATATATCTGGATCAACATCCTTGGTGTCGTCAATGGTTACTAAATTCTGGTAAAAAATATGGAAACATTCAGGTATTAAAGATAAAAGTGATATTATATCACGTTTTTTTTCGACACTTATTGGTACTGGCTTGTCAGTAATCTGCATCAAATTAAATTCTTTGTGACGTCGCGTGTTCCGTTTGAAATTAATAGTTTTAAATGATTCATCTTTAGACAGAGATGTTTTGTATTTTATGACGCCGTACTCAGAGTCATAACTCAGCCACTTCACTTCATGCCACTTGAAAATATTTCCGTTGTCGTCTTTTTTTCGGGCCACTAAGGGACCTTTCAATAAACTAGCGAAGTCAAAGAAGTCATTTTGTCGCATTTCTCTAACGGTAAATTTTTTGCTACTCGATCTTACCAACTGCATCCAATCGTGTGGGTGATAAATTTGTATTTCGGTTTTTTCTTTTTTTTTTCAATAATTGCATGGTCTAAGTCAACCTCCATATGTGTATGACCAGGTATCATAAACTTGTGATGTATTATCTTGATTGAGGGTTTTACAGTCAACAAGTACGTAAACATTGCAGCCACGTGAGTGTTCTTATTTTGTCCTCCGCAAGTATCAGAGTACAAAATCACTTCTGAGATATTTTCTGGTAGTTCTCGTAAATATACAAACAAACAGGAGGCTATTTGATTAGCACCTCGACCCGAAATACCCTCATGCCACATGTGGTGCGTTGACATTCCTGTTGCGTTGTCATGTATTGTAAGATTGAAAGTCCAAAGTTGTCTTTTATAAAAGGCTACAGATGATTGTAAAGCTGGGGTTGGCAAGCATTGCTGTAAGTCAAAAGTCAGACATTTGATTTTTTTATTTGTAACTGCGATATTTTTATCACACTGCTTCTCGTTGTACGCCATATCAGCTGCTAGTAGATGAGAGTCGCGTTCTTCTTCAAGGGCTAATTTTGTGATTTCATCTGTAGCAATGTTTGATTTCATTTTAAAGAGGTCGCATGTGTGACAAGTGTCCACTTTTGGTTTTTTGAAACTTAAATTTAATTTATGAAATTCTTTGCGGTATATCTTATCACTTACAGGATTTTCATGTGATTCTGAGTAAAGAGAATGCATTTTTGAAATTGTCAAATGCGACGGTAAATATTTGCGGGTGCTTCTACGTCTAGTGTAATGACTTTCATATAGCGGAAACGAATTGATGTGATTAATCACCTCTTGAATTTTTTGTTCGGAATGTTTGTTTGCTGGTGTATTCTTTCCACGTTTGTCTGTTTGTATAATTCCACTCGAGCTGCCACGTTTCTTCAAACCGATTAGTTTTACAAAATTATCACTTATCGTTAGGGTTTTTAGAAAGCAACCTTGACACACGGATATTTTTTCACTGTTGACGTTAAAATGATACTTATAAGTCCACTGTCTATTTTTTTGTAAACTAGGATCTTCGACCCGACGACGCTCAGTTTTTTTCTCTTGAATGGTAATCAAAGATGAAACGAACGCTGCCCTTAAATCATAAGACCCAAGATTCCAAACGTCTTTATGAATTACAGCTCGTTGCTCATCACTTCTTTTTTGACGGCACTTATTTCGACAATTAGGTAATTCCTTCATTTGACGTTTAACGATAGTTTTCCCACTAGCTGTCAAATAGGATTGGCCTAAATTTCTTTTTATTTTATTATCTTGCTTTCTTCTTCTACAGGGCACGGAATTGTTTTGTTGTAGTAATGACGTATCTTCAATACTTTCAGGTATTGCATTTTGTGGTGCTATCTGTACATCTACTGATGCATCGTAAACAGTGGTTTCCATCTCATCTTCATGTTGTGTAAGCAAACTAGGACTGTCTGGAGAGTAGGTAGGATCAGCAACAGAATCGTCACTAGAATAGTCAATAGCGATTTCATCATGAGTAATTTGTTTTTGAGTTCCAGATGTACTTGGTTGCGGATTATAGAATGGGTCTTCATCGCCTGTAAAAAAAAGTGAAATGACAATTTTTTGTTGACTGTGTTGTAATCATGTCAACAAAAACCATACATTTATTTTGCATATTGCATAAAAATGCCACATGGGTGCTGTGACTTTTTATAATTTTGAGCAAAAATTGACTTAAGTGCTTTTGGCCGCCGCGTCTAGAATTATACTGGCATATTTTTACAGTATAAAGGTAGACATCGGTAGATAAAGGTTTATATAGTATTCTAGTATCATTTTTTTATTTGAAACACTCAAAATAACTCTGATGAGCGTTTACAAAGTCATGCGTTGTAAACAAGATCTCATAAAAATGGCTCCGCGTAGTATGAAGTTTGAGTTTCAATAATATGAAAATGTTAGGTTCAACTTTCAAAAAAACACTCCTGTTAGATTACTTGTCTATTCAAAAAGAAACAAGCAAAGTTTCGTGCAAACCAACTCTGTAATTTTATCACAAATCATCCTATTACGGCAACAAACACACTTTCGACCACTTGTCCGTTTTCAACATTTGTTTATAGAAAACGATGTAGAAATTTGAGTACGCTAAACAATTTATATAATAGCCTGGTGATTCGAGAACCTAACACTGTTTATTTTTTTAGCTAGAAGCAATAGAAACTTGAGTGGACCCTTTTTTGTGAGCGAGGTCGTAAATTCGAAATCGTAAACATGTCAGCTGTCACTGTCAGAAATCGGCGCCGGGCTTGACAGAAGTTTGACGTTATAAGATAGCGGTACGCCACAGGTTAAGGAAATTTCTCGCCGGTTGGTCGACAATTCACGTGACCAGAGGGCTGGGTCATTCTTCGGACAAAGAATTAGCATTGCCATTCAACGTGGCAATGCTGCCAGTCTTCTGGGCACGTTTCCTAATGACAGCGATGCGGACGAATACTTCGACGCCTAAGTGTCCTTTTGTTTTTATTTGTTTAGTTATTTAGTTTACATTTTTGTGATAAGCTTATGTATTATATTTTTATTAGTATCAAATAAATTATTCTATTGTAACAATAACTATTTTATTCTTCCCCGAAAAATACTAATCGTGCACCAAATATTCCTGAATGTTACATGTGCTAAATTGCTGTTCGGTGTATTTTGTTCATGGTATTTTATTATGTTAGTGACAGAAACGAATCGCTGCAAAACCGACTCCACGTAGTCTCGTCTGCCCTACCCCTAGAGTGTAATTTAAATCCGCGTAGGCGCGGAGGGGCGAGGCGGCCCGCGAGCTGAGGAGCAGGTGGATGTATTCGCCGGCCCAGCAAGCCGAAGCTGGTGAGCGTTAAGCCATCTGCGACGATAAGCTCGCGTGGGACCGCCGGAGCCTCGCAGCGCCGGAGCCGTGACAGAAACCATGCCTGCTCGCTTGAATTAAAACGTTTAGATGTGGAGTGTTTTTTCAAAAAGATAATTATATTTATCATCTGCAGTCATGTGGCTCGCGCGGAAACGCGTCCTCCGACACCTCGCCCGTGCGCCTAGCGTATATAGCCACTTTAATACTTACAATTTATCTTTGTTCTATGTAATTTGTAGCCATCAAAATCTACCTAAGCGAACCAAGTTTTCGTAGAATCGTCCTAACTTTGCTTCCTGGTAACGCATTTTGACGCTGTTTTTCGCTACGTTATTAATAATTAGGCTCCCTGAGACCATCCGAGTCGAAATATGGACGAAAACGTGATTTTTTTATTTTTATTAATAAAGCTACATTGGACATTAATTGGTGTTTGATTCAAATACATTTTGCAGTGCATTATCTGAAGTAAAACTAAAAAATAAATGCTTGTTTTTAAAATTAGGTGTATTACTATTTTTACAAATTTGCAACAGTTGTTAAATAGATGCTCGTTATGACATATTTTAATGAACATATTTTGGTGCACATTCAGTATGTTTGGTGAACACAGGCAAAATTAGGTAAATGAAATGGGAATAAATTGAAGTACTTTATACCATCCTTCTATTATTATATTAAATTAGATTGTTTAGTGCGATTTCCAAGTCAATTTATTGATTTAAAACATAAAAGATTTCTAATATTGATATTGATATGGTCACTATACGATGTTGTTAGGTTAGCTAATTACGTAATATCTTAAGACAGAAGGATCTTTAAGTAGGAACTGATTAAATTGACCGACTTGGTATTTTAGGGATCTCACAACTTTTTACGATAGAAGAACTGAGTTGCGATACTTGTTTTTTTTTTAATTCAATTTATGTTTTTGATGGTATCTCATTTCTTTTTGTATCATTGCAAATTATTTTATTCCTATATTTATATGGGATTACTAAGTTATTTATGCAGTTGATGTATCTAGAAAACTGGACCGAAATTGCAAAATATTTTAGTTTTTCCTTGATTTATACACTAAACACTATTTGTGTTTTTTCATCATTCTAAATTTTAAGTTTCTATGTCTGTTAGAAGTGCCTTAGGGTTTTGATGACCGGTCAGTCAGTGAGTGAGTGACAAATTAACAAACGTTGACTAGTTATAATTCTTAAACGACTGGTTCAAATTAAATGAAATTTGAAATATACCGAGTTTATACAATGCCTGTTTGGTTACTAAAAATTCAGGCTTCTAATTTTATCTACAACGAAGTTATAAGGGGGTCGAAAATGGCCTGAACCACATCGAGAAAAGGATGGTACGGCCGTGCCGCTTGTTGTTGCTCGACTTGGCGGGGGCACTGCCGTGCCCCCAGATCATTCTGCAAAGTGGCTTTCACAAACCTTGCATTTTGTGATTGCATTTTATTGATAGCTGAGAAGAAGAATAAAATGTAGTATGAAAGTTTTATTACATAAATTGAACGAAAGGGAAAAAAATGAAAAGAAAGTGCATATCAAATGTGTGTAATGTAATCATTTGTTCAAGTGCGAGTCGACTCGCACTTGACCAGTATTTTCTATCAGAATAATTCTTAGGCCCGCACTGAACAAGTCACGAAGTTTTATCGTAAACGATGGATGGTAGCACATATGTAGGTATAAATGCATTTATGATGTACAAACACGCATTATTTGTTAGAGCTACATATTATAATAATTTAAGCTCCAAGTTTACTAATCACCACAAACATATTAAGCCGCTCACTTCATAATGAACTTTTAATAATTAATTTTAAGACAGAAATCTCAACCCAACCCTCATGTTTCGGGCTCATGAGGCTGGGAATCGGCCTGGGATTCCCGACGCCCAGGGCGCATATACTACCTCTCCCTCACGTGCGCCGCCTTCCTCTTCGCGAGCATTGCTGCTTCGCAGAAGGAGGTAATGGCTACCCATCCAGTCTCGCTCTGCACCATGGCCTCGACCAGAGCCGGACGCGAAAGATCGCTGCCGTCAATCACCTCCATAAGAAGTCGGGCAGACCTCACCCGTATGCTCCTCCGTGTCCTCAGAGCAATCTACGCAGTGGAAACACCCGGGCGTTTCCTCCCGCCTTATTCGAAACAGGAACCTCCCAAAACATCCGTGTCCAGTGAGGACCTGCGTCAGGCGGAAGGTGAGGACGCCGTGGTGCCTCTCAATTCAAGAGCGGACTTACCGCCGCAATCGTGGCGTGCCCAATAATGTTGAATATAATTTTCATCTCTCTACTGTTTTAAACTTATCTGAATAATAATATTAACGTTGTTGTTTTGGTTTGTTGCAGATAATAGATAACGCGCGTTAGTGGTGTCAGCCAGTGACCAATGAAGGTGTGGCTATGAGTGGCTTGCGGCACTAGCGTGACGCGCGGTGCAACTGTGGCGCGAGTTTGGCGTGGCAGCGGCGCAACATGGCAGACGATAACACCATCATCGAGGGAACTGTCAAGTTCCGCGATGGAAAGAAGGTGAGCATAGTATGTCAGTATTTAGTCGCATAGTTTATAGGGTGTTTCTCTCATTTCGTGCAAATCACATGTTCACCTGAAAATACACTAATCTACACGTTCTTAAGCGACTAATTTTTATTTATTTATTGGGGCGAGTAAAAACGGTATATTTGGCATCACATTTTGTTTTTGTAACTGGCTATTTAAGTTTTAGAAATAAATAAAAATAGGCCCTAATTTCATTACCAACACTGTCCCCAACATTATTTTTTTTGATTGACCCGATATAACAAAATAATTTGATGCTTCACTATGTATTATTGTAATGAAATGTTTAAAGTACACATAAAGCTAGAAAACTGTTGTATTGTAATATAAACTTATTTTCGATTGTTAATTACGTTCATGGAGACATGAGTTTAAGCACAAAGTCACGCGATTAGATAATGAAAACAAACGGGTCAATTTTGAACGTACCTAGATTATGTTCTATGTTAAGAGTTGCTCTATGTTGTGATGGGTGAAGTAACGCTCTGTGTTGTTTGCAGTGGAAGTCGCGATGGTGCGTCATGCGCAAGCTTTCGCCGGTCGCAGGTGAGCACACAGCCTAATGTTTCAGTACTTACAGGTAGTCTCGGGCTAGCACAGTGCCAGAATAATTATTCTATATTCGAGAAAAAAGATCTGGGTGCTTACTCTGGAATATAATTCCGATAGATCGACATTAGTCAAACGTCAGTTGGTTGAGTTAAACGTCAGGGATTGGCTGGACTCACTGAGTCTAACCAATCCCTGACGTTTGACTGACAATTCCAATGTCGATCTATCGGAATTATATTCGAGAGTAAGCACCCTGATCATTAGAAAGTAAGACTCATTTCTGTAATGAACAAATAATTAATAGGTACTAATTATTAAGTCCTAAGATGCATTCGTTCTCGGTTTTATTTGCGCGGTACACCTATCTACACACCATACCTTACATTAGTGCACTCGCGCTGAACCACGCATTAACCGAGGTAGCTAGGAACCTCAAACCGATCGATAACTCAGTGAGAAACTGGGTTGTATTTGGCAGTAAGCTAATGATGAAAAGTGATGATATCTAATTTACTGGTTTGCAAGGGATTTGGTGAACATGAATATTGGTAGGGACATAATAAATACAAAAAAAAATACAAAATACAAAATGTATTTATTTGCAACCAAGAATGCACACAAGTTGTAGATTTCCCTGGCTCCTGCGCTAGTTATATAACTGTGTTGCAGGAGCCAATAATAGTCGAGTGGTGCGTGGCTAAAACAGTTAAATGAAATTGAACCGCCAGCAGCTTTTGATCACACAACGTATAGGTGCAGTTGACAACAGGGACTTAAATTATTTATTAAAATAACAACTACATTTACTGACTGCATTATTCCATCGTTTTTGGTGAAAACAAATCAAAAACTAGGAAGAATAACGTTGTTCCTAGTTTTTGATTTTGCTCGGCTCCTAAGGGTTGTAGAGTGATGTTAAATATTCTAGAAACTTCCTCGAACAATCAAATGGGTTACGTACCAAACGCAAAAAATCAGTCTTCCCGCACCTCTGTGACGCCCAATTTGCATAGGGCCGGCTTGCTCATTAAAATGATATTTAGAAAGTTTTAAAGATTTGAATAAAAAATTTGTTATTAAAAGTGTAAACTACTGATACTAATAATTTAAATAAGAACTGTACATGATCAACCTTGGATAAGGATCAAGATAGGAATGTCATCATCTTTTGATTTTACCACGTTTGGATTGACCAAGTTCAACAAAAACAGTTTTTGTGACTAAACTATAACAGTTAGGTTACATAGCCTTCAAAACATTTTGTAGGTAACAATGAGTACTATAAACATTTAGTATAATATTCTGTGTATGGTCAATAGTTTTTGCAGCACAAGCCAACTTTTATAGGCAATTTTTTTAAATTTTTGTAGGGTGCTCTATTTAAATAAAAATAAAGTACAGTCCATGTTACATATACTTGCCGATAAAGTAGCTTTTTGTCTTTTTTTTTTTAAAATCGTCTAAGTATTTTTTGAGTTTATCCGCACAACATGATATGATAAAATCATGTCACTTTGTATTATATATTAGTTTAGAGAACCCTGTCGAGCTATTCTGTAAATATCACACCGTTAAAACATAGGTGAAGTGATTTTGAAGGGAGTTGTTATTCCATCATGCAAGAGATTGGGCACGCCACGATTGCAGCGGTAAGTCCCCTCTATGAGGAGTGGATTGAGAGACGCCACGGCGTCCTCACCTTCCGCCTGAGGCAGGTCCTCACTGGACACGGCTGTTTCGGGAGCTTCCTGTTCCGCATAAGGCGGGAGGAAACGCCCGAGTGTTTCCACTGCGAAGATCGCCTTGAGGACATAGTGGAGCATACGTTGGAGGTTTGCACAGCTTGGGCGCAGCACCGCCGTGTCCTCGTGGAGGCGATCGGCGGCGGCTATCTCTCGCGTCCGGCCCTGGTCCAGGCCATGGTACGGAGCGAGAGCGCATGGGTAGCCGTCACCTTCTTCTGCGAAGCAGTGATGCTCGTGAAGAAGGAGGCGGCGCACGTGAGGAAGAGATAGTATATGCACCCTCATGGCCTTAGTCGCCGCAGGAGACGCCCTGGGCGTCGGGAATCTCAGGCTGATTCCCGGCTACCGTAGGCGCGGGCTTGCGGATGGCGAGGAACACGGGTGGGTTTTAGTAAGTAAAAGTCTGACACGCCCTCCTGCTCCATCTAGAGCGGGAGAAGTTATTTGATGACGTCCCACCCTCAAAGGGATTAACAGCTTGCTTCATGCTCACTTGACTTAACTTTTCACGACGTAATTTGTACGGAATAGGTTGATAGTACATAAGTAGGTAAGTATACATATTATCAGGTAATAAGTAAGTTTAATAAAATCGTAGCAAAGTTAATATTATCTAAAAGTTGTAGTTGCTCGGCACTCGAATTGGTATAAAACCGTTGCCAAACCTCGTGGTCTAGGTCTTATGCCGAAAATATAGTTTTTGTATTTTTGTATGTTTGTCTTAGCAGATTTGATTAAACATTCCTTAAAGTTCTGGTCAGTATGCAAGCTATAAATTATCACTCTATTTGCTTCTTATGGGGAATGAGCAAATATGGCTTTATGTTCTTATACTTCTACCCTCTTCCTATAAATACGGAATAAAATTATACCAAAGGAATAAAAAAGAAATAACCATACATTATCATAGGTTTAAACTTGGGATAACTTTATTTTGTGTTTGAATTTCAGGGTAATAGTTTGCCGCATATTGTAAAAAAAGGCCATAAGGTTTATAAGAACGTATGCGTTCTTATTTCCTCCGGGTGTAATATTCTTGTAGATTACAAATAAAAACACAACTCACTTTCGAATACTGAATTTTTAATGAACTTCTTACAGTTACACTTGTACATATTATTATACACAGTAGTAATCATAGACCTCACAAGTCGACGGTCCAGCCGATAGTGCACTTCTGACACTTCTGACAACCGGAAGGCGGTAGTTCAATATTTATTAAAGATAATATTGTAACAGGAAGTCAAAGCAGTGTTTACTAGAACATTTGTAATTAAATGAGAACAGTGTACACAGGAAGTCAATGCACGCTAACAGGCTAGAATAATGCAGACAGTAATAGATGTAATATTTGCAATAGTTAATATTATTTTATTTGATTTATTTATTTATTTACGTACATACGCTACCATTACAGTGTCCCCAATTCGGTAGTGTAGTTAACAATTTATGTAATAATTCACACCATAGATATTCCTGTCGCATACAACTTACATATTATATTAAGAACATAACACGTGTAACGTTACCCTTGCGAACTCGCTCAGTGAACATGAGAAAAGATCAATTCTGTCGGTAACCAAATTTAGTGTGCGCATTGTTTGCGTCAGGGGGACACAAAATGAATATGGTTACATTAATGGTGGTACGCAGTAAACCATGACCTATGGATTTTTTTAAATCGAGCAACAAGAGCAGGCTACTTCAACAGTGCATAAGTCGCGTCGCGGATGACGTGTCTCACATGTATCGTGAACTTCTAATTAAGGTCGATTGTCGCGAGTCGCGACTAATGACGATAATCTTGCTTCGTTGATAAAGCTGTGCGTTAATTGCGTAGTATTTTTTGTGACGACATGTAAGAGCGACTATTTTTCACGTGTCTCTGCATGTGAAGGATGGCGCTCGCTAATGGCTCCTCATTAGTGTAGATTTGTCGCGACTAGTTCATTTGTTTGCTTCAGTCGAAGGCCCGACACCTGCTTCGCAGAAACGTTTTAGCTTTGTATACATCCTTGCAAGCAAAGGCACATCATCATACTATTTTGATACTGACATTCATATTGTGGCTCACGTCATAAGATAGGATTATAGTTACCTACCTCTGACATATTTACTGGTTCTGTGGTTCGAACCATAAGAAAGGCTGGAGGAGTATGGAGAAGATATGCTGCGAGAACTCCAAATTTATTAGGATAGGGGCAGGAGCATGAAGATGATGGTGGTGGTCCCAATGACACTTGGCTACAGTTTCACCGCAGAGGGTCACTGACCAAGAGCTGCGACAAGTCTTTCTCTTTTGTCTCAACTTTAGTCCCACATAAGTGTTGGGGTCAGTTTTTCTCGACTTCTCATGTTCTAGTAAGTAACTATCATTACATCCTACACAGGAGTTTATTTTGTTAGGTGAAAACGAGTGTCGGTCCATCTTCTGTATAATTCAGGGTGGATTTTTGGGATGGGGCAGTAAGGGCAGGTAACTGTTGTAGCAACGGGAAAACATTATTATGACACTGTCCTTAACCTTTGGCATGATTGCTAAAAGCATTCACAGATTTTGGTTTAATTCTACAGTCTGATAGGAAAACGTAAATTCTCACGTTGTGTCAGTGTAAATGAATAGTGTTGCAACATTTAAATACGGCAAGCCTAAAGGTTGGAGTCACGATACATCTGTCTAATTCAAAGCCATTACCAACAGCACTAAGTGTTAAGTCGAGATCTGGAAATACATTATGTCGTTGAGTAGGTACATCTATTTGGCATAGTTAGTTTAATTGAAAAACAGGCAAGAAAACAAAATCGATCGACGCATCGAAAATTCCTGGAAAAACTACTGGTCCATATGACGCTAACAAAGGACGATCTACCGATTTCCCCAAACCAAATAAATCTCAATATGTGTATCCTGCCTATTCTAACCTATGATACTCAGATCTGGTCTGGCCCGCCTAAGCTCCATTGCATTGCGCTTGTGCTCCATTGTTCTTAAGAACAATGGAGCACAGCGGTTCTGGTGCTAAACGAACTAACAAAATACGATATACCATGCTCAATGACCGCTGGGCAACATTCTTACATGCTGGGTGCTTGAGGCCAGAAAGAGGTCGCGAGACAACTAGGACGCGTATCGCAAGGGTAGAAGAATGCCTGGAAGGATTTTTGGGAAGCCTTTGTTCAACAGTGAGACAGTGCAGCGTTACTTAAAAAAAAAATTGTTTAGCTCTTCTCGCCCAAAACACACGATTACCTAGTTCAGTCTTGGATATTTTACATGACTGATTATAATGTAGGCAAAACTGTATTAAATTTTGATGCAATTTTATTTTTTATTCGAAATGGTTCCATTTAAATTTCATATAGATCTGATGATGTGTTTCGGAGACAGACAACGGAACTCGTCAAAAAATTACAGCAAATCAACGGCGATTGCTGCTATCGCATAAATATGCATTGTTTTGACCGACGATAGTGAAATTTCGAATTGGTGTGGGGTAGGTACTATAACTAAAAAGGCAAAAAGAAAAACATTTTACAAAAAAGAAAAACAATCGACCTGCGGAAAATCACCACAATGTGAAAAATAACTTTTATTTCGGAAGTCGATGACTTTGGATAAGTATATTAGTTTTTGTCGCACGTTGTTTTTTTTTTGGAAACGATTTTATTATTTATGACCTTTATTTCAATAAATACATATTAATTACATTTTCAAATATTAATATAAAAAATTTAGGAATATTTAAAAATATAAAAAATCGTGGCCCACCGGTATCAGGAACAGGGTCCAAGCTACCGGCGGTCAGGGCTCCAGAGAGAGGAACCTCCTGACAACACGAGCCGTGTCCAGGAGTACTGCTTTCTGGATCAAGGCCGTGACCCAGCTGCCCAACGAGAGCCTCCTTAGGTATTGGTCGAGGCTCTTTGCTATCAAACCATTGGCTGTAACAACTATCGGCACAATGATCGCTGAGTCCACATCCCACATGTCGACAACCTCGCGAGCCAAGTCAAGATACTTGATTTGTTTATCTTTCTCGGCTTTCACGAGGTTCTCGTCATGAGGGACTGTTATGTCAACGATTATTGTGCGCCGCTCTAGTCGATCCACCACCACTATATCAGGCTTATTGGCTACAATAGTCCTGTCAGTGATGATGGATCGATCCCAGTACAGTGTGACATGTCCATTTTCGAGAACTGAATCGGGCACATACCTATAGTACGGCACTTCTGATTCCACAAGGCTGTATTTCAGAGCAAGTTGCTGGTGAATAATCCTGGCTACAAGGTTGTGCCTATGCAAATATTCTTCGTTAGCTAGACGAGAACACCCGGAGATAATGTGTCTGATGGATTCTTCCGGACGGTGGCATGCCCGACAAATGTCAACCGTACCGTCTTTCACAATAAATCTCCGGTAATTGTTCGTCATCATAACTTCGTCCATAATTGCACAGACAAAACCTTCGGGTTCCCCAAAGAGGTCACCGAAACGCAGCCAGGCTACGGACGCTAGTTGGTCTACATCGGGCCCATGTAGGGCCCGGAAAAAGCGTCTGTGAAGCTCCTTACTCTGCCATACCTCCATGCGATCATTAGTGTCAAGCACTACAGGTTTGCGCCAGTTCTCTTTAGCCAAGGAGAGCGGGGTGAGGCCTTTGTCCACCGCGACCACATCTCGATGCATCCCCATGTCGGTCTCTAGGAAATATTCCCTGAGACTGCATATCTCGCGATTGTGGAGGGTCTTAGCGTTTAAGAACCCTCGACCTCCACACTTTCGCGGGATATACAGTCTCATTACCGATGACCGTGGGTTATGCATTCGATATGCAGTCAGCAGCGTACGGATCTTCCTATCCAGGGCGTCGAGTTCGGTTTGAGTCCATTTGAGTATGCCGAAAGAGTACATCAAGATCGGCATGACCCAACCGTTGAAGGCGCGCACCTTGTTTCCGCCTGATAAAAGACTATTAAATACTTTCTTCGGGCGGCCAAAGAAGCGCTCCCTCAACGATTGCTTCATGTCAGTAACATTGATGCCCAACGCTTCCGACATTCCCAAATACTTATAGGTTTCGGTTGCGGAGAGGGCTCGAAGGTTTATGGAATCCGAGAGTTGGGTTCCCACGGATTCCACAATCTCCCCTCGTTTTACATGCATGACCGCACATTTGTCCACACCAAAATCCATCCTGAAGGTTTCAGTTACTTTCAGTAGCTCCATCAGTTGTAAATTGTTGGGGGCAAAGAGTTTTAGGTCATCCATGTAGAGGAGGTGAGATATAACCTGACCACCTCTCCTCAGCCTATAGCCTATACCTGAATCCTCCAGCAGTGTGCTTAGAGAATTATTATTTAAATTATTAACAGTGCAATACCCCAATATTACTGGATATCAACTTTTGTTTCACGTAAATACCTATCTGTTAAATAATAAAGCATAATGTTGGCACGCTTAGTGAATTGATCATCCTCTTAACTAATAAATGAGACGTTTTCATGAATGAATAAAACCCGAGCGAGCTGCCAGTCATCGGTCAAAGCTCAGTGCACACAATGTGCATACAAAAAATAAAAACTCGCGAGTATCTACTTACTTATTTCTAATATTGCATGACATTAATTAATGTAGCAATATTAAAGAATACATGTTCAAATAACAACGAAACATTTTTACAGATGTCAATCTGACATTATTTTGTAACTTGATCTTATATAAATAAACAGAAAAGTCCTGACTGACTGACTGACTCATCAATGCCCAGGCCAAACCCTTGGACCTAGAAAGCTTAAATAGAGGTTCCCTTTATAATGTAGACGAGAAATAAGGAAGGATTTTTCGAAATTCAACCCCTAAGGGAGTTAAATAGGGGATGAAAGTTCCGCGCGGGCGAAGCCACTGGCAAAAGCTAGTATTATTTAAATAAACAGAAAAGTCCTGACTGACTGACTCATCAATGCCCAGGCCAAACCTTTGAACCTGGAGGTGCGATCGGTCAATGTTTTGTTCCGAATTTGAACATTTTATTTCCTTCTAATGAATTAAAATCTAACTATCATCGATCGATCAGTGTCTCATCAAAAGAGATACGGAGCATCATACAGTCTATGACTGGGGGCAAATCGCCAGGTCACGATGGCCTCAGCATAGAACATTTTCGATATGCTGGACCGCATCTCCCTAGAGTCCTAACTATGCTGTATGTATAATCTTTGTATAAGGCACTCGTATCTACCGACTGATCTGATGAGGACGGTGGTTGTGCCCATAGTCAAGAACAGGACCGGCGATATCTCGGACAGGGATAATTATAGGCCCATATTGCTAGCCACGGTAGCAGCAAAGGTTCTTGACGGTGTGCTTGAGCGGAGAGTAACTAGACAGCTCAATCTTCATGACGCGCAGTTCGGTTTTAGAGCTGGGCTGTCCACCGAAACTGCTATTCTGGCGCTCAAGCATACGGTCAGGTACTATACCGATAGAAACACACCTGTGTATGCTGCTTTCTTGGACCTCTCCAAGACATTTGACCTGGTTGATTATAGTATCTTATGGTCGAAATTGCGTGAACAAGGTCTTCCTAATGAGCTCATTAAGCTCTTAGACTACTGGTATGGCCATCAAATCAACCAGGTCAGATGGTCGGGGGCTGTGTCTGGGGCGTTTGGGTTGGAGTGTGGGGTGAGACAGGGTGGTTTGACTTCCCCGGCGCTCTTCAGTCTATACGTCAATAAGTTGATAGAGGACCTCAGCAGCACTGGTATAGGATGCTCTGTTGATGGTCACATTATTAACAGTATAAGTTATGCTGATGATATGGTGCTGCTGAGTCCCTCGATTGACGGACGAGAGATACGCCACGTCTCATGGTTTAGTGTACAATGTACGGAAAAGTGAACTGGTGGTATTTAGGGTAGGGACTAAAAAGCCAAGAGAAGTTCCTCCGGTGTTTCTTTATGGTGTACCACTGCAGCGAGTGTCGCAGTTTAAGTACCTTGGTCACATAATAAATGAGGACCTGAGTGATGACAGTGACATTGAAAGGGAGCGAAGAGCGTTGTCGATCCGCTGTAATATGCTGGCCCGTAGGTTTCCGCGATGTACTAGGGAAGTGAAACTCACTCTGTTCAAGGCGTTTTGCCAGTCATTTTACACGTGCAGCCTGTGGGTTAGGCATACGCAGAGGGTCTACAACGTTCTACGTGTACAGTACAATAACGCCTTTAGGGTGCTGATGGGGCTTCCGCGGTTCTGTAGCGCATCGGGCATGTTTGCTGAAGCTAATACAGACAGCTTTCAAGCTATTATGAGCAAAAGATCAGCATCCCTGATGCGAAGGATCCGCGGGAGCACCAACAGCATCTTAAAGGTGATAGTGAATAAGCCTGATTGCCCGTTCCTGGTGCACTGGACCAGTATGCACAGCTGCAGGTCTGGTGCAGCGGGAAACGCAGATAGCACCAGGCGACGTCAATACGTCAAAGCCGGCTGTCACTGAAAACCAGCGCTGGGGCTCTGTCTTGCATAGGGTCGCAGCATAATGCTGAGCGATAGCCGTTTTGCGTGGATGTGACGCATGTTTCCCTCAACCTTTTCTTATTTTTGTATTCCTGTTCTTTTTGCGTCATGTTTACCGCAAATAAACGTTTTTTCTTTCTTTCTTTCTTTCTTTCTTTATAGTAATTATAATAGGTTTATGAATTAGATTTATGGTGAATGTTTACTAACATAGTTTTATAAGTGTTACTAACTATTATATGAATCATCTGTGTTCGATTTAAATGAATAATAAATAATAATAAAAAGAAAAGTCCTGACTGACTGACTCATCAACGCCCAGCCCAAACCCTTGGACCTAGAAAGCTGAAATTTTGCACAGAGGTTCCCTTTATAATGTAGACAAGGAATAAGGACGGACTTTTTGAAATTCAACCCCTAAGGGAGTTGAATTTCTATAATGAGAGTTCCGCGCGGGCGAAGAAGCTGGCAAAAGCTAGTCATTCATACAATGTTGGATGTTACTGTACATACTGTTATTTGATTATAAAGGGTTGTAAAAGACAAATAGCGGTCACTTATAACACCCCTCTTTTTGCGTCGGGGTGAAAAAATAACTAGATCAAGCCACACTTGCCACAGAACGGCAAACTCAAGGGTCAAAGTCTCTTTTAAAGTACTTACAGAAATAATTTTGGTCAGATCATGTGAATACAATGCAGATAAGTACCTCAAATGGAATTTTGAGGAGATAACTATTCAGATTTGAGTACACCAGTTCAGTCAGAGCAAGCATTAACTGTCAGTAGTCGTTTAGCTCAACTCAGCACTAGAGGAGCTCAACGACTCGATGAACGATACCAAAAAAAGACATTTGTTTAGGCCACATCATCATTTCAGCCGAAAGACGTCCACTGCTGGATATAGACCTCCCCCAAGCTCCACCACTTCGACTGGTTCTGTGCTTCCCGCATCCAGCGGATTCCTGCGGCCCTCACAAGGTCATCTGTCCACCTTGTGGGAGGCCTTCCAACTTTACGTCTTCCGGTACGCGGTCGCCACTCCAGAACTTTTGCACCATTCGCCATCTGATCTGCGAGCAATGTGCCCTGCCCACTGCCACTTAAGTTTGGCAATTCTTCGGGCTATGTCGGTTACTTTTGTTCTCCTGTGGATCTCTTCATTTCTGATTTAATCACGCAGGGAAACTCCAAGCATAGCCCTCTCCATCGCCCTTTGGGTGACTTTAAGCCTTCTCATGAGGCCCATTGTAAGCCAGAGGCTACATAAACCAATCGATTTTTAGATGGAAATCACGATTCCGTGTTGTCATTCTTCCCGTTTCTGAAATACGAATATTTCTAGTTGTTTAAGTTTTACTTCCAAAACAATTTATTTTTCTGAGGAACAGGCTTCATCAAATTCTAAGAATTTCTTTAAAAATGTTACTATAATTAAGTATGTGTTTTTTATGAAACAAATCATATACCTAAATGTCCTTTCTTTGGCATTGTTCGTCAAATCGTTGAGCTCCTCAAGTTCTGAGTTGAGCTGTATGACACCTAGCTGTATGATTACCTACTGATAAATGCGTACACTGATTGGACAGCCTAGGTCCACTCAATCTGTGTGGTTCTTTCTTATAAAGACCATTTCAGACACCAATCCACATGGTCTTCATATGATATGGCCAAGATTATGTCTGGACTTTAAAAGAGACCGTGACCTCTGAGTTTGTTTCGGCCTTTCTTCTCAGAGTAGTCAGATAGGAAACGCCGACCTCATGTAGTTTAAAAAAATATGATTGACTTGTAAAAGTGTTTGTACAAACCTACATAAAGAAATAAAATCATTTATCATTTATATCCTCTGCCTACTTTTTACCCGACTGCGAAGGGCAATGTGTTTTATAAATACTTGTTGCTGCCCAATTATTACAGATAATGCGGTCACAAACTAGTAATGTTTTAGAAATTAATACCTTCCTTTAAATAATACCTTAGAAATTAAATTCGCGAATGATAAGGTTAAATAATAAAGTATACATAAGCTTGATCTAGGTCGATATGATAATGCGAATCTGGTAGTTTTTCCATTTCAATATTTTTAAATTGTTCCAAGTGTTTTTTGTTACCAGAAATAAATAATAATTGGGTAGGTAGACCTTGGTGTATGAAGAATTGAATTGGTTCGAAATCTGCGACATGGACTATCTCATCGAAAAGTTGTTATTTCAGGAGGACTTTATGCGGCCTTCTCAAATGTCCTTTCTTTGGTATTGTTCGTCAAATCGTTGAGCTCCTCAAGTTCTGAGTTGCGCCGTATGATTACTGATAAATGCGTGCACTGAATGGACAGATCCACTCAATCTGTGTGGCTCTTTCCTCAAAAGACCATTTCATATACCAATCCACATGATCTTCACATAATCTGACCAAGATTATGTCTGGACTTTAAAAGAGACTGTGACCTCTGAGTTTGTTTCGGCCTTTCTTCTCAGAGTAGTCAGATAGGAAACGCCGACCTCGTCTAGTTTAAAAAAAATATGATTGACGTGTAAAAGTGTTTGTACAAACCTACTTACAGAAATAAAATCATTTATCATGAGAATCATGTCATACAGGGTAAGTTTTTATCCAGTGCGCAAATTGTAACCACGAATTCAGCATATCATTCTAGACCCCCTAGCGCAGAAACTTTTCGCCGGATATACAAAAAAATATCAGCTGTTTCATAGAAAAGTGCAATATACCGTTAAAGATTATATTGAGGACAAAAAAGCTTGGGATTGACCTGCTCCAATTTTGGATACTGAATGTTGTTTTTTCTTTGTTTTGCTCTTTGACATTTGATTATTATTATACACGGTGAAATTTAAATGGTTGTTTTCCCGCAGCGAAATGGTTTTGTCTTGGTAATACAATAGTTTTATAAACAAATAAAATATTAGAAACAAAAAATGGCAGATTAACCATTGTGAAAAACAAAACTCGAAAGCGACCACGAACCAACAGTTCCGATACCTACGCTCTGCGCAAGCCGGGCGCCGCCGCCGAGCGGCTGCGCGGCCCTTGACCCGCGTGCGTTTCAATCAGCTGATCGTATTCTTGATAATAAGCTGTACCCAAACAGCTATTCAAATTTTCCCTTCATACTTTTACGAGCTTAGGACCGTCATAAATACTTTTTAGCTGCAATTTACTGAACAAGAAATTAACATAAAAATTAATTAATAAAAACAAGTTTATCATAATTTTCGGACTTAGATTCCTAAAAAAGTTTGAGGCGTCGTTCAAAATTTGAATCAACTGATTTACAATAATTTTAATTAATTTGACTACCTACTTTTAAATGTTCACAATTTACAAAAGTACGAGTAGGTACTTACACTTCACGGTAACGGAGTAATTGTTCGTAGTGCAAGCAGTGCAACTGCAAGCCACTACGTTGAATACACAATGGAGCACGTTTTCATTGATTGCCTTTCAATTTTAATAAGGTGTCTCTGTTACTTCTTACGAAATTGAAATGAGGTGGGCATTAATTATGCCGGCCCACACATTATCACTAAAACGCTCTTGATGCGCACACTCGCGAATAACATGTGGGTTATTTAACGCCCAAAAATGTTCGAGTCTAACTCGCGTAAAAGTTCCTTCACCTGTCCACAAAATGTTCGCATTTTGACTGTCGATTAACCACTGACAAAAAGTAATTCTGTTCTGCGCGTCGTTTTCATGGAGGGCATGAACTCTGCGATAATCATAAGGATGAAGTCCTTCAGAGTTGAGTAGTTTCCAGACGTAGTATTGGCTTACGCCAAACCTAGCCGCATCCTTACGTGTACTTCGCCGAAGATCCCGTTCGAAGTACTCGATGATCTATTCGTCGAGCTCTGGCGAAATAACGGCCGATCGACCACTGCCCTGTGCAACTGCTGATGTCCGGAACTGCTCATGATCGTCGAGTAGCCGCTGTGTCGCTGCTACGATCGTCCGGGCCGATGGCGAAGACGAAGCGACTCCAAGTGTGGCAGCTCTGCGTAAAGTCGACGGGCATCAAGGGTGTCATAATCAGCCCTAGCGTACAGATGCACCATAGCGACGTACTCCAAATTGCAATAATTGTAATGGCGATCCATTGCACTGATAACGCGTGTTTCACGTACGACATTCGCGGGAAAACTAAGTGCGCCGCCGCCAGCGCCACGCGCCGTCCCACTCAATGGGAAGCCGGCGCGCTGCTTGGTTTGTAATTGTTGTTAGTTTGTAGTTTATGCCATATCATTACACGCGAAAGCTTATTTTGCTTTGAACATTTATAAATCGGTATTTTCTTTGTCGGCGCCGCGGCTGTGTTTTGTGTTGTTGCGTGAAAACTAATTTATGACTTAGTACCACATGCGAGAGTTTATTTTGCTTTGAACATTTATGCATCATTGTTCCTTTGTCGGCGCGGCGGTGCGGCGGCGCGTGCGTTTCGAGTAATACCTACAAGTTACCTCCAGTGTTACTATTGATTCTCACGCTTTCGAGTTGATGAATATTTTTTTAATTATTTCAAAACAAAAAACATTTTATTTTTTTACTTTTACTCTATGGTTCGAAGGGACTCCTTATGGCAAGTTGTTCTGCCGCGGGAAAACAACCATTAAAATTTCAGCGTGTATACACTTTGACATGAATATTTACTTTGAGAAGTATAATATTATTTTTGTTTTAATTATTGTGAATGTGAGGACTATGTGGTATTTTTGTTTTTGTATGTCGTCTCTTTCTCAGGCGGTTTTTAGCCTTATTTCTCAATATAAATAAGTTCTATAATATAAGTAAGTTCTATATCGTCTGCGACAATTTTACTGTAATGCTAGATACACACACAGTTGGTTGAACTAAATCTCTATGGAAAATATAATCTGGTAACACGAAAAAAAAAAAAGTTGAAAGTGACGTTTCGAACTCGTTGGTCATCGGTACTTTTTCGTGGTATGCTCTCTAGTTTTTTAGTGTTTTTTCTTATTATTTGTGTGTTTTCGACGATAAGTGGATAAATATTCATTTAGAAGTAGTTATTACATCGTTTTAGGTAATATTTGCATCAAATAGCATCATAAAAACGTATATTTCCACGAAATATGAAACGTAAACAAACCTTTGTGAACAATGTGCAGTGATATGAGAATTGTGTTTATTTTGAGTGATTCATGGTGAATTATGTGGATCCTGGTGTATAAAATGGTATGTAAATAATGTATTTTCTTATTAGAATAAGAATCTCATTAGATTTAATGAGAAAAGTAGTTATATAAACCCTTTGAATGTTCGAGTGCACAACACGGGCGTTGACCTCCGCGCGATATGAAGTTTGAGTTTAAATATTACGAAAATGTTGAGTAGGATTCCCAAAAAAATACTGCTGTTCGATTATTAGTCTATTCAATAAGTAACATCCAAAATTTCGAGCAAATTGAGACAGCAGTTCTATGACAAATCAACAACAAACGGGAACAAAGACATGCTCAGTCATTGTCTCTAATTTCCATTGTTTATAATAAACTACAACGTATTTTAGAACGACTCACAATGTTTTTGTTATGGTTTGCCTATTCAGGAAGCCATAAAACTTATCTCTAAGTAGCTGGAGGCAACAAAAAATCGACACGGACGTTTTTTTTGCTCGCCGAACGAAAAAATCTCAAGTGTCAAATGACGTCGGTCCTTTACGGTGCTTACCCCTCTTTTACTTTTGGTAAATGAAAGCGCTTGAGCGGTTAATTATTTAAATGTATTGGCACTTAATAAAAAACTTTTTTCAAAAAAATAACAACCGACTTCCAAAAAAACACTACAAAGTGCAAAATAACTTTAATTTCGGAAGTCGGTGACTTTGGATGTGTATTTTAATTATTTGTCACCGCCCTCCGAAATTAAAGTTATTTTGCACTTTGTAGTGTTTTTTTGGAAGTCGGTTGTTATTTTTTTGAAAAAAGTTTTTATTTTTCACTTTTTAGTTACCTACCCCATACCAATTCGAAATGTCATCATCTTTGGCGTCAAAACAATGCATATTTATGCGATAGCAACATTCGCGGTTGATTTGCTGTAATTTTTTGAAGAGTTCCGTTGTCTGTCTCCGAAACGCATGATCAGATCTATATGAAATTTCAATGGGACCATTTCGGAGTAAACCCCTTTCGAACAAAAAAAGAATTTTGAAAATCCGTCCATATACGACGGAGTTATGCCCGAACATACATAAAAAAAAAAAATATAAACATGTCGAATTGATAACCTCCTTCTTTTTGAAGTCGGTTAAAAATAGCTGATTATGAAAAAAAAAATGGTTTTAAGTTGTCCCAGTAAGAAGCATGTAAACAAGGATGTATGTTAGCAGACATGCAGCATGCTAGCAGGCATTCAGCGTGCAAGCAGGCATGCAGCGTGCAAGCACGCATACGGCATGAAAGCAAGCATGCAATATGCAGCAAGCATTGTTTCTGTCACGGCTCCGGCGTTGCGGGGTTTGGGCGGCCTCACACGAGCTTATCGTTGCAGATGGTTTTAACGCTCACCATCGCAGCTTCGGCTTGCTGGCCGGCTTGGCCGTCCAGCCTCAGCCGAGGCCGCGCCCTTTCAAACCACCTGCTCGGCAGCTCGCGGGTCGCTGCTCCCCTCCGCGTCTACGCGGGCTTAAATTACACTCTAGGGGTAAGGCAGACAAGACTGCGTGAAGTCAGTTTTGCAGCGATTCTTTTCTCACAAACATTTTGTAGCACAACATTATTGACTTTTTATGACATTATTTGAATTTCATATAGAAAATGCTACCCAGTAACCGGCTATATATTTGTGACCAAATAATACCCCGAAAATGTTGTTTCGGTTTGATGAAAATATGACAAATAAATCATTTGGCAAGTGAGGAAATGTTCAAAAGAGGCTTCGGCCAATATCAAAAAGTTATTTTGTAAATCGGCAAAATGTAGTTCGGTAAAATATTACTTATGTATGACACATGATACTTCGATGATCTAAAAATATGTCTAATAATGCATATTATAGCAAAAGAGACGTCGGTCGTTTTCGGTAAAATAAAATTCGAACAACTAAAATTCGGAAAAGTGATCGGTTCCCATCTAATAATATTATTTATGTTCTATACTATATCTACAGACAAAAATCAGGTGTTGTTATAAATTTGAAATCAACACGGACAATATATCGGGCTCGCCAATCATCAAAGACTTAAACTGCGAGTTTCGCGATCAATTAAAGCATTTAGTAATTGTTGCAGCAGGGAGCAGTATTTGTTCACTCAGTACCTACTGGGCTACTGTCAACTATATGCGCAGGCGTACGAGTGACGCGTCGTGTGTGGCGCGCGCGCGACACTTCCCGGCGCCCGCTGTGCGCGTCTGTACAAAGTATTTACGATTCACAGTTTGTCACGCGACTAATGTACACTTCCGACGTCTTATTGCCCATAAATTAGTATGAAAACACTGTAACACTGATGAAAGGGTGCGCCCACAAAGTAAACAAAATAATACAACTACTTTCTACAAGACAGTATAGCCGACGAACATGGTATCTATAGTCAGGGGTGTACTTACTTTATAACATGATACGTGGGACACTCAGTAAGTTTAAGGAAAATAAAAATAGTTGTTCTATAGGTAAATATTTTTTATTAAATCTTTTCATAATACTCTCCAATAACCTCTATACAAAGTTTCATGCGTTTGAACCAGTTTACGAAACACTTTTTCCAGTTCGCGCTGACAGCGCATCTTCCGGCGACGAAAATTGTATCCCTTTGAGCTGATTTTTTATTTTCGGGAACTAAAAGAACTCACACGGTGTTAGGTCAGGGCTGTAAGGAGGGTGACTCAAGAGTTTGACCGGCGTGCTGTCCAGGAAGTCCCTCGTTTTGAGCGCAGTGTGTCGTGGTCGAGTAGTAGGCCGCGGAGCCCTGTGTTTGGTCGCTTGTTGCTCACAACAGAGAAAACTTCTGCCAAACATTTGGTAGTTTATCATTCAGCATTGATGCTTCTTTCGTAAAGAAATTGACACCAAGTAGCCAGTCGAATTGAAAAAGCTCGCGATCAAAATCTTCCCCCCGCTTCTAGATCGCTTCACTTTGGTAGACGTTAATTCGTTTTTAAACACCCAAATCGTCGACTGGCGCTTCGTTTCTGGATCGTATTGATAAATCCAAGACTCAGATCTGGGGCCTTAGTATGCTATTTTTATAAATTCGTCATTCCAACACGATCCCGTCGTCATTTTGCTAAAAGTCCGTAATCTGCTAAATTCATAATGGTCGATCAGTGGTCGGTCAATGGTCTCGTAATAGAATTGTGTTATAATGGCACTGTCGATGTCGTATTGCCATTATTATAAAACCAAAATACTACTAAAGAACATTTATTCATGCCAGATTTCACTTATATGTATATATTTTAACATTTTTTTTTTACATGATATTATTTTAGGAACTGTCAAATTTTTTGCAGCATTCATTTGTCATTATGTACGAGATTACCAATAAATGCCATTTCTTTCAATGGAGTGTCAGTGGCTGACCACTGGAAAGTCATAATGACGCCATTATCACACTATTGTAATAGCAGACTTGAGGCCCTGTAATGGTGTCGTAAACACGCCGAGACGAGCCTGCTTCAAATTTGTTTATCATACACGGCACCATTCCACCCGAGCCTGCTTCTGAGCATCGGTGAGGTTGTGCGGCACCCAGCGTTAAACTATCCTCCTCATGCGAAGATGCACGTGTAGAATTTCGTGAAGGCTTCTCGATCTAACCTGCAGTATGTGCTGGAACTCGCCTATTGACATGGATTAAATTTTTTACTGTTTGCACACTTTCTTTCGTAACAGCCGTCAAATGGCGACCACTTCTTTCTTCATCCCCCAAAGTTAGTCGGCCGCTCTTGTATTCATTATATCGGCTATACACGTTTGCCTTAGAAGAGCCTTCATCCATGAATGCCATTTGAAGTCTATCGTACGATTCGTCCGGTTTCAGGCCACACTTGAAATCGTGATTGCAGACAGATTTGCACGTCATTTAGAAGAAACTTTTCAGCCAAATGACGGGTCTGTAGATAACCTGCAGTTTGCCAATATTCTGCAAGATCAGAGAATTAAGCTTGTAACCCCGAAAGAAGTTGCAAAGGAAATTCAAATCATAAGCCTAAAAAAGAAATCCCCAGGATATGACCTTATTACGGGTGAAATCTTAAAGCATCTCCCACGTAAAGCCATCGTTAAGCTTACCAGGCTCATCAATGCTGCATTCGTGCTAAAACATGTTCCTGAGCCATGGAAAGTTGCTGAAGTGATTATGATTGCAAAGCCCGGTAAACCACCTCACGAGGCATCATCATACAGGCCCATTTCCCTGTTGCCGATACTATCAAAGCTGTTTGAAAAATTGTTATTAAAACGCCTAAAATCGATTGTATATGAGAGTAACCTGATCCCTGACCACCAGTTTGGTTTCAGAGAGAAACACTCAACAATAGACTAAGTACATAGAATTACCAACATCATTGAGAGAACGCTTGAAGAAAAAAATGTCTGCTCCACCGTATTTTTAGATGTGGCACAAGCTTTTGATAGAGTTTGGCATGAGGGTCTAATATACAAGCTAATACTAATGCTACCTAATGATTTTGCCGATATCTTGCAATCATACATTACGAATAGAATGTTTAGAGTAAGGCACGAGGATGCTTTTTCCGAGCTAAAAATTATTAAAGCTGGCGTACCTCAAGGCAGTGTGCTGGGTCCAGTGCTCTATCTGTTGTATACGTATGATATACCAGAGCTAGAAAATAATACTATTGCAACCTTTGCGGACGACACTGCCATTATGGCTACAGGGTCATGCCATATGGAAGCAATCGAAAAGGTACAAACCGCTTTAAATAAAGTTCACAACTGGGCACAAAAATGGAGAATCAAATCGAATGAATCAAAGTCGCTTCACATTGATTTCACCAACAGGAATTGTGATTACCACCCGGTCTTCATAAATGGCCAACAAGTGCCATACGCAAATACAGCCAAATACCTTGGTATAACGCTTGACGCGAAACTGCGCTGGAAAGCGCATGTCAAAAAGAAGAGACAGGAACTAGACATGCGTTTTAAAAACATGTATTGGTTGATAGGACGGGATTCCTGTCTATCAATACATAACAAAATTTTATTATATAAGCATATTCTTATGCCAATATGGACTTATGGCATCCAACTGTGGGGCTGTACTAAACCGACTAATATCAAAATCATACAAACATTCCAGAATAAGGTACTCAGGAGTATTGTTAATGCTCCCTGGTACATAAGAAATGACGACCTCCATCGTGACCTAAAAATGGAACCAGTCACCAACATAATCCAAAAATTTGCTGAGGCCCATGAACAACGACTCCATCAACATGTGAACATCGAGGCGATTCAGCTGTTAGACCAAACAAATATAGTGCGAAGACTAAAACGAACAAAACCTTTTGAGTTAGTGCAGTGTAAAAGTGTAGATATAATAGTGACAATGACACACATAACAACACATGAACAAAGTGTTTATAACTTCAACTTATCAGACTCTAAGAAAGTGGAACGGACTTGTGTAAAGTACAAAGGACACTATTCTAAGTTTTAAAATAATCATCATGTATAAAATTAAGTTAGATTAAAATTGCTTATTAGTCTTATAGACTAGATTGTAATGAATTATTAAGAACCGGGTTCTTTGTAATATAAAAAAAAAAAAACTTGAAATCGTAAAAAAATATGGCGCGAAAATGTTCCCGGCGCAGATCCATTTTTTTATGAGACACGATAATTCAAATTAGCTCGCAAACAATGTGGAGGGAAATTTTGAAATTGGAACGTACCCATTTGTTACCCGATTGCGCCAGAAAGAGGGTTATTTTTTTCGAGTGTATGTATGTATATGTGTTTATTTCTTTGGCACGCTCTGTAGCCTAAGCGGCTTGTTTGATTTCTGCTTGAGAGGTGACGTTAGATTCATCTTAATTGTGAGAATGACACTGGGTATATCAAAATTGAAAAAAAAATAAACCGGTTAGGTGCGAGTCGAACTCGTGTGCCGAGGATTCCGTACCTACTCACCCCATTATACCGCCATAATAAAAAAGATGTGGAAAAAGTACCATTGTTTATTTTACGATGTGATCTTCCTGTGCGAGAAAAAAATATACTTTTTCTTTCTTTCTACCATTTACCTTAATTTTCAAATGTTTTTATTTTTCGGTATTTTCGTTATTACGGTAAATAAATAAATTGACTTGGCCATCTCATGAAAACACAATGTATCTTTTTTATATTAAAAAATAAAATGTATCTCACATATTATTATATTAAATTAGGTTGTTTAGTGCGGTTACCAAGTCAATTAATTTATTTAAAACATAAAAGATTATTGATATTGATATGTTCACTATATGATGTTGTTAGGTTAGCTAATTACGTAATAACTTAAGACAGAAGGATCTTTAAGTAGGAACTGATTAAATTTGGCGACTTGGTATTTTATGGATCTCACAACTTTTTACGATAGAAGAACTGAGTTGCGATACTTGTTTTTATTTTTTACAATTTATGTTTTTGATGGCATCTCTTTTCTTTTTGTATCATTGCAATTTTTTTTTTTTCCTATATTTATATGGGATTACTAAGTTATTTATGCAGTTGATGTATCTAGAAAACTGGACCGAAATTGCAAAATATTTTAGTTTTTCCTTGATTTATACACTAAACACTATTTGTGTTTTTTCATTATTCTAAATTTGAAGTTTCTATGTCTGTTAGTAGTGCCTTAGAGTTTTGATGATCGGTCAGTCAGTGAGTGAGTGAGTGACAAATTAACAAACGTTGACTAGTTATAATTCTTAAACGACTGGTTCAAATTAAATGAAATTTGAAATATACCGAGTTTATACAATGCCTGTTTGGTTACTAAAATTCAGGCTTCTAATTTTATCTACAACGAAGTTATAAGGGGGTCGAAAATGGCCTGAACTACTTCGAGAAAAGGATGGTACGGCCCCGCCGCAAGGTAGGCTGAAAATCGCCTTTCATAGACTAAGAGTCTTGAAATTTGAAGTGTCCTTTTTTTGACTATAAATGGAGTCTGCTGGTCATTACTATGCTACAAAATTTCGTATGAGACAATTGCGTGTACAAATGAAGAAGTTAGATTTTTTTTAACGAAAAATTTGTATGGCGCTGACATGAAAAATGAGGCTATCTCTGGAATCAGGTTGGCCATTATATCCTTACACACAGATATAGTATCATTTATTTGTAATTTTTTGACACACTTCATGTTGCGTCACCATTTGCGGGTTCTTTTTTTTAACACCTCAAAAAAAAAAACTTAAGGTTGATGATTCATTTTAGTGGTTAAATGATTTAAATATGAGTATGATAACTCTAGTTCACAATATTTTTATACTATAGGCCAAGACAGTCTAAGAAATCACAAAAATTCATTTTACTAAATTTAAATGACATGGTAATTATGAATTACCTTTTGAATGTAATCTCTAATTGTCAAGTCCGCATTAGCTAATAACCTCGCTGAGGCGATCAGCTCATATGTCTTAATACTTATACACGTATGAATGAATTAACACGAATGAATTAATCTAATGAATTACTTACTAGTTAAAAGGATACACACAAAAGTGAGGATATACGTTATTTTTGCTTTGACAAAATTCCTTCAGGGTAAACTGTCTTCATCAGAAAGGCTAGAACCCGGTCGACTAACAACTGAATTAAACAATATTTCATGATCGAAGGAAGAAGTATCTTGGTTCCTCAGAATAACAAACAAATCCAAGTTTGTAATATTGTGCTTTCCATTATTCACAAACACAATCACTGAGACGCACGGTGATATCAGATGTTAGCAGTAGAAATGCTCAAAATGAACTGAAGTTACGAACGTGATTTTTGATTTTGAATATTTATTGTTATTGAATAATGAAGATAATTGTTACATTTACTTAATTTTGCAATTAGTGCAGGATTATTTTGATGACAATACTCATTAAGGTGATCCTGCACTAACTGCAAAAATAACGTATACCCTAATTTTTGAGTGTATCCTTTTAACTAGTAAGTAATTCATTAGATTAAATCATTAGTGTTAATTCATTCATACTTATGTGCATAAGTATTAAGACATATGAGCTGATTACCTCAACGAGGTTATTAGCGAATGCGGACTTGACAATTAGAGATTACATTCAAAAGGTAATTTATAATTACCATGTCATTTCAATTTAACTAGTAAAATGAACTTTTGTGATTTCTTAGACTGTCTTGGCCTATAGTATAAAAATATTGTGAACTAGACTTAGCATACTCATATTTAAAGCATTTCACCACTAAAATGAATCATCAACTTTAAAAAAATGTTTTAAACGTTGTACTTAACACCAAATTTTGGTATTGTCCATCTTCTACGAGATATACAGACAAAACTCAAAAATTACACAAAGAATGATTTCTGTGTAATAATGATCGGCGAGGAAGATTTTAAAACTACAAAATGTTACTTTGACATAATTACATTTATGAGAAACGCATTACAGGACATAAAGAACACAAATATTCTTATTATTTTGCCAACATACAAATGTAAAAATGATCATAATATTTTACGTAACTCAAGACTCGAAATGTTCAACAATATGGTTTATATGGACATTATAACAAACACATCAATACTCATATGTCTTGGACTCTAATTTGAACTTAAGCTTTCACCATTCTACATACACAACGTCGGGAGCCTTAAAAGACTAGACATTGAGAATTATTTTTGAGGACTTATTCAACCTTCAATTGGAAATCTTAGAAGAAAATACTCTCAACGCAAATTGTGAACTAAGAACAGTTTTTTCTCGAATAAATATATTAACATTTTACACCAAAATATAGCAGGTCTATTAAATAAATCAAATGCTCTTACGGTGTGCTTAAATGAACTATCTGATAAAAATTTAAATGTGGATATTCTATGTATTACCGAATATTTCATCATGATAGGTCATGAAAAACAACTTTGCATACCAAATTACAGTTTGGCTGCATGTTACAGTAGACAGGAAAAGAAGAGAGGAGGAGCATGTATCATTGTAAATAATTGTCACCAATGGAGTAGAGGGAAATACCTCAAATATCAAAATTGTCATCACTAGGGGTTTTCGAGTGTTGTGCCGTTGAGCTTATTAATTATAAATTAATAGTTGTATGTATCTATAGAGTACCAAATGTATATAAATTTAAATGACTGTTTTAATAAATTTGAAAATTTACTCAAAGAAATATCTAACAGGCGTTCCAAGAATGTTGTAATTGCAGGAGATTTTAATATAGATATCTTAAAACCTAATAATAATTCAGTTACACTGGAATGTCTGCTTCTAAGTTTAAACTTAAAACTTGCTCTTAGACAGCCAACTCGAATGGCTAGCAAGACATGCGTAGATAATTTTGCGCATAATTTTAAGAAGGCTTGTACAAAAGATGTATAGGAGTTTGCATTATCAGACCATACAGCACAGCTACTTCAATGCCCAATTCCCAATGTATGCAGTATAAAATCCTGGTATATAACTAGAAGGGATTACAATAACGAGAATATTGTGAAATGTAAAAACAGTATAAGCAGTCTTTTTTTTCGAGATCTATCTTACTGATGACCCAAACGTAGCTTACAATGAATTTATCAACACATTTAAATTATTTTATGACTTAATGCTTCCCATATAGAGAAATAAAAATTTATGTAATAAATCAACCAAAATGGCTATCACATGGCGTTAAATTATGCAGTAAAAAAAAAGGGAGCTTTTATGGCAAGCCAGGTTGAAACCTAACCACGAAAACAAAAAAAAAAACAAAATCACCACTTACTCTAGACTATATAATAAAATTATTAATTTAACACAAAAAGCTCAAAATAACTAAAAAATACAGCAATCTAAAAATAAATCAAAGACTACATGGCAAGTAATTAATCAGACAAAGTACAATATCCCTAAACAACGAATTGAGAAAGTTAAAGTTGGTAACCAAATTTTATACAAACCTTTGGATATCGCTGAGGCTTTTAATGACAAAGTCAAAGTCAAAGTCAAAGCATTTATTTCAATTAGGCACTTAAAAGGCACTTTTGAACGTCAACATTTACATTTAAACAAAATTGATTCTAGTCGCCCATTCCAAAATGTAGTTTCGTATGGAGAAGAACGGGCAAGAAACTCCACCGTTACTCTTTTAAAATGTTTTACATACAATTTATCATAGGACATTCATTATATAATTATATGTGAAAACGATGCACCCAGAATAAAATTACTATACCAAAAAAGGTAACAAAATGCAACTGAAGCAATAAAGATAAATTAATTCTATGATAGATACATGGTGCCCAAATATTTACAAACATTGTAAGAGTAAATATACGATTTTCCTAGAATATTAACAAGAAATAAGTCAGTGTGTGAGTGTAAATCAATGTCATAAATATAATTATTTATTTAATTCAATTAGCAACCAGTTTGATTTGGTCTAGACTCTAGATTGTCCTATGGAGCAGGACCAGCATGTTTCCAAGCATTCTTATCTTGGATATAATCCTCTAATTTATAATACGCTTGTTTACAAAGTGTACTTTTAATATGAGTTTTAAATTTCCTTTCATTTAATTGTAATATATCACAAGGTATTTTGTTATAGCATTTAACACAGTACCCCATAAAAGATGAATGTACTTTAGCTAATCTGAAAAATGGTTGATCTGTTTTGTCTTTGTTTCTAGTATTAAAATTATGTCTATCACTTATTTTATTAAAAAGATGTAGATTTTTTCTTACATACATGATATTTTCATAAATGAATTGGCAAGGTACTGTCATAATATTAATCGTTTTAAACAGTTCCCTGAGGGATTCGCGGCGACGTAGATTATAAATGGCTCTGACAGCTCTCTTTTTCAAAATAAAGATGGATTCAATGTCAGCAGCCCGACCCCACAGTAAAATGCCATACGACATAATGCTGTGGAAGTAGCTAAAATAGACCAAACGCGCGGTTTCTACATCTGTTCACTGTCTGATCTTTCTAACAGCATAAGCGGCCGAGCTTAGCCGCCCCGCAAGAGATGTTATATGAGGTCCCCATTGCAATTTATCGTCTAGCGTGATTCCCAGGAACACCGTTTGATTAACAAATTCCAGTTTTTCTCCATTCAATATGATGTCACATTCGCTACTTCTTTACGCTACTGACTTTTTCGTTGACAAAATACATCCAAAAATAGACGGTGAATGTAAACCGAAAACATGCATGTCATCCATGAAACATAATTCCATGTTTATGGCACCTAGCTCACCGCACGATTTATATAAAATAATAATGTCCATAAAAAACACTAGCAGTGTAGGTTTTGATGGAATCGCCACTAAGGTACTGAAGGCAGTGTCAGCCGAGCTAAGCGGGCATCTAAGTCACATACTCAACCTCATTATTTGTGCGGGTAAATATCCAGATGCTTTAAAAAAATCCATTATTAAACCTCTATTTAAGAAAGAAGATAAGGAGTTGATGGAATATTATAGGCCAATTTCACTCATACCGGTTGTTTCAAAGATATTTGAGAAATACATCTACAAGGAACTGTATCATTTCATGGAAAAAAAAAAATACTTTGTGAAGAACAAAAAGGATTCAGACAGCACAAAACCATCAATATGGCTATTTATGACTTTTTGAATGCTATTATTAAAAACATGGTAAACGATCCCCCAGATGTGCTTTATTTTGCGATATGACCCAGGCGTTTGATTATGTCCATTATATTATATTACTTAATAAATTAGAAGCATACGGCATTAGAGGTAACGTGCTCGAGCTTATTAAATCTTATCTAGAAAATAGAACACAAATAACCGAAGTTAGCCGCATTAATATAGTTAATAAACATAAAATCTCATACGGTGTGCCACAGGGAACCGTTATGGCCCCGTTTTTGTTGGTATTGTATGTCAATGATATGCCCATGTCCCTTGAACAACATTTGTTTGCAGACGATAGCACAGTAACGATCCCTTGTAAAAACGCAATTACATATGAAAATGACATTAATGTCATTTTTGTTATTTTTGTCTAGCCATTTAATTAGTGAGTCAAGAGAACTATTAATAGTTTTCTTGACTCACTAATTAAATGGCTAGACAAAAAAAACTTAAATAAGCCTAAACCTAAGTAAGACAAATATAATGCACCTTTTTTTACACCCCCCCAAAAATGACGATGACTTTGTGAGGGCCGCAGGAATCCGCTGGATGCGGGCAGCACAGAACCGGTCGAAGTGGCGGAGCTTGGGGGAGGCCTACGTCCAGCAGTGGACGTCTTTCGGCTGAAATGATGATGATGATGATGATGATTATGATGAATACTTAGGAAACGACTTTCGACTTACAACGAATCGAAATAAAGAAGATATTCAATTGAGATTTTAGTACTTATGATACGTGCGTACAAAAAGCTGGGCAGGCTGTTATTTAATAACAGATATTTGGATCTGTTATTTTTGAGTTACAGTAACAGTGATAACAGATATCGTGTTTAGCCTGTTACACCCATCTCTAGTAAGCGGAAGAATGGATGGATTCCTCTATCACAGGATTTTTCTAGCATCTCTGGCGTCATCGTTCACAAAAATTGTGCACAAATGTAATGTCCTAATAACGTAACCTGCATTGTATTTCTTCTTTTTGCTAAATAAATTATTCTTCATTAGACCGGAGATAGGTGGTAGAATTTTGTTTGGGGAAAAGTCACAGATTATCCGTGTAGGTACAGAGGCCAGCACATCAGTATTTCTTTGATAGATTTTCAACTTTAATGCGTAAGCATATGGTTCATGTTCAATTGCGAAAATTTGACAGTTTGGAGTAGCTTGAAGTGCTGGCGTCTGTACACACGGCTACACGGAGTTTTTGGCGGGATCGCGTTGGAACATGACGCAAGAATTTTCATTTTCATCAAATTTCGTGAAATAGCGAATTAAATTGTATAATTTTGGTAGTGAATTATGCAATTTAGTTAGGAGTGCACAAGTGTCGTGAAAGTGAAAATAAGTGACTAATGTGGACTTTTCGTGTTCCCATCAAAACTTCTAGGTTGTTGTAAAGTTACTACCACTTTACAATAACTTTGGCTTGACTGACTATGACATTTTTGTAACTTCGTGCCTATATCGGGCCATTTACTTGATCGAAAATTTTAAAATTACTTGACACTGGCTAAATGCACAAACCGTGCGAAGCCAAAAGGAAAAAAATAACACGGCTACACATCAAGAAAAAATATAAAGTTTTTTTTTAACTTTTAAAGCTATTGCATAGCTTTTATCGCGCACTTTGAGCGCGGCGACCGAATCAAGAAATTCCGTAACGAAAATAAAACCAAACACCCTCCACTCCGCCCACCATGTAGCTCGGCCGAGCGTTCGCTTACGTGTATGTATATGGTACGACTGTACGACATATTAAAATTTGTTTTCTTATCGGTCACCACGCTCAAAAAGTGTAACTTGAATTAATATCAAAGAAAAAAATAATACTGCATAAATAAAAAAAATAAAAAAAAATTATAACTGCATAAGTTGATAAAATGCTATGCAATAGCTTTACCGCGGCAGTTTTAACAGACATAGAAACTTAAAATTTAGAATAATGAAAAAACACAAATAGTGTTTAGTGTATAAATCAAGGAAAAACTAAAATATTTTGCAATTTCGGTCCAGTTTTCTAGATACATCAACTGCATAAATAACTTAGTAATCCCATATAAATATAGGAATAAAATAATTTGCAATGATACAAAAAGAAATGAGATACCATCAAAAACATAAATTGAATTAAAAAAAAACAAGTATCGCAACTCAGTTCTTCTATCGTAAAAAGTTGTGAGATCCCTAAAATACCAAGTCGGTCAATTTAATCAGTTCCTGCTTAAAGATCCTTCTGTCTTAAGATATTACGTAATTAGCTAACCTAACAACATCGTATAGTGACCATATCAATATCAATATTAGAAATCTTTTATGTTTTAAATCAATAAATTGACTTGGAAATCGCACTAAACAATCTAATTTAATATAATAATAGAAGGATGGTATAAAGTACTTCAATTTATTCCCATTTCATTTACCTAATTTTGCCTGTGTTCCACCAAATATACTGAATGTGCACCAAAATATGTTCATTAAAATATGTCATAACGAGCATCTATTTAACAACTGTTGCAAATTTGTAAAAATAGTAATACACCTAATTTTAAAAACAAGCATTTATTTTTTTAGTTTTACTTCAGATAATGCACTGCAAAATGTATTTGAATCAAACACCAATTAATGTCCAATGTAGCTTTATTAATAAAAAAAAAAACGCGTTTTCGTCCATATTTCGACTCGGATGGTCTCAGGGAGCCTAATTATTAATAACGTAGCAAAAAACAGCGTCAAAATGCGTCACCAGGAAGCAAAGTTAGGACGCTTAGGTAGATTTTGATGGCTACAAATTACATAGAACAAAGATAAATTGTAAGTATTAAAGTGGCTATATACGCTAGGCGCACGGGCGAGGTGTCGGAGGACGCGTATCTGCGCGAGCCACATGACTGCAGATGATAAATATAATTATCTTTTTGAAAAAACACGCCACATCTAAACGTTTTAATTCAAGCGAGCAGGCATGGTTTCTGTCACGGCTCCGGCGCTGCGAGGCTCCGGCGGTCCCACGCGAGCTTATCGTCGCAGATGGCTTAACGCTCACCAGCTTCGGCTTGCTGGGCCGGCGAATACATCCACCTGCTCCTCAGCTCGCGGGCCGCCTCGCCCCTCCGCGCCTACGCGGGTTTAAATTACACTCTAGGGGTAGGGCAGACGAGACTACGTGGAGTCGGTTTTGCAGCGATTCGTTTCTGTCACTAACATAATAAAATACCATAAACAAAATACACCGAACAGCAATTTAGCACATGTAACATTCAGGAATATTTGGTGCACGATCAGTATTTTTCGGGGAAGAATAAAATAGTTATTGTTACAATAGAATATTTGCAGCGCACTACAATAAAAAAGTGTTATATCTTGGTGTTAATTTGGAATTTGTTTGATGTAACATATTTTGCTGGCCGAGTAGTTTAATTATAGTAAAACAATTAAACGGGTTTAAGATCAATATTTTAGAAATGCATACATAGATGTATGTACCTTTAGATTTTTGGTGAACACAAAAATATTATCCAAAAAAAACCCGCATATGATGGCGCAACATGAAGCTTGTCAAAAAATTACAAATAAATGATACTATATCTGTATGTAAGCATATAAATAATGGCCAACCTTGTGATTCCAGAGATAGCCTCATTTTTCATGTCAGCGCCATACAAATTTTTCTTAAAAAAAAATCTAACTCCTTTATTTGTACACGCAATTGTCTCATACGAAATTTTGTAGCATAGTAATGATCAGCAGAATCCATTTCTAGCCAAAAAAAGGACACTTCAAATTTCATGAGCTCCTCAAGTTCTGAGTTGAGCCATATGATTACTGATACATGCGTGCACTGAATGGACAGGTCCACTCAACCTGTGTGGTTCTTTCCTCAAAAGACCATTTCAGACACCAATCCACATAGTCTTCACATGATCTGACCAAGATTATGTCTGGACTTTAAAAGAGACTGTGACCTCTGAGTTTGTTTCGGCCTTTCTTCTCAGAGTAGTCTGATAGGAAACGCCGACCTCATCTAGTTCAAAAAATATGATTGACGTGTAAAAGTGTTTGTACAAACCTACTTACAGAAATAAAATCATTTATCATTTATCATGTCTCTAAGTCTATGAAAGGCGATTTTTAGCCTACCATGCGCCCGCGCCGTGCCGCTTGTTGTTGCTCAACTTGGCGGGGGTACTGCCGTGCCCCCAGAAATTACTAGTAAAGAAACAGAATTAATGGTATACCACAGTCATGTACGTTCAGTATTGGGGTATGGGATAATCATATGGGGAAACTCTACGGACGACGGAGAGCTTTTATAGCTCAGAAAAAATGCGTGGTCAATTTATAGTCTCAAATGGACTGATTCGTGCTGACCAATTTTTAACCCCCGAAGCAAAAACGACCGGGTGTTATAATTTTGACGTGTCTGTCTGTCTCTGTGTGTGTGTTTGTTTGTGTGTGTGTGTGTGTGTGTGTGTGTGTGTGTGTGTGTGAGTGTGTGTCTGTCTGAGGCAACGTAGCTCCCGAACGGATGAACCGATTTGATTTTGTTTTTTTTTTTGTTTGAAAGGTGAATTAGTCGGAAGTGTTCTTAGACATTTTTCATCAAAATTGATTCAGCCGTTTGAAGATTATCAGCTCTTCTGGTTGATGAAGGGATTTGAGCATCTTCCACGGGTCCAATCAATTCAAAATTTGGTATTCTATTATTTCAATGATATTAGACGAACAGATTAACCTTGAACTGATGCTGGAGCATCACCTAGAATTTCCAGATACCCAAGTTACTCACCAACAAACTGCAGAAGTATTGTGTTTGAGCTCATTGAAAAGGTCTCAATGAATCCATTATAGATAAATGGTGATCAGGACGAGGAATGAGGATAAATTAGTAACAAACTTCACTGTGGGAAAAATACGTAACGCTGCGAAGATGCAAGCGAGACGTTAAAAGCCAAACAGAGGCCTAGCATTTTCATTAGCCGTCTCCCCACTTGACAAGGCCTTGATCAAAATATTACCTTCAACTTAAAAGGCCTATAAATATTTTTTTGTTACTTTTAGAGTTTTTGTTTGTCACTGATACACGTTTACTTACACTTCCATCCCTATATGTTTTCGAAATGTGTAAATTCGTTAGAAACCACCTATCACTTTTTGAGCAGGGTGATAGGGCCCAATGCAAAAGGAAAATAGTACAAAACCTCGGGTAGTACTGCGAAGCAGATTAAAATTATGTGAAGGAAACTGAAATACCATGGCGGTGAATATTTGTAATAAACATACCAGAAAAATATTGAAAACTGAATAACTTAGAATTTAATAGAGCTTTAAACAATTGGCTTTTTGACAGATGTTTTTATTCAATAGATGATTATTTAAATTTTAAACTGACAAGATACATATACGTAATGATATATTATAAATTTGCGAACAAAATTATTGACTCTATTTATAAACGTTCTCAATAAATTGATGGACCGTCTTAACTGTGAGAAATAATCTAATGTATTTAAACGAGTTAATATATTTTATAATGTAAGTCACTTACATTTACAATCGAAATACCTATGTTAATTTTTAGTAGAACAAGTCGTCGCAGTGACGCCATTTTAGTTTTTGATTGTAATCAATTTATTTCTGATTACAAGCTGACTAATTATACTATGCATTTGCCACCAAGTTGTAGGAGACAAGTTGCTAATCTCTTTGCATACAATTTACACCATTACACTGGTACCTGTAGTTTACCATCGCTTACTGTTATTAGTGCTACTAACACTACTTTTATTTATTTATTTAGGATCTCCAACAAAGGATACACATATACATTATAAATTAAAGTAATAACAAGGTTCTTTTACGTGTGCTCCTTCAATTACAGGAGAACACAGCATGCACGTAATATAACTAAGTGTAAACACGATAAACATGAAGAAAACAATGATAAATGATGAGATTAGAGAAAATATTTTTTTTTTATAACAATTTGACATGTAAGATTGAGCATTTAAATATCGATTCTGCAAGTAGGATAAAACATAAAAATACATGATTAAATTTGAGTAAAGCTATGTAAAATTTAAAATGTCAGGATTGAGCATTCTTAAACAATTGGATAGTAGGAATATTTTTATATCACATTTTTGTTGACTTGGAGAGAAATGTACCCAGTTATTTTGCGGTGATTACATTCTTTTTGTATTTTGAAATGGGGAGGGTTATGTCCAGGTTACAACGCTCTGACAATTCATTGTATTGCCTACAGAGTGTCGGGAGAGCGGCGAAATGTCCCAGATTAGTTTTAGTTCCTGAGACGTAAAATAAAGTATAGCTACTTTTCCGCGGCAGGCGAGACGGCTCGTTCACATACAGTTTACCTAGTAATTCGCTGCAGTTTATGTTCCCATTGAATATTTTGTGCAGTAATATCAGGTCTGCCGTTGTTCGTCTGTCTGCAAGTGTGGTCATTTTGTAGTGCCTTAATCTGTCCTTGTAGCTGATACATTAAACGGTCTCTGTAACATACATGATATAGGAAACGCCTTCACATAGTTATGTTGTCAGGGAAGCCACATGTGCAGAAATGATTTGCTAGTTTTAGTCAATCTAAATTTTGGAATCACAATTTCATCTTTACTACGTGTATTCAGAGGAAATCGCATCGTTTTTTGAAAAGGCCTAAGTTTTAAGTTTAGACCTACTTGGGGTACATTTGGTAACGAGAACTTAAGACATTTAGTTTTGTTCGCATTGAGTAAAAGATTATTAGCAGCGAACCATTTCGAAAGAACAGCTAGACTATACATACTCAGACTATAATGTTCTCTATAACGTTCCCACTGCTGGGCCACAGGCCTCCTCTCCGTGAGAGGGAGTGGGCAGTAATCCACCACGCGGGCCCAGTGCCGGTTGGTAGATGTCACAATGTCTTCGAATTTTTGGTTCTAGGAAATGCCGGTTTCCTCACGATGTTTTCCGTCACCGTTTGAGAGCAGTGATGATGAATTTATTTACACAAAGTAATGCGCCTGGCTGGGTTCGAACGCACGACCTACAACTCGTAAGTCGCTGCTGTTACCACTGGGCCACCACTGCTCATATTTTCAATTTAAATAAAAATATCAGTTAGTTTATTATATCCATTAGAAGGTATAGTTTAGTTAATAATTTGATGCATGAGATAAAATTTATGGATATATATATGCATACGGTACTATACGTTACGCAACCGCCGCTCGCGTGTATCTGAATTTGAATAAATACTTCATAGATACTCGGAACAAGTTTATTAAGCACTTTTCGATACTCGTACCAGGGGGACCTAGTAGGTACGAAAATTACCTAGTACGGCACACGTTTATACATAGCCAAACCCCACAAAAGGATCATAGTAGGCCCTTATCAGCCGAGCCCGAAGAACACATCGACAGAAGAGAATCGTCAATTGGCGCGCACAGAGAACACTCGCCCCTAGCCGCTGTAGGTATGGACAAATCATGAAACTTGCAAGTCTACTGGTCTTATTTTCCAAGTACATACTCGGAAGCGTGCTGGAATGTGTGAATGTGTTTATGGCTGCGTCACTTCGCATAAAGAAAATAAAAATGGTTATAAAAGTGCTCTGGGCGAACGATTCACAGGCGGGTGACTCTCTGTGGCGCCTATCTCCGGTGCCCCTAACTAAATGGCTCACACTTCTGAATCGGACGTCGAACGCTCGCCGACAATCGCTTAATAGGGATACGCTTTCATACTATGAAAGTGTCTGTTAACAATGTTTTTATCTAAAAAAATGTTCTAAATTAAACCGGCGCCAAAACGTCATAATAGGCAATTGAAAATTCATGCAGCAGAGATTCGGTAACGATATCACTTTAGTTTACTTTATGGATGAGAGCAGTAGTACATCGGGTTATGACAGAGACAGATATAGAAAAATGCGTCAGCGAGAACGAGATGGAGGAATATTGCACATTTAATTTGGTTCAGCTATTCATTTTTTTTTTGTATTTAATTCTTTACATACCTACACTAATTTTAGAATGATAGTAAGTATTCTTTAACGATAAGTCAGTAAGTTGAAACCGACTTCGCTTCGGCTTCTCTCTTAGAAAAATTGACACCTCGCCGCTGATAGCGCCTCTACGTTGTCGATGGTTTTTTGTAGTACATACTATGTTACCACTGACGCGCGGACATTTTAAAGTGTATTAATGAGCGCGGCGCGACGTCAGCGTCGTTTCGTTTGATACGTAAAGCCATCATGCGTACATAGTGTGTGGGGCGCTAGGGTGCGTCGACAACAAAGGGTTCCATGCTTATTTTCGGCTACATAAAATACGAAGAATGTCAGTCGATCCCCATACCCAGTGCGCGCCCCTTTATTGCTCGCAATCTATAATTTGAAATATTACGAGCCCTTCGGCCTTATCCTATCGGTTTTAAAGTGCAATACGTTGGGGAATTTAAACAATATTATCACTGACATTTTGCTATGATATTAGTATCTATAAATCTGGTATTTACTTTGAGTAATTAATTGCCTGTCATCATTTTAATATAATAGACATAGCTTGGGTACCATACGATGACGTTTGCAGTTTTTTTAATGTATTTCTTTAGTTTATTTCTAAAGGCTTCACCTTCTTAATTACCTTGATAAAAATGTATTCTGATAAAACTTTTCCGTAGCGACAAAACTTTTTGAAGTAAATAATTACGTATCGTGAACTCGTGATACATATGCTTTAGTAGGTATTGCATTAATAGGTACATCATCAGTAGACTATCGCTCGGAGTCATATTATGTATGGAGGCGTGCACACTATTCTGACTGCCCACCAAGTCTGTATTTGGGATCAACCTCAATACTTAATATGTGATTAAAATTTAATATGATCTGCCTTATTTTGAGTGAAGTAACGTGTGTGTGCAGACTGCGTGCACCTGCAGCTGTACCGCGACGCAAAGGCGCGCTACGCGGGCGCCAGTTGCAAGGCATCACTGTCGCTGCAGCACTTCCTGGGCTGCGAGGCCGGCTTCACGCTCGACAAGCACTCCAACACGCTAGCGCTCGTGTGCCGCGACCTCGTCGCCATCATCGCCTTCGAGACGCGCGAGCGCCTCATCCAGTGGCAGGTTCGCTACCACCACCAGTGTGTCTTTCCGGGTCGCCCGCACTCGTGTAACTTGTCCTCTACCTGTAGGTGAAGGTGAGCGCGCACCTGGGCGAGCCGTGCCACTACCTGGTGCTGGTTGGAGGCGCGGGGGCTGCGGGCGGCGGGGGGGGCAACAAGCGGCTGCCCGCGGGCCCCGCGCGCCTGCACCTGCACGAGCGCCGCTTTGCGCTCACAGCTGGCGTGCCGCCGCGCTTGCTAGGGATATGGGAGCTGCAGCACCTCAGGTAACTCGCTGTTCAACCAGTACTTCGCAGGAATGCCTCAACACAACTAATAGTATTTAATTTTAATTTGACGGCACGGTTGGCGCAGTGGTTAAGCGATTGACTGCTGCACTGCGTGTCGCGGGTTCGATTCCCGCAAGGAACAAATATTTGCATGACCTACAAGTAGTTGTTCCGGGTCTGGCTGTTTGTGTATGTAAGTATAACTGTTTGTAAACGCACCCACAATACAGGAGCAAAATTCTGGTGTGGCGAAAAGTTAAAAAAAAAACCTACCAAAAACATTTTCATTTAAAATGTTGCCAAGACGAGACCATAATGACTCGCACTGTCAAAAACTATCAGGGGCCTTAGTCTGCTATTTTTATAAATTCGTCATTCCAACACGATCCCATCGTCATTTTGCTAAAAGTTCGTAATCTGCTAAATTCATGATGGTCGATCAGTGGTCGGTCAATGGTCTCGTAATAGAATAATGGCATTGTCGTATTGCCATTATTATAAAACCCGTTTGTAGAAATGATTTTCGAAAAAATACTACTAAATTTGAACATTTATTCATGCCAGATTTCATTTATATGTATATTTGTATATATTTTTTACTTTTTAACATATTATTTTAGGAACTGTAAATTTTTTAGCATTTAGTCATTCATTTGCCATTATGTACGAGATTACCTATAAACGCCGTTTCTTTCAATGGAGTGTCATTGGAGGACCACTGGAAAGTCATAATGACGCCATTATATTAGTAGACTACAAAACTTGTCAAAATCAACAATTATGAAATCAATGATCGACCATTCTGACACTATTGCAATAGCAGACTTGAGGCCCAGATCTCATGTAGAGCCAATAAGCTTCTAAATCTACCTACAAGCCCTAACTCTACAAGGCCATACTTCACAAACTCTATACCTTAGTCATAATATGTGACTTGGTCATTTCGCTACATTCACATGGGCGGGAGAGGTTAAAAATGCATCCACTGTTCTTAATTTTCTGTTATACAATCGTACTTGTATTAACGAAATTTGACTAATGTGTAGAGTTTGTGAAGTTAAGCCTTGTAGAGTTAGGGCGTGTAGAGTTAGAAGCTTGGCTCTACATGAGATCTGAAAGTTTTTGACAGTACGAGTCATAATAAGTATGGTCTCGTCTTGGCAACATTTTAAATAAAAATGTTTTTGGTGGAATTTCACTTCTTTTTGTCAGTTGCTTTTTACCAACAAAAACATTTTTAAATATTTTTGTGTTAAATGTTTTGTTTTTGTTGTTTATAAGGGTTACATTGTTATTTTATTAAATTTTCGTTATTATTATTTATAATGTCAAGGAGTCCCTATATCAATTTTTAGACCTCTACCGTCAAAACTGCGGAAGTCTCATACAAACTTGCATGGGGAGTTTAAGGGATTGGGGGTAAAAGTTCCAAGTTTTAGATTGTTTTGTTGTTGTTTGTGTACAAATACTACCTTACATACCAAATTTCAGCTTTCTAGGATATTAGGAAGTAGGTACCCTAGGAATTTTGATGATCATCAGTGAGTCAGTGACGAAATCAGGGTTTTTTAGATATCAATAAAATCGAAAGTATAAGAGTTATGTCTGTTATGTCAGTCCGCTATTGAAAACATATCCCGAAAATTTTGTTTATCTGGTATAATCCAAACCCAAGTTATACGGGGTCAAAAAAACGACGAAGCGCTTCGAGAAAAGGTAGGTAGTGCCCTTGCGCTCCGCTTGACTCGTATTGGGGGGGGGGCACTGCCGTGCCGCCCTCAGATTAGATAAGTAGGAAAAGACTGTTTTAGCTGTATGGCCTTAAGCCTTACATTAACACTAAAACATTCAACAAGACGTATGTTGGCTACACGTTCCATTTTTTTTTGAAATACCTGCAAGTGAGCTAAAGCCTTGTACATTAGCAATAATATCAAATCAGCAGAGAATAAAATAAAAACAGTTTGGAAAGTAATAAATTACGAAACTAGTAGTGACAAAAAAAGCAAAATAGGTACGGATTATACATTGGAGACTTCGCGTGGTGCCATAAGCTCTAACATAGAAGTAGCTCTAGGATTTGTAGGATTCTTTACTAATATACCATCTAAAACTAAGGAACCTTTAAATTCGTCCCCCAATGTCTCAATTTGCCTTGGATTACACCTGGCTTGCTATGTTGTATCCGACACCGCGACCGCATGCACAAAAAATTAAAAACATGTAGCGATAACGAAATTTCGCGAATTATATATACTTGTTGTCGCAACTACTGCAACTCCTTGTTAAGAAAACTTAAACATGCGTATGAGAAAGAAGAATTCTCCAAAGCGAAAAATATTATGAAGGCAACATGGGATGTGGTTAAAAAAGTGGTCGATTTTAATTCATGCACTCCTCCTCCCGTCAAATTGTTAAACCTTTCCGTATCCCCAGGGTCCTCACTAAATCTAGTTAGTGAATATGTTGCTACTATTGGTAAAAATCTCGCATCCAAAATAAGACCAATATCCTCCGCACCTAGTGAAACAGTGTCCAAGTTTGGTCGATCTATGGTTCTCCTAGACACTACAGAAATGTATGTGGAAGGAATTATAATGAGCCTCAAGCCCGATTCCGCTACTGGTTGGGATGGCATCCCCATTATTGTAATTAAAGCTACCAGTAACGTTTTGGTTCCCATCATTACACATGTATGTAATCTTGCCATTTCATCTGGTGTATTCCCAGTAGTCTCTAAAAGGGCCATAGTTCACCCTGTTCATAAAGCTGGTCGCAAGGACGAGGTTAACAATTACAGAATCTGGCACTCACTGGCAAGTACAACTCGCAACCATATACGTATTTAAAAAAATACGCAATTCTGCCGATACGGACAACCTTAAAGTCGTATATTACGCATTGTGCCAATCCATTTTAGTGTACTGTATTCCAGCCTGGGGTGGAGCCAGTGAAAATCATTTTGTACGACTTGAACGAGCTCAGAGAGCCGTACTGAAAGTCCTACTCTCTCGGCCGTTGAGATACTCTACAGCACAGGTTTATGCAGAATCCAAAGTGCTATCAGTCAGGCAACTGTATATCCTCAAGTCCACGCTCCGTAAGCACTCAACTCGGCCGTTATCAGAGCCAACTTCCTTCACTAAAAGGCATTATTACATCAACAGTACGAAACTTTACAACCAGTCAAATAAATTATTTAAAAAAAAATCCCTAAAACTAAATACCAGTGTAAATCTGAGTTACAACAATATTTGCAAAAACTAACCTACCGTATGACTTTTGATTGGAAACTATTCCAACCTCAACAGATAGGCTTTATTGCTCAAAATTAAATACATCCATAAATTGAATTTATTAAACATACTCGTACATCTCGCTCACAACCACTTTTAAACACCTACTCACACACATCCTCTCACTCATTCAATATTAAACACACACTTCACCAATTCGTTGATCAAAATCAGTTTTATTTTTGTCTCTTTTATTATGTTCCTGCTTTTTACTATACCAGCCTAATTTTGCAGTGTATCTTTTATGTTTGTTTTTTACTATTTTACTTTGTATATCATGTGTCCTATGTAGGTAAATTATAAGGCTTAATGTAGCCGCGGGAAATCGCGGCACAGCGGACAGAGCTCCGGCGGGATCTCATGGTGACATGGAGAGAGCGATTGTCGCAACCCAGTGCTGGGCACGCCACGATTGCGGCGGTAAGTCCCCTCTTTGAGGAGTGGTTTGAGAGGCGGCATGGCGTCCTCACCTTCCGCCTGACGCAGGTCCTCACCGGACACGGTTGTTTCGGGAGGTTCCTGTTTCGGATAGGGCGGGAGGAAACGGGCGGCTCAGGGCGATCTTCGCAGTGGAAACACCCGGGGGTGTTTCCACTGCGAAGATCGCCCTGAGGACACGGTGGAGCACACGGTGGCGATCTGCCCTGCTTGGGCGGAGCACCGCCGTGTCCTCGTGGAGGCGATCAGCGGCGGCGATCTCTCGCGTCCGGCCCTGGTCCAGGCCATGGTACGGAGCGAGAGGGCATGGGGAGCCGTCACCTCCTTCAGCGAAGCAGTGATGCTCGCGAAAAGGGAGGCGGCGCACGTGAGGGAGAGGCAGCATATGCGCCCTCGCGACCCTAGCCGCCGCAGGATACGGAGACGCCCTGGGCGTCGGGAATCCCAGGCCGATTTCCGGCCACCGTAGGCATGGGCTTGCGGACGGCGAGTAATGGGTAGCTCGCTGTCCGGTAAGGACCAAGCCCAAGTCGACGGCGCGTTGTGTTCCACGCGCGCCTCAAAGAGATGTCAGCACAAAAATGATGGGGCCCGCAAGGGCCGATGCCTGTCAGGGGTGCGGGTTCGTTTGAAAGAGATACCACAGCCCCTGACATACGGGCTAATGAAGGAACACGGGTGGGTTTTAGTCAGTAAAAGTCTGACACGCCCTCCTGCTCCACCCAGAGCGCGAGAAGTTATTTGATGATTTCCCACCCAAAAAAAAAAAAAGGCTTAATGTATCCCAGCATAATTTTGAAGGTACATTGACTTCTAAGATACAGGTTTTTACCTAGTTTAGAGGTCAGGATCTTTTTTACTGTGTATCACTTAGCTTAATCCATTTTTCTTTATTTGTTCCTTGTTCGTGGATTTCTGGGTACTTATATAATAAAAGATATATTTATTTAAAAAGAAAATGATTTATTAATTAAGAGCGAACAATTTTATTAATGTCTCAAATACATTGCAAACTATAGTTTTGTATAATTTAGAAGCATTTTGTTGATTTTGTAATATCCAACTTGATTTAAAAGACGGTCCGTGGAGTTTCTTGCCCGTTCTTCTCCATAGGTACCTACGCTTTGGATTGGGCAACTAGCTTCATCTTTCTAACTCACTGACCTTAACAATTCAAAAGTGCCTTTAATTGGTTTATCTATCTATATAAATAAAAAGAAAAGTCCTGACTGACTGACTCATCAACGCCCAGCCCGAACCCTTGGACCTAGAAAGCTGAAATTTAGCACAGAGGTTCCCTTTATAATGTAGACAGGGAATAAAGAAGGATTTTTCAAAATTTCATTCCTTAGGGAGTTAAATAGGGGATGAAAGTTCCGCGCGGGCAAAGCCGCTGGCAAAAGCTAGTTTGAAATAAATGCTTTGAGTTTAATATAAGATAGCTGTTTACGGACCTCAGTGTATTTTTTACTGAACGTAAGGTCAAAAGATAGTCCTGTAGCACTCTTCAAATATGTGTACAGGCGTTACGGTGTGGTAGAGGGGAGGTTTTGCTTCGAGGGTGGCTCGCATTGCGGCAAAGGCGAGGGCCTGCACGTGCTAATCACTGACCAGGCTAAGGAGGTGGCTCGGGATTTTGACCTCGCCTCGCTGGGACGGCTCTCTCCCCGGAGGAGGCCTTACAACTTTAAAAAAAAAGAAGGTAGGTATTGTAAAACCAAAAGTTAAATCAATACTAAATAATTATATGCAAAAACTTGTCTGACTTTGTATAAAAAAAACGTTTATTTTGTGTTTAGGTTCAGATAGTCCAAAATCCCACAAGGCATATAGGCCGGACACCCGGCTTTCAGAACTGAACACGATAGAGTACTCCCTGCCGCCCCTCGATCTCCACAGCTACGAGGAGGGCTGTGAGGAGGCAGGGGACATCTCCCCGTACTGGCCGTCCGCGGAGAGGACGCACTTCACGGACATGGGGCACGGGGACACCGCGTCGGTCAACGAGACTGTGGAGGATGCGGGCGCATGGAGTGGCGTCGGCAACGTCACTCTCGAGCGTTGTATGAGCTGCATCTCCAAGCTGGGCGCGCTGTCTCGCTCCTCCACTGCCGCCCTCACGCCGGGTGCCAAGCACTTCAACCCTGCGTGGACCATGGAACCCGTTCACGAAACCATTCCTACTGAGCCTGCACAGGTCGCGCCTCATTGTGATACGGCACCTAGTGCTACCGAAAAGACTGAGGATGTGTGTCGCTGCACCACGCAACCAGCGCTGCCACCACAGAGACCCCCCAAGCCCACGCGGCTTGAGCTCAACCTGAGCCGTCAGCCGGCGCCGGCGCTGCTGTGCCGCTGTGCACTCAGCGTACCCGACGACAAGCTCAGCAGAGTCGGACCTTACGAGAACTATGATATACCCAAAGTTCCCTATCAAGAGGTAAATTGTGTTGATATGATATTCAATTCAATTCGTTTATTTCACGAACACTGGTTAGGTATACAAATGGTTAGTACAAAAAAGAAACATAAATCATAGGAAAGCGTTTACCAAATAATGTACGCATTTAGCATAAGTAGCTTATTCTTTACGTGGTATTAATTAAATTTCAAGTAAACTAATTTTGATAGACTAATGATATAATATCTTAGTATCACAATCTGTATGGGTCTCACACCACTTGAAAAATGGTGATCAACGCGCCATTTTAATCCATGTATACATCACGTTGTAAAATTGACTGCATTGAATGTTTTGTCGGTAGCTTTATTTGTTTGTTGTTGTACAGGTGGACGGCGAGTACTACGATACACCAAAGCGAATCAAGGAGTGTCTCAACAATGAACTGTTTAAAGTAACTAAAAGTTCGACGTCGAATACCGTTATACTAAAAAAGCCTTGCGGCTGTTTACTAAGGTTTGGCAAAAGACAAAGAGAGCCGACAATCGTTGACTCCGAGGAGAACTTCCAGCCGGCAAACTGTCCCTGTCAGCGCGTCACTGACTGGGCGAACAATTGGATCAAACTACCCTATTGCAGGAAAAATACTGTCTCCAGTGACAACTTAGTTCCAAATAAAGAAAATGTAACACCAAACAGTAGTGACCGAAGCGCTCTATACGCTACTATCGACTTGTCACGAAAAACTAGAAGAAAACAAAGGCCTTGTGACAGACACGACGATGCGCCGGAGAGCGAGCTCATGCGCGGCCTCACGACCAGGTCCGTGGAGATCGACGACGGCCCCTTAGCCAACTATGAGAACCTCAGCTTCGCCTTATCTTTAGAGCATTACGAAAATGCTAAGGATTTATTGAGAAAAGTTGGGGTCACACAATCAGAGCTGGATGCGATAAGTGCTAATCTTAAACCAGTTTCCTTTGCCGCCGTAGGCGGAAACAACATTTGTATTAAGTGTGGTCATCATCAACAGCGAGGAAAGGACACAAACCAGAAGGGGCTTACTGTTAGCACGAACGGTGATTATCTTATGATGGCACCGAATGTCAGTAACAAATTAGACCAAAGCAAGCCCTTACCGGCTGGCTACACTCCGATGTCTCCAATCGGTGGTTTTGCGTTCAGCACTCTGAAGCATCCGGCAAGAAGTCCAATCAACAGGTTGCTCGAAGAGAAATCTGCGAGCAATCCGACGCTGTGTGGACCCGATGAGAGTCAACGAGCAGACATGAGCGAGCTCGACATACCCGCGCAACGCACGGTCCCCGAGCGAGCTGATAAAATAGAGTACAGAAAACGTTCTAGTTCTGCAGACTCCTCGCGATTCCTTGAAGACGTTAAAGAGTTTGATGGCAGCGTCGGTAGTCATGGCTCCACGTCTTCCATAGAAACGCTTCGTAATATTGCACTCGACGGGGAGCAGACATCAACACCGTGCAACTGTGCGGCAGACAATAAACATTCAGACGCGGATAGTTCTGAAGCATCTAAAGGTGCACGCAGTCAGCTCCCGCCAACGAAGCGTTCTTCCTCAGTGCCGGGTAAGGCGGGCGGGAACAGAGACTCGTCGAGTTCCAACGACTCTGGCGTGTCCAGCTGCTCCCTGCGGCGCGGCGATCTGTTCGAGTTGCCGCTGACGACGGCGGCGGCTCGGCGCCACTACCGCAGTGCTCGGCGTGCTGCAGCCGGTGCCGGTAGCACTCCGCCGCGCCGCTCTAAGTCTACCGACCCGTTGCGGGGCCTCGTCGTGTTGCAACGGGAGCATGTGCCTGCCAAGTCCTCCTCCGCTGAGGCCGAGGTGCCCGTACTGTCTGCTAAGCCACATAGAGGTAGAGTTCAATTGTTCATTTTAAACCATTTCCAGTATCGTTTGATATTTAGTTATGGGTAGTGGTGGCCAAGTGGTAACGGCTGCGACTTACGAGTTGTAGGTCTTAGGTTCGAACCCAGACGGGCGTTTTACTTTGTGTAAATTATTGAGGAAACCGGCATGCCCTAGAACAAAAAATTCGAAGACATCTACCAACCCGCACTGGGTCCGCGTGGTGGATTGCGGCCCAATCCATCTCACCGAGAGGAGGCCTGTGTCCCCGCAGTGGGAACATTATAGGCTGATGATGATGATTTAGTTATTAGTAAGACAAATGACTCCTTGTGACATTTTCATATCAGTTATTTGTTGCCCGGTGTTCAAGCTCAGTGTGGGTACTAAATCTGTTTCACTCCCGCAGGTGTGATGGACACGCACAGCACGTCGAGCGGCACGTCGGACATGTCGGACTACATCGAGACACTGTCCATCTGCTCCTCACACTCGTCCACCGATACTCCTGTCACCATGAGGTAACATGTCAAATCTTCAGAGTATAATAATAAAGTTTTTTCATGTATCTATGGAATGTAATACTATAATTGTTTGCGCACAGAGTGATGCGGCAAACGACGAGCACGCTGCGGCCGCGCTCCGGCAAGGAGTACGGTAACCTGGACCCGCGTCTGGCTTCGGCGTACCGAGCGCCCCCCCCTCACCCGCCGCACCCCCTGCATCACCCGCACCTCTACTCTAACCTGCCATAGACCACACTGTGAACAGGCATTCCGAGCAATACTCGAACCATTGATACTGCAGTCGAACTAAGTGATCCGAATATTAAACAGTTTTCTTTTAAACTTTGTGCGGCTCCATTATACACGTAAATCTCTTCAAGTTTACGCATTTTATACATTTGCATATTTGGCATCTGTTTGTTTAACTGGTGACACGTGTGTGTTCGTTTTTGAGTATTGCGCGGACTGAACCTTCTCTCCATATTTTGTTGTGCGTAGATGACGCCTACTCGTTGGAAGCGTTATTATTGTCTGTTTTGTTCTAAACTGTTTATAAGTGTAGTTTTGTATTTGAGCTGTAACATCTCTGAGCGTTACTTTTCGTGTGGTATGTTAAGTGTGATCCGTCCATGGTCTGTCCTCGATGAGTCGGTTTGTTTGCGCTCTGCTTCCACTTTGAGAGTTTCACAGTGTTTCGGAGTATTGTCCGTTTAATCTACTTCCTTGTGTTTGTATTATCTTCTCATGAGACTGCAAAAACACTATGAGCTCGTGATGGCACAGTCTCTACGATGGCAGTATCCTCACGTGCAGTGTCAAATGTTACACGTCTGTGCGACACAGCGTTATTATAAATGTTAGTTACCTTCACAATGGTAAACTGAACGAATTACAAGACAGGTGAAATAAAATAACTATTGTTAATAATTTTTGATTGCGTATAGTACAGTGAACACGTAGTCTAGGAGTCAGTCGGTGAGATCCGGGCGCCGGACGTTGTACATAGTGTAACTTATAAGTAGTCCACGACTTGATTAGAACGATGTAAATTATATTATATTAAACATTATTACTAAAGTAATTGATATATAAATTTAATCTCTACAACGACTCTCTTGTCTCTACTTTGTTACGACGATGTAATATTTTGATATTCGGAGTTTATTTGACGGGTGTGAGCGCGGCGGAGCGTCTCTCAGTAAGCAATAAGCAGTGCAACCAGAGGTGATCCTTGTATTGTATTGTACATTTACGGTAGAATAATTGTGTACTTGATACTCTATGGCGGAAGCGCGGTTCGTCTATGTGGCAGCGCGCGCGCCCCGCGTCTCTCCCGTCCCGCTCCGTCAGACGTGGTGGCGGCGCACGGTGGATCGAAAATCGGCTGTAGAAGACATAGGATCTCGATTTCTTAAATGTTATTTTTTTGCTGGAAATGACTTCTGCTGATCATTACTGTTCTATAAAATGTCATATGAAGTAATTGTGTGCACAAATGGAAGAGTTATAATTTTTATAAGAAAAAAATGTATGGAGCTGACACGAAAAATGAGGATATCTCTGGAATCGCAAGGTTGGCCGTTATATCGTTGCACACTGTTATAGTACTATTTATTTGTGAATTTTTGACATACTTAATATCGCGGCATCACTTGCTAATTATTTATTTTAAATCTTCAAAATTAAAAAAAAAAGTACCTATATGATACATTTTAATGCTTAAATATGGCCATACCAAGTGTAATTTACAATAGTTTTTATGCTTAGACCAAAACATTCTAAGAAATCACAAAGTCGTATTACCTACTTTGTGATTTTCATTTGAAATGACATGGTAATTATGAATTACGTAATACGTAATCTTGTCTAATGCCTCAAGTCCACATTAGCTAATGATTAATAAAACTTAATACCTATATACCTAGTTAAAAGGATACGTACCAAAATAATTTGGGGTACTCGCTAATTTAGCAATTAGTGCAGGATTAACTTAATGAAAGTAATTAGATAAATGTGATACCATCATTAGTCAATAACAATAAATAGACAAACATTGGATTCACAACTTCAGTTCATTTAGAGCATTTCTAGTACTAACATCTATCCTACCGTGTCTTTTTACTCAGTGATCGTGAATAATGGAAAGTATTATTACAAATTTGGATTTGTTTGTTATTCTGAGCAATCAGGATGCTTCGTCTTTCGATCATGAAATATTGTTCAACACACTTGTTATTCAACTGGGCTCTAGCCTTTCAGATGAAGACAGTGTTACCGTGAAAGAATTTTGTCGAAGATTTACACGGGCAGTTCAAAAGAGATGGTTACGATCCCACAGGAAAAGTGAAGTTTTTAGACGTTATTACAGTAATTGGCTTGAGGCAAATATTGACGGGCCAAACTGCGTGCAAACCAATTTGCTCATTCAAGAATCAACAAGTGAAACTATTTCTACTGAACCTGTACCTGAACCTGTACCATCAACTTCAACAATGGAATCAACTTCAACGATGACAAAAAGATCTCGAAAGCCGTTTGAAGATCTAAGTAACAAGCAGAAGAAGAGACGATCTGATGAAAATATAGGCGATGACCCTTATTAAGTAGCTTATTCAGCTGCAGCACTTTTGAAATGAGATGGTCGTGAGGATAGTGCATCTGTTATTGAACATATGCTCCAAAATCCAGAAGCAGCAGCAAAAATCAAGGAAATGTTGATCAAACCAGCTCCTTCAACAATATTTTCACCAGAAAAAGCACTGGGTTTGCTACTTTCATTAAAACTATCGAAATGGCAATTTATCACATTAAGAGAAACGACTATTCGAGAAGGTTCAAAGAAGATATATCCGTCTTACTATAAAGTGCAAAAATCTAAGCTACAGTGCTACCCTCCGAAGACATTTGTGACTGTAACGGATTCATCTGCTAAGATTGCACTACAAGCGTTACTAGATTTAACAGTGAACAGAATTTTTGAAACTATTCGTAGTCCTGATGCGATACAAGATAAACAATTGTTAATATCAAAGTGGGGATTTGACGGTGCATCTAACCAAAGTAGATATAAGCAAAACATAGAGAATGGTCAAGATGATTCCAGCATATTTATGACCTCTTTGGTTCCATTAAAGTTGACAGCTGACGGTGATATCGTATGGGTGAATCCAAAACCCTGCTCATCTAGGTATTGCCATCCAGTCCAGTTTAGTTTTGTGACAGAAACCAAAGACGTTGTCAAAAATGAAAAAACTGCAATGGATAACGAAATTGAAGCTCTCGTTCCCCCAAAATGTCAAGGACATGAAATTAGTCACAAATTAATGATGACGATGATTGACGGCAAAATTTGTACATATCTGTCTGAAGCTAAGTCAAATGCGGCCTGCTACCTGTGTTTGGCCAAGCCTACAGAAATGAATAAGTTAGATGTCATTGCGTCAAAAACCATTTCTTCTGGTGTGTTTGAGTTCGGATTATCATCACTTCATGCCCGCATTAATGTGATGGAATGTCTTCTACACATAGCGTATGGTCTCGACTTCAAAAAAGTGGTCTGCAAGAGGAGAAGGTCATCAAGAGTTATTGTTAAAATTTCAATAGATACTTAATATATATTTTTCTTTCTTTTTGGAAGTCAAATTTTATGAATTTCTCAAATAGGATTGAAACTATAGTTTTGTATAATTTAGAAGCATTTTGTCAAATTTTTGTAAATGTGAGTACCATGCATCCTTATAATATGTTGTTTTAATGTACGTCGACTTGAAAAAACGTGGTAGTTGAGAGTATGTCATGCTCACTTAAATGTCTCACTGATGGTGGCGTGTGTGTTGGATCATTCGGTTCCCTAGAAAATGGTTGAGCTGGATGGTGCTGATCCATGCGTCAAGTTCGTGAACGGGCGCCGTCGGTTGAGACTGGTCATCTCTTATCTGCCATGGCTTATTTTGTATCTTATTTTTTTTTAATTTATTTTATTACATTTTTTTACATTGTTCTCACATATAGAAGCACCAAGAATAATGTTCCCACACACACAAATTTTGTAATACCCACGATTTAAAAGAGTGTCCTTGGAGTTTCTTGCCCGTTCTTCTCCAGAGAGATCTACGTTTTTGGAATGGGCACCTAGCTTCAACTTCGATTTTTGTTTGACAATTCAAAAGTGCCTGTGAAAGGTCTAATTGAAATAAATGCTTTGAGTTTTGAGTTTTTTTTTTTTGATTGCATTCACGAAAAAAACTCATTCAAGATCGATTCAAAGATGATCTCAACCTTTTGATTGACATCGTTAAGCAAGGATCAGGCACAACTAACGACGGGAACACAGCAAGGCGGTTTTTTGAATTTCCTGATAAAACTGCAGCGATCACTGGATTAGATGAAGACCTAATACGCAGATTTTCTGTGATTCTGCAAGCTATCACATCTGGAGAGATTGTAGACGTGCCGAAATTTAAAGAATACGCTAGAACAACCGCTGAAAAATACGTGGAACTGTACGATTGGTACTACATGTCATCAACCGTCCACAAATTGTTGATTCACGGAGGGGACATAATTGCAGAAAATGCTATTGTGCCAATTGGAAGTCTTTCGGAAGAAGCTTCAGCGGCCCGAAACAAAGACTTTAGGAGGTTCAGAGAACACCATTCGAGGAAAAAGAGTAGACAAGCATCAAACGAGGATATCCTCAATATGCTTATCGTCTCTTCTGATCCTCTAATTTCTTCCACAAGACCAAAATTAAATGCCCACAAGAGGCAGACATACTTTAAGGAAACAGTAGAACTACTGAAACTTCAGGATCAGGAAGCTCCGACAGAGTTCTTAGAAGTTATATCTATTGTAGAGCCTGATTCTGAAGTGGATTCTGATGGTGACGAAGTATAAAATAAGTTAACTTTTATTGTTTGTGTTAGGTTAGGTTAAGTTATTTTTTTTTTTAATAATTTGCTTTTATTTTTAATCATACAATAGTTTACCATTAATTGTTATTGACTAATGATCACGTTTATCTAATTACCCTCATTATGTTACGTATCCTTTTAACAGGTTTATAGGTATTAAGTTTTATTAATCATTAGCTAATGTGGCCTTGAGGCATTAGACAAGATTACGTATTATGTAATTCATAATTACCATGTCATTTCAAATAAGTAGGTAATACGACTTTGTCATTTCTTAGAATGTTTTGGTCTAAGCATAAAAAATATTGTAAATTACACTTGGTATAGCCATATTTAAGCATTAAAATGTATCATATACTTTTTTTTTTTATTTTAATTTTGAAGATTTAAAAAAAAATCGCAAGTGGTGCCGCGATATTAAGTATGTCAAAAATTCACAAATAAATAGTACTATAACAGTGTGCAAGGATATAACGGCCAACCTTGCGATTCCAGAGATATCCTCATTTTTCATGTCAGCTCCATACATTTTTTTCTTATAAAAATTATAACTCTTCCATTTGTGCTCACAATTATTTCATTTGACATTTATAGAACAGTAATGATCAGCAGAAGTCATTTCCAGCAAAAAAAAAAAAAACATTTAAGAAATCGAGATCCTATGTCTTCTACAGCCGATTTTCGATCCACCGTGCGGCGGGGCGGAGAGGCACGGCGTGCGCGCTGCGGCGGGCGCTGTTGGCCCGAAGACTGGAATTGTAAGCAGGTTGTTTAGATATTACGCTAGCAATGAATTTATATTATAAAACTAATGTTAATAAACTTGGAATTTCTGAATAAAACAAGAACAAAGATTTGTTTGATTTATTGTGTACTAGCTCATGTAAAAAGTAAACTATGTCGTTCTCCATATCCCACGCTATATCTCTACCAAATTACATGACGATCGGTTCAGCGGTTTATATGTGAAAGCATTACAGACAGTCAGAGTTACTTTCGCATTTATATTATTATTGGGGATTTGTACTTAAAATAATGATTTTGCAGAACAAATGCTCTTGTATCTATTAGCATCCCCCATTGTTTCTCATAGATACTGATCCTGGTTGCTGAAATAAGACACTGGTAGTCACACTGCAGAAAACAGAGACAAATTTGTACTTATTCTGTAAATGGCGATACAGTACGAAGGAAACACGACCTCTTTTCGCAGGAAAAAATAAATGGATCGAGTTAAAAATGGAATAAATGGACCGAGTCAAAATTTGAATCGTTTCTCATCATTGCCAGTACTAATTGTAGCAAACCATCAAGCAATGAACATAATAAAGATATTATAGCATACCTGTGCATTTAAACCGTTTATTGGGATGCTGTAAAACGTAATCCTCTATAATAATATAAATATTTATCAATCGGCGGTCGAGTGCGAGGTAACACCTGGCTGGAATGTGGATATTTGTATGTACATTTGTATGTCATTATTTTTTCACGTTCATGATATAACATAGTCATTGGCACTCGGTGCGGCCAAAGGCCGGTGTACATTGTGTAATCATAATCTTCTGACTACGATCAACAACAACTTGTCAATTTATGATACAAGCTCTTTTCACTTGAAACCATCATTATCTGACTCTAAATTATTAGGAGCAATAAAGAGAACAGACTTGATTTTAATCGACTTAAAAAAAGAGGTTCTCAATTTTTCTGTATGTTTGTTCCGCGATATCTCCGTCAATTGTCAATGAATGTCAAAAAAAAAAAGTTTATACATAAGGTATGCTTCTGGGTGGTCCCATGTAAAATTTATTCACTTTGTTCGGATAGTTCTTGCATTAGATTCAATATTACGTTTTTAATCCACTTTATGTATCTTGATGACATTCTCCTACTTCCTGTCACTGTTGTTAACATAGTAAGAAGTGGTATACGAATAGGTGTGGGGTAGGTACCACACTAGAGTGCACGCGCCCACAAAGATTCCTTGAGCGCACACGCGGGCGTAGGCCAGTTACGGGTCAGTTAATTCTCAGAATAACACAAAAAATTAGAAAAAGCACCATTATAATTACTTCACATCTTTATTTTATCAAAATGGCTCATAAAATCAATAGAATATGGGTTCTTAATTATAATTTAAAACTTAAGCATAAACTTCGTAAAAATCAACAATATTTGGAAGGTTTGAGATCTCTTAGTCTGTTTTCGTTTAGGAACATTGTTTTTACCATTAAAGACGTTTAGGTATAATAATCTGATTGAATCAATAATCATAGTAACTGGTAATAAATCACTCTGTTGGCATAAATTTAGGACACACGAGTCACACGACTGCCTGATGTTGGCTACAAATACGCCTCATACGCTTGCTGCATTGCCTGCTCGTGCTGCGGTCGCGAGCCCTGCTGCAAAAAGCACACTAATAAACTCCTCTTCGAATAGGCATAATTTGTTGCAGAGATCGTTCTTCCAATCTCAGAATAGTCTGCCTTTCAGTTTTAAATCTTTGGGTATGTTGCTTAGATTTACGACGCTCGGAACGGCAGGAGGGCCGTTTTGGCGTCTTTTGCTACACGTATTGGGCCTGATGGACTACAATCTCGTCCTCCACGCCAACTTGTTCCGTATCAGAATGAGGAGATCCAAGCGGGCCATTTTGTTCCGCGAATCCTCGTTCCTCACTTTCCCTCAAAAGCTAGCGGTTTCATAGAAAATCACCTACCCTACCTACCCTACCTACCCTACCTACCCTACCTACCCTACCTACCCTACCTACCCTACCTACCCTACCTACCCTACCTACCCTACCTACCCTACCTATTAGGAATTTATAGAACTAACCGTTAAAGACACACTAATGTCGTATAATAAACATTTAATTTGCAATAGTAAATATTGAGATCAATAATTAAGATAAAAACTATTTTATCTTTTAAGTTGGACCATATTATAAATGGTTACAAAATTTTATCAAAATCCGTTCTGTAATTTCGGAATTTATCGCGAACATACATCGTGACACGAAATTTTTATATATATAGATTATGCATGGAAATTATTTCCTACTACACATTTGTTGTAAACTTTTCATAGAAGAACAATATTGCCGAAATGAAGAAAAATAATATTAATCGATTAAAACTATCAATACTCAAAATAAACGCACACAACGAAATGCGCAGAATTAATCAATGATTCGTAGCGCGATCCTTAAATTTGAAGCCGGCCTTTTTTTTAAGGGATTCACATCTAGTCGTTCAACCTGTGAGGTTGTCGTCTGCTTAACCGGACTTGACTGTGATAATACTAATAAATTACGATATTAAGATAGATATTTTAGAGGACCAACAAGGGCTTAAAAAACTTAAAACTACAGCGGCTGCTCGCTAAGGACACCCCCTGTGGGGTACAGACCTTGGCTTAGGGCAGCGCTGGCAGAGGGCAGGAAGGGACAAACTGAATCGGACAGATTATTTACTAAGGGACGTACTACAGGATCAGCAGCGCGGGCTGGCTCGAGCTAAGACGGGACGGATACTGAACGGGACATCGCGACGGGCCTAGGTGGCGAGGACGGAAGGACGGCGGTTTGCGACGGGTACCCTGAGGATGCTGGTAAGCGTACTACTCTCGTGGAGGAGAGTTGTAGCGTCGTCGGGAATGTTAAGAGTATGCCTCGATCGGTGAATCTTGGTAATACAGTGAGACATTATTCTACAGTAATACGCTGCTCTTGCTACACAAAGGCGCATAAACTAATTTGATTAGCATTCGGAAATATTCTTGGAGCTGCTGATTATTGTAAAAACTATATATCTTTCATTGTACAAATTTAATCTCGTATTATTGTATTAATGCATAGCGCATATGTGAGCACTATGTACCTGATATAAAGCTGCCATTTACTGGGTACATCTTTTGTGTGCATCTGAAAATTAACCTATTTGTTGCTTAAAATAACAAATAACTTTTGTTCCTACGACATACAACAGGTTCTTAGAAAGTTACTCTCTAAGGAGGGAAGAGAGAAGGGGGATAACGTTTATATGAACAATCTTATTCCTTGATCTTTAAACTTGTACCTTGGCCCGTACTTCAGTTATATTACAAAATTATGAAGATTTTTGAGGATGTGAAAATCAAATAAGTTCTCCTGTTCTGGGTGGAGCGGCAGAAAATGTCGATATTTTACTGACTAAAATCCACCCGAGTTCTTTAAGTTGCCTGAGTATGTGCCAGGGGCCACGGTATCTCTTTCGAACAACCCGCAACTCTGGCAGGCATCGGTCTTGCGGACCCCACCAGTTGGTGCTGACATCCCTTTGAGGCGCGCGTGGAACACAATGCGCTGTCGACCCAGGCTTGGTCCTAACTGGACAGAGAGCTACCCATTACTCACACGCCACAAGCCCGTGCCTAGGGTGGCCGGGAATCAGCCTGGAATTCCCGACGCCCAGGGCGTCTCCTGCGGCGACTAGGGCTATGAGAGCGTATAGATAGAGCTCCCTCACGAGTGCCGCCTCCCTCTTCACGAGTTTTACTGCTGCAGAAGAAGGCGGCAGCCCATATATTCTCGCTCCGTACCATCGCCTGGACCAGGGTCGGACGTGAGAGATCAAATTAAGTTTAAGGGAATCATTAATCTTCTAAAAATAACTACCACCGTTTTATAGGGGTATTCAGACAGTACCATGCTTAATGCATAATCATTTCCATTACTGAGCCACAGTAGGCCTCCTCTCGGTGAGAATTAGTACAGAGGGTAAAGTAGTAGCATAAAACCTAAAAAAAGAGATTATTATTGCAACGCACGCCAAGATAGCTCTCAGAGGGCAGGATTTCTTCCTACTTGCTTGATCGTTATATTAGGGCAATATCGTTATAGTTATTTACTCACTAGCGAGTACGAGAGGTGAATGTAGTGAGAAGGAGATTAGCAAACACATAACACAATGTTGGCTACACCTGCCGCCACTCATTACAAACATTTACTCAGGCTGCACTCGGCGCTAGTACTATACGTTACTGCCTGCAGACCGCGGCCTAATTCATATCATGTTGTCTACAGACCAGACACCACCCAAAGCCTGCATCACCTTGTCATCAGGCCCACGGACGGAAAATTGTAAAGTGGGAGCTCATTTTAGGCCTCATCTTGTGATCTTAGCTGTTTTCAAGTGAAGTGCGTCACACGACGTTTATGCACACGCATGTATCTCAAGACCATGCGTTGTGTGGCACATAATGTTTATTTCTAAGCAAGTACTTTACGTATCGCATCACGTGTGTGATTGGTTTTGTGTAACACGATGGATTTGTATTTATGTAGGGAAACCGATCAACGTGCAAGGCGCCGATAGTGCTCATTATTCGAGCTCGATAGCCTTCCATTGGGGATGTTCAGCAGTGGAAAGCAGTAGTCTGATCATGAAGAGAGCACATTGTATATTTACTCACAATTATGGATACCTAAGTAGATACAATACCTAGGTTGATGCCTAAATGAACATTGTTTCGGCCTGGAACTCCTTGCCATGATGACATGTTTAGTGGTGAACGTTATCATTACAAAGGTCGGCTGATAATCGCGTAACGCGTCTTATCGACCGACACCTGTGCCCGCGCAGCAATCGGAGTAAGGGCTGGCACAATTTCAATGACATTGACATTAGTGAAACAAATAGCTACCAACAAATTAGCTTCAATGAATCATAATAATTTATTTGAAATATTTTTAAACTACTACTTAACACAATTGTAATGCTTTTAAATTGGCTAACATAACATATTCGGAACTTTGAATAATAGGTATTGTGACTTGATCTTCATCATTTCAACCGGAAGGCGTTCACTGCTGGACATATGCCTCCTCAAGTACTTACCGCCTTTTCGACCGACTCGGTGCTCCCGCGTTCAGTGGATTCCTACCTTCATAAGGTCAGCGGTCCACCATGTGGGAGGCCATCCAACGCTATGACTTAAGTTTGGCAATTCTTCGGGCTAAATTGATTATCTTGTTTCTCTTACGGATCTCTTAATGTCTGATTCGATCGCGGCTTGATAAATTAGTTTAATTGTATATAAAATAGTTTTCTTGTAAACAAAACTACACATTTCTAATAATGTGGTCATAAGCGATGACGTCCTTGTTGAAACAGTAGACATCCCTACGAGTACCTTACAAGCGATACGATTACAATATAATGTTGAGTGATAGCCGTCATGTTCGCGGGTACTTCTTATGGTCGCCACGTGGCAGATAAGTGTCAGTTCTAACACAACAACAGGTTAAAATTCATACCTATGTACTTGAACATATGCTAATCGGTAACTATCTAAATTAGAGATCTTAATATTAATCTATTTAATCCAATAATTCGTATCAATTACTTAGCCTCAATTGCGTCATTGTGTTTTATTAAACGAAGTAGGTACCACTTGGCCTTCAGAGTGTAAGACTCCACAAACTGTTTGAAGTACAATTGTAAACAAAGTTCAAAGGTGTGTTGATCACAGATACACTGAAGAGTGGTCGCACAGTCTACCGCGCTATTGTTGCCTGTTCACCGCTGGCGGTACAGCGGCACACCGACTATCAGATGACTGCTTTGTTTTATTTTAGTTAATATTATCTGTATATTGCTCTATAAAATTTTACGGTTATGACCTCTGTCTCAAGCTACATTCTAGGCTCAAATAAGCAGCAACCGCAGCTGTTGTTACGATGTCCTTTACATTGTTCTAAATTGTTGGTCTATAAAAACATAGTGCTTGCGAGGGCGGGTTATTTAGGATGTAACTAAAGATTAGGTTTAGATTAAGATTAGTTCCGTGTGTTGCCGGACGTAAAAGAATAGCACTGTTCCGGCTGTAGCCGCTGTTGTGTCGTTTTAAGGTTCTTCGATTTAAATGATGGACTGTATTGCTGGTTAAAATATATTATGTATTCTCGATCTAAGGTTCTGGTTTGTTCTGAATTCTGATGATTCTTATGAAAGGATTCTGCTTCGTACGTCTGCTATTATGAATAAGTGGTTTTTGCTACGACCCCCAGCGCCCCTAGCGGTGCGAAGAGGAAACGCCGGCGCTGCGGCATGGCTGCGCGCAGACACGGCGATAGTAAGTCCTGCCGTGCGCCATCTGGCGGCGGCGGGGCCGTAACAAGCACCATCCCATTTCTTCCCGTGGGTGTCATAGAAGGCGACTAAGGGACTTACCAGAGAATGGGCAGCAGCGTTCTCTATGCATTTTACCACCATACTGCGATTGCCAACCCGCCTGCCAAGCGTGGCGATTATGGCAAACCCCCCTTTTGAGGGAAGCCTATGTCCAGCAGTGGACGTCTGTCGGCTGAAATGATGATAATGATAATGATGCACCTAGCTTCTGACGTTTCATAAGTGCCCATGCAGGTTTATATGAAATAAAAATATTTTGATTTGATTTGATTGATGAAAGATTATTTTTACAAAATTAGTTTAGTACCTGCTATAAAAAATACTAATATTATGAGTATTTATCTTGAGTCCATGTCAGGTCAGGCCACAGGGACGTCATTCATATTATAAGCTCGGGCTGCCTAGTTATTCAGATTACAATTTTCACAGTTTTTATTTTCTTTAGGTATGTAACAATGTAGTGTAAGTATTTCAATGTTTTCGTGAAACCTCCAACTTTATCGCTATCGAAATCATCTTGTAATCCATCTCAGTCACATCTCGACAATATCAATCAGCTGATGATGTACCGATAAAGAGGAAGTATATCTAGATGTGCTGACTAAATACAAACAACACTTATGTCACGATGTCATGACTTCGAGTGTGGTCTTATCGCTGGACATTTACTCGTATGTCTTAGAAAGATGTCTGATAAAGGGATAATAACTACATCTTTGAGCTGATCACGGAAGGGCTTGCCCTTCTTTGATTACAGGCGTAACGATATTATGTTAGTTTCAATGAAACATGCAAGTACCTACTTCGACAAAGAAACAAAGTTATAACAAACGAGTGAACGTGGGTAGTGACCTAACCTAACTAGGTAGGTTAGGTTAGGTCACTACAGGTACACGTTACGTTTGAAGGACAGAAAGAAGCATACTAGTTGATATCTCTAGTAAGAGTGATAGCTAAAAATTATATAAAATAAATTGAAGTTTGGGTATTTCCCGTTCATATGATTGATCTGACAGAACAATGTAGGAAGGTGCGGCAGTGCGTGTTGTGTAGTGAGTGCGGACCCAACAACGTGCCAGGGCTCCAGTTATCACCTTATCACACACCCGCCTTAGCACACATGGTCAAAGAAATACAGATAATACCGTAATCTTATAAACTACGTTGCCTTGACGTTATCACCAGCAACTCTCGAGATAAATATGCAAATGTTACTGAGAAACCCTAAATCCTCTAAATCCTCAAATATATCCTGTGGAACTGCTGGATAAAAATATATCGGAAAACTATATTACTATGAATCAAAAATGATGCCGCTGTCACAATGAGTTAGAGTCAAACGTCATAGGTATGTTTTATTATGTGACTCATTGAAACCAGTCTGAACAGTTTCGACTGAGAACACGTTTACTTGCATTTTTGTGTCATTGTCTGATATGCGATTGAAAACCAATTAATTGCTTGTAAACATTGTCTCACTGATAGATACAAGACATTGATAAAACTGATTGTGAACATGACTTGGGTAACCTTGGTTTATCGCAAGATGTCTACTGTACATTCTACCTTCATAATTTTAGTATACATGATTATGACTTTTTGTATCAACAATACTTATAGGTATTATGGTAATACCTAATAGTGTAGCTTTTTTTTGAGGGTGGGAAATCAGAAAATAACTTCTCCCGCTCTGAGTGGAGCAAGAGGGCATGACAGACTTTTACTGACTAAAACCCACCCGTGTTCCTTCAGTTGCCTGTGTGCCAGGGGCCACGGTATCTCTTTCGAACAACCAGTATCCCTGGCAGGCATCGGCCCTTGCGGACCAGACCAGTTGATGCTGGCGCACGTGGAACACAATGCGCCGTCAACCCGGGCATGGTCCTTACCAGACAGCTAGCTTTATTACTTGTCGTCCGCAAGCCCACGCCTACGGTGGCCAGAAATCAGGCTGAGATTCCCGACGCCCAGGGCGTCTCTTGCGGTGACTAGGGCCGTGAGGGCGCATATACTGCCATACCTAGTAGTATAGTTAGCCTGGTTTTTTGTTCACATTCTCATTTCTAGTTAACCCCATACGTAATACCAAATATAAGTGTCCTCTCTAAATAGCCCCGCGAAAAACATTTCATGTAAAGTGGGTTGCCAATACTTACAGTTGTTTTGCGCCCGGCGACGGCGTACGCGCACTCCTATATTCTCACCATACAATGTGGAGCTTATGGTAAAAAATTAAGAGCCATGTCTTGAATGTTGTGTCATGCAATAATAGTTCAATAGAATGGCTAAGCCATGCATTTTGATCAAGATATAAGGTTTGTAGAGTTAGGCCTTGTAGAGTTAGGGGCTAGGCTCTGCTTTAGATCTGAAAACTTTTTAACAGTGAAAACGATTTTGTCAATATCAGTCATGTCACCAACACAAACCTATAAAGTAGGTTGCCTAGAGTGTTAGTTAAGGGGACACTAGTCGCGGGCTCGAACACACTGGTGGGCCTGGCTAAAATGCGCGCTGTCAGATCGTGTCCGACAGAGATAGTATTAGTGATGAGCAGTTACAACGAGCTAGTCTACACGCACAACGTTATTGAGTGAGAGTCAAACCTACATACCTACCTACCTACATACCTTTAAACGAGCAATTCTTATAAATATAAATATACATAATATAATCTGAATCTCGGAAACGGCTCCAAAGATTTTCATGAAATTTAGTATGCAGCGGGTTTCGGGGGGGGGGGGGGGGGTTCGGGGGCGATAAATTGATCTAGCTAGGTTTCATTTTTAGAAAACGTCAAATAAAAAAAAACGATTCAAGCTGGGTCATAAAAAGCCGCGTAAAAATATGAGAACAGTCCTTCGGAAGACCGATTTTTATGAAAAAAACCAGTGCATGAATAAATTATCAATAAATATTAAACATTTCGATATTTGACCTTTATTAGTGCCGACTTGGTTTTGGAGATTTTATACATCTTGTATTGCTTAAATACGCCCAAAGCTAGGTTAAATTTGAAAAACGAATCTTTGTTGGCTCCTAACTTTTTATGGCTTTTTATTTTAATAATTTATTATGTTTCCGCACTATATTATTAATGAGACAAAACCGTACCATGTCTAATTTTTCATGTGCATTGTCAAACACAGGAGTAGTAGACTCCCGAAGTTTGTTTCACCTTAAGTCTTGGCAACCTAATTTCCATGAGATTTCTGAAATCAACATTGTGTTTTAATAAAAATTTAAAACACAAATGAAACTAAATGTGCACATATGTAATCTGCGAATTATATCTTATACTGAGATTTTGAGCTCTCTAGCATTTTCCAAATGGAAGCTATGAGGGTTTGAAGATACGTCGAAACGTTTCGAGAAAAGGTACGATTGTCAAATAGTAATTTCGAAATCGTATATCCTTCATTTATCGAGTGTTACTGAGTCATGAAACTGACCGTCATAATAACTTCAGGTACTTTAACTTTAGTAGAACTGCAGGCATTTCATCTCAAACGTTTTCACAATATTTGGCAAATTCTATAAAATGTCACAAAAACTAATTATGAGTCTAACATCGAATAAATAGCCAAATTTATTTATTTATTTAGCCCTTTATACTGTGTGAGATTAATTTGTATGACTAAATTCTTTAATTTGTTTGATTATAGGATGTCTCTCAACTCAGTGTGCCTTTTGGCAAAGGCCTCCTCTAGTATTTTCCATTGCTTTCTGTCTTGAGCAACTCTCCTCCATTTAGGTCCCGCAGTAAGTTTCAGCTCATCTTCCCAGCGCATTTGTTGTCGTCCTCGACATCTCTTGCCATCTCTTGGATACCAATTAGTTGTAATTTGGCTCCACTTTTCTTGAATAGATCTCAACATATGGCCGGTCCATCTCCATTTTTGGAGGTCTATTTTTTTCAAAATATCGGTTAATTTGGTTTTTGCTCTTAATTGCACATTGCTAATTCTATCTTGCCTTCTTGTTCCTGTCATGCTTCGTTCCATACCTCTCTGGCACTTTCCCAGTTTGTCTCTATGGTATTTTGTAAGGGACCATGTTTCGCAGCCATAGGTGATGCATGGAAGAATGCAAGCATTGAATACCTTTCTTTTTGTTGCCATATTGTGGTCCTTAGATTTTACAATTTCCTTGAGAGACCAGTATCTTTTCCATCCATTAGCAATCCTCTTGTTTATTTCCTTGGTTGTTTGGTCTTTAGGGGAGATAATCTGGCCCAAGTAGCAATATTCATCGACATATTCTATTTGTTGTCCATCAATTTCAATGGGTTCCATTTTTGAGTTGGTCATTAGTTTCGTTTTCGTTATGTTCATTTTTAAACCTACTTTAGAGCTCTCAGTATTTAGAGTTTGGATCATCTTCTCAATTGCCTTTGGATTTTCTTCCAGCAAAACCAGATCGTCCGCAAATCTTAAGTGGTTTAGTTTTCTTCCGTCTATGTTGAGGCCTAGATGTTCCCAGTCAAGATTGCGAAAGACGTTCTCTAAAACTGCTGAAAACAACTTTGGGGACACTGGATCTCCCTGTCTAACTCCCCGCTTGATCCGGAATTCTTTGCCCAAAGATTCCAATTGGATTTTTGCTTTACTGTTTTTGTATATATTTTTGATAATGTTAATATATGTTACAGGTATAACTTGCCTTTCTAAGCTTTCCCATATTGCTTTATGACTAATGCAATCGAATGCCTTTGCGTAATCTATAAAAGCTACATACAATGTTTTGTTGAATTCGTTATACTTCTCAATTATCTGATTTAGTGTGTGGATGTGGTCTATCGTTGAAAAGTTCCGTCTGAACCCGGCTTGTGCTATTGGTTGGCTTTCATCTAATTTTGCGCTTATCCTGCCCAAAATGATCTTTGCGAATATTTTGTACACATTCGACATTAGGCTTATTGGTCGGTAGTTCCCGAGGTCGTCCTTTGCGCCTTTCTTGTGTAGTAGAATTATATGTGAAGTTTCCCATTGTGTTGGTATATGACCACTTTTCAAAATTTGGTTACACATCGTAGTAAGTATTGGTACTAATTCATCAATAGTCCCTCTCAACGTCTCGTTTACAATTTTATCAGGTCCAGGTGCCTTCTCCATTTTTTGACTTTTTATTACCTTTTCCACTTCACTCTTCAAAATATCAGATTCCCACTCTGGCTGGCAATCTGCTGTTTTACTCTTAGAAGGCTGTGTAGGAGAGTGCCTACGTGTGTTTTTGTTTGAATATAGTTCTTTGTAGAATTCCGTGGCCAGTTCGTGTATACCTTTCCTGTTTGTAATGGTATCTTCCAAATTAGGGTAATCCAATAAATATAATTCGTCATAATACGGAACGATATCGCTTGTTATCGGACATTATCGGGCATCGTGTGCAACACTCCAAATCTCTTAATTAAAGAGTGTAGGTAAAACACAAAAATAATAGCGATATGCAGAAACCATCAGTAATTACTTCTTATCTGATAAGTGCTTAATTGAGCTCTGTAACATTGATGGCTACACAACCGGTCCGCGTGGAGCTGTCACGGTCGCTGTTGGTAAGTCCAACGTACCGTGATCACCAGCGTTTAGCGTGACATGACTAGACAGTCATGTCTGGAAACAACACGTTGCTTGCAAAGAGACTTGACACATACAATAAACAGCATAATAAGGTGGTCTTGTGAGACTGCCCTACTTCCAGGTGACAGCTGATCGCGTGCTAGCTCATTAGAGAAACATCTCCGTCCCTTTCCCCTCTGTCTCATTACCCCTGCATTGTTCCTAACGAACCTTAATGTATTCATTGCACTAAACATTGTTTGAACTTTGTTTATGACTCCGAACCAGACCAGCTTCACCTCAAACAGATGCGGTATGCCGTGCAGTGGACGGTCCTCGGCCTCGCACGCACCCATACACGACGTACTGTATTCTGAGTGGAAGTTGCGAGATATTTCAATTCGTTACCAATTTTAAGGAAATTACGATTTGAAGACTTTGGCCGTCATTGAATTTTGTAGAACCAAAGGCTAGTCAAATTAATGAGTGTGTTTCCGAAGCGCATTTCTCTCTAGCTCGTTGGTCCGGGAATAATCGCCGCTACTAAAAGAAATAAATTCGCTCATTTATTGATTCTCCTTACATGTCGACGACTGCCATTATTCTCCATCTGTTAACCAATATCTTTTAATTACCACAGTCAGTTGCCTTTCTGTTCCAAGCACGAACGCAAAAGCTAACCGGGATCCAACCTAGGTCAATTAACAAACGGATTGATTCAGTAATGTTGTTGCTTGTTCTAGTCTACATCTGGCTCGTTTGATAAGCATTACGCCTTTTAAATAAGCAAAGCAATCGGCGTATCGTCGAATAGGTGAGGACATTTTATTACACAGTGACCAAACTAAAGTCTGCCATGGAGAAGTCTACGAGCAACTACCGACATAAGTGCTACTTTGAACGCGCAACTTTATACTGGAAATTACAAAACACCATAATTTTGGTTTACACTATTACAACCAGGGTTTCAGGCGCAGAAACAAACGAACCGCTCGGCCTGTGCTGAGGGAAAGACGTTTTATATGATTAAAGTATCGTTGTTCCAATGAAAGGACTTTTGTTTACATTCAGATTGTCCGAACTTAAATGTAACCATGCGCGTTTGTACCCGTGCTCGCTACTCATAGTTTTAAACATAACATATTCTGAAATGTGTTTTGTTTCAATATATCATCATCATCCTAATTTCAGCCGAAAGATGTCCACTGCTGGACATAGGCGTCCCCAACCCAACTTCGACCGGATTTCAATTCAATAAAATGTAATTCCGCACGAAGCATGTGGATACGAATAAATTATTTGTGAAATGATAACGTCGCGATATCCCACTCGGTAAACGAATTTAAATGCGGCTTTCGCTGCACAAAGCTCACACAGTAAATTAGCGAAGTGAGCGGTATGAGCGCTGTGAGCGGTACAAGCGGTCTTACTGGTACGGTCTTACTCGCAAACTCTGCCGTCTAATTTGTTCATTTCACAAAGCGGAACTCGAATTTGTGTATGAGGGCGCCAGCGCCAGGGATTATTTTAAAAATATTTTTGTAAACTCAGCTCGTGTCTCGCTTTTTTTTTTGTTTGGGTGGGGAACCATCAAATAACTTCCCCCGCTCTGGGTGGAGCAGGAGGGCGTGTCAGACTTTTACTGACTAAAACCCACCCGTGTTCCCTCAGTAGCCCGTATGCCAGGGACTGTGGCATCTCTTTCGAACCAACCCGCACCCCTGGCAGGCATCGGAGAGATTGCCGTCGCCGAACGCCTCCATGAGGACACGGCGGTGCTCCAGCCAAGCTGGGCAGACCGCCACCGTGTGCTACACCGTGTCCTCAGGGTGATCTTCGCAGTGGAAATACCCGGGCGTTTCCTGCCTCCCCATCCGAAACAGGAACCTCCCGAAACAGCCGTGTCCGGTGAGGACCTGCGTCAGGCGGAAGGTGAGGACGCCATGCCGCCTCTCAAACCACTCCTCAAAGAGGGGACTTACCGCCGCAATCACGATGAGTTTTGTATTTATCAATACGATCCCGAAACGAAGCGGGTGTCGAACACGAATCCACGCCTACCAAAGTGAAGCGATCTAGAAGCGGGGGGAAAATATTGACCGTGAGCTTTTCAATTTGACTAGCTACTTGGTGTCGATTCCTTTACGGAACCAAAGAAGCATCAATGCTGAATGGTATACTACTAAATGCTTGGCAGAAGTTTTCTCTGTTGTGAGCAACAAGCGACCAAACACAGGGCTCTGCGGGCTACTGCTCCACCACGACAACGCGCTCAAACGAGGGACTTCCTAGACAGCATGCCGGTCAAACTCCTGGGTCACCCTTCCTACAGCCCTGACCTAGCACTGTGTGACTTCTTTTTGTTCCCGAAAATAAAAAATCTGCTCAAAGGGATACAATTTTCATCGCCGGAAGATATGCGCTGTCAGCGTTCGAGCTTGCTGTAAGCGAGGTGTCTGCGGCGGACTGGAAAAAGTGTTTCGAAAAGCGTCTTTGTATAGAGGCTAGTGGAGAGTACTTTGAAAAGATTTAATAAAAATATATTTACCCATAGAACATTTTCTTAATGTCGCTAAACTTTCTGAGTGTCCCACGTATATACATAACTTCACGCCTTCGTCCCATGGGAGTATGCAGACACTATAGAACGCCACCTGCTACGTTCCCTAGATACTCTTTTAGTCTCGTTTACGTTCATACATCTGAAAGCCAATTCTAGTAATTCAAAACGTTCGAAATCTAGTCGCAGTCTCATCTCGGCGACAATCTAATGTCAAAAACTTGGCAAAAATATGTGGAAACTCGAGATATTTCTGACAGATTGAGACTGAGATCAGACTGTGAACGTTCTTAAAATTACGAGAATTGCCCCTCTGGTCATACACGCCCGTCAGTTACAAGATATATGACAAATAATGTCAACTGATAAATTGATATAAATAATGTCAATGAACATTATTATTCATCAAAGACTCAATTTTTTTGTCACTTTTATAATAAAACGTCATAATATACAAACACATACTTTTTCTGCAAGTAAAACACAAATCCACTAGCAGAATTAAAATTGCATCATTTTTAAATACATGATATAAACGTGATATCTTCAAATAGCGGATATTTATTTGGTTTTTCAATCTATATATTGGATTTTTATGTTCCTTCATTTATATACTACATAACGTGCCAGAATGTAACAGTTATTTGATACAGCAACGTTTGATAATTCAAAATTAAAACAACTGATTTCATAAAGTGGAAAACGAAATTACCAAGAGCCGATCCCTCATAAATTTGATAAACAGTGACGAAAAAAAAAAACAATCAAGCGTAATTGGACAGATTTTGGGTAGGTTTTCCTCCGTCGTAACATAATTGGGCACACGCACGGCCGAGCGCTCGCATGCACGAGAATTAAGATAAAAACGGGTAATTTATTCAAACAGTACTTTGCTCCCTTATTAATTCTCATCCAATCTGTATAGGTAGGGTGTCAATAAATCTAAATATTCATTAGTCGGGGGGAGTGAGGTCTCATTTAGACGCATTAATTACACGCGCCCTATGTTGCACAGCCTAAACCCTTTTAATATTCGCTACTCGTAGTTCCGTAGCGTATTGTAGAGCGACGCAGCAGCGGCATAGCTCGTAGCTTGATCCTGCAGTAGCCGTGCTTACCTGGTAAAGTGCCTTATTTAGTTGTAATAAGAAAAACAATATTGTGATATTACACAGTTAGAATTTTTGGAATATTTTATTTAATGAAATCTATTTTCGCAGCTATAATTTTAAACGATGTGTATTTCGTGGCATACCTTGCTAACACACTGCACATAGTGTTTTAAACACTCTTTTGCCGATACTACTTGTATTTCGTCACTTCGCGCTTTTATCGGTCGAGGCCACACATATAATATTGCCACACGGGATATTACTCGATTCGAGTTCGAACGTGGACCTTATTGTACAAACTAGTGGCCTCGTGAAACGTATATTATAGTAAATACTTTCGGTAAAATATAACGTCCACGTCACGGAGGTACGACACCTCTGAACGATTCTGATTACTAAGAAAATGCTCATTTCTGATCATTATACCAAATCAAAGTGCAATTAATCAGAAGTGAGAATTTTCTTATACAAGACACAATGGAGAAGTCCAGACTAGATGTAGGTAATCATTCACTTTTGCTTTCAGAGCAAAAAAATACGTTATGAATGTTTGTCTTCTTTTTATTATTATTTGTTAGAATAGAAATAGATGCATAATTACTATTTTAACTTTAAGAAAAATAATCAACCTTACTCTCTCTCTGTTATCCTGAAGAAAATAAATAAAAATAATAATAATGAGACTTGACCAATCTTGAATCTTATTAATTCATCTGCAATCTCAATACCTCAAAAAATAATGGCTTCACTCCTACCCTTGGTCTTAGCCCTTGGCCCCTAACTATGGGCCCCGGCACAATCTGCGTGTTTCAGAGAAGGGAAGACACCTCGCATGCTGGTCACGCACCACGGTTTATTCTATTCAAATAACCGGAGCCGGTGAGCGCGCCACCGCCACCCGCCGCCGCCCGTGGCCAAACCGAGGACGTGATTACACCGCATATAATACTGCGTAGTAAGCTAAAATATGAATAAGCCATGCTTGTCACATACACTAACCTGCCCGATTGATCGTTATTTCCTGTCAGTCCCACCAATTTGAAAATTTTCTTAGGTACAGTCAGTCTCGAAAGAATGTATACATCGACATTGTCAAGGAGCAGCACAGATGGTGGCCGCTTAGTTTTACCTACTGAGTACAGCGCGATGCGGGCAATACCTATGCTTGCATGTGATGGTGGCAGATACACTTGATATGATCGTAAAATTCAAGCCTATTTCAGAGCAAACACAATAGCTAATCTTCACATTAATACGTGAAGCAAAAACTTTGTTCCCCATTTTTACGAAAATAACGTGGACTGAACATGAAAAATGGCGCGATTAAAGTTTATTTGGAGAAAGAGTCTGCACTCTTTTAAAGTTAATATTTTTGATTTGAATTAATTATGGTCGAATTACGACCACTGGGCGATCATTAGTTATCATAATGATGTCAATCGGAATAATTTCAAGGAGCTAACGTTTGTCTTTTCAAAGTATGTACTAGAATCAAGTACCTATTCATACAACGATTTGGAAATCAGTGTATGATTTGCGGAAGAACTGTAGAGCCGCTATAAAATGGGGATCATTGCTATTCAGTGGCGCGACGCGACGGGCGCGCGGCTGATAAGCGGTGCGACGGCCCATTTCCATACATTCAATATCAACCGCGAATGTTGCTATCGCATAAGTATGCATTGTTTTGACTCCAAGGATGATGAAATCTCGAATTGGTGTGGTAACTAAAAAGTGAAAAATAAAAACTTTTTTCAAAAAAATAACAACCGACTTCCAAAAAAACACTACAAAGTGCAAAATAACTTTAATTTCGGAAGGCGGTGACAAGAAATTAATAAAATACATATCCAAAGTCACCAACTTCCGAAATTAAAGTTATTTTGCACTTTGTAGTGTTTTTTTGGAAGTCGGTTGTTATTTTTTTGAAAAAAGTTTTTATTTAATGTATGTTCCTCGATTTATCCCCCATTTGTGGCACGATTCTCAAAATTATTATTTTATTTTAAAAAGTATACTCCTGAGGTGGTCCCATTGGCACCAAATCAGGATCTGATGATGGAATTCCAGGGAAATCGAGGGCAACCCTCAAATTTTGTAGGCACTAACAATGTTTTTCATATATTTTCTAAAGCTATTGAGACATTTGCGTATGGTCATCATCTTCTCATGAGGCTGAGCTGATGAAGGAAGGTACAACTCTTTAACGGTTAGGAGTTAGTTGGAGGTTCGGGCATAACTCCGCCATAAGACCGATTGGCAAAATTATTTTTTTGTTCGAAAGGGGTTTATTTCGAAATGGTCCCATTTAAATTTCAAATAGATCGGATGATGCGTTTCGGAGACAGACAACGGAACTCTTCGAAAAATGACAGCAAATCAACCGAGATTGCTGCTATAGTATAAATATGCATTGTTTTGACCCCAAGGATGATGAAATTTAGCACTATATGCTTATGTAGCACTATAACTAAAAAGTGAAAAAGTAAAAAAAAAAAAACAACCTACTTCCAAAAAACACTAGAAAGCGAAAATAACTTTAATTTCAGAAGACGGTGACAAGAAATTAATAAAATACATAATTACAAAGTCATTGGCTTCCTAAATTAAAGTTATCTTTCGCTTTTTAGTGTTTTTTGGAAGTCGGTTGTTTGTTTTTTTTGAAAAAAGTTTTATTATAACATTTACAGATCGAACGTGACAGTGGAATAAAAATGTGAGAAAACGAACAAAAAGTTTAGATTATTTCAAATAGACACAGAACAGAAAATTTTAAACGATAACTATCGCACTATAGGTACCTGTATGGAGCTAAGCAGTCAATCACGACAAATACTGGGTGGATTTTTTTTGTATCATAACCAATATTGCTACATGAAAACAGTCTGAAGAAACTGTTTTTAACTTTTTTAAACATATTGATAGCATTCACAGATTTTGAATAAAGGACATCACCCAGATTGGGCTAATTTTTATTTTGCCGGCCAACAAATATAAAATTTTTATTTAAATAGAATTCAACATTACGAACATTTTTAATTACTACACAAAACTTCTAAGTCAATTATCTGAGCTTATATTTAGGTTTGAACATAATATAACCTCAAAGTATCACTCACTGTAAAGCAGTTTTTTGTTCAAAAATGAGTGGTGTTATGGTAGTCAGTTGCATTTTTAGTTTCACGTGCATTATAAAAAGTCCCAGAAAAAAATTAAAAATAAACTTTTATTAAGCATTTCAATGATCTCTAAGTACTTATAATTCTCCTGGTCTAACAAAAATGTTCTCCAAACCTTCAGCAAGAATGTTTATGACAGGCATATGCCTTGCATGCCCCATGTACCACAAAAGCAAGCACGTTCAGCAGGTATTTGTCCTCCGATTTCGATGACAAACATACCAGTTGCCTGTATGTGCTCTGCATAATAACTGCGTGCCTGTTTAAGTTGGTATATACCAATGGCGAACAAAATAAGGTCTTCTTCCGTCCTTCTTAACATAGGGAACGGGATTACAGACAGATTCATATTTATTGGCTGAAACTGTGCACGTCTTCGCTTATAATTGTATCTGGTTACCAGATCGCCCAATGTATTTGGAATATTAATTCTTTCTTGAATTATTTCTAAAAATCTTGGAGCACGGACATTGTCCACAATCACTTGATGATAGGCGTTTAACATTGCTGCTGCTATCCTAAAATATTCAAACATAATTGTGTGTTCATTGCAATCGCGCCTTACCGCACAGGTAAGGCGCGATTGCAATGAACGATTCTTAATAATCGAAAATCCCTTTTAAGTCGTCCATTAATGACTTCCACCACCCAGCGGCATATTGTAACGAGGCGTGACTTGTTTGCTTGCACCGTAGTCAGTTGCGTTTCATTAGCATTCTTTGTTTGGGGCATATGCACTGAATATCCATGAGATTGTAGAGGTAATGCTGCGTCTCTAAAACCGCAATCCAGGATAAATACGAGTACGTCTCCTGGTCTATAAAACCAGTGAAATACACTTTCTTCGTCCTCAAGAATAGTATTCATTATAGAGGCGTCAGAAGTTGTCGCAGCGTGTGGCCCAGATACCTTTATAATATGGCCGTCACAGCATACAAATAAAAAGGGCTTCGTCAGATTTCTATATTTATGGTGACTGTTTGTGAGTCTTTGAAAAAAGTAGTGGGAGCTTTTTTGGTTGTATATATATATGTACCGTCGCATATAGAAATAGCGTTTCTTTGTTCTATTGGGCTTTCTGGATTTCCATGTGACGTTTCTGGTAATAATAAGTTCCTTTGTGCTAAATCTTGTCGATTTAAATGGTCAAATCCTAAGTGTATAGGAACAAAATCACGAATTAACGCTTCTCGACCTAAGGTCAATAATCGTTGAAAACGGGATTCGCTTGTTCTAAAAATCAAAGCGAGCCTCGCATTAGAATCCCCTGTTCGAAGTTTCGCTAATATTGCAGCCAGTATAGTTTTTTTGTGTCTGTTACAATTTTTTTTATTTAAATTTGTTAATTTTTAGCTTTAATTTTATACTATTTAAAATCTGTTTGTAAATTTTAATTTTTGAGTATAAAATTAATTATGACTGTATTTCAAAATATTTAATGTATGTGTACCTATGGATCGTGATATCCGAAATAAAACGTTTTTTTTATTTATTTTTTTATTATCCAATAAATTGGAAAACTGTTCATGAGTAAGTCCAATCCAAGCGTGGAATTTGTTTGCATTTATAAGTTCATATTGTTCAAAGCTGAGTATTTCTGTTGTTATTTGATTCCGCATAATAGTTAGAGCGCTCACTATTTCAGACGCCGTAAAATCTTCCATGAGATTATCCTGTAGAGGAAGTGTATGCCAGAGGTTTTGGTCCAGATGTTCTTGACACACGCGAGCATTTTCTGGTATCAATAGATTGTGACGTCTGATCAGAAGGACAACCACACTATTTGGAATTCTAAGTCGGGTTACATTCTGGCAATGATGAAAAACACAATTCACAGTTGTGTTTGGAGTACGAACGAATCCTGGTAATGTCAGTGTTGGATGGATACGGGGTACTTCTGCAGCAGGTTCATCCGGCAGATCATCGATGACTTGATTGGCCTCGCGAACTCGTCGTTGAAAAGTCCTTTCAACTCTTTGCCAACATGGATGGCAAATGAAGTCTGTTGGTTCTTCCTGAAAATAATAATAAATAAAAATGATTTAATACCTACTTTGATTAAATCATCAAATAACTTCTCCCGCTCTGGGTGGAGCAGGAGGGCGTGTCAGACTTTTACTGACTAAAACCCGCCCGTGTTCCTTCAGTAGCCCGTATGCCAGGGGCTGTGGTGTCTCTTTCGAACAAACCCGCACCCCTGGCAGGCATCGGCCCTTGCGGGCCCCATCATTTTTTGTGCTGATATCTCTTTGAGGCGAGCGTGGAACACAACGCGCCGTCGACGTGGGCTTGGTCCTTACTGGCAAGCGAGCTACCCATTACTCGCCGTCCGCAAGCCCATGCCTACGGTGGCCGGAAATCGGCCTGGGATTGCCGACGCCCAGGGCGTCTCCGTATCCTGCGGCGGCTAGGGTCGCGAGGGCGCATATGCAGCCTCTCCCTCACGTGCGCCGCCTCCCTCTTCGCGAGCATTACTGCTTCGCTGAAGGAGGTGACGGCTCCCCATGCCCTCTCGCTCCGTACCATGGCCTGTACCAGGGCCGGACGCGAGAGATCGCCGCCGCCGATCGCCTCCACGAGGACACGACGGTGCTCCGCCCAAGCCGGGCAGGCCGCCACCGTGTGCTCCACCGTGTCCTCAGGGCGATCTTCGCAGTGGAAACACCCGGGCGTTTCCTCCCGCTCTATCCGAAACAGGAACCTCCCGAAACAACCGTGTCCGGTGAGGACCTGCGTCATGCGGAAGGTGAGGACGCCATGCCGCCTCTCAAACCACTCCTCAAAGAGGGGACTTACTGCCGCAATCGTGGCGTGCCCAGCACTAGGTTGCGACAATCGCACTCTCCATGTCACCATGAGATCCCGCCGGAGCTCTGTCCGCTGTGCCGCGATTTCCCGTTGCAGCGGAGTTACGCCCCAGCGTTTGGCCTCCTCGCGCCACTCCCACATTTGCGCGAGGACCTTTGCCTCCAGATCCCATGGCGGTAATCCGGCAAGGAGGCCCGCCGCCTCGCCGGAGATCGTGCTATATCCTCGGATCATCCTGATCGCCATGACCCTATGGGACGCCCTCAACTTGCGAGCTGGTTGGCGCCTCAATGTAGACGCCCACACCGGCGCCCCGTATAGGGCCATGGACCGCACGATCTTCGCGTAGAGCCTCAAGCAGGAGGCGTTTGGCCCCCCTAGATTGGCCAAAAGCCGCTTCAACGCAGCCCCGGCCCTGATTAAAAGCCTTTGATTACAAACTACAATTATTAAAAAACTTTATAGAGGAGACGAGAGTTATGCCCAGTAGTGGTGTGGGTACGTTATACGTCCAACTGGAAAGAGATTAGAATGGTATGGAGTTTACTACCATTTTGTTTGAGTTTTACTAAAAAATATGAAATAGGTTACCTGTCTCGCAACCAGCCCCTCGATAACGATCTGCGCCATGTCGCTGTGGTGTTCTTTTCGTGAAGTCCACGTATAAGTCCTTCGACCTTCACATGGTTCACGACAGTTTATACACAACATTTGTGCCATTATAGCAAAAATAACACGGTAAAAACAACAATAACACGATAACAAAAACAGCAATAAGCAAATAACGATAAAACTGGGAGTACAGCACAAGCACAGTAGCCGTCCGATGTAACAGAAGTTGTATGGAGAACTAAAGGCAAGCCGCGCGGTGGGGGCCGCGCGGTGAGTGCGAGCGAGATTGCATGTGACGCAGACGCAGGTAGATAAGTAGCTGCTACCTTTTGTACATTCTGACTCGCACATTATTCTGAGAAATACAACAATAATTAGGTTTTATTCCACAAACTGAATAGATGTTTTGTGTTTAAAATAATAATAGTTGTTAAAATAATAATAGCTCACAGACTGGACTTACAACTTTAGTGTGGTAATAACAAGTGTTTATTTTGTTATTTTCTTCTATAATATTAAGTTTATTTTAGTTGGCCCGGCACTTTTAAAATTAGCCCAATAATGTGTGGAGGCTGGGTGATCTCCTTTACAGTAAGCAAGAAAATGGGCAATTCACACTAAATGTTCGCAGGTCTTCATTAATTTACTATAAACGAATAACTTCTACTTTGCTACTGAAGACTGCGGGTGTGGACCACAAGACGAGCTGCTTCTCACACGGATAACTGTGCGTCGCGTGATCCCGCGGCTCCAGTCAGGACTGGTGACACTAGAGTCGTCAACAGAGTCACGATTCTCTTCATAATTTGGCTGCTGAGACCAAAACTGCAAATGAGAAAGTTCTCTATAAAAATGTGCCTGTTAGTTTAGTATATTGTGGTGTCTTACGACTTACACGCGAATGAAGTCGCGGGTGGAACTAGTGCTGAATGAATACAATTTTTTTTTAATTTAGATTTATGGATAAAATGATCAAGCAGATCAGTTAAAGCGTGAGCGCGTAATCAATAACATTCTTATCAGAGGTAGGCGCTACCCAAACAACACGACAACAGACGCAGCCTCCCGCCCGCTCTACAACACATCTCTCTAATTAGTAAAACATTGCAAAAAGCCTTCTCAGTCATTAGCTTTGACTGATCTTTACAACTTCGTCTGATATCATGAGAAGAAAAGTTTTCATTGCAAGAATTAATATTAATGGATGTTTACAAAGTATTTTCTAAGAACTCGTATAAATAGTACGAAGTAGGGGAGAATAGGGCAATGGCGGTCACTTAAGCAATTTTTGGAATAAAACTCAAAATATACATCACAGCTTTATGAGGAACATAACATACCAATTCTACATTAAAGGACTATTATAATTTGTGATCAAAATAATCATTTTTGGAGTATCCATTTAATAGGTATAAAAATAAAAAATAATAGCTTTGACCACCATTGTACGCACGTGAGGGCAATGGTAGTCATGATGTTGACAATGATGGTCAAGCGCTTCTAACACATGTCACATACGTATCCTGTAGCGGAATCTCAACCAGTGCAAACAGAGTGAGCCCCCAGCTCACAGGAAGTGCACCGGTACCATACCACGTTGTGTTGCTCGAATTCTCCGCATATAAGACAATGAGTCCTCGTCATCATCATTACCTACACAGAGGTCCTCAATATCTACGTCAGTCAATGACGAGACATTGTCTTCCTCAAGAACTTTCCGTTTAGCCTAACCGTGCCATCAAACCAAACGGAAAAAAAAACTTTTTTTCCCTTCGGTTTGACGGCATGGTTGGCGCAGTGGTTAAGGGATTCACTGCTGTGCTACATGTCGCGGGTTCGATTCCCGCACGGAACAATTATTTGTATGAACTACAAGTAGTTGTTCCGGGTCTGGCTGTTTCTGTATGTTAGTTTAAATGTTTGTAAACGCACCCACGATACAGGAGAAATACTAGTGTGGGGGAACATTAAAAAAAAAAAATAAGCCTCAGAGCCATGTCCAACGTTTCTAAAAACCATGCAGCCTTCTGCGTTTTTCTGGATCTTTTTTTTGGCATCCTAAAACAAATTAATTAGATTTAGTTACCATACGACTCTCATAATAACATTGCGGACAATGGTGGTCAGTTGACCACGATAACCCGCAACGGATTTCGTAGAAAATATATTTTTTAACACAAACAAATACATATTTTGATTTGAACTGAGCATTACAAAATAATAATAATGAACACTCTCAAATAACAAGACAGCGTTTACGTGGATTAAGGAATATTTCACAGCTTACCTCGTTAATTCGTTGAGACGTAAAATTACATCCATTTGACGTGAAAACAACAAACACTCGCCTTGCACGAACGTCGCGTGCGGGATGACATCACAGGGCGCTCGACGCTCGCGGGCAGTGAGGAGAGAGACGTAATACACTTCACAGGCGTAAAGAACTGTTCATACTTTAGTTGTGTGCATGACCACCATTGCCCGCTGACCATCATTGCCCTATTATCCCCTAAGCTAGCGTTATCCTTATTTGTGTGAATACCCACTTTGTATAAGGATTCGCACATTGTAATTTTTTGACAGGAAATCACCTAGGTATGCATTTAACATTTTATTTAGAAAATATTTAAATGCGCGTCAAACAAATTTTTGAACTGCAAACGATGAGAACCTTTAATGATTGCGCTTCTTTTTGATTTTTAGCAAGTACTTAAAACCGAAAATTGTTTTAAATGGCGCTCATAAAAAAAGCGCAACCATATTTATTATTTATATTTTTTTTAGGAACGCAATATTGGAATTATTAGAGGTTCTTTTAAATACATGCATTTTTCATTTCTCAATGGCGTTTTTATAATGCCAGGTTTTGCCAGCGGTTTCACTCGCGCGGAACTTTCATCCCCTATTTAACTCTCTTATGCCCGGTTTCTGAGCTACTCGTATCGGCAGTTTATCTATTCATTAGGGCTATTGGTTCGATAACTGGCGAAAGTGCGTTTCCGAACACCGCAATGTAAGATAAACTCCGTTTAAACTCAGGTTAACTTAACTGACCAATGTTGGCCGTTTATCGGTTCCATAACTATTTGACGTTTCATTTCAAAGCCAAAATATTTTAAAATTGTGTGATGTGTATTAAATGACCAGTAAAAGCTAAATAATAAAATCTAAAAACAACGAGTTTTAGTATGGTGAATACAAGCAGCTCCAAATCAGACTATCATTTTATTGATTTTTAAACATCTTTTGGTATCCAGATACTTAATACGTAGGAGAAATCCTTTCGAAATATTTACGGATGAAGAATTTAAATTGAGATAATATAGATTGAGATATAAGAGTATTATGATCAGACCTGCACTAGCCCCTAATGCATCGCAAATGTCCATTGTCGTTTTTTTTTACAAAAGAATTGATAAAGCACAAACGATTGGAAAGACAAATAGACTTTTTACTTAAAATAATAAAAATAGGAACGTTTCTTTGAAAAAAAAAAGGAGACAATGATGTCGACATCTCATTGTGACAACATCTGCGTGCAGAAACGAATTTTAAAGCCGATATCCTCAACAGACCCATCTAGCGCCAACTAAGGAACTAGTTATGGGTTGCATAGTTATTGAATGGCTTGTTGTGGATTCAGAAACCCAGTAGGTAACAGTTAACCGACGTTTATCTTATACACAACTTTATTGAATCAATAGTTATTGGGAGTCTAACTGGGAACTTCAGAAACCGGGCATTAGGGGTTGAATTTCGAAATTTCCTTGTCTACATTACAAAAGGAACCTCTGTGCAAAATTGCAGCTTTCTAGGTCCAAGGGTTTGGGCGTTGATGAGTCAGTCAGTCAGGACTTCTATTTTTATTTATATAATAAGATATCGTAGCAGCAATATCGTGGAAATCCATGGCATCACATTACATAGAGAAGTTAAATGTAACGTAGAGTAAAAGTAAACGTAATTAATAAGTAGGGAGCTATGTGGTGTGGACTCTCACAGTATGTTCTCTACATACTACTCACATGAAGCCGAACATTTGGCGCAGATAATATTTAACATTCGGCCTGCAAAGGGCACGGCGGGCGGTGGCTAACGACTTCCGTTTCCGGCGGCGGCGGACACCACTACGCGGCACGCAGCTACGGGCTACGAGCGTAGCCACTCCGCTGAATGGCCATGTCAGAACGAAAATCGGAATTATGAGTTTATTTCATGAAATACGAGTGTTTTTATTACGTTTCCAATTTTATAACGAACAATGACGCTCGCAGTGCTCAGAGCGGCGGAAGTACCGGCTGTCGTCATAGTGTGTGTGTGTGCATACGTGAGGCTAGTGTTTTATATCTGCCGTTCGTTCATCGACATGCTTCCGATGTGCAGAATTTATATTTTATGTAGCTCGGCTGCAATCAACACTTGATTATTGAAACATATTCTTGGTTTCGATCACAAATAATGGAATTATAAATTTCAGTATCAATTTACTATACTAATTTAATGTACGCGTGCGACTCCTTTGTTGTGCTAATCCGTATCCAACTCTCTATATAAAAAATGTGGCCGTCGCCAATCTTTGCTGCTTGCTTTTGGCGCGGAATGCGAGGGCCTATACGGGGTTGTGCGGGGGAGTGCGCGGGCGGCGGCGGTAGGACACTGAATATTTATGCAGCCCGCGAGTGACGCGACAACTTTCCTCCATGAATACGACAATTGAAATTACAGTGAGAAACGAAGCAATTTTGGTATTCAAACAGGGCTCGGCACAGGGGTAGGGAAGGCAGAGGAGGGGGTAGGAGGGTGCCATCTAATCAAAACAATACGTGATTGAATGCAAACATTACTGTAAATACGTCACATATCGTCGAGGGAGACCCCTTGTCCGTGGTCCGTGGCTCGTGCCCCGTGCTATTGATACGTCCGCGCTAAGAAGTTTATCTCCCCTCAGCTATGAGCGGGCCCCAATTACAGTCACACTATTACAAAAATAGTAAATGAAGCGTTATCTTGTATTCTCAGCAACACTCGTGACTGGTGTGACTGCGAGCTGATGCAGTGCTGACGCGGGTGGAGGCTGTGTCACTGAAATATTAGTAATAAGTCTAACAGAGATACTACATCATTCCAAATACACCGCTCTCGCTGTTGCACTATTTAAGGTTGTCCAGCTAGCTGTTTTTTTTACTGTTTGGGGAAGTATTCATCCATAGGAGATACGGGAAACGGTCTTAGATGACACGTTAACGCGTCAATTTGTAACTGTTAACACAATTACGGTCCTTTGCTTCGGGACGCGCAGTACGCCGCGGAGTGCCCCTTACGGCCTACCTGGGATACGCGCGATACGTCGCGACGTGCCACTAATATGTATGTAACCCACTAGTAATTGATTGCCTGTTCGATATAACCGCCACTTGTTGAATGAACAGAATAAACAACATTCACGGAATAATTGTGTATGTACAAGTTAAGGTTGCTCGTATATAATCTTCTATATATATATAAAAGGAGAAACTGACTGACTGATCAATCAACGCACAGCCGAAACTACTAGGACTAGGAACGTGAAATTTTGTACACGGCTTCCTTTTGTAATTTAGGGGAGTATTAAGAAGGGGTTTTTGGGAATTCGAGATTTTGTTTGAATGAAAGATCTTATTCCTTGAGTTAATAAACTTGAAACTTGGCACAAATACTTATCTAAGTAAATTACATATAAAGTTGGTCATTTATTGTTTTTCAAAACTACCCCCTAAAGAGGGATTGGGGGGTATCAAAGTTGGTATGGAAGAAATTAACGCGCGGTCTGATTAACTCGAAACTCAGTATTTATACCTAAAACCAAAAATAAAGAATAACGTTTTGGTATCAGGGTTTCTCGAAAATCTACCCCTAAAAGTAAAAAAGGGTAGTCCGTAATAATATATTATAAATGTGAAAGTTTGTGAAGATGATTGGATCTTTGTTACTCAATCATAGAAAAACGGCTAAACGGATGTAGATGAAATTTGGCACACAGATAGATTATACCCTAGATTAACACACAGAATACTTTTTATCTCGGTAGTACGTTCTCGCGGGATAATTTCCGACATCCACGCGAGCGAAGCCGCTGGCAGAAGCTAGTCATAATATAAGACAGTCGTACATGTAATACAAGAATATCACATGAATGATAATTATATTTATTTATTCATGCAAGCGAAATAAAAATAAAACATACCCGGAAATTCTAACCCAACTGTACAAAAGAAACAATAGCCTACATATTGATGTCGAGAACAGAAACTATTTTGTTTAATGTTATCAAAGCGGCCGTTTCTTTTGAAGCATTCTTTAGCTCGCTCAGTTGGCGGCAATCTCTTCGAGTTGAAGGGTATCCCTATCGGGTGTAATCATCCCTCCCCCGCCCTCTGGACCCGTGCCCTGCAGCTTATCGCGCTACAAAAGCGAGAGATTGTGTGCCCGCGGGGCAGCCGTGGGCCGCGGCAGGCTGGAGCACACAAGGCACACGCTCGGGGATTACAATCGAGTTCAAATAAAAACGTGAGCCTTTTGTTTCTCACGTGGGCTGAGACGATCCACCCTCGAGACCTGCGAACGACGCGAACAAACCGAATAAAACAGAAGATCCCAGTGAACTATTAACTGAACATGCACTGAACACTTCAAAAGGAGCCATCATAGCACTCGCCTTATAAAATTGTGTTACTTTGACAAACAATACAGAATGCGAGATGGTACGCATCACTAGACTAAGGCCCATATTACAGAACCTCACTCAAGACTCAAACATTACTTAAAACTAGATTAGAGCCATTTGATTGGTTGAAACTAGTTTTAAGTAATGCTTGAGTCTTGATTGAGGTTCTGTAATACGGGACTTAGTGTCCCTGTACATAACTGCGTACCACTCACTCGCGCCAGGGGATTGCGAGCAGGTTTAAACTAGCGGCGATTAGAAAACGAGCGAAAGGAGACAGGCGAGCGACCCGATTGGTCCAAGCGGTTCGACCGATCCAAGCGACCAGACACAACACATGAGCGGAGCTACGAAAAGACTTCTGTAATTGTAATTTGTACACCGGCAAAAGTCTACATCGTAGTTTACTTATGTAATAGCGAGATTAAAGTTCTGTACACACACATGTTGTCTGTAGCATTGTGTGTGGCGCCTTGCGTGATTGTGTTGTATTGTGGAGTGACGGCTGGCGGCGTTATATTAATATTAATCAAATTAACAACATGCTGTATAGTTACAACACATATTCAATTAGTAATCACTTGAGATTAACGGATCGCTGTGTTATGAGCAAAATACAACTAATGTATGAGTACGCATCCACTTATGATGAAACCTTATTACTGAACGATCTCCAATATAATTCGTGGTCAGCAATACGCTCACTTGAGTATATACTATAATTCGCAGCTGCACTAAGTACTTATGACTCTGTAAGTTGATTCCGTAATGTTTGCATCTGCCTAGCCTTTTGCCAAACATGTTGGTGTCAGTTTCCAGCCTAACCGGATGGAGCTCAAAAAAAGTATTTTACATGGGGCGGCTGCTTACCTGACCTCCATAATACAGTTACTGGGTAACACGACATCTCTTAGCAAGACTGGTTGTCAGACTTTGGGCTTCTGAGTGCAACCACCATACATTCTACGAATGACAACCGCAAGACACCTACCCACTGACCCGGACACGGACAGCGTTGCTTCAACATAAAGATCAACCCCTGAGTCCGTTATGATTTAGTCATGAGTCTCTCCATCCCTACGCGTCCCTCAAAAGAAATAGACGAATAATATGGAAAGCGCCAACTACGTCTGGTTTGGGTTAGTTTTCTAGTCCCACACAGATTAATCGCTAGCTAGCTAATCAGCGGTTATGCTTTACAGGACTCTTGAAATCTCCCATCTTAAAATATCTTGCTAAAACAAATTGAAATGACACGTTAGACACAAATTGTAATACATTTTCAGGTGAGCCAAAATGCCGGCGAAGGCAAAATTTCGCAGCTCATTATATTGGCGGTGATGTGCGTGCGACTACGGATCATTGTCGCAATTATTTAACTACACCGGTATGGGTGGCCGCATCTGACCGCACATCACAGCGTCGCACCGCACCGCGCCGCAACTGATCGGTATTCAGCGGGTTGGTAGCGAGCTACGTTGACTCATTAACACGCGCCGCTTTACGTCTGATGTTGTAAGTATCGACGGTTTGCGGTGCACACTGAATTACAGAAGCGCAGTCTTTTTGTTACCGATAGATGTAATCGCGGCTTATATTCTCACTCGTTTCTCTCAACATACGCACTCACCTACCCACACACGCACAAAACACACACAAACCCACTGTCATAAGCACGCAAGCACCAGAATAGGTATTTATTTATTTAATTTGTTAACATAAGTAGGTAAATAAAATACAGATCTTATGTTTGATGAACAGAGCGCTATGTTATTCCAGGAGGCGTACAAATATGGTGTGGAAATCGAAATGAAAATTACAATTAAAAATTTACCAAAAATATTTGAAAAAATCATGCATAATAAAATAAGGTGATTATTGAATTAAAAATAAATTGAACAATTAAAATATTGAATACCATAATTATTGTTATTTTGTGTCTATTTTGTATCGACAATATCTCATTACAAGATAGTAGCGCCATATACCAAAGAGTATGCAAAACTGTATGTCTGTAAAAAATAAAGTTAGTTCTTGTCTGTCACTCATGCGTTTAATTTATTAGAGGTTATGTGCCCAGATTTTATAGTTTTTTCTCGCATTTTTCTTGGACATTCCTAGTGGAAATAGATTTTGCAGATTGAGATAAACTGTGATTAACGCTGTGACTGTGAAAATGACGACGAACTACCTTGTCAGTGTGCCTAAATTGAAAGGGCGTGAGAACTACAGCGAGTGGGCTTTCGCGGCTGAGAATTTCCTAGTTCTGGAAGGAATGTCTGATTGTATCAAGTCGGAGACAGTACCAGCAGAAATAGGAGCAGCAGGTGACGCGAAAACCAGAGCCAAGCTGATTCTGACAATAGATTCGTCGCTGTATGTGCACATAAAAAGTGTACAAACGACCCATGAGCTGTGGAAGAAATTGAAGAACCTATTTGACGACTCAGGATTTACGAGGAGAATCAGTTTACTGAGGAGTTTGATTTCCATACGACTCGAAAATAGCGTTTCAATGACTTCGTACGTGACACAAATCATCGAAACAAGCCAAAAATTGAGTGGTACAGGTTTTAATATTAATGATGAGTGGGTCGCATCGCTTTTGTTAGCGGGATTAACAGAAAAATATTCCCCTATGATAATGGCGATTGAGCATTGCGGCATACCATTGACAGCAGACGCCATTAAAACCAAGTTGTTGGACATGGAAGAAAGCGGAAACAGCGGCGACAATAGTGCTTCCAATTCCAATGGCGCGTTTGCGAGTTTCAAGAAGAACCGGAATGTTAGTAACAATGCCACCAAAGACAACGCCCAGATGTCAAAGTCAAAACCAAAAGTCATAACATGCTACAAATGTAAACAAACAGGGCATTACCGCAACCAGTGTACATTTTCGAACAAAAATAAAAATGAACGTACAAGCAGTAATGCGTTTAGCGCCGTGTTCCTAAATGGTGAATTTTGCAAAAGCGATTGGTATATTGACTCCGGGGCGAGTGTTCATCTTACCGCGAACGAAGAATGGTTGTCAAATGTGTCGCGGGATCTTATGATCAAGGAAATTGTCGTGGCAAACAAAGATAAAGTACCTGTATTATGTACTGGAGATGTGCAGATTACGACAAAGACGCGCGCCTGTGAATACGATATTACAGTAGAAGGTGTATTATGCGTGCCGAAGTTGACTACAAATCTGATATCTGTTAGTCAACTAATTTCAAAAGGAAACAAAGTTTCATTTAACAATGATGGTTGTCTGATTTTCAACCAAGCAGGAGTACTGGTAGCTACAGCGAGTCTGTTGAATGGGGTGTACAAACTAAACATGCCTGAATATTGTTCATCAGCTGCAGTGATGGTGTCCAGTGAAGTTTGGCATCGGCGTCTAGGTCATGTCAACAGCCAGTATTTGAACAAAATGCAAGATGCTGTACAGGGATTGATACTTGATAATAAGACTGATGTATCAAAGTCATCATGTGTCGCATGCTGTGAGGGCAAGCAGAGCCGCTTACCTTTTCCCAAAGAAGGTAGCAGAAGTACTGAGTTGCTACATATTGTGCATACCGATCTCTGTGGACCGATGGAAAACCGATCTATAGGTGGCTCCAGATACTTTATGCTGTTTATAGATGATTTTAGTCGTATGACATATATATTTTTTGAAAACGAAAGATGAGGCATTGAAATGCTTTCAACAGTATAGAGCGGAGGTTGAGAATCAACTTAATCGCAGCATAAAGATCTTGAGAAGTGACAATGGGACAGAATTCTGCAACAGCAAGTTTGACGATTTTTTGATGTCGCATGGGATAGTACATCACAAAACGAACCCATATACACCTGAACAGAATGGTCTCTCAGAACGATACAATCGGACTATTGTTGAGAAAGCCAAGTGTCTACTGTTCGATGCAGGTCTCGAGAAAAGGTTTTGGGCAGAGGCGGCACACACTGCAGTGTACTTACAGAACAGGACAGTGACCACATCATTAAATTATAAAACTCCTTTCGAGATATGGACGGGCAGAAAGCCTGATGTAAGTCATTTACGTGTTTTCGGTAGTACAATCATGGTACATGTGCCGAAACAAAAGAGATTAAAGTGGGACAGAAAGTCTGAAAAATGTATCCTTGTCGGCTATTCCAATGAAGTCAAAGGATTTACAACCCGAAGTCTAATGTCATCACTACCAGTCGAGATGTTATAGTATTGGAGAAAATAGAGACAGAGAATGTTGTGGAGGTACAGGAAAATTGTTCAGATGAGGTGAATATGGTTCCAGTGGGGGAAGAAGATTTGACACCTCAGGAAGATTCACTTGAATAATCAGAGAGCTTGAACACAGATGACAGCAGTGAACTGTATGTACCTTGTGAAAATGATACATTAGATAGCTCTGAGTCTGGTACAACAGACAGTGAAGACTCCAATATACTCAACAATGTCAACATAACAAGTGGTCCTCGGCGTAGGCAGAAGCCAGACAGATATGGATTTGCAAGTGCTTGCATGGAAGATGACAACATGTTCACGGGTGAGATATCGTTGCAAGAAGCCTTGGAAGGTCCTGAGAAAGTACAGTGGTTAGCGGCAGTGCAGGATGAGTTACAGTCGTTCGAGAAAAATAGTGCATGGGAACTGGTAGATGTACCAATTGATGGTACTATAGTGCAGTGCAAGTGGGTTTTGCGAAAAAAGTACGATAGTGAAAACAATGTGCGTTACCGTGCTCGTCTAGTCGCAAAGGGGTTCACCCAAAAACATGGTATAGACTACACAGAAACATTTTCGCCTGTAGTGAGACACACAACTCTTAGATTATTATTTGCATTGTCTGTAAAGTTAGGTTTAGATGTTAACCATTTAGATGTAAAGACTGCGTTCTTGAATGGTGATTTAGAGGAAACCATTTATATGAAAATGCCAGATTTTTATAATAGTAGTAGTTCAGTTTGTAAAGTATTGAAACTTAAAAAGGCCATTTATGGACTTAAGCAGGCCTCTAGAGCTTGGAATAAAAAGGTTGATAATTGTTTGATCAGTAATGGTTACAAAAGGTCAAAGATAGAGCCATGTATGTATATAAAGGATATTAACAAATGTAAGACCATTGTAACAGTCTATGTCGATGATTTCTTTATATTTTCCAATGATAAACTTGAAACTAAGAACTTGAAACAGATTTTATCTAATAAGTTTAGCATTAAGGACCTAGGTGAAGTTAAACTATGTCTTGGAATGAATGTAACCTTCAATAAAGATGAAGGATATGTAACTTTGAGTCAGGAAACCTATATTGATCAACTTTTGAGCAAATTTCATTTAAGTGATTGTAAGACTGTTGATACTCCAATGGAGGTCAAACTAAATATAAATAAAGGTCAAGTAGGTGTAAATAGTCATGTACCCTATCAACAACTAATTGGTAGTTTGATGTACCTTTCAGTCTTAACTAGGCCAGATATTAGTTACTCTATAAGTTTTTTAAGTCAATTTAATAATTGCCACACAAAGGAGCATTGGGAATATGCAAAGAGAGTATTAAAATATCTAAAACGAACTAAGTGTTATGGAATAAAATATTGTAAAGAAGGTAATTCAGAAATAACAGGCTATGTAGATACTGATTGGGGCTCTGATTCTGTAGATAGGAGATCATATACTGGAATGTGTTTTTTGTTATCTGATGGTGTAATTTCATGGGAATGCAGAAAACAGAAATGTGTAGCCCTCTCTAGCACTGAATCAGAGTATATTGGTCTATCTGAGGCATGTAGAGAAGCAATATATCTAAAGGGATTGCAATATGAAATAACCAATAAGATGTACACAATCAGCCTATTCAATGATAACCAGGGCGCACAGAAGCTGTGTGCAAACCCAGTCTTTCACAGACGTACAAAGCATATTGATATCAAATATCATTTTTGTCGTGATGTAGTAAAAGATAAAATTGTTAAAGTACTGTATTTGCCAACAGCTGATATGCCGGCTGACATTTTAACTAAAAGTTTATGTTCAGCAAAACATTATAAATTTATGTTGCTTCTTGGCATAGTTTGCATAGAATAATTTTGTGTTAAATTGTTTAGTGAATATTGCGATAAGTGGGGGTGTTATTTTGTGTCTATTTTGTATCGACAATATCTCATTACAAGATAGTAGCGCCATATACCAAAGAGTATGCAAAACTGTATGTCTGTAAAAAATAAAGTTAGTTCTTGTCTGTCACTCATGCGTTTAATTTATTAGAATTATGTCAGGCCTTAACGAGGAATTATTAAAATTTCAAAAAATAAATCAAAGTCAAAATAATTAAAATGACAAAATAATTTAATGTCATTGTAATTCTAAATTAATTCGTCATTTAAATATTCGTCTATAGTATAATATCATTTTTCATTTAAAAACAATTTCATTTTTTTTCTTAAATTGTGTAATATATAATTCTTTTGTGGCCTCTGGGATTTTATCATAAATGCGTGGAGCCCATTAATGCAGTTTTACATTTATAATTACTCAAAGAATTTTTGTACTGACTACGAATTGGAACATTTCGTACCATTGTAATTTTTGCAGAAAGATCGGGATTTGTTTTAACGAAGATACTAATTTCTAATATGTTATCGCCGGTTGCGTAATTATTTTTAATGATTTAAAGTGTGGTGCACAGCTATCATCTGTTTTCGGACCACACATAGCTCTAATGCACCTTTTTTGTGCCTTAAATATCTAGTAATCCCTTATTCGTAGAATTACCCCAAAAAATAATAATTCCGTATTGTAGAAGTGAGGCTAATAGACCATGATAGGCAACAAGTAACGCGTCTATATTTACTTTTCTAGCAAACTGAAAAAGTGCATGGAGAGTTTTTAAGCTATTGCATAGCTTCTATCGCGGGCCTTGAGCGTGGAGACCGAATCCAGAAATTCGGTGACGAAAATAACCTAACACTTAGCAACAGGTCGGACTGTTGCATAGCAACGGAGGAATGACATGTTAAAGTTGCAATTTTGACTGCTTTATTTGAATTTTCATACACGACATCGTATATTTATGGATAGTTTATGAAATTTTCTTACCGTTTTAGCAGTATTTTAGCCATTTCATACTGGGGGGTGTTAGGTTATTTTCGTTATAATTGCATAAGTTGATAAAAAGTGCTATGCAATAGCTTTACCGCGGCAGTCTCCGAGTGCCACACTTTTTTTTTTACACAGCTGTTCTATATAATTTAATATATAATATTTACTTTTATTTCGGAAAGAAATCCATAGAGTGTTAGTAACATAATATGAAAACAACTTATTATCTAGTGTTAGTACCAATCACCCTCTGCACAAACTGCTTTACAATTGGAGAACCGAAACTCTCCGCTACAGTTCTCAGGATGAGGTTGCGACTGCCTCTCACTCGACTTAGTAGCGAAGCGCTTTTTTTGCGCACAATCGCGTGAAAACCGTCGGTACGAGCTTGTGCAAACATTTCCGACGCGCTGCAATAGCGAGGAAGTCTCAACAACATCCTGAAACCATTATTATACTGGTCGCGCAGGACATCTAGCGATCTTTTGGTGTTATTGACCCATAGATTACTCGTGTACAGACTCTGGCAGTAAGCCTTAAAAATTGTAATTTTTACTTGGTCCGTACACCGAGCAAATCTGCGGGCCAACATGTTGCACCGGACGGCGAGTGCCCTGCGCTCCCTCTCTATATCTACATGGTCCTTAAGGTCGTCGGAAAGAAAGTGACCCAGGTATTTAAAAGTGGATACCCTTTTGATCACTGACCCGTTTATTAGAAGCTCGAGTCCCACTTCACGGCATTTTCCGCTAACCTTAAAAACCATGTATTGTCATTTTTTTTTACATTATAAATTAATCCATGTACGGCAGCGTAGGCTTCACAAGTCTTATGCAACTCTCTGATTGCCCCTGCAGACGGAGCCAGCAGCACCATGTCGTCAGCATAGCTGATGTTGTTAATGCTAACCCCATCAACACTGCAGCCGACACGCATGCTGCTGAGTCCCTCTTTGAGCTCATCTACGTAGAGGTTGAAGAGTCTGGGAGACGTCAAACCTCCTTGCCTCACCCCGCATTCCAACCTATACGGTTCAGAGAGCGTACCGTCCCACTTCACATGATTGGTCTGATTACCATACCAGTGCTGAAATAATCCACATATATCCGCAGGTATACCCCTATTTACCATCTTTCTCCAGAGCACATCATTCGAGACCAGATCGAAGGCCCTGGAGAGATCAAGGAAACAGGCGTATACCGGTGTCTTTCGATCTATATAGTATTGAACGGTATGCTTGAGACCTAAAATAGCGCTTTCAGTTGAAAGTCCGGAGCGAAACCCAAACTGCGCATCATGAAGATGAATATAATCATTTAATAAAGTATCAAGCACACCGTCCAACACCTTAGCAATTATTGTCGCAAGGGAAATGGGACGGTATTTACCCTTGTCCGCGATATCGCCCGTCTTGTTTTACACAATGGGAGTCACGATAGTTTTCATCAGATTAGCAGGTAAGTATGCGTGACTAACACACATTTTGAAAAACATAGACAAGACCCGCGGCAGATGCACACCTGCGTGCTTTAAGTGTTCGATACTGAGCCCATCATGTCCTGGAGATTTGCCTCGGCTCATACCGTTAATGATGGAACTTACTTGCTTGGCAGAGAAACGCGTCAGAGGTTTCACTCCACGACTGCTGGGCTCCGAATCTTCCTTCACGAGTGAGGGACCGAGAGGGGATTGTACTAGAAAATGTTCTTTAAACATATTTGCGATTCCCTGGGGATCACTTATGCCTCCCACACTCACAGGGACACCGGGTTTCCCATCCAACTTACTAGTGGATTTCCAAAATTCACTAAACTTTTTACTGGCTCTTTGTTCGGCTAATCTATCCATAATAATTTGCTCACCATTGTTTTGGCAATATTTCAGCCGGCTTTTAAAAACGTTTCGCTTCTCACGCATTTTATCATAGACTGGACCTGAACAGGGGTTTTTTTTTTTTGGGTGGGAAATCATCCAATGACTTCTCCTGCTGAGTAGAGCAGGAGGGCGTGTCAGACTTTTACTGACTAAAACCCACCCGTGTTCCCTCAGTAGCCTGTATGCCAGGGGCTGTGGTATCTCTTTCGAACAAACCCGCACCCCTGGCAGGCATCGGCCCTTGCGGACCCCACCAGTGGTCGCTGACATCTTTGACGGCGCGCGTGTGGAACACAACGCGCCATCCCGTCTACCACTTTTCGGCCGCAGAGGATAGGGAGAGCGGCTGACGCTATACCGACACTCCTCTTCCCCTGCGGCCCCACCATGTCCGCCATCAAACGGTGGCGGCCCCGTCCAGGCCACGGAAGGGAAGAGCGCTGCTCAGAAGCACCGGCACTCCTCCTCTACCGCAGCCCGTAACCCTCAGCCGCGATGCCTCCCATTCGACATCGCGGCCCACCTCAGTTGCGGTGCACCTCACCGCAACCTACTTTTTGGCCGCTACGTCGTCGGCTTTGAGGCAAAAGCCCTGACGAGCGGCCCCACCTTTGGGTTCCTCTTGGCTTCACCGTGGCCGGGATCCACGGTTACTGAGCCCCCCCGCAACGACAATGCGGGAACCCACTCGGGGGGAACCTGAACAGGGTCGGTTGTCAAGTACCCAGGCCTGAAAACTTAATCTGGCCTCGTGATGTGCCTAACATGCTCATTCCACCATATATAATAATCTTATATCTCTATTATATCCCTACTTCCCTACTAATATTATAAATGCGAAAGTAACTCTGTCTGTCTGTCTGTCTGTCTGTTACGCTTTCACGCCTTAACCGCTGAACCGATCGTCATGAAATTTGGCCGAGATATAGCCTGGGATATGGGTAAGGACATAGGCTACTTTTTTACGCGATAACCGACATCCACGCGGGCGGAGCCGCGGGCAAAAGCTAGTATAGAATAATCTTAATTGGGAAGCTCATATGAGCTTTCCAACTAAGACTATTGTCAATATGGATACCTAAATACACAATAACATTTAATTCTTCTATTTCGTTGCCATTGTAATTGACACACAATTTTGGAGCCTTAATTCGTTGGTGGAAATGCATTACTTTGGTTTTCTTGAGGTTGATTATGAAATTATTCATATTAAGTCAATTTATTATGTCAGTAAGAGTATTATTAATGTCAATTTGGTATATATTTAAGTCCTTACATTTTACTAAGGTAGTGCTATCGTCTGCAAACAAAATCATTTGTTGTTGTGTCACTTTTGGCAAATCATTTATGTAAATGAGAAATAAAGGTGGCCCAAGGACGCTACGTTGAGGCACTCCATATTTTATACTTGTCAAATTCGACACATACGTTTGTTCTGTTTTGGTTTTTGCGCACAGTCTAGTGATTTCAGTGCATTGCAATCTATTACTTAGATATGATTCTAGTAATTTTACAATGTTCCCTCTGATGCCATAGCAATGCAATTTGTCTAGCAGGATTTTGTGATCAACATAATCAAAGGCTTTAGTCGTGTCTGTGTAAATAGCGCAGATTGGAGTCTTTTTATCAACAGCAGATATAACATTATTTAAAAGGTCGAAAATAGCCATGTTAATTCAAAGCCAAAGTCAAAACATTTATTTCAATTAGGCACTTAAAAGGCACTTTTGAACGTCAACATTTATAATAAAATAAAATTGATTGTAGTCGCTCCTTCCAAAATGTAATTTCGAATGGAGAAGAATGGGCAAGAAACTCGACCGTTACTCTTTTAAAATGTTTTAAGTACAATATTAAACATAGGTAGTACATACATACATTCATTATATGTGTGAAAAGGATGCACCCAAAATAAAATTACCATACCAAAATAGGTAAAAAGAATGAAATTGAAGCAATACAGATAAATTAATTTTATGATAGATACATCCATATCAGCCGAAAGACGTCCACTGCTGGACATAGGCCTCCCCCAGGCTCCTCCACTTCGACCGGTCTTGTGCTTCCCACATCCAGCGGATACCCGCGGTCTTCGCAAGGTCATCGGTCCACCTTGTGGGAGGCCTTCCTACTCTACGTCTTCCGGTACGCGGTCGCCACTCCAGAACCTTTCGGCCCCATCGACCATCTGTTCTGCGAGCAATGTGCCCTGCCCACTGCCACTTAAGTTTGGCAATTCTTCGGGCTATGTCGGTTACCTTGGTTCTCCTGCGGATCTCTTCATTTCTGATTCGATCGCGTAGGGAAACTCCGAGCATAGCCCTCTCCATTGCCCTTTGGGTGACTTTAAGCCTTCTGATAAGGCCCATTGAACCCGTTTGGCCCATTGGCCCATTGGCCCGAACTTTAGATAGATACATGGTGCTCACATATTTGCAAACATGTAATTGTTTTATTTCTCCGGAAACCGTTTTGTTCTTTGCATAAAATATTATATTTGTGAAAATATTGGTATAAGGAATCATAAATAACAAATTGGGTACTTACGGTGACTGCACAGTTATCAGACATGCTAATTAGTTAGCAGCTAATATAAATGACAGGTCGCGCTGCCACTTCTATGGCTGCGTGCGAACACGGGCATTATTAGTGCAGTAATCATTAAGTACAGTACAATTGTCGAACTTTAGATTCAGTTCTAATGTAATGCAGTATCACTAACACTTTAACAATGCTCTCTGAATATGGATCAACGGAAATTAAAATTTAATCTAAAAACAAGAGAAAGCCGCTTCCCTCAATAACTTTATTCAGGCCCACTCTAAACAATTCGAAGTTAGTCGAAGTTGTGTCGTTCAACGCGAGCAAAAAGGCTAATCTGTAAAACACCATCAAATGTAAATCGTTTGTAGGGACAAAAACCCGAGCAGCGGGCTTAAACAACAAATAAAACGTAAAGAGCAATGAATAGATTAACTGCGGGTTAATATTTGACCTGTATAATTGACAAAGTTGAAGCCCCTCCCCAACGCCGCCGCATGTCACCGTCACGCGTCTACACTACGAGAGCCAAACAGTATAAGCACAAAATGGAAGCTCACGATATTCTTGAAGTAGGATGTAGCTTTATATTAAATAAAATTTACTATAATGTTTATAACTTTTCAGTAGGGCTAAACTTCCGTTGCTTACGTCCGCTGTGTATACGTTCTCATCGTGACCCTGGGTATCAGGAAAACATCAATCTAAATTTATAAAAATTTCGTGTCACGATGTACGTTCGCGATAAACTCCGAAACTACTGAACTGATTTTGATAAAATTTTGTAACCATTTATAATATGGACCATATTATAAATGGTTACAAAATTTTCAAAACTTAAAAGATATAATAGTTTTTATCTTAATTATTGATCTGAATATTTATAATTGCAAATTAAATAATTATTATACGACATTAGCGTGTATTTATCGGTTAGTTCTATAAATTCCTAATAGATGGCGGTTTAACATCTAAGTTGCACAGGTATCCGGCGGATGGCGTCGTATTTATATTATTATACGAGATTTGTGTGTATTTATCGGTTAGTCCTATAAATTCCTAATAGATGGTGGTTTAGCATCTAAGTTGCACAGGTATCCGGCCAGCCATTTTTTTTTGTTTTTTGAAAATATTAATTTGATTGTACCAAAGAATTAGTAAAAAAATGATTCAATGTATTATAATTACTGAGCCACAGCAACGCGTGGCTGAGTCAGCTATATATAAAAGGAGAAACTGACTGACTGGTCAATCAACGCACAGCCGAAACCACTAGAACTAGGAACGTGAAATTTTGCACACGGCTTCCTTTTATAATGTCCCTTACAGCACTAAGAAGAGGTTTTTGGAAACCCCTTCTCTAAACGTCTAAACTACCCCCTAAAGGGGGATTGGGGGGTGTCAAAATTTGTATATAAGAATTTTAGCGGTCTGAGTAACTCGAAACTCAGTATTTATACCTAAAATCAAAAATAAAGAATAACTTGTAACAGTATTTTTCGAAAATCGACCACTAAAGGTGTAAAAAAGGGTAGTCCGTAATACTTTAAATGTGAAAGTTAGTGAAGATAATTGGATCTTTGTTAGTCAATCATGCAAACACGGCTAAACGGATTTGGATGAAATTCGGCACACAGATAGATTAAACCTAGATTAACACTTTTTATCCCAGTAGTAAGTTCCCGCGGGATAATTTTCCACTTCCACGCGGGCGGAGCCGCGGGCGGAAGCTATCTTAATATATATAAATTACGTGTCACGTTGTTTGTCGGCGATGGACTCCTAAACTACTTAACCGATTTTAATTAAATTTGTACGCCGTATGCAGTTTGATCCAACTTGAAAGATAGGATAGCTCACATCTCTATTTATGATCGCCCGGTTGGCGCAGTGGTTAAGCGATTGACTGCTGCGCTGCATGTCGCGGGTTCGATTCCCGCACGGAACAAATATTTGTACGACCTACAACAAAAAAAAAAAAATGGCGGTAGGACGTTCGTCAGCTAGTACATTTATAAAACAAAGTTTGCCGCTGCGCCTGTCTGTCCACAATAAACTAAAAAAAAAAATTTTTTTTTTTTTTTTTATCTTGCAATCGGCTTCGCAAGCCTTTAGCAGATGCGTTCTGTGTTTGTTGGCGTTTCGAGTACGGTCCTCCAGTGGGGGCCATCCCTCTTAATGTTGCTTGACTGGGTCAAGCTATGTCCCATGTGTGCTGCCTTTTTAGTCGACGGTGTTCCAGTGGGTTGCTCAGTACAGAAGCCAGGCTGTTGACGTGGTTTTCAATGCGCATTTTGTATAGTTTTGTTCTGTGTTCAATCTCTTCCTTTACAGTAGTGATTTTGAGGCAGTCATGTAGCTCAGGTTTATTGCACCATGTAGAGTCTAAACTAGGTGAGGGTGATATCAAAGGTGCGGCTAGGATCATCTTTAGCAGCGATGTGGTTGCGCCGTATTCTCCAGAGACTCTTACAGCTCTGGAGAGCAAACACCCCGCCCCGGCGGATGACCTCTCCTTCCCTGACCCACCCAATCCCCAAACCAACTCACTCGAAATTACAGGTCAACAAGTTTATGCGGCCGTGTGCTCCTTTCGAAGTGGCTCCGCCGGCGGCCTCGACGGCCTGACACCTCAACATCTGAAAGACTTAATGTGTTCAGGCGCCGGGGAGGCTGGTGAGTCCCTTTTGAAGGAGCTGACGGCCCTCATCAATCTCATGCTCTCCGGCAATGTGAACGAAGCCGTCATTGATATTTTGTATGGGGCTAATCTATGCGCCCTGCGCAAGAAGGATGGCGGCATTCGTCCCATTGCTGTAGGTTCCACTTACCGTCGTACTGCAGCCAAAATTTGCTGTGCTTTCTACAGCGAAACACTGGCCAGCAAATTCCAGCCCCTACAGCTGGGCTTCGGGTCTAAAGGAGGCTGTGAGGCTGCAGTACACGCATTATCAACTTACCTCAATAGCGGTAAAGGTGAGGTCATCGTTAAGGTTGACATTAAGAATGCCTTCAATTCCGTAAACAGGGACACCTTGTTGACGGAAGTTCAAAAAGAAACGCCCAAAATTTACAGTTTTCTCTACCAATGTTACAGGCACCCTTCTAAATTACTTTATAAAGACAATCTTTTGGAATCAGCCGTTGGTTGTCAACAGGGTGACCCTCTTGGGCCAGTCATTTTTAGTTTGGCAATAAATCCAATTATTCGACAGCTAAATTCTAAATTTAACGTATGGTATTTGGATGACGGAACCCTAGGAGGTGATGTAGACACAGTCTTAAAAGATTTAACTTTTCTAAAAGAAAAATTCAGTTCCATTGGACTAGCCCTTAACCTTTCAAAATGTGAATCTATCTTCCCCAAACCACTGAAAGACAGACTACCATAACAAAATTTTGTACAATAGCACCAGATATCAAAATTACAGAAAGAAACTCTCTTCACCTCTTGGGGCCCCAATTTTTGCGAAAGTTCAGGTATTAAGATTAGTTCTGACTCAGTGAAGGCAAAGATTTTACAAGATGTAAAACAAACTGATAGTGATTCATCAGCATTTGCTACAAGCCAGAAGTTTCACAATAAAAACAACAGAAATTCAAAAGGACCCCGCTGCTATACATGCAACAAGTATGGTCATAAAAGTCCAGAGTGTAAAACCAAACCTAAAAAGGCTCAGAAGACTAATGCGGATAAGCAAACTAGCTCTCATTATGCTGCAGTGTTTATTGCTTCTTCTGACTACTCCGATGCCTGGTATGTTGATTCTGGTGCTTCAGTACATATGACTAAACATAACAACTTACTAAAAGAAGAAACAAATGCACCCATAAAAAGCATTAAAGTAGCAGATAGTAAAACACTACCAGTTCAAAGCTCAGGAAAATTAAGCTTATGTGTTTATAATGAACGAGGCCAACAAAATGAAATATTATTTACTAATGTGTTATATGTGCCTGGACTTGCTGCCAACCTGCTGTCTGTAAGTCAAATTATTCGAAATGGTGGCCAAGTAAAGTTTGATAAGAATGGCTGCGTTATTCTGAACAGAAAGAATATAATAGTAGCAACAGCAAACTTAATAAATAATATGTACCGGTTGAATATGCCTAATGGCTATGCATGCATATCTGATGTTATTGAGCAAGACACTTACCTGTGGCACCAACGGCTGGGTCATCTGAATCTTCAAAGCATGAAGAAAATGACTGATAATACAGCTGATTTAAACTTATGTCAAGTTAAAGAGGATGTTAAATGTATAACGTGTCAAGAAGGAAAACAAACACGTCTGCCTTTTAAAAGTCAAAAGTCACAGAGTAAGGCTCTTCTTGAATTGATCCATTCAGATGTCTGTGGACCAATGGAAAATCAGTCTTTAGGTGGAGCCAGATATTTCGTGACGTTTCTTGATGACTACTCTAAGAAGATATTTGTGTATACGCTTTCTAAAAAGTCAGAAGTCTTAGAAAAATTCAAAGAATTTAAAAAACAGGTCGAGAATCAGTTGAATAGTAGTATAAAAATTCTCAGATCTGACAATGGAATGGAATATGTGAACAGAAATTTTTCACGTTTTCTTAAAGATGCTGGAATAATACATCAAACAACCACACCATATACACCAGAGCAAAATGGAACAGCCGAACGCATGAATAGAACGCTAATAGAAAGAGCAAGATGTATGCTGTTAAATGCCAATTTACCTAAAGTCTATTGGGCTGAAGCGATTCATACAGCAGTCTACATTGTCAACCGATCTCCGACGAAATCTCTGTCTTTTAAAACACCAGAAGAAAAGTGGACTGGTCAGAAACCCAAAGTCGGTCATATGCGTACATTCGGATGTGAGGCTATGGTTCATTTACCAAGAGAAAAGAGAAAGAAATGGGACTCAAAATCACAAAAATTAATCTTTATTGGGTATTGTGAAAATACAAAAGGATATCGGTTCATAGTACCTAACTCAAGAACAGTTATAAAAAGTAGAGATGCAGTATTTCTAGAGTCAACAATCAAAAGAGATTATGTGCCCATTGAATTAACTACAAATGAAAAATCTAATGACAAAGAAGACAGTGCAGAAATCTCAAGTGATGACTCGTTCAACAGTGTGACTGAAAATAAATCACAATCAGACGACGAGTATATCCCTGATGAGAGTATAGAATCTTCACCTGAAAGAAATATAACAGTAAGAACAAGAAGTCAAAAATTAAAAGATAGAAAAATAGAAGAAAGTTCTTACCTGTGTTGTGATGAATTATCCTACAATGAGGTTCCTGAAAACTATGAAAAAGCATTAAAATCTGATGATGCCTCAAAATGGATAAAATCAATCAAAGAAGAACTTGATGCTCATCAGCAAAATAATACATGGACATTAGTTGAAAGAACCCCGAATATGCGATTAATCGGATGTAAATGGGTGTTTCGCATCAAAGAAGAATCTACTGGTCCACGTTACAAATCTCGACTTTGTGCGAAAGGATACGCACAAGCCAAAGGTATTGATTACCAGGAAACATTCGCTCCAACTGTCAGGTATGATTCCATCCGTATTTTACTATCAGAGGCTGCCCAACATAATCTTCAGATAATTCAGTTAGACATTAAAACAGCTTTTCTGTATGGTGAACTTGAAGAAGACATATATATGATTGTTCCTGAAGGCGTGACCTGTGATCCAAATAAGGTATGTAAACTTAACAAATCTCTATATGGCTTAAAACAAGCGCCCAGATGTTGGAATACAAAATTTGATGCTGTTTTAAAGAAGTTTGGGCTAGTCAATAGTAAAGCTGATCAATGTGTGTATGTTGGCACTATTAATGGAACAAAATGTTACCTGTGTTTATATGTTGATGATGGATTAATCTTTTCAAAAGATAAATCAGCATTAAAAGAGTTAATTGATGATTTACAGTCAATATTTGAAGTAAAAACTTGTTCACTCACCAACTTTGTTGGTATGGAGATAGAGGAAAGTGACAAGTATATTATTATACATCAATCTAACTACATCGATAAGTTACTAAATAGATTTAATTTGAGCAATGCTAAACCCAACAGCGTTCCAGTTGACCCAAACATAAAATTAGAAAAAGGAGAAGGTGAGACGGAAAAGAATATTCCATACCGGGAAGCAGTTGGATCACTGATGCATTTAGCTACAGTAAGCCGACCTGATATCTCATTTGCTGTAAGCCTGGTGAGTCGATTTTTAAACTCTTTTAATGAAAGTCACTGGAGTGCTGTGAAGAAAATTCTCAAATATCTTAAAGAAACAAGAGACTATGGTCTGTGCTATAAAAGGACATCTGAGCCTAATACAGTAATAGGTTACAGTGATGCAGATTATGCTAATGACCCCAGCACAAGACGTTCAGTCACTGGATATGTTTTTATGAAAAATGGTGCTGCAGTCACTTGGGCCAGTCAGAGACAGCAGACAGTGGCCCTGTCGACCACTGAGGCAGAATTTATGGCAGCTTGTGCTGCAACCAAAGAGGCTATATGGATTAAACAATTATTGTGTGATATTGGTGTGTTCAACCAAAAATCGGTTTGTTTAAACTTAGACAGTCAAAGTGCCATAAGTGTAATTAAAAACTTTAATTTTCACAAACGGTGCAAACATATAGATATTAAGTTTCATTTTATTAAAGAAAAATATTATGCTAAAATAATTTATTTAAACTATGTGTGCAGTAGTGAGCAGCTTGCAGATATGTTAACCAAACCTTTATGTAAACCAAAACTTTGCTATCTTAGAGATAAAATTGGAATCAAATCCTGCCATGTAGTCACAAATACTTAATTACTTATTGTTTCAATGTTAAGTTTATTTTTGTTTGAACTTTAAAACGGAAGAATGTTTTTTAGGAAGGCTTTAATTTAGGAGGAGTGTTGTATTTAGTTAAAATTCAAGCCTTTTATTATCTATGTAAACGGACACTAATAAATAGTAACTTTGTGTCACTACACTACTGCTCCGTGGACATCCCTAGCTACGGGAATTGTAATATTGCACATTATTAAACTTTTCTGCTTTTATCTAAATTAATAAGTTATTTTCATTAAACCTCAACAAAATAGAACAAAAACAATACATTTTGGGGTTACCCATACTTAGAACTGAAACTCAAAAAAAAAAAAACATCAAACCCATACTTGTGGGGTATCTATGGATAGGTTTTCAAAAGGTTTATTCAAAATGATAATGAGGTTTCTAATATCAAAAAAGGGGTAATTTGCCATAATCGTGCTACACAGAACATAACTATTGCTTATTATAAAATGTAGTTGTATAATTTTTATTATTGTCAGTATTGCCAATGTTTTAAATCATACAAATGGAATATTTATGTTCTATTACTAGCTATTGTTATTATGTTGTAATAATTCTGAGTTCTCTTGGACAACTGTCCAAGAGTTGAAATCAAATGTCTGTAGGATAATGATGATTCGTAGCAATATAAGGGATAATGTTGATGAAATACTTCGATACTGTTTCCATTGAGTTTCTTGTCCTTCTTCTCCATGAAGACCTAGTTATGGAACAGACGATTAGCTTTCTGATGAAATACTGACGAGCGTAATTTAAATAAATGTGTGGTCTTGTCTTTCTATGCTTCACTTCATGAAATTATTTCCTTACAAACCACATTCATAAGAACCTTCATATACAGTAAATAAGCAGTAACCATTCTGATATTCAAAGCTTGAAATTTGTTTTATATATATACACTTATAAAATACCCACATATACACTCTCGTGCCTCTAGCACCACTCACCCGGCTCGAGCCGTCACATATTTATCTAGAGCCAATCTCCAGCTTGAGACTGTAAGTGTTTGGTTGGGTGCAGGGCAGTCGACCACGCCTGTATCGGGATTGCAACGTTCGTTCGTACAGTTTGCGTTTTTTTAAAATTTACGTCTTTGCCGAAAGTGACTCATAGTCAAAATTCATTTATTTACGTTATACGACCGTCTTTGAGTCACAGAAATTCATTATATGTACCAAATAAAACTTTAATTGGTCTACTGGATTCGGATTAAATCAGACGATTTGTTTTTGTTTTGTATTTTAGACAGACAGATACGTGAGTGATCCTATAAGGGTTCCGTTTTCCATTCAAACGTACGAAACTAAACGAAAACTAATTTCTATCTATCTTCTATCTTCTTCTATATATATAAAAGGAGAAATTGACTGACTGACAAATCAACGCACATCCGAAACTACTAGGACTAGGAACGTGAAATTTTGCACACGGCTTCCTTTTATAATGTAGGGGCGGACTAAGAAGGGGTTTTTGGAAATTCGACCGTTAAGGGGGTGAAAAGGTGGGATTTTGTTTGTATGAAAAATGTTATTCCTTGAGTTTGAACTTGAAACTCGAAACATGGCTCAAATACTTATTTAAGTAAATTATAAAGTTGGTTATTTATCGTTTTTATAAACTACTCCCTAAAGGAGGATTGGGGGGTGTCAAAGTTTGTATGGAAGAATTTTAACGCGTTGTCTGATTAGTCATTAGTCATTTATTCATTAACAATAATTTGTATCGAAACACTCGATTATTATCACATTTGCGCTAATTACTAAAGTCTAAACAAAATTGCACAGTTCAATTTCTTCGCTCAATTAATGAAACAAATGAGCATCGCTTACGTAGAAAATCAGACAAATGATTGTCTCGTCGGGATGCCTCCCAAACACAGCCTCCGATCACAGGCCTGTGGTATTTAGGTGGGTACTAAGCGAGTTCTAGATGTGGTGCCACCACTTAAACTCAAACTCAAAGCATTTATTTCAATTAAACCATTTACAGGCACTTTTAAACTGTCAAAAAATCGATCAGTTGAAAAGTTTAAGCTAGTTGCCCATTCTAAAATTCCCTTTTTCATATTATAAAATCTTGGGAACATTATTCTTGTTGCTTCTGTATGTGAGAACAATGTTAAAATAAAACTAAATATAAGATTAAAAATAAGCCCTGGAAGTTAGGAGATGACCAGTCTCAACAGTGCCCTTTCACAAACTTGATGCGTGGATCAGCACTATCCAGCTCAACCATTTTGTAGAGAACCGAATGATCTAACACACGCGCCACCATCAGTGAGACATTTAAGTGAACATGACATACTCTCAACTGCCCTGCTTTTTCAAGTCAACGTACAGTAGCCCCCACTAATGGTGCCCCAATCTCAAAAAGCAATAGATTGACACTTCGCTTTAACTTACGACCTTCTTATAATAAGCAATTTCTATAGGCTATAATACTATAGACACACACACTCTCATACGTTTACAAATGAATGTATTTCCTAAATTCAACCGTTGAAGCAAATGGCATGATAGCTGAGCGGTTACCGCACTTGATTATCGCGTTTGAGCGCAGCGAGTCGCGGTTTCGAATCCCACTCGCTGCTTTTTATTGTTTTAAAAATCACTTTTGAGTATAGTTTCTTGTTCTGTTCGTCGTATTCACTAAACTCGTAAAACTTTATCATTATACCCACAGAAACCTAAATAAATTTAAATGATTTAAGTACGACTCATTCACCGCGACTTATAGAACGGTGTTGGTTGATATTGTGTGCTAGTGACGTGTGTTTCATCTATTAGCGTTCTTCTAATTTATTTTAAAATGTAAGCAAATTTAAATATAGAAATGAAAGCGAATATTATTGCGCTGCATAAAAGTGGACTTAATACCTATATCACAAATACCTATGTGATGAAACCGGACTGAGTGTGAGTATTATGATTTAAATATTTTATTAAACATTTATTTAATTAAAGTATAACTGCTGATCCTTGTAGTTATTTTAAAACGTTTTATAAATATCATAATGTCTAAATCGTGGTCTAAATAGAATAAAAATATAAAATTTCGATGTAAATTTATTTCCTAGATTATAGAACGATGAAAATAACATTATACTTAATATTTATGTGAAATTGCCCTTTTAAATAATTTTGTTTCTAAATAGTAGGTAAAACATAAAGTGTGTATTTTGCTTAGTAGCCTAACATTACCCCTTTTTTGTTTTAGTGAAATACTGTGAGTCGGTGGGTGAAAAGATACGAGGAAGGCGGTAGCCTTGCCCGTGGAAAGCAAAGTGGAAGACCCCAGCTCCTATAACAGGAACACGTTCAGTGAATTTGAAACAAGTGGTTTCAAAACGACAAGACATTTTGCCGAATTATTCGACACATCTTTACGAACCGTGCGCCGTGCACTCAACGCAGAAGGCCAGCTCGAGAATCTGCTCAAAAAACATAGTTAACGGAAAAAACATTAACATTAAGTTATAAATTACAAATATTTATTTATTTTAGTAATATTCAAATAATATTTTGTCTTATCCGTAATCTGGATTATTTTGAGGTTTAGTTTCAATCTTCTTTTCGGAATGAAAATGAACACTTAAGCTATAACCTCTATAAGTCCTATTAAATACGATTTGTTAACTTTGAGGTTTGAGTTAGAACGAACTCACTCGCAGTAGAATAAAAGTAGTACTACTGAGTCATTTAATTGTATTGTGACAACTTGTCTGCATTTGTTACTTTTACGTGGGTAGATTTTTGTAGAATGTTGTGATTTATTTAGAGTACCGACACACAGTAGTAATCAGCACAATATTATTATATTACTAAGATACAATAGCCTGATTATCATAGTTCACCAACTAGCTTATTTACTTCAATAAATTGTTCTTTATCAGAAAATAAACTGTTTTAACAAGAAGTTATTATTAGTTATTTTTATACATTCTTCATGAAGTTATAACGAATAAACATTTTGTAATCATTTATTATTGGTAAACCTTTATTTTACTCCCTCCCATTGGGAGGCCTGTGTCCCAGCAGTGGGAACGTTTATAGGCTGAGTATGTAAACCTTTATTTAAATAACAATACGAGTAATAATAAAAAAATGTTATATTATTATTCTGGTATATTAATAAATCGAATAATAAAAGAACAGATGAAGATGATTGTTAAAAAGAAAAATTAAAGCTTCATCGCGAGATTTGAACCCAGACCTATGAGTTTCTTAATCCAAGACGATACGCTGCACGCTACCGGAACTCAAATTATAAAAGTAAATTTTAGCAATGGTATGAACCGACCAGGGTCATGTCTGTCGTCGCCGACGGTATATATAAAATACATAGATTAACGCCAGTGTGTGAGTGGAGCGGTGAGTTTTGTGTTAATACATCACTTATACACACAGCTGTAGGTACGGCCCGGACCGCCACTTCATAGCAATATAGCCCTTAGTACACGACTGCATTAGTGAATCTTGATAGTACATCAAAACAACACAACAAACGGATGCATGGTACTCTTTACAAAATTTTAACAAAATGCTTCTAAATTATACAAAACTGTAGTTTGCAATGTATTTGAGTTAATAATAAAATTTGATTTCCTAAAAGAAAGAAAAACATTTAATATACATTGAAGTATTCAATGAATAAAACTTGGTTTAGTAAAAGTAAAAACATGTTCGTAATATCAGAAAAAATAAAAAAGGGAAGCATCGCGTCCAAATTTTGACTAGTAAGCTCCAGGTGGCTGTGGAGCACTAACTTGCATGTCCTTAGTTGGTCTCTTGAACTAGTGGAACAGACATGAATTACATTCGTTGGGTACGTTCATGAGTGAGAGTCCCTGGTTGTCCACTAATTTGCGAAATTGTTTAGAAGGATAAAGTTGTCAGAATAGGGTTGTCATGAACAACCCGTAGGACCATGAAGGACCGTGTTGTGCCAATAATTGTGACGAAAAAGGTACCGGACACGGTGACGACACGAAGACGAGATGAGCGCGACAGACCCGGGACCCAAATAATTTGTAAACCGACTTGTTAATCCACAGACAAAAGCCTTTGATCTGGAGCACAAACTTCCGCGCCTCCTCTCTCCTTCGCGCACCGCACGGCCCCCGCCCGCCCCCTGCCGGTCCACGATTAATGTTAGTAGGAATTCGAACGCTTTTATCTTCAGAAAGCGAACACTTTTGCGGACTTTTTAATTCTCGGGCGATGTCGTGCGCACTTTGCGAAGTTCGTACACTTGTGGAGCGATTGATATTATTTCATTTTGTTGGAGAACTTTCGGACAAGGACTTTTAAACGGACGGCGACGTGCGAAGGCAAGTTCAAGTAGATTGACTTTGAATATTTGGTATTTTATCGTGATATCCATACAACAGATCGTTTATGACGGTTTTAGATTTAATATAGTATTTGAAAAGCCTTGTGGCTAACATTAACAATAATGTTAGAATGATTTAATAAAAATAAAAATTCAATTCTAGCGCGCTATTCTATTGAACTTACGATCAGCTACTGAATTTGAGACAAACAGCTATACCGATGCACGTATGGGCGCCAAATCGTAATTTGATTTTAGTTCTAAGCTTGTTTTTATTATATTCTACTTAATCTAACGTCCATATCATTTACTAAATTAATATGAATGCAGAATAAGTGATGCTGAATGCAGATTTCCTCAATAAACTTGACCGTCTTCTAAATAACTGCATTCGAATTGTATTCAATCTTCGTAAATATGACTATGTGTCCGCGCACCGGTTGCTTTTAAAATGGCTACCCATCCGTCAGCGCAGAGTTGAGGGCTCTGTCAATGTTGTTTTTCATACTCGAAAAACCCACTCCTCATTCTCACCTGACTTCTCAGGTTCAATACTTGTGCTCTGCGCTTGGTAAAAACCTTCGTTCCACCAATAATCGTGTTCTACGATGTCCCTCTCACCGCTCTGGTTTAATTCGATTTTCTTTCTTTGTCCAGGCGGTCTTTCTTTGGAACGCGCTCCCTCTGAATATCAGGATACCAGTCGGTTATCGTTTAACGTTAAGGCGGAAAAAGTTGACAGAATCATCCCAGCGCTGATATGCTAGATTCGTTTTCTCCTCTACCTATCGTTATTTCTCAAGACAAAGTTTATTTTTGTTATATATATGTATGTATTGTTTTTTTAGTTACCTATCTCTCATGTTGCACCTGCCATGTTTTGTCTCTGCATCACGCCAAGGTTTACTGGTAGTATATGCCTAGGGCATTTTTTATTCACATTAAGTCCGCCTTTGTATAGTATGTTTGTACTAGTGCATTAAGTTTAAGTATATATTGAGTTTTTATTTTGATGTATTTAAAATAAAGAGGTTTCCGGTTTTTTTTGGGTGGGAAATCATCAAATGACTTCTCCCGCTGGGTAGAGCAGGAGGGCGTGTCAGACTTTTACTGATTAAAACCCGCCCGTGTTCCCTCAGTTGCCCGTGTGCCAGAGGCAGCGGTAACTCTTTCGAACAACCCGCTCCCCTGGCAGGCATCGGCCCCTGCGGACCCCACCAGTTGTTGCTGACATCTCTGACGGCGCGCGTGGAACACAACGCGCCGTCTCGCCTACCACTTTTCGGCCGCAGGGGATAGGGAGAGCGGCCAACGCTGTACCGACACTCCTCTTCCTTTGTAACCATAACTAGTAAAGAAAAGCCTCACACAAGGTGGAAAGATGACCTGGTGAAGGCCGCACCCATGCGGCCCCACCGCGTCCGCTATAAAACGGTGGCGGCCCCGTCCAGGCCACGGAAGGGAAGAGCGCTGCTCAGCCGCGATGCCTCCCATTCGACATCGCAGCCCACCTCAGTTGCGGTGCACCTCACCGCAACCTACTTTTACTCACTACGTCATCGGTTTGAAGGCAAAAGCCCTGACGAGCGGCCCACCTGTGTGTTCCTCTTGGCTTCACCGTGGGTGGGAGACCACGGTTACTGAGACCCCCGCAACCACAATGCGGGAACCCACTCGGGGGGGAAGATGTTTCCGTTTGAATTTATATCAAGTTTATATTCTGATAGTTCCTTTTGATTTATTTGCAATATTGTGCGTTTTTGGTTCACGTTACTTTAAGTTACTATTTTGGTATGTACGAGTATTAGGGACTTATCTAGACACATCCACTTGAATGATTTAGTATGTTACGGAATTATTTTGACAAAATATCCGCTTGATTCTACTTGGCGGTAAAGTGTGGCGGTAATTTTGTGAATAAAGTGACATCCTATTTGTTCGCTGCTCGTTAAATCAACACCTTGACTTGAAGTAAGGTATTTTCTCTCTTAAACATTTTCCTGCCATTTCCTATCGCTGTGTGTTTGTGTAATATATTGATGTAAACTAATATGTTTGACTCCGACAATGACGGCTGATGCGCCGACTTATATATGTCCAGTGTGATGATACCAAATGTGCATAATGTGTAACGCTACCGCGGCCGGTCTCGCATGCTTGTTCTCCCGAGGGTTGCGGTCTCTCCGGCGGGCGCGGCGCATACATACCCGCTCCCGCTCCACCCTTCAGCGTGACTCACCTTGTAACTCCCTGGCACGTAACACATGCCGCGACGCCAAGGAACAAAATCAAGTGGTCATGCGTTCAGTATTAATTACCTTTTGCTGCTCGACCGGAGCTCGTCGGTGATTTTTCCCGTGAACCCTAGAGACATTCAGGTAGTTAGCCACTTAGACTCGTTCCCCTGTACTAAATACGAGACGATAAAACAAATACTTGGGTTCGAACAACGGTAATTATAATATGAGTGGAGTGACTGTAGGAATCAATCATCATTCATATGTGGCGGTGAAGTGCTCTTCTCTTGCCACACTCTGTTATCTGCGTGCTAGGAGAGACCGAGTAATGAATAATTTCGGTATTATAATTATGATACATACCCAAATAATGTACACAAAATAATCGAACCGGTGGTAAATTGAGTAATTTTACAGCTCTCATAATGTCGTACAGCCATATACGGATAAGTTGTGGTCTCTACGACGACGAGCTGACTGCGCTTGGACAATATTAAATATTGCTTCGGAATGTAGTATAGGCTACGAGTGCTACGACTGCTACGAGAGTGCTACGAATGAGTAAGCGGCCTCGTTCTCGTAGCTATTTAGTACTTTAGTGTGTCTTACCAATACCAGTTTGAACTCCACGTTAACTTGCAAGATAGGTTTTCCTCGTGCTTCTCAGTTAGGCTACATCAGCTTCTTCCTAGTTACTTCTTATGACTTTCATTAAACCAATTATTACTCAACCAATCAACTCAGCATATCGCAGTCCACTTCTAGACATACGCCTCCGAATACTCACCTTTTTGAATGAAAACGAGGCTAAGGTAGTATGTAATACATTTCAATGGGAAATTATAAGTGCAGCAAGAAAACTTTACTTTAGCAGCTGATGATTAATCTATTGTCTTTACTATTCCAACAGAATATCAAAAAACCAGCGTCAGTTTACTACTGCAAATATATAAAAACATTTATTCTCTCCACATAAGTTATGAACTTAATGTTAAACTTAGTAGTGCACGAAGAAGGAGCTAACTTTGTGAGAAACTGGTGACTGAGGTAGATTTATTTAAAAACCTGTCTTACAGGTCACCAGGGCCCTCCCGCGGTCCGATGCCTGATGTTTGGATACACGAAATAATAACAAAACAGGATACATAACTAACCAAAAATTATAGAAACAATATATTTAGTAACATACTCGTAATAATAATAAAAAACATTCTGGCAATACCAGAGGGTGTGTAACTGGAGCAAGTTTAAATATGACTCAGAGTTACCGATAAATAAATTTACTTCTGAAAAAAAAACTTTTTAATAAAAAAAACTCAACCACATTATTCATGTAAGCATGTAAGAAATTCCTAAAGGATCGCACGATAAGCCGTCGTATCTTGTTGAGACAGTAAAAGAACGCCTGAAAGATAAAAGAAAATATAATTAAATACATATCCAAAGTCACCGCCTTCCGAACTTAGTTATTGGGGTTGGACAAAGCAGGTTTATTATTTTTTACTTTTCGGTTTTTCGGCGGTTTAATTTTTTAATTAAAAAGTTTTTATTTTATAATTTTTTGTGGCTATAATCTACTAATTACTACATGCTTAATTTTTCGTTACTTTTTTTGTAATGCACAACTCAGTATTATGATATGTGAGTAAACAATCTATCATCCCCTGTTTTCTTACCCTTAGGGTTGGAATTTTTCTTCAGAATTTATATGGGACCAACTTCGGGTATACCCTTTCCAATAAAAAAAGAATTATCAAAATCGGACTACTCTGGAAAAAGTTGTGCGTGGTCATACATAAAAAAAAAAAAAATATACGCGTCGAATTGAGTAACCTCCTCCGTTTTTTCGTCGGTTCAATGATAACTCAGCGACTAATGTTGTAAATACGCAACTTATTCCCCCTTATTACAAAACAAGGTTTTTCTTTAGGTATGGCTTAAACTATCGAGCCTGTTTTTGAAATAAGAACTTAGAACTGAAATAGAATTACAGCTCCTTTTTCAAAACTGTCAATTTAGCACTGGACTAACTTGTCAGTTTTGTAAAAGGAGCTGTATTTCGATTTCAGTTAGGTTCTAATTTAAAAAACAGGCTCGAAGGTTTAAACCATACCTAAAGAAAAACCTTGTTCTGTAATAAGGGGGACTAAGTTTTAGAGATTTCACATCAGTCTGCTAATATAATTAAACTCCAGCCTCAAAATTAGCCATCAAACTTTTTTATTCAGCAACTAAATTAATAAATCATGTATTGTTTTCGTACCGCGGTAGCAGCCACCGAGTGCTAGATCCCCTCTATTGTTGGTAAATAATTTAGGTTTTTTTTTTTTTTTTTTTTTTTTTTTTTTTTTTTTTTTTTTTTTTTTTTTTTTTTTTGGGTGGGAAATCATCAAATAACTTCTCCCGCTCTGGGTGGAGCAGGAGGGCGTGTCAGACTTTTACTGACTAAAACCCACCCGTGTTCCTTCAGTAGCCCTTAAGCCAGGGGCTGTGGTGTCTCTTTCGAACAAACCCGCACCCCTGGCAGGCATCGACCCTTGCGGGTCCCATCATTTTTTGTGCTGACATCTCTTTGAGGCGCGCGTGGAACACAACGCGCCGTCGACTTGGGCTTGGTCCTTACCGGACAGCGAGCTACCCATTACTCGCCGTCCGCAAGCCCATGCCTACGGTGGCCGGAAATCGGCCTGGGATTCCCGACGCCCAGGGCGTCTCCGTATCCTGCGGCGGCTGGGGTCGCGAGGGCGCATATGCTGCCTCTCCCTCACGTGCGCCGCCTCCCTCTTCGCGAGCATCACTGCTTCGCTGAAGGAGGTGACGGCTCCCCATGCCCTCTCGCTCCGTACCATGGCCTGGACCAGGGCCGGACGCGAGAGATCGCCGCCGCCGATCGCCTCCACGAGGACACGGCGGTGCTCCGCCCAAGCAGGGCAGACCGCCACCGTGTGCTCCACCGTGTCCTCAGGGCGATCTTCGCAGTGGAAACACCCGGGCGTTTCCTCCCGCCCTATCCGAAACAGGAACCTCCCGAAACAACCGTGTCCGGTGAGGACCTGCGTCAGGCGGAAGGTGAGGACGCCATGCCGCCTCTCAAACCACTCCTCAAAGAGGGGACTTACCGCCGCAATCGTGGCGTGCCCAGCACTGGGTTGCGACAATCGCTCTCTCCATGTCACCATGAGATCCCGCCGGAGCTCTGTCCGCTGTGCCGCGATTTCCTGCGGCTATATTTATTAGGAAATTAATAATTTGGGTTAGGTTATGTTAGAACAGTGACCAATAATACTAGGGAAGTGAAACTCACTCTGTTCAAGGCGTTTTGCCAGTCCTTTTACACGTGCAACCTGTGGGTCAGGCATACGCAGAGGGTCTACAACGTTCTTCGCGTACAGTACAATAACGCCTTTAGAGTGCTGATGGGGCTTCCGCGTTTCTGTAGCGCATAAAACTCAAAGTCAAAGACAAAGCATTTATTTCAATTAGGCACTTAAAAGGCACTTTTGAACGTCAACATTTACATTTAAACGGAATTGATTCTAGTCGCCCATTCCAAAATGTAGTTTCGTATGGAGAAGAACGGGCAAGAAACTCCACCGTTACTCTTTTAAAATGTTTTACATTCAATTTATCATAGTACATTCATTATATAATTATATGTGAAAACGATGCACCCAGAATAAAATTACTATACCAAAAAAGGTAACAAAATGCAACTGAAGCAATAAAGATAAATTAATTCTATGATAGATACATGGTGCCCACATATTTACAAACATTGTAAGAGTAAATATACGATTTTCCTAGAATATTAACAAGAAATACATACATACTCAGCCTATAACGTTCCCACTGCTGGGACAGGCCTCCTCTCCATGAGAGGGAGTGGGCCGTAATCTACCATGCGGGCCCAGTGTGGGTTGGTAGATGTCACATGTCTTTGATTTTTTTGTTCTAGGACATGCCGGTTTCCTCACGATGTTTTCCTTCACCGTTTGAGAGCAGTGGTGATGAAATTATTTACACAAAGTAATGCGCCTGTCTGGGTTCGAACGCACGACCTACAACTCGTAAGTCGCGGCCGTTACCACTGGTCCACCACTGCTCTCAATATCACTGCTCTCAATATTCTGTAGCGCATCGGGCATGTTTGCTTATGGTAACATGTAAATAGCTAGGTGACTACATGAAATTAGAGCTTTAATTGAACCATTATTTGATGACAATAATAAGATAATTTTATGTTCATTTATAGTAGATTCACTCATCAATTCCTTATGCTAACGTATAAAAATTACAAAGAGTTAGCGACGACAGATGGACTAAAACCACAACAAACTGGTATCCTATCAACAAACAGAGAAAACGTGGGAGACCCTACAAGAGATGGAGTGACGACATATCAGGATTAATAGGAAAAACATGGAGCAGACTAGCTAGAGACAGAACAAGATGGAGACAGATGGAGGAGGCTTTTACCGCACTAGGCGGTCCTTATGATTAAATAATGATAAATATTAATCAATAATACTTAATAATTAATAATAACAATGAATAAAACTTACTAATGATTAAGAATTTTATTTTTCTAATAACCAATGATTATGTTTTTTTTATTTTTTTTTATTAAATTGAAATGTATTTTTAATAAAGTAATAATAACAATGCATGTATTGTAACGATTGTAAGTAATCAATAAAAGCTTTTTATTATATTATTATTTATTTATTATAACGTATAAAAATGTAGGTGACCATTTTAAATTAGAGTACGTTGAAATTATTTTATAGATGCAGTCGATACACCTATAAAGCTGGCAATGCGAGGACATAAATGACATTTTAAGAATTATCACGTTGCTATGTCATATTACCAGTAACTTGTTTTACAATATATGGTCGCTTGAAAAAAATATTTGACGTGAAAATTCATCGGTGACCAATTTATTTATTTAAGACGAGAATGACAATTTAAAGAAGCTGCGTTAATTAGCATCCCTTTTCAATGACAATGCTATATTACTACTACTACTGACTCATGTTCTGCAGAACAAGAATTTCGCCGTTCTTGACATTTGTCTCCTTTATTGACTTGTTCAAGTTGGTTTGGTTGTTATTTTTGACTTGTGAGCCAATAAAATAAGACATTGACTCGTACAATTAAACAGCAATCAACTTCGGCTCTGTACCGATCCCGTCCATCGCCCGTCCTATCCCGTCCCACTTCATCCCATCACGCCGCAAAAGTAATTAGCCACTGTAATTGTGTTCTAACCAAATTTAAATTTAGACATATTAGCTGGACAAATGTTCCACCAACATAATATGTGATGCTAATCGCTTTTCATTCACTGGCTTTAGAACCTTTCATGAAGCTAATTACAGACTAGAATTATATTAACAGACAGCTGTGCTGCTGGGGAGTTTGTTGCGCCACTTCTTCTTCCCAGCTAAAGCACTAGGAAGTGTCGAAGGGTGGGCGTTTTTGGGGGACTGTCTTATGTATTTTGACGTTCGAAAAGTGCTGATTCTCAGCCTAATTTGAATAAATGACTTTTGATTTTGATTATATGCTTAATTTTCAATATATACTCATGTATTAATAATCTGTTCACTGTATTAGTCATTTAGTAGTAAACCGCGATCACCAGTAGACTATTATGGAAACTAATTTTTCAGATGAGTTTTGTTTAACTCGGCGCAAAACAGTAAATCACTACTCGTATTGATTGAATTAACACAAAAAGAAATATGTAACTTTTAACGCGTTATTGAGTGTATTTTGTATATTAGTGTTGCTATGGTCAGTCGAGACAGTTGTGTGTCGAGCAGGCAAACACACGAGCGCTCACGTGAGAACCCGCGGCGTGCGTTACAGCTGACAGAAGTAATACTCAAACAATTTATATGATCCATACTTGAAATGGATTGCACGATTTTTGTCATAATTGTCCCTTACACCAATTTGCATTGTCATACTATAAGCATTGTTAACGTTACACCTATTTGAATCGAATTATTTTTAGGATCGGTGCCCGTTGCACCAATTTGCTCGTGAGAAGCAAAGAATATTTATCCCTGATACCTTTATTTACACACACTTCTAAGTTCATAACATAAAATAACACGTGCTTGCACTATTACCATCCTTTTCTGTCTCACAACGTCTTTGTGTGTGCGAAAGAGAGGATGATAACAATGCGAAAGCAGCGCGCGGGCATCAAAAAAGTCGCTATCGATTATAGATTAACTTCTTATTGACCCGTCATAGTTACATGCACACCGAGTGCTTGCTGTTTTGAACGAGAAGTGCGAAAATTGACTGTTTGGAGTTAGACGCAATGGTCTAGTTACATGCAATGTGGTAGAAAGAATCCTCGTCCCTACGTCGTAACCGTTATGGAGCACAAGAATTTCATTGACTGGGACCCCGTTACAGAAGAACTGTTTCCACAAAAGACGAAGCGTACCAGCGGCTCAATAGACTGATCTCTAAGTCCTTGAAAAGTGACCTTCGCCGATTTAATACGGACCGTATTAACGACGCGATAGAGCGGAACAAGGGCTCCAATAATTTTGCAAGAGATCTATCTATTGGGCAGAGCCAGCTAGTGAAACTGAAGACCGAAGATGGCAGAATAGTATCCGCCAAACCTGAGCTGTTAAGAGAGATCGAGATCTTGTATGGACAGTTATACACGTCAAACAGTAACCCCATTATGAGTCTGGCAAACGACCCAAGAGCAAGATTGATCCGACACTACACCTAAGACATTCCGAACGTCAGCTTGTACGAGATTAGGATGGCTCTGAAGCAGCTTAAAAACAAGAAGGCGCCGGGTGATGACGGAATTACGGTCGAACTCCTGAGGGCCGGTGGAACACCCTTTCTTAAGGCCTCCCAGAAGCTGTTCGATTCCGTCATACTCGAGGGCAAAACGCCACAGGTATGGGACGGAGGTGTGGTGGTACTCTTCTTCAAGAAGGGCGACAACACACTGCTTAAGAAATAAAGGTCCATCTCACTTCTGAGCCATGTCTACAAGCTGTTTTCTAAAGTTATCACGAACCGTCTCGCGCGCAGGTTTGACGACTTCCAGCCTCCCGAACAAGCCGGATTCCGAAAAGGCTAGGTACCGTGCTAGGCACAGTGGACAAAATTCATATGCTGCGGGTAAGTTATACAGAAGACCGAAGAGTATACCTGCCTCTCTGCTTAGCGTTTGTGGACTACGAGAAAGCCTTAGATTCGATTTAGACTTGAGCTGTACTGCAGTCTCTCCAACAATGCCAGATTGGCTATCGGTACATTGAGGTGCTAAAGAGTTTGTATGGAAACGCCACTATGTCAGTCCGGCTCCAGGACTGAACTTCGAAAACTATCCTCCTGCAGCGAGGGGTGAGACAAGGAGACGTAATCTCTACGAAACTTCACTGTTGCACTGGAGGATGTCTTCAAGGTTCTGGACTGGAGAGGGATTGGTATTTGGTGGTATTTTTTAGGTACATCACTCACCTTCGGTTTGCCGATGATATAGTATAGTCATGGCTGAGGCTATGGAGGACCTCAGTACAATGCTCGATGACCTCAGTAGAGTATCTGAAAGAGTGGGTCTCAAAATGAACATGGAAAAAACGAAGGTAATGTCGAATGCCCATGTGACACCTACTTTCATGAAGATTGGAGACTCTACACTCAAAGTTGTAGACGATTTTGTTTACCTAGGACAATTCGAGAAAGAGGTCAATCGTCGAATCCGATCCGGCTGGGCAGCGTTCGGGAAGCTACGTAATATCTTCTCGTCCCACATCCCGCAGTGTCTGAAGACAAAAATCTTTGACCAGTGCGTGTTGCCAGTGATGAAATATGGTACAGAAACATGCTCGCTCACAATGGGCCTTATCAGAAGGCTAAAAGTCATCCAAAGGGCAATGGAGAAGGCTATGCTCGGAGTTTCCCTACGTGATCGAATCCGGAATGAAGAGATCGGCAGGAGAACCAAGGCAACCGACATAGCCCGAAGAATTGCCAAATTTTAGTGGCAGTAGGGAGGATGGAAGGTTTTGGAGTGGCGTCCGCGTACCGGAAGACGTAGCGTTGGAAGGCCTCCCACAAAATGGACCGATGACCCTGTGAAGGCCGCAGGTTTCCGCTGGATGCGAGAAGCTCAGAACCGGTCGAAGTGGAGGAGCTTGGGGACGCCTATGTCCAGCAGTGGACGTCTTTCGGCTGAAATGATGATGATGGTGATAGGTAAAATTATAAATTATAATAAATATACCAGCAACATATCAAAAGCAACTAGCAATATAACAGCGAGGTGTGAGACAGGGAGACAAATTATCTCTCCGAAACTGTTCACCGCTGCACTGGAGGATGTCTTCGAGGTTCCGGACTGGAAAGGGGCTGGCATCAACATCAATGGTGAGTACATTACCCACCTTCGGTTTGCCGATGATATAGTTGTTACGGCTGAGACCATGGAGGACCTCAGTACAATGCTCGATGACCTCAGTAGAATTTCCGAAAGAGTGGGTCTTAAAATGAACATAGCCAAGACAAAGGTCATGTAAAATGCCCATGTAACACCCACTCTCATAACAGTCGATGGCGGTGCACTCGAAGTTGTGGACAAGTACGTTTACTTGGGACAAACTGTCCAGTTAGGTAGGTCCAACTTCGAGAAAGAGGTCAATTGTCGAATCCGACTCGGCTGGGCTGCGTTCAGGAAGCTTGCCAATATGTATCTTCTCGTCCCGCATACAGCAGTGTCTCAAGACGAAAGTCTTTGACCAGTGCTTGTGGCCAGTGAAGACAAATAGAACCGAAACGTGATCGCTCACAATGGGCCTCATACTCGTAAGAAGGCTTAAAGTCACCCAAAGGGTGATGGAGAGGGCTATGCTTGGAGTTTTTCTGCGTGATTGATTCAGGAATGATAAATTTTTTCAACAAGTCCGTTACATTATTTTTTCGTTAATAGATTGGATCCAACGTAGAGGTCAAATTAATGTAAGAGACGGGACTACAAGATACTTGGTCAGTATGGGACATTACTACAAAAATACGTTGGTGTTAGGGATGTCCATTTTCTTAAATATCTAACTTAAATAAATTTTACACCAGTAGATAGTGCACTAAAATACAAGAAAATGTGTGAAAGCAGATCCGAAAAAGGTTAATATCAAAAAAAGTTACGGGCGATTTAGTCCAAAAAAAACTTTGAGGGCCTCTCCTGAGAAATCTTATTTTGTCCCTTACGTCAATTGAACCTACGGTCGACGATATGTAATATTTTTTTTTTCAAATTTCTAAATCCATATTATCTACTTACAAAACATATTACAAAACGACGTTTTTCCGGGTTACCCAGCCTTAAATGAAAAATACTTTCAGTAAAAATAACCATATTTCTTGATATACATGAACTCAAACTCAAACTCAAAGCATTTATTTCAAATAAACCAATTACAGGCAGTTTTGAATTGTCAAGGTCGGTGAGTTAGAAAGATGAAGCTAGTTGCCCATTCCAAAGCGTAGGTACCTATGGAGAAGAACGGGCAAGAAACTCCATGGACACTCTTTTAAAATCATGATTTTGTCACAAAAAGTTGGTTACATGAATAATGTTGAAATTATCAATGTGAGAACGATGTAAAAAGTGCACATTAAAAGCGTCCGCAATTAGAACAAAGATAAAAATTTAATAACAATTCAGAAATTAGAATAAGCCGCTAAGCGATAAGGAGCTAAGTCCAGTCCCTACTGACGGCGCCCGTTCACGGACATGACGTATGCATCAGCACCATTCAGATCAACCATTTTGAAGGGAACTTAATGATCCAACGCACACGCCACCACCAGCGAGACATTTGAGTGAGCATGACATACTCTCAGCTGCCAGGGCACATTCAAGTCAATGAAAGACGTACCCTGTAAATGTTTGCTTTATATGTAGTAGGAACATAGTGCTCACACATATGCTATGCAATTATACAATACCAAAATTTGAATTTATAAAATGCAAAGATATCTAGCTTTTACAGTCTTCAGCAGCTCGAACAATGTTTTCAAATGTTATTCAATTTAGTTTAAGCTACCTTGTGGAGCAGGACAAGCAGCGTTTAGCCAAGCATTTTTGTCAGCGATATAATCCCCCAACTTATAATAAGCAGGGCTGCATAGTGTGCGTTTTATACAAGATTTAAATTTCGATTCCTTCAGTTCGAGTATGTGGGGAGGAATTTTATTGTAACATTTTAAACAGTATCCCATGAAGGATGAGTCTACTTTAGCCAGTCTGAAGCCTGGTTGAACCAATTGGTGCCTATTTCTCGTTCTAATGGTGTATCTTTCACCTCTTTTACTGAAAAGATTTAAGTTTTTCCTAACGTACATGATGTTCTCATAGATATATTGACAAGGTACCGTCATGATATTAATAACTTTGAACAGTTCCCTTAGAGAATCCCGCGTACGGAGGCCATATATTGCTCTAATGGCTCTTTTCTGCAGAATAAAAATAGACTCGATATCTGCAGCCCGTCCCCATAGTAAAATACCGTATGACATGATACTATGAAAGTAACTGAAATAGACTAGCCTCGCGGTTTCTACATTAGTGAATTGGCGGATTTTTCTTACAGCATATGCTGCTGAACTTAGCCGTCCTGCAAGAGCTGTTAAATGAGGACTCCACTGTAGTTTTGAGTCGAGCGTGATCCCTAGGAAAATAGTTTTATCGACGAATTCTAGTTTCTCTTTATTCAATACTACGTCACAATCAGTACTTTTAACATTTGGTAAAGCAAATCTTATGCATTTAGTTTTTTTCCCATTTAACACTAAATTATTAGCAGTGAACCAATTTTGTACCAGCAGTAGGGCATTATTTACGTCGTCAAGATTTGATGCACGTCTATTTATTTTAAAAATTAAGGATGTATCGTCAGCAAATAACACCAGTTGTGGTTGGTTTTTTAATAAATGGGGTAGATCATTAATATATACTAAAAAGAGGAAAGGACCTAATATTGAGCCTTGTGGAACACCCATTTTTATTTTTAAACCATGTGAATTGACACCAGTTATATGAACATTTTGTTGTCTATCATTTAAATAAGATTTTACTAGTCTGAGCGCAAGTTTACCTAGTCCGTAATGCTCAAGTTTTAAAAGCAAGGTTTCGTGATTAACGCAGTCAAAAGCCTTGGAGAAGTCAAAAAAAATCCAATGGCATCCTGAGCCTCCTCCCAAGCTGCAAATATGTGTTTTAATAAGGTAACACCGGCGTCAGTCGTACAACGTCCTTTGGTGAAACCATATTGCTGATCGTCTAAGATTTTGTTGGTATTAAAATGATTAAGCATTTGATTGAGCATTCTTCGAACACCTTGCTGAATACCGGCAGCACGGATACTAGTGTATAATTGTTGGCGTCTTTGCTGTCCCCAGATTTGAATAGTGGTAGAACCTTACTATATTTCATTAAATCCGGGAAGACTCCTTGATCCATACACAAATTAAATATTAAAGCCAAGTATGGTGCTATGGTCTCGATTATGGATGTACAAACTTTTATAGACATTCCCCATAGATCGTCGGACAATTTGATTTTGATTTGCTGAAAAGATTTTAAAACTATCATACCTTATGTGCTTAAATTGAAATTCAACCGGACAGCTTGGAACGTTCGCTCTTAATAAATCAATTAAGACATCGGGGGACGAATTTAAAGCTTCCGTCGTTTTAGATGCTATATTAGTAAAGAATTTTACAAATTCTTGAGCTACTTCTATGTTAGAGCTTATGGCACCACGCGAAGTTTCCAATGTACTCGTATAATACGTTTTTCGTATTTTTTTTCCTACCAGTTTCGTTATTAATTACTTTCCAAACTGTTTTTATTTTATTCTCTGCTGTTTGGATCTTGTTGATAATGTACAAAGCTTTAGCTATCTTGCAGGTATTTCAAAAAAAAATGGAATATGCAGCAACATACTTGTTGAAAGTTTCGGTATTAATGTAAGGCTTAAGGCCATACAGCTCGAACAATCTTTCCCTGCTTATCCTAATACCTCTAGTAGCCCAGTCACTAAATACAAATTGAGGGTAAATATTTTTTGTTTTCTTTTCTAAAGTTTTACTGAATTCAGTGTGCACTACTGAAAAGAAATCCTCATATAATTTATTTGCATCGTCCATATTATGAACGCCCAGAAAATTTAATTTATTGTACAGGGTACTATTGAATTTATTTAATTTGCCCGTCGTTATTGGTCTAAATTGTATTTGCACTTTTTGCAAAGGTGTTCTAAACTTAAAATTAGCCGTTTGTCCACTATGATCAATTATTACTGGATGCAAGTTTCGCTAGGGTATCTTCCATTATTGATTCAAATAAAGAAAAGTTCTGATAATTAGGGGGTCTGTACACGCACACTACAACATGCATATCTAGCTCAACACAGGACAGTTCAATACAATGTTCCACTGATAAACCAACTATGTCATTACGTTGCTTAGATTTTAAACAATTTTTTAGCAATATAATAGAACCTCCACGCTGCATAGATTTACGGTTAAAACAACTGCCCACACTATAGTTTTCATAATTAATTAGCATTTGGTAATCCTTTAACCAATGTTCAGTGAAACAAAACAATGTCAAACTTTGTATTTTCTAAAAACAATTCTATTTCTAGTAATTTGGAAGAAATACCTTGAATATTTTGATGAAATAATTTCAAGGCTTTCTGCTGATCTCCTTTTTGATGCTTAATTATTTTAGAGCAAGAAGATACCTTGTTGTTGTTGGGTATAAGAATATTCTTACTGGTACCTTCTGTTGTCTTAAAAACTAGTTTAAAATATTATCCGGAGTTAACTCCAAGACTTCAATGACCTCAGCAGGCATTGAGCTCATTGTGAGTGAGGGACATGGAACCTCCTTCGTACAATTTGTAAACAGACTTATAGCATTTGAGCTACATTCGTTCAGGTTCACCACTGATGTGGTGTCAATAACACAAGACTTCGACATACTATTTATCTCTGAGTTTATATAAAAGCTAATAGCCTTGCTATTATGTGTCTAAAACTAACAGGCAGATACACAGTACCCCTAGTCGAGTTTAAAGTTTCCACAAAACGGTTGGTGTCAAAAACTACAAGCTTGTCACTATAATGACTTACTAAAAAGTGCATAAATGCTTATTAAGCATATGAATATAATTGTTTTGTCTGTAAGCACTTGAATGAAAATCATTATTAACCATTCTCCAAAATCATTTGCATTTTGTACATCGCATTAATTGCGCTCAGGACATATATTTTATTTTAGTCGTAACATAAATCTTGACATCGTATTCATTATTGAAACGTTAAAGCAAGCATCTGATACGTTCTTAAAACGACGTGCGCGTTGGGTTTTTCATGCGGTGATTACAGACTACCGAAATATAGTAACCTACACATAGCTACGGAGTAGATAGTAACAGAAGTATAAACGAACTATAGTAGTGAAGCTGGCTAGACAGTAGTTACGAATACTTTCTCACGCTCTCATCTACGTTATCGTTACTTATCAAAGTGGAAACAAATTCTTACGCCACCACTCACTGAAATAAAATAATTAGCCACCCATTCGTATGTAGAAATAGAAGGCTTACACTTATTATCTCACCATTTTTTCCAATACGATTATATTGTAATTGCAAAGGTGAAAAAACCTCAAACGGTGCAAATACTCGAATTTTTTTGGGACTTATATGTTAGAGCCGTTTAGGGTTTTTTTTTTTTTTTTTTTTTTGGGTGGGAAATCATCAAATGACTTCTCCTGCTGAGTAGAGCAGGAGGGCGTGTCAGACTTTTACTGACTAAAACCCACCCGTGTTCCCTCAGTAGCCCGTATGCCAGGGGCCGTGGTATCTCTTTCGAACAAACCCGCACCCCTGGCAGGCATCGGCCCTTGCGGACCCCACCAGTGGTTGCTGACATCTTTGACGGCGCGCGTGAGGAACACAACGCGCCGTCCCGTCTACCACTTTTCGGCCGCAGAGGATAGGGAGAGCGGCTGACGCTATACCGACACTCCTCTTCCCCTGCGGCCCCACCGCGTCCGCCATCAAACGGTGGCGGCCCCGTCCAGGCCACGGAAGGGAAGAGCGCTGCTCAGAAGCACCGGCACTCCTCCTCTACCGCAGCCTGTAACCCTCAGCCGCGATGCCTCCCATTCGACATCGCGGCCCACCTCAGTTGCGGTGCACCTCACCGCAACCTACTTTTTGGCCGCTACGTCAATGGCTTGAAGGCAAAAGCCCTGACGAGCGGCCCCACCGTTGGGTTCCTCTTGGCTTCACCGTGGATGGGAGACCACGGTTACTAAGCCCCCCCGCAACGACAATGCGGGAACCCACTCGGGGGGGAGCCGTTTAGGGTTGAACTCGAAAACAACTTTGTTTAAAAAACATACTTTGTTTTCGAGTCGAAGCATCGCCAAGCGGTTGGTGAACTCTTCACGTGACCAAAGAGCTGGCCTATTTTATGGAAAGTATCAGCATTGCCATTTTTTTTACTTCACTTTTAAATAGTGACTTACTGTTAGCTCTCTGGCGTACCGTAACAGGTTACAATCAATAATATTAATATTCGTGGTAGCAAGCGCTGCTGCTAGCATGAGGTCCAAGGTGCGATTTCCAGGCCAAGCAAGTGTTATTAGGTTATCCATCCCTATCTTAGTGTTAGTGACGTGCATTCATGTCATCGTGCGTAGTAGATATTCCGTGCTTTGCTACCCATTGACGCAATGCACTACGTATCAATTGGAATCAATTGTCGGGCATCTGCATTGCGATGCGATAAATCTGTTTGTGGCAGTGCGGGCGAGAGCGGGGGTGCATCCGGGGTGCGGGTAATCAGGGGGGTGTACGATCATGCTTACTGACGGTAGTGAATGATGGCTAGTGATGTGACAGCGAGGAACAAGCCGGTCAGCTGCACCTGCCGCTAACAGTTAGTAGGTATTAACTGTATCTGTACTGTTCGAGGAATCAGGAAATCGGCTCAATAATAGATATTGTATTTCACTGTGTTTTATTTGGGTGTGTAATGATTGACATAATAACAAAATATCTAACGTTCACTTGACATAATTTCAGTTAACATAATTTTGTTTAACATAACGATCAGTTGACATAATGAATTGTTGATATAATTTCATTTTACCTAATTTCATATGACATAATGAACATTTCCTATAATGCACATTTCACATAATATTCATTTAGCATATTATTCATTTACTATAATATTCATAATCTCTAAGTAACTTTTAATATAATTTAGAAAATCTCATACGATTTTAAACGCCTGCTAGTATGGTGCCTTATACACCTGGATGCAATCTGGACTTTAGGGCACCCCGACTCGGATAGGTTAGGTTAGAAGGGGATGGCGGGGTCGTGTGAGCGAGCGAAGCGAGCGAATAGACCCCGCCATCCCCTTAGTGGTTATTTTTTTATAAACCACCCATAAGTAGGAGCCCCGCGAAGCGGGGCTCCGTCGACCAGGCCCACCCTCGACCTTGCATAGAATATTTTAAGGTTTGGTTAAGTGCCATTTGAGTTAGGCTAGAACTGTGCCCATTAAACATGAATTTTAGGTCATAAGAATATTAGGTCAAATGAAAGTTATATTAAAAGAATATTATACATATTGAAAATTATATATAATGAACGTTATACTAAATGTTATTATGTTAAATGAATATTATATGATACGAAACATTAGGTCATATGAATTTATGTCATTTGATATTATGTCTTATGAAAATTATGTCATATGAACGTTAGTTTAAGTGAAATTAGAGCATTTGTTATTATGCCAAACATTACACACCCGTTTTATTTAGCTACTAGTTCCACAAATGTTGTGAGACATAAAAAACTGTAACTCAAAAACATAAAATAGAATAGAATAAATTTATTGTAAAATATGAGTATACATCAAATAAACGAACAAATAACACGAATAAATTATTTATTTATTTATATCGCGAGTACATTCGCAAAAAGTTGGCAGTATCATTACAACGGTAATGTTTTCTCATTGTTTTACTCATTTGTTTTTAGTTAATTCGTTTATTTATATAAATTTATTTGTGCTTATATTTATATATAGTTAGGTACATATATTATATTATATTTATAGTTTAAATAGTTTTATACGCATAATTTCTTCTTATTTATTGCACCTACCACTGTTTGTCTCTGCATCACCCAAAGGTCGACTGGTAGAAAATGCCTACGGCATTAAGTCCGCCTCTGTACATGTGTGTGCATAAGGTATAAAATAAATAAATACGTCACGCACAAAAGTGTACGTATAGAGGCCGACTTAATGCCATCGGCATTTTCTACCAGTCGACCAAATTGCGTTGGTAAATTGCGTTAGAGAAAACAATCAACCGGCACCCTAATTGCGTAACTCACGATTCATCATAATCTGTTTCGTTTTGAAACGGATTATTAAACCATTGTTTCATATGTTCGAAAAATGTATCTGCTCAACAACGTAAATAATGCAATGAATATTGTTGAACTGTGAAAACGAAACCGATTATGATTAATTGTAAGTTACGCAATTAGGGTGCTGGGCATCATAACGTCAAGGTACTGTCTGTGACGTGCCCAAAGACTAGTGCTAGACCGTCACACAGTCTGCGATGGTGCACCTTGTTATACACAGGGGCGTAGCTACCGCCGTATTTGCCGTATCAATTATACGGGGCCCCCGGGCCACGGGGGCCCCCTTTTATTTTACAAATGACAAAATTCTATAAAGCAATTCCTTTTTTTCCCGCCTTAAGCGTGCGTTCAAAAGTTGGCAACACTACATCGTTATGGCGGGCTGCGGGACTTCCCCGTTTTACTTACTTCATCTTCAACTCAGCGGGGAATCCCCGGGAATCCTTCATCGATATCGCGATGTACGTGTACGTTGTTGTACTTTGCATTGGATGTTAAACCACGGAGTGCAGTGCACTGTTTATTTACGCGCTTTATATAAATGTGCATTACATTGTAATTCAGTACAAACAATATTGTTCTTCTGGTTTAGCAGTATTAGTAACGATTTGTAAAAGAAATGAGTGAAAGGAAAAAAGATTATCCCAGCGGCGCTGAGAAAAGAAAAATTAAACAGAAAAGGGACGAGGTTATAAAAAAAGTGCCCAAAATTTCTTCATTTTTTCAGAGACAAGATACTGTGAGTGATTTAGATTGGAAAGGTAAGTACTACACTACTACCCAACCCATTTATTAGGGGCCCGTAGTGATAAACAAGGAAATCTTTTAATTTCGGTCTGTCCATCTGTCCGTCACAAAAAGTTGTCTCCCCCCTCGATTTTCACAATTATACTGTTTTTAGGGTTCCGTGCCTTGATTAAAAAAAAAACAAAATTCTAACTTATCTATAGGATCGATTTGTTTTGTTGTTTGTTTATCAGTCCGTATCGTATCGTTAATTGCGTGTTGAGAACTTCAGATGTGCAGACTCGCTTTAGGGTTCTCGTTTTGTATGGCCACTACACTACGCGCTGCGTTTAAATAGCACGCAGGTGTATAGTAATGCACGGACGGGCTGCAGGTGATTTTGTATCTACTAATAGGTACGAGCACAATCCGCGTAGAATCTGTGTGCGTCTGAACTGAACACTCTCTAACTGTGACCCTTAGTAACGTTATTTATTTATATATAACTCTTTTTAGTTTAGTATCAAAGCATTCGTATTTATTTTTTAACAATTACTCGTTTATTTTTAGATTCTTCTGAAGCATGTTCTTCGTCACATATCCATCCGGAAATAGAAGAAAGCCAAGCACATACTTTATCGGATGTCCATCCAGAAATCGAGGAACCCCAAGTCAACGATTCTGATATTTCTGCAGATAATGCAGATTGTAATATAATTTCATCAGATAGAGGAAATTTTGGTGACAATTTAACTGAATGCGAACGAAAAATAATTTTTAAATTGGGTCCATTTAAACCACAAGGACCATTTCAAAAGTTTCAGAAAATAACCGACCTTTTTCAGCTTATTATTATTCATATTTCAATCAGGCAGGCATAAAAATTATAAGACCATGGGTTATGTTATTCTAACGTTTTAAACAAACCGTACTGTCACTTCTGTTGGTTATTAGCAGATCGTCAAAACAAATCGTACTCCTCTGCTTGGGTTAACGGTGTTTCGGTTAGAAGCAATTTCACACAAACTATTCTTGACCACGAAAAGTCACAGCAGCATATTAGTGCCTCACTCTCTTATAATAATTGGTTGCAAGGAAATACCATCGATACTCTATTGAAAAGTGAAATCGATAGTAAAATTTACATTTTGGAGAGATGTACTGCATCGTATAATTAATGTTATAATTACTTTAGTATCTTGTAATCTACCTTTGAGGGGGCATGATTCTGATTCTGGCAATTTTATGGCAATTTCACGTCTGCTATCTAACTATGATGCAACTTTAAAAGAACTTTTTCTAAAACCGAAAGGTGAAATAAATTAATTAAGCCCTACGATTCAAAACGAAATTATTAGTTTGCTTGGTACTAACGTTAGGAACAGTATTATCTCAGAAATTAAAAAAGCTCCATTTCCGACAATAATTCTGGATACAACACAAGACTTGTCAAAAATTGACCAACTATCTGTAGTTTTTCGATATATCTCGGTTACAGAAAATGATGATAATGTGCGCAAAGAAATAAAAATCTGTGAGTCCTTTTTAGGATTCATAGCAGTAACCGATTGCAGTGCTGCAGGTCTGAAAACTGTCATTTTAAATTTGACTAAAGAATATGGAATTGATTTGACTAAATGTAGAGGACAGGGATACGATGGAGCAAATGTTATGTCGGGTGTGTATGGAGGATTACAAACCCTAATAAAAGAGCATGCTCCAAATGCCGATTATGTTCATTGTGCTGCGCACGCTTTAAACTTGGTTTTGAACGATGCTGCGAGACATGTTCGTGAAGTATCGACTTTTTTCGATAATTTAGAAAAAATATATACTTTTTTGGCAATAGTATAAAACGCTGGGCTATGCTAAGTGACGATTCATCTGAAAAATATTTGATTACCCTTAAAAAGGTATGTCCTACCAGATGGTCTTCTAGGAACGACGCTTTATTAGCAGTAAAGAAAATTTTTTTACTAATCATGAAAACTTTGTACCAACTAAATTTAATTTCAAATAAAAAAGATGAACGTGAAGAATGTAAAAGTATAATTAATATTTTAGAAAGTTTTGATTTCTTAGTGCTCGTAACATTTTTTTCTTCACTATTTGAAATTATTAATCCTGTTTCTAAAGCTCTACAGCATGATAATAATGACTTACAGAAATCTAGTATTTTATTAAGTAATCTTTTAAATAGACTGTGCCAATTAAGAAATCAGAATTCATTTAATAGTTTGCTAAATGAATCCAAAGATTTAGCAAAAAAGTGGGGGGTAACAACTGTTTTTAAAAACAGTAGGCGAAAGATAACGAAGCGTTTTTTTGATGAGTTATCACAAGATGAGAGAATTTCCGACCCGGAATCCCATTTCAAAGTCAATGTATACTATTGCTGTTTAGATATATTAATTTCTCAAACTAAAGAAAGATTTCAGAGCCTTTGCAACCTGAGTAGTATATTCGAAATATTACAACCGGAGAAACTCCTATCTTCTTCAAGCGAAGAGATATTAAACGCTTCCGGAAAACTGTCTGCTAAATACAGTAAAGACATCTCACTTAATCTTTGTGACCAATTAAAGGCTCTAAAAACATGCTTAAATTCTGAAATTAAAAAAATTTATTCCATTAAAGAACTCATTGAATTATTGCTAGTAAAATTCAATAGTCTTGCATCCAGTTTTCCCGAGGTAATCACAGCATGCTTTTTATTCTTGACCCTTCCAGTTACAACCGCAACGGCAGAAAGAAGTTTTTCAAAATTAAAACTAATAAAAAATTACTTAAGAACTTCGATGGGACAAGAACGGCTGTCAGACATCTCACTATTGTCCATAGAGGCAGAAACTTTAGAAAAACTAAAATCATCATCAGCCATAAATGATTTAATAAATCAGTTTGCCGATAAAAAGGCAAGGAGAGTGAATATTTAAAATTCGATTTTTATTTGTAAAATGGGTAAATTATGTGATAAATAAATATTACTTCTCACAATATTTTTTTTTCTTTTGTGAAAAATCTTTACCTCCATATAAGGGCCTCCAAAAAAAAATTTATACGGGGCCCCGACAAGGCACGCTACGCCACTGGTTATACATGTCACGTGACAGCACATACCTCCTCACGTCACAAGTAACTGTTTCCTTTTGAGCAGTCTAACTCTCTATTACCTTGTAAAAGTATAAAGTGATATTGATTAAAAAAGGTTGAATGGACGGTCAAAAACTTTTTTTATTGTGGACTGTATAAAAATATTTATTTTGGTATTTTCCTTCCCAGTAACAATAACGGTGAATTCAAATTTTCAATATGCTAACTGAGGCTCATTCACAGTTATATTGGTGCCGCTTTCAGCGATCCATTTCCGAGTAACAATTTATTTTACGCAACTTTTATTTGAACTCAACACAATCTCGGCTGTAACGAGCGGCGGGCGGTGGGCAGCGTTGTGCACGGAGGCAGCACACAGATAACAGAAGCTCCTCTCGATGATAGCATGCTGCGACACTAAGGTACTCTTAATATTGTTATTTTACTATTATTAATATTTTACTTAAAAGTTTAATGGAAATGCCCCAGAAATCACCAGTGTTTTTAGACTTTAGTGTGTTAAAAACATTAATTAGTGAGATGGCACAAGCCTGGCAATTAATTAGACTATCGCTAAAAAAAATCAAACTGTTTGTAAATTTGACCTGTGCTAGCAGTATCGATTGTTTCATCTGCGCCTCGACATTTTTTTTAACTTATGTGTCTCGTTAAATAGGTGATGTTTTTTCCCGTAAATTGTACGCTTAAAGCCAAATTAAATTTTGACATGTTTTCAAAAATCATCTATGTGCGTGATCTTCGATATCTGGTATCCAAGTTCACGCACGTAAATGATTTTTGAAAATGTTTATAAGCTTCTTCCTTGTTAGGTTAGTTAGTAGTTATCTGTAGTCATAGATGTGCGACCTGCGTGTCGTACGCGTACGCTGCTAAAGGCCGTGCAATAAAGTCGCTTGTTACCGGAGGCCGTGTCTTATTAAACATTCCTTGTCTACAACTATTTATCAGCCATGTATCTCTTTGCCGAGTGTTATCGAAATCCATTCCGCGCTTTAGGCGTATAAAAGGTATATATTTTGTACGTACATAATAAATATTGCAGTTCATTGATTTTAATTTAATTAATTTGAGCAACAAAATATGTCTTATTAAATATGGTTGTGTCCTAAAAATTTGGTTTTGTAATCAACACCATCGTGTAGCTCCAAAGTGACACTGACTATCAGAGATAAGCATTTCACAATGATCACTGTGGTCCGATGATGGACTTTGTCACCTTGTTACAGAATGTGCCTTCTAATCGTTATCATAGAGTGGCTCGCTTGCCATCTACACGACTGGGTGCGAGTCTACTCTCCCACGTGTAATGTTAGCCGATTATAATCTATCGCACATTGTTTATTTACCAAACGTTTTTTACCCAATAGTGCCCCGAAACTGTAGCATTCTTATTGAAAAATTCGCTTTGTTACAAGCGTTGTTTTTGGCCACATTTTCTATTGTAGATACTAAGTGAGGTAACAATGTAAGCAAAATGATTCATTCTGTTTATTATTTAAATGAAGTGCAGTTAACTTGTAATTGGGAATTACAGCGTTGTCATTGTATTAATGTGAACAAGCGAGCATATGAAGCGGTAAGCGGAGTGCAGCGCTGAAGCGCGCGAGCGAGCGGAGCGGCGATGCTCGGTATTTATCATAATCCCAGTATTTAAAGAGCTCACCCCAAAGAATGTAATACAGCGGCTTGAAACCGCGCCCGCGGGCCATTGCAGCTTTTGAATGCATTCGCCGTGCGCGCAATTACTGAGTTTTATGTAATGCTAGTACCCGCATACACTATGCACACACATTGAGATACACGCCACAATATTACTCCACATTCTGTATTGCTTTAGATTCCTGTCTGTCATTGTTATGATTAATTTAAGGAGTTGAAAGTTATGAAACAGTATCAAGCAGTTAGGATGTTTTAATTAGAATTATGTTTGAACGGGCTCAATATAAAGTTATCGAGAGTATCGCACATAATTTTTAATAGTTACATAACTTTAAGATGTTTTGGTTCTCACTGAGCCGTACATACCCATAGCAACCTCATGGATACCCCTACTAGCAGGATCGACAGTTCCCTGTCATTTTACAGCGGGAAGTATTATTTTATGTATCACTGAGCTGATGATGAGCATGCGGTAGTGAAAGCGAACGGGTGAAGTTAGAGCTCAGTGAGATTTCATATGATGTGTGAATTTTACAACGTTTCAAATGGATTAAGTTGGCTTTACTACGTTTTTTGCAGAGGCATTATAAAATCATTTTAGGACTATTATTTTATTTTATTCGGGAAATTTACAGCTAACACAAACAGCGTAAGCAAATAAAACAATATGAAACTGAAGGTCATTTACAAGTTTCCACCGATAAAAAGTTAATTTAAAAACAAAATAAGTAGGTACAAGATACCTATTACATAACTTAGGAAATAAATAATACACGATCAAGTAAAATGAATAAAAATCGTATTCTGGATTGGATTTTCAGGAGTACTTAATGAAGACCCGTCCGATGCGTACTGCCACCAATATTGGGACAGGTAACTCCTTAAGTGCGATATCATATTAGGCAGACGTCCAGTCGTGGCCGGAGTTAAGCCTGCCGTAATTCCGGGGATCTTGGCGTAATCACCGCGCTTGGCAGGCACTGTGATGTTATTAGTTGGAAGGTAGGTGATCTCGAGTAATCCTTTGGTCGCCCCTACGACACCTCGTGTGCAATTGATGTGATGACCTGATTCTCCACAGGAACTTACAGGTAAGTATGGTAGAAGTCAGGACAAACAATTTTACTGCTTCTTGAGACCTCAGCGTTTTGAAAACAAAGGGACAACAAGATTAGACTTCACATGGTACATTTCAAACTGAACTCACCTACCATAACAAAGTATAGTTTTATAAAACTGGCGCGAACATTCGACAGTCAAATAGAAATGTACCGAAAGTTTAGTGGTTGAGTGAAAAACAAAATTTTCTACTCAAATGGGCTGCAGGGAACCCGCCCTTGTTCGAAATCTGGGGAAAAGGTAAAACAAAATCTGCGTCTAGTTTTCAACTAGACCCTTTACCCTACCTAGCTAGACCCGTGACCCTAGGCGTTTAGGCACTGAGTTAGTGGAGTGCATTACAATGAAGGCATTGAAATGACTGAAATAAAGAATCTTAGAATAGAAAAGAGTTGGTAAGTAAATCCGTTACAATAATTTTCCTCATCTGCGATTGTAACAAGCCTTGATAAAATGAGCTTAAGACTTATAAATGGCTTTTAATAATATTACAGCAGCAGCACCTTAAAAACGACCAGGCGCCGGGTGATGATGGCATCACGGCCGAACTCCTGAGGGCCTGCGGAAAACCCGTTCTTAAGGCCCTCCAGAAGCTGATTAATTCCGTCATGCTCGAGGGCGAAACGCCACAGGCATGGAACAGAGGTGTGGTGGTACTTATCTATAAGAAGGGTGATAATACTCTTCTTAAGAATTATAGGCCCATCTCACTTCTGAGCTACAAGCTGTTTTCGAGAGTCATCACAAACCGTCTTGCGTGCAGGTTTGACGACTTCTAGCCTCCCGAACAAGCTGGATTTCGTAAAGGCTTTAGCACCTTAGACTACAACATACATATGCTGCGGCAGGTTATACAGAAGACCGAAGAGTATAATCTGCCTCTCTGCTTAGCGTTTGTGGACTACAAAAAAGCCTTCGATTCGATCGAGACATGGGCTGTACTGCAGTCTCTTCAACGGTGCTAGATTGACTATCGGTACATTGAGGTGCTGAAATGTGTATGAAAACGCCACTATGTCAGTCCGACTCCAGGATCGGACTTCGAAACCTATCCTTCTGCAGCAAGGTGTGAGACAGGGAGATGTTATCTCTCCGAAACTATTCATGGCTGCACTGGAGGATGTCTTCGAGGTTCTGGACTGGAAAGGGGCTGACATCAACGTCAATGGCGAGTACATTACTCACCTTCGGTTTGCCGATTACATAGTCGTCATGGGTGAGACCGTGGAGGACCTCAGTGCATTGCTCGATGACCTCAGTAGAGCTTCCGAAAGAGTGGGTCTTAAAATGAACATGTTAAAGACAAAAGTCATGTCGAATGCCCATGTAACACCCACTCCCATGACGACGAAGGCGTTGCACTCGAAGTTGTGGACGAGTACGTTTACCTAGGGCAAACTGTCCAGTTAGGTAAGTCCAACTTCGAGAAAGAGGCCAATCGTCGAATCAAACTCGGCTGGGCAGCGTTCGGCATCGCAATATCTTCTCGTCCTAAATACCACAGTGTCTCAAGACCAAAGTCTTTGACCAGTATGTGTTGCCAGTGATGACCTATGGTACAGAGACGTGTTCGCAAAGTCCCGCTAGCATGGCATGCATTCGTCACTTGAAAAAAGCGAGTTCAGTTAAAATAAGTCGTATGATATGACATTTTTGCTATGTGTCTTTGCCACAGTATCGCAGCGAACTGTACTACACCGCACCGCCACGCATCGCACCGCGCCGCACCGCCTGGATTGCGAAGCAACTGTTATGAGGAGTAGTTACTACTCGCAGAACACTGTTTTTTTCAGGACAGCTGTATTATTTCGATTTATGTGCGAATCTTCACGGAGGAATACTATTTTAGTCAGGTATGCTTTCCTAGATTTTATTCTGGTATACGAGAAAGTTATCGAGGCTAAATAATCAGCGGTTGCAGTTTAGTGGTGGCTTGCTTACTAGTACTTCTGTTTGAGTTTTGTTTTAAGCCACCTAAGTAGTTGTAGCAGTGGTGGCCAAGTGGTAACGGTCGCGACTTACGAGTTGTAGGTCATGAGTTCGAACCCAAACAGGCGCTTTACTTTGTCTAAATTATTTAATCACCACTGCTCTCAAAACGGTGAAGGAAAACATCGTGAGGAAACCGGCATGTCCTAGAACCAAAAATTCGAAGACATGTGACATCTACCAACCCGCACTGGGCCATTACGGCCCGATCCCTCTCACCGAGAGGAGGCCGTTTCCCAGCAGTGGGAACATTATAGGCTGATGATGATGATGAGTTGTAGTTCTAAGAAAATTACCAACTAAGCAGGTACGTGTGAAATATATTCGCTTATTCTGTTTTCATTTACCGTGCGAGCGATTTCAGCGATGCTGCGTTCAGATGTTTTGATGTTTGTTACTCAATCACGCAAAAACGGCTGAATGGATTTGGATGAAATTTGGCACAAGGATATTTTTATCCTAGTAGTGTGTTCCCGTACAATAATTTCCGACCTCCACGCGGGCGAAGCTACTGGCAGAAGATATAGTCTTTTTATATATAATTCTTCCACGTACGTGTGTATGTCACTAAACTCCTCCTAAACGGCTGGACCGATTTTGATGATTTTTTATGTAATTGCGTGGATCCTCGGATGATTTAGATTTAGATAATTTTCGTTAGATTATATAGGTGCCTTGTTTAGATACAAACTGAAGGATGTATGAGGTACGGAACCTAAATCATGAAACGTTAACCCCTTTCCAATGCATCTAATTGATACATTTCGCCTGAACAAAGGTAAACACTGGGACACACAACAACACCCAGCGACGCTGACAGCTGTAGCTAGCGTATCGATACAAACGCCGGCAACCAGGGCGCGAAGCAATCGATCACCTGCCTGTAGTTGTACGACACTGGTACCAGGACGTGATAAGATTCAGGAAGCTTATCTTAAGCTCAGGTTTCCTCGGAAACCGGTTCCGTCATAAGTCGGCGTCCACATGGACGTAATAAAATCGTGGCGAGATTTCATCGCGCTCTGGATTTTCAACTGTCGGTGTTGACCCAAGCATTGAGAATCCAACAGAGTGCAGCGCGAGTGAGTCTCAGCGCGGCGAAAGAACACACTGTTCGATTTTCAACTGTCGGTGCACCATGCCTGGTTAAGACTTCCGTGAGCTGAGTTGCTGTTGGCCTCACCCGTTATACAATTACAGTAGGTAGCTACTGCGTCTCGAAGGAACGTTTTCGTCACCAAGACTATCTCACCAGACACGTATCTCCGATTCCACTCATCAAGCCAATCCAAATGGATTTGACGCTTGATGAATGAAACTGGAAACTGGTCATATTCTGGCTTCCTACGTGACGATAACGCCGCCTTTTTCGCCAGCTTATCTGCGGGCTCTTTCTCCGGTAATCCGTTGGGCCATCTCTGCGCCCCCGAAGAAGACGCTTGAAATCGGTTTCGGGGCTTTTGGCCCCCTGACCGAGGGGTGGTTCCCTCGGTCCCCAAAATTGAAGACCCGTCTTGGGGTTTTAACCCCCTCCCGTGGGAGGGGGTGGGAGTGCTCTTCGCACACCTAGTCGCCTAGGGTTTTGCCTCCCCTTGGCGTTCTGTTGTGTATTTTTTCTGTTGTGTTTTTTGTGACTGTAGGTGGGTGCTTTCTTCACTTCCAGCGATGCAACCAGGTTTAGCCAGCAGCGTCGCAAGTCGCGGGGCAAAGTGGTGTGTAGAGCGACTTGTTTTGTGTATGCGTCGCTCGTGTGGTATTTCTATGTACTTTGCGAGTGTGGAGTAGTGTGTGTGTAATCAGCGCTTGTGGCGCCTATATTAACCTAGGCGTCCCATGCGCGGCGAATGTCGAGTAGGGAGTGTGGCGTCTATTGTTCAGGATAGTCGAGTGTAGAGGGTGTGCAACTTAACTGGGCGTCAAGTCCAGTAGCGCGACGTCTGCGATGAGGTCGTGCGGGAAGCGGTTGTAAATGGGAGGCCGCGCGTGCCAGGGTGCGATGTCCTCGATATGGTGGTGCTTGGAGTCTTCAGCCCGCGCGAATATCCTCTTCGCCAATCTCGTGCTGAAGTTGATCTCTGTGGATTACATCGTTCCTGTCGTACCGAGGAGCTTTAACTATTGTACGCAACGTGAAGTTCTGCTACGTCCGGAGCTTTTTCTTGTGCTGCTCGGCCGTGAGGGCGAGCCAGGCTGGGGCGGCGTAGGTGAGCTGCGGTCACACGTAGGTCTTGTAGATCCCCAGCTTGACTCGCGTGGAGAGGCGGTTCCCCGGCAATTCAGCGTGGGCCCTGACTCAAAAGAAAGGGACAACTTGTTCTGGTCCAACGCCCGAGTCAAATCTCGTCCACGGACTTCCAGAGGGAGGGGGAGCGTAGGCTTGCAAGCGTCTGCAATACTGAGTCACATTGACATTGAGTCGCTATACACCCATAGCTCGTCTCTTTGCGCCTGAGGATTACATCAGTTGCCTTGCAAATGACTAATAGTTCCGCCTGATAGACAGTGCAGTACTCGGTGACACTAAGCTTGAGGTTCTGGATTTCACCTTCATTATCTAATAAGGATAATGCAGCTTCGACCTTCCCCTCAATCTTGCTGCCGTCAGTGAATATTCGCACTGCCTGCACGTTTTGACTGTCTACAAGCTGTTGTCTGCCAGGAACATGAACTCCAAGGCCATTTGTTTGGCAGGGTGAGATGTTTCTGCAAATCTACCATACTAAGAGTATGATCTCATTCTCTCCTGGCACAAACTGGGACAAACCTCTCCTTGCCTCATAAACAGCAGCTGCCTCTTGTACGCGAAGGTCTAAAGGAAGCATCCCAGCCAGCACCAGTGCCGAGTTTTATGTTTAAAAGCGGGCGTTGTTTATAGATTGATAAGACGTTGTTGATATCAAATATGTACAGCTAGTGACAGCATTCTCTCATAGCTACTTGTCGTGTAGTAAATACTTGATAACTCATATCTTATGCATAACGATACACAGAGGTTCCATAATACATCAGCGAGTTGAGCGTCTTACACAAGGGTCACGGTACAGGACCTCGCAAAGGGACGCATGCATAATGTACGCGAGAACGTTTAGGAACGTGTTTGTTGCATTAATGTACGCACAGTGAGCTGATATTGTTTCCCGAGGTCGCCGGTCGCCTCATCGCACAAAGCGCTGTGAAGTGAACAGGTTCATTAGGTAAACATTTTAGTAACCTTTCACGTCCCGCTGCCGCCAGTGCGGCCGCTACACGCGTGGTGCGCTCACGTATTGTTCGGGCGTCTAATGTAACTAACCTGTTGTTAATATTTAACCACTTCCCCCTCCCACCTGCCACACATACCCCTCTAGCGCCCGCTGCGGGCCCCGACCCCTACTGTTTGAGTTTCACGAAATTAACTTAATAAAGTTGCAAGTAGAGGTTTAATAATCGCAACAGTGATAGTTGATTGGCGGTAGCGCCGTGATCGCAGTGTGATCACGCCATGATCATGGAGTCATCGCGGGAAGTGTATCGCCGATGCGATGTCAACATTGATACGCAATATGATGTAATTTTTTTGTTGTTTGTTTGTAAAGCGCTGTTTACTGCATGTTCCGCGCCACGCGTCATAAAAGTTTTGCAACCCTGGGATTACGGCGTCCGCGTACCGTTATCCGTGGGCTGTAAAATATCTCCGTATTCCATTCTGTTTATAGGTTTAGGGAATTTAATATGGAAATATGCCATTTGCATAATACCCTGAAGAGCTATGCAGAAATTTAGTTTCATTAACAATACACGATGTGGTTTTTAGCGACCTGATATTTATACCGATAAACTTACCGATGTTACCTAAAATGTGGTTGACGTGTCTTCTGGTAATCTAATATGTATTTCAAAAGTATTTTAATTAAATTTTAAGCATTTGTTTATAAAAAAGCCGAATACCAGGCACTTTTGAACTGGTTCTGTCACTTGTGATTTCATAACCACTGCACTCAAAACGATGAACCAAAACATCGTGACGAAACTGGCATCTCCAAGAACCTGTATATGAACACGTGACATCTACCAAACTGCCCTACGCCTTCGTAGTGGATTACGTTCTCAAGGTTGCTACAAGTTTAAGAGTGCGAAGCGCCCGCATCAGGGGCGTCATTCAACAGATTACCGTCAGCAGCTGAGGCCGACGACGTCGCCGCCACATATATCTGTCAGGCAAACTCAAACACACTAACTCTATTATGTTGGCGTTACGTATCTTGGCTGTAATTAATTTAAATAAATGTGAGACAAGTGCGAACTCACGCCTAACTCTCAGTTCGTTGTATCCAACCATGCCTAATATAAACAAGGTTGGATAAATAAGCGGGTAAAAAGGATATACTCCATAGACACTCAAATATAAAAATCTAACAAATTTATTTTGTATACGTTCCAACATGAGACTATAATTAGTCTCATATGGCGTGACTACATTACATTCTAATTGGCTTCTCACCAAAGTGTTGTTTAAAGCGATAATCGCCGTAATATTTGTAAAACCACGAACAGTACGTGTGATAAACCCTACATTTCTCTAGGCCTTTTTACAGCACTTGACTATATGATCACGAAACGCTAGCTCCGCGTTATGACTAACTCCTAGATCCCTAACCTCTGTAACCCTGATCATAGGCATACCACCAACGTTATAATTATGTATAATAGGACTTTGTGCATGCGAGAAAGTGATGGTGACACATTTGCCAGAAGCTAGTTGCCCATTCCAAAGCATAAGTGTTCCTAACTGTAACGTGTTCGTAACTGTTTATCCCTATGGAGAAGAACGGGAAAGAAACACTTATTAAATCAAAAAAAAATTGTAACAAGGTAAATTTGTTATATCGTTCATTTTGATTAATTAATTGCGATCATAAGGATCCTGCTGCCTACATGTGTGTGTAACCGCATGTACCTCGCTCACCCGTGATCTACATTACAAAATCTACCTTCATCGACCATACGAGAGGTATCGCTCTCCTCCCCAGTCGGAACACGACCATTCGTTCGGTACCACGTTAGGTACAGTACCACCTATATACGTTTATACAAGTAACAGTGAGTGACACATGACACTCGAAGAGCATCCACTATTAACAATTCAGATGACGCGCAAGAAACGGGGAACAGATTCCAACGTAAGAGTGCCAAGTCATCGTTATGTTGTTCCAATTCACATTTGACTGGAAGATTATCACTGTTATATTTAGAAGTACGTACCCGTCTGCTAATAATAGAAAACTGTATGATTGCAGTATCTATTGGAAAAATTAATGTTACTATTGATCCTTGCGATATTCCCAAATTATTCTACTTTATATAACCATAACCATTACTCAGTAGTAGCACGTCCCGTGGAGCCGTGTGTATTGTTGCTGACCACTACGTGTAACGCGGCTATAACATCCACTGAGTATTGTGTGCGAATCTGCTAGCGGTAATTATGAACATTAGTAGAGCAAGCGGGCGCTGCGCTGTAGCGAGAGCCGCGGGCGCCGGGAGGCAGCGGGGCGCCCGCCGGGCGCTGGAACAAACTCAACCACTACACTCCCCAGTTTTTTGCATAAATCATAAGCTCTCACAGTTTCAGAACCCTGTACTTGTTACTATATTAAATAACCATTGAGAAAAGTTTCTTGAGCGCGAGTGTTCAACATTTAGGCCATGCTTCATGTCTCACCGCTCGCGGATACATTTTTAATTTAATAATCCAACAGATACAGGTAATGGATTAATTCCGCTTTGAGTTTGTGCTGTAGTTGAACTTTGGAACTAGCTTAGTTTACTACAGTTTTGTCACATTTTCAATATTATAGTTGTTATAAAATCTCAGTACTTTGATGTTCGGGACCAAATTTGTAAAATATTTTGTATTAGATAATTCTGTCTCACGTTAACATACTAATCGTTGTCATAATTAATATTTCAGTACTTTGTAATTTAAAACTCGAAAACTGTATGTACAAAATATTCTTTCGAGATTCTTGCTTTCAACCAGACAGTGCCTAATAACGGACTCGTATTTCCACTATCCGGACAGCCCAACACTTATCTGTGTCTCTCATCGAATCCTGCTCAAAGTGTTACGTTGAAACCTTAACTATATTATAAGCTGACAATGACAAGCGGTCCGGGCTCACCGCGCGTACATATTTAATGCAGCTATCAGCGCTTCCTCATTCACATCACACTACAGATTTACACAAAACGTTTAATATTTCAGATATTGGGACAGGGAAATGGTGAGTGAATCATTTGTATCATCCTTTCTTTTCTTTGAGTGCACCTTCATAATGACAAATATAATAGAAACATTCTATGCCAAGCCTGCAGTGCATTCCGATATAATAATTGACAGATGAAGCAATTGTTTTACAACTGCTACGAATGCTACGATAGTGCTACAAGTTACGTAGTGCTATAATCTCACTCTATTTACAATCGCGGTTTGTGTTATAGAACTGTCTTTCTACATTTCATAACTTCTCAGAGAAGTCTCTAAATTGGAACATTCTTAACCCATTGTGGTACAGTAAGAGACATAAAACCAACAGAAATGGGTCAAAAATCAACAATTGAAACTGACGCCTGTTCGCTAAGCACAGGAAATGAGCCCGATTTACATTAAAATTCAACGGAACGGTTTGACTCGTCCCGGAGGTCGGCAGGGGGGCGAGGGGACGGGAGTATTGTGTGGGGGAGGAGAGTAGAGATGCTCGTAATCTCGCTTAATATAAACTAAATAATAAATCAGCTTTTGTTTGTTCTCAACTTTACATTTATCCAGCGACACAGAGTGATCCACTAGACGCTGCCCTATTCATTGATTTCTATTGCAATAGCGTACGCAACCCGTGGTAGTGCCTAGTTGGTAGTACTACGGGATACGTTGCAGCTTGCGGTTACTTTAACTACTATCTGTGAGCTACAATGCAAAACGTATTTTTATTTTTCGAGTGTTTTGCAGAAATCTGATAATTTCCTGTTAGATTATCTTTTGACAACTAAGTTAAAGTAAGGTAAATATGAAGTTCTATGCAAATGCACCATGCATGAGGTAAATTTTCATATTCTGCTTTTGTGCTTTTTGCTGCAAGCTTTGGCTAAGTCGGAGTGCCTCTTGACGATCATATTTCTAAATGAGCTGAATCTAACGGGACTGGTAGTTGAAAACATCGATGTATCCCCAAATTGCCGATTTACAAGAGAATGACAGCATTTTTCCTTCGTGTAATTCATGACCTTAGCATGCTTTACCTTCCCTGCATTTTTTATTTAAAAAAAAACGAAGTTGTGCTGCAATAATAGTATCATGTCAGTCACGTATCACAATTGTACATAGGTATATTATGGTTATTGCTGACCTATATGTGAGCAGGATTTTCACGTGTGTATTTTTATTGTTACAACAAATCTATCCGTGTTCAAATCGACTGCTAACGAAAAATACAAATAAACAGTAAACGTGATGAGAGTTTAAATATGCATTGCGATCGGGAATCCACTCACTTATACCACTCCATCGTATGTTACGAATCAATATAACGAGTTGGAGACACGGCCTATTGCGGTGTGCAACACATCTTATTAAAAGAGGACGTTGAGCTCAGTAAGCTTTATGTTATTCTTGTTCAAGAGATTTTTTGAAGTCATTGTCGGTATGAAGGTGGTTACAATAGTTACCGTCATAATATCACCAGTGAGCGTCCATATTCTGCTATGGGCCTCCCAATAAAAGTAAAAACAGAACCTATAACAGCTGTATGAATCGTCCTTTATTGGAATGGAATACAGAGCATAGTTATCTGTCTACATAATATCTTATGTAAGAATTCCTTAGTTTTCAATAGTTTCGATAACAACGTTTTGTTTTCAGTATGCTTCACAGGCCGCACTGACCATTAAGTCGGCTCCCATACATCGCCTGTAGAGATTAGCTCCTGCGCGACCGACCTCACTGAAACCAAACCATTTTGTATTATATTCCGATCTGAAGGAAATTATTTATTGTTTCGCTGCTCACTACGTAATACGCAATCTTTTCGTACGATCTTTCAATCATCTATTGTCAACTGAGATTACGTTTCCTTTTCTTTCCGAGATATTATTAGCTATATTATTATCTAATAAGTAGCAGAATGTAATATCGAATTGTCTGTTGGCAATTGTCAGAGTCATAGTATGATTATACATTTTATATATTCTGGAGTGGCGACCGCGCACAGGAAGACGTAAAGTCCTCCCATAAGGTGGAACGATGATCTTGTGAAGACCGCAGGAGTCTGCTGGATGCAGGAAGCACAGAACCAGTGAAAGTGGCGGAGCTTGGGGAGGTTAGCGTCATTGGAAGGCGGTTCTTCGATTTCTATTTGCTTACTTGTGAAGAAGACGACAATGCCATCATTTTGATTGAGGTAATGTTTAGAGTCAAAGCAGTCATAATTTTCAAGATCAAAAACAGGTGTGATAAGACGACACTCTTTTAAAATGAATAAATCAGGAAAAAAGTTCAAACGAGATTAATGAAGACAACAAATCTATCAAAGTTCTTTTGAAAACTTCGTATATTTTGACTAATTATCGTCAGTTGTCAGTGCACGTCGCCGACATCATTGGTATATTTTTATGGGCTTCATGCTTGTGTAAAAATGAGTCTTATCCATGTCGTTAATTAAATTATAGCAATTGGCCATATTTATTTAAGATAATATAGGGGTAGGTGGGCTTTTATTTAGGGTTACTCAAGTAGACCATAGAAACAGGGTTGGAGTCAACGATAAGACAAGATAAGATTTCTTTAATTGTTAAAGAACATTATATGTGACACCAAATAAAGTTGATGAATTGAAGGTTGTTATAGAGTTAAGTGATGGTGAAAAAGAGATAGTTGAGGTTGATGCACAGCGACGATTCGTCGGAAACAAAGAAAATAAAACTGAAAATGAAACAATTGAAAATGAATCAAAGAAAATGTAAGTGGTTAATCAGTTCAAAGATGTAAATTGTGTAACGGTCAAATCTGTAGATGGATTATTTTTAAGTGTATATTAATTTTATTAAAGCAAAAGATGACGGTTATTGCCTCGTTACGACTTCAGCGTGCCATAAACAATTTAGGAAAAGCGCTAGTAACGTAAAGGGTTGATGCTAGAAAAACGAAAATGAAAAATTTCGTTCCCAAAAGTGAACACTAAATAATATAAAGTCATTTTCTATTACGGTACGTTTCCTGACTTAATGAAACATAGTAAAGTAGTACCAATTTTCAAATCGGGTAGTAAGAGTTATCCCTCTAATAGACCTATATATCTGTGCTTCCAGCATTGAGCAACATTTATGAAAAAATCATGCTAGACCAGATGTTGTCACATTTTAACTCAAATAGGATTTGAAATAGTCGACAGTTTGGTTTCACGAAAAGTAGATCGACGACTGACACAGGGGTAAAACTTATCAGTCACATTTTGGAATCCTGGGAGAAATCGCAGGACGCGATTCGAATTTTCTGTGAACTCTCAAAAGCGTTTGACTGCGTTGACCAAAATACACTGATCTGTAAATTACACCACTACGGAATTCGTGGACAAGCTGCTGATCTTGTACGTTCCTATCTATCAAACAGGCAGAAAAAAGTAAATGTTAATGGGGAATGTCCAAGGGGTCCTAGTTAAGATGAAGAGAAACAAAAGTTATATTTGATTGAAAGTTTAATTTATTAAAAACGTACAAGTTGAAATCATCTATCTAAATACGAAGTTGCATGAAATGAGCAAGCAATGGGTACATTCATTTATTTGTATTATTGAACACGATATTTTTTGTATCGAAACTTTTTTAAGAACAAAGCAACTGAACCAATAAAAAATAACCCTATTTCACTTGTTAATAATAGTAATGAAAAAGTCACAGTTTGATTATAGGTGTCATTATGTGCCTAATTGCGGTGAAATTAGAGCCATTTATGAGCAAGTGTGTTGAAAAAGTCATAGATGATGATGATGATGATGATGGAACTCCCTTTTCCGCACGTAGACTCCCATTCGGTCCGTTGTGTGTAGGGATACCGGCTAACAAAGCCAGCCTAGCTCCGCCCAAAAGCACAGAAGCTTCCTGGGAGCTTCAGAGGCTTCGCGGAGCGACCTCACTGTTCCGAGGATTTCTTCACGTTGTGAAGCCACTGCCTCTCATTCCAGGATGACGTGAGCGGCTGATTCCTCAGCGTCAAGGCAGCCCCTGCAAAGTGGGCTGTCTGTGGCGCCTATGTTATAAAAATGTTTGTTAAGGGGTTATGGCCCGTAATTGTTCCTATGATTATTCTGAGGTTATTCCTACTTAGGCTTAGAAGTTGGTTAGTTAGTCGCGGGTGTATAGTTGGTAAAGCCAATTTTGACTGTCTGCAGTCTGTAGCCCGTGACCATCTGTTGTTATGAAGTTCGGTTGACCTTTGGCGAATCCACGCACGAAATTGTAAGAAAGGCAGGGGGAGAAGCATCTTCATATCTGAGCCTCTCTTCGCAAGTTCATCTGCGGCATCATTACCTAAGGATCCACTATACCCCTTGATCCACTGGAGGGTAATACGATTGGACGTCGATAAACTCTCCAGAGCTAGATGGCACTCAAAGATTAGTTTGTTGTTCGTTTGTTTGTTTGCCAAAGCTTTGAGCACAGATAGGCTGTCGGATACGAATTTAATGCCGTAGTCCCGGATGCCTGAGCGCTTTACTGCTGTTTTTTTTTTCCTCTGACATAATCAGAGCCCTTATTGTATCGGATTTGTTTGTGAATGCGGAATATTTCATAGTACAAAACAAACACGGAGAAATGAAAAGACTGTGGCTTTACCATCTATAATAACAAACTTAATTATACTTATATGTGCTAATTATCAATTTATAAATACAACTATTTATAACCATCTACCTACTTATACATATACTTATGATATTTCCTATTTTACTTTCTATATTACAACCTTATCTATGACTAACAACAAAATTTTGCACTAGGATCTTGACTTGATCTTTTTTTTTTCTTTTAACTATTCTTTTCATTTAGAATATTGTTTTCTTTTTTTTTTTTTTTTCTTAATGTTTTAGGTACTTAAATTATATGTATAAATCATTATATATGCAAGTATCCAGGTTTACTTAAACTATTCTATTTCTATTATTTACTATGTATGCTATTCTAATACAATATTCTAAGAATTTATCTCTATTTTTACTACTAATTAAACTATACTATATCTAACTATAACTATATCTTCAGTAAATTTCTGCTCGAGGTCTTGTTCGGCCTCGTACCGCGCTTTTCCCGTGATTGGGCACTCCAACAATACATGCAGCACCGTTTCTTCCTTGCCCGGCTCACAGGCGCACGATGCGTTCTCCTTACATTTGAAACGTTTCAGGTATGCAGAGAACCCATCGTGCCCTGTGAGAATTTGGGTTGCTAAACTTGTGGGTTTGATTTTGCGCACCACCTTGTACGCCGCAACTGCGTCGGGGAAAAATATTTTCGTGCCGGAGGCTGTTTCCCCGGACTTATATCTCCTGTTCCACTCGTCAAGCGACCCCATATGGATCTGCCGCTTGACGAATGAAACAGGGCATAGGTCGTAGTCCGGCTTCTTCTTCGACCCCAAAGCGGCTTCCTTCGCGAGCTGGTCGGCTCTCTCGTTCCCCTCCAACCCTGCGTGTGCCTTGATCCAGAACAAGGAGACACTCTTGTTCTGGAGCTTACAGAGTCTAATGGTGCCTCTGGTTTCCACGGCTAGGGGGTGGGGGGAACAGACATTTGTCACCGACTGAAGGGCCGCCATGGCGTCGCTGAAGATGCCGAACGTGGATTCACTGCGTTTGAGCACCTCTGCCGCCGCTCTCTGCAGAGCCAGCAGTTCAGCCTGGTAGACGGTACAGTAGGACGGCAGGGCAAGCTTGAGGGCCTTTGTTTCGGCAGCGCCATTCCACAGGGATAGTGCCGCTCCAACCTTGCCCTCAATCTTGCTGCCGTCGGTAAATATTCGCACAGCGAAGTTGCAGTGGGTTTTGTATTGTTCCTCGTCTACCAGGCTTCCGAACTCCAGGTTTACTTGCTGTACGGGGTGCGGGGCCTCCAGCGCAGGGGCCATCCGCTCAATCTCCCTGTCTCCTAGTACTGACTGGGACACTCCCCTCTTGGCTTCGTACAGCGCTGCTGCCTCGCGAATGCGCAGATCGATTGGGAGTATCCCAGCCAGCACCAGTGCCGAGTTTAGAGAGACTGTTCGGTAGGCTCTACACAGCTTTTGTGCAAACCCTCTTTGTACCACGTTTAGCTGCTTTTTGACTCCTAGCTTATTTGCGGCTGGCGCCCACGCACTCGCGGCATACAAAAGCGTCAGCTCAACCGCTGCGGTGTAAATGAACCTGATTACCTCCGGGCTCAAACTCCAGCTCACACGGGCAGCTCTGGCCAGCTGTTTATAAATGCTTATCGCCTTTTTACAGGCGATAGTGATGTGCTTGTTGAAGGTCAGCTTACTGTCTACGGTGACGCCCAGGATTTTTACATCTTGGGACATACCGATGTCAATCCCTCCCATGGTCAAGCGCGGCGTGTCGTACTTCAGCCTCCGCGTTAGCACCATCGCACAGGTTTTGTGCGGCGCGAATTTCAGCTTATTCCTGACACCCCACGCTCGAACATGTTCGAGAGCGGCACCGGCCTGTCCCTCGATTTCCACTGCCGATTCGCAGACGAACACCATAACGACGTCGTCGGCGAACGCCTGGCAGTAGTGGCCTCTATCCTCAAGCTGCTTCAATAGTGGGTCCAGTAGCAGATTCCGAAAAATAGGACCACTTATGGAACCCTGGACGCACCCTTTGCTCATTGACTTACCGCTAACTTCCCCCGCATATCTCACGCTGACCTTCCTGTCGCTGAGGTAGCTGTCGACTACCCGTCTCAAGTTTACTGGACACTTTTCCTCAGCCAACCGTACTTTTATTGCGGGCCACCACGCACTATCGAATGCTCCCTCTATATCCAGTGACACAAGCGTAATTATCTTCTTCTGTGCCAGCTTTGTGCGGATTTAGTGCACAAGAGTATAGAGGGAGTCTTCGGTGCTCTTTTGGGGCATAAAGCCGTATTGGCGAGTACTAATCCCTGGGAGCAGGTAAAACTTGAGACGAGCAATCAGCATCTTCTCGTACACCTTCCCTAATACAGGCAAAAGTCCAATCGGCCTGTAGGATTTCGGGACGGTGTACGAGTCTTTGCCTGGCTTCCTAAGCACAACCACTGTTGCTTCCTTCCAGGACTTTGGGAAGTATTGGTATGCCATGCACTTATTTAGCAGCGACAGGAAGAATTCACGGTTGCAGAAAATGGCCTGAGAACAGATATCAGCAGTCAGGCCGTCAGCTCCCGGGGCTTTTCTTGGGTTGAACGACCCAATGGACCTATCGAGCTCACTCTGGGTAAACGGTGGGTCATGTTGCTCATCATGGTTCCACTCGTTTTCCCTTTCTGCTAGTAGCCGGGTTTGGCTATGGTCCAAAGTGTCGTCTTCCTCACGGTCCTCGGGGTAGAATGTGTCGGCCAACAGTCTCACCGAGCCCCTTGCATCCAGCGCCTCACCTCCCAACCACAGCGGCGGATCCTCCTTTCTTTTCGCGACCCTTCCCATGACTCTATATATCCCTTCCCAGACGCCCTCCCTGTCCTGCTTTCCGCAAAACTGTCTCCAGCTCTCCTCAGTTGCTCTCCTTACAGCCTCCTCATACCTCTCTTTTTCTTCTAGGTACAGCCTGACCACCATCTCTCTCCGGACCGGTGCTGCGTTCCTGAATCTACGTTTTTTGGTGGCGACCAGCATCTTCATCCCCGCGAGCTCCTCGGACCACCACGGCAAGGTAAATGTTTCTTGTTTCATTTTGTGTCAGTTACGGCTTGTGTGTATGTATTGATCGTGTGTTCTAATTGATCTATGGTCTTTATGTTTGTGAGCTCCGTAACTGTTAAGTTATTTTCCAGTATAATTTGAGACAGTTTCTCATGAAACCGTCTCCAATTTGCCATAGTCGTGTTGTATTTTCTGATGGTTCGCTCGATACTTAATCCTTTTGATTTCGTAAGATTAATGCCAAAAAAGATGCCGTTGTGGTCGGAGCCCGTGAGTCCTTCTACGACCCGCCAGCCGTCCACCAGGTCCAGCATGTCCGCCGAACAGGCCGTTACATCCACGTGGCTGCTGTACCTAATACCTCCCCTAATGGTATCAAAGGTTGGTATGTCACCCGTGTTAAGTATCTGCAGACCCACGAAGTCTCTTCTAGTGTTCCACACATATGCTCCCCCCTCGAGTCCTCATTGCCGCTACCCCACCAAGTACTTTTCGCGTTTGCGTCTACTCCAATAACCAACCTGCTAGGGCCCACCACTTGCTCCACTCGTTTTAGCTGCTCCAAGTATGGCGCTATGGGCTTATCGGGCTCGAAGTAGAAGGACACCAGCGTGATCGTCCAGGCTCTGGTTCGGACTCCCACCACAACGATGTTATTTGTGGTGAGTTGCGGGTACTGTATTATGTCCAAGCTTTGGTCAAAGACAGCTACTGCTGCCTTTACAGTCCCTTCTCCTCCCTCAGAGCTCTGGAAAACCCTTACGCCCCGGTAGCCCTTCATCCTTCTCACCCCACCCACATAAGGCTCCTGGAGCAGCGCTACGGCAAGTTTACGCTTTTCAGCCTCCAGCAACATCTCGTTTGTGGCCAGCTGACTCCGTTGCAGGTTGGCCTGGGCTATTTTGTACTGGTGGGTATCGAGGACCACCCTTAGCAGTACGCTATTGAGGCTCGAGCGAGGGCATCCCACTTTCGCCTTACAGGGCATTCAGTACTGAATGCATTGCTTTACTGCTGTTGCGGCTTGTGATAAGGCAACACATTCACATTGAAAGATTGAACTGTGTGTGCCTAGCGGTATGTGAAAGTTAATGTTGAGGTCAAGGGAGTGTGCGCCAGCACCAGAACCGTTATGTGTTTTAGAGCCGTCTGTGTAGATGCGCACTTCATTGGCTCCCGACCGATCCCTTTCTTCCTCCACTGTTTGTATGATATAGTTTTTGTTGAAAATATGTTTGTTTGGTATTCTATCACACGGGGCAGCGATGAGTGGCTGGTAGTCAATCGCCCGGTCCAGGATTTTAGCGTGTGGGCTGGTTAAATTCTTGCCCCATATGCCCACATGCATTAGCCTGATGGCAGCTAGTGCAGCCTCCTGCTGTTTGACAGGTCAAGGGGAGTTATTTGAAGGGCTATCTCCATGTCTGCTGTTGGGGTGGTTTTCATGCAGCCAGTGGTAGCTGAACAGGCCAGTCGTTGGAAGCGCTGTAATCTAGTGATGATGGTTGAGAGTTCGGTCCTCGTCCACCGAACCAGAGCGCCATAAGCTAGCATTGGCCTGATCACCGCTTTATATAGCCACAGAGTAATCTTCGGAGAGATCCCCATGTTTTTCCTAACATTTTTTACATTGATATAGTGCAATTGTGCTTTTATTGAGTTTGTAGTCAAGATGCTTGTTCCAGAGCAGTTTGCTGTCAAGGATCACCCCCAAGTACTTGACTTCGTCTTGTGTTAGTTCTGTGTTGAAGAGTTTTGGAAGCCTATGGGGTCCCAGGGTTCTTTTGTTGGTGAACATTATTAGTTCTGTTTTCGAGGGGTTAACCGATTGTTCGTGTTTCGTGCACCAACTCTCGTTTATTTTGAAGGCACTTCTCATGAGATCACACAAGATGTCCTCAAATTTCCCCGAGATTAGAATTGCTATGTCGTCCGCGTATCCCACCGAGTACAGACTGCTGGCGTTGAGCTCTGCAATGAGCTCATTTACGACTAAGTTCCACAGTAGTGGTGACAGCACCCCACCCTGTGGGCAGCCTCTACTTACGATACCTCGTGTGGTGGTGTTCACGGTAAATCGAAACGGTAAACGCTATGGAGTGCTGATTCAGTTGATTTGCCTGCACAGTAGGCGTGTTGATTAGGATGTAAGGGTCTGTGTACCGAAATTTGGGACCTAATCTTCCTATTCCCCAGCCTCTCCAGTGTCTTCAGGAAGAACGAGGAGAAGCTTATGGGTCTAAAAGACTTGGGTTGGGTGTAGTCACCCCTGCCCGGCTTCGGTATGAAAATTATTTTTACTTCCCGCCAGTTCAAGGGGATGTAGAGGTGGGCCAGGCAGGCTCGAAATACCTTAAGGAGGTAATCAGCCAGTAGAACTTGGCTCCACCTGAGCAGAGCTGGGAAAATACCGTCCAGCCCTGCTGCCTTGAAAGGTAAGAAGGTGTTGATTGCCCATGTTATCTTGTCTTTGTCAATCACTTCTAACGCCACCTCCTAATCCAGGCTGCTCGTGGTCTTCTCCCTATGTGGTTCCCAGCTTTGCTGGGTGGCAATCTAGCATCCTGGGAAGTGGGTGGTTAGAAGTAGCTCGCTTGTTTCAGCGTCGTTTGTAGTGTAGGTGTTATTTGGTTTTTTCAGGCATCCTATTGAGTGGTCTTTGTCTTGAGCAAGACAGGTTTTAACCCTTATTGCCTGGTTGTTACTTTCGATGTTAGTGCAGAAACGCCTCCAGTTATTCTTTCCTCTTAGGCGTATCAGTTTTTTATATGTTTTACGAGCTGTTGTATAGCGGTCCCAATCTACTGGCGACCGTGTGTTCCTAGCTCTGTAGAACAGTCTTCTCAGCTTGCGTCGGTGCCTTTCCAGCTCAGGACCCCACCAGGAATGGCGAGCTCCCTGCCTAGGTACCGTCAGGGGGCACGACTGTTCATAGCTACATAGAAGGATGGATGTGATGTTGTTTACATGTTCGTCTAAATTGGTTACTGGTATTTCAGCCGGAAGAGTGGGTAATCTACCTATTTCAGCCTCGGCGAGTTTAATAAACTTGGCTTGGTCGGTATTGCGAGGAACCCTTCTTGGCTGTGGTTTGGTTAGATTGAAGTTAATGGTATAGCGAATCCATCTGTGGTCCGAGCATGATATTTCGTTGGACACATGCCAATCCTGTATGGAGTTGTAAATGGTTAATAACCTATGGTTGCTATAGTTAAGTCAATTATTGTTTGCGATCTCGCGTTTATGAAAGTAGGTTCGGAACCTGTGTTGAGTAAAACAAGGTTATTACTAAGAATAAAATCAAGCATTACCTCACCTCGGTTGTTGGTTTTGACATTACTCCAGAGCGTGTGATGCGCATTGGAGTCTGTCGCGATGATTAGTTCCAGTTTCTCCTTTTCACAGTACTCTACCAATGAGGCGAGCTCTGGCAGAGGCACGTCCTCGTCGCCTGGCAGGTATGACGAGGCTAGTACAATGTCCGGGAGTTCCTGTTTGGTTCTGAAAAGCCTGATTGCTGTCAGGTCCCTTGAACAGAATTCGTTAATTAAAAGGTTAGGTACATGTTTTGGGACAAAAATGCAAGTGCGCGGATTACTTACGGAGGTAGCAACTTACCTCCGATGTTACAAAGACCGCATGTTCTGCCACCCCTGATCCACGGCTCTTGGATGAGGGCGATGGTGTTCGGTTGTTGATGTTTTATCTCCAGCACTCTGCGCAAGGTGGCCGATGCAGATTGGCTGTACTGGAGGTTGGTCTGCAGGACGTTAGTCCCGCAAAGGAGAGGAGCAGAGGCTGCTGTCCTCGCCCTCACTTTTCTCCCCTGCCGGAAAGCAGTCTTCGTCTGATGTTAGACCGGGCGAGGGGGGGTCTCTCAATGATCCCGCTGTTGAGACAATCTCCAGTGCCGCCATGGAAGTTGCCAACTCCACCGCCTCCCCAACGTTATCCATCGCTGGAGGCGATGGGGAACGTCCAGGCAGCGGTGGACCAGGCTCCCTCCCAGGCGCCCTCAAGGCTATTGCTGATGTCGACGCAGCGGCAGCCTCCCTGGTTCCACCCTCATCCAGGAAGCGGATGTATAGACTACCCATTAGGTAGTATACCCACCGCTGCTGGTCCTTTATAGTTTTGACCAAGGACTCCGGTAGACGAAAGAAGAGACAGGTACCCGGGGGCTCCTGCCTAACCCTTTCGTGTGTCAGAGTCCAGGTGTTCATCCTTAGATTCGGGTTCTGCCTTGCCAACATCCTAAGCAGCTGTGTAGTGTCCTCGGTGGTCTCCGGGACGTACAGCATACACAGTGCCTTTTTAGGTATGTCGGCTTGGGGCCGAACGGTGAGCTTGGTCCCCGGGAGCGGGGACGATATGTTAGTGATGACCCTTTTGAGCCAAGCCAGTGTGAAGTCGTCCTCACACCACGTTTTGAGGACGCCTTCGGCGAAGTGGGCCCGGCCTCTAAAGTGGATCGCGGTGTCTGTGTCCGTTTGATCAGGAGCTGCCATCAACAGAGCCCGGAGCTGGTTCTCAATAGACGAATCCCCTCCGCTTGCTCCTGCGTCATGTCCGAGAACTGCTCGGTCATGACGGCGACACACAGCTCGTTAGTTCTAAATGACGCGGCCGCTCTATGAAAAAGTCATAGTCAATCAAGTCAAAGTTATTGTAAAGCGGTAGTAACTTTACAACAACCTATTAGAAGTTTTTGGGGGGAATACGAAAAGTCCACGTTAGTCACTTATTTTCACCTTCACTACACTCTCTGTGCACTCACACGTAACGAAATTGAATAATTCACTTCCGAGTTACAATAATATCGATTTGAGCGCGCTTACATCCGTTCCGAATTGGCGTGAGCGCGATAACGACGTCCCGCGAATCGTCATAGATGACGTCATGACATGCGCCATCTAGCGATGACGCCGACCATGCGTTATACTAATATCACAGTGAGCGCTGTCCAAAATTACAGTTGTGCTGTTTTGCTTTTAGTCGCATCGAATCTTTAGTTAACTTCGATTTATTTGAAATAGTGCAACTATCTAAGATGGAGAAATGATTGTGTGGTGTATATGTCGTAGGATAATTTGATACTTCGAATCTTCGCGGAAATCCTAGGGGTTTTGCGAAAACGCGGATAATTAGACATAGGCGAAAAATTATCAAATCTTACTGGACAAAGTCAAGATTTTTGCGAAAATACTCGTTATTATAGCAATATTGCGAAACGAAACGCTGGCTGTTATGAAATAAGAACGCTGATTGGTCGGTCAGCGCGTTCAATAAGAGATCGTCTCTGATTGGTTGACGTCTAGACTGATCAATTCCATTGTTGCACTATTAAACTAATTGTTTACCTAACCAGTTTCATCCAATTTATGGATTACACCCTAAAATTGGATCATTTTTTTTTACTACGACTGAGATCTCCTATTGTCTGTAGAAAACAACATACATACTAAAATTTTCAATAAAAAATTTATAAAAATCAATTTAGTGATTTTCCTTTCTCACCTATTCTAAACCTTCATAACTCTATGATACAATACTTGAAGTTAATCATCGGCAAACTAGGAACCAATTAGAAGTCAGCCAGCAAAATTGTAGCCAATCAGTGTTGAGCACATCAAATCTTACTATAGTAACGAGTATTTTCGCAAAAATCCTGACTTTGTCCAGTAAGATTTGATAATTTTTCGCCTATGTCTAATTATCCGCGTTTTCGCAAAACCCCTAGGATTTCCGCGAAGATTCGAAGTATCAAATTATCCTACGACATATACAAGTTTAATATAGGGAATATATGTTTTAACGTTGAGTGAACACTTTTATCGCGATCACGAGCGTTCTGTATTGATGACAAAAATGACGGTTCGTAGCTGTCAGAATCGTGATATCTAACTCGGAACGCAAAATATCGATGTGAGCGCTCACAGCGCTATTTTTCTAATTCGAAATGCGGCCTTAGTCTATGGCCGATTGCCATTGTTAGATGCGCGCGCATTGGAAAACTGATTAATTTTTCCCGCCATTGGCAAAGAAAAAAAACCACAACTCGTTTTCACTGTTGAAATTATAGTTAGTTATTCATTAAAATGACTACGAGTACTAGTTATGAAGAAAATGATTTATGTTGTACCTACACCGTCCGATATAAGATGTGAAGCCCTTAACGTTATGGAAAAGTACCTACAAACTCCAAGGACAAAATGATTTTTTAGTATTATTTTCTTCACAAGTGTGTTGAAAAACGTCGTATGATACACGTGTGTATTAATGATTACCATCCATACACCAACGTACCAACGTTACACACTTGTACCATAATATACTATTTTTTAACTTTAAGTATTGAGAGTGGTATCTTCCCGGAGAAGCTCAAAACCTCAATAGTTACTCCACTGTATAAAAAGCAAGATAAGTGTTTGATGAAAAATTATAGGCCTATTGCTTTAATACCTATTTTTGCAAAAAAAAATGAAAAGGTCGTATATAAAGCTCTCTATACTTATCTGGAGAAATCAAACATTCTAGTTAATGAACAGAAAGGATTTCGGAAGAACAGGACAATAAACATGGCTATCCATGATCTGATACGCCCTATCTTATCAAATATGGATGAAAGAAATACCGTATGCGCGATATATATGGACCTTACAAAGGCATTCGACTATGTAGATTTTAAGATACTATTAAAAAAATTAGAAAACTACGGTATACGAGGCAACATTTTAAAGCTTTTTGAAAGTTACTTACACAACAGAAAACAGATTTTAGAAATAACACGAATTTGCCCACGCACTGGAAACGAAAGAAGATACAGATCGAGTAGTAAGATCATTAAATACGGAGTCCCACAGGGCAGTGTGTTAGGACCCCCACTATTCTTGACTTATATAAATGATCTGCCCAAAGAAATAAAGCATCCGATGGTACTATTTGCTGACGACAGCACGGTAGTAGTAAAATGTGACGATCCAAGTACATACGAAGCAGAGATAAATTTGACATTAAACAAAATAATTACGTGGCTAAATAACAATAATCTTGTGATAAATCTAGAAAAGACTAAAATAATGCACTTCTATCAAAGAATTCCCAATATTAACATTGACATTCATTATCTGGGGACTAAAATAGAATCCACAACTATGACTAGATTCCTTGGTGTTGTTATTGATAGTAACTTGTCCTGGAAACCGCAAACGGACGACATCTGTAAAAAAGTTAATACATTTGCATATGCCCTATATAAACTAGCTAAAATTGTAAGTCTAGAAGCACTTTTAATGGCTTACCATGGCTATGTTGCATCGACACTAAGATATGGTATAATATACTGGGGCAATTCAGTTAATAAAGAGTATGTTTTCAAAGCTCAAAAAAGATGCTTAAGAGCTATGTGTGGCTTACAAAGTACTGACAGCTGTCAACCGCTATTTAAAAGCCTCAAAATATTGACGTTGCCTTCTCTTTATATTTATGAAGTAAATGTATTTGTTAAAACAAACTTCAGCCTTTATGAAATAGCGTTTAAAAGCAAATATAGGAAATTACGTGACAAAAATAATTTAGAGCTTAAAGTACCATATGCAGGTACGGCTTTAATGAGGAAAAGCTTTTTTTGTATGGCCCAAAGAATATTTAATAAGTTGCCCTGGTCAAAAAAAATCAAAATTTAGCAAATTTCAAGCGGAAACTATGTACTTTATTATTACAGAAATGTTACTATTGTCTCAATGACTATTTTGATAACAGTTCTTTGACATGATAATATTTGTATACTCATAACGTGACTTTTTATGCATGACGACTCTAATAATTCAGCGGACAGTGTCAACTTTGAACATTTTTCACATTTTTACTGAATTATTATACTGTAATCTATTTACTTAATTGGCAAAAGCCTATCATAATTGTATATTTGTACGCCAAATGGCAAAACATAGAGAAACTGTAATTGACTATTGTACCATCTTACACACTGTTGTAACCTATGTTTACAAATAAAGACTATTGATTGATTGATTGATTGATTGAAGAGTTAGTTTTCAGTAAAATTTATTTTTGGATGCATTAAGTTTTTTGAACAAAAATCAAATGTAAAAACTGTTTTTTTTAGGTATTTCTTTAGTTGATTGAAATTTATTTATAATATTACTAGCTTTTGTCAGCGGCTCCGCCCGCGTACGGTTATCGCGTAAAAAAGTAGCCTATGTCGTTTAGGCGTGAAAACGTAACAGACTGACAGACAGACAGAGTTACTTTCGCATTTATAATATTAGTATGGATTACATAAAATAAAATAAGATTGTTTACGCTCATAATTATGAGAATTATGCGACGAAATAGTTTTTTTTTTGTCCTGTGTGTTACGATTTTTTAATCATGATACCATTTTGTTTTTCTTGTATTTTTTTGTAAGTTAGAACATTTGACAATACACTACATTTTTGATGGCTTGTCATATTACAAGTAATAAAAAAAAATTTAGGCACCCCCGACACATCCATAAGATGCAGACCCTCCAAAACCGTTTCCTTCGCCAAGCCACAGGCTCCCCATGGTTCGTTCGGAACGAGATCCTCCATCTCGATCTGAAAATGCCCACTATTGCACAATTTCTGAAACGCAACTCGAAGCGTTTCTTCGATAAAGCCGAGTTACATCGCAATCCCTTGATTGTGAAGGCCGCTAGTTATGTCCCCAGTAGAATCAGTAGAATCTGCCGGCCGAGACATGTCCTTTCTGACCCAGATGACCCCATTACTGTTCTCTAAGAAAAGAATAGGGCCACCAGTACAGCACACAAACACAAACGACCGTCCTTCCGACCTCGCCGCCGAGGTCCACGCGCCCCGCGAAGACCCCTGAGTAACGATCAGACCCCCGACCGTCCCTTGCTCATTGATGCGCCAGCCCGCGCCGCAGCTGAGCCAGTAGCTTTAAATTCCCCGTCTAATAATCATGAAAATATCTTGATCCAGCCTGTCCCCACTAGCATTTTTTATCAACTTATGCAGTTACAGTTATTTTTTATTTTTGCAGTTTTTTTTTTTTTCTTTGATATTAATTCAAGTTACACTTTTTGAGCGTGGTGACCGATAAGAAAGCACATTTTAAAATATCGTACAGTCGTACCATATACATACACGTAAGCGAACGCTCGGCCGAGCTACATGGTAGGCGGAGTGGAGGGTGTTTGGTTTTATTTTCGTTACGGAATTTCTTGATTCGGTCGCCGCGCTCAAAGTGCGCGATAAAAGCTATGCAATAACTTTAAAAGTAAAAAAAAAAAAAAAAAATTCTTTTTAGACTTAGACATCCGGTTAGTACAACCCCAAACCCAATTTAGTTGTACAAGGCTAGGCAGATTGATTGGCTTTAATTCACAATTTCGCTTTACATGTTAATTGGAAGTCACGTAGTGACCACCTATATCCACGAAATGGTAATTGTTTTTCAAACGTTTTACTATTCACGAACTAACTAGATACCAAATCTAAAAAATATATTACTGCTACAACCTACAACGAGCTAACTACTAAGCGAACTAACTAGCTAACTATAAAACGAATAACCCAAACTAAAAAACTGTACTAATACATAAATTGAATATAAACACTAATACGCCGTAAACACTAACACACACTTTCGAAAAAAATGCAATTAGTACTTATTCACCAGTTCACCTTTCGTAATTTCTTACGAAAAGTGTTTTCTTTCGAACATAAATAAAAATTAAAAAAATACGAAATTTATAAAATGTCAAGACAAGACAAGACAAGACAAGATATTTATTTGTAGAAACATGAGTATACATACAAGGCATGCAGGTTGTTCATAAACAAGAAAGATCCGTCATGTTCGGCCTTTGTGGCATACAAATATATAAAGGTAAGAAAAGTAATACATGACCATTTAAACAAAGCAAAAATAATTATTAAATTTTTACACGAACTAAAAATTAAACAAAACACTAATACAATAAAATTGTCCTATATTCTAATTATAAATTGTCAAAATTATAAAATACAAGTAAATATTAATTTGTTAAATTCTTAATATTACACTTTGTCATTTAAAAATTCTAAAATACTGTAGTATGCTTTCCCAACTAGATATATTTTTAGCCGCTTTTTTAGTACGTGTGCGCTTAGTTCTCTCCATCCCTTTGGAAGTTTATTAAATAATAAAGGTGCCATGCAAAATACACTTTTCCGCATTAATGCTGTTTTGGAACCATGTGAGCAAAGCATAGTGTTATCGCGTCTGGCGCGACTGACTTTGTCTGCCATGCGCGGAAATAATTGCCGATTACATTTTACAAACATGACAACTTCGAATATATACAGAGACGGTAACGTCATTATGTTATAATTAATGAAATAAGGTTTACAACTGTCAGTCGAAACTAATTTAAACATCGTCCTAATACACCGTTTTTGAGCTTTGAAAGGTATATCCTTGTCAGTCGAATTACCCCAAAGGATAATTCCATACCTTAGGTGCGACGAAACTAGGCCGTGGTAAGCTGTTAGCAATGCGTCAGTGTTAAGCACAGGAACTAATTTGTGTAGGGCATAAGAAGAGTTACTAATTTTTTTGGTTAAGATTTCAACGTGTTCTTTCCAATTTAACTTTTTGTCAATAGTTACACCGAGGAATTTAGCAGTATTGACTTCTTCAATGGTTTTGTCATTATATTGGACCTTAAGATCAGCTAAAGTTGGTAAGCGTTGACTGAAATGCATAATATTAGTTTTATTGAGATTTATCCTTAAATTATTATTTTCCAAATATTTTATTATTCAACAAACAAATCAGCCAAATTACTTTCAATTGAAAATTATCTTTATTGCTATAAAGATAAGGTAGTACACACATGGAACATTTTGCGACCAATCGCGTCAACGTCAAACCAAAGACAATGTTGATCAAAGGTGTCCGTAGACGATCACTGTAGTTTTTTATGGTTGCATATTTTTCCAAAATATTATTTTAAATTATTTTTTATTTCAAACCTGGCAAATTACTCTCAATAAAATTGATTTCATCTTTGTTGGGTTATCAAACGTATAAACCTGGAATATTTTGCGATGAATTCCGTCAAACCAAAGATAATATAGGCCTTCGGACAAATTGCCATAAAGAAAAACATAATACATTTTAGGTTTATTTATAATGGTCACTGGACAGTAACAGATAAGTAACACGACCAAATATAGGAGTCACTTTTTACAAAATGTTGGTTCTTATCAGACCACCAACTGTATTTTACGGATTATAAATACTAAGTGCTTCTCTTTTTAGCGTAGTTTAACCGCTTTAGTAAGAGTGAGAAGTGAACATATTTCGAAGTAAATAAAAACTGCTAAAACGGTAAGAAAATTTCATAAACTATCCACAAATATACGATGTTGTGTATGAAAATTCAGATAAAGCAGTCAAAATTGCAATTTTAACATGTCATTCCTTCGTTGCTATGCAACAGTCAAAAATACGAAAATAAAATGTCAACAAACAAATCAGCCAAATTACTTTCAATTGAATATTATCTTTATTGCAAGGCAACAGGTCGGACTTTTGCATAGCAACAGAGTAAGGTTATTTTCGTTACGAAATTTCTGAATTCGGTCTCCGCGCTCAAGGCCCGCGATAGAAGCTATGCAATAGCTTAAAAAAAAATTGCGCAAACTGTGCTTACGCAAGTTTCTGTAGTAAGTTTTTTTTTATATATTAACATATCCGAACGTGGTATATTTCATTATTACGTACGCGTTTCCAAACGCGTCTCCTACGCTATATTTTTTCTGTAATGTTGCCAACCGCAGTTTTGAACTACCAATCTCCTTCCTTCCTACTACGCTCCCATGCGACAGAAAGAGAAGGAGTATCGCCACCTACGCCCAATCGGGGCGCGCTTTTGCAGTGACATGAAGAAGAATCACGCCGTGATTGAAGACTCGCAAAAGAGAAGTCAACCGCTTAACACCTCACGCAATACTGCTGAGCACCAAACCGCATTAAACTATAAACTAAAGACAATCTGTGAATGTCGGCCGACACGGTGAAACAAACTTAAGTGCAGGAAGAACCCACCAGAACACGCGCTGGGCTTCAGCACCTCCAGCGGCATCAGCCATCTTCCCAGGCGATCATCTTCATCAGCTTCCAAGTAAGCCCTTGTTCCCCTACATAAAACTGCGTAGCGGCAACATTCTATTCCGCATAAATTAATTTCCCGCCAAAATTTACAACCCCGCGAGGTCCTTCGAACCGCTATCCCAACTTATCACCAAACTGTAAAATGAATTCAGCATAGCGTAGATTTTTTTTGTCGATTATACAAAAAAAGAATCAGCTGTTCCATAAATTTTAACCGCCTAGGTATTGCACTTTTCTATGAAACAGCAGATTTTTTTTTTTTGTATAACTGACGAAAAATTTCTGCGCTGGGTGCTGAATCCATAGTTACAGTCCATGGTTATAGTTACAGTTTGCGCAATCGACAAAAACTTATCCTGTAAAGCAGTTGAGCGCTGCAAGCAATGACAGTCCTTACGGTGTATAGATGTTAGTTTCCTCGATAGTACACATCTGCTCAAGTCTTCGGGGAAATAAGGCGTGATGTTATGATAAATAAGACAACACCGTACACGAGACTAAGACTTCGTTACAGCCTAGATACGGATCGCATAAAAAATATTCATGATTCAATTCGGTTTCAATAACGCACGGAATCCGGCGCCGTCTCTGAGACACTCGTGAGACGCTGCTAAATAATTCTCTGTGTGTCGTAAGGACCGTGCCCCCGCCAATGTCCCCCATCCCTATGCCAGACGACCGGCAGTCCCCCTTGTAATTGTGCTAACTACAGGAGACGGATTGTGTGAGCAAACCCTCGGGATAAGCGAGCGTATCGTTTAGTCGCGACTGGTTCATTGCGTGCGAGCAGTGCTTGCTCAGTGTCCTGAATTGACAAGACGCTTGTACCGGCCTCAGTCGGACGTCTCCAACCAGATCTGTTTGTTCGTGTAATTGTTTCGGAATGCGGATGACGTCGTGTGCAAGTCGCACTGTTTACAGGTGCGCTATTGGTTCAGCAAAGCGTCAACATCAACACGAGAGTCTGACATATCAACGCACAGCCGAAACTACTAGGACTAGGAACGTGAAATTTTGCACACGGCTTCCTTTTTTAATGTAGGGCAGCACTAAGAAGGGGTTTTTGGAAATTCAACCTGTATGGGGGTAAGAGGGGTTTTATTTTTGTATGAAAAATTAAGACTAATCATACAAAAAAAAAACCCTTTTTCACCCATTAACTCAAGTTCCTTGAGTTAATGAATTTGAAACTTGGCACAAATACTTATCTTAGTAAATTATAAAGTCGTTAATCTATTGTTTTTCTAAACTACCCCCTAGGAAATGTCTTTTCGCGCATGTCTCCTGGTACCCTACTGCAGCACAACTGTAAACCTTAAAACTCGCATGACTCCAAGGCATTCTATTGTTTTAGAACAGCACAACAATAAACTAACACTCGCGTGACTCCAAAATATTCAATTCTTTTAGAATCAAAATTGTATGTAACGAAAACAAACAAGCTCTAAACTTTACTACTACATGTTTCTTTTTTTAATCCTGTATTATGCTTATGACGGTGGGTTTTAAATTTCCGAAAGGCCGAGAATTAGCCTGAGTTTCCCAATACCCAGGGCGGCTCCTGTGGCAACTAGGGCCGTGAGGGCGCATATACTGCCCCTCCCTCACGTGCGCTGCCTTCGCAAGCATTATTGCTTCGCAGAAGGAGGTAATGGCTACCCATGCACTCTCGCTCCAAACCATGGCCTGGACCAGGGCCGGACAAGAGTCATCGCCACCGCCAAACGCCACCACAAGGACACGGTCGCGGCGGTGCTCTGTCCAAGCCGGGCAGACCTCCACCGTATGCTCCACCCTGCCATCAGAGCGATTTACGCAGTGAAGACACCCGGGCGTTTCGTCCCGCCTTATCTGAAACAGGAACCTCCCGAAACAACCGTGTCCGGCGAGGACCTGCGTCAGGCGGAAGATGAGGACGCCGTGGCGCCTCTCAATCCACTCCTCATAGAGGGGACTTACCACCGCAATCGTGGCGTGTCCAGCACTGGGTTGCGACAGCCGTAATCTCCATCATGCTTGGGTAACCTTTAAACTTGTCAAGTTATAAGAAGCTTAAAATAGCTCCACCTTAAACTCTTCGTTGTTTGTACTGGAGGTAACGCGATTTGACGACGCTTTATTTGATTACGAGCCGTGTCAAAGAAACGGAGCCAAGGCGCGTCACCGGGTTGACGCTAATTTCGGCCTCTGTTGATGTTCACGTTATGTAATGTAAGAGTGTTGGTGTTGTGTTTCGAGCTTGTTAAGTAGGTCATGAGTTACTTTGTGCAATTGTCAAGTTAGTGTGATGTTCATTGTAATCTGATACATACTTGACTAATTCGGTCACAAATATTATATATTGGTGATAATGATGATTTACAAATGAATCTTGTTACCTACTAGTAGGAAGAGAGGCTGACTAACTTGCTATGCATACAAAACTGTTCTAGTATGTAACACTGGCGTCCACCCGCGGCTTCGCCCGCGTGGCTTTCGAAAATTATCCCGCTGGAACGTACCACCGGGATAAAAGTATCCTACGTGACAAGATAGGTTACAATCTATCTGTGTGCCAAATTTCATTCAAATCCGTTCAGAAGTTTTTGCGTGATTGGGTAACAAACATCCAAACATTTTCACAAGCTTTCACATTTATAATATTAGTAAGATAAATATTTATCTTCTGACGTCACAGTATATAGTGATGTGATCACTATCCTTCACACAAAACCACTTCAGCAAGTTTCAGGTTTAAAATAATATGCCTTTGTTTTTTTTTTTGGTGGTAGGGAAATCGACAAATGAATTCTTCTTGCTCTGGGTAGAGAGCAGGAGGGTGTGTCAGACTTTTACTGACTAAAACCCACCCGTGTTCCCTCAGTTGCCTGCGTGCCAGGGGCAACGGTGTCTCTTTCGAAAACCCGCACCCCTGGCAGGCATGGGCCCTTGCTGACCCCACCAGTTGTTGCTGACATCTTTGACGGCACGCGTAGAACACAACGCGCCGTCCCGCCTACCACTTTTCGGCCGCAGGGGATAGGGAGAGCAGCCAACGCTATACCGAAACTCCTCTTCCCCTCTTCTGCGGCCCCACCGCGTCCGCCATCAAACGGTGGCGGCCCCGCCCAGGCCACGGAAGGGAAGAGCGCTGCTCAGAAGCACCGGCACTCCTCCTCTGCCGCAGCCTGTAACCCTCAGCCGCGATGCCTTCCATTCGACATCGCGGCCCACCTCAGTTGCGGTGCATCTCACCGCAACCTACATTTTGGCCACTACGTCATCGGCTTGAAGGCAAAAGCCGTGACGAGCGGCCCCACCTTTGGGTTCTTCTTCGCTTCACCGTGGCTGGGAGACCACGGTTACTGAGCCCCCCCGCAACGACAATGCGGGAACCCACTCGGGGGAGAAAATAATATGGCTCAGGTGTATGTTTATATTATTTACTTCTCTACAGAAAACTCTTCGTCATGCGAGTTTTAAGTTTTACAGTTGTGTTGCAGTAGGGTACCAGGACACTTGAGCGAAAAACATTTGCGCGAAAGACACTTGCGCGAACCCACATGCGCGAAAAGACATTTTAGCGCATGGACTTTTGCGTGACTGTACCTTTGCGCGAAGGACACATGCGCGAATCCGCTTGCGCAAAGGACACTTGGGCAAATCCACTTGCGAACCAAACGACACCCATCATTGAAAACCTGACAATATAGTTACCTCAGGTAGTACCTATAAATATGAAGAAAGAATTAAAAAATGTGCCGTAAAAAGCTACGAGGATTACTACTTATGTCTAATTGGACTGTTTATTTCCAGTCTGCTACACCCCTGCCCAACCCTTTGATAGAATGCAGGCGTGATGTTATGAAGAAATTTCATTTCCGCAACTTTTTCGCGCAAATGTCCGTTCGCGCAAGTGGAATCGCGCATGTGTCCTTCGCGCAAAAGTCTGTTCGCGCAAAAGTCCATGCGCGGACGCGCATATTGGTTCGCGCAAGTGTCTTTCGCGCAAATGTCTTTCGCGCAAGTGTCCCAGATCCCTGCTATAGCAGTTAATGAAGAGGTTTCAAGCCTAAACGCAGGTGAACGCGAGCTCTGCCCCTCAAATGAAAAGTGACAGGAGTGCTGCCGGTAACTGATATCAGTTGTGATGTTAAATGCTTGTAGGGGGTCCATATTGGCTCAATTAAAGTTCTTTACCCGAAATTGTTCTTCCTAACGATTTGTAATCCGAATGATCACTCTTCCTAAAATTTTTCATCCTAAAGTTTTCATTCATACTATTTGTACCTGTGTAGTGCTACCGGCAATGTTCATAACACTCATGTTTCGAAAATTGTAATTAATAATATCATTAATGTAAATATATTTAAACACCTACTGTTTTTTATCATAACGCTTTTATCCCTAAACATAATTACCATAATATTTTCACTCATACTCAGAAAGAAACATTTACCAAGCGTTATAAAAAATATATGTAGGTAGAAGATGATATTTATAGTTTTAATTTGAGTGTTTGATTATTTATTATTTGGGGGTATGCTTTACATAACGTACTGTGTTGTGTCTATTGTTAAGTTCATGTCGGTGTATTATCATTATTACGTGCATGTTTGTGTTAATGCTTTATTAATATGGAGGAAAATTATTTAAAATCATTTAAAACCAGTCGCGGAGGATTAAAATTAGACGTACATGGATTTATATATGAAAAAACCGAATAACAGTGGAAAAACAATATTGGGCGTGTAAATTAAGAAGCAACAAAAAGTATAAGTGTAAGGCGAGATTAATCACTACTTTCGATAAGGAAGTCAATAAGTATAAATTGCTATAAGGTCCGCACCAAGAACATAATCATGAACCAGATGCTTTAAAGAAAAAGGTTTGTTTTTAAACTATTTCTTGTGATTACAAAACGGTTCCCTATCCATTTGCATAAAAACTTTAGACATAATATAACATGGCATAATTTTGTTTATCCTAATTATATGTACGCATAACTTAATCAAATTCTAAAGCATAAATTTGTTTACGCATAATGATCATGACCATGCATGCAGCAGGCATGCAGCATGCAAGCAAGCATGCAGCATGCAACATGCAGCAGGCATGGTTTCTGTCACGGCTCCGGCGCTGTGGGGCTCCGGCGATCCCACGCGAGCTGCTCGTCGCAGATGTGTTTAACGCTCACCACCGTAGCTTCGGCTTGCTGGCCGGCATAGCCGGCCAGCCTCAGCCTCGGCGGCGGGCGTTAAAACCACCTGCTCCTCAGCTCGCGGGCCACCTCGCCCCTCCGCGCCTTCGCGATTTTAAATAACACTCTAGGGGTAGGGCAAACAAGACTACGTGGAGTCGATTTTGCAACGATTCATTTCTTGGGGGCACTATGAAAAAAATACTTAGAAAAATTTCGCGACCAATTTCGATGTAGCGCTCGCCGGCCGCTGCCGCGGCACCGCTCGCTTCGCTCGCTCGGCTCGCGCGTAGTTGGTCACAGTTCTAACCTAACCTAACCTATGGATATCTTTGCAGGTACACACCGCTATAAATAAAATTAAAGAAGACGCTTTAATTAATAAAACAAGAAACCAATTCATATAATTAGTGAGTGCGAAGCAAGCACTTCCTCAAGTGTACGTGCTAATATGCCAACAAACTTGAACTTGAGACAAGTAATATATCGTCAAAGAAACAAAAAAGAAAAAATCACAGAACCTGATACTATTAACTTTGAAATAAATCATAATATTCTACAATTGGACAACGATATGATCTTAATTGATGAAAAATGGCATGAAACAAAGAGAATAGTATTATATACAACTAAAAAATTTCTTACTTTTTTATGTGCTTCCACTTATTTAATAATGGACGGAACATTTACAGTCGCCCCAAAATTATTTCAGCAAGTTTACACAATACACGGCTGTATAAACACGAAAACGTTTCCTTTAGTTATAGCATTGTGTACAAATAAAGACAAAAGCACATACGACAAATTGTTCTCATCTTTGATCGAGTATTGTCAATCATTAAATTTGATTTTATCGCCAAAATACATATTAATGGATTTCGAAAAGGCGTCACAGTTAAGTGCCAAGTATAATTTTGAAAACGCAGTGTTAAAGGGTTGTTATTTTCACTTGGGCCAAATTTTATATAGACAAGTGCAAAGTCGAGGTTTCCAAAAACTATATGAATCAAGCGAATCGTTTTCATCAGAAATCAAGTGCATTTTAGCACTTGCATACCTACCAGCAGAAGAAATTCCCACATATTTTGACGAATGGCAGCAAAATATCTCTCCCGAAGCAAAAGTGATAGCAGAATGGTTTGGTGAAAATTATATATGGGGTACCAGTTCTTCATCACCTAAATATGAACCATGCATAAGGAGCACGTATGTTTTAAACGAGGAGAACGTACCACGTACTCAAAATAGTGCTGAATCATGGCATAATCGTTTTCAACAGTTCGTAGATGAGCACCACGCAGGATTTTATTTGTTTTCTAAGAAAATTATTCTAGAATTACAACATCAGGCTGCAGAAATCCAAAACATCTTAACGGGGCTCCCCCTGCCGCCAAGAAAAGAAAATACAATGACAAATATAATAGAATTAAATATATATTGAATTTTATAGCAAAATACACCAATAAAAGTGATTATTTGAAAGCTATAGCCGCTAATATTAAACTAATTTAATTGAAATGAGTTTAAGACAACATGTATTTAACTACTTGTACCATGGTACTATTATTGTTAAACGTTATATATGTTATGTGAAAATAAAGTTCGCAAAATTAATGTATATAATACTGATTATTATGAATAAAAAGAAATCTAAACAAAAAAGATATGACTTTGAATAATAGTGTAAAAGATGGTTATGTTGAGAAAATATAGGGAAACAAATAAAAGTATAATAGATGTTTATTGCTACTGACATTATGAAGTTAAATGCTTCGGAATTATGAACATTAGAGACAGAGTAGTTAGGAATTGTGATTGTTAGGATGAAAAGTGTTAGGAAGAACATTTTCGGATTTCTAATTATCGGAGTTGAAAATTTAGGTGAACTTTGGCGCACCCGCTTGTAGGACGTCAAAACGTGATGTGTAAAGTGCTATCGTTGTAAGTACAATGCCTCGTAACCAGCATACACTGAGTACTCTTGTGAAAAATACAGTAGGTTTATACAGAGCTAATTGAAATAAGTTAGTAAAACTCCACAGATGTGATTTTGTATAATGTTGAAACAAAGACGAAAATTGATTTAATTACTTATAGTTTTTTTAGGAAATCAATTTGTTTTTATTTTATCGTGATAAGAATGTGATACCCGAGCTGTGGCACGTCAGTGAGGTTTACGAAAACAAAAACCACTGCTAGTAAACTAAAAAATCACAAAACTTTTGGATTTAAAATGTTGATACCCATGACTATGCGGAGTTTGACTAGCTAATTTAATTTGACCTTATATAGTTTTTTTTAAATTCGTCATACTACGAAGGAGGCTTAGTTAGCGTGGATTATAACGTCCAGCTTGGTTAAATGTGTCGCAATGTCGCCCAATATTAATTAATGTAACTACGCTAATATGCATTGTGCATAGTGTACATAACCTACTTGAGTACCTACATGCCTGCCATCTCTTGCAGCAATTATTGTCATAAGGTGACGAGCGACAGTGGCTAAAAGGGATCACGGACAATTGTAGATCAGTAAATTATTTAGATTTTTGTTCCAAGTTTAGGTACTTTTGTTATTTAGCTGTTTGTTTTTAGGAATCTCAAGAATCTTAGGAATCTGACAAGAAAGGGTAAGAAAACTTTTTCAAAAAAAAGAAAGCAGCCGACTTTCGAAAAAACACTACAAAGTGAAACATAACTTTAATTTCGGAAGAGGTTGACAAAAAATTCAAATTCGTATCCAAAGACACCGATTTCTGAAATTTTATTTTATTTTTCACTTTTTAGTTATACATCTACCCCACACAAATTCGAATTTTCTTCATCCTTGGGGTATTCTCAAAGTTAATCAAACCAGAACAATATTAAAAATGTTCATGCGATAGCGGCAATCGCGGCTGATTTATCATTAGGGTTCCGTACCTCTAAAGGAAAAAACGGAACCCTTATAAGATCACTTTGTTGTCCGTCCGTCCGTCCGTCCGTCCGTCCGTCTGTCAAGACCGTTTTTCTCAGAAACGCGTGGAGGTATCAAACTGAAATTTCTATATGATACTTAGTTCTACTGTCCCTGGAAGCTGTAGAAAAATCAACCTTCTAAGTCAACGCAATCAAAAGATACAGCCATTTAGGCCGCAGATTTCCGCAAATTTTCGAAACTCGCACGGGAATCAAAACCTACAGGGTACTTCCCGTGAACTTAGAATCTTGAAATTTTGTACGAAGTCACGTCTTATAGTACAGATATAGGAAAAATTACGAAAACCGTAAATTTTTAGTTTCGTCATATATAAAAACATATTTTTGACAATTTTGAACTTTTACTTATATACCCACAGGTTTGTACGGAACCCTCGGTGCGCGAGTCCAACTCGCACTTGACCGGTTTTTTTTTTTTGTCTGTCTTCGAAACAAAGAATTTTTCAAATCCGTCTAAACATATTTTTGTTTAACCGACGAAAAATGTCTACGCTGGGGTCTAGAATGATATGCTACATTCGTGTTTAAAGTTTGCGCACTGGTTAAAAACTTATCCTATATATAACGAAATTATGCCCTAACATAAATAAAATTAAATAAAAAAAAAATGAATTGATAACCTCCTCCTTTTGTAAGTCAATTAAAAATAAAAGTAACTTTTATGAATTATAGACAAGTTTCCATTGTGACTTGAAAGTACAGATTGTATTGAATATAAGACGAGCTGAACTCGCTGAAGTCATAACAAACTGAGTTTTTGCTCCTCTTATAACAGAGGTTCATACAAATTGAAACTGCCGATCTTGAATAAATCCCACGCACAAGGACGCGCAACTTGATGAATTTGCAAGGATTATGAAAATCCAGGTCTCAATCCTCCCGGTATCCCGGTATCTACGGCACTCCGGTACAAGTACTGTAGTACTCCGATATAGCGGTATTCATATCAAAGTTTGCCAAAAGAGTTCATAAAAAAAGTTTGGTGTGTTGTTAAATCGTTGAGTGCGGCGACACTAGCGCTTTTTCGTGTGTGTGTAAAAGGACCACTGAGTACGACAAATTTATTGCAATTTGGTTGGTTTCTTTAGCATCCATCTAATGTGCTGGATAGTTTGCTAACAGCTTGATGATGTTTTTAATCACCGACGCAAAAAAAGGGGTGTTATAAGTTTAGCGTGTCTGTGTATCCGTGTATTTGTCAGTGGTATCGTAGCTCCCAAACGGATGAGCCGATTTTCGTTTAAGATTATCAGCTATTTTCTGGTTGATGAAGGGATTTGAGCATCTTCCACGGGTCTGATCAACTCGAAATTTGATATTCTATGACTTCAATGATATTACCATATTACCACCATTAGATACCGAAGTTACTCACCAACAAACAGCAGAAGTATCGTGTTTGGGCTCATTGAAAAGGTCTCAATGAATAGATTATAGATAAATATCTGATTGATCAGGACGAGGAATGAGGATAAATTAGTAAAAAACTTCACTTTGGGAAAAATACGCAACGCTACGCAGATTTAAGCGAGGCATTAGGTTTAAAAAGCAGGAAATCTAAATTAAATTAAAATTTTAAAAACCCCCGACCCAAACAATACTCTAAAAAGTACAAAAATAATATTTATAGGCCTTTTAAGTTGAAGGTAATATTTTGATCAAGGCATTGTCAAGTCGGGGAACGGTCAATGAAAACGCCAAACAGAGGCCTAGCATTTTCATTAGCTATCCCCCGACTTGAAAATGCCTTGATTAAAATATTACCTTCAACTTAAAAGGCCTATAAATATTATTTTTGTACTTTTTAGACTTTTTGTTTGGGTCGGGGTTTTTTTAAATTTAATTTTTATTGCTTCTTATATTCCACAGTACAATCAAAGTCAAAAGTCAAAGCATTTATTTCAATTAGGCACTTGTAAGGCACTTTTGAACGTCAACATTTACATTTAAACGGAATTGATTCTACTTAGTCGCCCATTCCAAAATGTAGTTTCGTATGGAGAAGAACGGGCAAGAAACTCCACCGTTACTCTTTTAAAATGTTTTACATACAATTTATCATAGTACATTCATTATATAATTATATGTGAAAACGATGCACCCAGAATAAAATTACTATACCAAAAAAGGCAACAAAATGCAACTGAAGCAATAAAGATAAATTAATTATATGATAGATACACGGTGCTCACATATTTACAAACATTGTAAGAGTAAGTATACGACTTTCCTAGAATATTAACGAGAAATAAGTCAGTGTGTGAGTGTAAAACAATGTCATAAATATAATTATTCATATAATTCAATTAGCAACCAGTTTGATTTTGTCTAGTCTCTAGATTGTCCTATGGAGCAGGACCAGCATGTTTCCAAGCATTCTTATCTTGGATATAATCCTCTAATTTATAATACGTTTGTTTAGAAAGTGTACTTTTATTATGAGTTTAAAATTTCCTTTCATTTAATTGCAATATATCACAAGGTATTTTGTTATAATATTTAATACAGTACCCCATAAAAGATGAATGTACTTTAGCTAATCCGAAAAATGGTTGATCTATTTTGTCCTTGTTTCTAGTTTTAAAATTATGTCTGTCACTTATTTTATTAAAAAGATGTAGATTTTTCCTTACATACATGATATTTTCATAAATGAATTGCCAAGGTACTGTCATAACATTAATATTTTTAAACAGTTCCCTGAGGGATTCGCGGCGACGTAGGTAATAAATGGCTCTGACAGCTCTCTTTTGCAAAATATAGATGGATTTAATGTCAGCAGCCCGACCCCACAGTAAAATGCCATACGACATAATGCTGTGGAAGTAGCTAAAATAGACCAAACGCGCGATTTCTACATCCGTTAACTGTCTGATCTTTCTAACAGCATAAGCGGCCGAGCTTAGCCGCCCCGCAAGAGATGTTATATGAGGTCTCCATTGCAATTTATCGTCTAGCGTGATTCCCAGGAACAACGTTTGATTAACAAATTCCAGTTTTTCTCCATTCAATATGATGTCACATTCGCTACTTCTAACATTTGGTAATTGAAATCTAATGCATTTGGTTTTTGTGCCATTTAGTACCAAATTATTTACCGTAAACCAATCTTGGACCTAAAGAATAGAGTAATTTACGTCGTGAAGATTTCGTGTACGTCGGTCTATTTTAAATATCAATGATGTGTCATCTGCAAATAACACCATCTTCGGTTGATTTAGAAATAAATACGGTAAATCATTAATGTAAACTAAAATGAGGAATGGACCCAATATTGAACCTTGGGGAACGCCCATTGCCATTTCAGCCCCTAGTGAGTTTATGCCGTTTACTTGAACTTTAACTTTCCTGTTTTTCAGGTATGATCTTAGTAAATCTAGAGCTGTATTTCTAATCCCATAGTGCTCCAGTTTCAGCAGAAGTGTCTCATGGTTTGCGCAATCGAACGCCTTGGAGAGGTCGCAATGACATTAATTATGTCCATTTTTTTCGGTCCTTAGTTATGAACCTTTTGCATGTTATTGCTTCACGTTCAATGCTCGGTAACCGATTTTTTTTGACAACCGCGTGTGGCCTAGTGAGGTTCATTAGTGGGCCGCATAGCAGGCCCGTGCGCCTGAAACAGGTCGCATGGCACCGCACGGAGTCGTGAATGTACCATTGTGTGCTAACTACGAGTACAGTCCTACTGGAACATGTGTAATGTATAGCATAGGCCACATACTAGTTTTTAATCAAATTTCTATCTACAGCCAACCACTTATTATTATTTATCCTTTATTTCAGGCAACTGAGGCCCATAAAACACAATACATATATAAGTACAAAACAATAATTATAAACTAATGCATATTTTATAAAACAATCTTAAAAAACTACTACACGCGAAGTGACGGCGTCGTGTTACGCTGCGAGGTGTCGCGTACCTGGCCGCAAAAACGCCGATACAGCACACCTTTCGGCCAAAACTCTTCCTTGAGGAAGGTTACCAAATGATGAGTTGGAACACGCACCACGAACGACTAGAAGTTGGTATTATGGCGCACCTCCAACTTCTCCACCCTCAAAGTCCAGTTGGTCTTCGACCGTATGTACTCTACGATGTCCTCAGTCTTCGTAGAGTGGTGCAAACGGGACAAGCATAGTAGTGTCGTCGGTACTGCAGGACGTAGCAGCATGTTAGATCCTGTCAGAGCAGTCCCGCACTGGTTGCTATAAGTAGGCTTCCTCTTCTTTCTCTCCACCTTGATGAAGCCGTCCTCATCGCATGCGTTCTTCGGTGGAACCTGCTGTTCGTGGTCCATCACAACACCTTTAATCGCGCTCGATGCTGAGCGACTTTGCTTCCCCCTTTTGGTTTTTCTGCTTGTCGTTCAGCTTGCGACACAGCAGGTTTCGTCTTGGCGACAGTTGCAGAATAGGCACGCTTGGGGGTCGATGTACCTAATACTCGCGTTGCTTCCCCGGTAGGTACGACGCGATGAGCGGAACATGATTCAACACTTGCATTCTTGAGAGCCGATGACGTAGATTCACTCGCCGACTGAAAACTGCAAACAGAAGCATTTTCTGCCCCGCGACGTGTGTTTACATTGGAGCCTTCCGATGACTCACTTGTCAGAATAGCGTTGCGCAACAACGCTACTTCGGCTCGCACTTCACCAATGGTGACATCCGATGACGCCAACTTGGACTTAATCTCGGCCAGGCTCACCTTCAGAGACGTGATGTCCTTCAGTACCCTGGTGACGTCAACGTGGTCGAAAGTGACAGGAGGCAGCTTATGCAGCTCCTTCACCACAAAATCTGGCACGACATCCGGATCGGTCCTCTTCAGCAGGTCGATGATGTCCTGCAGACTCTTCTCGCCACCATCCCTCCGATGAGATGGCATCTGTACGACTTGGTCGAGTGATTGAAATAACAGCAATTTTGCATACCTCTTCCTCTTTGAAGGAGGACGCAAGACGCTGACCTCGTCCATGTAATCGATGGCCTGCTTCACGAATGCCAAAAGCTCGTTAGCAATGAGCTGCTTCGTAACCATTGCTACAATATCGGGCAGCGGTTACCGCTGCGCAAAACGCGAATAAAATATTCGTTCTGTGTTGCGCAAATGCGTCCGTTTCCGAGCGCGCATTGCTACGAACCCAAATTATTCTTTATACTATGTCTGGCTTAGATGTACTTAGTAGTAGAGAGCTGAATAGACGTGGTACTTTCTTTTACTTTGAAATCCTTCCAACGCACAAAGTAAACAGCAAAATAGTTGCCTGCGGTTTAAGCCTCTATGGAGGCAATTAAATCTGGAACAAATCTTGGTATAAACTAAACCAATTACGTGACCGCAAGCGGAGGAAAATCATCCAAGTCGAAACTCTCCGTAATATAATTTGATCAGTAATCTTGGTTCATTGCACTTCGTCCACAGCTTCAATGAAATGCTTTCTAATATATCCTTCAGATGTCCTTGGGTGACTAGATTGCATTCTTTAGAGGACACATTTCGAGTGCGGTGCGTGCGAGCGTGATGTTGAGATGGCACAGTTCACAGGTCACCGCGCGACAACAGTGTCGCTCACGTGTTGACGGCGAGCGTAAATGTCGCCACTACACTCCTCGCAATATTATGAGTTCAACAAAAACGTTCTCATCTCCTCAATCATGTGAAGTAAGCACACTGTACGTACGCATGACACGCTTTCTTTGAACGTATCTGGGACGTGTGTTGATAAGAAACACGTAATAATATGTCGTAATAAATTACACTTTTCTTGTGTATGTCCTATAGTATCGGAACAAGAATGCAGGATGTCGAGCGTGCAATGCGTGTGATATACAGGTATGTTATACCGCTCTACCGTGAGCCACACAATGGTCCGCCACGCGACCTTAGCACAAGGAGGCTACGTACCGGATAGTTGCTTTATTATAATATCGTATGTTACTATATTATGTACTTCATTTTGCACACAGAGCCAGATTGGGTTTCCAAAGAGACTTTACATTTTACACCAAATAAAAACACCAAAAGAAAAATTTCAAAAATAAATGTTATAGGTAAATCATTTCAAACTCGGAACGTTTGTGTGAAATATAGTTTTATTTTCCACATCTTTTTGCCAGCCTCGGGAAAGAAACGCCAATAAAGACAAAGCAATGAAGGCACAATGCTCTTCGTGCGACGCGGTACGAGCTTGTGCGATACTCTGCGATGTTCCGCGGAGGCATTAAGTTAACGCGCGTCGCTGCTTTGATATGCAAATGTTCGTCCGCGCGGATGGCGGGGTCTCACACGATGTGTTTTAGAGTTACGTGTCCAAAAGATTTCAACGGAAGGGCTAATGCTAAGCCTACCACAGTATGTCCATTTTAGAGCTGTACCTATCTTCTAAAGCTCAAAGCACATGTACATTTACTATCTAATCCCGATCCCAGGCGATGCCATTGCAATGCTTATGTATAATGTAAGTGTGAGTTGCAGTAAGGATTTTCTCAGAAATAAATGCTGATTCGGTGCAGTACCTAATTGTATGCGTCGGGCTTTAATAGGTAGCCAGCTGAAACCATCTACCGCAGATCGCAGAATATGTGTATTAATTCGTATGATAGTGACCATAGTAACCTATGGTCACTATCATACGAATTAATAAGAAGAAGGTAGGTAAGGTAAAATTGTTTCGGTGGTACGGAACCTTTACAGACTTACGGACTCGATCTGGGCCCGTTTTCTCTCCGCGCCTGTTTACTTTACTCCGTTATTGCTATTCAAGGAGTATAACAATGTTATTGGGAGCGTGATGTAACACGAGGAAAAGTTCAGTTTGTCGAAAAGTCTCAATTTAGATAATTATTTTTCGACGCTCTTTTGAAAGTACTTTATGTAAGATGAAAATGGAATCGACTATGTAAGGTAGCCAGCGCCATAGCGCGTGGTGTCACTTGGTTTTTAATAAGGTTGTTGATGTACCTGAACCATGAATAATAATATTATTGTAAATGTTCTTGTGAGATCTAAGGGTGAAATAAAAAGTAACAAAATACTTTCTGTTTTTAAGTTAAAACACATTTTTTCTCCAAATTAAGAATCTAATGAAACTGTTACAAATACTACTAATAATACTGTTGTAAATATTTAAATTAAATCAGTTAACAAGTTTTAACCTGGGTACTTTTATTTCAATTTCCCCAACGAAATGACAAACGTTATCACTTTTGCTCATCACTGCACATTCCACACAATTTTTACTAGAATACTTGCGTAAAGAAAAAGGTATCCAATTTTCCAATCGACCAACCCAATTTAGTCTCAGTATCAGTAAAAAGGGCTCTCGAGTAGGTAAGCGTCGTAGGGTTCGTAGGCGTCGTAGCCTCGTAGCCTCGTAGCGCCGTAGATTGCTTAGCGCCAGCTACGTCACGATTAGTGGCGACTGAAAATTAATTGAGTCTTGGGTCGCTAAGAGCTGCGGGGCGCCTCTTAACCGTATCGTTTTCTATTTAAGCGTATTAGGGAAGTACACTACTTGTACAGATACTGGAGGACGATTTTAATTGAAATTAAACCGGTACATAATTTTTACTTACTTTGTATGACGTAAAGAAATTCCTTTACGTCATACAAAGTAAGTAAAAATTATCGTCAATTGCCTTCTCTTTAACCATTAATAAACTTCGCCTTTATTATAGTATGCTCCAATTTTATCACGGTCAATTACATTGCTTAATAAATGGTATGGTACATCTCTACCTACGTTTTATGAGATTAAAGTGGAATCTATTTATTTTATTACGTTGTTAATCAGTCTCGAGTAAAACTTTGAAAATATACACCTACCTATAATGGTCGCCCAATATTCCAACTCTATATTAGTAAAGCCTTACCGCGCAGGGTAGGCGGCACGCAATTCCTGCGCGATTTATTGCACAAACAAACTCCGCCATACAGCGTAAACGATTTCTTATTGCTTCTTTTATGAAAATTATTACAAATAATTGTAAACATTACTCAGAGGCTTACATTGTTATTATAAGCAGCTTTTGTAAGGTTTTAGGAGATTGTTGGCACTTGAAACAGATTTTTGAGTCTTGCAGTAAAAAACAAAATGAAATCCGCAAACTTATGGTTTGACATTTGCTTTAAATTCTAGAAGAAATGTAATGAACTAATTAGATTATTAAAATATAGCGTATTGATTAAGGCTATTTTCCCAATTATGAGGGCCAGTTTAGTGGTGCTTTTGGCCTAGATTGAGGTGTGCCAATACACAAATCAAACCTCGTAATGTTTAAAATCTCAAAATTATTTGGTCCGGCCTAGTGATCAGACCCAGGACCCAATGGCCAGCCATGCTGTCTGTGACCATAACTGAAGCAGTACTCAACAAAACGCCGGCTACACTCATTGGAAACAAATGAGTAAGTGCAGCATGACAGATGATAATGTTTTGATTTCACATTGCTATTAAAATAACGACGGCTTGTGATTGGTTTCGCATCAATTCGCTCGATCATGATGCCAATTAGAAACAAATGAATAGCGCCACTCAAGCGCAACACAATAACAATTATTGTTATACTGTATGTTACCCCTCCCCCCACCTCGTACACACACACAAGTGGAGGGGATGAGGAAAGTTAACCCGATCCCTTTAATTGAATCTCGGCGCGGGACGGAACGAGCTAAACATTTTCTTTCCATTTTCCGAAGAGCGCGAGTCTGGAGGAAAATATTATGGCACATATTGGTTATTTGACCATGTCGCGATGTTGCTCGGGTTGTGGAGAAAAATAGTAAATTTATTAGTACCTATTAAAGTATGATATATGGAGATAGTCGCTCCGTGTTAAATAGGTACTGGTATTCAGCTGGGTCCAGTTAGACTGGGAGCCGAGCCCAGCATAGTTGGGAAAAGGCGAGGCAGATAGATTGATAAATCATTTTATTTCAGTAGGTAGGTTTGTACAAACACTTTTACACGTCAATCATATTTTTAAACTAGACGAGGTCGGCGTTTCCTATCTGACTACTCTGAGAAGAAAGGCTGAAACAAACTCAAAGGTGACAGTCTCTTTTAAAGTTCAGCCATAATCTTGGTCAGATCATGTGCAGACCATGTGGATTGGTGTCTGAAATGGTATTTTGAGGAAAGAACCTTTTAATACTTTTAAAAAGGTTTTAATACGTAGAGATAGGGGAAACATTTAAAGTTCTGCAGTGTCATTTATTAAACATTACTTCGAAAAGGTGTGCATTATGCGATAATCTTCAGAATCACAGGAGCTTGCTTTAAAATCGTGTGCGGTAGCTACATAAGCTCAATTTGGAGAAAATGTGTGGAAAAGTATCTGATTAAAGTGGAAAAAAATGCCTGTCCAGGTTAAATTCTTACAGAACCACTCAATAAAAGGGTAAAGTTAACACATTTATCTACATTAAAAAGGTTTCAACTTTATGCCTACCCACTGTTTCCAAAAAAATAAGGTTTGAATTCCATTATTGAATCGTAACGGAGAAATCATTAGTAAACGACAAAAATAAATAATAACCACCAGACCGACCTCGGTTAGTTGTAACTGAACACGCGCAGGTTTCTGACTGCCGACTGATATAACGTCGCATGTAAACAGCCTCAGGCCAGGATGGATTATGTATTTATGATTTTATTGCTGTCATGATTCATAACTTTTCACAATATATACCATGTGTGTGTAGACGATGACTGGACACAGTCAATCGGAGTGATTAGTGATATAGAGTGCACTATTCGTGTTTCTTATCTATTGTACTCGTATCAGCTTAAGAACAAACAAATTAGGTACCTACTATCCCATTGTACTCACAGAAAGTAGTTTCTTTAAAAAATAACTTGCAAACTGTCGACAGAAAAATCCTCGGGCAGCACGAATAAGTGCGGTATCTGAATCACTTAACCCTCGCAATACTGCCGCCGCGCAAACAAACACGGCCACTACTCGCGGTCCATAAATCTCGCGGTAAGGCGCGCGGCGCCGAGAGGCGGGCGGTGGGGGCAAGGGGGTGGTATTAAGACGTACTCGTAATAAAAACGCGCGACTCACGGCTCATTAATAACGTGCACTCGCCGCGGGTTCTCCTGTGTGTAGCTAACACAAGTACCTACATCATGAATCAAGGGATACGCACAGATTACTTTCATACAGTAATTTGTACTTTTCCCTTGTCAGACCATTGTGATTTTTGACTTCGTTTTCATTGAGTGAACGAACATTTTATGTATGCCCGTTTTAAATTGGCGGTAAATGTCAAGCAAATGGGCTGATAAAATTAATTGAATTTGCATGAAAATAATCCCGGTAATTAACTCCAAATCTATGATTGTTTCTGAAATTGTATTTAAATTGTATTATGATTACTACCTACTCAAAACTGCATATTTTAAAGCTAGGCACTATCAAAAATCCTGGGTTACTCAACCAATCCGTGTCGTAATTCACTTCTGCAAACTTGTAAATCGCAACGTTTCGCAGCGGTCCACCCGGCATCGGCAGAGTTGGGCTACTGTGAAGACTGTAGAGCCACTTCTTCTATAATATGTATCGCCCGTGCACTTCACTGTACACTACTCCGCACTGTAGCGAGCAAACACTCGGCCGCCGGCGTGCGATGCCGAACGGTGCCGGACGACACACACAGATTTTTTTATCGTTTCACAATTCACGCACGCAATTGAAATTTAGACGACTAGTTCGGACGCTTGAAAAACTACATACATTTGAAATAGGACATGGAAAGTCTATAACAATTCACCTGTCGTTATTAACATTTACAAAAACTGAAGCTGCACATTATTCCCGGAAACTATTTCACGACGTTTTGCTAGATGTGCGCTTGGGAAAATAAATGGTTTAACATAAATATGTTCTCTTAATTGTAGAACTGTTTCCTTTTTAGTGTAACAATAAATGTTCTGTACTAGTTCCAGGCTATCTCTCAGTCATCACAGAAATTGCATAAGTAAATAACACAATGTAACTGTAACTGTTGTGGGGCTCTGAAGGCGGTACTACAATGTTGTTTGTGTAGCATCGACTAGTTTTTGGATAGAAACAACGTGATCCGTACAACTTTATTGAACATTACGACAAAGCAACAGGGGCCTAAGTCTACTAATTTATAAACGTCACAATGGTCTCTCAATGGTAAGTTTTTGACAGATTTGCCATACAAAAACTGTCAAAAACACACAGGCCCCTGTAGTAAAGTTAAACACTAGTTTTGCAATGAATATGGACACGTGAAGTCGGCGCGCTTCGGGAGTACTCGGCACAGCGTGGTTGGCTCGATTCGTGTAATGAATGTTAGAAATAAAAGGCGCGCGCGGTAATTGTCGCGCCCTCCGCGCCGCGACGTGAATGTGTGCCGAATGTTAAAATAGAACAACTACATACCTCTTTATTATTATACTTAATAAACAACAGGCTACATACTATTGCTAATGTAAATCAGCTATAAGATTAGGTGAATTAAGTTTGGACTTTGTCTGAAAAAAATATATTCTATTCTATTCTAAGTAGGTACAACTATAGCATCAGTCACGGGCAATAGAAACGCCTTTAAAATTCAAATTCATCTGGAAACAAAAAATCGCAAAAATAAGAGTATGCTCACATAATTATGTCAACGTTAAATTGTGTTAGTATTAACTACACATTATTACCAAATTTTCATTAACAACAGATTACTAAAAATAATATTCACTTTCAGTTACATAATTATGTACCCAAGGAAATTACAAAACTTGTTTACATAACAGTTTCAAAATTATGTAAACAATTACAAAGCAGCTGTTTCAAGCTGCGCGAACTCGGAAATAAGTCACCTAAGTATAAATGGTAATAAGTGACCAGTTTTACCTAATCGACAAAATCAGTGTACATAAATGTAGGATCTTATCATACTATTTCTTATTCGATTTTATATTATTAACTAGCAGCGCACCGCGGTTTCACCCGCGTATACGGGGATAAAATAGCCTAAATATGTTACCCGAGGATAGTGTAGCTTCCCAACAGTGAAATAATTTTTCAAATTGGTTCCATGGTTTCGGAGCCTATTCAATGCAAACAAATAAACAAACAATAAATCTTTCCTCTTTATTATTAGTATAGATTTGCGTTATTACATATTATTGTGTTACAGTAAGGTAGGAAGGTGACCGTCCCGCGGTGTGACAATACTGTGTTCAAAATATTACCCCCAGATTCTATAAATATTATCATTTTTTACAGATTTTTGTTTATGTCGGTGGCTTGAAAAAAATAACCTTTATTTCCTGCTTTTAAACTTAATTTAATAGTAAACACGCTACGATCGACACACGTGTCTCGCATAAATCTGTGCAGATTTACGTGTTTTCCACAGTGAAGCTTGTTACTAATTGGTCCTCATTCCTCGTTGCTATTCCATCATCAGACCCTGATCACCATCTATCTAACATATTTATGGAGACCTTTCCAGTGAGCCAAAACCTGATACTTCTGCTGGTGGTGAGGTAGTTGGGTATTCTGGAATTTTCAGGTGATCCTGCAGCATCAGTTCAAGGTTTTTGTTCGTGGAACTTTGTTCGTCTAATATCATTGAAGGAACAGAATACCAATTTTCGACTTGATCAGAACCGTGGAAGATACTCAAATCTCTTCATCAACCAGAAATGAGATGATAATCTTCAAACGGCTAAACAGATTTTCTTGAATCATTGCTAAGAACACTCTCGATTAAGTCACCAGTCAGACAAAACAAAAACAAAAACTGATCAAAACGATTCCAAACACGACATATGCGGCTACTATTTTTTCAGGAGTGTACTAGTGTGCTGGATAACCTCAGACTAATAATTCTATAATCTCTTATAGCATACATGGGTGTTTCAAATTCAAGGTCACACGTATGTTTGAAAGTAGAACCACCGATATAAAACCTACTTTTAAATAAAAAAATCGCACCCAAATCGGTTTACCGGTTTAAGAGCTACGGTGCCACTGACGTCAGTTAAAATTTTACAAATCCAATGTAATTTTTAAGTATCCATGACAATTTTTATTACATGTAAACATTTTGCATAGGATACATTAAAATGACATTGAAAGTGGATACCTCCTTTTTCTTGTTTTACCCCCGACGCAAAAAGAGGGGTGTTATAAGTTATAACATCCTATACGAAATGTTTACATGTAATAGAAATTGTCATGGATACTTATAAATTACATTGGATGTGTAAAATTTTTACTGACTTGTTTCGTTTATATTACTGGGAAACCAATGCATACCCAGTTTAGTCTGTTAGCTAGGTCATTTAGATAATATTGTTGTACACGTTAATGGTAGAAGTATTTTAGAAAATGTGACAATGTACATTTATTAATGCTCGTGCCTGTACTACATTAATTTTTGATTGAGGTAAACTTGGTGACTTCAAAAGTTTCTTAAGCACTTTGTTGAACCGCAAATAGGTGAAAACTCTCGTCATCTAATAAACGCAAGCTACTTTATAAAAATCAATTTGTCTAAAAATCTGCTTAGTTTTTCAACTGCGAGTGAGTAAAGGAGCGAGATGCACGTCGCGGTACAAAGTTGTCATTCAGCGGTGGCACGCGGCGCGCGGTGCGTCGGTTTATCACGTGTGGGACGCGCTCGGCATACAACGGCGCTCTATCTCGCGCCTTGTGTGCGCCTCGCAAACACGTCATCTCGTGAAGGCTGGAGACGTCGCGACGTGACGCACAGCACCACACATGACGCCCATATTTTTTAAATGTTGTAGTTGGAGTGGGTTTTTTGGTATATTTGCTGACCTTAGTTCTTACTGTCATTGATTGCTTTCATTACAGAAAAACTATTGGTTACAATTAAATTTAAGTATGGCATTTAAGCTAAAAACTAATTTCAAAATCAAAATATTTTATTTCACATAAACCTGCATGGGCACTTATGAAACGACAGAAGCTAGATGCACGGTTCCAATTTGTCACTTCCTGTGGAGAAGAGCCGGCAAGAAACTAAAATAATTGGCTAATACAACGTTTTCAAATTACAGTGAAAATAGGTATGGGAGGACAGTGTAGGCCTGTCAATAAGTACAAGGTACTTAGAAGAATAAAATAAAGAATAGATAATCGTCTACAAACAGTCTACAGATCTGCTTGAAAGAGGACTTTTGGCCGAAAGGTGTCGTATATCGACGTTTCCGAGGACGGTTATGCGACACCTCGCAGCGACGGCAACCTCTTTATGTGTTTAGTAATAGTTATAACAAGTTTCCTAATATTTTTAAGTTTATTTTGTGTATTTTAGCTATGGGCCTTATTTGCCTGTTAATAAAATGATTATTATTTTGTGTTTTAAATATATTTTCTCAGGTTCCTAGAACTTGGTATTTTTTTAAATCTCACGGGTGTAAACCAAGATGAGATTTTAAGTTTGAATATATTAGTTGTTTTGTACTGCACTGAAATAATTGTCTAAATCTAATTGTAGGAATTTCCGAACTATGCGACATGTGTTTGATATAGCTGCTTTCTGCAGTGTGAGATAAGTATATTTTGGAAGATTAATTACATTTAAACTGTATTATTATTATATTATAAGGCCTACAACGTTCTCTCATTCACAATATGTATAGGAATCTACGTAAATAAAATGAACCTATTTAAACCGAGTGACATGATTTCCATGACAATTACTAATAAATGGTCGATATTGAAAATAAAGTCGAACTCTAAAATGGGTTTTCCTGATTAAAATGATAGCAAGAGCAAAGTTTTCAACACTGACAATTTAAGTATCGCAATTCAAATTCAAAGCAAAAAGCAATTTACGTTAAAATGATGGCTGTCATTTGTCTGCAATCTGTCAACTTCAAAAATAAAAAGCGTGATAATGAGAAGTAAATCTACTCATAGCACAAGTAGGTACTCAGGTGCAATAATGAAATAAACCTTTTAATCGACACAGCGGTCCCAATTAATATAAAGACTATTGGCGGGGCCAATAGTCTTTGAGCACTGCATTAATATAAATACGTGATATTTATCAACGAGCACCGATTGTGGCGCTTTATGAGAGGTCTTAACATTAGGGCGAGCAACCGCGTAATCTCGCCAAATGAATGTTTGCGAACAAACGTCATACCGCACTGCGAACTGCGAGCTGCGAGCCATGGGACTGGTATACAAATTAACACGCGCTACATGACGCACAGAAGGACCGTGGTAGGTAAAATTGCAGAGAACTTCTTTACTATATGATTGATCATCATTCATCATCATCATCATTTCAGTCGAAAGACGTCCACTGCTAGACATAGACCTCCCCAAAGCACCTCCACTTCGACCCGTTTTGTGCTTCAAGTGTCCAGCGGATTCCTGCGGCCTTCACAAGGTCATCGGTCCATCTTGTGGGAGGCCTTCCAACGCTACGTCTTCCCGTCTTCCGGTACATGGTCGACACTCCAGAACTTGTCGACCCCATCAGCCATCTGTTCTGCGAGCAATATGCCCTGCCCACTGCTACTTAAGTTTGGCAATTCTTCGGGTTATGTCGGTTGTCTTGGTTGTATGATTAATCGCTCTTTACAAAATAAAGAGGGGTGTATGGAACTATCAGCACTGGGTTTTTTTTTTTTTTTTGGGTGGGAAATCATCAAATAACTTCTCCCGCTCTGGGTGGAGCAGGAGGGCGTGTCAGACTTTTACTGACTAAAACCCACCCGTGTTCCTTCAGTAGCCCGTATGCCAGGGGCTGTGGTATCTCTTTCAAACGAACCCGCACCCCTGACAGGCATCGGCCCTTGCGGGCCCCATCATTTTTGTGCTGACATCTCTTTGAGGCGCGCGTGGAACACAACGCGCCGTCGACTTGGGCTTGGTCCTTACCGGACAGCGAGCTACCCATTACTCGCCGTCCGCAAGCCCATGCCTACGGTGGCCGGAAATCGGCCTGAGATTCCCGACGCCCAGGGCGTCTCCGTATCCTGCGGCGGCTGGGGTCGCGAGGGCGCATATGCTGCCTCTCCCTCACGTGCGCCGCCTCCCTCTTCGCGAGCATCACTGCTTCGCTGAAGGAGGTGACGGCTCCCCATGCCCTCTCGCTCCGTACCATGGCCTGGACCAGGGCCGGACGCGAGAGATCGCCGCCGCCGATCGCCTCCACGAGGACACGGCGGTGCTCCGCCCAAGCAGGGCAGACCGCCACCGTGATCAGCACTGGGTGAAATCTGGTTATAGTGATGATAATTTAGAGGGTCTGAAAAGGATTTCAATTGTTTTCCTTCATTTGTTTTACAACATTTTGAGGAACTAAAATACTTCAAAATTTTGAACAAGTGTGCTTTCAGATATAACATGCACTTACGAATTATTCTTTTCTTATCGTGTACTTTGTGAGAGAAAATCTTAACTCCCTGGAAAGACAAAGCGACACCGGATCCACTTGTTACACCCACAACCTAACGCCATCTAGCCCTGGAGAAATGTAGACGTCCAATCATACTGTGCAGCGGTGTAATAGGTGGTGGTTGCTGATAGGTGCTGGTAGCTTTGTTGGTGCCGAGGAAAATAAATAAAAAGGCGGACTATTTTAACTTCGTGTGTATTGGGCCGGTGTCACAGTTGGAAAGGAAAGTGTTGCCACAGATCACATTTAAACTTACATGTTAATTTTGGTGTTGCAGTATTAATTAATAAAATACCCAACATGATGCGGGCTCACAGAAGTAGCAACGAACTTAGTTTATTGTGTAAAAAGTTACATAAAATTAAATAACACTAACTCAATGCTTAAATTTGTTTAAAACTAAGTATGAAAAAAACAGAAATTAAATGGTTTTTATAACCTAAGACATATTATTTAATCACAAGAAAAACAGTTTTACATTTAATTCTATTTCTACTTATTTTAATATTTACAGAAATATCTAAGAACTATGATCGTATTCTATTGGCAGTAGACAGATTTTATTGATGGCCCGGGAATGAGTTTTTCCATTTGGGGTCCTAACCTCAACTGCCCTAATTTTGCCATCGTGTCCTGGAAACAATTTAACAATTCGTGCCATGGGCCACGACATAGGAGGAGTATTATCCTCTTTTAAAATGACTAAGTTGCCTAATTTGACATTACTTAAGTTATCACGCCACTTAGGTCTATTTTGTAACAAATTTAAATAATATTGATACCACACTTTCCAAAAAGACTGTTTTAGAGAAGTACACAATTGCCAAAACTTAAGCCTATTTTGAGGAATGTTACATACATTATTTTCCGGATACATTGACATTGCACTACCTATAATAAAGTGACCAGGTGTTAGATAACAATAATCATCGGTGTTTGAAGATAGAGGTAAGAGCGGTCGAGAATTAAGCACTGCTTCGATTTCAATTAATACCGTATTAAGTTGTTCGTATGTTAAAACAGTTTTTTGCAATATTCTTTTTAAGTGAAACTTCGTGCTCTTTACTGCCGCCTCCCAGAGCCCCCCAAATGTAGGAGAGTAACATGGGATAAAGTGAAATTGTATCCCACGCTCGGCGGTATATCTTTGTACCTGCATTTGGTGACTCTGAGAAGCTTGCAGTTTGTAGAGGTCGACTAATTGACTCCTTGCACATTTAAAGGTACTTGCATTGTCGCAGTGAATTTCGGTGGGCAACCCTCTTCTAGAGATAAATCTTCTTAAACACGATAGAAAAGTTTCCGTGGTCAAGTCTGACGCGAGTTCCAAGTGAACGGCCTTTGTCGTGAAACATACGTATACACAGATGTAACCTTTACCTATTAAGGATCGTCTTACGCGAGAGAGTTTTACATTTATTGGCCCAGCGAAATCCACGCCAACCTTCTCAAATGGGCGGCTGGTAGCTGTTACACGTGCAGCCGGCAAGGAGCCCATTAGCTGCTTGGCCACTGAGGCCTTTTGTCTGAAACACACAATACATTTGTGAGTTATTTTCTTAACTTCTAATAATCCATTAACAATCCAGAACCTTTGGTTTAGATGCGACAGTAAAAGCTTAGGCCCTGCGTGCAGTAACCTTTCATGTTCACACCTTATAAGCAAACCAGTAATTAAAGAGCCTTTGGGCAGTATGATAGGATGTTTTTGTGAATAAGCTATATCAGCATAATGTAGCCTACCCCCGACGCGCAAAAGACCTTGGTTGTCGAGAAAGGGATGCAATTCAGATAGATTTCCTTTCAAATTGTTATTATTGCTTAAAGCTGTGATTTCAGATTTAAAATATATATCTTGTTCATGTTTAATTATTAACATTAATGACTGATTTAACTCAGAACTTTGCAAAAAGTTTGTATTTATTTTGACTTTATCTTTATTAAGATTGTTTAAAAATCTCAAAATGTATGATAATAGCCTTACTATTTTATTTATATTGGAGCAATTATACAAGCGCTCGAAGACATAATCAAGCGGATTTGGATTTTGGCATGCCAAGTTGCTGGAAGGAGCTAAACAGGGTTCCACTGTAAATGAATCAGTGGGCACAGTATAAGCAGGGAAGTTGTACTCACTGTTTTGCAGAAACTTTGGGCCATTCCACCAAATATCGCAGCTACTCAGCTCATTCGGATTGACACCTCGGCTAATGAGATCAGCAGGATTATCATTTGTATTGACATAATGCTAACTACACCCAGCTGTGTTTTGACGAATTACATTTACTCTGTTTGATATGTAAGCTTGAAGCTTTGCTAGCTCAGTATTTAGCCATGCAAGGACAATTTGCGAGTCGCTGAATAAACAAACATGCCTTATATTAATTTTAACTTTGAGCGTAGTATGAGTCCTTGATATTAATTTCGATAGCAATAGTGCTGCATTCAACTCAAGTCTTGGCACTGTCATGCCTTTCTTTTGGATAGGGTTGATTCGCGATTTGGAACAGAGTAGGTGCAATTTTGTTGTACCTGATGGGTTTGTGAGTCGCAGATACACACAGCATCCGTAGGCTGTCTTACTCGAAGCATCTGCAAAGCCGATTAAATCTGCCGAGTCTGCTTCTGAAATTCTAATGTTCCTATCTAATAGGATTGGCTGCATTGCAGCTAAATTTTTGGTAAATTGAAACCATTCTTGCTGAACATTTGCAGGCGGGCTTTCATTCCAGCCTGTGTTCAGTACCCATAATTTTTGCATTATGGCCTTTGCTGTGACTACAATTGGGCTCACGAATCCCATTGGGTCATAGAATCTACCTATATAACTAAGAATGCTCCTTTTTGTTACCTTATTCATATTGAATGGTTCTGGAGTAGAGATTATAAAATGATCATCCTTTACATTAATTTGAAGTCCTAAGGCTTTCATGTTATAGTTATCCTTTTGTAATTCTAAACTGTCAAAGTGCCTTTCATTTATCGGTATATTTTTCAACACATTTTCATCATTTGATGACCATTTGTGAGTGTTGAAACTACCCAATTTAAGCAAATCACGCAGTTGGTCTCTGGCAGCAATAGTAGTTTTTAAGTTATTATTACAATAGATAATATCATCAACATAAAGATGATTTTTGATAATAGATGACGCTAGTGGGTATGAATTTTCATACCTATTTGCTAGCTCATTTATGCAGCGAGTTGCTAAATAGCTTGAGCTTTTTAAGCCATACGTCACTGTATCTAATCTAATACACTTGACTGGCTCGCCAGGATTGTCCCTCCACAAAATATTTTGAAGGGTAGTGTATTCAGGATTTATTTTAATGTTTCTGAACATACGCTTAATGTCTGCAGTAAATGTATATTTACCTAAGCGGAATAATAAAATTATATCAAATAAATCTTTTTGAACCACAGGTCCATTGAGTTGCAAATCATTTAGAGAAACTTTCTTGTTTGTTTTCATTGAACCATCAAAAACTGTTCGTAGCCTTGTGGTTTTGCTGTTATTATTAATAACTGCATGATGTGGCAGAAAATAAACAGCATGTTTATTCAAATCATACAATTCTATATCAATATAATGACCATGACCAAGAGCTAGGTATTCATGAATAAAATTTTTATATTGCATGAATAAATCGGGATCAGCGTGCAATCTCTTTTCCAAATTTAAAAACCGTTTTAAAGCTAAGTGAAATGACTCACCAAGAGTATCGTTCACATGTAATAAAGGTAATTTTAAAGGCAGAGGAACCTCAAACTGATTATTAATTAATTTGACTGAACTTTGAAAAATATGTTCACATAGCTCTTGCTCAGATGTTTGCTCAGTAAATATTTCTGGGACCTTTTCATTGGTCCAAAACTGGGCAAGCGTCTCATTGAGACTTAATTCACATTTTAATACTACTCTATTACATGTCTGTTGAGATACCTTGGGTGGCAGATTTCCTCCTACAATGTGCCCGAAGTATGTGTTAAAGATGTGTAGCTGTGTGTTACCAGGCTGCTGAAATGGATGCGCAGCATTCTGGGGCAGCACTGATGACTGCTTGCTTTGCCCTGGCAGGTCGATGCTCATGCACTGCTCGTTTGGTATCAGCGTCTGGAAAAACACATCAGCTCCTAATAACATATGTATGTCACTAGGCACATTAAATTGGTCATCTGCCAATATAACGTTGGGCGGTATTATGACCCTAGAGACGTCGAACTTATTCTGAGGCAATCTGCATGTTATTTCTTTTACTACGTGACAAGTTACCGTTGTCTTAAATGGTGATTTTAATGAATGGATTTCAATGGGAATGTTATATTTTACATTACTTTTTTCATTAGTGATTCCAACAATACAAGTGTTACTTTGCAAGGGTGTTGAACCTAACAGCTGAACAACTTTTGAAGTTATAAAAGAGACCTGAGATCCGCTGTCCAGTAATGCCTTGATAATGTATTCGGTGCCATTCCTTGCTACGACCTTGATTCTAGCTGTAGGTAGAAGTACATTGTTATTAGCATTGCTTGACAAGGTAACGGTTGGTGTGGTTTCACCTGAATTGCAGTGCAGCAGGGTGTTATGAGGCTTCTTGCACTCTGAGCACCGGAAGTGGAACCTACACTTCCCACCATGTGTACCTAAACAAATCACACACAGTTTTTGTTCTTTGGCAAATGTCAGTCTATTATTTGCTGGCAATAGTTGATATTTTTTACATTTATATAATTTATGGTCATTACACTTACAGAAGATGCATGTTGCTTCTGCGGTGGCGACTGCTGTTACCTTCGTTGACTGTTGCTGCGAGTGAGAACCCTGTCCGGCATTTTCCAGTGCCAGAGCTCGCCTCTCAATATATTGCAGGAAATCTTCGAGGTTAGGTTGTATACCGGTATCGCGGTCTAGCTGATAAGCTCTTGCAGTAATTCCATCTAATTTCCGAGAAAGAACACATAAAAGAATTGCATCCCAGTATTTAACGTTTGAGTCGAGGTTTTTAATTGCAGCTAATTGTTGCCTAATATATGATACAAAATCCCGCAAACTACTAGCTGTTGACTTAACAATATTACTTAAATCTAAAATGTTACATATATGATCATTTATAATCTTATATTTATTATTGTAGCGATCGTTCAGTAGTTTGCGAGCTTCACTATAACTTTCTGACGTTAAACTGAGATTTTTTATTAAATTATATGGTTCGTCTTTTAAATATGATCTTAAATAATAAAACTTTTGAACATCGTCAAGATTAACGTCATTATGAATCAATGATTCGAACAAATTAATGAATGGTACGTAATCCGTGAACTTACCATCAAATGTTTTTATGCAAATTGGTGGTAACTTTGTTTTATGGGTTGCATCAAAATGCTTGGAGTGGCCGGTTGGGCCTATGTTAATATCGCGGGATCTTATTTGCTCGCTCAATGATGCCAAAATACTATAATAATTATTCTCAATTTGCTCGACTTTTTCCTTGTCGGCAGCATCGAGATATAGAATATCTTTACATAAAGATTCGTATTCTTGAAAAGCAGATATGAGTCGATCACGTTTATTGACCAGCTCATCACAACTTATTGTACTTAAATTAGAAACTTCTACGAAATTGAGTAGTCTTGTGATCGTACCTTTTATGTAGCCGCGTGAGGCGATTTTACGTTTTAATTCGTCCTCCATATTCAACCACTGGTGCACAGCACTTGTTTATAATCCTTACGTAATTACTTATTATTAATTATAACCTATAACTCAACTAAACGCTATATTAACTAGATTTGATGCGCGTGGACAGATCTTGAGAACGAGTCGATCGAAGAAGCCACAAAATGGTGGATCCGGAAATTTCCTTCAACAACTTGGCGTTACTTGCTATCCCTTTTTCTCTCGTTCGCGAATTACGTACGACGTAATTCGCTCTCTGTTCCACTGCGTGCAATGATCGCGTTCCAGGAAACTATGAGTAATATTTGTTGAATATTGCGATGCGTGCCGTCTCACTCCTTCTTGCGGAATACCTTTATGTGTGCTGCTGCTGTGCTCTTCACACCTGCAGAGGTGACCCCGGTGATGACGATGAAAATGATCGTTAGGATGAGAACCTGATGACTGCTTCTCTGATCTCTAGATTGCTGCTGGAGTTGTCGAATCGATAATTGCGATTGTGTTGCGACAACCAAGCTGTGAGCTGAGATTGATGCAGACTGCCCGCTTGCTTTGCCAACCAAAATGGCTGCGACACGGTCGATGAAATTTTTTGCCAAACCTTTAATCGCTTCTTCCGCAGCACCGCTGTTCTCGTCGAAGGACCAATGTGCAGCGGTGTAATAGGTGGTGGTTGCTGATAGGTGCTGGTAGCTTTGTTGGTGCCGAGGAAAATAAATAAAAAGGCGGACTATTTTAACTTCGTGTGTATTGGGCCGGTGTCACAGTTGGAAAGGAAAGTGTTGCCACAGATCACATTTAAACTTACATGTTAATTTTGGTGTTGCAGTATTAATTAATAAAATACCCAACACATACTACCTTCTACAATTTCATGCGTGAATTCGCCTAAGATCGACGAACTTCATAATAACAGATGGCCACGAGCAAATAGACTGTAGACAGTCAAAATTGGCTTTGCCGATTGTAAGCTCGCGATTAACCAAAAACCTTCCAAGTCTGAGTAGAAATAACTAATATAAGAAAAATCATAGAAATAATTACGGGTCATAACCCTCATACCAAATTTTTTATAATACAGTCGCCACAGACAGCCCGCTTTGCAGGGGCTCTTTGTAGCCGAGGAATTAGCCACCCACGTCATCCTGGAATGCGATGCCGTGGCTTCTAAACGTGAAGAAATCCTCGGAACAGTGAGGTCGCTCCGCGAAGCCTGTGAAGCTCCCAGGAAGCTTCTGTGCTTTTGGGCAGAGTTAGGCTGGCTATAATAGCCAGAACCCCCACGCACAACGAACGGAATGAGAATCTAGGTGCAGAAAAAGGAGTCTCCATCATCGTCCCAATGGGTAACACAATTTCAGTAAGTATCTCAGGCCATCTTTTATATGGCACGTGTATGGGTGGAACTTCTGTACGGATGTTGTACGTGGTACATGTTTGAATAGTGCATGTTACCCAGTTTAACATTCATATGATATGAGTGACGTCACGTGTCTCGCTTAACGTCACCGTGTCGCACGCATCGCGCGCTACATCTTATTGAACCGCATAATGGACAGCTGGACACCGCAGGTTACTGTCACGCTGGAATTATGCGCGCTCGTAATTTAGATGGATAGCAAATGCGATGTTATTTTTAACCCCCGACGCAAAAACGGGGTGTTATAAGTTTGACGTGTCTGTGTGTGTGTGTGTGTGTGTGTGTGCGTGTGCGTGTGTGTGTGTGTGTGTGTGTGTGTGTGTGTGTGTGTGTGTGTGTGTGTGTGTGTGTGTGTGTGTGTGTGTGTGTGTGTGTGTGTCTGAGGCAACGTAGCTCCCGAACGGATGAACCGATTTTGATTTAGTTTTTTTTGTTTGAAAGGTGTATTAGTCGGGAGTGTTCTTAGACATGTTTCATCAAAATCGGTTCCGCCGTTTGAAGATTATCAGCTCTTTTCTGGTTGAAAAACGGATTTTAGCCTCTGATCAACTCAAAATTTGGGATTCTATTACTTCAATGATATTAGACGAATAAAATAACCTTGAACTGATGCTGGAGCAACACCTGGAATTTCCAGGAAACCCAAGGTATTCACCAACAAACAGCAGAAGTACCGTGTTTGGGCTCATTGAAAAGGTCTCAATGAATAGATTATAGATAAATGGTGATTTAAGGGAGACATTAAGTTTCGGGGGTTTTTTAAATTTTAAATTTAATTTTTATCATAGTAAACTTTATGAGCTTCTAAGGTCCGTATTACAAAAGAAAACTCAAGCATTGATCTCTATTTAAAACCAGTTTTGAGTCTTTAATTTTAGAACGTTCCTCGAGCATAGATTAATTGATCATAGTTTAGCTGAGTTTGGCTTTATTTTAGATCGTTACTCAGTTCGTGAATTGAACCCAAGCAGTAATTGGATCTGTAATTAATTGTTGGCGAGACCGCGCTTCAGCATAGATTTTTACATATTATCACAATTTCTATTTCGTTATCGAGTTTTAAATATTGTTGTTTTGATTTAAAACTATCGAAATGGAAATATTTGAAGAAGTAAGTAGATCATTACAATAATTTATTCAACGATGATTCAAATAGAAGGTTGATCTTTAGCGTTCCTTTCAGATATTTGAGGATGCACAGGACCCGTTTAGTTGTGAAAATTTCAAAAAACGGTACAGGTTTTCAGCAGATGTGGTGAAAAATTTTATTCTACCTGTGATATCCCACGATTTCAGAAAACTAGGGAACCGTGGGAAGCCTATAGCCCCAGAATTGCAAATTCTTGTGTCTTCACGATTTTATTCGACGGCTTCATTTCAGGTGGGTGTTTTAGTTTAACCCTCACATAAATATGCTATTAAATGAATCGTACAAACAGTAGGAATTAATAATTGATTTATTTTAGTAGAGGTGATTTAATTAACACACTAACCCTTTAAATAGCATACCTATTTATGGATATAGTAACAAGTCTTTTAAGCTAAACATTTTTGCATGCAAAATGACCTTAATTTATTTCAATACTAGCTGACCCGACAGACGTTGTCCTGTTCGTCCAAAAGTCATTCATACAAAATCACTACCCTACCTACGCTACCCTACACTACCCTACCTACCCTACACTATCCTACCCTACACTACCCTAACCTACCTACCTACCCTACCTACCTACCCTACCTACCCTACCTACCCTACCTATCCTACCTACCCTACCTACCCTACCTATCCTACCTACCCTACCTACCCTACCTACCCTACCTACCCTACCTACCCTACCTACCCTACCTACCCTACCTACCCTACCTACCCTACCTACCCTACCTACCCTACCTACCCTACCTACCCTACCTACCCTACCTACCCTACCTACCCTACCCTACCTACCCTACCTACCCTACCTACCCTACCTACCCTACCTACCCTACCTACCCTACCTACCCTACCTACCCTACCTACCCTACCTACCCTACCTACCCTACCTACCCTACCTACCCTACCTACCCTACCTACCCTACCTACCCTACCCTATCTACCCTATTATCCTATCCGTGAAAATTTTCGTTTTTCGACAGCCAACTTCCACTTTGATACTTTTTTTATTTCTGAAACAACTGAACGGGATAAAAAGTATCCTATGTCCTTCTCCTGGCTCTAAACTACCTCCCTGCCAATTTTCAGCTAAATCGGTTCAGCCGTTCTTGAGTTATAAGTGAAGTAACTAACACGACTTTCTTTTATATATATAGATATGGAGCATTGCTATTCGGGACCGGAAAAAATAACACAGATTTCCTAAATAATTGGGTACATATAGTTTATTTTATTATTTTTGATCCAGTGAAGAGACATAACAAACAAGGTAAATTTAATAAATCGTAAACTAAAACAGGCAATAGACAAAAAATATATCTGCTTGAGGCTCGATTTGAGTCTCGATTTAGCTGAATATAGATTGATTACCGATCTGGAATAAGAACGATGCTCAAGTATTAATACTGTACTTAAACAGTTTAAGTATAGTATTAATACTTGAGCATCGTTCTGTTCTGTGTGTTCTGTTCTGTGATCGACTAATTGAAGATCAAACTGTACTTGAGGAACGTTCTGTAATACGAACCTAAAAGTACCTGTATATAAACGTCTATCTGTTATGTAAGCATTCTTCTATCTTTAAAAGGCAAATTTTAAAATATACCTTGTATTGTAAACTTCAGATTTGCCACTGTCCACACTACATAATTTTAATATTTCGGGCTTCGCCAAAATGCAAGTAAACTTCACACCACACTGTGTTCCGCAAAAGTGCGTCGTAGAGTATTGTGGAGGGTATTTGTAGCCTATTTGTAGCCCACAACAAGGGCAAGGGACAGACGCGCCATGTGCGCGCAATGGAGCGGAACGCATCATACAGTATCACAGTTATTAACAGCGCGGTCGTTAGTCAGTGATTACATACTCGTACTTACGGCTCTGTGGCTGCAGGGAGCCGACTGACCCTTGAAATGTGGTCGTAGCTATGAGATTCAAGGACTGAACAAGATAAAGATTTGCCACTCATGGTGACGGGAACAACTATAGCGATCTAAAGTTAATATGTTTAAACTTCTGACCATCTCGTTGTTGGAGACGATTCCGATGTGATGGTAGGACGGTAATTGTTATTCCGTGATTGCCACCATGATACAAAACTCAAACAAACCGTTTATTTCAAATAAACCAATAACAGGCACTTTTGAATTGTCAAGGTGAGTTAGAAAGATGAAGCTAGTTGCCCATTCCAAAGCGTAGGTACCTATGGAGAAGAACGGGCAAAAAACTCCTTGGACATCACTCTTTTAAAATCATGATATTGTTACAAAAAGTTTGTTACATCATTATGTTTAAATTATCAATGTGAGAACGATGTAAAAAGATGTGCACATTAAAAGCGTCCGTAATTAAAACAAAAATAAATAAGTAAAATAACAATTCAGAAATTAAAATAAGCCGTGGGAGCTAAGAGATGACCAGTCCCTACTGGCGGCGCCCGTTCACGAACATGACATATGGATCGGCACCATTCAGCTCAGCCATTCTGAAGGGAACTTAATGATCCAACACACACGCCACCACCAGCGAGACATTTGAGTGAGCATTACATACTCTCAGCTGCCAGGGCACATTCAAGTCAATGAAAGACGTACCCTGTAAATGTTAGCTTTATAGTAAGAACATAGTGCTCACACATGCTATCATCATCATCATCAGCCTATAATGTTCCCATTGCTGGGACACAGGCCTCCTCTCGGTGAGAGGGATGCATACATGCTATGCAATTATACAATACTAAAAGTTTGAATTTATACAATGCAAAGATATCTTAGCTTTTTCAGTCTTCAGCAGCTCCAAAAATGTTTTCAAATGTTATTCAATTTAGTTTAAGCTACTTTGTGGAGCCGAACAAACAGCGTTTAGCCAAGCATTTTTGACAGCGATGTAATCCCTCAACTTATAATAAGCATGGCTGCATAGTGTGCGTTTTATACAAGATTTAAGAGGCAGCATATGCGCCCTCGCGACCCCAGCCGCCGCAGGATACGGAGACGCCCTGGGCGTCGGGAATCCCAGGCCGATTTCCGGCCACCGTAGGCATGAGCTTGCGGACGGCGAGTAATGGGTAGCTCGCTGTCCGGTAAGGACCAAGCCCAAATCGACGGCGCGTAGTGTTCCACACGCGCCTCAAAGAGATGTCAGCACAAAAATGATAGGGCCCGCAAGGGCCGATGCCTGCCAGGGGTGCGGGTTTGTTTGAAAGAGATACCACAGCCCCTGGCATACGGGCTACTGATGGAACACGGGTGGGTTTTAGTCAGTAGAAGTCTGACACGCCCTCCTGCTCCACCCAGAGCGGGAGAAGTTATTTGTTGATTTCCCACCCAAAAAAATATATAAAAAAATGGTGTACGTTCACCTCTTTTACTTGAAATATTTAAATTTATCCCGACTTACATGATATTTTTATAGATATATTGACAAGGTACCGTCATGATATTATTAATTTTAAACAGTTCCCTTATAGAATCCCGCGTACGGAGGCCATATATTGCTATAATGGCTCTTTTCTGAAGAATAAAAATAGACTCGATATCTGCAGCCCGTCCCCATAGTAAAATACCGTAAGACATGATACTATGAAAGTAACTGAAATAGACTAGCCTCGTGGTTTATGTGAATTGGCGGATTTCTCTAACAGCATATGCTGCTGAACGTTAAACGAGGACTCCACTGTAATTTTGAGCCGATCGTGATCCATAGGAAATAGTTTTATCGAGGAATTCTAGTTTCTTTTTATTCAAAACTGTCACAATCAGTACTTGGTAAAGCAAATCTTATGCATTTAGTTTTTTCCCATTGAATACTAAATTATTAGCGGTGAACCAATTTTGTACCAGCAGTAGGGCATTATTTACATCGTCAATATTTGATGCGCGTCTATTTATTTATTTTACAAGTTATGATAGGTACTCAAAAACATTAACGATTTTTCAAATATGAATTGTTTTAACGTTAACTATAATAATCACGAATTCACCATTTTGCGGTTTATACGCCGGTGTAAGGGCGAGGAATAAGCCATCGAGTGGCCTCTTTTCGCTAATAATACGCTGACGCTTTTTATTAACCGATGAAAAAACGGGGGAGGTTCTCAAGTCGACGCGCATATTTTTTTTAATGAATGACCACTCATAACTTTTTACAGAGTAGTCCTATTTTGATAATTATTTATTTATTGGATATAGTATACCTAGAAGTTGGTAAATTTGGAAAAAAAATCCTACCCTAAAAAAGGAGAAGGGTGGGAAAATAGGAGTGATATTTATTTTACGCATTTACATTATACAACAAATAATAGGTAAAGTGGGATTATATAACAGTTAATAGTTAAAGTAAGGTAGGTAGCTATTTTAAAAGTAATCAAAAATTAAGCATGTAGCAATTAGTAGATTATGGCCACAAAAAAATGTAAAATATAAACTTTTTTACAAAAGATTAAACCGGCGAAAAAAACTGAAAAGCAAAAGATAATAAAAAAATATGTTTAACCTTATTAATAACTGAGTTCTTAAAACTAATGTAAGTATACCTAAGTAGGTATATATTTTTGTAATTATTTTGAGTTTTCAACTAACCTTAAAAGTAAGTTCTTAAACTCATGTGAGTATAACCAAGTAATTTTAAGTCGGCGCCAAACAATCAATGAACTATGTTCACAAAATTACTTTAAATTTAAAGAAATAACCATATCAAACTAACAATGCAACGTGGATCTACAGCGATAAACATTAACGTTCCATAAAATGCGCTCTGCGCACGACCACTCGCAACGCCGTGTGCCCTCATGTGTGCGCCCGTTCGGGTTGCCCGTTGCTGTCTCGCTGAAATTAACTTCGTGAACGCTCGGCCTTTTGTTGCGAAGAGGCGTGCCGCGCCGCGCTGCCGCCGCCGCCGCCGCGCCGCCGCGCATCACGCTTTACAGAAATAATTAATTTGCTTGCTTGGCGCTGACTCAAAATTACTTAGATACACTTAGGTACATTCGTTAATTTTTTTTCTAACCTTTTTCTTTATCAGCTATCACGTTTTTATCTTCCTTGTTAATTGTTATTGATTGATTGATGTGAAATTTCTTAGTTGAACATAAACAACCCTGGGCACGCCACGATTGCGCCGGTAAGTCCCCTCTTTGAGGAGTGGATTGAGAGGCGCCACGGCGTCCTCACCTTCCGCCTGACGCAGATCCTCACCGGCCACGGGTGTGTCGGGAGGTTCCTGTTTCGTATAAGGTGGGAGGAGACGCCCAGATGTTTCTACTGCGTAGATCACCCTGAGGACACGATGGACCATACGGTGGAGGTCTGTTCGGCTTGGGTAGAGCATGGTGGTGTCCTCGTTCGGCGGCGGCGTTCTCTCACGTCCGGCTCTGGTCCAGGCCATGGTACGGAGCGAGAGTGCATGGGTAGCCGTCACCTCCTGCTGCGAAGCAGTAATGCCCGCGAAGAGGGAGGCGACGCACATGTGGGAGAGGCAGTTATGTGCCCTCATGGCCCTAACCGCCGCAAGAGACGCCCTTGGCGTCGGGAATCCCAGGCTGATTCCCGGCCACTGTAGGCATGGGCTTGCGGACGGCGAGTAATAGGTAGCTCGCTGTCCGGTGGTTCACAGGGAACACGGATGGGTTATTGTCAGTAAAAGTCCTGCTCCACACAGAGCGGGAGAAATTATTAATGTATAGAATCAAGTTCTTCCAACTCATCAGACAGCTGTGCTGTTGGGGAGTTTGTTGCGCCACTTCTTCTTCCCAGCGAAAGCACTAGGAAGTGTCGAAGGGTGGGCGTTTTTGGGGACTGTCTTATGTAATTTTGACGTTCGAAAAGTGCTGACTCTCAGCCTAGTTTGAATAAATGACTTTTGATTTTGATTTTTGATTTTGATGATTTCCCACCCTCAAAAAAAATAAGATAAACAAACCCGCTAAGTGTCATTCAGACCTCATTCTAAAAGCATTGAACATTATTATTGGGTGTTTTGTGCGCACTATGTTGCTTATATAAAACATTTACAAATACATAAATTATGTAAGTAATTATAATAATAACTAATAATTATCATAAATATGAAAGTGTGTATGTTTGGATATTTGGATGTTTGTTACTCAATCACGCTACATTGGCTAAACGCATTTGAATGAAATTTGGCATACAGAAATTTTATAAGCTGGATTAACACATAGAATACTTTTTAGACAGATAATACGTTCCCGGGGGATAATATTCGACTTCCACGCGGGCGAAGCCGCTGGCAAAACGTAGTAATGTATACAACTCCTTAGTTATTATGAATCAGAGGTATAATATTACTTACTTTGAAGAAAAGAAAAGAAAAGATGCGAGATTTAATAATAGGCAAGTGTTATTATAATATAATGACTTTTTAAATGACACTATTTGTTTTTTTTTCTATTTTCTTTATTTTAATATTTTCCTTAATTTTGTGACATTTTATGCTTGATTAATTCTACTGACATATTAATGTTTACTGACCATTGTGTACTTGGATCGAAGCGCCTTTCCTACCTTTGCACGGTTCCAAATTGTCGCTTCCTATGGAGAAGAGCCGGCAAGAAACTCCACGGTTCCTCTTTTAAAAATAATTGGCTTTAACAATGTTTTTAAATTACAGTGATAATAGGTATGGGAGGACAGTGTAGGCCTGTCAATAAGTACCAGGTACTTAGAGGAACGAAAATACAGAATGGAAAATCGTCTACAAATCTACAGTCTGTACGGCCTACAACGTTCTCTCATTCACAATATGTAAAATAATCTACATAATAAGTGTTATTATTATCTACACGTTACACACATTAAATATTGTTACACGTAAGTTTGATAAAATTAAATTTAACTTAGACACAATTATAATTTCTAAAATGTAAATGAGCTTTGTGTACTGACTGAGTGTGGTGTAATTCGATTTAAATATACCTTCATTCCGAGCGAACGTAAACAAAAGTCCGGTCATGGAGTCGCATCGCCTTTGTTAGTCAAATAATTAGTCAGTTGTTATTAGCTATACACGAAATCATAAAATTTGTGTTATTTTAACTATCATATGAATACTGAGTGTATACCTACACACGACGCATCGTGCCCATCGTCAATCGAGAGAGTTACATTCACTTACAAAGTGTTTATTCAAATTGCGCCACACCGCTGTCCACTGCCACAAATTCACTGCTTACCACACTCGGGCGAGTCGTGAAGTGCTCCTAACTACCTCCGCCGCCATTACCGGGAAATTGAATCAGTTCCTTCTGCCTCCAGGACATATTTCTTGACAAGCACCCCTTCACGCGACATGTAGCAATTTTCTGTCTCTTTATGCTGCGCCAGAATTTGAAAGTCAGTTTGTGTGACCCCTACCTACTTTTGTCACCCTTATTGAAATACTAAAGCGGTGGATTGTCTGCTTTCTAAGTTAATCGTTGAGGGTTGACTTGTATTTGGCCACTAACAAATAATGTCTGGTTCTATTAGTGCGTCTTTATAACAGGCATTATAAAGTGTTTTCAGGAGTAAGTGACTTTGGAGGTGTAGGCATTTTAATTTTTTGTCACCGCCTTCCGAAATTAAAATTATTTTGCACTTTGTAGTGTTTTTTTTGGAAGTCGGTTGTAATTGTTTTGAAAAAAGTTTTTATTTTTCACTTTTTAGTTACCTACCCCACACCAATTCGAAATTTCATCATCCTTGGGGTGAAAAAAATGCATATTTATGTGATAGCAGCATTCGCGGTTGATTTGCTGTAATGTTTTGAAGAGTTCCGTTGTCTGTCTCCGAAACGCATCATCAGATCTATATGAAATTTATATGGGACCATTTCGGAATAAACCCCTTTCGAACAAAAAAATTTTGCAAATCCGTCTATAAACGACGGAGTTATGCCCGATCATAAATGAAATATATATAAAAATAAACATGTCGAATTGATAACCTCCTTCTTTTTGAAGTCGGTTAATAATAAATCTGCAACTCTTTAAAATAAAGCCATATTTGTTTTTATTTATTTATTTAAACTTCTTGCACACAAAAATATACAAAGGCGGCCTTAATGCTTTAGGCATTCTCTACCAGTCAACCAAGGGTGGTGAAGAGATTAGATGGGAGGTGCTTAGCTTGAGAGGAAAAAGATTTAAATAACAATACAAATTATATCATAAAGAATAATAAATAAGATTGGTACATAAATAGGTTATAATCTTATAATACACATACAAGCATACATATCTATCTACATATACACATTATCAAGGGAAAGAGGTGTTTTGATAACTCTACGCTAGTTTTTAGTTCTTTAACAGACCATTGAAAAAGTCCTGTACTAGGTAAACTTCTCGGTTTCACTGTTGTTCCATGAATAAGTTTAATAGAGCAATGGCACAGCATCACTGTAACTCGTAGCTATTTAATTCAGCGTCAGTCTTTACGCTGAATGTTTAGCGCTGTATGAATTTACGATGTGCTGCTGTCAGTTGAATGCAACAACAGAGCGTTGTGGTCTGCGTGCAATTTAACTGAACGTAATATTCGTTGTACAACTAAATGGGAATGTGTTCGTGACGAATGTGCGTAGAAAAATGATTGCGTTACGTATGCATTCGTAATAAGAACGGTGACAGTAGGAGGTCCCATGTGACGGGGGTCGAGCACATTGCCTATTTTATATATACAACTTTAGCCCCAAGTTATAATAAGTTTGTTTCTGACTAAAAACGTAATCATTCTTTGTATACTTTGAGAAAAAAGCCATGAAGATTATTAGCTGAAGATATGAAAGATTAATTACGAAAATGATAAACTGTAGTATCAACTTCTTTTCTTCCTCGCAACGCAAATTGCGGCCCATTTCTACCTGACTCAATCCTCAGGGCATTCAACGCGGAGTCCTGAAATTGATATAAATGTCCGAGCGGGCCCAATTCACGCCACAGACAATAAATCAATAGCTGTCGCTCGTGACTAGCGACTCTTTCGTTCGGTTCCGTGTTCATCGCTCGCGGGACAGCGGTGTGCAGCCCGTGAAATGAAACCCACGCTGCTTAGATTGATACATTACGGGATCGACTGACAGCTTGCATACGTATGTGAATTGTTCATATATTTGTTGACGTGGTCTCGGATGTGGAAAATGAAAAGGAAACTTATTTCAAGAATATGTTTGACAGGCTTGTTATTGTAAATTAGTACTTTGGTAATCCCATTGTTGGAAAGATACATGATAGCGCATTACAGTAACATAAAGATTTTTTTGAAGCTTTCCAGGGCTTTCCAAAACATTCATGTGTGTGTTCAGCTATTATTTCATGTGCCGAACGGGCGTGATCGCTTGGACGCGAAGGTTGTGTAGGGAGGATTTATGCCTATCCAGGTTTTATCCCGGTGTGTATGTAGGTCTCCCAGTCCACGCGGCGCTGACGTCCTGCACCTATAGATTCCAGATATCTTCAGGACGGCTACTCTCTTCCGTTCTTCACGACGTTACCTGATGTACCAACGTTTTCTGACGAACCGAAAAGAAACAGTTTCCAGATTGGCGAGCAGCACCGTGTGTAATATTACACGAACCATTTGGAGCCACTTTTGACCTCATCATAACTCAAAAACTATTTCACATTAACGTGTCAAATTTGACTCATATATTGAGACTTGCGAGATACATATGTGCTCCAAATTATATAAACACATCTCAAACGGTTATTTAGATAACTAACGTCGAAAACTCGTCATTTTTATCACTGACTAAAATTCTAACCTAGTTCCAGATGACCTAGAAAGTTCAAATTTGGAATGCAGATAGGTAATGTGAATAAAAAGGAATAAATCAGAAACTGGTAATTTTTTAAATTATTAAAAAAATCACTTAATTGATTCAATTAGGATTTTTTAAATAATAATAAATTACCCCCCATGACCGGGGGAGGCCTATGTCCAGCAGTGGACGTCTTTCGGCTGAAATAATATAATAATGTGATATTTCAACGCGAAACTGGGCAAACGAAGCGATGATGAGTTGCGAGTGCGACAATTTGAAGTTGGACGTAGGAACCACCGACGCGGGCGTCACCTACTGGCTAGTTTTATGGAGAAGGAAGGCTTCTTTATGATGAACTCCTTCTCAAAAAACGTGAGCACAGGAAGTGGACCTGGCATAGTCCTGACGGTGTAACCAAAAATGAGATTGACTTCATTTATTTAACATAGGAAACACGGCATAATTAAACAAGTGAGTACAAAGGCACTGGTTATTTCTTTAGAAATTTCTTGCAGCAGACCTGCGAAAGGAGAAATGAAAAAGAAATGTAGACAATAGTGTGTGTGAACAAGAAAAGGAAATAAGAATATGTGACGTTTTAAACTAAATTAAATTAACTCTTATACTTACACATATAATGCAGAAAATTTACATATACTTAAATAAATACATGCTTAATGATAAAATATGTAAACAGATATAAATATATATATAAATATACACATACAATTAAGAGGAAAGGTAATGCTCTTTTACTCGACATTTGAATATGGAAATAGTTTTCAAGTCACGAATGCTACGCTGAAGTGAGTTCCACAATCTTACAGCATGGACAGAGAAGGAATAAGAATAATAACTAGTTTTAAGGAGATGTGATTTAAGGAGGGATCTAAGGTGTGATCTACATGGTGCGTCGCTAGGACGAGCGTAAGAAAAACGCTCACGCAGGTAGGAAGGATAAGAAGGGTTATGTAAGATGTTGAAAAGGAGACATAAAATCCGTGTGTTCCTGCGAAGGCGTATTGAGAGCCAATTCAGTTCCTTGCGAAGGTGAGAAACGTGGTCATACTTTCGAAGACCGAAAACAAAGCAAATGCACAGGTTTTGCAGGCACTCAAGTTTGTTTAATAACTCCTCAGTAGCATCTAAGTAGCAGGCGTCATTTTGCGTTCATTATGTCGCCGAAGAGGCAAGTATTCAATGATGTCTCTGTGATCAACGCGGTGAAAACTGGTAGTGATCACCGTTTGGTAAGAAGCACATTGAATCTTAATATCAAGCTTTAAAGATCTCGGCTGATGAAGTCTACGCTCCGTCCAGCACCGATCCAAGTCTAAAACTCCGAAAGCTTTCAACTCGAACTTCAGAATCATTTCGAGTGTCTAGGGAGCCCTGTGGACGATTTGAACGATAGGTTCGAGGAAATTGTCCATACGGTCGGGTCTAAGTTTTTCGAAACCCATCGTATCAATAAAAATAAGAGGCTTTCTGATCCTACTTTGCAGCTCATGAAGGAGAGGCGCGAGATGGTCCTGCAGTCTTCAAACGATGCGCTCGAGTACCGGCAGTTTAATAGACAGATCTTTAAGTCTTTGAAAAGCGACCTCCGCCGCTTTTATACAGAATGTATTAAAGACGCAATAGAGCGGAATAAAGGCTCCAAGGTCTTTGCTAGGGATCTGTCTATTGGGCAGAGTCAGCTTACGAAACTGAAGACCGATGAAGGCAGGATCGTATCCACCAAGTCTGAGCTGTTGAGAGAGATTGAGAGGTTCTATGGACGGTAATACAAGTCAAGAAGAAACCCCGTTACGAATCTGACAAACGACCCAAGAGCTAGATTGACCCAACACTATACTGAAGACATCCCGGACGTCAGCTTGTACGAGATTAGGATGGCTCTGAAGCAACTTAAACACAACAAGGCGCTGGGTGATGACGGAATCACGGCTGAACTCCTAAAGGCCGGCGGGAAACCCGTTCTTAAGGCCCTCCAGAAGCTGTTTGATTCCGTCATTCTCGAGAGCAAAACGCCACAGGCATGGAACAGAGGTGTGGTGGTACTTTTCTTTAAGAAGGGTGGAAATGCCCTTCTTTAGAATTATAGGCCCATCTCACTTTTGAGCCATGTCTACAAGCTGTTCTCCAGAGTCATTACGAACCGTCTAGCGCGCAGGTTTGACGACTTCCAGCCTCCCAAACAACCCGGGTTCCGTAAAGGCTTTAGCACAGTAGACCACATACATACGCTGCGGCAGGTTATACAGAAGACCGAAGAATATAATCTGACTCTCTGTTTAGCGTTTGTAGACCACGAAAAAGCTTTGATTCGATCGAGACGTGGGCTGTACTGCAGTCCCTTCAACGGTGCCAGATCGGCTATCGGTACATCGAGGTGTTGAAGTATCTGTACGAAAATGCCACCATGTCAGTCCGACTCCAGGACCAGACCTTGAAACCTATCCCTCTGCAGGGCACCTCCCTGCAGAGGGATAGGTTTCAAGGTCTAAGTAAGACTGGGAGACGTTATCTCTCCGAAACTCTTCATCGCTGCACTGGAGGATGTCTTCAAGGTTCTGGACTGGAAAGGGGCTGGCATCAACATCAATAGCGAGTACATCACTCACCTTCAGTTTGCCGATGATATAGTCGTCATGGCTTAGACCATGGAGGACCTCAGTACAATGTTCGATGACCTCAGTGGAGCTTCCGAAAGAGTGGGTCTTAAAATAAACATGGAACAGACAAAGGTCATGTCCAATGCCCACGTAACACCCACCACCCACTCTCGTAACAGTCGAAGGCGCTGCACTCGAAGTTGTGGACGAGTACGTTTACCTAGGACAAACTGTCCAGTTAGGTAGGTCCAACTTCGAGAAAGAGGTCAATCGTCGAATCCGACTCAGCTGGGCAGCCTTCGGGAAACTTCGCAATATCTTCTCGTCCCACATACCGCAGTGTCTCAAGACGAAAGTCTTTGACCAGTGCGTGTTGCCAGTGATGACATATGGAACAGAAACGTGGTTGCTCACAATAGGCCTCATAAGAAGGCTTCAAGTCACCAAAAGGGCGATGGAGAGGGCTATGCTTGGAGTTTCCCTGCGTGATCGAATCAGGAATGAAGAGACCCGCAGGACAACCAAGGTAACCGACATAGCCCGAAGAATTGCCAAACTTAAGTGGCAGTGGGCAGGGCACATTGCTCGCAGAACAGATGGCCGATGGGGCCGAAAAGTTCTGGAGTGGCGACCGCGTACCGGAAGACGTAAAGTTGGAAAGCCTCCCACAAGGTGGACCGATGACCTTGTGAAGGCCGGGGAGTCCGTTGGATGCGGGAAGCACAGAACCGGTCGAAGTGGCGGAGCTTGGGGGAGGCCTATGTCCAGCAGTGGACGTCTTTCGGCTGAAATGATGATGAAGATATACTTAGTGCCTGTAGAAACCATTTTGTATTAATTTTGTTTTAAATGAGTACGTACTAATAATTTATGTACAAGAAGTAATGATATCCCATCAAAAACATAAATGTGCAATGAGAGCCAAGTTGAGAATGAGAACTAGCCAAGTCAGACCTTAGGCTACAATATATTATCCTAAGTTATAAGAAGAAATGATATTTTATGTAGTTATAAATAAATTTCAGGACTGACCATTGAACTTGGCACCCATTTAGATCTCATTTCTTTTGTCGTTGAAGTCAACAACCAAGGCATATTTCAATATATTGAACTTGGCTCTAATTTCACATTTATGTTTTTGATGAGATTAACTAAATCTTTCCATTCTGAAAGAATATTATATTTCCCGAAAAATGTTACTAAACATTACTTTACAAGATGATTTCCTCGAAACTACTGAAATAATTTCAAATCTACTTACAGATATCTCAGGCTGGTCTATAGACCTAAATCAATCTGATATTTAAAACTTTACAACTATGATTTTCAGGGCGTGACGCGCCCTGAAAGAAGGTTAGTAAAAACAAAAATCTCAAGAATTACTTAACTAAAACAACACGACTTACAAACCCAATTAAGTGGCTTTATCTTAGGTTTACATTTATGCAAGTTACGCCTAGGGCTAGGGCCCGACACTAGGTTACCTGGCCGTACTTGAAACTATAAATTACGGCTATACAGCCCACGTAAATGAGGTTTGTAAGGGTGGTACTCGTACTTATGGTTTTCTATACTAGGCACTTATTCATTTTGAATTTAAGTTAGTTTCAAAAACAAATATACTGTGTAGTGACGCATCGTCGCGAACATTTATAGTACTGTCAGTTAGACACCATAATTAGAAGTGTGTTGATTACTAATTATTTTATAATTTTTATGAAGACTACTTTATAAAATAAAAAAAATGTTTTATGTAACAAAAGAATCTCAGCTTTTCATTTCTCTTTTTTTAAAGTAATTAAGTAAGTACGTAATGCTTTATTTGCCAAAATGTAGGTGTACAAAGTAGTATGTTGTTATTATTAATGTGTGTGTGGTGTGGTCTGGTGTGGTGTGGTGTGGTGTGGTGTGGTTAAAGATTTCACACAAGATTTATAATTGTCAAAATAGTGTTTTAGCGGATCTTTTAATGATCCCGTTTGAGAATTGTAACAATATTTTATATTAAATGTTGTAAGTATGGTAAGCGTGTTTGGAGGGTGAAGAGGTTGGAAGAAATAAGTCTGAAGTAGGTATACCTAGATGAAGATAGAAGGAACAGTTTATTTCAGAGACACAGGTTACACGAAACTTACACTAAGAAGAAGGAGTGATATAAATTTATGGATAGCAGAGAAAACAGAATGAACACAGTTAGTGTGAAGTTATGTTTACAATATTACTTATGCGAAATGGTAAGGCGGTAGCTATAAGCAAGCGCAGCGATTGTCATAAAGATATCTATCTTCTATATAAATAAAAAGAGAAGTCCTGACTGACTGACTGACTCATCAACGCCCAGCCCAAACTCTTAGACCTAGAAAGTTGAAATTTTGCACAGAGGTTCCCTTTATAATGTAGGCAAGGAATAAGAAAGGATTTTTCGAAATTCAACCCCTTAAGGAGTTAAACAGGGGATGAAAGTTCAGCGCGGGCGAAGCCGCTGGCAAAAGCTAGTTATATTATACAATACTAGTTTGTAATGGTGTTTTGTAAACATGGTTATTTAAATTATAATTTAATTTATTTTAACTAATGTTAGTTATCATATACGCGTATGTTAATGTTAATTAAAGTTAGGTCACTACAATGTCATTAAAATCACTTGTTTCTGGCAACACATACTTGTTGTCCTGTTTATTTTCGGAAACACTTGCATTACTAGACGCCATTTTTTTGTTTTATTTAGCATTACCTCTGGTGGTATTAAATAGAATCAATTTGCTTAGGCATTATGTAAAGTAATTGAAACCCACTTGATGATTCGAAGGACTTATACTTTTGAATCATCAATTGGGTTTCAATTAATTTACATAGTGCCTAAGCGTTATACTTTTTTAACCGACTTCCAAAAAAGGAAGAGGTTATATGTTCCACCGAACGTATTTTTTTTTTATGTATGTGCCTCGATTTCTCCCTCATTTGTGGACCGATTCTTAAAATTCTTTTTTTATTTGAAAGAGTAGGTATACTCCTGAGGTGGTCCCATTGGCATCAAGTCAGGATCTGATGATGGAATCCCAGGGAAATCGAGGGCAACCCTCAAATCTTATAGGTATTAACAATGTTTTTCCTATGTTTTCTAATGCTATTGAGACATTTGCGTAATGCATCATCATCTCATGACGCTGAACTGATGATGGATGGTACAACTCTTTAACTTAGGAGTTAGGTGCAGATTCGGACATAACTCCGTCGCAATATCGCAGCATCATGCTGAGATAGTGGCCTTTTGGCTTCGTAGAGGACTTTTATTTTTTTATTTTACTTTTTTTTTTGTTTTTCTATAAATCTTATGTTAATTTTAATAGTAGTGTAGCATAGTAGTGTTTTAGTGTTTTCTCTTTTATGTATTTAATTATCGTATTATACTGTAGCAAGTTTGTAAGATTCCTGTGCAAGTCCAATAAATAATTTTACTTTCTTTCTTTCTATATACATATAGACCGATTTGCAAAATTATTTTTTAGAAAGGGTTTTATTCCGAAATGGTCCCATTTAAATTTCGTATAGATCTGATTTTGCGTTTCGGAGACAGACAACGGAACTGTTCAAAAAATGACAGCAAAAAAACCGCGATTGCTGCTATCGCATTAATATGCATTGTTTTGACCCCAATGATGATGAATTGGTGTGGAGTGGGTACTATAACTAAAAATGTAAAAATAAAAGCTTTCTCCAAAAAAAAAAAAAAAACAACCGACTTCCAAAAAACACTAGAAAGTGAAAAATAACTTTAATTTCAGAAGCCGGTGACAAGAAATTAATAAAATACATGTCCAAAGTCACCGACTTTCGAAATTAAAGTTATTTTTCACTTTCTAGTGTTTTTTGGAAGTCGGTAGTTTTTTTTTTTTTGGAAAAAGTTTTTGTCTCAGGCATTAGTACACAGTAGATAGTATGCGAACGTACGGTGCCGTAGGTATATTGCCGATTTATGCAATCTGCTTTTATTGAGATATCCACCGCGCTGTTTTATATATAACTCAATTATTGATAGATTTTGAAAGGTTTTCATTACTTCTGTAAACACAAGTTAGCAAAAAGCTCTTATTCTTAATGTACACTTACACAATTCGAGCAATGTTGAATAGGATTACTTTCCTGTTCGTCCCAGCAGTCGGATGAGGGCAGTAGTGGGACGAACGGGAATACATGTCAGCGGCAACTCAATCCACATTCCACTGCCGAGCGGGTGCATGAAAGCTTCATCTGACCGTCGGCGTCGTGCAGCCACTGCAACGCTGCGTCACTGTCGACTGCCGGCTGCCAGCTTATTGTTATTTTTTAATCACGCGAGACGCCGCCAAAAAAAGCGCTTAAATCGTATCGGGACCATTGTGCGCCCCGAACGCGAATTTTCGAAAGGAAATAATTATATTGCGTTCCGTGTGGTTCCGGACGTAAAGAATAGCACCATCCCATGTCTTTCCGCGGGTGTCGTAAGAGGCGACAAAGGCACTTACTAAAGAATGGGCAGCAGCGTTCTCTATGCATTTTGCCGCCGAATTTTTAATATACATATTTATAAAAAATACTGCGATCGCCAAACCGCCTGTTGAGGTTATTCGTCCACTACCTCTTACTTTTCATGAATTGTGGCGAATTTAGGACTTCTAGGCAAAAACTGTTTTGTAGAAAGATAAAGGTTATCGGATAACCACATGTCAATTACAATTTTAAAAAAATCTGTTTGTAGAAGCAAAACATGCTACAATTTTATACACGGTTAATTTTAGGTCGTTCTGGAACCGAAAGCCATGAACTCGATCATCGAACTAGAATCGATTGAGACTATTATTTTAAATAAACAACAAAAAAAAAAAAAACACGAATCATTAAATTTCTTGTTTTCTTTAGTGAAATAATGAGAACTCGAAGTAACGCTTCCTTGCGATCAATGTATACGTGCGTATAAAACGTATCGACAAACGGCAACACATGCGAACGATACCCATTGAAAAATCCATTCATCGATCAGACAGCATGATCCGTAAGCCACGCCCCCGACCCCCGTCTAGCCGACCGCCCGCCCTTCCTTGTTCCGAATTCCTTCCTAGTATTGTGTCGCGTTTCGCTGTATTAGGTCACGTACACCGCACGCGCAACCTAATTACGCGCCAAAAATGAGTGCAATCTGTGTGTGAAATGTGGATTTTTATGGGATTGAGAACCATAACTTGGAAGAGGATAGAGGATTGTATGCTCAGCCGGAACACCTGAACTCACTGCGCGCACGTGGAATCAACGACCCTCAAGTTCCCTTCACCTCCACCATTCTGGCCGCAACTCAGCGCCTCCTCGATCATGGACAGTTTCGAGCGCCCGCACACGTGCAACGCGGACCGCATTAGACTACCATAGTCGGCGGAATTGGAGGAAGATATACTGGAGTAGGTAGGTACTTCGAACGCTACCCACGTCGTAGTACCACAATGGCGGCCAGGCGATTCAATGTTAGCCAATAGTCATCATTTCAGCCGAAAGACGTTCACTGCTGGACATAAGCCTTCCCCAAAAGGGGGGGTTTTGCCCTAATCGCCACGCTTGGCAGGCGGGTTGGCGATCGCAGTGAGGTGATCAAATGCATAGAGAACGCTGCTGCCCATTCTCTAGTAGATCCTTTAGTCGCCTTCTACGACACCCACGGGAATAAATGGGATGGTGCTATTCTTATACGCCCGGCAACACACACGGGACCAATTAGCCAATAGTAAATATGGAAAATGAATTCGAATGGATTAAATTACATCCATAGTGTACAATCAAGATTCACTAATGCAGTCGCATACTAAGGGCTATATTGCTATGAAGTGGCGGTCCAGGCCGTACCTACAGCTGTGTGTATAAGTGATGTATTAACACAAAACTCACCGCTCTACTCACACACTGGCGTTACTCTTTGTATTTTATACATACCGTCGGCGACGAGTGACATGACCTTGGTCGGTTCATACCATTGCTAAAATTTACTATTATAATTTGAGTTCCGGTAGCGTGCAGCGTATCGTCTTGGATTAAGAAACTCATAGGTCTGGGTTCAAATCTCGCGATGAAGCTTTAATTTTTCTTTTCAACAATCATCTTCATCTGTTCTTTTATTATTCGATTTATTAATATACCAGAATAATAATGTAACAAATTTGTTTTATTACTCGTATTGTTATTTAAATAAAGGTTTAACAATAATAAATGATTACAAAATGTTTATTCGTTATAACTTCATGAAGAATGTATAAAAACAACTAATAATAACTTCTTGTTAAAACAGTTTATTTTCTCTTATAGAACAATTTATTGAAGTAAATAAGCTAGTTGGTGAACTATGATAATCAGGCTATTGTATCTTAGTAATATAATAATATTGTGCTGATTACTACTGTGTGTCGGTACTCTAAATAAATCACAATATTCTACAAAAATCTACCCACGTAAAAGTAACAAATGCAGACAAGTTGTCACAATACAATTAAATGACTCAGTAGTACTACTTTTATTCTACTGCGAGTGAGTTCGTTTTAACTCAAACCTCAAAGTTAACAAATCGTATTTAATAGGACTTAAAGAGGTTATAGCTTAAGTGTTCATTTTCATTCCGAAAAGAAGATTGAAACTAAACCTCAAAATAATCCAGATTACGGATAAGACAAAATATTATTTGAATATTACTAAAATAAATAAATATTTGTAATTTATAACTTAATGTTAATGTTTTTTCCGTTAACTATGTTTTTTAAGCTGATTCTCGAGCTGGTTTTCCATGATGCCTTGTTTGCCATGAACCTTCTGCGTGGAGTGCACGGCGCACGGTTCGTAAAGATGTGTCGAATAATTCGGCAAAATGTCTTGTCGTTTTGAAACCACTTGTTTCATATTCGCTGAACGTGTGCCTGTTATAGGAGCTGGGGTCTTCCACTTTGCTTTCCACGGGCAAGGCTACCGCCTTCCTCATATCTTTTCACCCACCGACTCACAGTATTTCACTAAAACAAAAAAGGGGTACTGATAAGCTACTAAGCAAAATACACACTTTATGTATTACCTACTATTTAGAAACAAAATTATTTAAAAGGGCAATTTCACATAGATATTAAGTTTATTGTTATTTTCATCGTTCTATAATCTAGGAAATAAATTTACATTGAAATTTTATATTTTTATTCTATTTAGACATTGTGATATTTATAAAACGTTTAAAAATAACTACAAGGATCAGCAGTTACACTTTAATTAAATAAATGTTTAATATTTATATTTAAATTATGATTTACTCACTACTCACACTCAGTCCGGTTTCATCACATAGGTATTTGTGATATAGGTATTAAGTCCACTTTTATGCAGCGCAGTAATATTCGCTTTCATTTCTATATTTAAATTTGCTTACATTTTAAAATGAATTAGAAGGACGCTAATAGATGAAACACACGTCACTAGCACACAATTATCAACCAACACCGTTCTATAAGTCGCGGTGAATGAGTCGTAAATCATTTAAATTTATTTAGGTTTCTGTGGGTATAATGATAAAGTTTTACGAGTTTAGTGAATAAGAAGAACAGAACAAGAAACTATACTCAAAAGTGATTTTTAAAACAATAAAAAGACTATCACACAGCGAGTGGGATTCGAAAACGCGACTCGCTGCGCTCAAACGCGATAATCAAGTGCAGTAACCGCTCAGCTATCATGCCATTTGCTTTAACAGTTGAATTTAGGAAATACATTCATTCGTAAACGTATGAGAGTGTGTGTGTATATAGTATTATAGCCTATAGAAATTGCTTATTATAAGAAGGTCGTAAGTTAAAGCGAAGTGTCAATCTATTGCTTTTTGAGATTGGGGCTCCATTAGTGAGGGCTACTGTACGTGTTTCTAAACCTATGGCTGCCATATTACTATATCTATTTATTTAAGCGTAAGTACCTAGTTCACAGATGACAGAGTTCGCTGATCGCCGCTACCTTTGCCTACGCGCCGACTTTTTTTTTAATAAATACGCAATCGTTAAATAGGCACACAAATAAAATAAGATAAGCGAATTTAGACTTTATTTCATAACCGTTAACGGGGAAAAATAGAAATTTCACCAAACTAGGTTATTAGGTCCGCAGTTTACTAAAAATATTCTGAGAAATCAATTGTCTTGTGTCCGACCGGGCTTTACAAGGGTTCAAGGTTCACAACCGAATTACGCGGTTAAAGTTATTTAAATAAGGTCTTAATTCGGTTCAATATTTTCATAGTAAGGGAAACCTCCAACTAATAATGAACTCTATGCAACTCACTAAACGATTCATTTTTCTGTTTGAATTGCCTGCCTTTGTAGAAGCCGCCGAAAGCATTGTCGCAAAAAAATGTTTTAGGCAGTATTTAGTATTATGGTAGGTAGGTACTTGTATGTTTATTAAGTACCTATTAGCTCGATTGGTCGACACTCGATTCAAGGCCTTAAATGCAACTCCCAAGCGTACTCGTCGTGTCTAGTTGACGGGTAGTACACACGGCTACACATCAAGCTATACATTTCCAGTATAAGCTGATCTCGCATTGTAAACGATTTTCGTACAGCACGAGATCAGCGTAAACTGGAAATGTATAGCTTGATGTGTAGCCTTGTGTACTAGGTGATATCGTGATGCGAGAGGGGTGAGTTAAATGTCAATTAATTTCTCTCGTTTACGAGGAGATTGTAGACCCCGTGCTTCCGATACAATGAGAGATGATGGAGGTAAATGAACTTACACCAACCAACGATTGAGGTTTGTGTAGGTACTTACTTGCAGCTGGTTTTTCGTCCGACGCCTATTGACCCACCGCGAGTAGGTACCTACGCTATCAACTGATTCGCACACGCACAGCTGTGCCGCGCTACGTCATCACCGAGCGGATCGCGTACGATCTTGCGTTTATGAATGAAATAGTGAAAGTGCTACTAAAATTTTACTCGAATGACAGAAAAAAAGTGATAAATTTCTAATTTCTTTATTAGACGTCTTAAAAATACAATAACAATGCCAATAGTAACTATTACTCATTTAGAGTTACTGTGTTTCGGCTCCAGAACGATCTAAAATTAACCGTGTATACAATAGGTCCGCTGGCCAGCAAAATGAAGCTTTGACGCTAGTTTGCCGTTTTGATTAAAATAAAATCTGAAGATAGTGCATGCCCGTACTATCTTAGTTCAACAAAACAGTCCTACTAAACTACATATGTTACGCCACACACACATATTTGTAAATAAAGATACGCATCTCATGTCAATCGAGGGAACGTTTATTGTTTAGCCGTATAATTTCTCGATATTTAGGCTCTATTAGCACTTATAATTCGTCGGATAGCTAAAGTCAAATGTGTGGATGAACCTAATTATAGGTGCGCGTTTTTGTGAAGCTATTGCCATATTTTAAGTTTGGTGATATTGTAAGTGGCCTTGGCATAAATGCATATTGCTTTATACACTTTATAGCAATGACTGGACTGCCCATTTGTTCACTTTACAATCAATCTGAGGAACCAAAACAGTCGTCTACAACTATTTTCTCATCTTACTGGACAGTATTCAATGTATTGTTCTAACATCTTGTTACAATTGACGTTTTTTTTTTTTTTTGGGAAATCATCAAATAACTTCTCCCGCTCGGAGATGGAGCGGCGGTGGAGCAGGAGGGCGTGTCAGACTTTTACTGAATAAAACCCACCCGTGTTCCCTCAGTAGCCTGTATTCCAGGGGTGGCGGTATCTCTTTCGAACAAACCCGCACCCCTGTCAGGCATCGGCCCATGCGGGCCCCATCACTTTGTGCTAACTTCTCTTTGAGGCGCGTGGAACACAACGCGCCGTCAACCTGGGCTTGGTCCTTACCGGACAGCGAGCTACCCATTACTCGCCGTCCGCAAGCCCACGCCTACGGTGGCCGGAAATCAGCCTGGGATTCCCGACACCCAGGGCGTCTCCTGGGGCGGTTACGGCCGTGAGAGCGCATAATACTGCCTTTCCCTCACGTGCGTCGCCTACCTCTTCGCGAGCATTACTGCTTCGCCGAAGGAGGTGACGGGTACCCATGCACTCTCGCTCCGTACCATGGCCTGGACCAGGGCCGGACGCGAGAGATCGCCGCCGCCGATCACCTCCACGAGGACACGGTGGTGCTCCGCCCAAGCCGGGCAGACCGCCACCGTGTGCTCCACCGCGTACTCAGGGCGATCTTCGTAGTGGAAACACCCGGGCGTTTCCTCCCGCCTTATCCGAAACAGGAACCTTCCGAAACAACCGTGTCCGGTGAGGACCTGCGTCAGGCGGAAGGTGAGGATGCCATGCCGCCTCTCAAGGCACTCCTCAAAGAGGGGACTTAACGTTACAATTAGCGTGAGGTCTTAGGTCCTTGATTACGTGGTCAGAGTGGTGACACTGTAGTAGAGATGCGCATCGGAGCGTGTGTGGGAATACGTTTTGCGGTTCGATGCGGCACAGTTTTATTGTGCAAGTTGGCCCGCTGTCTGTTCCGCACCGATGAATGCTCAGGATAGGTCTTACCGAACGCGAGGAGCGACTGAGAAAGATGGAGAAAATAATATGAAAGTTGGTGTTTCATGTAGTTACCTAACATCACTTTGTTCATCCTGGGAGGTTGTCTAGACCGGATGATAGCAGCGTTTCTACAAACCAATTACTTACATTTAACACAAAATACCAACTCTTACCAAACAATTCGGATTTATTATTGATAAATGATAAATGATAAATGATAAATGATTTTATTTCTGTAAGTAGGTTTGTACAAACACTTTTACACGTCAATCATATTTTTTAAACTAGGTGAGGTCGGCGTTTCCTAACTGACTACTCTGAGAAGAAAGGCCGAAACAAACTCAGAGGTCACAGTCTCTTTTAAAGTCCAGACATAATCTTGGTCAGATCATGTGAAGACCATGTGGATTGGTGTCTGAAATGGTCTTTTGAGGAAAGAAACCACACAGATTGAGTGGACCTGTCCAATCAGTGCACGCATGTATCAGTAATCATACGGCTCAACTCAGAACTTGAGGAGCTCAACGATTTGACGAACAATACCAAAGAAAGGACATTAGGGTAGGCCACATAAAGTACTCAAACTGCCAGATTAACTTTAAAAATGAACTGAGAAAGAAATGAAACACAAAAACAAAAATACCACATAGTCCTCACATTCACAATAATTAAAGCAAAATAATATTATACTTCTCAAAGTAAATATTCATGTCAAAGTGTATATAATAATAATCAAATGTCAAAGTGTATATAACAATAATCGAATGTCAAAGAGCAAAAAAAAATATATTAAAAAAGAAAAAAAAAACTGTATACAAAATTGGAGCAGGTCAATCCCAAGCTTTTTTGTCCTCAATATAATCTTTAACGGTATAAAAGGCTTTCAGGCACAACTTACGTTTAATGAATGATTTAAATTTATTGAGACTTAGATCTTGAACATGGCTTGGAAGTTTATTATAGAAGCGTATACATTGACATCTGAATGACCCACCTATTTTCTTGAGCCTTGTTGATGGTACAACAAATTTGTGTTTGTTCCTAGTATTTATACTATGGATATCACTGTATTTTTTAAACAATTTAATATTTTTATGGGCATATAAAAGATTTTCATAAATATACTGTGAAGGCACAGTCATTACATTAATCTCCTTAAATTTATCTCTGAGAGAGTGTCTCGGACTTAATTTATAAATTGATCGAACAGCTCTTTTCTGCAAGACAAAAATAGTCTGAATGTCGGCGGCATTTCCCCACAATAGAATACCATACGACATTACACTATGAAAATAGCTAAAGTACACTAAGCGGGCTGTCTCTATATCAGTTAAATTACGAATTTTTCTAACAGCGTATGCTGCAGAGCTTAGCTTTTTCGATAATTTGGCTATATGTGGGCCCCACTGAAGCTTGGCATCCAAAGTTAAGCCCAAGAATACAGTGCTATTTTCAGGATTCAATTCTTCGCCCTTTATCAACACATTAGTTTTCACCTGCTTAACGTGAGGTAGCGTAAACTTAATGCATTTGGTCTTTTTTTCATTAAGAAGTAAATTATTAACATTGAACCAGTGAACTACTTTTGAGATTGCGCTATTTACATCGTCATTAACAAGTTGCTGACGTTCAAGTTTAAACAAAAGTGAAGTGTCATCCGCAAACAACACTATATCATGATCATCCTTTATGAGGTAAGGCAAGTCATTAATATAAATAAGAAACAAGAAAGGACCAAGAATCGAGCCCTGTGGGACTCCCATTGATACTACGGATCCGGGAGATCTTTTTCCGTTTACATCAACACACTGAATCCTATTACACAAGTATGAAATAAGAAGATCCAGAGCGCTGTTCCGGATCCCGTAGTGGCGGAGTTTCCTGATTAAAGTTTCATGAAGCACGCAATCGAATGCTTTAGATAAATCACAAAAGATGCCCAAGGCATCGTATTTATTTTCCCATGCATTGTAAATATGCCCTAAGAGTTCAACACCGGCATCGGTAGTTGAACGACCCCTTGTAAAACCGAACTGTTTGCTATGTAATAAATTATGTTTATTAAAAAATCTTTGCAATTGTTCTAAAATTAATTTCTCAAAAATTTTACTAAAGGTAGGTAGTACTGAAATAGGTCTATAATTAGTGGGGTCTGATGTACTACCTGATTTAAACAAAGGTATTATTTTACTATTCTTCATTAGGTCAGGAAACTCCCCACAGTCTATACAATTATTAAATATAAGAGCTAAAGTAGGTGCTACAATGTCAATAATAGACTTAGCAACTTCTACAGAATTACCCCACAGATCTGCAGTCTTTTTTACATTTAAAGTGTGAAAGGTTTTAATTATATCTCTACAGCTAATATGTTCAAAATGGAATTCTGAATCACAAACATTAACATTTTCCTTAAGTAAAGACTCAGCAACAGAAGGTGATGAGTTTAGTGATTTTGTAGTAGAAACGGGAATATCTGCGAAGAAATTTTCAAAAGCCGCGGCGACTTGCGAGTCCGATGTGATTATGTTGTCATTGATAGACAGGCTGTAGTCAGTATTTCGGTTGCTAGACTTTCCCGTTTCACTATTAATAATATTCCAAGTCGTTTTAATTACGTTACTACTGTTTTTAATCTTAGAACTCAAATAACGCGACTTGGCCATCCAACAAACTTTTTTAAATAATTTGGAATAATTTCTAACATATAAATTAAATTCAGCAGTGTTTACAGAAGTCCTTTCATTGTACAGCTCATAAAGTCGTGTTCTACTTTTATGAATACCAATGGTAGCCCAATCACTGAAAGATACGTTACTATTAATCGAGATAGTCTTTGGAATAAAAGTGGAATTAAATTGTTTACAATACATCTTAAAAAAATCACCATATAGGTGATTAGGATCAGCATTTGCAGATAAAACTGGTAATTTATTTTCAAGTTTAACTTTAAAGGCCTCTAGGCGAAATGCAGTTTTGGGGTTAACAGTGATATCCTTTTTACCCATTTTTTTATTTTGATTTTGAATGGTAATCCGTTGCCCGCAATGATCAGATTCCAATAAATTAATAATTTCTTTGTGGCTCGGTACAACATCTGTATAAATATTATCTAGGCATGTGGCACTACTAGGGGTTATTCTTGTGGGCTCCATAAATAAGTTAACAAGATTGATTCAGTTCAGTTTTGAAAACAATGAAATTTCAATAATCGTTCATTCATTATTTTATTATTGAAACCCGAAGTATAAATTATTAAATGCTTGCATTTTTTATTCAAAGACTAGATTTCATCAATCCACTTCAGTTCAAGCTCCGCTGACACACCGACCCCATCCGCCTTGCAGTAGAACATAAAAACAAGGCGTCGAGCCGCGAGCGTCACTCGACATGTCTAATGCGATGTATTGAAATGTCCCGCGTCTCGATAAACATGCAGGGCTGGTGCGCGCCAGTTAAGTCGCGATGTTTTGTTCGGTTCCCCGTCACTCGCCACTCGGCAACGTGTGAAGGAATTTAACGCGGTGACAACCTTACTCCTTGATATCATTTGTTGTTTTTTTGATTCGTGTTTCATATTCACACGTTGACTGCATATGAATGAGGGTGAGTTTTTCGTGTATATGTACATATGTATATAACTTTTCATTTCGTGATACTTTTTAAGGAATGAAACTACTTTGCATTCCTTAAAAGTATCACGAAATGATGGGATTTTTGATGTGTAGGCAATAATAGTGATGGTTTTTTTTTTTTTTTTTATTATTATTTTTTTTTTTTTGGGTGGGAAATCATCAAATAACTTCTCCCGCTCTGGGTGGAGCAGGAGGGCGTGTCAGACTTTTACTGACTAAAACCCACCCGTGTTCCTTCAGTAGCCCTTAAGCCAGGGGCTGTGGTGTCTCTTTCGAACAAACCCGCACCCCTGGCAGGCATCGGCCCTTGCGGGCCCCATCATTTTTTGTGCTGACATCTCTTTGAGGCGCGCGTGGAACACAACGCGCCGTCGACTTGGGCTTGGTCCTTACCGGACAGCGAGCTACCCATTACTCGCCGTCCGCAAGCCCATGCCTACGGTGGCCGGAAATCGGCCTGGGATTCCCGACGCCCAGGGCGTCTCCGTATCCTGCGGCGGCTGGGGTCGCGAGGACGCATATGCTGCCTCTCCCTCACGTGCGCCGCCTCCCTCTTCGCGAGCATCACTGCTTCGCTGAAGGAGGTGACGGCTCCCCATGCCCTCTCGCTCCGTACCATGGCCTGGACCAGGGCCGGACGCGAGAGATCGCCGCCGCCGAATAATAGTGATAGTAAGGCCGTCCACGGCCTACACCAACCAGCACCCTAATTGCGTAACTCACGATCAATCATAATTTGTTTCATTTTGACAGTTCAACAATATTCATTGCGTTATTTACGTTGCTAAGCGGACATATATTTCGAACAAATGAAGCAATGGATAAGCAAACTGTTTCAAAAGATTCAGATTATGATTAATCGAGCTTTACGCAATTAGGGTGCTGTTTTTCAGTCGATCACTTAATGAATCGGTGACCTACGTGACCTAGACAAAACATTTTCGTCTGTTATCGACAAAACAGGTTATTGAGTTAATTTCGAAAATAAGTACAAACAACCATCATTGTCATCATTGAGTGATCGACTGACAAACAGGTTGGTGTAGGTCGTGGAACGGCCTTACCGTCAATATTATTGCTTACACAAAAAAAAATGGGCTTCATTGGTTTCATCCAATTTTTATTTACAAATTATCACTTCCCCAACAATTTTTCGCATAATTTCATTTCCCAAATTATTAGGTACTTATGAAATAAACTCTTGACATATAATTGTAACGCAAACCATAAGTTTGGCAAATGAACGTCTTACCAACGAGTACTTTGACCAATTTTAATGTAGTCAAATATTTCAGTTGGTTCATCATATTTTACGCAAGTTAAAATAAGCCAATTTAAATATTTCGTTTCGTCAAGTACTAATGATATACATAATATGTTTATTATTATAATAAAATTACTTTAATATTATTAATCTTAATGTTAAGATTCTAGTAGTAGTTTCTGGTTTTATATTAAAAAATATGTTTCTGGCACTCGCCGGCAGCTGCCGCGGCACGCTCGCTTCGGTCGCTCGGCACCTGCGTTGTGTGGTCACAGTTCTAACCTAACCTAACCTACTCGTAGCTGTTTCATAACAAATTATTTGAATAAAAATGTTTAGTGTCTAAAGATTGTTTGCTGTAATAACTCATTTGATTAAAGACCAACTGCCTTAATGAAATGATCCTTGGTAATATTCTGACAAGTAAAAATTTTACAAAATGAAAATGTGCGTACTAAAATCATTCCAAATATTACATTGGTATAAAAAGGTTGGTAAAATTTGTTTAGATAGAAAAAAAGGCAGGATCCCCACAGCACCGCTATACAACTTAGGGAAATTTTGCTAATCAACTTCGACCTCTATAAAATTCAACTTTATTTGATGCTGGTGCACTTTATCACAGGTAAAATATACCGATGACGGTTACTAACCCCTAGTACTCCAAAAGACCACTCGAGCACAATTTGTTCGGCAGCCCTGCCCGGCAACTTTCCAAGCGATGTTTTTCCAACCCGTGAGTTATGCTCGCCGCACGCCTCCGCCTGGCTCCGCCCAACTTCCGACACACTCACACATAATGACTCGCCGACAACTGTTTTCGCAATATCCACCAATTCTTGCTGTACTTGCTATAGGAATGTCCAGAAGGACCATTTCTTATGAAATGACGTAATAAACAAATTATCATGTAAACACATACAACATTGCCACCCGTGATTCTTTCATTATTTGATTGATTTGTCGCCGTTCTAATCTAGGTTTTCAAGTTTGTGTTTCTTTTTATCGCTGTGTTTCGAGATCATTTATCAAAAGCGATCAACTGTTAAAGATTAAGTACATCAATGCTGGGTTGCCTGTCATATTTCGTCATCATTCATTCAAAAGTTAGCTAAAACAATTAATTCTATTAGTATTGTTATTTATTTTAATCTCTGAACTAGTGATGGCGTGTCCTTGAATGAACCTTCGGCATGCAACTATTAAATGCTTTCCTTGAATATGCACAGGTTTGTTTGAGCGTTATATTTTGTTGCGTCGAGACATTCGGCTCCAGTTTGAACATTTATTTCCGTCGATCTGAGATGAAGGAATAATATAGAGTGATGCGGCTGCAGGCTGTTATGTGCGACGAGAAATGCGTGAAATCCTGTTATCAATAAGATAGACGATAAGAATAATAGTTTTTTAGTAAGATTACGGCCAAGCCTAACTGTATCACTAGAAATAGGAACAAATTAGATCAAATACGTTTCAGATTGTCTAAAGTATACACTTCTTTTACCTATAGCGTACCTACTGCGAAAAATGTAATCATAAAATACCATTTACACTTACTACAAACTACCTACCATTCCTAAACTAAATGAGCAGAAATTTAAAGCGCACTACTAGAGAGAACTATAATTGGATAATAATATCGTAAATAAAATGCTTGGCTTAATGCTGGTCGTGCTCCACAGCTACATGCGCTCATTAGATAACATTCTAATTTTTAGAAGAGATAATACATACATAAATAATCTATATTATATAGACTATTATAAAGCTGAAGAATTTGTTTGTTTGTTTGCTTGAACGCGCTAATCTAAGGAACTACTGGTTCGATTTGAAAAATTATTTCAGTGTTAGATACGCCATTTATCGAGAAAGGCTATAACAAAATATATAACATCACGCTAGGGCCCATAGGAGCTGAGCAAAAAGAAAAAGTCACGAATACGAAGTACTCGCACGGCCAGGCAATTCGAAGCGACGGAGTGGGTCGGGGAGCAAGAACTTTGACGCGAACGAAGTCGCGAGCAGAAGCTAGTAATAATAATAATCAGTCTGCATTGTCCCCTGTAGGGCAAAGGCCTCCCGTTTTTTCCACTCCTCGATCCTGAGCCAAAATGAACCAATCCCTCATTTAAACGTCAAGTTCGTCTCGCCATCTACGCCTAGGTCTTCCGCGATGCTGTTGGACGTTATCAGGGCCCCAAGCTATGGTGGTCTTGGCTCACAACCCACCATGTTAGATATGTATCTAACCCAGCCCCATTTGAGGTTGGCTGCTTTTTGCGTGACGTCTACGGTTTTTGTCTTAGAACGCAGTATCGTATTCCATTTTTCCATTTAGTTGATGTTGATGACGTTATTATATTATATTATTTTTCTATCACTGTTATAATTTATTTAGCAATTGAGGGCAATTGATACCTAAGGATATGTGTGGTGAAGGTACACACAGCGTCAGTATGTGCTAACCCCTCAAGTTTTAAAATATTACACTACTACACATTGAATTCGTTACGAATAATATAAAGAATCAAAGTTCTTTTTTTCGACTTGAATTCGAATCATCGCACTACCGAACCTCGTCACACTCATACCGGCAGTTTAACGAACTAGCCAGCGAGCCCATAACAATATGAAATGCGATATAATGCTTATCGATTCATTACAATGTTTTTAATTTTTAATAATGAGTTATATGTATTATACGATGTAGTTAGCTAGCGACCTCAACAATTGATCTATTATTCTAGAAATATTTTAATTTTATTTGTCGAAACGTTAATTACGTACCTATCATCACAGTCTAAATAGTATACAGTCGTGCAACGAAGACATCTAGACAGGGCAATCGTGCGGGGCGTGAGGGGCTAGACGGGGGAAGGGCGCTCCCGAACTGCGTACGCTACCGTGTTAGTAGTTCGGGAGACAACTTTCGGGGCTATCTTGTGTCAATTTATTATTTTATTGTTGGTATAGTGTATATATTTTTATTTTCAAGTTTTTAATTTTGTTTTCATTTAAATTTGTCCAAGCATATTACAGTATTCTATTTATTACTCAAGCTTTTTCATTTAATACTGAAAAATAAAAATTGGTGGTAAAAAAAAGAAACACCTACCTTTTGTTGGCGGCCATATTGGATTTTCATTTTATTTTCATAGAGAACTCTATTTGACTAATCAAACCCTTTCATTTGATACAGGGATGAAACGATACGAGTAAATACAAGTACATACTCAATACTTTTCTCCAATACCAAGTACCTACTTTTAGTATCGATACTTAGGTATTGGTCAAAAGTACTCTTATCAGTATGCCAATGGCACGATTTAATTTTAACACTGATAAAAAATTGCATATCTTAAAGTTTTTGAACGCATCCTAGTCTTAGTTTTGTGTAGGGTCTGAAGATGAAACCACCAACAAATATTTTGATTTTTGGTCACATCACATACAACTCGCAGTTGGCCAAAAGCGGAGGCGTGCTTCCTCAAAAGCCGATGAAGTGTCAACTTATTTGGCTAATCCAGTCTGCGCTTCAAAAGCCAACCCATTAGAGGAATGGGAGGATTTAAAGCCCGTATTCCCACCGTTAAATAAACAAGCACGCATATATTTGAACGTAGTAGGTACTTCTGTACCTTCCAGAAATTTCCTGACAGGCAAACATTTGAATTAAAAAAAATTGGGAAGCACTACAACAACAGACTTTTTTTCATAAATTCTTATAATTTTGTAATTATCAATAAAGAATACTAAAACTTGTTACGGTTTTAAACAAAATTTTGCTACGACTACTAAACTATTCGATACGAGAAAGTATCGTTTCATCCCTAATTTGAAACCCATACTGAGGAAGAAAGTGATAAAATATGTAATCCGCCATTTTGTAGCGGCGGTTATCTTGGATTTACAATGATACCGAATATGTTAAATTATACTGTCATCAGAACTAAAGGTGCATACCAAATTTCAGACCTGTCCGTCAACAGGAAAGATATCAAATTTCAATTACTTGATGTGACCCAAACAAATAAATAAACAAACAGGGCAAGCTAAATAAAACTGTTTCAAAAACGATATTTTAGATCATCATCATCATCATCATTTCAGCCGAAATATTTTAGATAATTGTTAATTATTGTTTGTAATAATAATAATGTTAATGACGATGTTGATCTAAAATAAATAAGTAAATATGTAGTTTACTTGAGACAACCCTAACTTACTGTTCCGACAATGCCTACACGTTGTCGGAATTTACAACGAGATCAAGGGGGCGTCCCACTGTATATTTTTATACTGTGCTATCATTGTATAGAATCAAGTTCTTTTAACATAACAGACAGCTGTGCTGCTAGGGAGTTTGTTGCGCCACTTCTTCTTCTCAGCTAAAGCACTAGGAAGTGGTGAAGGGTGGGCGTTTTTTGGGGACTGTCTTTTGTAATTTTTGACGTTCAAAAAGTGCTGACACCAGCCTAGTTTGAATAAATGACTCTTGATTTTGTTTTTTTGTTTTTTACTATCGTCCGATTCACTTTATCTTTAGGTCTTTGTCTAATCGATAGACTATGTTATTTGAGGGTATCCATTAATTAACCAACTTACATTTTCTTGATAAAATTAATCCCGACCCTCAAGTTAAATCTACAACGTTTGATGCCTAGACGTTCAGTTAATTATCACGTGACATTTTGTTTATGTCAATCAAAAAAAAATTCCTATTATATCGTTGCGTTAACTACTTGCTTATGGACCCGTTTGTGTCAGTTGGTAAAATTCATGCATAATAAGATATCTGTAAATTATCAAATTTTTGTAGTTAAATAACATCAGTTTTGTTAAATAATAGCAATAATACATTTTATTAAATGATTATGACCGTATTTCATTTCTTTTTATTCTTTATAAATTTTACTAAAACAAAGTAGAAAAATACTTTATATTCAAAAACAAATATTGCAGGACAAAAAGCTTCCTCCAATCTTTGCACGGTAAACGGTCTTGAAACCTCCAGCCTAATTAAAGTTATATAACTTTTCTTAATTGTTAACCATAATTATTCACTAAAACAATACACTCAATTATAGCAAAATGTTTTTGCAACACTAAAAAAAGTAACTTAGGCCTAGCATGGATTGGAACGCACGTGTCTTTTAACTGTACCCACTTAATGGAGCTGTATACACCATAGATAAAAAAGTAAAAAATGTAAAACTTTATTAGCATCTAACGGATTCCTACGGCTTTCACAAGATCATCGGTCCACTTTGTCGGAGGCCTTTCCACTCTACGTCTTCTGGTACGCGATAGCCACTCAAAATATTTCGGCCCCATGTGCAATCTGTTCTGTGAACAATGTGCACTGCGAACTGCCACTTAGGTTTGTCAATATTTCCGGGCTATGTTGGTTACCTTGGTTCTCGTGCGGATATTTTCCTGATTCCAAGCTAAAAAGGCTCATTGTGGGCAACCACGTTTCAGTACCATAGGTTATCACTCGCTGTTCAAAGACTTTCGTCTTAAGACACTGCTATATTTGGAACGAGAAGTCGAGAAGATATTGCGTATCTTTCCGAATGCTACCTAGTGAAATCGGATTCGACGGTTGACCTCTATCTGGAAGTTGGACCTACCTAACTGGAGAGCTGGTCCTAGGTAAACATACTGGTCCATAACTTCAAGTGTAGCGTCTCCGATCTTCACGAGGAACTGTTACATGGGCATTTGACATAACCTTTCTCTTGTCTATGTTCATTTTAAGATCTACTCTTTCGGAAGCTCTACTGAGGTCTACGAGTATTGTACTGAGGTCCTCCATAGTCTCAGCCATCATCATCATCATCCTCTAACCTTTTCCCAACTATGTTGGGGTCGGCTTCCAGTCTAACCGGATGCAGCTGAATACCAGTATTTTACATGGAGCGACATAGAGAGAGCAGTGATGGCCAAGTGGCAACGGCCGCGACTTACGAGTTGTAGGTCGTAGGTTCGAACCCAGACAGGCGCTTTACTTTGTGTAAATTATTCAATTACCACTGCTCTCAAAACGGTAAAGGAAAACATCGTGAGGAAACCGGCATATCCTAGAACAAAAAATTCGAAGACATGTGACATCTACCAACCCGCACTGGGCCCGCGTGGTGGATTACGGCCCAATCCCTCTCACAGAGAGGAGGCCTAGACCGCAGACTAGCTTGATGAGTCAGTCAGTCAGGACTTTTCTTTTTATTTATATAGATAGACTAGCTTCTGCCTGCGACTTCGTTCGCGTGGAAGTCGTAACTCACCACAATTGCCTAAAATAACAGTCACAACTAATAAAACTTTTCTGTTTACTACGTTTATAGTTTTGGTTACAGAACAGTTGTTCATGTGAGAAGCAGCTTGTCTTGAGGTCGACACCCGCCCAATGGCTTTCAACTTGCTAGAGAATACTGTTGATTGTTCGCTGCAGATTGATCATTTTTGGGCGTTAAAATGGCCCGTTCACACACCCAAGAAGAAGAAGTATACCAGACGAATCAGAAGGCCAATTCTCGTAATTTAAAACGTTCGCAGTGTCATCTCGGCGACAATCGAATTTCAAAAATTTGACAAAAATATATAGGAAATTTTGACAGATTGATACTGACATCAGATTGTGAACGTTCTTAAAATTACCAGAATTGCCCCTCTGATCTTCTAAACTGGGAACTACTCTACCAAGAGCCAAGAGCACTTTAAACCGAACTCACATGTGGATGGTCAAGCGCTGTCTATAAACATGCGACCATAGAGTCGATCTATTCAACGTGGCATTCACCTCGTCAGTCCTAGTTCCTCGCCTCACCACATGAAGTTTATGCCGGAAATAGCCACTAAAGAGAACTGTGAAAAAACCCAACATGTCTTTGTTGCTGCGGATGTCTTGTCCTGGCGCGCTCAGTTTTGCTACCAAGAAGCAATGTGGTAGCGATTCCGGAAGACACGACCGTGATTGCAATTTTGTCTTACTCCGAACGTTTTTCTACTGTTTTCAAAATGTTTGTACATTTATCCTTATTAATCTAAACATCAGCCTATGGTTCTACCGCTAGGAGAAGAAGCCTACCTCTTCTCTGTGAGAGGGAGTGGGCCGTGAATCATCACGCGGGCCTAGTGCGGGATGGGAATGTCACATGTCTTCGAAGTTTTGGTTCTAGAACATGCTGGTTTCCTCACAATGTTTTCTTTCATCGTATTGAGAGCAGTGGTAATAAAATAATGTACAGTCACCAGGGATTTGGGTGCTTTATAGCAGAGTCGACCAAGTGCCAACAAATGGCATGCCTTTCATACGGCCTACTTTACCTCATAGACTATTTTTAGTAAATAACTTTCCTTAATAATATAAAACACCAACATTGAACATAAATATCTACATGTAATAAAAACTCCTTGAAAATAAACTTCAAAAACTGTGGTTTGTACATTTTACCCTTAAACAAATATTAACTTCTAAATCAGTGGTCCAATTTACATGACTCCAACTGGAATGTTCGTTTAATAACTCTATTATTGAACCTGAAATTATATAAAAACTTTTTTCAAAAAAATTACAACCGACTTCCAAAAAACACTACAAAGTGCAAAATAAATTTCGGAAACGTCACCGACTTCCGAAATTTATTTTGCACTTTGTAGTGTTTTTTGGAAGTCGGTTGTAATTTTTTTGAAAAAAGTTTTTATTTTTCACTTTTTAGTTAGGTAACTAAAAACTGAAAAATAAAAACTTTTTTCAATCCCACACCTATTCGAAATTTCATCATCCTTGGGGTCAAAACAATGCATATTTATGCGATAGCAGCATTCGCGGTTGATTAGCTATAATTTTTTGAAGAGTTCCGTTGTCTGTCTCCGAAACGCATCATCAGATCTATATCAAGTTTGAATGGAACCATTTCTGAATAAAACCCCGAACAAAAAATAATTTTGCAAATCCGAACATACGAGTACATAAAAACAAAAAAAAAAATATAAACATGTCGAATTGATAACCTCCTTCTTTTTGAAGTCGGTTAAAAAATGTGTACATTAGCAAAAAATCACAATTTTCAAGTTACGAAAAATATCTACTTTAATCACTCTTATTAGATTTTAAAATGAAACGAATTGCCTATCTTAGCTAGATAGACTCATAATTTAGAAGCATAATCATCAAATTAAGTAAAACCCCTTTCAATTCTAATTGGTCTCTAGTAAACTATTCTGACTCACGACTCGAGATCCATTTATACCCTACGGCCTGCGCAGACATAGAAATATCTATGTAAAATTTTAACAAAATCTATTCAGTAGTTTTTGCGTGATGCTGGAACATACAAACAGACAAAAATAAAAATATTTTCGTCATTAGAATCGTTCCCAGATCTCGCAAAAAAACAAAATATAAATTCAACGTACAGTTTTGACTTAGCTACGATTTTATTGTATGTATAGATTGTTTGCAGAATTACTAAGGTTTTTTTGGTGGTGGCGAAAGTTGGGCTGAGCGATGATGAGTTAGTAAGGGTTTTTAATCGCCTAGGGGATGATCTTACAAAAACGCCAAAACGCTTTTAATACCAATTTTGTGTATAAGCTTTAAAATTTACGGGTTTCCTATAGAAATAACCTACACTACAAAAACTACAAAAATGACGATTTTCCAAACACATTTTCATCCGTAGGGGTTGAATTTCAAAAAATTCTTCCTTATTCCTTGTCTACATTATTAGAGGAACCTCTGTGCAAAATTGCAGCTTTCTAGGTCCAAAGGTTTGGGCTGGGCGTTGATGAGTCAGTCAGTCAGTCAGGACTTTTCTTTTTATTTATATAGATAGATAGATAGATGTGAGAGTTTGGGTGTTTATTAATCAATCATGTAATAACGGCAGAATAGATTTAAATGAAATTTGGCACACAGATAGATTATAACCTGGATTAATACAAAGATTACTTTTTTATCCCGGTAATATGTTCCTGTGGGATAATAAAGTTTTCGTCCTCCACGCGGGCGAAGCCGCTCGCAAAAGCTAGTGTGTAACATGAATTATCATTACTATCTAAAGTCCATGGGACGCTACATGATTCAAGCCGCCCCTTGGCATTCTTTCTTATGCGTCAAATACAGCGTTAATCTGAAGTCAGCACGCACGAACCTGAATGTTTGAAATTACAATAATAATAATAATAAATTCATTTATTTCAGGTAAATAACACCCATTGCCAGACATAAATTAATAAAAAAATTACAGATAAAACTAATTAAATACATATACAATATAGCAGCTTCAATAAAAACCCTATGTCTCTGTCATCATCTTATTTCGTAAATATGTTATCATCCCCAAAGTTTCTGGATGGCTATGTTCAATATTCAATGATTACCTTATAGAACGTGATCCACTAAGTGTCGAACTAAGTTCTGTATAATTATCATAGCAGTTATTAATAAAACGTTAACATTTATACTTATAACGAGAGAACTTATACCACTGACGCGGACGAATCTTTTCCTCGCCTCGGAACCAAACACGCTTTTATTACAAGTCGCCGGAACATAACACTACGATTTGTTCCAACAAAGTATTGTTACAGAAACTACTGTATTTGTCACCGAGGTTTCATCGAGAGTGCGCACCAGTTGTAACAAACATTTTTCATTCATGGATATTATCCAATGCTTTAAATCGTTATTTTGAGAACGCAAACGACGAAGCTTTAGAAAAAAATATGATATATCTAGAACAAAGTGACGTAAGTGGTAGCATGTTGATCAGTTCACTTACACTTCCAAATACACTTTTTAAGAAACTACATACTTCAGCACATACTGATCCAATGGCAATATAATGTTTTCTAAAGCCAAAACGCAAAGGTATTCTCACGTTCTCAGGTAAACTCAGTAAGCAGGTTGGGTATCTCTGTCGTACAGTGGAGTGCCGCGTCAGCCACTCCACCAAATTTATTTAATCCGTCAAAGCGCAGACGCGGATATGTTTATTTTCAATTTGCGACTGCGACAACTAAACGCGAGGGAAAATAACGCGGAAAAAAGTACGCTGTTTACCTAAATAACTTAGTGTGATGATCAAAAGAGCTGTGAAACATCCACTTAGCTGTGAGCCGCTATCCGCTACTTATCAGGACTAAGTAAACCTTGTGAAAATCCTGTGATTCGGATACACAAGATTTTCATTTACTTTTTTCTCATTCACTTTCCGACGTAAAACTGTAACATAGACACTCTTACGGTTGTCGTTAAATATTTACGGTATCCTCGCGCTTCGTTATTTCCTTCATTAATGAGTGTGCGCACTGGCATAATAAGTTTTATACAACATGCAAATACATGCCAACAACAGAAGGTTTCAATAATGTCTTTCCGTACGATCCGCAATCCTTTGCACAGAAAATTGACGTCCTACCACTTCATTAATCAGGTCAACATTATAAAAAGGAACTGAATATCATTCCCTTTGTAACCGTGGAGCTACTCCAAATACACATAACAACTACCTAAAGGAGAACACAGCGCTTCACGGTACCCTCCAAGCTGCAAAAACTTCATATTTCCATAAGAAAATGTATTCTCTTTGTCATTCATTTATACTTCATAAAGCAGAACACAATTTCTCAACAACTTGAGCACAAATGGAACAAAAAACACGCCCGAGTCGGCACATAAATAACTCGACACAATTCACAACTACTTAGTAATGTGGCAAGCCAACACATTCGTAAAATGTTCATTGCTGCTCATAAGCGACAAGCGGTTTTGGCACAGGTTTAAGGGCCGCGATGAATTATGAATATCCGGGATTACCTACACGTCAGCGTTACGTCACGGGTACACACAGCATCGCTAATATGTCTGTTTAGTCCACTAACCGAGAGGAATATGTTAGGAATTAATTTAGCAAATGGCCAGTGTTTCACCCAAATTCAGGAGCAAACAATATGGAGCTGGGATAATGACACTGATGTTAATGTTATATTTTAAAACGTACGTGGATATTATGACATTACTTATGAGATATTTAATAAGAGTGTTGTCCTAGTTTTACGCATTCGAAATAATGATGTCATTAATTAGCACCGTAATGAAGTTTCCAATATTATTCAGAGCTAGAATCACTCGAAACCTGAGCACAAGTAAATGTGCTTGTTGTAATAATCAACTTGGCACCAATAAAAGCTGACTCGATAAGGCCTAACTCACGAGAATTACTAAGTTTCTTCTAATTGTGTTTTCTGGAACATTGGGGAGTACTTTTAATCGTTCGTTAGGCTGGGCCGTGTTTTTCAAGCTAACTTAGTATACCCAGTGCTAACTTATTTTAAAAGTACCTAATCCATTTTGTTTGTGAATAGTGTTCCCATTCGTTACTATATCGGTTAAAAGGTGTTTCATTGTATACATTTCGCTTTTGTTTGTATTGCTTTAATCTATACTTCTAAACTAATATATATTTATATACTAATATATATTTATACTAATATACTAATATATATTTATATATTAGTATAGAAGTATAGATGATGATAATGATATATATATTTAGGTCTTTACCTATGAAATTGCCGTTCTGCAGTACTGGCCATTTCAAATCAAAATAATTTTTGTTTGGCTAAGAATTCTAATTTCAAATTAATTTTATTTTAAAAACATGGATTTTTTTTTCTAAAAGTAGTCATTTCTTTATTGATTAGTGTTACATTTTCATCGCATTTCAATCTTTTTCGTCATCATGGATACGTTAAAAATTCGAGTAATTATGGAATATGAGTACCGTCGTGGCAGCAACGCGGCACAAGCGGCACGCAACATCAACGACGTTTACGGAGCTAACACTACAAACCAACGCACCACCTGTTATTGGTTTGCTCGCTTCCGTTCTGGAAATTTCGACCTGAAAAATGAACCTCGCGGTCGTCCGAAGACTTTGGTCGACAATGACGAATTAAAGGCGATTGTGGAAGCTGATGATACACAATCTACGGCTGAATTAGCAGCAGCTTTCGACGTTAGCGTCAAAACAATATTGGTCCATTTGCGTCAAATTGGCAAGGTAAAAAAGCTTGACAAATGGGTGCCCCACGAACTCAATGATCGCCAGCGCGAAGTACGCGTCGAGACGTGCCTTGCACTGCTCAACAGACACACAAATGAAGGAATTTTGAACCGCATTGTTACCTGCGATGAAAAATGGATTCTGTTTGATAACCGTAAGCGCTCAGCAAGTTGGTTGGATCCTGGTTCAGCACCTAAACAATGCCCTAAACGAAAACTTACCCCTAGAAAAGTGATGGTCACTGTTTGGTGGTCTAGCGCCGGTGTGATTCATCACAGCTTCTTACCAAACGGGGTGAGCATTACTGCAGATGTGTACTGTGAAGAACTGAACACAATGATGGAGAAGCTGGCGCATCTCCAACCAGCATTGGTCAATCGCTCGTCTCCGCTGCTCCTGCACGACAACGCGCGACCTCATACTGCACAGCAGACGGTCTCCAAGTTGCAAGAACTGGGGTTGGAAGCTCTCCGTCATCCGCCCTACTCACCAGACCTTGCGCCTACAGACTACTACTTTTTCCAGAATTTGGATAACTTCTTGGCGGGAAAAAAAATTAATACCCGAGAGGCAGTACAAAATGCCTTTGAAGAATTTGTTGCCTCCCGTCCAGCTGATTTCTTTAAGAAGGGCATCAATAAACTGCCACTGCGATGGCAAAGATGCATTGATTGCATGGGTGATTACTTCGATTAATACAAATAAAAAATTCATGAAAAAAATTCGTTTAAATTTTTTCATACAAAACGGCAATTTCATAGGTAAAGACCTATTATATATCATCATCTTCATCATTCGTCATCATCATCAAAAGACGTCCATTGCTGGACATAGGCCTTCCCGGGCCGGTCTTATGTTTCCCACATCCAGCGGATTTCTGCGGTCTTCACAAGGTCAGCGTTATTATAATATTTATTTTTGTATTATATAGCTGAAGAGTTTGTTTGTTTGTTTGCTTGAACGCGCTTATCTCAGGAACTACTGGTTCTAATTGAAAAAATATTTTAGAGTTAGATAACATCACGCTAGGACCCTTAGGAGCCGAGCAAAAAGAAAAGAGTCACGAATAACGAAGTACTCGCACGGGCAGGCGATTCGATGCAACGGGGTGGGTCGGGGAGCAAGAAATTTGACGCAGACGAAGTTGCGGGCGGAAACTAGTATAAAATATGCGGCAATTTTTCTTATTTTCTTCGAATGCCAAGACACTTATGATATACATACATGCGTTTCATAAAGGTTGTATGTAGCATAGATAACATGTGTGTTCTCTAGCGGCTAGTTTGTCGAATTACTATTCTTGACGTAACAAGACTTGGCGGCAATAATGCGGTTATTTTATTTTGTTAACAGCGACACAACACAGTGTCCTTTGCCAAGATTCGTTAGTGGAATATCTCTTATAGTAGCTCCTTAATTTAGTGTCTACTTTACTGACGACGACGCGGCGGGCGGCGCGGCGGTTTGAAATAGTGTGACCATTATTGTTAGTTGTCGTATTAATTATACGAAAAAAATCACTGTTGTTCGTTTCTTGTTAATAAACTAACTGCAGCACAATGTTACAATAGCAAACATTTTAATTCGGCGTTTATTATTCTGCCGTTCGTAGCAAAAGCAAAAACCTAATAAGAACCAAAATAATAATTAGAGAAAGCACAACTAAACCAAATGAACGGTTAGGGGCAGAAGGTATTCTACATTTATACATTCTCTCGCACATTAAAGATAAAAAGAGGTGTAATTTTGAAAAACCGCTAGAATTAATTTATGTCGTAGCACACTTTTGATTATTTATCTAATCTTCCACTATCAATACTGGTTAAGACTGGATACTGTTCCGGAAAGAGCAAGATATAGTATGACTGCTAACTGCTGGGTCGAAAACGCTAGGCTGATGAACTGCTGGGTGCGAAATACCCATAAAGTACCCATGTACTATAAATGAGATTCTAATAATTGTCTAGTATACAGTAACTACTTTTCAAATGTAACTTAGTAACTAAATTAGTAGTGTTTTAGTCAGAGTAACAAATTTTTTTTTTTTTTTTTTTGGGGTTGTTGTACCATAAAATTCCTTCTCCCGCTCTGGGTGGAGCGGAAGGGCGTGTTAGACTTTTCTCACAAATACTCTCCCAAATTCCTTTAGTTGCCTAGGTGTCAGGGGCCACGGTATCTCTTTCAAACAACCCGCACCACTGAATGGACAGTCTAGACCATTTTTCTGGAGTTTTACATTTTAAATTTACTTTTACTTCTGAGTGCGTCTTTGTACTACAAAGTCTACTTCTTGTTCCAGTACGATGCGATGTACGAGTATGAAGCCGGGGGCGGCGACAATTGTCACACGAGTGCCGTCCATCGCCGGCTAGCAAGGTTGGCCCGCTCAGCCACCCGATAACAAGCGTAATTGGATAATAAAGTCGACGCCATGAATATTGTATTAGTGATCCTCGCTGCGGGCAAAGTTTTGGCTATTCAATAATTTATTTATTTTGCCGTTTACCGCTAAACTCGGGAGTTAGAGGTGAAACGTGTATGTACCTAGAGGTCATATACCGAGTTATTAATGTGTTATTCAAAGTTATTTCGTTTACTTAAGCACTGTGTAAATACGTATTTTCAGAAGTAGGGATATTTTACAATGCTAAGACGTTCGACTTTCGACATTCATCTTTACTGTTTTTGCGTTTGAAAAATTAGGTTAGCTTATGCCAGCGGCTTCGCCCGCGAAGAACTTTCATGCCCTATTTACCTCCCTTAGAGGTTGAATTTCGAAAAATCGTTCTTTAATCCTTGTCTACATTATAAAGGGGACCTCTGAGCAAAATTTCAACTTTCTAGGTCCAAGGGTTTGGGCTGGGCGTTGATAAGTCAGTCAGTCAGTCAGGACTTTTCTTTTTATTTAAATTGTTAGATTTTAATTCATTAGAAGGAAATAAAATGTTCAAATTCGGAACAAAACATTGACCGATTGTAGGTGGGGCCATGAGGTGCATTACGATAATGACGTCACTGGCGGCGCGGCGTTTAAATTTGAATTTCACGGGCTTCTCTGTAGCGTTATTTATAGCAAAAATGTGGCATATTTCATTAGTCAAGTGATTGTTCACACAATGTAGCACAATTTGCTCACCTGTAACTCCTAAGACTACTAAGGATTTCGTATTACCACCATCCGTAAAGCTATCGTAACTGTACCTAATGTTACCTCTTCTCATAAACATACATCAATATAACACCGGTGTCGTCACATAACTCGCACACACATAAACACAAGCACGTAAATATCAATAAACAAGCTCATACAGCCATGTACACTGGCGACAGTAATATCACGCTACCTACCGTAATATAAACAAAGGTCACGTTGGGAATGTAACGTTATGTATGTACGGGTTTATTCGACGCGATGCATTTTACGAGGGACGGAAACGTCAAGTACTATCGGTTACGTATTTCATAGTGCTGGGCGTAAAACTGATGCTTTTGGTGACGTCACACAGTACAGAGATAACAGAAGACAAACGCAAAAACGGGCGAAAACCAACCTAGGTTCTTATACATATTATGTATTGTATATTCTGGTCTTATTCTTACAATAGGTTTAGCACTTGTTGACTAATTATTATGGCTCACGGAAGCCCTTCACTTGTCAGTTTATTCTCAGAAAATGTAGTCGCCTACGCTGTGCATGACAAAAATGAGAGATTGAAGCGCAAAGATTTACAATGAGGTGGATTGCAGTAAGTGAGTTACTTGTCAATTGCACGCATTTCATTGAATTTATTTTGGCCGTATGTTTGAGCAAGCCTTCTGTACGTCTTGGCCATATTCCAGTGCATATGATAATTAGGTAGCTAGTTCCCAGTTGGGTAGTATAAACTCATCGTTACAGCCTCCAGCCTCATCCCGTCGTCGAGAGCCGCCGGCAGACTACGAGCACTACTCACAGGATGATGGCACAGCGCCGGATTTAATCATAATATTTTTGTGAGCACACTCGAGTTTTTTTGATGAGACAATGACGTTTACAAAAGTTGCATTAATAAAATTAAAATAAGCTTTAATCTACTTCTAAAAGTAGAAAATATTTTTCATTCGGTATGGGATCTTTTAAACTTTTGAAAGGTTATTATTATGAAGCTTAAGGACGAAGCGCCAGGGTAACAGGTTGTATGTTGAAAATATGAAACGCGACCGTAACAAATATGGTTTTACAGAATAATCAGTACAATCATCAATACAAATAATCCCATTAAATGTTTTTTCATGAAATATTAATTCAATGGGATTTTATGAACTTATTGCAAATTTGAATTTAGCGGTTGGCATGGCATTTCCCCCTTAACGCGAAATAAATTTTCCCGCGAATCGGAAGACCGGCAAATAATAATCTTAACCTGACCTAAGCCAAGAAAAAGTTAACTTGAGAAAAGACTGAATTTTATTTAAAATATTGAACTCTAGGCTTCACGAAAGCAGAAGCATGCCGTGCCTACCACTAGACCAAACCAATAAAGAGGCGCGAATCAATCGGAATTAGACCAGACAGACTACATTTGGTCATGGACGTTTTAACCAATAACGTTTAACTTCGGGAACAAATAGGTATAGTGTTGAATTTTCTCGATTTAAATTCGTCATATTAAAACGAATGGCCCGAGATGACGCGCCTTGGCTCCGGCACAGTAATAAAACAAGGCACATTCTACTTTAATATTAAATTATAACTGCTCCAACAGATTTATTTCTTTTATTATTTAATCTTTGCACAGTAGGAGTGTCAATTTATAGAATAACACCGACGCATTTCAGTCATGACTATTGTAGAACCTTAACGTTTCACACTAGTGTCGAAATGGAAACTGGAATGTAATTATTTACGACTTATGGAGGATACATGTTATTACATTTGATTTCAAAATCTTTAAAACAAAGTTAAGTCACACGTCTAACATTTTCTTTCTAGATCAGCGCAAAATAGGTTTCCCATAAACTAGGGACATGACGGCGCGCGGACTTTTTGTTCCTTTCAGCGGACGTTATCTCGTTTGTAGGCGGCCGAGTCTCGCAGACATACAGACGTATACGGAGGCAGGCCTTATCTCTTTGTTGTCTTATTATTTATGTATACACGCGACGTCTTAGGAGCCAGATACCACAGATTACATGCAAAGAGAAATGTGGACGTCTTACGTTAGCAACCGTCGCATACACATATACAAAGTGCTTTCTTCACGGAATTAAACACGCTACAGAGGATTTTCATTTGCAAAATTTAACTTAAAATTCGGTGTATTTTATCAATGTGTGCGTGTGCCGAATAAATAATGGATAAAGTCAGGTATCGATCTACATACTTAGGCAGGTATGTACCTGCGTTTTATGTAATACTTTCCTCACAAAGGTTCCAATCGTCTCACGTTAAGAAGATTGTGTTTGTTCTGGGGACCGCGAATCGTATGCTTCACTGGTAAGAGAAATATTGAGAGAATCAGCTTTTTGTTCACATGTTGTAACGTCAGCTCAATGGACGGGTATTACAATGTACGTGGGAGAGCAATATCTCAAATGAAATTGTTTAAACTGCTCGTTTAGTCGTTCACTTTATACTACCTAGCTATTTGCTGAATATGTAAGGATTAATATAACTTGTCTCTGGAGAGTTGACGGTTAAATTAATTAATTCACAAATGCCACTGGAACCATTTCTTGTCTATCGTAATATAATATCAATAACTGTTCATGATTATATGTCATCATCAGCCTAATAAGAAGCAGTCCAATTCTGGGCAAAGGTGTACGTGTTCACTCTAATTGCACGCCATTTATTTAATTCAAAATGTTAATTATTTTCACAACCGCAGGTCGTCGTTGCTTGTTTGTTTGGCAGTAGTTGTTATTTAGGCTAAACCCCAAAACGCATGGTTCCACTCCTATTTTCCTTTGGAATAATTCATGTACATAGCACATCAAGCGTTGCGCACACAGTGGCTGCTTACAGTGCTCGAGAGCCGCGGTGCCGCGGTCGTCCACTCAGCTTAATATTTTCCTTAGCGAGCCTTTGCGACGTTTCAAGTCTACGGCTCCTTCAGGCCTGCTTACCAAGTAGTTCGGTTCAGAAGATCAACTTTTTGCATAAATTTGGGGAATGGAAAAAAATACCTGTCTGTGCGTATCACCAAAAATCACACTAATATAATTTAACTTGATATTTGCGTAGTTGGAACAAGAAAATACTAGTTCCCCTTTCCATCTTTGAAAGGGGACGTTGCAAACAAGTTATTATCAATGTGCACTTTTCGTGCTACTTGTTCACGATTATTTTGGCTTGCTCTGATTGTAACTTATGTACAAGTCCTCTGAATCTATATGTGCATTGCCATGAAATAGAAAGGTTTAATAAAGGTAAAAAACAAAGCAATCATCACTGGCAGACGGCAGGCACTTTACCGATATTGTTGGACAATTTGGACGATCAAATTATTTAGCTTGTTATCCTGTTTAATAGACCGTGACCGAAGTGCTCTAGGCGTGCATATTGCGTGTTTGACAAATTACTTGGCGAACTGCATGCTTTTGATTTTTAGTCACAAAAAAAAAAAATGGAAAGTAGCTCATATATTGTGCCATATTATTGCTCTTTCTCACGATTTCCTTTGAAAATAGACCTTCTGCCTCTGACTGCCGCGCCTCGTAAGCCCAGATCAAAGCTCTCATCTTGACAGCATCTAAATCTAGCTAGACACGTACCTATCTACCTAGCTGTATAAGCAGGTACTCTGTAATGAATTACTGTAGGTACACACGATTCGGAAAGGCAAACCAACAGATCGCTACAAGGTAATGTTGACGGAATAGAATCGTACTTGTGAGTACAAGTTATTAGGATTAACAATTAGTAACATGAAACCTCTTAATTGAAATAAAAATTGCTCTGAATATAGCAAAGTACAGCTGGGTTGTCACAACGCTGACTTTTTAATAAATTTATTTTATTTGCTTATATATCGAAGGGTTCCCGGAAGGACTTTGGGGAGGCCTTTGCTCAGCAGTGGGACAGAGTAGGCTACATGAAAAAAAAATCGTAGTACCTTTCTGTAAATAGACTGTTTAAATAACTCACGTAATTATTATTTGTAACGTGAGATCGACAGCGATAAAAAAAACTACACTACTTTTTTCGAACTGCACTTGTGACGTATTATGCGTACGCATACGCATGGCTCAAATACGGTGTCATCTTATGGGGCAATAGCACTGATGCGCCCGCACTACTTACCCTACAAAAAAAAACGAATTAGAATATTAGTAAATATTGTAACTACTATCTTACCAAGGGGTATCGTATTACCCAGTAACTGGGTTGTGGAGGTCAGATAGGCAGTCGCTCCATGTAAAATACTGGTATTCAGCTGCATCCGGTTAGACTGGAAGCCGACCCCAACATAGGTGGGAAAAGGCTAGGCAGATGATTGTAACTACCGATAGCTGTATACCCCACTTCCAGGAACTTAAAGATTTTATCGCTACATTGTATCTATATATTTGAAGTTTGTAAGTTTGTGCGTAAATACCCAGATTTCTTTACGAAACGAGAAGACATACAAACGAAAATTACTTTAAGACACAAAAACAGATTAAACTTACCAACATCACGACTAAAAGGCACTCCAATAGTACCTTTGTCATGTCGATAAAAATGTATGTAAGTTACCCGAAATAATAAAGAATTTAAATAAATATAACATCTATATCAATAAATTGAAGATTTTCCTTGTAAGCAAATGCTACTATAGTATATGCGAATACCCAAAATGATAAATTATAAGAAAATTCCTGTCTATATAAATCTACAAATACTCACCATTAAAGACACTCTACTAACTCATAATACGAAAAATACCTTTTAAATAAATATGAAACATCCAATAAACAACTTACGTTAGAGATAATACATATTAATTACGTAATAAATAATAATAAAACAAGTAAGTAAAATAACAAATAAATGTGTATAATTTATAAAATAATAATTATAATTCTTAAATTTAAATCTGTGATGATAAAACACTATAAATTACTAACAACTTAACTATTTATCTCATTAAACACGCGGTGTTCTTCCTCCTCTCTCCTACTTGATCTATGCTGTGCCCGACAGGGTCCATAATTGTGACTAATTTTATTTCCGTACCAACTTTATACATTATGGTACGAATAAAGAATTGAGAATTGAATTGAGAACGTATCATAACAAAATTATTAACTACAAAAAATATACTTAAATAGCAATCGTCGGGCTAGTTGTCAAACAAAGCGGAAAAGTCAAGGAAAAGGATTACGGCGGCCATCGCAACGCTCATTAGTGAACTAGCTTCTTATTTATATTTGTTAGTTGCACAGATTTGTTCGCAGAAGCTCACAGAATGTCAAACTGTTAACAAAATTTTATATATTGTTTCTTTTGTTCAAAAGAAATTGTGTCCATCATTTAAATAAAATGCAAGCTTTGCTCAGTTTTCTCAGATCACAAGTAAAGGTAGAGTACGCTTTTGAGTACCAAAAAACAACAAATATGGCCTTTTTTATGCTGACACAAATGCTTGAAATTCCTAAAACACCATGTACCATTGATCATGATCACTCTAACCGCGGTCAGCCATATTTACCTCATCATCACATCTAAGGGACTTACCAGGGAATGGGCAGCAGCGTTCTTTATGTGTTTTACCACCATACTGCGATCGCCAACCCGCCTGCCAAGCGTGGCGATTCAAAATCAAAATCAAAAGTCATTTATTCAAACTAGGCTAGTGTCAGCACTTTTTGAACGTCAAAAATTACAAAAGATAGTCCCCCAAAAACCTTCACCAGTTCCTAATGCTTTAGCTGAGAAGAAGAAGTGGCGCAACAAACTCCCCTGCAGCACAGCTGTCTGTTATGTTAGAAGAATTTGATTCTATACTTAATTCACGTTACGAAATATAAAATTGTTCTAGACGTAAGAAATCAATTTGTCGAGGTCGCTAGCTACATCTTACAATGTAACTCAATAAAAATAACGTTGCAATGAGTAGATGATGTCAACACTAAGTAAATGAAAATAAAAATGAATTCATACAGTCAAATAAAAACAAACAATTATTTTAATAAAGATATGACCTGTAACTAGGCAAGGAAACTCTGGTGAAAGAAAACAAACATTATCTTGAGTTAATCACAGCGACCAACTATTCTTATTGTTTAAGTAGTCGTTGATAGAATAGTAGGCTTTTGCGCAAAGGTTTGATTTTACTTTAGCTTTATACGAATTAAAATTCAAATCTAGCAAAGAAAAGGAAAACTTGTTATAAAAGGTTATACCAAGACCAATAAATGAGTTATGAACCTTATGAAGCCGGTGAAAGGGAGCACGTAGTTGGTCCTTATTTCTAGTATTAATATTATGATTATCACTGTTTTTAGTGTAGAAGTGCATGTTTTGCCTTATATATAAGATGTTGGCCAAGATGAATTGCGATGCCACGGTGAGTATACCAATATCTTTTAAAAAATCTCTAAGAGAAACTCTAGCACCTAGTTGATAAATTGCTCGAACAGCTCGTTTTTGAAGAACAAAAATATTTGGAATATTTGCGGCTTGGCCCAACACAGAATGCCGTAGCTTAGGACATAATGCTATGAAAATAATAAAATAGACTAAACGCCCTGTATCAACGTCAGTGTATTGTCTTACTTTCCTGACGGCGTAGGCGGCCGAACTGAGCCTTCCCGCTAAGCTTGATATATATATGAACGCCACTGAAGTTTGGCATCTACTATTATGCCTAGAAAAACTGCCGAGTCTACAGTTTCTATTACCTCATTATCTACGACGATGTTCGATCCTAGATCCCTAACATTCGGTAAGGCGAACTTTATACATTTCGTTTTCTTGGCATTGAGAACTAGGTTATTTGTGTAAACCAATCCGTAACCATTGCGAGTGCACTGTTTACGTCGTCAAAATCTTGTCTATTCCTATGTATTTTAAAGATAAGAGAGGTATCATTAGCAAACAGACGATGTCACAGATACCCTTTAAATAGAATGGTAAGTCATTAATATGTACACTAAGAATAAAAATGGACCCAGAATTGAGCCTTGAGGTACACCTAACTTAACTGGTAGCCCGGAGGATTTTAAACCATTGACATCTACACATTGGTGCCTATTTTGCAAATAATAACTTATAACGTTGAGTGCTTCGTTTTGAACACCGTGATGACGTAGTTTACGCAAAGGGTGTCACGGTGCACGCAATAAAATGCTTTGGAAAGACCACAGAAAACTCCAATAACATTTTGTGAGTTCTCCCATGAGTTAAATATGTTTTTCAGCAGAGCAACACCCGCGTCTGTGGTCAAACGACCTTTGGTAAAGCCATATTGCTCATCATGAAGGAGGCTATTTAACTGAAAATGTCTTAGCAGCTGCTTGAGTATTAACTTTTCAAATATTTATATTTTTTACTAAATGCAGATAAGATAGAAATGAGCCTAAAATTGCCAACGTTACTTTTACTACCTGATTTAAATAATGGTATGACTTTACTACCCTTCAGGTTCCTTCACGTTCCTAAATCAACACATTTATTAAAAGTAATAGCTAAATAGGGGGCTACGAAATCGATTATATTACTTAAAAGTTTAATGGAGATGCTCCAGTAATCACCAGTGTTTTTAAACTTAAGTGTGTTAAAAATATTAACTACATCACGAGGCGTTACATGTTCGAAACTAAATAAACGACTACATTTGGGGACTACCAAGGATCTATCAACTGGGTATATAAAAGTGGAACAAAGCTATGACATGAACTCGGATCACTCTACAATCTATTTAGAAATTAGCGAGACCATTTTGTTTAAAGAAAATAGTCCCGCTCTTGTGAATAAGTATACAGACTGGGTAGGCTTCAGGACCAGATTGAATGATGAAATAGACCTCAAAGTCCCATTAAAAACACCCGAACACTTAAACATTGAAGTACAGAATTTCATAATGCACATCCAACAAGCAGCGTGGGAAAATACACCTGACTTCAACAAGAGAACGAAGGGAAATACATACCCCTTCAGAATCAAGGAGCTCATTATGGAAAAAAGAAGGCAGAGAAAAAACTGGCATCAATCTAGGTGCCCTGCTGACAAACGAAAACTAAATAACCTGACAAAAACACTAAGAAGACGAATTCAGAATTTTAAGGATGACTCAACCAACACCTATCTTCAGAACCTAAGTAACGACCAAAAGACAGAGTATTCTCTGTGGAAGGCTACTAAGTACCTAAAAAGGCCGGTTACCCAAATCCCACCTATTAAGTGTGAAAACGGACAGTGGGCAATTAGTAACGAGCAAAAAGCTAAGAGGTTTGCAGACCATCTAGAAAATATCTTTCAACCAAATGACGATGAAATCACTGAAGATCACACATTGGCTCATATGATGGCATCAGAAAATGAAGTTATCATAAAACTAGTAACACCAAGAGAAGTCACACGAGAAATACAACGCAATATAAGTATACGAAAATCGCCAGGTTACGATTTAATAACAGGAGAAGTACTTCATAACCTCCCAAGAAAGGGCTTGGTTAAGTTAACGACCCTTATCAATGCCGCACTAAGGCTGAAATATGTACCAGACTTATGGAAGGTGGCTGAAGTAATAATGATAGGTAAGCCAGGAAAACCGGCTCATGAAACATCATCATATAGGCCTATTTCCTTGCTACCAATCATGTCCAAGTTATTTGAAAAGCTATTACTCAAACGGCTTAAACCAATAATAGATAGTAAAAATATAATACCAGAGCACCAATTTGGTTTTCGAGAAAAACACTCTACCATCGATCAAGTGCATAGGATCACCAACATAATAGAAAACGCCCTCGAAGACAAGAAAGTATGTTCTACTGTATTCTTAGACGTGGCGCAAGCCTTTGACAAAGTATGGCATGAAGGCCTAATACACAAATTGAAGAGCCTGTTACCGAAGCAATTTGCAGATATATTAGAATCCTACATTCATAACAGAGTCTTTAGAATAAGACAAGAAGACGCCTACTCAGAACTGAAAGAAATTAATGCTGGCGTACCGCAAGGAAGCGTGTTAGGTCCGGTCCTGTACCTACTATATACTTGCGATATTCCTGAATTAGGGCAAAACACGATTGGGACCTTTGCTGATGATACAGCTATAATGGCTGTAGGAAACAGCCACGAAGAAGCAGCAGAAAAGGTTCAATTAGCTGTAAATCAAGTTTACGACTGGACCAAAAAATGGAGGATTAAACTAAATGAATCCAAATCTGTTCACATAGACTTTTCCAACAAAAAACATCAGTATTCTCCAGTTTACATCAACAATAAACTAGTACCATACGAGAATACAGCCAAATATCTCGGTATGACCCTTGACGCAAAGTTACGCTGGAAAGCCCACGTCAAGAAGAAAAAAGATGAACTCGACCTCCGATTCAAAAGAATGTATTGGCTGCTTGGAAGAAACTCCGTGCTATCCGTGCAAAACAAATTATTGCTTTACAGACAAGTCCTGATGCCAGTTTGGACTTATGGTATTCAGCTGTGGGGCTACACCAAACAGACAAATATATTAATTATACAACGATTCCAAAACAAAGTGCTAAGGGAAATTGTAAATGCACCTTGGTACATACGAAATGATGACCTCCATCGGGACCTAAAAGTTGAGTTCATCGCAACAGTGATCCAGAAATTTGCAGAAGCTCACGAAAAGAGACTTCATCAGCATGTGAACGTCGAGGCAATCCAGCTTCTCGACCACACAAACATAATTAGAAGACTTAAAAGAACAAAACCGTTCGAGTTAGTGTTTAGTGTTAGTGAATAGTGTAAACAAACACAAGAACGAAGTGTATTCGCCTTAATAGAGACAATAAGAAAAGTGCTATTGGACACATTCTTAGTAAAGACAATTTAATAGTTTAGGTTATAATTAAATTACTTATTAGTCTATCTATAGGGCTAGATTGTAATAAGATTAGGGTCCATCCTATTGATGAACCCTAGGACAAGGGAAAAAAAAAAAAAAAAAAAAAAAAAAAAAATTTGGGGACACTACTATGCAAAAGGTTTTCCGCTTTAGACGGGGTTTTTTTTTTTTTTTTTTTTTTTTTTTGGTTGGGAAATCATCAAATGACTTCTCCTGCTGAGTAGAGCAGGAGGGCGTGTCAGACTTTTACTGACTAAAACCCACCCGTGTTCCCTCAGTAGCCCGTATGCCAGGGGCCGTGGTATCTCTTTCGAACAAACCCGCACCCCTGGCAGGCATCGGCCCTTGCGGGCCCCACCAGTGGTTGCTGACATCTTTGACGGCGCGCGTGAGGAACACAACGCGCCGTCCCGTCTACCACTTTTCGGCCGCAGAGGATAGGGAGAGCGGCTGACGCTATACCGACACTCCTCTTCCCCTGCGGCCCCACCGCGTCCGCCATCAAACGGTGGCGGCCCCGTCCAGGCCACGGAAGGGAAGAGTGCTGCTCAAAAGCACCGGCACTCCTCCTCTACCGCAGCCTGTAACCCTCAGCCGCGATGCCTCCCATTCGACATCGCGGCCCACCTCAGTTGCGGTGCACCTCACCGCAACCTACTTTTTGGCCGCTACGTCAATGGCTTGAAGGCAAAAGCCCTGACGAGCGGCCCCACCGTTGGGTTCCTCTTGGCTTCACCGTGGATGGGAGACCACGGTTACTAAGCCCCCCCGCAATGACAATGCGGGAACCCACTCGGGGAGGAGCTTTAGACGGGGTTGAATTTAAACAGTGAGTCTTAGTTATAGGTATTGTAAGGGATTTGCACTGAAACACCTTGATAAGTTAACACTTTCGTTTATTGAGCCGCGCACTATGGAATACTACTTTTTACAATTTTAGATTTTCTAAAGTAGTTCTTTTATTAAAGTACAAGTAGCAGATGTTCTTATTAAAAAGTTAGGCTTCTAAACCAATCACGATCAAGAGGGGCTGGGATTATGTAGCCAGACTGGCGCCTAATTCTCGACAAGTATGAACCTGCTCCCTGATCGGTACCTTTTCTAGTAGACAGGTTTCGACTCGTTTGTAGGCGATACTATTTTTAACCCCCGACGCAAAAACGACGGGGTGTTATAAGTTTGACGTGTCTGTGTGTGTATGTGTGTGTGTGTGTGTGTCTGTCTGAGGCAACGTAGCTCCCGAACGGATGAACCGATTTTGATTTAGTTTTTTTCGTTTGAAAGGTGTATTAGTCGGGAGTGTTCTTAGATATGTTTCATCAAAATCGGTTCAGCCGTTTGAAGGTTATCAGCTCTTTTCTGGTTGAAAAAGGGATTTCACCCTCTTCCATGGGTCTGATCAACTCAAAATTTGGGATTCTATTACTTCAATGATATTAGACGAAAAAAAAAACCTTGAACTGATGCTGGAGCAACACCTGGAATTTCCAGGAAACCCAAGTTATTCACCAACAAACAGCAGAAGTATCGTGTTTGGGCTCATTGAAAAGGTCTCAATGAATAGATTATAGATAAATGGTGATTTAAGGGAGACATTAAGTTTAAAAAGCAAGAAATAAAAATTAAATTAAAAATTTAAAAAACCCCCGACCCAAACAAAAACTCTAAAAAGTAAAAAATAATATTTATAGGCCTTTTAATTTGAACGTAATATTTTAATCAGGGCATTGTCAAGTCGGGGGACGGTCAATGAAAACGCCAAACAGAGGCCTAGCCGTCCCCCGACTTGACAATGCCTCAACTACGTCAGCAGCTTTATCAACTAATTTGTTGTTGACCATAATCTCTAATTGTTTTTCTTGTTTAACCGATTTATCCGTTTCACTGTTAATAATTTTCCATGTGGTTTTTACTTTATTATTAGATTTTTTTTATAGTATCGCTTAAAATTTAGATTTAGCAAAACCACAGATTCTTTTAAATACATTTTGAATAATTTGTGATATGTTCTAGGAAAGGAGTGTCAAATCTGTATTTTAATAGACCGTATAACTCGTATAATCTTACTCTACTTTTATATGTAAATACCTGGAGTGGCCCATTGGTTGAAGCCAACGGAGGTGCCATTAATATCAATAGTTTTGGTCTTAAAAATAGATTGGAATTCCTTTTGCACAACATCAAAAAGGACTCCATAGATTTCGTTAGGATTTTCGTGTTCTAATATAGATGATGTAATTCTATGACCTATATTATTTTTAAATTTGATGCAGCTGTATATGGCCTGCATTCTATTTTATGCGGCTTTTTATGTGAAGGCAAAGGAAAGCTAGCCAAATAATCCGCAGTTGGTCAGACGTAAAATCACTTAAAACCAATTTATTTTTGGCATCACAATCACTAAATACAGTATCAAGACAAGTTGACGAAGACTTATTATGGCAAACCCCCCGTTTTGGGGGAGGCCAATGTCCAGCAGTGGACGTCTTTTGGTTGAAATGATGATGATGATGATCAACATCATCATTTCAGCCGAAAGACGTCCACTGCTGGACATAGGCCTCCGCCAACCTCCGCCACTTCAACCGGTTCTGTTCTTCGCGCATCCAGCAGAATCCCGCGGCCTTCACAAGGTCATCGGTCTACCTCGTGGGAGGCCTTCCAACTCTACGTCTTCCGGTAAGCGGTCGCCACTCCAGAAACTTTCGGCCCAATCGGCCGTCTGTTCTACGAGCAATGTGTCCTGCCCACTGTTACTTAAGTTTGGCAATTCGGGCTTTTTCGGTTATCTTGGTTCTCCTGCTTATCTCTACATTCCTAATTCTGATGATCACGTCGGGAAACTTCCAGCATAGCTCTTCTCCTCTTCATTGCCCTTACTTTCACCTATTCTACGTCTATTCACAATGTACCCTATGAGCCTCATCGAATTGAAAGCAAAAGTTATGTGCAGTCAAAAACGCGCGCCCGCATGACGCGTTTAACAGCAGGGATACACAGCAAACATGCGGGTGCTGTCGTCGAGCTGCATAAACAAAGCAGACGGACTTTACTGTACTGATAGCGCTGCCTCTATTTACTACTGTTGTTAGGAATCTAAGGCTTCTTTTTATTCGAACAGAAGTTGCCAAGTGCTTTTGAAGTAAAAGAAGGAGAGCCTAGCCCGACTATGCGGGTTTAGTTGTGTTCAAATCCAAGACTCGGGGAGGTCGGATTGCCCCAACGCTGATAAATGCGTATATCTACGGTGGGGTGACCCAGACTACCAGGCACTTCTTCTCCTGCAACCGAGCGGGTGGGCAGGTTGCGGATAGCCTAACTCCGGGGGTGAGGTCGATCATAACGGCCGAACTCGCACCCGGAGCATCTTGAAAGAGATCCCGGACAAGAGAAGTTCCCGAAGGCCAAAATCCCAGGCTCAGGGTAACCTATGTACCTCTTCCTATGCACCAACCATCCAAATAAGCCAACCCTACCTATCCGGACATCCTGTCTACTCCCAAACCCTTAGACCTAATCCCAGACCTAAGGTGACCCCAATTGAACCCATCCCTTCCCAATAAATGCCTCCTTCCTATCCCCATATCCCGTCGGTCCTAGAGGAGGGGTAACCTCGATTCCAAAAAAGCCCACCCCCAACCGTAATAAAAAAAAAAAAAAAAAAAAAAAAAAAATGCAGAAGGCAATAGTAACTACCCAGGTGGGTCCCGGCCAAGCCGGGGAATCCCACACCGCTACGGCGGTCAGCCCCCAACGTATTCTGGGGGGGGCAACCGACTGCACCTTATTGCCGCGCTCTTCAGCGCAGCCGGCTGCTGACACAGCGCCCAACCCAAAGGCAGCGACCAACGCGCCAAATAACAACCCACAACTGGCTGCGACTAACGCGCCATTCAACCCAACTTCGGCCGCTATCCAAGCGCCACAACCCGCCACCCGGTGTATGCCAACCACGAGCCTCTGGCAACAGAGCATTGTGCGTAATAGCATCACCAACCCTGACAACGACCAAGACCGACACAGACGAAGAGGGACGGGGAAGGATGACGAGCCTGGCAGCTCCAATACTCTCCCGGTTGACGAAGTACGCCTGCTGAACAAGCGCGGAAAAATCCCTGCCCTGGAGAGAAGAGTCGGTAACCGAAAGCGTCACACCCGCGCAGGCAATAGCCAGCGCGAGGCGCGATCGGCCGCCGAAAAGGCACAGGCAGAGGCAGTACGCGACCAGCCGTTAGTCCGCGAAGGGGTAACCCAGCGCGAAAAGCGGCCGGACGCGGAACCACGCAGCCGCCCGTTAGTCCGCGAGGGGGAAACCCAGCGCGAAAAGCGGACGGATGCGGAGCCACGCGACCAGCCGTTAGTCCGCCAAGGGGCAACCCAGCGCGAAACGCGGCCGGACGCGGAGCCGTGCGAACGGCCGTTAGTCCGCGAAGGGGAAACCCAGCGCGAAACGCGGCCGGACGCGACAAAGTCTGCTGGGACCGACAGCCAACCCCAGAACTCCGACAATACCCTCGACCGACCTCGACCTAGACAGAACAGAGGTAGGCGGTATAGACCAACACACGCACAGGCGCAGCCGGCAATTAACATCTTGCCGGGCACCTCCAAGCCGCAGCCTGGACCAAGTGGTACAGGGCCGGCGAAGAGGGAGCGCCCTGACGACACGGCTTCGCCGAGTACGCTACAGGGGCTCGCCAAGCGTGTGAGGGTCCACTCCGCTCAGGGGGAGCAGAGAACCTACGCGCGAGCCACGAAGGATATTCCTGCGAGGCTGGCCGTAGCAATCTGCTTCCCTCCCCCCTCTCGAGACCTGACCAAGGAAGAGGCAGAGCACGTCAAGACCGACCTGGAAGCCCGACTGATGGACACAGATCCGACAGCACCACTCCCGGCTTTCCGCGGATACCCACGGGTAGCGGAAGGCACCGTGCAGATTTGGTGCGAGGACGACTATGCCCTGACCTGGTTGACCCGAAACGTGCCCCTAATTAAACTCAAAGAGACCGACCTCGCACTGACAGTACTCAAACAGTCCGACGTGCCCACCCGTGTCCGAGCCTCGCTTTTCGTCCCCCGTTACAAGGGTGACGTAGCCCGGCTCCAAAGTATTCTGATTCGTCAGAATACTTGGTATGACATTGCTAGGTGGTCACTGTACAGGGCGACTACCGTCGGTGGCGACAACTACGGGACATACTTGACCCTAGGTGTGCCACCGGAGGAAGCCGACAGGGTCCTAGCCCGGGAGCGCCGGATATCGTACCTCTTGGGGTCGATATACGTGCGCTTCTGGCCCACGACCCCACCCTGTGACAAAAAGACTGACAGCACAGACGACAAGACCGCACCGACAACGACACAGACGAACGACATGGACATTGCCCAGCTCGAGGAGGTCATGGCCCGAGCAGCAATGGACGACGACAACGACACCATACCCCCCTCATCGCCTGGCTGGAACGAGCAACTGCTTGCCTCTTCGCCGGGCGACGCACCCGAAGACCATCTCAGAGTGGAGGCAGCGGAGAGATTTCCCGATGGATCCATCTCCGACTAACTCCACTCCACCGCCGTCACCGCCCATAAATGTCATCCAGACCAACCTCCAACACAGCCAGACTGCCACGGCTAGTTTACGCAGGGCCCTGGAGGTTAAACCCAGAACCATCGCACTGATCCAAGAGCCGTGGATCAGAAACAACAGAATCTGCGGCCTCAGCAACATCGGAGGTAAGCTGATCCTCAATACACATGGTGCAGAAAAACCACGAACCTGTGTATATATTCCCAAAGAAATCCCTACCACACCACTCACTCAATTCTGTTCCAGAGATCTGACAGCTGTCAGGCTCCAGACTGCATGTGACGTTCCAGATGTTGTACTGGCCTCGGTGTACATGCCAGGCGAGGACAATAATTGCCCGCCAAAAGAGATGACCGACCTAGTGCAACACTGCGAGCGCGCCAAGCTGGAACTGATCATCTGCACCGACTCCAATGCCCACCACCCGCTCTGGGGCAGTGAGTCAGCGAACTCCAGAGGAGAGGTACTATCCACCTATTTATTCTCTACTAACCTTAACATTGTTAACCGAGGCTCTGAACCCACTTGGGTCACAGTCCGAGGCCAAACAATCATCGATCTAACTCTCGCCACAGAAAACGCGACAAACCTCATTACTAACTGGCACGTATCTGACGAGCCTTCGAGCTCAGACCATAGAAGAATCCGGTTTACACTTGCTTCCCACATAAAGGAGCCAGAACCAAAACGTAACCCGCGGCGCACTAAGGTGCCCGAGTACAAACGCCTTCTGGCGGCTTTACTAGAAAGGCACCTTTCACAAGTAACCATAAAAGACACTGCACAACTGGAGTACACCGTGACAAAACTATCAGAATACCTAATTGAAGCATACCACGCATGCTGCAAACTAAGGGCGCCACCAAACAACAGCGTCAGGAACCCCTGGTGGAACGCCGAATTGGGTAAACTCAGAGATACACTAAGACAACAATTCAATAGAGCCAAAAACACTAGGCTCCCGGACGACTGGGAGCAATACAAAGAAACCCAATATTTATACAAAAAGCAGATTAGAACTGCCAGAAGGATGGCGTGGCGGAAATTCTGTGAATCCATCGAAACCAACAACGAAGCCGCAAGGGTAAGGAAAATCCTATCGACCGATCAGGATCGAAGCCTTGGCGCGCTGAAAAAACCCGACAACTCATACACATTAACCGACTATGAAACCAGTAAGGTCCTTCTCGAGACTCACTTCCCAGGCTGCAACCTCCTGGAGAACAGGACGTGGGAGGCTGAGCCAGAATGGACACCTACAGACCTAGACTGGTCCAGAGCCCTTAGTATAGTAACAGAAGACAGGGTAAAGTGGGCTATTAACACTTTTCAGCCCTACAAGTCCCCAGGACTAGACGGTATCTTCCCAGCCCTACTGCAGTGGGGGGTTGACCACTTGACACCATGCTTGGTGAAGATTTACCGCACCTGCATAGCACTCAGATACATACCCCTGGCGTGGCGCGAGGTGAAAGTCATTTTCATACCCAAACCAGGCAAACCAGACTATACTCAACCCAAGGCGTATAGGCCCATAAGCCTCACATCCTTCCTACTGAAAACCCTCGAGAGACTGTGTGATAGGCATATCCGTGACGGACCTCTCCGGATGAAACCACTTCACAAACAACAGCACGCATACTCCACTGGCAGATCAACAGAATCCGCACTTCATAGTGTGGTAGCCAAAATTGAATGCGCAGTGGACCACAAATGCTCAGCACTGGCTGCTTTTATCGACATTGAGGGCGCTTTTGACAAGACTATGTTCAACAGCATACGCTTGGCCCTTGACAGACACAATATAGACACGACCCTGAGTGGGTGGATCACCAATATGCTCAAATTGAGAGCTGTACAAGTCACCGTGAACGACACTACAAGGGCAGTAGTGGCGAAGGGCTGCCCGCAAGGGGGCGTCCTCTCGCCGCTTCTATGGAACCTGGTCGTAGACAGCCTCATCAAATCACTAAACGACAAAGGTTACTTCACCGTAGGCTACGCTGATGATTTAACCATTATAATAAATGGCACCCATGAAAATACCCTATGCAACCTTATGCGCCAAGCGTTGAAAATAGTCGAAGACTGGTGCAACAAACACCAACTAACAGTAAATCCCACAAAAACCGAACTGATCCTCTTCACAAAAAAGAGGAAAATCGCGGAACTACAACTCCCACGTCTGTTTGGGACTACCCTAAGCCTATCAACTGAAACCAAATACCTGGGCATCTTTTTGGACAAGCAGCTGAACTGGGCAAAACATACTAACTACATCACTACAAAAGCCAGCTTATCCCTGTGGCAATGCAAGCGAATGCTTGGCAGGAACTGGGGTATTAGCCCTAGAGTCACCTACTGGCTATACACCACAGTTATTCGACCAATGATCACATACGGCTCAATAGTCTGGTGGCCCAGAACAGACCTGAGTACAGCCCAAAAAGACCTAGAAAAACTGCAGCGGTGCGCCTGTGTAGCAATCACTAGCTGCATGAGAACCACACCCACCGCTGCCCTACAGGCAATGCTGGGGCTGCCTCCTCTACACCTTATCGTGCGGGAGGAGGCGGCCCTGGCTGCCTTCAGGCTCAACATAGCTGGAACCCTAGGCAAAGACTCTAGAGTAAAGCATATACGCATTAGGGACAATGCGATCAAACGACAACCAATGATGGCATCACCCTGCGATAAAACCCCGAAATTGCACTGCTTTCACAAGCACTACAACGTGACACTCACAGAAGAACAGAATGATCACTCAGGTCCGGAAGAGCTAAGAGTCTACACAGATGGATCTAAGACTGACACCGGAACCGGAGTCGGAGTTTTCTCACACGATCTTAACATAAACATATCCAGCCCGCTGGGAATGTTCAACACCGTCTACCAGGCGGAATGTGTGGGCATTATACAAGCGGTACACGCGATAGAAGCCAGGAAAGTCACAGACACCCATATACGGATACTCTCCGATAGTGCTTCAGTTCTCCAATCCCTAGCGAAAAAATACATAACATCGAGTTTAATACTAGAATGTCACAATGCACTTGAACGAGTAACAGTTTCTAACCGCAACACTGTGACACTGCAATGGATAAAAGGACACAGCGGATCACTAGGCAACGATGCTGCTGACGAACTGGCTAGGAGGGCATCCAGCGCGTCGGTATGTGGACCCGAGCCCATAATGCCCATCCCATTTAACCAGATACGCAGGTGGCTTCAGGACTACACACACATACAAGCAGAGAGCTGGTGGACCTCGACACCAGGCTGCAGGCAGTCTAGGGAAGCAATGCCATCTTTGAATGGCAGGCTGACCAGACGTCTGTTACGCCTGGACAGAAAGGACCTGCGTCTAGTGACTGGGACCATCACGGGACACTGCCCGCTAAACAAACACTTCTACACAATAGGCATAACGGACAGCCCCCTGTGCAGGGCCTGCATGGAGGCTGAGGAAACCGTCGCGCATGTGCTTTTCGAATGCACAGGCGTAGCCCAGATTAGGACAGAAACCCTCGGGGCACCCAGATCTTACACGGATGTTCTCAACAGACCAGGAGTTATAGCCAACTTCTGGAGGGAGGTGGGCTGGTTGGAATAACCACTGACGGCCGCCATGGCTCACGCACAATGGTCCACTTAAAGGACTAAGTGCGGAAACCAAACCCAATAACATAGAACACATAGATAGAACATCCAAGTTTTCAAGAAGGTTATTTTTAATTATAAGTATTACGATTTTTTTTCTTTATGACAGTTATTATTGTACGTAGGTTAAGAAAATATTCATGACACATCCACCTTAGAAAGTAACATTAACCAAAATAACAAAAAGGACTAAATTCCAGCACCCTTCTTGAACTTCAGTTAATTGTATACGTAGTCCCAAAAAACTGTCGTGAGTGAAGTACTCGGCAAGTATCGGGTAGCACAGAGGCTGCTCAAGAGGTGATTGCCTAACTACCGATGCTACTCGTAAGTAAGATTACGTTAATTTGACACGGACTTAATCGCAGCGGAACTTCGTAACAAGCTCGGGATCATATAGATGAGACAGACAACTTATAACACATCAAACTATGCGGAACTGTTTCCAATATCAGTTCCGTGTGGCTGGCGGTCTGCTCCGCGTCGAACACAAATGAACTGTGGCGGCTGATCGACGGAACTGTGGAATGGCAATCACGTCGCCGCGGTGTTATTACTATAAGGTTGTCGAGAGTCGTGACGTCACAGGCTCATCCAGCGGCTTGTGGCGCGGCGCGGCGCGTCTGCGGCGGCACTGGTCCGGTGACGCCGACTGTGCTTTAAAGCGCTTTGAAGCGTACACTGTCGCTGGAACATTCTCAACTTCTCCCTACAACATTGCATCTGCATTCGCACCATTTTCAAGGCCCTTGCGATAAGGTTTGTTATTGTTTGTGTTGAGATCATCATTAATGTGGTGTAACTTAACTCATTACGTAGTAGGCAGAACTATGTCCCCAGAGCGCGTTTCCCCTCAGATTCGTTGAGACAGAAAATCAATGGTGGTGCCAATAGCCCTGTTTTAATGTCACTGTTATCGGGTACAACTCAGTGAACACAAATTGTTATTAGTGTTCAATTGAAAAATATAAAGAAATAATGGTCTTCATCTTACAAAACGACGACTTGGTGACGATTTATTCGTAAATGCAGTGAATTTGTGACATTGTCATTTATATAATCTTTTAATGTTGCTGTTCCTTACTTATAAAGTTCGTTCGATTCAGAAAATTTTAATGTTTGAACATTCATTCAAATTTCCTCAACTTCGTAAATGCCAAACAACGCAAAATCCAAATAAATGAATAAAAGAAAATAAAAAGAAAGTAATTAATTAGCACGCAAAGGTTTCGAGTCCGTTGTAATCCTCGGGGTCAAACACTATCAACCCAATGCCCAGAAGTGTCACTGCTGACACATTGCAGTGTTCGAGAAACGAAATACTATACCAAAAGTAATTAAAATAATGAGGGACTGCCACCCCATGCAGCCGTCTGTGCTTCCCGACTCACGAGGCGCAGACGTATGTATGGGGTACCCCACGGGGTATTAACTTATTAAGCAAGTCCCCTCAAATTTGGCTACTTTTGGACGAAATTCAATTACACGAAAGTTCCAGAAAGTGCAAATTTAAGGAAATGTTCAGTACATGACAATAGAAAAATTATGTAGCATATAAAGATAAAAAGAAAACCCGCTCTCTCTATCCAGTTAGTAACTATTTGCACAAAACATGCTGGGGTGATATTTAGAACTACATAACATCAGTTAGGTTCTACGAAAATATACCTAATTGGAGGTTACATTAAACAGTCCATTTTATTATAACATGCGTTTAATAAGTTTCTTAATAATTCTTCATGAACCAAGAATGCCTTTTTATTGCTCATTATGACAATTTTCGGGTCAACCCGAAAATCTTTTACAACTCAAAAATTAACCTCAATAATGACCTCAATAAAGCCCAATTCTCGTGCGCGGGGACATTTTCATATAAATCAAAATGATCGCGGCGCGGCCTCACCAAGTCGATCTGACGCCGATTTTTATTCGATTCCGATACAATATTGCTAAAATACTTTTTTTTTGCCGTTATTAAATGTTATCTGTAATCGTTTAGGTCGAAATGTAGGCAAGTAGCATGCCTTGGAAATCGTGTGTTACCGCAAATTATACTGATATCGTGTAACCTGTAATGTCTAAAAACGTATGAGTCTCAGGTTTTTGCTCCCTTTTAAATCTTTTTTTGCAGTGTTCGTAAGGTCGCGACACTCGTTATCGCGGGACGTTAACGCTCACACTAACGCGCACCATCGTTAGCTCTAATGCGATAGCGACGAAAACAATCCCTCTCACCCTACGCTCATAAAGCTGTTTCATCGCCATAATAAATATAACATGTGCAACGACGTATTATAACGATATTATTTATGACGTATCTTTTCGTGAAAAAAAAAAATGTGGCTTTAATAAAATTTATTTATCTCGGCATTATTAATAAAAACAAACAAACGGCAACCATTTTCTTAGACTGAACTAAAACTTCAACAATAAATAAAAAAATAAATCAAGTGAATCTCGAAACAAGTTCATATTTTTTTTAATTATCTATTTGGGCACTTTATCGAAACGTTTGCAACTATAATTCTGTTATATTCACACCGCATCACATCATGTTACCTGGATAGTTTGAATGTGCAGGGGCAATAAATAAGTAACAGTTTATAATTATATAGATGATTTTACATTGTGAATGAGAGAACGTTGTAGGCCTTACAGACTGTAGATTTGTAGACGATTTTCTATTCTGTATTCGTCTATGTACCTGTTACTTATTGACAGGCCTGCACTGTCCTCCCATACATTATATCTCTGTAATTTGAAAATATTGTTAAAGCCAATTATTTTTAAAAGAGTAACCGTGGAGTTTCTTGCCGGCTCTTCTCCATAGGAAACAACAATTTGGAACCGTGCACCTAGTGCGTGCTTCTGACGTTTCAAAAGTGCCCATGCAGGTTTAAATAAAAATATTTTGATTTTGAACAAAACACCGACTTACCTAACTTTAGAACATCTTAATTTTATAACCCTGATGATGTTTAACTGAGTATCCAAGCTTATTGTAATGAACAGAATACACCTTTGAGTTAACAAATATAACACACTAGCAGCGACCCGCGGTTTCACCCACGTAGATCCCGTTCCCGTGGGAATAAAATATAGCCTATGGCACCCGGGGATAGTGTAGCTTCCCAGCAGTGAAAGAATTTTTCAAATCGGTTCAGTAGTTTCGGAGCCTATTCAATGCAAACAAACCAACAAACAATCAAATTTTCCTCTTTATTATTAGTATAGACTAGGAATTAAAGATAAACATCTCATAGTATCAGCTGGCTGTCATCCCACGCGATTGCAATAACTAAATAAGGGGAATATAATTATATTGTGCAAAAGATTTTCTATGATCCTTCTGTATATTTGCAAAGGGGTTTTACTTTTGATTAAAAATAAACACCTACCGAACATCACTTCGATTTTCATAACAAACGTGCATTACACATATTCTGTTCTCAAATTCGTAATTAAACAGTCACAGCGTATCTTAGTCTCCCTTTGATCAACAGCTACTAAAGAATGCTGGCTTGCCATCGTTCCCGGCCGTGTGTCCGAGTAGCCGCCGCCACGAACAGCTGACTCATGACTCATTGACGCGGCGCTGTCGCTTTTTTGCGCGATAATTATCTGAGCGATGACGCCAGTGTTCGAACGCACTAAGTACCCCACTCCATCACACGCTGCAAGTCACTACCGCCGCACGATTAATGGCTGCAGAAGGTCTGTTTTGTAATGCCACACAATGTTTCACAGATCATATTCCAAGACGATTTTTAACTTTTTTGCGATTACCACTTGATCATCTGCTCCCTAAGTGTAGAATGTCACCTTGACCTGCGCAACACTCCTATCAATGATTACCGTGAAATCCGTTAAGTGTAAAACAAAATGCTGCAAACCTCCCCCCAGTGGGTTTCCGCATGGTCGTTGCGGGGCGGGCTCAGTAGCCGTGGTCTCCCAGCCACGGTGAAACGAAGAGGAACTCCAAGGTGGGGCCGCTCGTTAGGGATTTTGCCTCAAAGCCGACGACGTAGCGGACAAAAACTAGGTTGCGGTGAGGTGTACCGCAACTAAGGTGGGCCGCGATATCGAATGGAAGGCATCGCGGCTGAGAGTTACAGGCTGCGGCGGAGGAGGAGTACTAGTACTCTCCCCTTCCGTGGCCGGGACGGGGCCGCCACCGCTTGATGGATGCGGTGGGAACGCAAGGGAGGAGGAGTGTCAGTATAGCGTTGGCCGCTCTATCCCCTGCGGCCGAAACGTGGTAGGCGGCGGGGCCACTGTGCTGACCCGTCGCAGGGGGATCAACTAGAATCAATTCTATTTTTTAAATGTAAATGTTGACGTTCAAAAGTGCCTTATAAATGCCTAATTGAAACAAATGCTTTGACTTTGACTTTGGGTTCGCGGATGGCTTGCGCGTTTCCATGTTCCCGCCTCTAGCGGCACTGGAGGACACCGTGCAGTTTTAGTGGGTTACAATCCCACATAGCTGCGCTATCTCCCCGTGGTAGCGCAGTAGGCATATCTCCACGTTAAAAAAAAATGCCGTGTCGATGGAGCGTTGTGTTCCACGCGCGCTGTCAGAGATGTCAGCAACATCTGGTGGTGTCCGCAAGGGCCGATGCCTGCCAGGGGTGCGGGTTGTTCGAAAGAGATACCGTCACCCCTGACACACAGGCAACTGAGGGAACACGGGTGGGTTTTAGTCAGTAAAAGTCTGACACGCCCTCCTGCTCCACCCAGAGCGGGAGAAGTCATTTGATGATTCTCCACCATCAAAAAAAAAAAAACGCTACAAACCTCTCATTACGTTTCATTAACTACTATTTGATAATTATTATTATAAGTAGTTTAAGTAGTTGTATACCAAATGGTAGAATTTACCAGGAGCCAAGCGTTATTCTGTAACAACTCGCCTGTATAGGTACCTTACGCCCTCTGCAAATCAACGTTTCCTATTATATTCTGTTTAAAGTTGTTACCGAGCTTTCTGCCCCATTCGTTAAATGCAGCCCGATCGAGCCGATCAAGTCACGCTGGCGCGCGTCGAACGAGCCACGTACGGTACGTGCGAGACAGGTGATTCTTATTGAACATGTAATCTGCGCGCACTGCGCACTTGAATACAACGGCTTTGTCACTCACGCTACGAGTTAGCGCGACTGACGACTATGTTGGAGATTGCTTTGTTCCTACCTATGTACGAGTACATAATTATGTAGGTATGGTGAAATTGTAATGTTTATTTTACTTTATTTCTTCAGGACAACAAACAATTGCGCAATATTCATCTGGAAGTAGGTATTTTATAATACCCAAATAGGCAGGTACTTTATGTAAATTATATCATCACCATTGCTTTCAAAACGGTGAAGGAAAACATCGTGAAGAAACTTCGAAGACATGTGACATCTACCAACCAGCAGTGGGCCCGCGTGCTGGATTACGGCCAACGTATAACGTGGGACTGACACAGGCTGATTAAACTAAGGTATTTTATTGTACCAAGGGTTATCGTAACGTCATTAACTGGGTTGTGGAGGCCAGATAGGCCGTCGCTTCATGTAAAATACTGGTATTCAGTTGCATTCGGGTAGACTGGAAGCCAACCCCAAACTAGTTGGGAAAAGGCAGGCAGGTGATGACGATGATGATCGATGATGACGACTAGATATTTTATATTTTATTTTTTTCCTAATAGATCTAGTACAAACAGGCTGCCATGCACATGTTTCATGACATTGTCTTCCAAAGTACATGCTAATATTATTATTCATTTCAATTGCCATTTACGTCTGCTTTGTCGTTATAATTTTATTATTAACTAGCTTTTGCCAGCGGCTTCGCCCGCGCGGAACTTTTATCCCCTATTTAACTCCCTTAGGGGTTGAATTTCGAAAAATCCTTCCTTATTCCTTGTCTACATTATGAAGGGAACCTATGTTCAAAATTTCAGCTTTCTAGTTCCAAGGGTTTGGGGACGGGCGTTGATGAGTCAGTCAATCAGTCAGTCAGTCAAGACTTTTCTTTTTATTTATATAGATAAGATATACCTAGTACGTTCGTAACATATACGCATATTACTAAACTTTCATGAAATATAAGTTTAATGTAGGTATATGTATCAATATAAATACATCATCAGATTAATGCAAAACAATGCCCGAAAATAAGAGCATCCGACGACATTTAAATTGGGCAAAAGATTTTCTTTTAAAATTCTTTCTGCGAGCACAACAGATGTATATCAAGTGCGTATTTCTGCAGATACTCGTTAAATAAACGGAGATCTATCAAAGGCTCTGACTTTACAGAATCTCTTTGTTCTGTTTAACGTAATTGCATCCAAATGAGTCCGGTGAGATGAGTCGAACACCCATCCGTTCTGTTTATGCGCCGTTTGTTTCTACTAAATAAAACGGAAAATTCGGATCTTTGGGGTGCGATATCGAGGGGGAAGGGGGAATTGTTTCATTTTCTCTGATTGAACCCACCAATATTGTATTTCTGACAACAATTTTGGGCATTCCTGGTAATGAAGCTCGCTTTGACACCCAACGATTGCTCAGAATACTTGAGCAAGTAAATGAATTAAGCCTGTCTTTTAACAAAGAAACAGCTTTTACTTACAGTTTGCTCTCTCAAAGAACATTTTTTACTTTATGTATAAGCACAGTTCAATGTTTGTTAATTATTTAAATTGCACCCACACCACTCACTCTTCGGAATTGTATTGACAACCAGGCATCTATATATATAAAAGGAGAAACTGACTGACTGATCAATCAACGCACAGCCGAAACTACTAGGATTAGGAACGGGACATTTTGCACACGGCTTCCTTTTATAATGTAGGGGAGCCCTAAGAAGGGTTTTTTGGAAATTCGATCTTTAAGGGGGTGAAAAGGGGGGATTTTTTTTGCATGAAAAATCTTTTTCCTTGAGTTAAAAAGCTTGAAAACTGGCACAAATACTTATCTAAGTAAATTATAAAGTTGGTGATAAATTGTTTTTCTAAACTACCCCCTAAAGGGGGATTGGGAGTGTCAAAGTTTGTATGGAAGAATTTTAACGCGCGGTCTGATTAACTCGAAACTCAGTATTTATACCTAAAACGAAGAATAAAGAATACCGTGTATCAGGGTTTTAAAAAAGGGGGGTAAAAAAGGGTAGTCCGTAATATAAATGTGAAAGTTTGTGAAGATGATTGGATCTTTGTTACTCAATCACGCAAAAACGGCTGAACGGATTTGGATGAAATTTGCCACACAGATAGATTATAACCTAGATTAATTAATACACGGGACTTTTTATCCCGGTAGTACATTCCCGCGGGATAATTTCCGACTTCCACGCGGGCGAAGCTGCGGGCGGAAGCTAGTAAGAAATAAAATAAAACACGAAATGCCATCTACAATCAGTTTGTATGCAATCGTTGTGCACTGATGTATGACGTCCCTGGTGCACGTGACCAGATGTACTATCGCATGCATGGGTTCCTGTAATTATATTATTGTTGATGTTTGGCAAGTTATTCCAATAGGGTTGAATGTTTGCAATTACTTTGACATGTTTTATTCGAAGGATGTACATAAAATGTTTTTCAAGAACTGGTATGTATTTAATAGATTGCAGATCGGAGTGAAGATATGAGAGAAAGCATATATTTGCTAACCTCAAATTGGTAAAAATCAGTAATAACAGCGGCTTATCCAGTTCGTACCTACAAAAAGGCCGTAAAAACCGCAATATGAGAGATATCTCTCACGTACAATAATACAGTATTTATTACATTCGGATTAATATTCGTATTCTGTATTTTTTGTGATTACGACGAGTGCGTCACTCGCTGCGTTCGCGACGGCGCTATTAATCTAAGTCAAATTATTGTACATTAATAAATCACGCTACGAAGGTACGTGCTACGGTGCTACGGCGTAGCACCGGGACTGAAGCATTCTATCAAGTGAATATTGACACGATGCTTTGTTTTGAAACGGTCACGACGAATCGTAAACGTATTATTTTGATAATGACGGTCGTTGTAACTGTATCGTGGTAAAACGAAATGTCTCCCCTGTAATAACGCTTTTATATTTTTGAATATGATTTTTTGTTATGTTTGCCTCAATTTTTTCACTAACTTAGTTATAAGTATATATTTTATGTCCAAGAACCTCCATAGATAAATATGTTTCAAATTCTATTTAGTATTCAATAAGTGAAAAGAATCTATATCAAAACTAAAAAAGACAATCGTATTTTCTTCGTAACAATATTCATTTATAAATGACTTACTAAAGAACAATCTAAACTAACTCAAGAACTTTCATACAACAAATAAGAAACATATTTATTTATTGTTTATATTGTAGTTTGTTTTATTCTGGAGAATTCATCAAATTGTTAATTTGAGCTACAATAGTGTCTTTGTGAGAGTATTCCATACGTATTTTGAAACAACTTTGTGTTGGGGACACGAAAACTTCACCTATTTTCAATCAAATAAACAAGTTACTTTTAATTAGGTTGTATTCGTTGTTATTTTACGATAATTATTACTTTAATGCTGGTTGGCTAGTGACGAACCGAAGAGGAGAGGAGCGTTAATGAATTACGTAACGTTCGATTCTTTATCAAAATTCTTTGTTTCTGTTTCAGTGTTCCGTATCCAATAAAATAAAGTTAACAATTTAAGGAAGTTTCTAAACAAGAAACGTGTTTTTTTATGTGGTGCTATATAATATACGGTTGTATGGAAGTGTTTGTGTGCGAATCTCACTCGCACTTGGCCGGTTTTTACCAACTGCGAGTATGTCACAGATCTTATTGACTAATGTAAGGCAAAAACCAAGTTCTAGTAAGAAGTACATAACGTCATTTGCTACCAAAAGTACCTACATTAAAGATTCTTTGGTAATAAAGTCAACGAGGCAGGCACCTTCAAGTAAATTCGAAGTAAAAACAAATAAAGACAATGATCGAGCACACAACCGTCGAGATGTTGTCAAGTTAAAAGTTTGTGCTACCCTTCTTTGTGAATACAAATCAGACGAGATTGAATCCACCACAAAATAATACCTACCACCAAACTTTGTACGAAAGTAATCCTTGCTTTTACCATCTTGCAAACAGCGCGCAACGAACGACGAGCCATTCCGATGACGACGCGATTATTACTGATACGACAGGGATAGCAATGCTATCATCACGTAAGATTATTATAGGGAGAAAAGAGATAGAAGGCGGATACAATAGTAGGAAGTTGTAAAAGTCAATGTTACGCGACCGAGTCCGAGTGGGCAAATGATGTAAGGGTGAGTGTCCAATGGTGTGTATTGAAAGTTATACTAACGGTTGGTAATTGATGATTGTTAACGCAAACTTAGGTAATAAATTACAAATAAAAGTTTAAAAATGTTTTCACAAGCTAGGGACACGCACAGTCGTAATCTAATCAATCGTAAACAACAAACAAGATAACACAATACGCATTCCTTTATCTAACTATCAATAATAAATCTCGAAAGTTTCTCGAAAATGTATCGTGATAATCTTATAAATTAATTTTACTGAGATCTGGCATTTGGGAGTATATTCACGAATCTACGAGAAATCTAGGTACCTATACTAAAAGGCCTCCTGCAATTCTTCTTTTGTAATTTAATAACGCGATACTTCAATGGAAGCAAACAGATCATTTAGTACTTTTGTTAGTATTTTGTTGTTTTCTACTTTGTATTAGTATCGTGTTACGTCCCGATGGGCTCACACCCCAGCTCGTTTAGCAAACATATCTGTTCGCTGTGCGGGCTCCTACAAACCGTATTACGTTATTTGTTCTTCATATTTGAGTTGCGAACAACCTTAACATTGTAGAGCAAACCTGCTGTGTCGGCGCTTCTTTTATTTTAGACAATGTTCCCCTGTTTATATGGATCACTTGCAAGGATTAAGAGAGCTTTTCGGAGAAATTTATCATGGAAGCTGATTTAAAAATATTTTGCTACGTACTAAAACCATCAATCAACTCTAGTGCATAGGTAGGTGTGTAGGTTGTCCATGCAGGTGTGTAGGTACCTATTTTAAATGATCAAACTATCAACCAAAAGACAATATTCCGTCCTTCAAAGTGTACTTTTATTTTCAAGATCTTCATATTTACGGAAGGTATTGCAATCGCCTAAAAACGTTTATTCTCCATAGCAGTCAGAAGTTACTTGTTATCCCCGTAAAGATCTGCTAATAAAATAATAATATCGTGTTTGTCTTCCACGCCTTACACCTTGCAAGAGAATCTCCTTCAGTTACTCAATCCAGAGTACGCTTTAACCTTGTTGTGTAAGACTGGTCGACTTCGCCGTGATCCCACAAAGGCATCGGGGATGTGCGAGTGGCTCGCAATCTTCACAGCTAAGTCCCCAGGGACTAAGTACTATATCGTATGGGTTTGGAGGTACGGTGCAGCACTTAGTACATTGGATTTGTAGTTCTAATGAGGGTCAGGTCGTTATAAGATAACTAAAAACTTGAATTATAAGGAATCTTCTGACATTTTTTTTCTCGGATTTGATTTTCGACCTTTTTATTAAGAATTAGGAAATAAAGTGAAATATTGCCTAATAATTTCAATTGAATTATGGCTTTGTTGTATTCCTATTCTATTGGAATAACGTTTGTATATTTAATGATAATCGTTTAAATAAGAGAATAGAGTAAGTTATGCATGTAAGCGTGTATGGTAATCGTTTCGTCTTCAACAACAACCCTCCTCGAATTCTTCCACAATGACACCAGGACAGACAATTTGCGCTCACATTCATATTCATACGCTATTCACCGCCCGCGTAAGGGCGGGCGCACACTGCGCCACCACACGACCGCGCGCCGTACAAACGAGCGTTTGATGCTACAACACGCGCGTAATTACGGAGCCAACTCTTTGTTCACGTAATTCGCTAATAATGGCGATTTTTTACGCGTCCCAAAGTAATTTCCTTTTCTATGGGAGGTTGTTCATTTGTTATTCTTTGTCCTTTCACAAGAAAGGGTTGAGTATTTAATTTTTTTCCTGTTGATGTTCCATTTTTTACCTGAAGTGAGTTTCAATAGGCGTGCATACAATGGTCAAATTAAAAATGAATACCAACTTCTGAAATTACGCTTTTTTTTTGTAGGTATCAAAATTTCGTCCTTTTATGCAAATTAAAACACACTTCAGGTATCAACATCGTATATTTTCCATTCAAATGGACGGAAAATGAACGTTTATGGAAAACGGCCAAATTGAGTTTCAGGAACTGTCATCATTACTCAACTTGGATTTTTCCTCTCCACTCTGTTCGGGAAACACGAACTTCCTTACTTGGCTGCGAAACTCTATCTGCCATTTTCAGAACCCGACCCTACATAACCGTCTAACTACAAAGCGCGCGGAATCTTTCATATTTACATTTGAAATCTAGATCTTTTAGTCTCAAACCGTTTTAAATTCATTCAACACAAACACCAGAGGAAGAAGGCGTTCGAAGGAGCTTATGCTAATAACTCATTATAACGCAAAGTGTGCGCGAAAACTTTAAACTCCATCACTAGTAGTTCCGCAACTAAGTAGGCTTTTGTGAAAGTCGCGGGAACATTCGCAAAGGAATTGTGTCGCGGGATGCGAGTCCCGGGATGATGAAAGCCTTATTGTAACCGTTCCTAGCGCTGGTGTTTTATTTCGTGACACTAATTTGGCACTTAATTTAACTTGATTGAAAAGCAGCAGCTGTGTTGTTTTATAAAGGTTTCAATTCCCAAGGATAATTTGCGTTACATTCTATGTCTGTGTAGGTACATTCATCACTTGACGAGCAGCTCGACAGTTTTCATTAATTAGGAGTTAAAAGTTTCAGTGTGACACAAAGAGGGAACCTAAGTATTACATTTCTATTCATAACTCTAGGTTTAAAAATGTACTACTTATTTTAACATTGCTTCAAAACAAACGCATAATATTCCTTCCTCGTAATGAATGAGGCTCACGTTAAATATGTGGAGGATAGAAATTTCTAACAAAAACCTTTAACAAACAATATGACGCAGTTCCATTAGCATAATATATCACTTATTAATAATCTTGGGAGGCATCTCGCATCGATTAACGCTCATGGGATGTTCCCGGTGGTCCCGGGGCATGCGTGCAGCACTACGTACGTTGCAAAGCCAATGTGTGCAGAAGGTTAACTTCATACGGTGATGGTAACACACTATGCTGTGGTATCGGAACTTCTTTCCTAAAGTAAATTTTCTCAAATGTTTAATATACTCAGTATTTTACAAGCCACAGTAGAATTTATCTGTATCTGAATGACTGACCAAGTGATAAGTACATACCGTTGAACTATCTTGGCATTCACTGAGTTTAAAATAGTGGTTCTTAACTGTAACAACCATAGCTCATATAATCTACTATAATGAACTTGCAGCTGGCAATACCAAGACTCGTAATTTTTGTAAGAGTTCTTCAGCGCATATAATAGGAATGGGTCTACTTTCCACTCTTTATTCAGTAAGTCCATTACATTAGGGCTTACAATGCGCGGTCACAATGAGCGCCCGCGAACAAAGCGTGTTGCGAGTGCAATCCCACCGAGGCGACACGACACTCCGGGCTTTAATACTTTTAAAATTGTTGCGCCCATCCCTACACTCATTAAGATTTTACTTTTTGTGGGAATTCTGTCGAAAATGAAGTGTTCCATCTGAATGTTGAGCGACGGGTATGAATATTTGATTCGTGTATCGGATTTATAATGCAATGTGACGATTCAATATTCTGTTTAACGTTTCATGGAGAATTGAGGAAATCGCATCAGTTTTTTGTAAAATTATTTAATTAAGAGAATATGAATTTAAAACATGGTGATTTTATGTTGTTGAATAATAAATAAATACTTACGAAACGGTTGAAGATAATTGTATTAAACTTGTACAAATTTAGCACTAAACTCGGTTTAACAACTTCGGTACACCGAGGTTGTTAAACTGAAGATCGTAACAAAGTGTCTCTTTCAATAATCACTCGCCCATCGCACTCTTATGTAACATCGTCTTCACAAAGTTCGCAAAAGTTCGCGTGGTGGTCGGTGCGGCGCTGGCGGAACTTGCCTCGTTACATTTAATAGTCAAGCTTTTATGATTTCACTTAAAAAAGTCTCAAGGAAGTGAGAAGTATTAAATAGTGTTTAAAAGTGGAATCCGGACTCTGCGCGCGGCGGGTGCACTCAGTAGATACTGCCACGAGCATACCCATGTATACAGTCGGCAAAATTCACAAGTGATTTTCTTCATGAAATCTTAGAAACTAAACCTTTTTATGATAGTGTCGGTTCGATGATTGTTTTGTGCTTATAATATTTCAATCTATATTTTAGGAGAAAATCGCATTCGAGTTTTGTTAAGTGTGACTACGTACTGCACCGCCACGCTCACAGTGTGACATCGCTTTACATGTCCAACCCAGGACTTCGTACTGCTCTGCTTGCCCTGCCACCAAGCTTTCTGTGTCTAGTTGAGCCTTTTTCTTATTATTTTTAAATGTAGGTCGTGGAAACTTACACAGATTTTTAAATATCATTTTAAACAATTATTTTATTTGAAAGTGCAGTTGGGTCAAGTTATCAAAATAAAAAGAAGGCCACAATGGGTCACCTAAGTTCCCGTTCTCTTCTCTTCTTGACTTTTATCGGCGATCGCATGAAGGCGAACTTTAGAAATCAAATTAAGTTTCAATCGCGCCGTGACTTTTACTGCTAGTATGAGCCCTTTGGTTAGTTTTAATAATTTCAATTAGCACATAACTTTTGATTTTATTATAAAGCAGTTATGGTGGCGAAAACTTTGACTGCTTACTGATTATATTAATTAAGTACTAAGAAGGATTTTAGAAGTTTATTTTGAGTAGTTTTGCATCCTACTATTGAATTACTGACTAGATACTAATTCTAGCCTCCAAATCGATGCTCACAATGTATCATCAGATGTCCTCATTCACATGTTACCTTAGCATCACCACGCTTTGCACAATGATTAGGTAACTGCTATAAGGTAGCGCACAAATGTATATTGCTCTCCGGATCGGTAATATTACCTACCGTAAAAAACGTAATATTATTTAAATTATTGAGGAGGGCTGTAGGCTATATCACGTTATGCTAGGGTTCTTAGGGCCCGATCAAAAAGAAATAAATTCAGAAAGAACACTAAGCGAAACAGAAGTACCAGCACGGGCAGGCAATGTGATGCGACGAGGGAACAAGAAGGTTCACGTAGACTAAGTCGTGCGGAGAAGTTACTTACGTATAACAACGCACTGTTACCGCAACATTCCCAACGCATTCGCAACTCGGCTTGACGCAAAACTATAGGTCCTTTCCACAGCCTACAGGTCAAGTTGTGCCCTCCCCCATGTGCCCCCATCCATGCCCCCTCGATATCAGAACAAAGCGCCTCCCGGAGATTGCACTCAAATACATTTTTCCGTTTCCGTCGGTTGGTGACGGAATAGAACCGGCTAACGACCGGCTTTGTTGCACCGCGCGCTGTGATTACTGGGCCATTGTGGCGTCACAATAAAAATAGTTTGTGTATTACGTGTAATGACATGCTTTTACAATTAGGCTCTTATGTGGGGATATTTGGTTAGCGGGTTTGGACTACTGTGATAAAGATTGTTCGTTCTGTTTCAGTCAGGGAAGCTATTGTAGTTGTTTATATTTTTATAAATATAATGACTTTCTTTCTTCATTAAAATAAGAAAGAAATCAGCGTTATATTTTGCACCACTTTTATTGTTACACATTTTTACACGAAACCTGCTGTAATACCTAGTATGGCTTTAAATCAACTTTGATTTCTAAATAAAATGTTATTGATTGGCAATGTAGTCTTTGTCTTTTTAATCTTATCGTCCATGATTGCTTCTCAGCCTACACAAAGTACACTTAGGCACAAACCCCCGTCAGTAAAAAGTACAAACCCGCAGTTCTCAGCTGTACTCGCAGACATTCCGTCAGACAATAGAGGCACGAGTGAGTGACGTCATACAGAGTGCGAGGTTGCTCAGCTGAGCAACTGAGATGAGCAGTCGTGAGAGTAAGTGACTGGAACTGTCGGAAGGATCCACAGGATAGTTCAGTGTGATTAGCTATCAGTAGCAGATATGATGCGTGACAATATTTCAGAGGATAAAGTACTGCACTTTATTGTCTAAAATATTGTAGGTCAGTAACAAAAGCAATCATTGTAATCTATCAGAATTAGAAATTCTACAAACAATTTTATAGACTGTAAAGTTGCAATTGTTGCTGCATTTATAAAAGTTTTGATTGCATACCAAAAAAGAAACGAAAACTAACTAAAGGTAATGCAGCAAATTCTTTTGTAGCATCATTAAGCAACGTTAAGTTTCATCACGGTCTGTTCCAAGACAAAGTTACTAACAAGTACCAATATTTCTTGCTGCAATATCTTTTATGATTTCGAGACGCATCGCGATTACACGTCCGAGCTGAATGAAGCACAGACAATTGTTATAACAAATATGGCGATAATATCCCAATGCACTTGTTGCTTCATACATTTTGCATGGTGCTTGCAAATGGTTGTAAAATCGCGCTGAAAACGTTCAAGCTGTTTGCGGTGTTAGATGAAATAATAATAATCTCTGAAACTGCTGTTAAAGTTCTACTAACTTATAAAACCAACAAACTAAAAGGCACCAAAGCATTTGCAACTTTTACTGCAATTTGGTTAGGTCAGCTTACTTTGCTAACTACCCGTCCAGTTGGCACGCGGTCCCAACACACTCTAATATGCAAGCTCGATGCGCCACAGTTATTAGTTCGCCACTAAAACTTGGTTCACTTCATTATTGAAATTGATTGAGATTTCACTCACCACAGCATATACAACTCAATAATCGTAAGCCCCGCTTTTATTCTCGCCTGTCAAGTTAAATCAATTCATCGGAATCTGTTTTGACAAATGTGTAATCTATTAGGACGCGGCCGTGGAGGCTTAGAACAAATCCATTTACTGCGGCCAGCAGCCCCTGACCGCTTATTTGTGCCACAAAAGACTCAAAGGCGAGCCATCGGGCCTAGTTAACAGAGCCGGTAAGCCGATTTGTAGACAAATTTTATAAGATTTGTTACGACTGCCTGCCCACAGTGAATGGAACTCGCGTGATCACTCCCAATGAATATTGACGACTTAAAAGGTAGCAATCAGGGGAACCTGGCTGCGTCATTTCGGAGAGATTGACAGGTTTTGATAGCATATTTATATTTTTAGAGAAACCGAAAAAACACCGAGGGAGACCCTCGGTGTTTTTTCGGTTACCCCATCACCTTGGGAAATGATGGTGCATTCCGTCAGTTATTAGGAAATGGATGGAATATTAATTGTGTAATGTAAGCATTAGGGTGGCTGTTGTGTAGGTAACAACACATTTGTGTCCCACCCTCCATCCTTTTTAGAAATACTCATATACTACTATCTACTTGACTCCGAATTGGATGAGCTGTAGTTTGTTAATTAAGTAACTAAATAATTGTCACTCATAAGGGTAAAATTAACTTAAAGTTAATTTTATTATAAAAGGTAATTACTGCGATCTATCAAATATCATATCGAAGAGTGGTGATGGTGTACTGTATGTGGTGTCAAGTTTTTGGGAGCGATTTAATAAAAAAAACTAAAAATATGTGTGAGCAGAAACGGATGCTCTAATATTATACAATGTGTTCAAACGAATGCTATCGGTTACATGGTTTCTTAGTGCTACTTAGAATGCTAAATTGACAAAATGCTTCGAACCGTCTGGAAAGACCACCCTAAACTGCAATCGTGCATTTTATGCTCTCACGGTGATTACTCATTGCGGTTAAGGTTGCATAACTAGGTAGTATATTTTTAATCATTAGAAAGTGTGGTTATTATGTAAACTTAACAATCACGTTAGGGCAATCAGTAATGATAGATTTATGGTGTCAAAAAAGAAATAATAAATAAAATAAATGAAACTCATGGATGATTAACGTGGATACTAGTCTACTAGGGACTCCCAAGTTTTCATCAGCTTTATCAATTAAAATCACACTACCCAAACACGTAATGAAACTACACTTACACGTTCACCGCATAAATCGGTTTCAAGTCAATAATTATTATTTGATAACCCGCCGAGCGGCAGCGATTGCTTTTTACTGAAGCGAACCTCTGCATTAATTAATTTGTAGAACAACTCGACGAAAAACTCAGCGCCCCGTGACAAGATGGAGTGAACCGGACCAGCACCGCACCGGCGCGGAAACGGGAAATATTTACTGTAAAAAGGTTTTGTATATCGGTAACTTAAAATCGATTGTGGCGAAGTTCATTTATGCTGAAAGGAAATGTTGGTGTTGAATTATTTTGGGCCTGTGAATTAGAATGATATTCTGTTGTAAAAATATGAAGGGGAAAATTAATTTGGTACCTAAAATTTGACTTTTTATAGCACTGTTTCTGACTTAAAGGATGAATTTTGAGGACTATAAATTGGAACTGTTGCAAGTCTAGAAACGTGTTATATTGCCATTGCATAAAATTTAAACATCGATTTCGAATATTTCCACATGTTATAGGTACGTACATTAATCATATTCATATTTTTCAAGCCAACAGGTCACTGTTCTCTCATAGCTAGGCGCTGAACACAGCACCCGGCGAAAAAGAGTTCTCATTTAAATGTGAGAAATCGGCGTTCATTTACATAACCCGTCACAATGTGATGTCATTTAAATTGATGACATTTTGCATCGGAAAAAAATGAACCTAACTGATGATACCATCACTAAAAACAGATTGTTAACTAGTCACAATAAGTTCAAAAAATATATTAAAATTAATGATTGATTACAAAATATCTGAAATCATTAAAATTTCAAAAAGTTTACAAGTTAAACACAAAAAATTGGCGAAAAAAATCTAATACAAGAATTGAAGAAATAGTGAATTTCAATTATGTAATACCTTGTATGATATTGACACTCAGCACCTTCAGAATGATTTTTTGCTAGGGCATTATGCTCTAAAGGATAATTTTCTTTAGTAAATATGCGGCTACTCAACAAGACCTACAAGAGCCCTATATTCGATAGCTAGTTTCTTCCAGCAAGCCAAATTTTCGGAAGAATAAAATAAGGTTTAGAACTTGCGAAGGCTATAATATAATTTGTATATGACAACTAGCCAAGCCAGGCTTCAATATATTATCCTAAGTTATAAGAATAAATTACATTTTAAGTTGTTTTAAACATTTTATGTTGTAATAAAACATTTTAAAATTTTATGTTGTTGTTATAAATCATATTATTTACTATGTTTTGTTGCTAAACTGACGTGTGCTAGCTGACATATGGCAATTTATGTAATTTTATATTTTGTTTGTAGTAATGTTAATGTCTTACCTATTATTGTAATGAATCAAGTCCTTCTATTTTAACAGACAGCTGTGCTGCTGGGGAGTTTGTTGCGCCACTTCTTCTTCCCAGCTAAACCACTAGGAAGTGGTGAAGGGCGGGCGTTTTGGGACGACTTTCTTATGTAATGTTGATGTTTAAAAAGTGCCAACTATCAGCTTAGTTTGAATAAATGACTTTTGATTTACATTTTGGTGGTACGGATTTTATAAAGAATAATAATTGAGTAAAATAATGTCTGAAATGTAAGGTACTTTCTTCACTGCTTAAAAATATTCAATTAGCAATAACGGAAACAATCACTAAATAATATTATTAGCACTGTGTAACTTCAACTCGCTCTTAAGTCATGGTTTTCTGTGACTAAGTAGTCCATTTTTCCACTTAAGTGTGGGTAAATATCAGACGTACTATGCAGTAGGACACGTTTTGAACTAGCGACCGCCCCCGCTTCGTATAGTGTGTACGATGAGACATAACTTCGAGGTTTCCGTAACATAATTATGTGAGTTTAGTTTTTTTTTTTTTTTCACTTTAAGTAACAACAACAGTAGTGGCTCTTGTATTAGGTATTCGTGTATCACAAGAGGCAGGCCAGAATAATTATATGCACAGATATAGTAAAATTAAAGTAAGGCATTATGAAAAACTAAATCGTTTTCTACAAAAAAAAAAAAAAAAAAAAAAAAAAATGTACCTTTAGATGTAAACCTAAACAAAATCCATTGAATAGTACTGGTTATGTACAGTCACGAGCAATAATATGTAAACACATTGTCAAATTCAAAAGCGATTTTCGTTTAAATAGCGATTGCAGCCTTGAGATAACTTAGATATTTCACTAAAGTGTGGGTTCCAAAATATTATTTTCATAATAAAATAAGATTACAATTAGTAAAAGTTGAGAAAATCACTTTTAAAAGTTGGTAAGCGTATACATATTATTGCTCGTGACTGTACCGCGTGGGGCCATTACAATATAAAATGAATTGTGTCTCATAAGCCGGACTTGACAGATTAAAAGAACAACGTGTTCACGCAGACAAGAAAGGTGACTTTTTTTTTTGTCGTGTCTATAGATAAGTAAGTATGTTGAAACCCGTCTAAAGTTTTTACAGAACTGTTGGCAAATTGTTATTGGAATACATTTAAAAACAGACCTACCTACATGATGATTGTATAGTTCCCTCTGTACGTGAATGTGGAGCAGTAACTCTTAGCATCGGGTACGATGTCGGTCAAGTGTGCGACGCTCGCTGCTCGCATCGGGCTAGAACTGGTGGCAATTTGCGAATACTCCACAGACAAACGGATGCAAACCTGCAAATCAGAGGATAGGGCTGTGTACAAGCGTTACTAGATTGACTCAAAGGATGACAACAGGTTTTGAATAACTCGCCTAGCAATCTTGAGCCTATTACAAAAGTTGTATCTAAACTATCTTAAACTATTGATACAGAAAATCCGGTGCCTAAACTTAAAAAAAAAAAAAAAAACATACAGATACCTACCAAAATATGTATTTGGGCCCGGCTGGTGGTAATAGGGTCGCCCCCATTGCATGGAACTTTAACACAACTGGCAAAGTGTGTACCATTACGTACACTTCTGACTAACCTTTCGGAGGGGCAGTTTGTTGCGCCAATTCTTCTTCCCAGCTAAAGCACTTGGAAGTGGTGAAGGGCAGGAATTTTAGGGGACTGTCTTGTGTAATTCTGACATTTAAAAACTGCTGATTCTCGCCCTAATTTGAATAAATTACTTTTGATTTGTTTTGATTTGGAGATTACAGACGTGATGTTACGATAAGGGTTTATTTTTAATCGTTATTAACGTAAGCGACTATCTACTAAAAGTCACTTGGGATCGTCTCGGGGTCGTCCAGAAAGTCTCTTCAGCGTCTTAGTCAATATTAAATACAAACAATTGTTTTTTTACTGGGTATTTGATTAGAAAACCTAGGTGCTAAAGTTTTCTATTGAGATAACCCCAGGCTAAGGCTTAATAAGCGTTAGTAAAGAAACTGAAAGTAGAGCGAGCTAATTAAAAGTTCTTGAGATTACTCAGCGTGTTTCAGTCCAAAGAATTAGTGTTAGGCATTGTTAAATCTTCTTCGACTTGAATTCAATGAGTCTTTTTATTTTACGGGAAACATTCTTGAGCAAAAGTATCTAGTTTTTTTGTTTTAGTTAACTTCTTTTGTGGATAGACGGATTGAATGCAACAAAAATAAAAATAAATCTGCTTAGCCTTCTCCCATGTTGAGGTCGGCGGTATTTGACATGGAGCGAATAACTATCTAACCTCCAGAATCCAATTCTGAGTAAATTCATTAGTAAGTGCATGTCTGACTTCTGGGTTTCTGATTATCCGTAACGACTGTCCATTTACAAATGACAGCCGGGACAACGGCATAACGTGCTTTTCAAGGTACGGAGGGGACTCGATATTATGAATGGTCATCTCGAAGCTACTGCCGCAAGCGTAGCTTAACATTAGATAGACTCGTGTGGCTGTCATTACTGAGCAACGAGTCGCTCTAGTAGTTAGTCACGAGCCCTTCAAAATGTAACAATGTTTACAAATAATTAAATAATGAATTGCGTATTTTGCTAGATTTACACTATCCTAGTAAAATATAACAGTTGCAGGGACATCAACGCACCACTTCAGTTATTAAAAAAGGGATTAGCTGTGCCAAACATTTTGACGGCGTAGCTATTGCACTTTTTTATCATCAACTAGCTTTTGCCCGCGGCTTCGCCCGCGCGGAACTTTTATCCCCTATTTAACTCCCTTAGGGGTTGAATTTTGAAAAATCTCTAAAATTTCAGTTTTCTAGGTCCAAAGGTTTGGGCTGGGCGTTGAAAAGTCAGTCAGTCAGCCAGGACTTTTGTTTTTATTTACTTAGATCCTCACGGCTGTCATCCAAGTGCCTGTGCAGAGTCTTGGAATACTTCGGTCACATTGCGAGGAAAGACGATGGCAACCTGGAAAAGTTAATCGTGACCGGCAAGGTAGACGGGAAAAGACCTCATGGACGCAGCCCAATACGATGGTCTGACCAGATCCGCACGGCCCTTGACTCCACAGTCCACAGCGCGCTTCACACAGCCAGTGACAGAGAGAGATGGAAAAAGATCATCCGAGAAAAGGTGATACTGAAGGGAGGTCACGACCCTCAGCATTGAGGCATACGACGCAAGGAGGGATATAGATCATGGATTCACATTGCGCGTCGTTGTCTCTGCCAGCCTGTACATTAATTTTATGTTAGATTTAGTTTTGCCAAACTTAGTTGCTGGATCTTATTCTCTTCTTCATAAGTCTCGTCACAAAAACTGCCAGAATATAATAAGTGTGTACGTGATTTCAATTAAAAAAAAGGACACCAAAGTTTCATTATGTAGAAATAAAAACATTTTCTAAACAGTTTTCTTTTTTTTGGAAAAAGTTTTTATTTTTCACCTTTTAGCTATAGTACCTACCCCACACCAATTTGAAATTTCATCGTTCTTGGGGTCAAAACAACGCATATTTATGCGATAGAAGCAATCGCGGTTAACTTCTCACGCTCTGGTTGGAGCAGTAGGGCGTGTCAGACTTTTACTGACTAAAACCCACCCGTGTTCCCTCAGTAGCCTGTGTGCCAGGGGCCACGGTATCTCTTTCGAACAACCCGCACCCCTGGTAAGCATCGGCCCTTGCGGGCCCCGTCGGTTTGAACTGTCATCTCCTTGAGGTGCGCGTGGAACACAACGCGTCGTCGACTTGGGCTTGGTCCTTACCGGACAGCGAGCTACCCATTACTCGCCATCCGCAAGCCCACGCCTACGGTGGCCGGGAATCAGCCTGGGATTCCCGACGCCCAGGGCGTCTCCTGCGGAGGCAAGGGCCGTGAGGGCGCATATACTACCTCTCCCTCACGTGCGCCGCGTCCTTCTTCGCGAGCATCACTGCTTTGCAGAAGGAGGTAATGGCTACCCATGCACTCTCGCTCCAAACCATGGCCTGGACCAGGGCCAGACGCGCGAGTTCGCTGCCGCCGATCGCCTCCACGAGGACACGGCGGTGCTCGGCGATCTTCGCAATGGAAACACCCGGGCGTTTCCTCCCAGGTTATTCGAAACAAAAACCTCCCAAAACAACCGCGTCCGGTGAGGACCTGCGTCAGGCGGAAGGTGAGGACGCTATGCTGCCTCTCAAGCCACTCCTCAAAGAGGAGACTTACCGCCGTAATCATGGCGTGCCCATAACTCCTAGCCGTTAAAGAGTTGTTTTACCTTCGTTCATCAGCTCAGCGTCATGAGATGATGATAACCATATGCAAATGTGTCAACTTTAGAAAATATATGAAAACCATTGTTAATAACTATACCATTTGAGGGTTGCCTTAGATTTCCCTGGGATTCCATCATCAGATCCTGACTTGGTGGCAGTGGGACCACCTCACGAGTATACTCTTTCAAATAAAAAAATAATTTTGAGAATCGGTCCACAAATGGGGAGAAATTGATAAACATATGTACATTGAAAAAAATACATATAGTCGACCATTTAACCGCCTCCTTTTTGGTAGTCGGTTAGTAAAATTTAAGTAAATTTTTTTTGAAAACAAACTTTTAATGGGCTAAGAAGTATACGTTAAAATTTACGGTAGCTTAAACATTTAGTGAAAGCTTGAAACGTGAACGTCCTTCTTACTGCATAAGATAAACCTCTTTGTTTAAATACTGCGTCGTGTACTGTGGGATTTTTATCACCTTCGCCGTGATGACGTTGGCACGAGCATGTTGCGCTGGGGACAGATTCGATTTCCGTGCAATACGCGACGGTGCTGCAATAAGATTTCGTATCACCTGACAGCTGGGTACAGTATCCGATGGAATGTCTTTTGTGACACACTATTTAGCCTCTTCATGAAAACGAAGCATTTATTGTATTTAATGATAATAAACTAAACCAGTTGCCAAGGGTTGTGGAGGTCAGATATGCAGTCGCTCCATGTAAAATACTGGTATTCAGCAATTAGACTGGAAGCCGACCTCAGCATACTTAATTGAAAAAGGCTAAGCAGATGATGACGATGATGATGATGATGATGACTGATAAATTAAATACTAATAGTTCCTTTTTAGTTCTTATTTATACGATTACGTACTTAGCAACCTTTTGTAATTAAATATGAAGCTCTAGTACGCTGTAACTAATCACTATGCTTTGCACACCAAATCCTAGTCGTGTCTAATAGCCTGCACTTGAACAAAGGGGTGTTTATATTAAGCTATAGACTAAATAAACGGGATGATAGTTTGCTAATACACCACGCTTTAAAATTAAAATGTTAGTATTATATATCTTAAAAATTCCCAAAAATAAGAGTGTGATGCGTATCAAATTTTCTATTTGCTACGACATAGTAACTGACGTAGCACGCGTCTTCGCCGTAGTACTTCAGCTACGCCATAGCAACCACTCGGGCTTTTATTTATGCACCGAAATTATATTTACCAGCTGCCCGACTACAATCCACAAAGGGAAAACAGCAAAGAAACCCGCATAGTAGGAAGTCACTAATACATTCCACACACGTCCAGGGAGTTGCAATGTTCGGCGCAAAGGACCAATTGTATCGATATACTTATACAACATCCGAGCGATCGATACAGTGTAATGAAGCTGTGTAACAAGATACTGAGCCCAAGAAAATCTGTGTGGAGCGGCTCTTGGCAATAGGTGGTAACAAGAATCGATCTAGCAGCGATAATGCTATAAATTAGCGCGCTCCATGATAGGATGGTGGTTGCACTATGTTGTTAGTCGGTGATGGGTTTTTTAGATAGTGTGTTAATAACAGCGTGTGGGTAAATTATAGTGTTACTTAGTTTAAAATAATAATTATGCTTAGACCAGAACCCAGAACGTTATATATAAATATTAATTGTAGGACAATCTGTATCACAAAGTCCAAATCCACATAATAAATTATATCCCTTAATTTTTCGACTTACGGCGTCTCAACTAGACAGACGTCCACATTATGAGATTAAGTGTATAATGTATGTATGTCCATATTTAGGTATGTCCGTATAGAAGTACCGTTAAATCTAAACGCCCCTCATACGAATGCGCTCATCGTAAAACAAAGAGTATTAAGTCGGTGCGAGCAGATAAGATCTTTATTCGGTAGATGCGGAGGGATTTTATTCAGTTTCAGAAGATAGTAATTTGGTGAAAAGAACTCATTTTTTGGCACTCTGCTAAGTAGGATATATTTTATAATTTGTTTTGTCAATGATACAAGTTTTCTGTGTTCCAGATAATTTATGTTTGCATAAAAACGCAATTAGGTTACGTGTATAAAATAGATTTGAGCCAACTAATATTTGGTATTTTGAGTGTCACAATCATGCATGATGCATGCGGGACCAATAAAACCGCCTACACTTTAATAAGCCTCGCTTGTCACGTCCAAGGCCTTCAAAGCCAAAAAGTCTCCAAAACGAAACACAAAACCAGCTAAATCGCTCACAACGTAGGCTGAAGTGTTTAATTTGGGCTCATTTTAGCATTTTCCCGTCACAATCAGCAGCTCCTAGACTCAATTTGGTCGTGAGCGGAACGCCAAACATTCTGCATGGTGGGCCCTACTCGCACACGAGGCTTTTAGCAACGCCGCCGGCCTGCAATATCCGGCGGAGGGATGCGACACACAGGCACAATCCCGAGCTTACGAGACGTCCCAGCCTAAGATCTGAAATGATAGCTTGTCTTAAAAATACTTAATGTTAAAAAAAAAAAGCATGGAATAGTCATTTGGAATGAATCAAAATGTGTCGTGAGTCCAAATCCGCATCACTTGAGAACGGTTGGACAGATTTGGCATTTTTTTGTGATTATTTTAAAATATCCGTAATAGACGAACTATTCTAACTCATGACTTATTCGAGCACACTAGCGGTGTTCAGACGTGCTCTTCAGCAATATTTCATAATTAAGTTATTTAATAAAATTGACCTCCTTAGTGCATTGCTGTCGTAATGCATGTATAAAATTGTGCTTAGTGTGTAGTTTTGTTAACGATGTACACGAAATAGTGAAACTTTTAATACAACAAAATGGATAACAGCCCCTTTAAATCAAGGGGCCCAGTGCAACCCTCCGCCTCACCATCGAAGACAACGACGCAAAACCCAGCCCTCGAATCGGTTGCCGCTGATATTGTTTCAACGCCCGAAATTCAAAAATGGATGTCAGCCATCGAACAGCACCTTAATGAAGTTTGCTCTATTGCCGCGGATGGCAAACTCAACTCAGAGCAGAAAATGAAAATTTCTACCCTATGCCGCAAAGTAGGATCTGGAACGTCGCAAATGGCAGTCCTATATCAGTCGCTCAAGCAGAAAGCTATTCAGGCGTATGACGCGGTTGATGCCCTTCAAGAAAAGCGCGATCTTACGGAACATATTTCGGAGCTCAAGCAGACGATAAAGGACTCTGGTTCAGTAAGAAATGCTTCTTTTGCCGATATGGTGAAAAAGGGAACAAATGATTTCGTCCGACCCAACAACCTGAGCTCTGTTGCCATTTATCCGAATGATAAATGTAAATCAAGTGACGAAACGAAAGAACTCGTGCAAAAAATCATACGGCCCGAGCAGATGAAGCTGCACGTTCGTGGTGTCCGGAGAACAAAAAATGGAGGCGTAATTGTCAGCACTGAGACGAAACATGATGCTGATAAACTGAAGCGTGCAGTCCTGCTCTCTACATCTGGACTTACTGCCGACGAACCCAGCAAGCGCAAACCTCGGATCGTGGTTGTGGGAGTGCCGACTTCCCTGGATGAAAATGAGGTGTTCAGGTGCATTTTCGAACAAAACGTATCCGAAACGGTACCAGCGATGTCCTTGGAGTCCTTCTTAACCTTCATAAAATTAAGCCACAAATCGGGAAAGAGAGATGCTACGACCTGTAATTACGTTGTTGAAGTTACAGCCAATATACGTAGAGTCCTAATCTCTCAATCAAGAGTTTTTATAAATTGGATGTCCTGCCCAGTCAGGGACTTTACACTGGTAACAAGGTGTTATAAATGCCAACAATATGGCCATGCAGCTAAAACTTGCCGAGAGATCGTCACTACATGTGGTCACTGTGGTGACTCTGGCCATTCAATGCCCGAATGCGGGAAAAAAGCCGACATTGCAAAATGCGCAACTTGCTCACGCTTTAAAAAACCCAGTGATCACAAAACGGGAGACGCTGATTGCCCTGCTAGGAAAATAGCAGAATTTAAATATATTAACTCCATCGATTATGAGGGCACCTAGTGCGTCATACTCAAGGCCGGACTTCCGTTTCGCTTGTTGCTGACTCAAAAATATACCTGACCACTGCGCTGACCTACTTACCATCGATTTGCCGCTGTCTAAGCAATATCAGCCGGTCGCTTTATAAATCTAAATGTTTCCTAGAAGGTGATTTATGCAATACCTATTTGTTTTCAACCTAGTTTATAATACTGCTAACACAAACATATTCTTGTAATGAAGTGCTAAAAACGATTTTCCGTACCTAAATATTATCTACATGTTTAAGACCTTATTAGTTATTAAGTAAATTCTAACATAATAAATTAACTACATAACTATGTCACTATTAATAAAACTTCAGTTAAATATTGTTAAGAAATCAGTTGTCCTAATATAAATTGTAAGAACTCATGCCGCCTGTGATACAGGTCTATCCTAGTACAGGCATCATACATTTTACTACCTATATTATTTCTAAGATTTAAACTGTATTGTACCAATTTTAATTTTTGAATAAAATTTATTATTATTCTTCTTTTATTCATTTTAGTTCTTATTAGATACATTTTTAAATATTTTATAAAAACAAAAATTTAAAAAAACATTTAAAAATATATAAAATAGGGATCCGCCGATATTGGGAGCAGGGTCCAAGCTACCGGTGGTTAGGGCTCCAGAGACAGGAACCTCCTCACGATGCGAGCCGTATCGAGGAGTACTGCCTTCTGAATCAGGCCTTTGATCCAGCCGCCTAACGAGAGCCTCGAAAGATGTTGTTCGAGGCTTTCGGCCATCAGTCCATTGGCTGATACGACAATCGGCACAATGACAGCTGAGTCCACATTCCACATGTCAACAACCTCGTGTGCTAAGTCGAGATACTTCATTTGCTTCTCTTTCTCAGCTTTCACGAGGTTCCCGTCATGCGGAATGGTAACATCGACTATCATTGTGCGGCGCGCTAACCGATCTATCACCACTATATCAGGCTTATTGGCTACAATAGTCCTGTCAGTAATGATAGATCGGTCCCAGTACAACGTGACATGGTCATTTTCAAGAACTGGGTCGGGCACATACTTGTAATACGGTACCTCCGAATCCACAAGTTTATATTGCAAAGCAAGCTGCTGGTGAATAATCCTGGCTACTTGGTTATGCCTGTGCAAGTATTCGCCGTTAGCCAAACGAGAACAACCAGAGATAATATGTCTGATGGATTCACCCGGACGGTGACATGCCCGACACACGTCTACCGTCCCGTCCTTCATTATTATTATTATCGAGAGTGTTCTTTTTCTCAGCTTTAAGGCTGGTTTTAACCACATTTACGGGCTAAGCCAAGTAAATGCAGCGTATGTTATGTAAGATTTTATAAATGTTTATGTGTTGTGATGAGTTCCTACCTCGTTCTCTTCTATCTGCATGAACTTCCTGACAATTCTACATGTATTTAAAATGGCAGCTTTCTGAAGTGTTATGTAGAGTGTTTCTTTAAGGTCTAATAATTTTAAGCTATGAAGAAGATGTTTAGGAATAACTCCTGTGGTGGAAATAACGATTGGGACTACATATACTTTTTCCTGCCTCCAGATTCTAGTCACTTCTTCTTTTAGTTCAGCATATTTACTGATTTTCTCACCTATCGTTTTTTGTAAATTATGTGTATTAGGGACTGCAATATCTATGAGGTATGTGACTTTATTAACTTTATCTTTAAGGGTTATATCGGGTCTATTAAAGTGAACGGTTCTGTCGGTTAGTATAGCGCGATCGTAGTAGAGTTTGTGTGTGTTATTTTCTAGAACTATTTGTGGTACGTACTTGTAATAAGGAGTGTTGGTATCTTGTATCAGTTTGTATTTGAGTGCTAGTTTTTGATGGATGACGTTTGCCACCTGATTGTGTCGGTGTGTATAGTCCGTTTGTGTGAGTGTTGTGCATGCCCCTGTTATGTGTTGTATGGTCTCTGGTTGGCTGTGACATTTGCGGCATTTATCGTTCGTTATTGTGGGGTCTTTTATAATGAATTTCCTGTAGTTTTTAGTATTTATGATCTGATCCTGTATTGCAATAATAAAACCCTCAGTTTCCGGAAATAAGTTACCGATTTTAAGCCATTTATTTGACGCTATTGGGTCTATATGAGATTGTTCTAGATCATGGGGGTGCCGTCCATGCAACACTTTCTTTTTCCAGTCTTCTAGCTTTTGTTTATGTGGGTCATCATTCCTGGAGTGTTGAGTAGCTATCTGTTCGTGTAGGTTAAGTGGGGTGTAGCTAATATCGTTCACAACTACAGCTTTATGTATATTGCTTGTGTGTGATTTAGAATGAAAGAATGTTCTTAGTCTAGCTATCTGGTTCTGCCAAAGATGATGGACGTCTATTAGGCCTCTCCCTCCGTTTTGCCGTTTGATGGTCAGTCTTTCTATTGCAGATTTAGGGTGTAGGTTATTATGTTTAGTGAGTGTGGTGCGTGTTGTTCTCTCTATTTGCTGGATGTCAGTTTTTGACCATTTAATAACTCCAAACGAGTATGTTAATATTGGAATCGCGTAGGTGTTCAATGCCTTTATTAAATGTTTTCCGGAGAGTTGAGTTTTACATACTGCGATCACTCTTCTTTTGTATTCAGTGTTTAAGGTGTGTTTTATTGCTGTATGATCTATTCCTTTGAGTTGTTTGTATCCTAAATATTTATACAGATCCGTTGACCCCATAGCTGTGATTATGTCTGCATTATTAACAGGATAGTCACCCGGTTTTATTTTGCCTCTTACTATATGAACTGTTTTGCATTTATCTAATCCAAATTGCATGTTTATGTCTTTACTAAATTCTGTTGTAGTATCTATTAAATTTTTCATCTCTTTTTCAGACTTTGCGTATAATTTTATGTCGTCCATATAAATAAGATGTGAGATTATTGTTTCTTCAGTGGTATGTTTAAGGGGATATCCGACTTGGCAGCGATGAAGTAGGTGGGACAGAGGGTTCAGAGCGAGACAAAACCATAAAGGACTTAGCGAATCTCCCTGATAAATACCTTTCTTTATAAATATTTGTCGAGTAGTGATAGCGTTGTGTCGATAGTTTAACTGGAGTGTTGTTTTCCAACAGGACATGATGTTCTGTAAGAAACCTATTATTTTTGAGTTTATTTTATAGATATGTAATATTTGAATCAGCCACGAGTGTGGAATACTATCGAATGCTTTTTTATAATCTATGTATGTGCAATGTAGGTTTTTATTTTTTGTGGCGGCATGTTTGTGGATTATTGAATCTATAACAAGTTGCTCTTTACATCCCATGTGGCCCCTTCTGCAACCTTTTTGTTCTTCTGCTATTATGTTATGATATTCTATGTGTTTATTAATTTTTGTAGTGATCGCTGAGGTTAAGATCTTGTATATTGTAGGTAGGCATGTGATCGGTCTGTATTGAGAAGGTTGTGGTGAGTATTTAGTTTTTGGTAACATATAAGTTATTCCTGTAGCAATAAATTCAGGGAAGTTCTGTTTGCCTAAGATGATTTCTGTTAAATTTTTAGCTAAGACTTTGTGTAATGACTCTAATTTTTTATACCAGTAATTATGTATTTTATCAATACCAGGGGATTTCCAATTGTGTAGTCTTGCTGTTATACTTGCTATGTCAGACTCAGTTAATTCAATGAATTCCATTTCTTCTAGTGAGCTCCATCTAGTTTCTTCATCTGTTATCCAATCTGATTGTTCATTATGTGTCACCTGCTCTTCCCATATGCCAGACCAAAACCTTTCTAGTTGTTCCGCAGTCGGTAGTTCAATGTTGTTTGCGAGTGTCAGTGTATCGGTTTCAATGTGTGGTTTCTGCAATTTTCTGTAAAAGTTCTTTTCGTTCGTAGCAAACAAGCAGTTATCATTTTTGCGTTCTTGTGCTTTCTTGTATCTTCTCAACCTGTGTACTTTCAGAGCTAATTTCTGTTTCAATGTGTCCAAGAACTCCTCCGGTTTCCTATTGTCATTTTCGTGCCTAGTGTGGGTAGCCATGTTTTTAAAGATTTCTTCTACTCTCTTAACTACTTTGTTCGATCTATTGTTGTTAATGTACTGCGTTAGTCTACCGCAGTCTGCTCTAAGTTTATCTATATCTTTTTCAAGCCTCTGCTGCCATGCTGGTTTGTTAATATATCTTTGTCTTGTGTTGCCTGTGTATTCTGTGATTCTAAAATTAAGTTCTTCGGAAATAACTAATGCTGTGCAATATATCAAGGTATGGACGTCGATAAGTTTAGTTTCTTCGCTAAGATATTGGTTTAGAATATTTTGATTAAATAAATTAACAAGGTGAAAAAGTTTTGGTGTGTACCTAAGTTTGGGTAGTTTTGGTCGAGCTGTCGGGTCCATGCCTGAATATTGAGTGAGAACCGTTTTAAATTTATCGTGTATTTCTTGGATACGTGTGTCTGTGGACGGATTTTGATTTGTGTTGGCTAGCGTTTCTATTTCGTTTTCTAACATTATTGTTATACTTTCGGTTTGCGTGGAAGTATGCGTGATTTGTGAATATGCATGTGATTGAAGGAATGGTTGAGATTGTGTGATTGGTTGTGACTGAGTGAACGGTTGTGGTTGTTCTTGTAGGTTATACTCAGTTGTGTTTTGTGTTAATGCGATACTGGTGGTGCCTTCGATATTTTCTGGTTCTTCTAGTAGTTGTGTACGTACTTCTTCTTTTAACTGATCTATTATTTGTTGAGACAAGAGCTTGTTTCTTATTATTGTTCTTCTTTGATCTGAAATTCTCTGTTCTGTGACTGTAATCTCTGGGTATTGACGTGTGAAAAGTTCATGCAGTTGTTTTCTGTAGGTGGTCATGTCGGTCTCTAATTTAGTGATATAAAAGTAAGTTCGCATGATAAATAGGTTAACTTCTTTGCTCCATCTCATGCGAACTCTTGCTTTTCCAGCCTTGGTGGACGCGGGTAAAAAGGAACTAGCCTCCCGCGCAACATTCAAGGTCGGAGTGGGTGGAATTGAATTTAAACTACTAATATGAGGTGATGATAGTATGGGTGACGATGGTATGGATGGTGATGATGGTCGAGAAGGTGTGTAAGATACTGTGCTTGGACTGTACGGTTCTACAGGGGTGTTTGTCCTGTTCGTTAGTCTGTCACCATCGTCACTATTTTCGGCTGTAGCATCTTTGTCGGTGGGAGCCCGCCTGTTCAACTCCTCACCGCTGACGGTTCGCATGCTGAGACACTCAGCGTCAGCTCCAAGTGCGCCCCGGCGATCGCCCCCGGGCAGCGGTCCTATTCGTTTTCTTTTTGAACGTGTCTCCATTTTTAAGTGGGTTTCCAGAGCCACGTTAGCCACGCCAGTAATTTCTCATTCGTGTGTCCGCCCCCCACGTGATTAGATGGTCAATCAGGACGTGTGGTTGTTTAGGGGGCTTATTATTATTATTATTATATTATTATTGCGGATATTTTAAAATTTTATATTAACATTTTTATTTCCTTATTCTAAGAGATTTTTGTATAAAACGGTCTGAAGTTTGCACAAATTACGTAGGACGTCCACCGACCGGCCATGATTCATCGACCGTACTGCGGTTTTATAATTATGACTGACAAACTTAAATAAAAGTAAAATGTCTTTTTCAACACACTTGCTCATAAAATGGCTCTAATTTCACTACAGTTAGGCACATAATGACACCTATTATCAAACTGTGACTTTTTCATTACTATTATTCACTAGTGAGTTATAGAATTGGTTGAGTTGCTTTGTTCTTAGTGAGTTATAGGTTGTTTTTTGTTTGAGTTGCTTTGTTCTTAAAAACGATGATGATGGATGATGCTGGGTGATGATGGGTGATGATGGATGATGCTGGATGATGATGGATGATGATGATGGATGATGATGGATGACGATGGATGATGATGAATGATGATGATGGATGATGCTGGATGATGATGGGTGATCATGAGTGATGATGGATGATGATAGATGATGATGGATGACCATGGATGACGATGGATGATGATGGATGATGATGGATGATGATGGATGATGATGATGGATGATGATGGATGATGATGGATGACGATGGATGATGATGGATGATGATGATGGATGATGATGGATGATGATGATGATGATGATGGATGATGCTGGATGATGGTGGGTGATGATGAGTGATGATGGATGATGATGGATGATGATGGATGACGATGGATGATGATGGATGATGATGGATGACGATGGATGATGATGGATGATGATGATGGATGATGATGGATGACGATGGATGACGATGGATGATGATGGATGATGGATGATGATGGATGATGATGATGATGATGATGATGATGATTTAGTATTATTTTCTTCGCAAGTGTGTTGAAAAACGTCGTATGATACACGTGTGTATTGATGATTATCGTCCTCGGCTCTCTTAAGACCCTCGCCTGACGGCTCGGGTCTCAATGGCGCCTCAGCGATAATCACCAACGTTACACACTTGTACCATAATGTACTATTCCAAATGACTTTTAATGTAATCATAATCCTGTATTATCACGATCTGTATATAAATTTTGTTTCGAGTTTCCGCAATATCCTGGGTGTCCCGTCACTAGCGCAGCCCGCGCACGCCGCAAGACGTCGGTTATTGCCGCGGATAATTGCCGCTTTTACACGCACTCGGCAATTACATCCCTACCGCGCTATTATTGAAACTGTGTTGTATTGCCGCTGATGCTATCATCGCTCAAATAGAGCTATAAAGACCGAGAAACGATTTAAATGTTGGCAAAAATAACACGGCGCTTTTATTTTACTTACATTTACGAACACGCAACATTGTTATTCATACTTATGTATGGCTACATATTTCAATAGAAAGTTGTATTTGAAGTTTAAATTAATAAGTACCTACCTAAAGTTCATAATATTAAAATCAAACTCTGTTCACAATTTTATTTTATTTACCATTTTACCGCTGTGTAAACACACTACTGCACTGCTCGGAGGCATTTTAAAACCCCGCATTACGTTCATCACCAGACATTAGTGTTTGTGACGGGTGTTTCTAAACGGTGCCGGCGCTTGTTGAGATCAATTTGGTAGATACACGCTACATCTGCTTATTAAAAAAAAAATATTACCTGGACAATAACTTATAGATCATCCAATTTATTCTTCCCTAAAAACTTTTAGCCTGCAAAGCGGTTGGTACCAGTTAATTTATGTTCCGAAATTTAGTATTCAAGAGCTCTCAAAAATATGAGATATCTTAATGCCGTAGTTTCAACGTACGAGCATTAAACCACAATATTTATATTATAAAGAATCTATTATAATAATATACAGTAAAAAAAAAAAACTGTATTATTATTGCCGCGACCGCGCTCCTCCCGCGGTCGCGCCGGTCGCGCGTCATGTGCCGCACGTCATCTGTCGCGGTGACGCGCCGTCGCACCGTCATGTTTTGATCAGTTGCCGGAAAATCAACGTGCGGGCAACTAAGCCCACAACAGTTATTGGAAATAAATCCATTACAGCATTGCACAGACGTGGCCCAATTTTATGCAGTGTTTTGACAAATAATATTATAGAAATACAGATTATCTACTGATTTGAATAGAAAAGACACGTTTCCTGGACCTTATGATCTACCTGAGCCATGTCTTCAAGCAGAAAATGGTCTTAGCATCAATCCGTTCCATGAAGAAACTTGATCAGGTTTCCGTTATAATCGGTAATCAAAATTAATTATTATTCAATTAAAAGCTAGGAACTAGTGTTTTAATTATTGTCAACAATGATGTTGACAGACGCATTTCAAAAGCTCGATACTCGCGTGAGCATCGCGTCAATGTGTCGCGTGACCGCGGCTTATGTCGCGCTGTGATTGCGTACTGCGAAATTCATTACTAGTTCATTTACATCCCGATAATAATAGATGCCAGTTTATTATCATTATTGAATGGAATTTGCGATTCCTTACATTAATTTTATTCATTGGTAATTGTTCTCATTACCTGAACTGATAATATTGCGAAACAAAGCTTAGGTATAATATTGAATTCAAGGTAGTGCTCTCGTATGGCTTGCGGCATCACCAATAAGGGACTAAACAAGTTAAAACAGAGATGGCTATATTCTCTATTAATATTCTTCTAAAATCGATGTCACATATCAAGCTACCAATAACATAGGTTAACCAACTAAATTCGAACCTGAGTTTTTCAGTATCCATTTTCCAACTGAAAGCATTGTATCAACCAGTTTATTTTATTTTCCAATCCCGCAACGAAATAAAACGCTCGCAACTAATATGTTTGTGTCAGGACGCAAACGCGTGTAGCTGTCGGCCAAATGACTAAATACATTGTTCGATTGTTTATTTACGACGCGGCGTGTCGCGATGGCGCATGGCGGCGCGACAACGGCCGCGTGTCGTCTGCGCGTCACTCGCGCGTAGCCCGCTTCCGCGTGAAATTCACTTTGTATCCTGCAATATTAAATAGTTTAACTAAACTAACTTTTGTTGGACCCGCATGGATGGTGATTTTGTATACTGTGGATTTTTGCACCGGTGACGTATTAATCAAATAGGTTGATGCTTTCATAAATTGTTTGGTTATTACCTAGTCTGCGCCGTTTCTATGAGTCTGTATTAACTAGAATTATTTACGCCACTTTGGCGTCCTAATTTAAGCTTTCAAGTACGGTATATCAAGATCATCTTTACGCAATCAGTGTCTAAAAATCCTTTGTACTTTACAACAAAGATAATCCAAAGCGCTCCAACACAGATATGGCTCAAGGATCGTTCGAGATCGTGTTTGAGTTCTCTGAACATCTTAAGCTGACTTATTCGATGAAGTAGGAGAACAAATAGTGTAGTAATAAGACAAAACAAAGGCGGGCTTGCAAACATCCTAAACAAACGGTAGCCTGGGGGACCGCGGGGCCCAGGACCCGGTCGCGTGCCATGCGGCCGCACGGGTGGGCAGACGCGCGGTTGGGCAGCCGCGCGGATGTTCCGCACTCACTTCGGAACTGTGAGTAGTAATTTTAGCTTAGGACCTAAATAGTGTGGTGATGCAGTCTTTTTGCTTTATTACGTTTCGTGTTTCATCATTCATAGTGAGATACAATTTCAGGATCATGTTTTGTGCCAGTCGCTGTCAAATGTAACAAATAATGAGGTCGTCAATAAGCTAAAAGATAGCTTATTTAATGACATACTTGAGACAATAGAGCAAAGGACATTGTCCTTATTGCAGAGCTCCGAGGCAGACTTTATGAGACGTCATGTCTTTATACGTCACTCACTTATTTTAACGTACAGGGGACGCTACAAACCATGTACTTACATTTTATTCATTTTTGTCCTAATTCACCTCACTAATATTATTATAAAGTTTGGTCCTCAGGTTCAGACATAGTGAGACAAGATAAAACAGACTTTAATACCAATTATTCTTATGAAACATGTTCTTGGAAGACAAACACGATGAAATATAAAACATGTGCACCAAAACTTTCTTATCTCAATACAGCGACGTCAGAAACTAAAAGCTTAATAACGTAACTTCTCCATATTCAGTGCTGGCTAAGTTTAAAGTAGGCCTTATTAATTTTTCAACTGTTGGCTTTGGAGTCGGGAGATCTTCGCAAAGTTTACAGTAGCTTGTATCTTTTTAATACTTTCTGGCTTCGTGTGCTTTCGGTGAAGTTCGTAACAGTTCGGAGCACTCCAAAGATCAGAGCACTAAACGCTTCTGAACTATTAAATCAATCTCAATCAATTTTGTGAAGTTTTATTTTATCTAGGTGATACTTTATTCCTGTGGTGTTAAGAGTAGCAGTTAGGTGCTTAATATTTTTGTATAAAATAAAGAAGTAGGTACTTATTGCCGGTCAAGGTTTACAATTCTGAGTTTAGGACTCTCTAAAATAGACTACCTCTCGTGGCAAGATTCCTCCTAATGGATAACTTCAGGCTTTGCTCATCGTTGACGATGCTCCGCTACCGAGCTGACGTATTTACACTGGACATTAATAATATACCGGGTTTGTACTATTACATTGTAAACCTCAGATTAAACTTCATGAAATACGAGAGTAAAGACGTTTACAAAGACCTGAGGGGCAATTCTCGTAATTTTAAGAACGTTCACAGTCTGATCTCAGTGTCAGTCTGTCAAAATTTAACTCGAGTTTCCATACATTTTTGTCAAATTTTTGAAATTCGATTGTCGCCGAGATGATACTGCGAACGTTTTTGATTACGAGAATTGGCCTTCTGGTGTTTTAATAACATTTTGTACAAATTATTTCACAAACATAGTTATAGAATGTAAAAATATAAATAGGCAGGTATCAGTGATAAGAATCAGATAAAATGTATGTCGTATCATAATAAAATTACTGTCAGTCCAACGTAGTTAAACGGGGATGACCAGAATCCATCAATCTACCAGATGTCGATCGTTCGGAATACGGTAAAATCTATTAAACGTTGTTGTTTGATGGGCGGCGTACGAGCGGCGTACGGACGGATGATACGCCCGATCTGCTACCCACATCAAGCTGTGACAGAACTCAAACAAATACCACAAACAGTTTACACGAGCAAACAACTCCACGATCTATGACGCTTTGACGACCCTTCAACGATGAGATTTTTTTGTCAACATCAGGACCTTAGACATACACCAGCGCCTCAGACTTACAACAACCTTAACTCAAGTCCCATAGAGTCGGTAATCCAACAGCTTTGGAGTTTTGGTTTGGATGTTAAAGGTGGCAGTTGTTGAGGAGATGTTTGCATTGGATTTTACGGCGATACTGAGACAATTTTTGCTGTCAAATATTGCGGCGATCTCTCAGCGTGTTTATGTGTTTAGTAAGAGCTCCACTCTGTGGGTCTTCAGCTCAGGTGCAGTCAATTTGTGATGCAAACATACCGCGGCCTCAAATAGGACCGAATTTGGCTACGAAAATATTGCATTAGCGCCTTCAAAGGGTGTCAAATATACTTGTACCAGGTAAATTGACATGCTTGGATGGTGATGGCATTAATAGAACAGTATGAAATGAAAAGATTAAATTGGTTGCCTGTGACGATGTTTAGATTTCTGACCAGCTCGAAGCTTCTCGTCATCCTACTATAATAATAAAAACGTGAAACTTTGTATGTTTGGTTATAACAAACATCCAAACATCTCAATGTTTGTATGTTTGTTACTCAATCACGTTGAAATAGCTGAACGGGTTTCGATGAAATTTGGCATACATGTGGTTTATAACCTTGATTAACATATTCCTATAAGTGTGTACTTTCTATCCCGGTAGTACATTCCTGTGGAGTAATTTCTGAACTCCACGCGGGCGAAGTCGCTAGTTAGTAACAATAGTGCTTAGAATGACATGATAAAATAGCAAAACACAACTAGGAATAGAGGGGGGGGGGGAATATATTAGAGGATATAATCTTACAATACATATGTAGCGTTCCCTATATCTCGTCGCGGCTAGAAGGCCCATGATTATGTATTTACCGCAAGTCAAACTTCTGTAGTAAAGTTATGAGCTTTGCGTAACTAGTATGCAGATATGTCGTACACACACGCGATAATAACGTATTGGCATTTACACCGGGAATGTGAGGCATTCTGGGCTAGTAGGCTATGCACGCAATATGAAGCAGCGGTCGGTTCTACATGTAGTACTTACTCTAACGAATGTATGCTATTCCTTACTTCGAAAGGTCTCTCACATCTTTTAGTTACTGTGGTAATTGAAAATATACCTACATTATGGCAGATACAAAGTAAGCAAAAGAGAATCTGCCTCAAATCCGAAGATTTTCAATCACGTCGTTCACTTCCCTTAATTTTAATACGGTTTTACGTTGCTCTATCGCTAAAATGAGTGGTCAAAAGGTAAATATACATTACTAGCTTTTACCAGTGGTTTCGCCCGCGCGGAACTTTCATCCACTATTTAACTCCCTTAGGGGTTGAATTTAGTTAAATCCTTCCTTACTCCTTGTCTACATTTTAAAGGGAACCTCTGCGCAAAATTTTAGCTTTCTAGGTCCAAGGGTTAGGCTGGGCGTTGATGAGTCAGTTAGTCAGGACTTTTTCTTTTATTTTTGGTTCTTATTGGACGTAACTTTATACGTTTTTTTAGCCACCCCTCGGGGTATTTAAAATGTTTTTATTTTGTCGGTTTTTTTAAATGGAGTATACTATTTAATATATCTATAAATAATTCTAACTAGTTAAACTAAAGCATTTCTATCAGCTACAGTAATATCTTAGCCACCTCCGCCATTTGTGAGCGAATCTCAAAGGAATATTGCTTATTAAGATTTAAGAAGCAACTTTTAAACTTGAAAATTAATTATCTGCGAATGAATTTCCTCTGTATTATGTACTTAATTGTTTTTGGATGTTGTTGGGAGTTTGTTTCGCTCTATTTTGTTAACGTCGGAGTCGGGAGTGTTTGATGTTGTGACTTTCTGCCGGAGGGCACGTTCGCCTGACGTATCGTAGCGTCTTCAGCTTATGAATTTGTGGGAAGTTATTGAGGTTTAAAATATGTATGTTTGTTGTTGTAAGATCAAATGTTATATTAAGCTGCATGACATGTTAAGTCTCAGTCTTCTTATTTTTTTTACCGTTTTGGTATTAGAATTCTCGATAATAACAAAATAGAATCACATCCGCCTTAGTTTGGATTAAGATTCGATACCAGAAGTGCAACTATATGTACAAAACTTGAATATTAGCAACAAGTACTTCGTAGACAGACACAGTCTAACTACCCACATTAAAGTCGGCAATAAATAGGAAGACAACACACTCAGAACTCCAACAAAGTACTTACACATTACTTCAACAGTCGAAATCCCCAAAAATGCACATTCAACAGTTTTCGCGTCATTTTCTGTGAGGCCTTCGTAACGAAGAGTCCTTGCCTTTGACTTTACCAACATAACCTTACCACCCCCACACTCAATAATCACTCATAACGTAATACTGTTAAAGAGCATACCGGCGGCACGGTGAAGGTGGTTTTGGTAAGTTCACAATCGTCGCGGCCGAGAGAGGCAGAGCGGTAAGGAAATGTTGCCATCAAGTATTGTACAGACGGAAAACGTTGGAAAATATATATATTATGTACTTACCAAAGCATTTTATTTAACGTTTGAGGGAGCCTTTAAGATGTTAATATGTAGGTTTTGAATGAGCAATTTAAATATTCGGGTACTTAGCGTGGAGGTAGTCAGCTGTGTATCGATTATATTAGATAATGCTGATTTTCAAAATCTACCTAGGTCTCCTGACGCAGGATGCAGCTTAGTACCTACCCGTACTTCGTATGGATCAACGGCCTATCTGACTTCCACGACCCAGTTAGGTAACACGATATCACTTGGTGAGACTGATTGTTAGAGTTTCGGCCTAATTCTTCTCAAGTCGTCCGTAAGGACTGTTAAAGATTTACGAATGGCAGCCGGAACCAACTGCTTAACGTAATATCGTTATGAAAAAATGGTCATCCATCTACGGACCGACCTCGGTAAGCATTGTATATTCTTTTATCGACACGTGGGGCTGTTATAGCCACACCCCATCTTGTAGAAGTGTGGACGAAACTAATGTTTCTACTGAGATATTGATTTGAATATCAAAATGCACAAAAGCATATACAGGAAAAGTTTTTATCCAGTGCGCAAATTGTAACCATGGATTCAGCATATCACAGCCCTAGCGCAGAAATTTTTCACCGGATACACAAAAAAAAAAATTGCACTTTTCTATGAAACAGCTTATTTTTTTTTGTATAACCGACGAAAAATTTCTGTGCTAGGGGAATGATATGCTTAATTCATGGTTACAATTTGCGCACTGGATAAAAACTTACCCTGTATTATGATATCATTTTTTTTAGTTTGCTCCACACTCTATAATACCTACACAATTACGACGAGGCAAAGAGGAAGGTTATTATTTGGACCGGTATATGTTCATCTGTCTCCTCATAATTTCTAAAGTACTTAATCATAACTTGATAAATGAGGTATCGATGGAAGTGCCTTGTCGTCCGCGGGTGGCCCTAACAAAATAATACATTCTTATAGAAGTACGCTTAAGCTTTGGGGCAAAGTGGCATATTATGGTTACAGCAATCCTCTGAAAATCGCTATGAATATGTCTTAAATACATGAATAAATATTACGAGGTTGTTTTAGTTTTGGAACTTACTTTTAAACATTTTTTTTTACCTTTCTTGTTAAAATTCAAAGGTAAGCCCATGCACCTATTACACGTGTTTGTGTCCACCAGACCATAAAGGTACCACTAAAAGGCAAGGTCATTCCCCATTAATTTGGTGTACTCGCTAGTAGTTAAACTTACTAATTAGCTAATTCTCATTAGCTTACCTGTGATCATTAACCACTTCAGCCAACTAGCTAACCCAGTTAGCGCAACATAAACGAGTTTTAAATTTAGCGCAGTTGTAGCGCTAGTTAGACTGGAGAGCGAGTTCACAGTGACCACTTTGTTTTGTTAAAAGTCCTTTAATATGCTATGATGAATGTTGAAAGGCTATTGGACTAAGATTAGATTTCAAACTGACATCAGCGAAGACTAGTCTCTCTTGTATACACAAACTTACTTTAACACGTAACATTTATTTTTCTTTGCACCATTGAAAAATCCATCCTAATGCTAATAAGGGTCTGAACACAAACTATTAACTTAATTCTACGCCTGACTCCGCTTCTCAACATGAAAAATTCACGCCAAGTGCGCAACCCACATTAAGTTTTAATTCAATAACGCGCCGATGGACTAGGCCTGCTTGTAATTTGTAAGATTAAGTCATTCCCGGGCTCGTCCCGGGGCGTCCCGGGCCGTAAGCCGGGACTTATGGACCGCGGCCCGGACGCCACTCTTAGGACCACTTACAAATTAATTCAACAAGGTACTGTAGCCTCCTGTGATTTGCATACATTCTGCGGCAAGTGTTTAAGATTGGTCTTCACGTAATCCGCTCGTAAACTTCCGAAGTAAATATTGACTGAGCTGTTGTCGATGACCGCACCCATTTGCTGGAATTAGGATCGGGTTTGGCTCACTGTTTGCTGTCTCCGCCATAGTTTCGTTGCGTGTACTGTCCTTCCCATTATGTTATATTTATATTTTTCCACGAAAGTTGTGATATAATATACTAACGGAAATTAGGAGGCGAACTTGTAGGGGAGACGTAGTGTGTTATCATTACTTGCGTTATTTCCATGTGCAGATATTGTAACACATATTTCATGTTCTTACTTGTTTCCTTGTAATTTCATCGCAGCTACTAAGGTTTTGTCTAAAACAACTCTTAAAACAAATTTATTAAACCGAACGAACTCTGTTTAGAGAATATTTATTACTGACAGACTTAATAACATTAAAGTCACAGTGACTTTCCAAAATGTCCTAAAAGGAGACTCCCAAACAATTAGGGTGGCACCCAATTAGCAGTCATTTACGCGCTGCTCATAAAACAAGCGCAACGAGAGAAGAGACCGCCAAGTCATGACGTGCACGTCTCGTCACGTCACGTCACCTCGCGTCACCACGAGTAATGATCCCACTTGATCCGTCGCTGTGCTTTGTGTAATTAATAACGAAATTAATTACTGTAATAGCCGCTCGTATACGCGACATTTTGTTATTTCGCTAATTACCGATATTACACGGCCATGTTCGAGTGCCAGCAACTTCATTACCGATAGTGCCGTTGTGTTAGAGCGAAGTACCCGCAGTCAATATTTAAGCAGCATCATTAAAATATTAAATTACACTGCTGTAATTACGACTAACGAGTATGTAAAATCGTTATTTTAATTGCTGCATTTATCCGTTTTGTTTTGATTTCGCGTTAAATTGAATTTTTGAAAAAATATTTAGGCCGTAATTATGTAGGTAATTAGTAGGTGATTAAAAACCGGTTGGTAGATTGAGTTACTAGCCATGTTGCTTACAAAATATCCATTTATGTATTCTACTACTTTTATTAAACTTTTTTATTTTTATGAAACTTGCAAATGCAAGTAGGAGAAAATTCTCAACGATAATAAGGCAGTGCATTCATATTCATTTATTCATCAAATATAAGCTAACAGTGTAAACCAAATCGCTTATATCTACGTATGCTAATTCTACAAAATTACATTAAAATTTAATTAAAACTTCTTAGACTAAACAAAAAAAACCTTATACATAACACCAGAACTATGTAATAATTTCTTCATATTTAAATAAATATACACAAATTTAGCGATTCTCCATTGAGAGTCAAAAAATAAATCTTCTGGTTATTGTAACAAAATAATATATGTAACTTAGCACAATAACTTGACCGCGCCACACAATTAGCGAGAGCTCACAATGAAACAAAACACGCCTATTCTGCTCCTTTATGTTATAGTATGTGTTAGTGTTCCTAGCTTTGTGGAGGTTTAAATGCCTTTGTACCCACACCGGACCTTCGCAGGCGGATTTCCGGAAGCCCTTAGGTAGATTTTCTTCTGTCTAAGATAAAATAGATTGAAGGTAAAAGACAAGAAAGGTTGACCCGTTACAATGATTGAAAAACATTGTAAATTAATCGTGATTATTTCATTATTACTGAACTAAAAAAATACAGAAACGCTAATGAGCAGCAATTAATAATAAATTGTGTTCAATTCAAGTAACAAGAATCATATACAGACATACATAAAGTATACAGACCGGATAACAGACAGACAGACAAATCCGCAATCGCAAGCTGCACTCTGCGCACCAGAGACGCGCACTGCTTGCGCATCGTCGCGTGAATGCTGTCGGTGCGCGCCTCCGCGAACATGCCCGAGGCGCTGCAGTGGCGGGGCAGCCTCAACACCGTCCTGAACGCGTTATTGAACTGGACGCGGAGGGCGCTGTTTGCCGCACGACTATACTTTGCCCATAGGCTGCACGTGTAGAGCCACGTATGCCTATTTACATTATGCTCTAAAGAGCGTTATTTTTTCTCCCTCGAACAACGCACAAACCTACGCGCTATCATACTATCTCTGACTGACAATGCCCTCCGCTCCCGCTTAATGTCAGTATCGTCTTTTAGGTCAGCTGTAACAATGTGACCCAAACTGTTCCACTTTCTCAAGCGGTGCATTAATTATACAGGGGGTAGACTATTCACACTTCCAAGATTAGCACCGAACACCACGAATTTACTCTAACCTGCATTATATTTCAACCCATGGTTGGAGGCATACTCTTCGCAGGACCTCATCAATGTCCTAAGACCACAGACCGATGCGCTCAACAGAACCGTGTTATCAGTGTAGCTCAAATTATTGACGCATACTCTATCCACATGGTAATCAACATGCTGGCTGCTGAGCCCAACGATCAGGGCGATCACATAGAGGTTGAAGAGCGCGGGAGAGGTCAACCCTCTTGTCTCACCTTGCACTCCAATCTATGAGGTTCCGACATTACACCTGCCTATATGACGTTATTGATTTGGTGACTTAATTGAGAGTTCTGGTGGTAACCCGATACTCTCAAGTTTCTCCCACAGCATGTTAAAAGGCGATCGAAGGCCTTGGAAAGATCCACAAACTACGCGTACACAGGAGTTTTGCAATCCGTATAATATCTGACGAGTTGACGACATGCTTAAGACTCAGAATCGCAGCTTCAGTGGACAGTTTGGGCCGAAACCCAAACTGATTGTCATGCAGCTTTGCAGATTGTATTTATCTAGCTGATTATTAAGCAAGCCGTCAAACACTTTTGCTACAATCGTTGCACTTTCCCATATTGTCTTGTCAGAGACTTCGCAAAATGAAATGCTGGGCTATTACAAGTAATTGAGTTATTTTTAATACAATTTGGTACACGTCTGCCTAACCATTTTTAAATAAAAGCGTGACGTTTGACTTGAAACGTCTTGTATTTCGGTCGATAGGACTTTGAATACAACGCACCTTTAAAATTAAAGAGACCTAATGCGAAATTAGTCAGAAGCAAAATAGGTCTCTATAATTCCGAATTATAGAGACCTATTTGGCTTCCAGCTAATTTCGCATTATGTCTCTTTAATTTTAAAGGTGCGACAAGTTTGATGTACAGTAGCCTCCACTAATGGTGCCCCAATCTCAAAAAGCAATAGATTGACACTTCGCTTTAACTTACGACCTTCTTATAATAAGCAATTTCTATAGGCTATAATACTATAGACACACACACTCTCATACGTTTACAAATGAATGTATTTCCTAAATTCAACCGTTAAAGCAAATGGCATGATAGCTGAGCGGTTACCGCACTTGATTATCGCGTTTGAGCGCAGCGAGTCGCGGTTTCGAATCCCACTCGCTGTGTGATAGTCTTTTTATTGTTTTAAAAATCACTTTTGAGTATAGTTTCTTGTTCTGTTCGTCGTATTCACTAAACTCGTAAAACTTTATCATTATACCCACAGAAACCTAAATAAATTTAAATGATTTACGACTCATTCACCGCGACTTATAGAACGGTGTTGGTTGATATTGTGTGCTAGTGACGTGTGTTTCATCTATTAGCGTTCTTCTAATTCATTTTAAAATGTAAGCAAATTTAGATACAGAAATGAAAGCGAATATTATTGCGCTGCATAAAAGTGGACCTAATACCTATATCACAAATACCTATGTGATGAAACCGGACTGAGTGTGAGTATTATGATTTAAATATATATTAAACATTTATTTAATTAAAGTGTAACTGCTGATCCTTGTAGTTATTTTTAAACGTTTTATAAATATCACAATGTCTAAATAGAATAAAAATATAAAATTTCAATGTAAATTTATTTCCTAGATTATAGAACGATGAAAATAACAATAAACTTAATATCTATGTGAAATTGCCCTTTTAAATAATTTTGTTTCTAAATAGTAGGTAATACATAAAGTGTGTATTTTGCTTAGTAGCCTAACAGTACCCCTTTTTTGTTTTAGTGAAATACTGTGAGTCGGTGGGTGAAAAGATATGAGGAAGGCGGTAGCCTTGCCCGTGGAAAGCAAAGTGGAAGACCCCAGCTCCTATAACAGGCACACGTTCAGCGAATATGAAACAAGTGGTTTCAAAACGACAAGACATTTTGCCGAATTATTCGACACATCTTTACGAACCGTGCGCCGTGCACTCCACGCAGAAGGTTCGCATCATCGAAAACCAGCTCGAGAATCAGATCAAAAAACATAGTTAACGGAAAAAACATTAACATTAAGTTATAAATTACAAATATTTATTTATTTTAGTAATATTCAAATAATATTTTGTCTTATCCGTAATCTGGATTATTTTGAGGTTTAGTTTCAATCTTCTTTTCGGAATGAAAATGAACACTTAAGCTATAACCTCTTTTAGTCCTATTAAATACGATTTATTAACTTTGAGGTTGGAGTTAGAACGAACTCACTCGCAGTAGAATAAAAGTAGTACTACTGAGTCATTGTATTCTGACAACTTGTCTGCATTTGTTACTTTTACGTGGGTAGGTTTTTGTAGAATATTGTGATTTATTTAGAGTACCGACACACAGTAGTAATCAGCACAATATTATTATATTACTAAGATACAATAGCCCGATTTTCATAGTTCACCAACTAGCTTATTTACTTCAATAAATTGTTCTTTATGAGAAAATAAACTGTTTTAACAAGAAGTTATTATTAGTTATTTTTTTACATTTTTCATGAAGTTATAACGAATAAACATTTTTTAATCATTTATTATTGTTAAACCTTTATTTAAATAACAATACGAGTAATAATAAAAAAATGTTGCATTATTATTCTGGTATATTAATAAATCGAATAATAAAAGAACAGATGAAGATGATTGTTGAAAAGAAAAATTAAAGCTTCATCGCGAGATTTGAACCCAGACCTATTGGTTTCTTAATCCAAGACGATACGCTGCACGCTACCGGAACTCAAATTATACAAGTAAATTTTAGCAATGGTATGAACCGACCAAGGTCATGTCTGTCGTCGCCGACGGACGGTATGTATAAAATACAGAGAGTAACGCCAGTGTGTGAGTGCAGCGGTGAGTTTTGTGTTAATACATCACTTATACACACAGCTGTAGGTACGGCCTGGACCGCCACTTCATAGCAATATAGCCCTTAATATGCGACTGCATTAGTGAATCTTGATAGTACTTGACCAAATGTAGTTCAAGAAAATTTTTATCGGCAACTGCAACCTTGTCGCGGTTTTCAGTAGATAATACAGCGACTCTAAACTCAACTGCTCGGATGTATTTAATCGTCGACGGATGCCAGCCATGAGCAGGGGCAAAGGATATAGATATCTTCTTTACGCTACCGATCAACCAAAGCAAGGGCCGACCGAAGAGAGGCTCGCCTCGCCAAGGTTGCCCTTTATACAGATACGAAATGCAGGATAATACGACATTGTGTTACAAGTTATTAATATTCTGGTTGACGTTGACATGGTGCAAACACTACCTTGTCAGTTAGACGACGACTATGCAATATGTTATAAATTAAGCGGTCACTCATTCACAAGTCTACGTACTTGAGCGGGGCTGTAGACAAAGGAAAGAAAAGAAAGATGCAATATTTCACCAAAAAACCTTTATAATCAACACATTTGAATAGAGCAGGAATGTTGTAGAGGCCGAGTGCCAGTCTCCAGCATATCTACGGCTGAGGTGGAAGAGACAGCTGTCGTAAAACTTGACTGTAAACGAGCCCCACAGTCACAGATCAGCAACGTTCAACAGCATAAAATACAGGTGTGAAATGAGTCAGAATGTGTGATAGATATCGCTTGAGATAAGACATTTCACGTACTCTACTGCAGCTGCCTTCGTGATACAGCCTACCCGATTTCAATCCTCATTTCGTGAAATATTACGTCGACTGTTTCAATTATTACTTTTTCAAATTTCCCTCATTATAATGTTTAATTCAGTAAATCTACTTATGGAACACGTTGTTATTGTTAACTTGCGTGCTTATTGAGTTCGTACGGAGCGGGTCTCCGGTAAGAATTCTTTGTTGGGAATATTGTTCAACTTTGCTGTTTTAATGTATTTTGATTGAATTAACTTCTGAAAGTGGTGTTTGAATTGATGTATAAGCTTAACATTCTTATTTTGTCTGGAAAAATATGACATTCGTCTACTATGAGTAAAGAAGTACCTACTTTTAATATAAGAGCATGAAAGATTTCTAGTGTAACTAATTTTCATAAGAAGAAACTAATAATTTTAGAGGAATTTCACAACAGACCGAATTTCTTTGTAAGTTTAATTATAGATTTTAATTTATAATTAATTAACCTCATTATTATTTTCATTTCGTAAAGGAGCAAAAATATATAGATAAGAATTTACGTAGATTTTTCGCAATATCACGTAACAAGGACAGACTCGCATCCCTCACTTTGTGTTTAAACAATTATATGGAGCGAATGAAAAAACGCGCGGTTTATAATTAAATTCCATGATGGCCGACGTGAGCAAATTATAAACTTCTGTGTAATTGTATTTTTAGCGTTGTTGGTTTTTAATATATATATTAAACGTTATATTTTTTTCGCTGGGTTTTTAGGCAGGCTAGGCAGCATTCCTTCCGAGTAATTTTTTGGTGTTCTATGTTTCCAGGAACTCAAAACTTTTCATTGTATAATATTCAAGCGTTATGTGAAAGTTGATACGAGCCTGAGTCATAATTAGCACCTATCGATAGTGAAATCCCACTTACGTTCGGTTGGGAAATAAAAGGGCTACAATTTTTATTTTGCACGCCGTATAAATCTTTCATGAATCAATTTTCCCATATTGTAAAAATTGACAATGAAATATTTATGGAAAGGGTAACGAACTATGCAATTCTGTGCACAATTTGAAAGTCAAAATTCCTGCAATGCATTTCCGTCCCCAGCCATTCAACTGACACTTAATACGTTCATACATAACCTCACGCCTTCTTCCCATGGGGGTAGGCAAAAACCAAACAGCCCAACCTGCTACGATCCTTAAAAACTCGTTTACGTTCATATGGTTATACATGCATGCCGGTTGCGAGTACTACGCATTATAATACATATAATATTTATACTTAATATATAAAGAGGAAAGATTTGATTGTTTGTTTGTTTATTTGCATTGAATAGGCTCCGAAACTACTGAACCGATTTGAAAAAATATTTCGCTGTTAGGAAGCTACACTATCCCCGGATGACATAGGCTATATTTTATCCCCCACGGGAACGGGAACTACGAGGGTGAAACCGCGGAGCGCTGCTGGTGTGTATATATATGTCCTTCGAAGGTGTCCGCTACCGACGTGTATTACATGCATAAATACACATCAGTATAATATAATACTTTCATTGAAGGCTAGTAAGTCAGTGATCTATGCAGTTCAAGCTCGATTTATATTCTAAGAGACAAGTTAATTGGCTGCGCCGCGCGTTGATGTCCGGGCCGCAGCGCTGACGTCCGGGCCACAGCGCTGACGTCTGGCTCGTAATGTTCTTATACCTATGTTGTTGGCTTTGTGCAGCGCTCGTTAGCGGCTCCCACTTCCCACTCGATGATGAAGTTCCGAAGGACCATTGCGTTCAATAAATCGATGCAGTCGAAAGAGGTAAATTTGTATTATAAGACCAATATCACGTCAACGTTGTTCTTTTCGTAGTATTTGTTGTTGAATCTGAGAGTTATTTTTATTTGTGGTCAGCCTTCTTAGAACCTTACTAGTGATGACTGAGTAGATTCTCGCCCTAACACACGTTTTACCGCAATTATTTTCTGTTATATAAAATCGAATGGGTACGTTTTTATTATTTATTTGAAGGTTGCAAGGAAAATTTAGGCACAAATAAAAACGTTTACTTAAAATATGACTAGTGATATACCTAGTAAAAAAATTCAAAACTAAATTATAGAAGTAGATCAATAAAGAGGAGGCATAAAGTAATTTGATTTATAAAATGCAGGCTAATGTGGCCTTGTATAATAAAATGGTATTTCTGTCTGTATCCTGCATCGTTTACCTAGTTCCTGTACGTCCGAGTTATGGCGAGTGCGGGACTTTACTTTGACGTATTTATTTCATTATTTGACAAAAAAAAAAGGATTTACTATGCTAGTGTGAACACCAAAGAAAAAGAGATTTAAAGTGAAATTAGCTTGAAATGCACTCAAGCACGTAACATCGAAATGCATTTCAAGTCCACCACAGGGCGCAGTCTTCTAAGCCGCGATTCCATCAATTGAGTTATCGGGAATTCTAGACTAATATGTATTTAAACATTTAATTCCTACGACTCACTGATTCTTTAGAAGTTACGCTTGGGCAACCATTTATGGTTAGGCGAGAGAAGTGAAGGTTTCTCTGGAACTTTAATAATATCGAATAGAAAAGAGACATCATTGAAGAATTCACGGACAAAAACAATAGGTAGGATCCCAATTCAAAGAAATATATGTAGATGTAAGTAAGTAGATAAATAAATAAATAAAAAATAGAGTCTGTCTATTGAAAGCTGAGAGTGAAAAAGAGCGGCAAATTTAAAAAAAATAGGTCGTGTATCCCCAGATCAACTAGGATAAAACGTATTTGATACTTGAATATTTTTATAAGTACAGAATATTTATGTTTGTTTATTACAGAATTATAGGGAATCATAATGCAAAAAATTGTGTGAATAAGCGTTTATGATCTTTTGGTTGTTATAAGTCGCATAGTCCGCTGGATGCGAGAAGCACAGAACCGGTCGAAGTGGCGAAGCTTGGGGGAGTCCTATGTCCAGCAGTGGACGTCTTTCGGCTGAAATGATGAAGTCGCATTGAAACCGTTTAATATTACACAATAATGATATGTACGTCATATTTTTTAAATATTTGATTAGATGCATATCCTAATTCTATGCATTAATTAATAGGTACTATGTTTTCTTCTATGAAGATTTCCATAGCATAAAACCTAGGAAACTGGATTACAAAAATAATAACATAGATTTTTATACAAATATGAAGTTTAATACAGAACAATATTCAAAAAAAGTTACGAATCATAATCGAAGTCTGATTCGAGGAATTCAATGTCACCAAAGGCATCTTCACTGTCATCCTCACTGTCACTGTCATCACCTACGTTAATAATAAACGGTTCTATTTCATTCTCTAGTATTCTGTCCTTTTTTTTATACTCATTTTCAACACGAATGACATGCTCTGTACATTTTTTCCACTCGTTTGGAGATATACTAGAAAATGATTCTGTAATTAGTTTTTCCATTTCTTTAGCTGGTACTCCTATATTTTTGCTAGCTATTCTGCGTTTAGCTAAACTCCATATCATCTCAATTGGGTTCAGATCACAATGATATGGAGGTAGTTTTAAAACTTCATGGCCATGTTGTTTAAGAAGCTCTTCGGCTTCATACTGGGGTGTGGGTTTGTTCTCATTTACCAGGCAAAGGAGCTCAGCCTTTGAGTAACAATCTTCATATGGAATTCTATTAATTGCCAACCAGTTTTGAATTTCAATTTTTCGGTTTTGAATCGAGGGTGGCTTGTTGATTTGCTTGACGTGGTAACTAGCATTATCCATTATTACCACACTGTTTTGTGGTAAATTTGGTATCAGTTTTTCTTGCAGCCATTTCATAAAATTTGAGGCATTCATGTCATGATGGTAATCAGCCAGCTTAGATTTTGTACTAAATGTCAAGAATGCATTTGGTATGAAACCATGTTCAGATCCTGCATGAACCACTATAAACCTTTTTCCCATTGAAATCTTGTCTGTAACACCACTGACCGAAGGCCCTTGCCACGATTTGTTGACTTTATAATGTTGATGGACATAAGTCTCATCTAAAAATATAAGTGGCCTGTTTTCATTTCGCTTCAGAGCAATTGTTCTCAAATATTTGTGTCTCCAAGCTGCTATATCATGGCGTTCAGTGAGAACAGATCTCTCGTTTCTATTTTTCTTAAATTCAAAACCATTTCTAAATAATATCTGCCTTAGTGTTTCCATACAACCCGAAAATTGAATTGATTCCCGGAGGTCTACTAATAATGTTCTCAGAGTTGGTACTTGTTTTTTAACTATGTAAAACTCATTGACTTTGTTTCTTATAGCATTCATATCAAAGCTATCTAAATTGGAAACAGTAGGCTTGTGTGGGCGTTTTTTCCCTGGAGTGTGCCATACTTCATTATTTAATGAACCTTCTTTTTTCACACGCCACAGAGTGCTCATACTAACACCTGAAACCAAAGAAGATACAATAACGCAGATCTTTCTTGTCTGTCTGCACATCATAACTTGTGCTACTAGATCAACAAACCATCATACAAAAGAAGACTTACACTGTGCCTTTGCCCAAAATGTATAAATATACAACATTCATACAATCAGAAATAGGTAATAAGATACACTTGAATACTGACCAGTCTTATAAGAGATTTTTTCAAGGTATTGTGTTTCAGATTTTACTAAATCATTTTCTTGCAAGGCCTTCAATTTATCAATTGAAGTACGGATTGCGTAAAGCTTCTTCGGATCAATAATGCATTCGTCTGCAAAAGACACATGATGAATGTTACAAACATTTTATTGATGCCACGCGATTTCTCATCGCTATATTTAATTATGATTCCACATTTAATACTGTTATATTAACAGACCAGTCTAATAAATATGAATCCTGTTTCCATAGTATCAAAACCAATTCAATAGCTTACCAGTAGTTTCCGAAATTATTGTAAACAATTGTACTTTTTCTTGAAACGCAGCCTCGCGATCGCTTTTCACTCGGTTATAATTATTTATCATAGTGTATAGCAACTTTCTCGCACTGCTTCTTAAAGTTTTAGGCATTGTTTTATTTGAAATACGGCACAATAATACACAAATTGGTATCGTAAGAGGTTATATAAACAACAACAGTGACATACGCAGCAGTGTTGTCAATTTCTGAAAACACGAAAAATTCACTGTCAGCTTTCATTAGACAGACTCTACATGATTACTTTTAGACGTGACCTAAAAAAAATCTAACCGTACGGAATATCGTCGTCACAAACTTTTCAGATAACTCACCCACATATTTTTTACGACTGCCAGGTAAAACACCTCGGTCTCAGTATACTTTTGCAAGTACATCATCAAACAAGAAGTTGCTGGGTAACTCATTGCACCCTTTACTTAGAACGAACCGTCAGTAGTAACTCGAAGGGTCGGTGTTGGTAGGACTAAGGCTCTGCATTCACATTGATACGAGTTATGTCCTCCCTTGCTTTAAGGAACAGAACTTATAACAACATCTAGGAGAATACTTTTTGTGATTTTGTAAAAGTTTGGTTTTTATATTTTACATCGAACAGATTTCAGTAAGTTATAGATGTAAGATATAAGTATAGAAAAGTTAAGCTGAGCAGTTTTTTAATAAGACAAGTACTTGCACTTTGTTTCCTTTTTGCTCTTTCTTCACTGTTCTCTACTTTTAAAAATAAACTCCTTAGTCTCAGTTTTCATGTATTATTCAAATATTCCAAAGATAGTTGAAATTCCTCCAAACTTGTCTATGTAAGAATAATGTTACGAATCTCATAAGATTAGTGAAGCAACTCCGTTCAGTTTACTGACAGAGTTCGACTCGACAGCTGTTCCACTTAATTACGACTACATCCTGTACACTTTGGTGCTTAAAAGTACAGGAGCTTAAGCAGTTCTTTAATGTTGTAGAAAATATTCAAGGTTTTTTATATACTACCTTGTGTAATATGTATAACTATATTGTGACATTTAAGTGGATATAAATAATGTTGCAAAATTTTACACAGTGTGCAATTTTTTCGGCTTAGTGATAGGTATCTCACCGAAAATAAAAAGGTACGGTCCTGATCTTCAGGGGCTGGTAATGATGTTGGTGAAAATGTATTCGTTGGATAGACCAATTTCACTAAACATTGGATCCAGATGAATAGCATAGAAGAGTTTTATTAATCCGTGTTGAAAATGGAATAAAACCTTATCTACTACGGGTGCAATTAACATTGGATCACTATCTCCTATTTAATTAGAAATGTAATTAACATCCTTTGAAAGTGAATCGTTGAGCCGCAGTTTGATATGGTGGCATTTAAAATTGGAGCCATTTGCAGCTCGCATTTATTGATGACCAAATTGTCGCTCGGACGCTCGACAAATATAGGAAAAATGGAAAAGACATATTGCTGTGTTTCATCTATGCTGCCGAATTTAAACTTTATTCGGTAGTGTTAAAGCTGGTTTTGGGGTGTCGAATTACTTAATAATGGTAGAAAGATTGGCAAAGTTTGTTGACACGGTTGAGTTGATGTGTAATCTCGTCTGGAGCATTCGTTTTGTGAACACGCGGCGCGGGCGGCTCCAGTGGGTGACGGAATGGAAGATGGCTTTTTATTATCGCTCCTCGTTTTGTTCGGAACAACACATCGGTTTGAGATCGCGGCTCAAAGGACCGAAGTACAGAGTCAAAGCGTATTACAGCAATTAAAAGTATTAGGATTATAGAGCGGTTTTCTTAAAGATTGCAGTAATTAAAGTTTTAATTCGTAGCTGTTCTCGACATGAATGCTCGTGAAATACTGAGAACTACTTATTTGGTTGGAGGATATTTTAGGACTAAAGCCAACTTTGGACAAAGTTCAAATGAGTGTATGTCAGTGCTCCGGGGAGGCGGCGGGCCTCCTTGTCGGTTTACCGCCATGGGATCTGGAGGCGAAGGTCCTCGCGCACATCTGGTAGTGGCGCGAGGAGGCCAAACTCCGGAGCGTAACTCCGCTGCCGCGAGAAATCCCGGCACAGCGGACAGAGCTCCGGCGGGATCTCATGGCAACATGGAGAGTGCGATTGTCGCAACCCAGTGCTGGGCACGCCACAATTGCGGCGGTAAATCCCCTCTTTAAGTAGTGGCTTGAAAGGCGGCATGACGTCCTCACCTTCCGCATGACACAGGTCCTCACCGGTCACGGCTGTTTCGGGAGGTTCTTGTTTCGCATAAGGCGGGAGGAAACGCCCAGGTGTTTCCACTGCGAAGATCGCCCTGAGAGCACGGTGGAGCATATAGTGGAGGTCTGCCAAGCTTGGGCGGAGCACCGCCGTGTCCTCGTGGAGGCGATCGGCGGTGGCGATCTCTCGTGTCCGGCCCTGGTCCAGGCCATGGTACGGAGCGAGAGGGCATGGGTACCCGACACCTCCTTCAGCGAAGCAGTGATGCTCGCGAAGAGGGAGGTGGCGCACGTGAGGGAGAGGCAGCATATGCGCCCTCACGGCCTTAACCGCCGCAGGAAATGCCATGGGCGTCGGGAATCTCAGGCTGATTTCCGGCCACCGTAGGCGTGGGCTTACGGACGGCGAGTAATGGGTAGCTCGCTGTCCGGTAAGGACCATGCCCAGGTCGACGGCGCGTTGTGGTCCACGCGCCTGAAACAGATGTCAGCACAAAATGATGGGGCCCGCAAGGGCCGATGCCTGCCAGGGGTGCGGGTTTGTTCGAAAGAGATAACGCCGCCCCTGGCATACAGGCGGCTACTAAGGGATCACGGTGGGTTTTAGTCAGTAAAAGTCTGACACACCCTCCTGCTCCCCCCAGAGCGGGAGAAGCTATTTGACGATTTCGCACTTTGTGATTTGCGACTTCTGTGGGGACATCTTACTGCATTTAATGCCATCTTTTTAACCTTTACTCTACTATGTTAGGGTAGGCTTCCAGTCTCACCGGATGCAGCTAAATATCAGTATTGTACATGAAGCGACTGCCTATCTGCCCTCCACAACCTGGTACGGGTTGTCAAACTTTCGGGCTTCTGACGTTCCGTAACGACTTACAAAGATCCACGGATGACAGCCGGGACCAGCAGCTTAATGTGCTTAATGTGCTTTCCGAGGCACGATGGGAACTTATTGTGATATGTTAACATGGTCACCCATCCACAGACCAACGGCGGCAAGCATAGCTTAACCTGGTCAATTGTCCTGTGCAGCTGTTATTACGAATGACGTCACAACGGCACATTTCATATGTGGGAAGTTAAGTAACAATTTTGAAAGCTTATTGATTCTAAAACATTGCATTCAGATGAATTAAGTAGCAGTTTATCTAGGCTTACGCTCCTAATTGACCTCGCATTACTTAAACTGATAAGAAGTTGATGTTGATGTCAGCTCAGTTTTGTTGCATTATTTTGTGTTACTACGTAGTGGTCGCCCGGTGGTCGATAAACGACCAAATTAATTTAAATCATCATCTGCCAGCTTGGTTGGCTTCCAGTCTAACCGGATGCAGCTAAATACCAGTATTTTACATGACTGCCTATCTGTACTCCATAACCCAGTTACTGGATAATACGATATCCCTTGGTAAGATTGGTTGTCAGACTTTCGGGCTTCTGACGACCCGTAACGACTGTCAAAGATCCACAAATGATAGCCGGGATCAACGGCTTAACGCACAGAGGGGTCTTGGTATGTAAAGATGGTCACCCATCCATGGACCAACCGCGGCGAACGTACCTTAACCTGATCGATCGATCCGTGCAGCTATTGTTACTTAGCCAAATTCGTTTAAATATAAATACAATATTATGCAAAAATCGCTACATATTGGCTCGTAATTTTCGTAAAAACGGATACAAAGTTTTTGGTTCACGTTATAATAAAATAATGGATTCTGGTCAAAGCTAATCCTCTCGTCTCTTAAAACTTAGTCCGTTACAATAGACAAATAAGAAAGCCCTGATGTTCGGAGCTTTGTTCGGTAACTTGTAGCGCGCGTGTGATTTGTATGAGACTCATACGCGGGCTGGATTCTGGTCAAAGCTAATCCTCTCGTCTCTTAAAACTTAGTCCGTTACAATAGACAAATAAGAAAGCCCTGATGTTCGGAGCTTTGTTCGGTAACTTGTAGCGCGCGTGTGATTTGTATGAGACTCATACGCGGGCTGCGCGGCGCTCTTCCGGGCTTTGTTATTTAAATCGGACATATTTTTATTAAACCTCTTTAGTGTTTGGATAGGTAGCTGTTAATGAAATTGTTGTTGTTGAAAGAAACAAGACTCAAAACATTGGCTTAGTAATAACCACTTTGATTTGGTCCCATTTTACTCGTAGGTGTAGGTACACGGAAGTCTGTTGACTGTATAATTTAATGGATAGACCAACATAATACGAAAATAAACTTCAGAAAGAAAATGTACTTTAGACAACTTACGCCAGGCGCACGTATAAATACATTGGAAAACACATATTAATAGATTGTGTACAAAAATTAAGTTCACCTGCACAAATGTTTAATGGATAGAGCGTACTACAGAGTGACTGAGCTTTTATTAGAGAAATAAATTGTCTGAATTGCTCTTGATTTATGGATCTGGCTTTTGTTTTAACTTAAGTCAACGTATGTAAATGTTTGCATGGCGAGTGGTGAAATATGACTGAACTTAATGTTGAACTTAACTAAACTTGTGTTTACCTATTATGTATTACTTATATTTACAAAATACATATAAGGACTATTTTAATTCTAAGTTTCTTGGCCTATTTATGTTAAAGTAAAAACAGTTTAATAGATGTAATTTAAATCAATTAATAGTTTACAATTATTTTAAAAGTAACTATTTACACTTAGGTCTTCAGATTAAGTAGTAAGTAATAAGAAAATAATGACATGACGCTGTTATTTTAATAGTTATTTATTAATAAAACATATTGACTTTTAGTTTAAAATTATTCTACAATATCGAACCCAGCCTTCAGCGCCGCGCATCTGGTCGGATCTCTCGTCTCATGCTATTCAACGTAATCGCGACGAGCGCCGATCGTGTCGCTCGCAGTCAATCGCGACTACGGCCGCGCAATAAGAAATACCCATTAATATATGGCCGCGCCACCTGAGCCGACCCCACAGCCTGCACGTCCTGTGCAGTTTTGAGCAGAAGAACCACACAGCTAGAGTGAATTTCATGACGGAAAGGATGGTTTATTTATGTTAAACTCACTGACAAAATCGATGGAATCTTTCTTAAAGTCCTTGATGTTTAATCACCATTACCTGTACTTGGTTACCTAATTTTAAAATAATACCATCATCATAATTTCAGCCAAAAGACGTCCACTGCTGGACATCTCCTCTAGACGGGGAGGGGATTGCCATAATCGCCACGCTAGGTAGGTGTGGTGGCGTTCGCAGTCTGGTGGTAAAATTCATAGAGAACGCTGCTGCCCATTCTCTGGTAAGCCCCTTCCTTAGTTGCCTTCTGTAACACGCACGAGAAGAAATGGGATTTACGTGCGGCACTACACGGCACAGAAAATAATATCAGTAAGTACATACCTAATGAAAATTAGAAATTGTGATTTTTTGGCGAAAATTGTTTCAATATTTAAAAAATCTGATAACGTTCGAGCGAACTTTGGCATTGGGCAGATAATCTAACAAAATCGCCGAACATCTCTCCAATGGTCAACTATACATAATATAACATCACGCCTTGTTTCTCCAAAGAATTGTGCAGAGGTGCACCTATTAGTACCTACACCCACATTTCGTCAGTTATGTTTATGCTTAAATATAATTTACTAAAATTAACCTGCCAATCCCTACTGAAAGGACTGAAGCTCAAAAGAGCGCGCCGACTGAACACACGGCGCGCGCCTCTGCACTGGTACTCTACTCCGCAAATTAAAATATTCCGCGCGAGATGTCGCGCCACAATGGCAGCCGCTGATTGAACACCCGCACCTCGCCGCCGCCGCGAAGTAAATAGGTACAGAAGGCCGGCAGCATACAATGACTGGAAATGCACAGTCAACCGCAAATCTATAGTTACAGGTTTTTTGAGAGCTCCTTTTGTTTCGTAGAGCAGCTGTTAGGGCGGTTGTCGTCACGGAGGTTGTCGTAGTTCAAGCGTTACTAATGACGTGTAATGTACGGCGATCTCAAACGATGACAAGCGAATTACAGTTGCGAGTACACTTGCAATCGCTATACGTAGATGCATGTTGCTGTTTCACTCGGTGTTTAGACCGCACCTTCTCTACCTCTCTATTTCGTGGCACCGCACCGCGTCGATCTGATCCGCCCTTTCTAATTACTCAGAAGACTTTTGAGTTTCACGCCGGTATACAAATGTACTCATTGTATTTTTGGTTCCTTAGAATTCTTCGATGACTTTGATGTATTGGTGTTTTTGAATGGAGAAGATTGAATTGGAAAGGGAATGGGTCAGCTGGGGATCACTGAGCCCGGAAATATGGAAGAGCTAGCTTTCATTATTAAATAATTCAAATAATTTCCGACCTTACTATTCCAAAGATATTATGCTCAAACTTCTGCAAATGTTTTTCAGCAATTAATAAAGTTACGATATATATTAAGCTATAATGAATTAATTTTATTAAAATAAACTACCAATATTTATTCGCCCTTCTCATAAGAGAAACTAATTTCAATTAATCAAGTAATTTGTTAAAGTTCTCAAAAGAAATTCTAAATATTTACCAACTAGTTCGCAAAGTACGGGACCCCACATTTTGTAAATTGCCAACTTAATGAGCTCTAAATAATTTCGCTTTACTTAAACAATCTAAGTTTATTTATTAAGACCAATATCTTCAAGGGCTCTAATTAAACTTTGCAAGTATTTCTATCGGCGAGGAGTAACTTTGGGGGAAGTTTTAGCAAAAATCCTCGCTAAACCGATCTACTAGGTACTACATAATAATAAGTACAGCATTTTTATCTCACGAAGCGACTCGCGCTTTATTTGTAACAACCAAGTGTACAAACACGCTGTGAATGTGCGTGTAAGCGCAGGAGATCTCGGTTCAGTCCGATGCAATGGCGAAATGCAAAAGCTGTCTTTGTGGGGAACGAAAACTTTTCTGTGTATGTGTATTATAATTCTTTGTCAAAGAATTAAAATACACATCCAAAGTCACCGCCTTCCGAAATTAAAGTTATTTTGCACTTTGTGGTGTTTTTTTGGAAGTCGGTTGTTATTTTTTTGAAAAAGGCTTTTATTTTTCACTTTTTAGTTACCTACCCCACACCAATTCGAAATTTCATCATCCTTGGGGTCAAAAAAATCCATATTTATGCAATAGCAGCATTTGCGGTTGATATCCTGTAATTTTTTGAAGAGTTCCGTTGTCTGTCTCCGAAACGAATCATCAGATCTATATGAAATTATAATGGGACCATTTTGAATAAACCAATTTCGAACAAAAAAATAATTTTACAAATCTTTCTTTATACGGCGGAGATATGCCCGAACATAAATGAAAAAATATATATATAAACATGTCGAATTGATAACCTCCTTCTCTCAGATTATAAAACAAAGGCAGATAGACCGCGCGGAACACAAATGAAGCCAAAAAACTAAATACTAAAGCGTCGCATTGTATATAATGCGAGGCAATTTGAAAGGTTATAGTTATATGCTAGGCCTGTCACAGACTAGAATATTGATTTAAATATTGTTTTATTTTCAGTTTACCATTACGTAATCAAACTTATTTGTAACGTTATGGTTATCTTGATTGAAAATAAACGATTTTCACATTAACGCATGCATTAATCTTTCGTTTTATCGGGGAGATAAATGTAAGCTACTAAATCGCTTCGGCCGTATATTATATTGCGAACAAAAATACTCCATTCCATTAGTCGCTCCATTAGGTAGAGCCTCCGGGTCCGGGAGTACATATTAGCTAACTAACGGCTCGTTTATACATTGCCATGTGACGTTAGTAGCCCTAAAGTACCTAATACCTTCCGATTGTACTCGTTGCAAATCTGAAAAGTTACGCAATCATTATTGCGAATTTATTTTTAAAGATGTAAAATTAAATAACCAGGCCATTATAAAATAGGTTAGGTGACATGGCCAAAATTCCACTTACATATTGTGGCAATAGAGACTCAAATTCGAATAGGTTTTCAGAAAAGAATAGCCACAAATAATTACACTACATTATGACGCCAAAGTGGTGTAACGAGTGTACATAATAGCAACGCGTTAACAACAACAGTAATTTAGCCAGTCGATATGTCGAAGGTGGTCTTTAAGACAGTTTGATTAGTTGAGAAGTTCCCCATTTAGAGGGGAACCAGGGGTGTGCAGGGGAAGGGGACAATGCTGGCAAAGCGGTTGTTTCGCCCATTTTCCGAGTCATTGGTGAACGACGACGCGACTCGATGAGGATACAATAGTAATTCATGACTTTGTCCGAAATATATGTGATGTTCGGTACACGTTTAGTGAAAGGTCTCGTGAAACCCAATGGGTTGAAACTTTTATTGATTAGGAATGTCTTTGCTTGTCGTTAAGAATGCTTTGTCATAGGAACTTCGATTAGCTGGAACATTTTTATGTATTTGAAAGAATGTCTTTTTTTTTCAAAGATCCATTGTTTTTTTCGAGTTTGCGATAAGAGACCGGACCACCCACGACGCAAATGGGTGCGATGACGTCATCAAGGTCGCTCAAAGGGCTAATAGACTAATAAGCAGTTTAACTGCAACTTAATATTTTACGTGGTAGATAGTGTTAGTTATATTATAACGTAAAACGTAATTTTTCACTATTACACAATTCCGTAGCACTTTCTTAGTCACATAAACCTGTCTAGGACATTTAATGAGATAACAATAGATTTGAACTGCTTCTTTTTGGAGGTAGCATGCGTCTGAGTTTAAATACCAGACCCTCTAACCTTTATCAAAAGCTTGCGCGACATCTTTTTATTTATTTTTTCAAAATCAAATCCTTTATTTGCTTAATACATGTAGGTATAAAAGATGTTACAAATAAATATAAAGTACAATGTATCATTACCTAATAAGATGTGCAAATATTCAGGTACATTATCGATAATCTAATATAACATTACACATCATAAAATAAATTCAGAATAAGTAGTACAAAATGTCAAAGGACTAAAAATATAAATTTTCAGACGAATTATAATTCATGTCATTAAAATAAAATTACATGAATGTCAAATAAAATTATTACTGCATGTCGCACTAATTTTATTGTTATATTATTCAATGTCAATTTTCTCTTACTATAGGTATCTATCTATATTTTTATCCTATAAGTACTCCTTGACATAATAATAAGATTTATTTACTAGTAATTTGTGCAGCTTCGACCTGAATTGGTGAACAGGTAACGTTTTGACATCATCAGGCAACTTGTTTTAAATCAATGATGCCATACAAAGAATACTTTTATTGATTAGTGCCGTTTTCCCATAAGGTATATCAATTTCTAATCTTTTTTTGTCAAGTAATGGTATATAGTAGCTCTTGAAAGCAGTCTTATATTAATGAGGATTTAATTTGACAAATACATTAAATTCATATATGTATAACGAAGGCAGTGTCAGAATTTTTAAGCTTTTAAAGTACGGTTGACAGCCGGTAGTGTTGTCTACATAACATAATGCTCTGATGCATTTCTTTTGAGCTTTATATGCATAATATTATTCAACGACTGAGTTGCCCCAAGATATAATACCATATCTTTTTAGGTATCTATTCTAGGAATACAGTGGCGCAGACAGAGAATGTTATTCATTCTGTGTACCTGATCTATTGAAGATTCTTTCACCCAAATTGATGGTTTGGTATGAGGTCTGTTTCTGATGGGCGGTATTTGCAATATCGACCATTTTAGTGTTCTTGTAGCTTTCCAAAGAGAGAAATCTGTTGATTCGCCATTGGTTAGCTGCACAAGTTGAGTATTCAGACATTCATCATCAAATTTAATCATTTTACTTTTAATCGTTTAGTTAGTTTATGTTTCATCCCGCGGGTATCTTGTTTGTTGCCACCGCTTTCTTTTCTCTGTTAGCAGATTTACGATTTCCTTGGGATAGATATGTTCCTTAAATTTACGTTTTAACTGTAGCGTGTTGTTCTTCGCACATTATTGGATATTAACAACATAATTATTTATTTACTTCTGAGTCCAGCTGATTCTGATTATTTAACGGGGTTTTAATGTCTACAATATTATTTAAATCAAGGGCAAAACTTTCCCAATCTGTAGACTTTTTTCTGGGTGGGAAATCATCGAATAACTTATCCCGCTCTGGGTGGAGCGGGAGGGCGTGTCAGACTTTTGCTGACTAAAACCCACCCGTGTTCTCTCTGTAGCCTGTTTGCCAAGGGTGGGGGTATCTCTTTCGAACAACCCGTACCCCTGGCAGGCTTCGGCCCTTGGGGCCCATCTGTGGCGACTAAGGCCGTGAGGGTGCATATACTGCCTCTCCCTTACGTGCGCAGCCTTCATCTTCGGAAGGTGAGGACGCTATGCCACCACTCCTCAAAAAGGGGACTTACCGCCACAATCGTGGTGTGCTCAAATCTGTAGACTTATTAATCAGGGTTAAATGGCTTTCTCTTAGTACGTTTTGTTGACTAAATCTTACGATAATCGGGGAGTGGTCCGAATTCATGTTGAAACCTTCCTCTAAAATAACGTAATTGGTGAAAAAAAAAAAACCTGTGAAAAAGTCTATAAGATCCGGTATTTTCTGGTGGTCAATGGGCCAGTATGTTGGTTTGCCTGTGCTTATAACTACACAATGTGTATCTTTAACTGCATTTAATAGCCTTCCCTTTGTTGTAGTAAGTCTTGATCTCCAGTACGTATGCTGGGCATTAAAATCACCACCTAGTATGGCCTAGAAGTTCATTTTTTTTTTAGAAATCACTCTTTTCTTATCGTCTAGTCGTCTAGTATACGGCAGCTATGGAAAGGTGACAAACTTGGTTTTGACAGATACTGCCACAGCTTGAATGTCTGGTTCTTGAAATTTACTCTGCTCGTAATGATTGATGCTTTCTTTGATTATAACTGCACTACCTCCTCTGGCAGAGTTGACAGAGTTGAGCGAATTATAAACCTTGTATCCTCTAAAGTTTATGAAAGTTTGGTTAGTGAAGTGCGTTTTGGAGATCAAACACACGTCTATATTTTCTGTCTTTAGGACTGCCTGTAACTCGTTCTGATGTTTACGGATCCCATTGCAGTTCCATGCCACTATTTTTAATGTAGTACTTAGTTTTGGTTATTAAAAATAGCTGTTTTGGTGCTGGATTCTAGCTTCTCTGATCTTTTGTCAAATGTAGTAATACACTTCAAGATTTGATTAATCTTATCTTCCAGATTCGAAGGTTGTATTCCTTGTTTTGCAGCTTGTGCATGAACTACTTAATTGAACAGGTTTTGCAATGTCTGAAAAAAAAAATATCATTCCTGTTTTTCATGATCTAAGGAAAAATACTGTTGAGCAGTTGGCAGAACAAGTTGCTTTTTGAATATTTTATTTTTCATAATTTGCATCTCCTTAGCTACTTCATATCCGCTGTAGTTGGCTGGGTGGGTCAGGTCGGTCTGGTTTCAGTAAGTGAGTCGTAGAAGACTTGGTAGTTTTTGACTCCATCTACTATGATTGGCGGTGGTGGAGGCACTTTGTTTGTCTTCAATGTCTGATCGTTCTCAAATTTTTGGTGTTATTGAGTGCTTGTTCCGGGTTGTTGTGGAGGAGATAGGGAGGTGTTGAGCTTCCTTTTTGCTTAATCCGAAAAAGGAAACTTTGAGTTAACGCTAAAGAGACTGAGTGGATTAGGGCCAAAAGGAACTCCTACTTTTGGCCCTAATCCACTTAGTATCTTTAGCGAGTTCATCTTCGTCTGTGCAGTACTCAACGTTTCGTTTTTTGGATTGAGCAAATTGTATATTGCTCTTAGCTTCCAACTCCTTCGAGTCATTATTTCCTTGTCTTTTGGTACTGGTATTTACATACTGGCGGCTTTGAAGTTGTTTCTGGAAGTTTTCTATCTGGACCTTCAAATCATTAACCATAAGTTCCAGGTTTTCTCTCGCAGATTTATCGTGGATGTAATTGTCATGCAACAGCCTTTCTAGGTCAGTTTTAATGTTTACCTTTGTTGAACCGGTAATTGAACAAAATAAATGGATACCTCACATTGCATTATTGATTAATTAAGTATATAAATAAGAACCAATCGGAAATCTTTGACGTCCTACCAAATTCCGATAAGTTAGACATTTCTTAAACAAAACTCAGTTCCTTATCAATAAGTATCAGCCTTGCGCGACGGAATAATGTGAGATATTACAGTGCATTCGGGACGCCCAAATAGGTGCGCCACCCGGAGGTCACCCTGTACATTGAGGCTGACTACAGTAGATTACCAATAGTAGTGCGAGCTAGATTTCTGATCTATGAAAGTAGGTATGGGGATTATAGAGTCATAACCTAACCTAAAATGTGGTAGACCGTAAGTGTCATCATATGTATTTTTACCAACGGTTGATTGTCAGTGATTGCTTTGTGTTATTAAGAAACAAAAGAAAAGACATTTACGTGGTCATAAATGTTTTTTTAAAATGGAAATCTTTTAAAAACTTCTTGGTTCGTCGCCTGTGGAGGACGGATAACTATTTATTATAGTACCACAACCAATTTTGATCACGAAAACTTATGTTAGCCCGCTATATACTTCCCTGATATTCCTCTTCTTTACCTTAGCAGTAATATTCACATTTAAAACACTCGCTTTACCCCCATTATCGCCATGCACGAGATATCGAACACCCAATCAGCCATCATTCCTGCCGCTGCTCGATCGTGAAGATTTGGTCTGTGCTGGAATATTTTGTAATGAGGTGACCCGATACCGCGCACAGGGCGCTGCAGACAGCAGGTATGTCGGAAGAATGCTTTCATTAGGACATAGAAAGATGCAGAAGTTCTATCATTCAACAGTTTCTTGAATCTCACTGCCTAATCCCAATACCATTTAATTCCCATTCCATATACATACCATCTGAATAATCAGCTGCTCCTATGATGAAGTATATATACCATGGAAGATATCATCTGCCTAGCCTTTTCCCAACTATGTTGGGGTCGGCTTCCAGTCTAACCGGATGCAGCTGAATATCAATATTTTACATGGAGCGACTGCCTATCTTTCTGCCTATCTTTTTCTGCCTATCCTTTTCTTTTCTTTCTTTCTTTCCTATCTGACCTCCACAACCCAGTTACTGGGTAATACGATACCCCTTGGTAAGACTGGTTGTCAGACTTTCGGGCTTCTGACGACCCGTAACGACTGTCAAAGATCCACAAATGACAGCCGGGACCAACGGCTTGACGTGCTTTCCGAGGCACGGAGGGGTCTTGGTATGTAAAGATGGTCACCCATCCACGGACCAACCGCGGAAAACGTAGCTTAACCTGGTAGATCGACCCGTGCAGCTATTTTTATTTAGCCACTAGCCCCTCTAAGGCATTGAAGATAGTCATTCCGAATTACTCAAAGCATTCGTTTAAATTAAACCTTTTACAGGCACTTTTCAACTGTCAAGGGGTCGGTCAGCCAGAATTATGAAACTAGTTTCCCTGGAAGTTCCTATAGAAAAGAAGGGACAAACAAGTGCATGGACACATTTTTAAATCAAAATATTGGTTACATGGCTTATTTTATCAAAGCAAAGTGGTGGCTAAAGTCATTATCATCACCATCCACATTCTTTTTGTTGTTGTTCCCACAGCAGAGACCGAACTTCCCAGAGCTTTTGACCCTCAAAATGGAAATGTAACTTTCCTACCAGACACTACCAGAAAAAACTCTTCCAATAAAGCTATTGGCGCCATGAGTTCTTCCAGGGGTGCGGGTTCGTTCGAAAGAGATACCGCCGCCCCTGGCATACATGCTACTGAGGGAACACGGGTGGGTTTTAGTCAGTAATAGTCTGACACGCCCTTCTGCTCCAGCCAGAGCGGGAGAAGTTATTTGATGATTTACCAATTAAAAAAAAAAAACCGGTCAAGTGCGAGTTGGACTCGCGCACCGAGGGTTCCGTACAAACCTGTGGGTATATAAGTAAAAGTTCAAAATTGTCAAAAATATTTTTTTTTATATGACGAAACTAAAAATTTTCGGTTTTCGTAATTTTTCCTATATCTGTACTATAAGACGTGACTTCGTACAAAATTTCAAGATTCTAAGTTCACGGGAAGTACCCTGTAGGTTTTGATTCCCGTGCGAGTTTCGAAAATTTGCGGAATTTTGCGGCCTAAATGGCTGTATCTTTTGATTGCGTTGACTTAGAAGGTTGATTTTTCTACAGCTTCCAGGGACAGTAGAACTAAGTATCATATAGAAATTTCAGTTTGATACCTCCACGCGTTCCTGAGAAAAACGGTCTTGACAGACGGACGGACGGACGGACGGACGGACGGACGGACAACAAAGTGATCTTATAAGGGTTCCGTTTTTTCCTTTAGAGGTACGGAACCCTAAAAACGCCATGAGTTGGTTGCTGGCTGGATGATGAAACAGGAATGTTCCGGGTTCCGGTCCTATAATCCTTTAATTAACTTATTACAGATAAATAACAAATTGCAGAAGGACTATATCTTAAATACATAATTATAAGATGTAGTCCTTCTGCAATTTTTTATGGCGTGTGTGAACTCTTCACTTCACCTTTAATGTCAGCTATGCATAATACGAGCGTGTAGTGAAGGCATCGCTAACCTAATCCGGTTGTAATGTGGAAACATTCTGCGGTGCAGGAAACGTTTTGTGAGGCATACTGCGGGCTGTAGCACTGTGCTGAACACTTTGTTGATGGGATAGAGGGATGCAGAGGAACGGTTGTTATTAAATAACGCATAAGTGATAAATAACGTTACATAATCGCCTGTATCTATAGTACACCCACATGCCGTAATGTTTGAGTCCTATGTGTATGAAGGGGATTAAGCATTACGTTACCTGTTTGTTTTTTTTTTAGAAAGCTGATTTTCCCTGAAGTGCCGATGCAAACAAATAAAATTTAACTTTGATTTGCCTCTAGCGTTTGATTAGAAAATAATAATTTGGAAAACCGTGTGTATTATATTGCATGACTATTTAGTGGGTTTGTAATTTTAATTTAAAAAGCTCGAAAGTTTTTCAAGCGGAAACATCTAGAAGCATCCCCTCAAAAATCATTCCGAGTGACGTGTGCCTCTTCAAGCCCAAACTATGAGCAAAGAGCGCATAGCTAAGCAAGCAGGTTTCCGCGCCGCCGAGCAAGCTCGTTGAAGATCAATCTTTCAATTTCGCGGTTGGGCTGCCGGCGCCGATAGTTTCAATAACACTCGCTAATTTGCATGGAACAACCCTCATCATGCCACGTCACTAATAATAATTCAAAGAGTCCACCCGAGCGCGGCGCTCAGCTTGTTCAACCCTACAAATGCGATCTAATCGGTCTGCTAAGCCGTACAAATTCAATTAGCGGGATTAAAAGCGACTATGTGAGGCTAGACTAGGAATATAACACGGCACACTGGACATTTTAAAAGTCCCCTTCAAACGTGTTGTTCCTTTGTGTCCGTGCCCTCGATTTGTGCTTTTGTGCTATTGTCACGAACAAATATTGTCTAAATAAATACACAATGTCCAACCAAATCGGTGTAATATTTTGTCAGATTATTATGAAATTGGTGAATTAATTGTGTTTGCTTTGAATGTTTATTTATAATAGTTTCACTGTTGAATAGTATGAAGTTTGCGTATGTATTGTAATTAAATAGTGCAGTGTAGTGAGTGAGCTGGTTTTAATTAACTATCATCTAACAATATTTTGATTGTTTTAATTAGAATATATCTTTCAGATTCAGCTTCAGCAATATTAACAGAAATCTTATTCGCTTGTGTGAACTGACTTGCTAAACAAAATGTTAGTAAGTATGGGATCAATTGCTGAATCCATACATACATACATACTCAGCCTTTAACGTTCCCACTGCTGGGACACAGGCCTCCTCTCAGTGAGAGGGAGTGGGCTGTAATCCACCACGCGGGCCCAGTGCGGGTTGGTAGATGTCACATGTCTTCGATTTTTTTGTTCTAGGACATGCCGGTTTCCTCACGATGTTTTCCTTCACCGTTTGAGAGCAGTGGTGATGAAATTATTTACACAAAGTAATGCGCCTGGCTGGGTTCGACCGCACGACCTACAACTCGTAAGTCGCAGCCGTTACCACTGGGCCACCACTGCTCTGAATCCATAAACACAGCAAATTAGCTATTAGTCGCGTCTGGTGTGAGTGTGACCCTCGAAATTCGCATCTAAAACGAAACTAGATATTTGCGGGCCAGTGTTATTATTAACATAGAACACAATACTGCCCTTCTCTTAAGCACAATTGCTTTAACATCTCTATTCAAAATTATTTGTACAACATAGGGACCAGAATATCAGGTTTGTAATACCACTCAAAGGTACGGAAATTGTGGAGAAAATTAAGTTAGAAATAGGTTTGGAACTACACGACTGTGAATTTAATGCAAATGAACGTCAGTAACGTGTTAATGAATGATTTCCTGTAAATAATTTGCAAATAACCAGTAAATAAAAGTTTAGCAAACTAATCTTTTATTTACTGCATTTTTGACATACAGAAAGAAAATTATTAGCTATATTTTTCTTTCCCTATGTCATTTTCTATCATGACCCTATGCTTTCCTACTCGTGGGCAAAGCATGGCTTGACCCATTATTTCCATTACCTTCGAAATTGTGCTTTTGCCGCCTGGTAATTTTATTTAAATTTCGCTAACAATTTTACATTGTATCGAAATATCTTACACTAAAAACTTTAACATTTTATTAAAATTAGATACAAAATAATCAACAAAGAAGATTGAACAAAAGTGGTATATAACACTTGTGCAAAGCGACATCAAAGTCTGACTAACTAATAACTCTATAACAAAGGATGATGGTCAAAATGGGCGTAAGTCCAACAGAATTAAAATACTACTCTGTCAAGAAAGTACCGGAAAAGGATTAATAATCCACAAAATGTTAGTTATTCATCCAAATTTATTTTATCGCCTTCTAAGTATACTCCTTCAAAAACGATACACTTACGGCAATGAATAGTCCAATCTTCAAAACATTTTTTAAACGCTTTTTACGGAATTGAGTTCAGTTCTCGCCGCAAATTCTACATTATTTTTTCTACCGAATAATTTGAGTTTAGGAAAAAGATAGAAATCGGCTAGAGCCATAACTGGTGAATACGATGGTTGCTTGATGGTATTTATTGAGTTTTTGGTCAAAAAATCGTTCACAATGATGGCCTTGTGTGGAGGCGCATTATCGTGGTGCAAAATCCATGAATTTTCTTTCCTGAAAGCCGGCCTTTTCCGTCGAATTTGCTCGCCTTATACGCCGCATAACACTCAAATAATATTATTTATTTACCGTTTGACCTTCCAGCAAGAATTTGGAGTGCACAACATCGCGATAGTCAAAGAAAACAGTCACCATGACTTTCACTTTTGATCGACTATGGCGTGGTTTTTTCGGTTTCGGTTCAGTTGGAAGGCGCCACTCCAAAGCTGGTTGACTAGTTTGCATGCCAAACTCGTAAAACCATGTCTCATTAGCAGTTGTCTCATTCTAGCTTGTCCTCAGCGACTCTTATGCGATTGAGTTTTTGGAGAAAATTCAGGTGTTTTGGGACTAGCCGAGCGGCAACATTTTTCATATCCAATTGATTATTTAAAATGGTACGGATTGACTAGTGAGACACAGAAAGTTCAGCGGCTATCTCTCACAAACTTGAATGAGGATTTTCTGTCTCTATTTCCTTCATTCTTGCGATATTAACTTCAGTTGAAGACGTTGATGGCCTACCAGAGCGAGACTAGTCTTCCATCACATCTCGATCGCTTTTGAACGCTTTTAAAATTCATAAACACGTGTTTTTGATAAAGTCGATTCACCGTAAGTCTTCTGTAACATTTTCAGCACTCTGGACACGAAATTCCATTGGCGATGCAAAATTTAAGACAAACTCTTTGTTCGATTTTTTTGTCCATAATGAAATTCGCAATATACACTAGATCCAGCTAAAAACAGCACTGAAATATTTTTTCAAATCGAATCAGAACGTCCTGAGATTAGCGCGTTCAAGCAAACAAACTCTAAAGCTTAAGAATATTATAATATAATATATAATGTCTAATATATATAAGTATAGATAATTGATACTCTAATTCATACTGCATCAAAAAGTACCAAAGTCACCGGAGAACAGAGATAGAGCCAATTGAAAATATAGCGTTATTCTGTATAAATACTGAACTTTTGACTACATCTACATATTACATTTCAAACAAAAACCTAACCTGCCTGACAGCAATAAGGAACATTGGTACCTCTGCACATATTACACGTTTCTAAAATTAATATGGTACCTTGTTTTGGGACGACACGACCCATTTATCGCCCTTGCGCGTCATTTGTTGTCATAGACTGTAATATAGTTTAGGTACTGGGGGCTTTATTTTGATTTGATTGTTTTTTTAATTGAAGCCCTTGCTTTTCATTGAAACCCTTTCAATTTTTTTTTTTTGTTTAATTATATCCCTGTTAGTAACTACGTATAGTGGTTTGTTTTATTAACAACAAAACGGCACGTAATTATGAAGTTTCGTGTTTTTTTTTTTCATTTTTTAAACAATATGTTCAAGTAAACCCGTTGGATATGGCTAAGGTTATTCACTTAGTTACAATTCTGGCATTTGTTCCCAACAACTTTACTGACACTAGTTGCAAAGTTAAAGTCAAAGTCAAAGCATTTATTTCAATTAGGCACTTAAAAGGCACTTTTGATCGTCAACATTTACATTTAAAATATAGAATTGATTCTAGTCGTCCATTCGAAAATGTAGTTTCGTATGGAGAAGAACGGGCAAGAAACTCCACCGTTACTCTTTTAAAATGTTTTACATACAATTTATCATAGTACATTCATTATATAATTATATGTGAAAACGATGCACCCAGAATAAAATTACTATACCAAAAAGGTAACAAAATGCAACTGAAGCAATAAAGATAATGGGCACGCCACGATTGCGGCGGTAAGTCCCCTCTTTGAGGAGTGGTTCAAGAGGCGGCATGGCGTCCTCACCTTCCGCCTGACGCAGGTCCTCACCGGACACGGTTGTTTCGGGAGGTTCCTGTTTCGGATAGGGCGGGAGGAAACGCCCGGGTGTTTCCACTGCGAAGATCGCCCTGAGGACACGGTGGAGCACACGGTGGCGGCCTGCCCTGCTTGGGCGGAGCACCGCCGTGTCCTCGTGGAGGCGATCGGCGGCGGCGATCTCTCGCGTCCGGCCCTGGTCCAGGCCATGGTACGGAGCGAGAGGGCATGGTGAGCCGTCACCTCCTTCAGCGAAGCAGTGATGCTCGCGAAGAGGGAGGCGGCGCACGTGAGGGAGAGCCAGCATATGCGCCCTCGCGACCCCAGCCGCCGCAGGATTCGGAGACGCCCTGGGTGTCGGGAATCCCAGGCCGATTTCCGGCCACCGTAGGCATGGGCTTGCGGACGGCGAGTAATGGGTAGCTCGCTGTCCGGTAAGGACCAAGCCCAAGTCGACGGCGCGTTGTGTTCCACGCGCGCCTCAAAAAGATGTCAGCACAAATAGTGATGGGACCCGCAAGGGTCGATGCCTGTCAGGGGTGCGGGTTTGTTCGAAAGAGACACCACAGCCCCTGGCTTAAGGGCTACTGAAGGAACACGGGTGGGTTTTAGTCAGTAAAAGTCTGACACGCCCTCCTGCTCCACCCAGAGCGGGAGAAGTTATTTGATGATTTCCCACCCAAAAAAAAAAAAAAAAAAGCAATAAAGATAAATGAATTCTATGATAGATACATGGTGCTCACATATTTACAAACATTGTAAGAGTAAGTATACGATTTTCCTAGAATATTAACAAGAAATAAGCCAGTGTGTGAGTGTAAATCAATGTCATAAATATAATTATTTATACAATTCAATTAGCAACCAGTTTGATTTTGTCTAGACTCTGGATTGTCCTATGGAGCAGGACCAGCATGTTTTCAAACATTCTTATCTTGGATATAATCCTCTAATGTATAATACGCTTGTTTACAAAGTGAACTCATAATATGAGTTTTAAATTTCCTTTCATTTAATTGCAATATATCACGGTAAGGTATTTTGTTATAACATTTAACACAGTACCCCATAAAAGATGAATGTACTTTAGCTAATCTGAAAAATGGTTGATCTATTTTGTCTTTGTTTCTAGTGTTAAAATTATGTCTATCACTTATTTTATTAAAAAGATGTAGATTTTTTCTTACATACATGATATTTTCATAAATGAATTGGCAAGGTACTGTCATAATATTAATCGTTTTAAACAGTTCCCTGAGGGATTCGCGGCGACGTAGATTATAAATGGCTCTGACAGCTCTCTTTTGCAAAATAAAGATGGATTCGATGTCAGCAGCCCGACCCCACAGTAAAATGCCATACGACATAATGCTGTGGAAGTAGCTAAAATAGACCAAACGCGCGGTTTCTACATCTGTTAACTGCCTGATCTTTCTAACAGCATAAGCGGCCGAGCTTAGCCGCCCCGCAAGAGATGTTATATGAGGTCCCCATTGCAATTTATCGTCTAGCGTGATTCCCAGGAACACCGTTTGATTAACAAATTCCAGTTTTTCTCCATTCAATAAGATGTCACATTCGCTACTTCTAACATTTGGTCATTGAAATCGAATGCATTTGGTTTTTGTGCTATTTGTACCAAATTATTTATCGTAAACCAATCTTCGACCTGAAGAATTGAGTCATTCACGTCGTCAAGATTTTGTGCACGTCGGTCTATTTTAAATATCAATGATGTGTCATCTGCAAACAACACCATCTTCGGTTGATTTAGAAGTATATACGGTAAATCATTAATGTAAACTAAAAAGAGGAATGGACCCAATATTGAACCTTGGGGAACGCCCATTGCCATTTCAGCCCCTAGTGAGTTTATCCCGTTTACTTGAACTTTAACTTTTCTGTTTTTCAGGTAAGATCTTAGTAAATCTAGAGCTGTATTTCTAATCCCATAGTGCTCCAGTTTCAGCAGAAGTGTCTCATGGTTTACGCAATCGAACGCCTTGGAGAGGTCGCAAAAGATTCCAATGGCATCTTTTGCTTCTTCCCAGGCTTTAAAAATGTTTTTTATTAGGGTAACACCAGCGTCAGTGGTACAACGCCCTTTGGTGAAACCGTACTGCTGTTCATGAAAGATGGCATTTTTATTAAAGTGACGTAACATTTGATTGAGAATCAACTTTTCAAATACTTCGACTGGCAGAATTGACACGGGCCTATAATTGTTGGGTTCTTTACTATCACCGGATTTGAACAACGGAACTACTTTACTGTGTTTCATGAGATCCGGGAAGACTCCTTGGTCTATACTGGTATTAAATATGAAAGCTAAATAGGGCGCAATGGTTTCGATAATGGCACTACATACTTTTACAGGCATTCCCCAAAGATCTTCTGTTGATTTAATTTTAAGATCTTTAAAAGCTTTTATAACAGCTTGGGGTTTGGTATGCTGAAACCTAAACTCCAAAGGGCATGCCCTTACATTCTTCCTGAGTAAAGCAGCAGAACGCATGGGTAAAGAATTTAAAGCTTCAGTCGTTTTAACAGGAATAATGCAGTTACGTTGGTCTTACGCCCAGGTTCCATAAAAGTTTGGCCATCATTCTTAAATCACTAACAGCTTATATATTATTTTAATGGAGCCATGATAATATTCCAGTGAGTTTCATATTAAGACACACACTCTTACCAATTGGGTGCCACATGCTCTAAAAAAGGTTTGTAGGACTATTAGCGTCCTTCACCTCCTCCGGCCTTACTCGGGCTGGTCCGCTGTCCCGCGACCGGCGGGTGGTCGAGAGAATGTGACAGCAAGGGGCCGCGCATCGAAGGGTTAAGTGATTGATGTGTTCGGAACACTTGACTTCCGAATTTATTAACGAGGATAAGTATTATAACTTTATCGTATTGATGATTTTACAAGACTTGCCGATGAGATTGGGTGGGAAGGGTTCCTGGATGGGGAAAATATTACGTAGGTACTTACATACCCAGATAGACATTCTATTTTATTAATACGAAAATATTCAGGATTTTAAATTTTTAGTGTAATCGTTTTATATAAAAAAAACAACCGACTTCCGGACGAACACTACAAAGTGAAAAATAACTTTGGAAATTTAGGTATTTTAATTTTTTGTCACCGCCGGAAAAGTTTTATTTTTCACATGTTTGCTACAGTACCTACCTACTCCACACGAATACGAAATTTCAACATCCTTGGGGTCAAAATAATGCATATTTATGCGATAACAGCAAATCAACCGCGATTGCTGCTATCGCTAATATATGCATTATTTTGCTGTTGATTCGCGGTTTATTTGCTGTCATATTTTGAAGAGTTCCGTTTTCTGTCCCTGAAACATCATCAGATCTTATGAAATTCAAATGAGACCATTTTGGAATAAACCCCTTTCGAACAAAAAAAGAATTTTGCAAATCCGTCTACCTATATGACGGAGATATTATGCCCGAACATCATCATCATCATCAGCCTTATAATGTTTCCACTGCTGGGACACAGGCCTCCTTTCGGTGAGAGGGATTGGGCCGTAATCCACCACGCGGGCCCTGTGCTGGTTGGTAGATGTCACATGTCTTCGAATTTTTGGTTCTGGGACATGCCGGTTTCCTCACGATGTTTTCCTTCACCGTTTTGAGAGTAGTGGTGATGAAATAATTTACACAAAGTAAAGCGCCTGTCTGGGTTCGAACTCACGACCTACAACTCGTAAGTCGCGGCCGTCACCACTTGGCCACCACTGCTCCTCAAGAAACATACACTGCCCGAACATACATAAAAAAAATTAAACATGTCGAATTGAGAACCTCCTTCTTTTTGAAGTCGGTAAAAAATTAGATTTCCCAAAGTAATTAAAACACAATTTTGACGAGGTTTTATTACCTTTACTAAAAATTCCTACCAAATATTTCACTTTGTACGTCACAGTGAGTAAAAACGGTGTGTAGTCATAAAGGCGGCTATACACTGCTACACCGCGCCACAAAGCGGTCGCAAGGAAAAAAGTCGCTTGTTTTCACAAACAGCGGAACATTGATTGCGCGCTTGTTACCGCAATAATAACGCGACACTTGCTGTACGCACTCGGAAGAATCGACGTAGCGGTTAGTTTTTTTTTTTTTTTGGTTGGGAAGTCATCAAATAACTTCTCCCGCTCTGGGTGGAGCAGGAGGGCGTGTCAGACTTTTACTGACTAAAACTCGACCGTGTTCCCCCAGTAGCCTGTATGCCAGGGGCTGCGGTATTTCTTTCGAACAAACCCGCACTCCTGGCCGACGCGGTTGGCTAGTTCTGTTTTGATTTCGTTAGTAAAATAAAATTCTGATGCGACAAGCACAGAACCGGTCGAAGTGCCGATGCTAGAGGGAGATCTTTGTCCAGAAGTGGACGTCTTTCGGCTGAAATTATAATAATAATGAAGTGAAAAATACCTCCACAATATTAAAATTACTGTCTCCTTGAGAATTAGGCGATATCGGAAATTCAGGGTAGGATACAATTTCTTTTGATTTCCTAGTTACTTGCTCAGCGCCCTTACCAGCCAGTGCGTGCTTACGCACAGAGGCGTAAACGCGCGGGCGCCGGCGTCGCCTGCACAAACACGCGATGGGAATGTAACAAAGCGAGCAATTTGCTGTGTCCGACCATGCGTCGTGTTATTGCACCGCGTCCTACAATACTTTTATTTAGTCTTGTTGTGCCGCATTTTGTTGCCGAAATTTATGAAAAATAGTTGCACATATTGGTAACTGATGTGGCGTAAACATTAGAATAACCTGGTGATTTTGATACCTACATAGCACATAAAAATTCTGATGTGAATACGACCAAATTGACGCTAGTTGGCCGTTTCGACGTATGCTTAGAAACTGCTAATGTGCTCATTCCAATAATAGACATTCATAGCTTGGCATTAAACGAGCGCACACCAGAACGTTGCATTCTGATCAAAAATAACCGTTCAACAAAATCCACTTTAACAAGAAAATAACACAAAAAAATCTCAATCTAGCAACGTGTGCCCTGAACAAACTACCTGAGTGGAGCGATTATATTGCTCATCAAAGTAGGCTCGCTGCAAACTTGGCGCGGGCGCGGGCCGCAATCATTTTAATTGGCTCGCCTCAGCGGCCCACTTCCCTCATTATCTCCGAGATTACTCTTCGCCATGAATATTTCGAGATCCCCTACACCCACAATGGGATGGTAGGAGGGGGGGCAAGGGGGTTGTCGGTTAATGCATTCGCCGACTACACTTTTAATTAGTTTGAACTTGACCCGACGGAACTTCATTACATTAAAAATGAGTCATCGCTGTCTTCAAAAGAAGAATTAGTGCAAGAAAATGAATTTTTGAATTTAATATCAGTTCTGTAATGTCTCCAGAGATTAATGGAGTTAGTTGGCTGCAGTTCTGTAATCGCAAGATGAGTTCGCGCTACTTTCATAAATCCTATCACAATGTTGGACTCTGGTGCAAAAGTAACTGGAAATGGTAAAAGAAGTAAGTCAAACTTTAGTTATAAATTACACTGATCTGGATATGACGGATTTTATCCGTTTCGTACTTACCTGCTCTTGTTTGCAAGTTAGTTCTATGGAGTCCGGTGACAAAATTTAGACAAGTTGAAGCAAAGATGAAGCGGTAATTACAAAAATATTTTCTAGTACTGCTGCTGATTCTTACACAGAACCTACATTTATTACGCGTTGTACAAACAAATTACCTCATTTTACAAAAATACCGTGACACAGTTCTAATATTTCATACAGTAAATACTTATAAAGAGCTGAATTGGAAATAAAACGACTCCCACGTCGCAAGTGAGCAGGGAAGCAGTGAGGCGATAAAAACGATACGGATGATATTCATGGCCGCCGGCCGGATCAGAGGAAGCCACGGTTTTTCATTGCTGTGCTCATAACTGAATAGTTAATGTGTTGCTGGCTTTCGCATGATGTTGAATTGCTCAGTTTACTGTAGTTTAGCATCAGTTTAGTCTTGTGATGGTGAGAGATTCTAGCTGTGTCTGTTAAAGTTGGCAGCTGGTTGCTCCACAGGATGTTGAATTAAAGTTATATTCAGATTGCACTCCGTTGTGGTCTTCGCTTACCCAATAATTTGCCTTAGATTTCCAAGCCTTGCACATTTATTTTTATTAATGTTTCAAACATGATTAAGTTACCTATACCTATAGTTTCTTTTTCGGTTACGAGTTTCAAAAGTTATATTCTCTTTAATCCTGAAAATAATCCAGTTTTATAAAATAGGCTCCTTGTCTTCAAGGAAATCTCTACAATCATCAGTTCTCCTCCACCACCCTTCAAGCTGCGCATTTGACAAATGGCCGCTTCAAATAATGAATGGAGCACCGAGCCTCGATGCAACATTTTCCGAAGTTCCGTTGTTTTCGCGGACAAATGTTTTGTATTGTTAATGTTGACGTGAATTAGATAAAGCAAGGTTCGCGGGCTGCCTTAGCTCACGCATATTTATGGGGATCTCACGCAGAATGTCCCATTCGCAAAAAGTCCCGTTGGTCAGTGGCCACTAAGCCTAATATTGCTTTTCTTAGCTTAACAAAAGCTGAAATAGCTAACAAAGTACAATCAATGTAGTTAGTTATTGTTGTGATATTAGTTCCATTTTATATTTTCATCAAATCAAATCAAAAGTCATTTATTCAAACTAGGCTCAGATTCAGCACTTTTCGAACGTCAAAATTACATAAGACAGTTCCCCAAAAACGCCCACCCTTCGACACTTCCTAGTGCTTTAGCTGGGAAGAAGAAGTGGCGCAACAAACTCCCCAGCAGCACAGCTGTCTGATAAAGTTGGAAGAACTTGATTCTATACAGTAATAGGTAAGTAATTAAATGTCATCAAAAAATGGAATCAAGTAGTTAGTTTAGTTTTAAACCAACTTTTAGAAAAAAACTGTGATAATACATCCTCAATACAAAATTCTGTCAAGAATGGCTTTTAGTATTGTCTTGTTCTATAATGTCTTACTGAATCCACATCAGATCGGGTCTAGTCACGAGATATTACTCCTGTCATAAATCCAATTGCGGAGTTCTTGAATCCAAAATGAATTTGGGTATTCAAATATTTGAATTTGATTTTAAGGCCAAAGGTTAAGACAAAGGACCGCTTCCGAAATTGTTACATTTATCAAATATTCGCAAGTTTTAAATTAATACTCCTATTTGTACTTTAAAGGCGCTGCGGAGGCTGTGGTTACTTTGTATAATAAATAAAGACGCTGATTGGAAAACATTGTTCCTGTAAGCGTTGGAATCAATCAGATATTTCTTGATATAATAGGGGTTAAAGTATGAAATTGCCGTTGTATAGTAATAGACACTTCGAATTGACATAAAATCTTCATGGTGTGAGATTTTCGTGTGAAACTTTTTTACGTGATACCTACTCGTATGAAGTTCTTTTAAAAAATGTTCAACGTTCGATTTTCAACTTTCAATTGTTTTGTTTTATTCAGCTTAGACGTAAAGATTATTGAATACGAGTACAGGGGGCCTGCTTTCTAAGCACGAAATCCGTAGTCTTGGCCGAAGTTACAGGGCCCAAACTGAGAATGAATAACTACACGATTTGACAGCTATCCCTACTCCCGATATGAATAGACACGTCCAAAAAAGTTAATAAATCAGCTGTAGGAGTAACTTCGAAGTTTCGACTATTTTCGGACGGCCCCGTATTTTCGTTGACAGAGTTAGAGAAATAGTCCTCCAGACGCGGAAGTAACGCGGCAAAAACGGCTCGCAATATCAACGTTGCGTTTGGAAAGGGGACTCCTAATGAATGCACCGTACGTTTTTGGTTTAAACGCTTTCGTAAGGCTTCTGCCTCAAATCTTGCGGGCACCGGAGTGGCGGCGGCGGCTCTGGGTGAAGCAGGAGGGTGTGTCAGACTTTTACTGACTTTAGTCAGTAAAAGTCTGATTTTCGGGTTTTAACCCACCCGTGTACCTTCAGTTGCCCGTGTGACAGGGGCGACGGTATCTCTTTCGGACAATCCGCACCCCTGGCAGGCATCGGCCCTTGCGGGCCCCTTAGTCACCCTGCGAAGGGTCAGCACAGTGGCCCCGCCGCCTACCACTTATCGGCCGCAGGGGATAGGGAGAGCGGCCAACGCTATACTGACACTCCTTTTCCCCTGCGGCCCCACCGCGTCCGCCATCAAACGGTGGCGGCCCCGTCCAGGCCACGGAAGGGAAGAGCGCTACTCAAAGTACCGGCACTCTTCCTCCGCCGCAAAAGCCCCGACGAGCGGCCCTACCTTGGGTTCCTCTTCGCTTCACCGTGGCTCGTCTGCCTTTATGACCATTATATCGATTCAACAAACAAATAAATGCCGCCGAATGTCACAGGTAACTCTAGCAATAATGTAACTGTTTGCTCTATGTTCCTCAAACCGATGTCGTTATCTGAAGTTAAGCAGGAAATACTGCTTTTAAATAACACAAATTCAGAAGGACACGACGAAATTAACACAAAAATCAGTAAAGTGTGTGTCGACGAAATTTTTGAAGTACTAACACACTTAATCAATTTGTCATTCGATGAGGGAATTTTTCCAGAAGCTTTAAAGCTTTCCATTGTTAGACCCTTTACAACAAAGGAGACAGATATGACCTGAACAACTACCACCCTATCACCCTAATACCCATCTTACAAATTACTGTGCATAGTTCAATATTATTAAAAAAGAACAGCATGGCTTTCAAAAGGGGAAATCTACAACATTAGCAATCTATGCCCTCATAAATATTATATTAACTAACATCAATGACCTACTTTTTACAATTTTTATTTTTGTTTTTTGGCCGCATTTTGCCACTCAAAAAATTTGGAATGACATGTTCACTTTGCACTCTATAGTTATCGTGTTCTACCGTTTTGAATTTTGAATTTCTATTCGACTGTTTATTTTTAAAGTTTATTTTTCAAATTTTAATTTTAATGTTTAATTTTGATTCAAGCAACAATTTTAATTTTGTTTTTGTTGTATTTATTCTCATTTCGATTACGATATTGTTTTTTGATTTTTTAATTCTTATTTCGATTATGATTTTGTTTTTTAACTAAATGTTGTTAAAACTTATATTTAAGGAGCTATTTTTAAGTAAGTTCTGGTACGCCTGTGACAAATTCACCATAACTAAATCCAAATGTTATTTTATTATGTTAATGTTCCTAGTGAATAAGTCGTTGGTGTACCTTTTAAATAAATAAAAATGTCAACAGTCTAGCCACAGGGTTATTCTTTGATTTGTCGAAAGCCTTCGACTTAGTTTCACACGATCTACTACTGCAAAAGCTAGAAGCAATCGGGATTAGAGGGCCAACCTTACAGTGGATAAAATCATACCTTGATAATAGGCAACAATGCGTCAACATTAAAAAACATTCATGATAATAAAGAATTAACGCTACACTGTACAAAAGTAATAAAAGTTCTAATGTAAAAACAGCTATATTAGCTTACCAGGCATATGTGGAATCCGTATTACGTTATGTAGGTACTTGTAGTATGGGGTAACAGTACCGACCAGAATAAAACATTTGTTGCTCAAAAAAAATGCACTAGGGCTCTATACGGACTTCATCCTGAGGAATCATGTCAACCAGTATTTAAGAAACTTGGCTTGTTATCGCTACCTTGTCTGTACATATATTATAGTATCTGTTTATTACCTGATACTCTACTTACGCTTCTTTTTCATTCATCCACATCATCTTTATGTTCTAGCATCCTTTTACGACTTATCCTTTTACATTATTTATATTTCACACTTTGTTTTCTGTATTAGTACTCTGCGAATCGGTCTTAAACGATTCGTCTATTTAAAATTACCTGATTTCACATAGAATTTTCCATCTTTTTACATAATAATATTATTGTTATGACATTTAAGTCAAACGTGTCAAACTGATGTCTACTTATTCTTCTAATTGTCTATGCAGTCTATTCAAGGCAAGGAAGGTTGCATTAAGATTGTATTTACTAAAACTAATTTTATATCGTTTTGGATAGCCCAAATTTGGTCTTTTCTAACTAATTACGTTGTCTACTAAATAACGGAATTCTAAATTAATATTATAAGATTCTTAAACGCACTCTCGGTTTTTATCAAGGAGGTTTGATGTCTTGGCCGACAAGACCGGCAGGTCAGACGATCGATGACTAGGGAGAGAAGAAAAAAAAGGGGGATGACTGACAGAGGTCAAGAAGACTGAAAAAAAAGATGAAAACCGGAAAAATTTAGAAATTGAATATGTTACATTATATTGTGATTAAATACGGAATTCCATATCAACAACCTCCGCAAACATCTAAGGCGAAGCAATCTGTCGTGTCTACCTATTCCTAACAAATAAAAAGGTAAGAAATACGGTAGACAATTTAATAAGAAGTAAACAAGATAGTGATATTATAAAAAATACCTGGCTATTAGTTATTAACGCACTCAAGGAAGTGGAGATGTCTTCAGTTTTAGTCTTCATCAACATCTAAGGCGAAGCAATCAGTGCTGTGGTCTACGGGGCAGTGTTCCTAAGTCTGATCCTGGTTGACTATTCTCTTGGCCATGGATTCGTGGACATGTTCCAAAAGGTGTTCTGCAGAGTCGCTTGCTTTGTGAAGAGGACTGTGAGGGAGGAAGCGAAGCGAGTCGTGGTTATACCAGAGAATCTCATCAGTTTGCCCGTGCTGTTCATGGAGATTTTGATGCTGAGACTGACTATCGCATTATAAGACTAAAACTGAAGACATCTCCACTTCCTTGAGTGCGTTAGTAACTAATAGCCAGGTATTTTTTATAATATCACTATCTTGTTTACTTCTTATTAAATTGTCTACCGTATTTCTTACCTTTTTATTTGTTAGGAATAGGTAGACACGACAGATTGCTTCGCCTTAGATGTTTGCGGAGGTTGTTGATATGGAATTCCGTATTTAATCACAATTTATTGTAACATATTCAATTTCTAAATTTTTCCGGTTTTCATCTTTTTTTTTCAGTCTTCTTGACCTCTGTCAGTCATCCCCCTTTTTTTTTCTTCTCTCCCTAGTCATCGATCGTCTGACCTGCCGGTCTTGTCGGCCAAGACATCAAACCTCCTTGATAAAAACCGAGAGTGCGTTTAAGAATCTTATAACATTATAATATTAATTTAGAATTCCGTTATTTAGTAGACAACGTAATTAGTTAGAAAAGACCAAATTTGGGCTACCCAAAACGATATAAAATTATTTTTAGTAAATACAATCTTAATGCAACCTTCCTTGCCTTGAATAGACTGCATAGACAATTAGAAGAATAAGTAGACATCAGTTTGACACGTTTGACTTAAATGTCATAACAATAATATTATTATGTAAAAAGATGGAAAATTCTATGTGAAATCAGGTAATTTTAAATAGACGAATCGTTTAAGACCGATTCGCAGAGTACTAATACAGAAAACAAAGTGTGAAATATAAATAATGTAAAAGGATAAGTCGTAAAAGGATGCTAGAACATAAAGATGATGTGGATGAATGAAAAAGAAGCGTAAGTAGAGTATCAGGTAATAAACAGATACTATAATATTAATGAAATATGCATGTTTGTATGGAAACATAAGGAGTTATTTACGATGGCAAACGATGTAAATCCTCGAAGCCGACGAGATCCTCACAGACTTGTACTTAATAATGCTCCCAGGCTAAGTACAATAAAACCTGCTTAACTATGTGTATACGAATTTTTAACAAATTACGTAGTTTCTGAAAATGTTAAACTCGAGAGATGCTTTTAGGAATAAATTGTATGAATGGTTAATTGATAACAACTTCTGTAGTATAAAACAATTCCTAGAACGAAAATAGTGTTGTTGTAATGTACTCGTAATAATAATTTTGCTAAGGAAATTGTAATAATAAATATTTGCATGCTAGGTTTAATCTTGGCAAAACATGTCTGCTCTATTTTTGTACTGTCAGACCTTTTTATACCATGTTTTACGCAAACAAATGAATAAATAAACAAAAAAAAAACACTTTTACGATGCATCAGCTACCATGCTCAACTTCTCGCACACGGAACGGTATCAACGCTTTCTTATTCTTTAAAGAAGCCAGTGTTCTGTATCATTTCCTAGCTGTGTTGAAATAAAAGGAGTCTCGTAGATTACTCTAACGAGCCATTCCTTCGGCTATCGAATTAAACACTCAAAGGGGCAAAGGAATACGGGCTCTAGGAGCAACTGGGATCCGAATCACACTACTTTGCGGTCTTAGCACGAATTATAGTAATATCCTCGTTTATTTCGTTAGCTCTCTCCCTCGTACAAGATAAATAATATCATCAAACGTACCGACTGTTTATATTTTATTTTATCCACGTTTGTGTCAAAGGGTCCTCGACTTACACCAGTATAATTCGGGTCGCTTACGTTTTAAACTGGGTCGGATGATATCTCCGTACAATCTAGCTCCTTAAAACCTTGGTACGCAAATGTATACCCTGTTGCTATAGCAACAAGGTATGATTGAGAAGCTTATGGATTCTGTGCAAAGTTTAGCAGACGAATTTGGGTGCTGTGTTCCTGAAGTCGTAATTTAGACTTTGTACGTCTGTAATAGGGATAGTGTTCAGGTTGTGCTATGAGTTTGTCAAGCACTCGAGGTAAATTTGCAAAGGTGTAGGCGAGTATGTCATTGGAGCCGGTATTTCGTTTCCCAGGAGCGAAACAAGCCGTCACACAATAGCTACAGAGGATACATGAGTCGTGTTCACTTTGACATGTTCTATCTAACGTGTGGGTAATAGACGCCTCGTCGAGGGACCTGTCAGTCTGTCTGCTCTCACTGTAATGCGAAAAAATATAAATTGTGCACAATTTTATGCTTATTATGTTTTTCTTAGTCGCCGTCTGGAGTACCACTTCACATCGTCTTAACTTGGATGTCTGAAAAGTTGGAGCTGGTACAGTCAGCCATTTTATTTTCAAATACTATCCTTATAATTTAGTTAATTGGACATTGCATGTTTACCACATCATTTTACACATTTTATACGTTTAAGTATCTACATCGGATTTGCAATAATAGTCCGTCTAGCCGCTCTCTTCATCCGGCACACAAGTGTCGTTTCTGAAAATTGAAAACCTTTTAAATTTGCTTTAGTACCTTACTTTAAAAAAAAAAAAACATTAAACCATTTGAAGCCTATCATTTTTAAAACATATTTTCAGGTCTTACATCATAATATTTCCAATAGGATCATATTCTTGGCATGTTATCTTTTGCTGTAACCTGTTTGTGTGTAAGATGTACATCGATGTGTTCATATGATATCGGTATGGCGTAAACATTTAATAGGCTTAGCTTATAGCTAGATTGGATTCCTGATGAATAGGTCAGTGCAAGCGTGGTTATGAAGCGATACCGAAGTGTGTCGCACGTTGTCATGTTGTTTTATACTAATAAGCAAGTATCTATTGATGAAGTCGTCACAGGTCACAGTTAATCTGACTTAAAGGTATAGTTAATTTGAAATTAAAAGTAAAAGGTTGAGATAGAAAACTTTTGATTTCACAGTTTAAATATACTGATAAAAATCACGATAAACCTAGAAAATCTTTAATCGGATCAAAGTGAGCCACTCTGAATCACTTAACATTCAAAAGTACCTTATAATGGCTTAATTGAAATAAATAGTTGCCTTTGACTTAAGGCCTTTCCGATACACTGCCAAGAAAAATAGTTGAAATGAAGCATTTTTTAATATTTTTAATCATTGTCATTTCAGAGCAAAAACTAATCTGATGATCAGCTTTATAAGAAACCTCGTATGATACAAAAGCAAAAATAAAAATACTTGATGTAACTGAAAGGTCTGTCACTTAAAACAAAAACTTAATCAAAAGTTCGCTTCACGTATATTCTTTATTTTCGATTAATCAAAACTGAATTTATGGTTGGTCATATCAATTGATCGCTCTCGATATTTATTTCCCGCCGCCCGTATGATTTGCACTGACAGCGATGGAAATTAAATCTTTTGATGGGATGTTGCGTTTTCATTTTAACAGTCACGTTTTAAAGTGATGTGGAAATTGTCTGTTTTTGAAAAAGGAACGCTTTTTTGCGGGCCGTTTATTGAACGGTTTTAGATAACAATATTCTGCTTGTTAGGTAGTTTTGCTTGAAACGGATAAAAACTTTTGGCTTTGGTCAATCTTTTATTCAAGAATCTGTGGGTTTTAACCGAGTGGAACTTTTAAACGAAAGCTTAGAATGAATTGGTTCTGCTACATGAACCTTGTAACTTAAGAATATCAGTCGAAAGTTATGTGTCTAAGCAGAACCAACTAACATAGATAAGTCATCGATAATCTTAAATCAAACGTCAGTAGTTAGGACATTTAACTTGAGGTTTATTCATCTGATTCATTATTTAATTGGTATTGCTATGACTAGATATGCGAGTGAGATAATTTGTAATTGAGTATAACAAAATATTTACTGGTTCAAAGAATATTTCAATAAAAATGACGCTTTAGCTTCCACTGACGGTTTATAGAATTTCTATGAATACAGCCAGTGATGAACGTCGTATTACTAATATTCAAGTATGTATCTATTTTCCGTTGCCATTAACTTTTTTTTTTACCTACTTCCGTATGTCGCTGCGGGGTGCCAACTGAAAACCAGCGCTCGGTGTCTCACGCCCAGCAAAGCTGAGATGGTAACCCTTTCGGTATGGCCACGCTCAGCACAACTGATACAGATTTTTTTTTTTTGTTATGTTAAACGTTTTTTTAATGTGTTTGTTGCTGTTGTGTTGTGTCTGTGTCGAATAAATATTTTCTATTCTATTCTATTCTATTCTATAAACATTTTGCACAGCAACGGAAAACTCAATGTACAGTTTTAAACATTCTTTATTCAAATCAAAAGCACACCAAAGCATAGGCTGAATGTTGTACCATTCAGTGCTGCGTCTCATTGAGTTTGTATACTAAAAAGAGATGGGCACAGAAGTACCGTTAGCACACCAGTGAAATAAAGAAAATATTTAACCCAGACTAAGGCACACAAATAAGAACACAAAAATAACACAAATAAAATCTTAGAGCCTACTGCTATTACTACTGCCTTACTAATGTGTTAAAATTGAAACAAGAACTTTCTAGGATTTTCAGGCTGGTGACGTCTGTTGCAGCCTTCTAGCAATACCAGCAATAGTAGCATCACTATCGGCAGATAAGTTATTCATTTTTGTATTAGGTGAGAATTAATAAATTGGTTAACATTACTGCACATTGGACTTTGTCTAGGTACCATCCATTTTCGCCACTAATTAAAAATATTATTATGTGATTCAAATTACGATCGGATAGCAACGGAACTTCTGTTCACCTTATTCCGTTGTCTGCAACGTTAAATACTCGCTCATTACGCTGGTTGAATGGCTGCCGTCCTTGCCTCACATTACGAGCCTAACTTCATTACGTCGCGTTATTTTTGTTTGGTTGGTACATTGATACGATGCTTGTGTTGGCACCGTTGTGAACCGTTGGAACTGGTTGGTGGATTTTATTACATTGTAGGGTGAAATTAAACTGTTAACAAAGTAAAGGATTCTATGAGGATTTTTGGATCAAAGAATTTTAAACTTACAGTTTACAACATTATTTGGAAAACTGCAGTTAAGGAAGAACTTTTACTTGCTGCAAATAAAAATAATCTACCATCTAGACAATAGGGAATATGCATGTTTTTTTTTTTTCTTGGTCAATGAAGCAGGATAATAAAAACCCAAGAAAAGCATTAAAATACGAATTTTACTAAGGTTTGTTGATGAAAATATTATTAAAATTAAACAATTTTCTACTGCAGTTCAAGCGTGCGTTATTGTCGCGGCCATTTTGTGACGTCACTTACCTCGATACTGCTTTGTTTACATTCTCTGTTTTAGCCCCAAATCCTGTTACATATGTATATAGTAACACAGAAAAAAAATCAAATTTCACCGCCTCGTTACCTGCCCCTCTCTTCATACACGATGAAAACAAAAGACAATCCCTTCCCGCCAGCAGATACTTTGCGCCCGGCATTTAAATCAAGAAAAAAAACAAATGTCACCCCCGCTACCCTTACTTACCCCTCTTATGAAACTCGAAAAAAACATAACACAATCCCTTCGCGCCGTGTTCGCCAGCTTATATCTATCTAATATTTTATCCTTCTGTCATATGTTCGTATGTATATGCAAAATAATCAGATGAAATGACTATGTCGTGTGCAGTTCCCCCCTCTCGGAGGTGGGCGCTAATGGCTGTCACACAGTTTTTTTAAACTATCGTAGCTGTTAACGAACACAAAAAAAAATGTAAACCTGTTTTTAGTTCCAACAAATATTTGATTTGACAGTGACAGAACGTTGGTATGGTTCAAAACTTGAGACAGCTTATTGATTTGTCTAAGCAAACTTTATTACAATACAGAAGACAAACGAGACACACTTGGTCAAGAGTTGATCGCATTCAACGGATTGTTATGATTATTTCGTGAAGAAACAACTCTAAAAAAAAAAATATTTCAAAGAAATTCTTCATTCGATATAATCATCTGTTGCCTTTGCATATACTATGCACTAATATTGAACTCAGAATCTTAACTTACTACCATGTTTTGGAACTATAAACTCAAAAACGACGTGACAAAGTTGAAATTCAAGTACGTAACCAATTTTATTTCGGACCAATTACTTCACAAGTTGAAATAATAGTACATTATGGTACTAGTGTATAACGTTGGTGATTACCGCTGAGGCGCCATTGAGACCCGAGCCGTTAGAGAGAGCCGAGGACGGTAATCATCAATAGACACGTGTATCATACGACGTTTTTCAACACACTTGTGAAGAAAATAATACTAAAAAATCATTTTGTCCTTGGAGTTTTTAGGTAGTAAACTTTCCATAACGTTAAAGGCTTCACATCTTATATCGGGCGGTGTTACAACATAAACAATTTTCTTCATAACTAGTACTTGTAGTCATTTTAATGAATAAATAACTATAATTTCAACAGTGAAAACAGGTTGAGATTTTTTTTTTGCCAATGGCGGGAAAAAGTAATCAATTTTCCAACGCGCGCGCATCTAACAATGGCGATCGGCCTTATACTAAGGCCGCATTCCGAATTAGAAAAATAACGCTGTGAGCGCTCACATCGATATTTTGCATTCCGAGTTAGATATCACGATGCGGAACGCTCGTGATCGCTATAAAAGTGTTCACTCAACGTTTAAACATATATTCACCATATTAACTTGTATACACCACACATTTTTTCTTCTTAGATAGTAGCACTATTTCAAATAAATCTAAATTAATTAAAGATTCGATGTGACTTAAAACAAAACAGCACAACTGTAATTTTTGACAAGATGGCGCATGTCATGACGTCATCTATGACGATTCGCGGGACGTCGAGTGTGAGCGCGGTCGAATCGATATTATTGTAACTCGGAACGTGGCCTAAAAGTATTTACGTTTCTTTTTTTTGCTTTTCGCGGATAGGGCTTTAGCCACGTACAAAATGGGGAATTCAAAGTATTCTTTATTACAGAAAAAAACAAAAGTTATATTTGAGTGAAAGTTGTATTTATCAAAAACGTACAATTTGAAATTATCTATTTAATTACGAAGTTGCATGAAATGAGCAAGCAATAGGTAATTAATTAGGTAATTAATTTATTTGTACTAGTGAGCACGACCTTTTTTGTATCGAAACTTTTTAAGAACAAAGCAACTCAACCTTTGAAAAAAAAAGCTATAACTCACTTGTGAATAATAGTAATGAAAAAGTCACAGTATGATAATAGGTGTCATTATGTGCCTAATTGCGGTGAAATTACAGCCATTTTATGAGCAAGTGTGTTGAAAAAAATTTGATTGTTGATTTTACGCATCGTTCATGCATCGTCATTTGACATGTGTGTCAAAGCAAACCTTTCCTTTTTATAGTACCGGTACATACTTTTTGCTTTATTGCTACAAGGATCTTTTGGTGTCTAATTGACATTGTCTGTGGGGCATTGTTGGTAAACATTTGTGATTTTTTTTAATACTAGAAACAAAGACAAAATAGATCAACCATTTTTCAGATTAGCTAAAGTACATTCATCTTTTATGGGGTACTGTGTTAAATGTTATAACAAAATACCTTGTGATTTATTGCAATTAAATAAAAGGAAATTTAAAACTCTTAATAAAAGTACACTTTGTAAACAAGCGTATTATAAATTAGAGGATTATATCCAAGATAAGAATGCTTGGAAACATGCTAGTCCTGCTCCATAGGACAATCCAGAGTCTAGAAAAAATGAAACTGGTTGCTAATTGAATTATATAAATAATTATATTTATGACATTGATTTACACTCACACACTGACTTATTTCTTGTTAATATTCTAGGAAAATCGTATATTTACTCTTACAATGTTTGTAAATATGTGGGCACCATGTATCTATCATAGAATTAATTTATCTTTATTGCTTCAGTTGCATTTTGTTACCTTTTTGGTATAGTAATTTTATTCTGGGTGCATCGTTTTCACATAATAATATAATTATATAATGAATGTACTATGATAAATTGTATGTAAAACATTTTAAAAGAGTAACGTTGGGGTTTCTTCCCCGTTCTTCTCCATACGAAACTACATTTTGGAATGGGCGACTAGAATCAATTCTGTTTAAATATAAATGTTGACGTTCAAAAGTGCCTTTTAAGTGCTTATTTGAAATAAATGCTTTGACTTTGACTTTGAAATTGTCATGTGTTGCAAATAGCTTGTAGTCGTAACAAAATAAAAAAATTAAAGGAATTTCCAAAAATGCCTCCACAAATTTTTTCGCCTTGTAGTAATACAAAGTAATCATCACATTTTTATCCCATTAGTCATTAGCATAATTATTATGTAGGTACAAATTGAAAATACGAGAAAATTAGAGGTTTTGAAAATATCATGTAGTTACTCGTAATATTTTTATTTTATACCTAAGTCTTATAAATTTTATGAAAAATCGCCCTCTTAATGAAACATAAATCGCAGTTACCAACTTTAACTTGATGAGAGAAAAATATATTTATTGACATGCTTTTTTAAGGTCACTTCCGGCATTTTCGAAGACGACGCGTTTCTTGCTTGCGTTCCGTTCCACCAGAAAAACGTAACATTAAATAAGGAATTGTAAAATAAGTAATATATAAAAAATATAGCAATTTGTTTCTTGACTCATAAACAATGTGTATTTAACTAATTAAAGATTTTTGAATAAGATGCATATTCCTAAATGGAATATCTATTTAAACGATATCAGGTAAGTAAAAGATATAGTTTTTTGCCCCCCTTGGCACCCTGTATTTATTAGTCCTATTTCATCTAAAAACAGTAACCAATTTTTCATTTAAAATGGTCGATAACAAAATAATATTCTAACTGGAATTAAGAACCGCCCCCGATCGGACACGAACACACGATCCTCCGCGTGACTTGCTAACGGGTCCCATTGGACCCTGGAATTACAACATACGACACCCTAAATTGATATCTATTTATATAAAAGGAGAAACTGACTGACTGATCAATCAACGCACAGCCGAAACTACTAGGACTGGGAACGTGAAATTTTGCACACGGCTCCTTTTTATAATGTAGGGGAGCACTAAGAAGGAGTTTCTGGAAATTCGACCTTTAAGGGGGTGAAAAGGGGGGATTTTGTTTGTATGAAAAATCTTATTCCTTGAGTTAATAAGCTTGAAACGTGGCACAAATACTAAGTTAAGTAAATTATAAGGTTGGTCATATATTGATTTTATAAACTACCCCCTATAGGGGTATTGGGGGGTGTCAAAGTTTGTATGGAAGAATTTTAACGCGCGGTCTGATTAACTCCAAACTCAGTATTTATACCTTAAATCAAAAATAAAGAATAACGCGTATCAGGGTTACTCCAGAATCTACCCCTAAAAGTAAACAAGGGTAGTCCGTGATATTAGAAATGTGACAGTTTGTGAAGATGATTGGATGTTTGTTACTCAATCACGCAAAAACGGCTAAACGGATTTGGATGAAATTTGACACACAGACAGATTATAACTTAGTTTAACATATAGAATACTTTTTATCCGGGTAGTACGTTTCCGCGGGATAATATCCGACTTCTACGCGGGCGAAGCTGCGGGTGGATGCTAGTTAAAGATAAAGATAATTTTATTTGTCAAAAACATGTGTATACATGCAAATTAAGCATGCAGGATGTCACAATATTAATGTTTTGTGCGTGCATGTTTCACCCGTATGGCGTACAAATTTATAAAATTTACAAAATAAAATAAAATAATAATAAAAATTACAAAATAAAAAGTAAATTAGTAAAGGCACTTCATTCCAAGTACACAATGGTTAGTAAACAAAAATATGTCAGTAGAATTAATCACGGATAAAATGTACAAAAATTAAGGAAAATATAAAACTAAAAATAAAGAACAAAAAAAAAATCAAATTGTGTCATTTAAAAAGTGATTTATATCATAATAACACTTGTCCGTTAATAAATCTCGCATCTTTTTTTAAACAAATTTACCGGCAATGCTATAAAATACTGTGGTATAAAATGGCATCTGTTGATTATCCCTTACCACCCCCACCACTTTTTTTCGAAATATTTTAAATGTACAGAAAAAGTTCGTCTACAGACTTAATATATGTATAGATTTTAGGAGCCATACAGAAAACGCTTTTTCCCATTAATGCAGTCTTTGACGTATGCGAACACAGTTGATTATTGTCACGCCTATTACGGGGGAAGGTGTCAGCTAGTGGAAATAAAAATTGATTTACCCTAACAAATGTCGCAATCTCAAAAATATAAAGACATGGTAGGGTTAACAATTTGTGTTTTTTTAATAATCTAAATATATAATAATGCTACCCATCAAATCTTATAAATGTGCATTAAATAAGAGAGTTGGATAAAAAACTCAAAAGTTAATGCCTTTAAATCCTTTATAATATTATAAACGCGAACGTTTGTATAACTGGATGTATGGATGTTAGTTACTCTTTCACGTAAAAACGGCTGAACGGATTTGGATGAAATTTGGCACACAGGTAGATTATAACCTAGATTAACACATAGGACTTTTTATCCCGATAGTGAGTTCCCGCGGGATAATTTTTGACTTCCACGCAGATGAAGTCGCCAGCGGAAGCTAGTATTTCGTATTTAGCGCGCAAGATTATTAATTTACATCTATATAATCCAAGGCTTTTTTTTTGGTGTGGAAAATCATCAAATAACTGCTCCCGCTCTGGGTGGAGCACGAGGGCGTGTCAGACTTTTACTGACTAAAACTCATCCGTGTTCCATCAGTTGCCTACGTGCCAGCCGACACGGTAACAACCCGCACCCCTGGCATGCATCGGCCCTTGCGGACCTCACCAGTTGGTGCTGACATCTCTATGAGGCGCGCGTGGAACACAACGCGCCGTCGTCGATCCGGGCTTGTTCCATACCTTCTGGACAGCGAGCTGCCTATTACTCGCCATCCGGAAGCCCGCGCCTACGGTGGCCGGGAATCAGCCTGGGATTCCCGACGCCCAGGGCGTCTCCTGCGGCGACTAAGGCGCATATATTGCCTTTAACTCACGTGCGCCGCTTGCCTTGAGTGTTACGCGAGAGATCGCAGCCGCCAATCGCCTCTACAAGGACACGGCGGTGCCCAAGCTAGGCAGACAAGATTTTGCCGACGTAAACAGTGCACTCTCAAGGCTTATGGTTTGTTTTATCACGAATAATTAGTACTCAATGGCAAGAAAACTAAATGTACAAAGTTCGCTTTACCGAATGTAAGAAATCTGGGACTCAACATCGTCTTAGATAATGAGGTGCTTGAAACTGTAGACTCGGCAGTTTTTCTGGACATAACAGTAGATGGCACCCCCCCGAGTGGGTTCCCGCATTGTCGTTGCGGGGGGGCTCAGTAACCGTGGTCTCACGGTGAAGCCAAGAGGAAAGGTGGGGCCGCTCATCAGGGCTTTTACCTTCAAGCCAATGACGTAGTGGCCAAAAAGTAGGTTGCGGTGAGGTGCACCGCAACTGAGGTGGGCTGCGATGTTGAATGGGAGGCATCGCGGCTGAGGGTTACAGGCTGCGGCAGAGGAGGAGTGCCGGTGCTTCTGAGCAGCGCTCTTCCCTTCCGTGGCCTGGACGGGGCCGCCACCGTTTGCTGGCGGACGCGGTGGGGCCGCAGGGGAAGAGGAGTGTCGGTATAGCGTTGGCTGCTCTCCCTATCCCCTGCGGCAGAAAAGTGGTAGGCGAGACGGTGCGTTGTGTTCCACGCGCGCCGTCAGAGATGTCAGCAACCCCTGGTGGGGTCGCAAGGGCCGATGCCTGCCAGGGGAGCGGGTTGTTCCAAAGAGTTACCGCTGCTCCTGGCACACGGGCAACTGAGGGAACACGGGTAGGTTTTATTCAGTCAAAGTCTGACATGCCCTCCTGCTCTACCCAACGGGAGAAGTTATTTGATGATTTCTCACCCAACAAAAAAAAAACAGTAGATGGAAAACTTCAGTGGGGATCACATATATCAAGCCTAGCGGGAAGGCTCAGTTTGACCGCCTATTTATTTTGAAGTGAAAACTTCTTTAGCGGCTTTGTACACTTTTTTTGTGATGGGTAAAAAAAATAAACTCGCGTCAGGACACGTGACCTGATCGAAAATTCGTAAGACGTAAACTCGCGTCAGGACATGTGACCTGATCGAAAATTCGTAAGACGTAAACTCGCGTCAGGACACGTGACCTGATCAAAAATTCGTAAGACGTAAACTCGCGTCAGGACATGTGACCTGATCGAAAATTCGTAAGACGGATAGAGAGTAGACAGCCGGCGCGGCGTAGGAGAGGAAGTATCCCCCTCTCTTTCTACGACGCGGCGAAAATGTATGCCTGCGCCTGCTGTTTCGTTTAGGCGGCGCAGCGCGAATGTTCGTGTGAGCTTTATTTCATGATATAAATAAAGTTCTATTTCGTCTGCGACAATTTTACTGTAATTCTAGATACACACACAGTTGGTTGAACTAATTTTCTAAGGAAAATATTGTCTGGTAACACAAAAAAAAAGTTGAAAGTGACATTTCGAAGTCGTTGGTCATCGGTACTTTTTCGTGGTATGCTCTCTAGTTTTATAGTGATTTTCTTATTATTTGTGTGTTTTCGACGGTAAGTGGATAAATATTAATTTAGAAGTAGTTATTACATCGTTATTACATCGTAATATTTGCATCAAATAGCATCATAAAAACGTATATTTCGACGAAATATTAAACGTAAACAAACCTTTGTAAACAATGTGCAGTGATATGAATAAATTCCGGCAAAATTATTCCCTAGCCATTCCAAAATTCTCCGGCGAGGCGGCGGGCCTCCTTGGCGTATTACCGCCATGGGATCACGAGGCAAAGGTCCTCGCGCAAATGTGGGAGTGGCGTGAGAAGTCCAAACGCCGGGGCGTAACTCCGCTGCTGCGGGAAATCGCGGCACAGCGGACAGAGCTCCGGCGGGATCTCATGGCGACATGGAGAGTGCGATTGTCGCAACCCAGTGCTGGGCACGCCACGATTGCGGCGGTAAGTCCCCTCTTTTAGGAGTGGCTTGAGAGGCGGCATGGCGTCCTCACCTTCCGCCTGACGCAGGTCCTCACCGGACACGATTGTTTCGGGAGATTCCTGTTTTGGATAGGGCGGGAGGAAACGCCCGGGTGTTTCCACTGCGAAGATCGCCCTGAGGACACGGTGGAGCACACGGTGGCGGTCTGCCGGCTTGGGTGGAGCACCACCGTGTCCTCGTGGAGGCGATCGGCGGCGGCGATCTCTCGCGTCCGGCCCTGGTCCAGGCCATGGTATGGAGCGAGAGTGCATGGGTAGCCGTCACCTCCTTCCCGGCCAACGTAGGTGTGGGCTTGCGGACGGCGAGTAATGGGTAGCTCGCTGTCCGATAAGGACCAAGCCCAAGTCGACGGCGCGTTGTGTTCCACGCACGCCTCAAAGAGATGTCAGCACAAAAAATGATGGGGCCCGCAAGGGCCGATGCCTGCCAGGGGTGCGGGTTTGTTCGAAAGAGATACCACAGCCCTTGGCATACGGGCTACTGAGGGAACACGGGTGGGTTTTAGTCAGGTCACGCCCTCCTGCTCCACCCAGAGCGGGAGAAGTTATTTGATGATTTCACACCCAAAAAAAAAGGGCAACCCGTCGTTTTTTTTATACACTCTACAAATTTGCAACAGTTTAACATATAAAAAAGGTATACCTTTTTTATATGTTTAACTGGACAGGCTATGGAATGCCCAGTATACTGGGCATTCTATAGCAGACTTCCAGAAGTAAAAAAAATGCTTTGCTATTTCATGAACCGTTCAAAACACCATATTATCCTACTATTTATGACTCAATGACGCACCATTTTACCAAACAATATTGCCGATGAGGCCCACCTACTCACTAAACTCCATAACAACAGATGGTCACGGGCAACAGACTGTAGACAGTCAAAATTGGCTTTACCGATTGTACACCCGCGATTAACCAAAAAACTTCTCAGCCTGAGTAGAAATAACCTTAGAATAATAATAGGAACAATTACGGGCCATAACACACTTAACAAACACCTTTTTAACATAGGCGCCACAGACAGCCCGCTTTGCAGGGGCTGCCTTGACGCCGAGGAATCAGCCGCCCACGTCATCCTGGAATGCGAGGCCGTGGCTTCTCAACGTGTAGAAATCCTCGGAACAGTGAGGTCGCTCCGCGAAGCCTGTGAAGCTCCCAGGAAGCTTCTGTGCTTTTGGGCGGAGCTAGGTTGGCTATGTTAGCCAGAATCCCCACGCACAACGGACCGAATGGGAGTCTACGTGCGGAAAAGGGAGTCCCACCATCATCATCATCATCATAGCATTGATCATGTTGGAGTTTACTCAGAATGGACAATGTTGATTAAACCTGGAAATGGACCTATGTATAAAGGTCACTCAGGGGTTGAGTTGCCAATACTCCGTTTTTTTTAGTTTCAAAGAAAAGATGATAAATTTAGCTACCATGGATCGGGGTGACTTTAATCAATATTGAACTTTGAAGGTTCATATCTCTTAAAGGAGAAAGGAACGTCTCCATAGTTTCCTGGGCCCAGGTGTTAACTCAATCAAACTAGCTTTATTTGTAAGAGGATATAATAACTAGGCCTCACTGAAAATTTGGTGAAATTTGGCTATCCAGGAATCAAGTTATATGAAGTATAGTCAAAGTGAGGTTACATTATACATTGTAGTTTTTTTTATGTTATATGCGAATTATTTTTGAATGGTTTCGGTTGTGTAATTGTTTTAGGCATGGAGTGTTAGTAGAGAGCCTCCATGCGCGACGTGTCGAAGATCTGACACGTTTGGCACGCCCTGGACAGTCGCTACAGTCGAAGACAAGTCTTACTTAGAAGCAGTAGGTACTTACTTTTCAAAAAAGGGAGAAGGGGAAGTAAAATACAAGATTAATATATTTATAAATATTTATTATTCATCTTCAATAATTATGAGATTATCGTCTAAGAATTGTGCAGGAGGTACTATATTTTCTTGGTATCTTGCCCAACTGAGATACCACATTAAGCGCATTACGTGGGCATATCTGCCTATAGTCCTTCTATCTACAACACAATTACAATAATAGCCTAATATTGAATCTCGTCCTCTTCGACAGCTGTCAACTAAAATGTAAACGAAATATGTTTTGCGACTTATATGGCGGGATTGTATACGTCGCTCGATTTTAATAGATACATACATGCACGCCACTGACGAATAACTGATAAAATCGCCTCATCATCCAAGACTCTTCTGCCAATAGAGTTACTGCGACCAGTCGCAATTGTACAATTCACGCAGAAATCCATGTCGTCACCGATCAATAGGCGTAATCAGATGTCCAAAATAGAGAGCCAGCCAGGTAATTCAAAGAAGCAAGATCCGTCGAACAGTCCTTTAAAATATGTAAAGCCGAGGTCGTGGGATTATACAATAAAACATGGAATATACGTGAGCACTCAGAACGAAAGAAAACGAACGAGCGACGGTTTTTTTCTGCCTGTCATCTGTCAGTGAGTGACCAGTGTTGCCAACTGAAGAAAAAATAAAGGAATTCGATTCGCTATAAACGATTGATTAGCATTTGTCACTCGATTTTCATACATATTCTGAGAATTTAATGATTTATTTAGTATCGATTACTAAGAATTCAAGCATGTTTTAATCGATTATTTAGTATCACAACTTAATTTCATTTTTCTCGCTTCCTAGATAGAAACTTGGTACTGTATTTTGTGATTTCCTTTAGAAAAATATAACGGTTTTTTTAATACACATTTCAACTAGTTAACTGCTGGGCCCAGGATTTCCCATCTCCTTTATGGTTAAAAAAATGCTAAAAAATCCAATAATCGTTTTTTTTTATAACCCTCGATTTTTAGAAAAAAATAAAAGTGACTGATCAAAGTTAACGTACGATGTGGGGTTACTTTGATACCCCCTATTTTATTCCGTAGTTACAAAGTAACCCCAATTATAATGCCAATACAATTTCAAAAATCAAAATCTGCCAACACGAAAAATAATTAACTTTTTTTATTAAAATTGTAAGTGAATTCCTCAGGAAATGATTTAACAGTTCTTCAGTGTTGCTTAACTAGAAAAAAAACTACCGTGTTGCGTTTCATTTTACGTAATTAGCGATTTTATATGAAATGGACGTTTTGATCAAACCACAGGATCAAACTCATCCCGCGAATCAATGTAACCACGATCCACCGGTACTTACCTACTTACTAAAGTCAGTTTCTCGGTATTTCTATAACCTTATATCAAATCGCTATTGTTACCATAAGCACATTAGCTGTTTCAAAATGACTAAGTTAATATAAGCGGGCTGCTACTGACGTATCTTTTAATGACTATTAAATGATAAATGATTTTATTTCTGTAAGTAGGTTTGTACAAACACTTTTACACGTCAATCATATTTTTTAAACTAGATGAGGTCGGCGTTTCCTATCTGACTACTCTGAGAAGAAAGGCCGAAACAAACTCAGAGGTCACAGTCTCTTTTAAAGTCCAGACATAATCTTGGTCAGATCATGTGAAGACCATGTGGATTGGTGTCTGAAATGGTCTTTTGAGGAAAGAACCACACAGGTTGAGTGGACCTGTCCATTCAGTGCACGCATGTATCAGTAATCATACGGCTCAACTCAGAACTTGAGGAGCTCAACGATTTGACGAACAATACCAAAGAAAGGACATTTGGGTAGGCCGCATAAAGTACTCAAACTGCCAGATTAACATTAAAAACGAAGTGAGAAAGAGACGAAACACGAAAACAAAAATACCACATAGTCCTCACATTCACAATAATTAAAGCAAAAATAATATTATACTTCTCAAAGCAAATATTAATGTCAAAGTGTATATAATAATAATCAAATGTCAAAGAGCAAAACAAAGAAAAAACAAGATTCAGTATACAAAATTGGAGCAGGTCAATCCCAAGCTTTTTTGTCCTCAATATAATCTTTAACGGTATAAAAGGCTTTCAGGCACAACTTACGTTTGATGAATGATTTAAATTTATTGAGACTTAGATCTTGAACATGGCTTGGAAGTTTATTATAAAAGCGTATACATTGACATCTGAATGACCCACCTATTTTCTTGAGCCTTGTTGATGGTACAACAAATTTGTGTTTGTTCCTAGTATTTATACTATGGATATCACTGTATTTTTTAAACAATTTAATATTTTTATGAGCATATAAAAGATTTTCATAAATATACTGTGAAGGCACAGTCATTACATTTATCTCCTTAAATTTATCTCTGAGAGAGTGTCTCGGACTTAATTTATAAATTGATCGGACAGCTCTTTTCTGCAAGACAAAAATAGTCTGAATATCGCCGGCATTTTTATTGTATTTTGTCTGCTCAAATCTTTGGCCATCTTCGTTTGAGTTACAACACATCCTTCCTCAATTCTCTTTATACCATCCAAAACAGATACAACACTTCTTTTAAATATCTATACTTTGATATTTGATATAATTGTTTAGTCATCAAAATTGGTACTACTACAGCGATAATCGCTATGTATAGATCCCCTTCCGCTAGAAATCTAGATCCTTTTAACAGATCCTTAAACCAGCTTCTCCAAGCACTTAGCCCATTTAAGAATATCATACTAACGGGTGATTTAAATATAAATATTGGTTCTGAAAACTGCGATGCAGGGACCCAAGATTACCTTAACATCTGCTTATACCATGGTTTTCTTCCCGCTCACACATTGCCTACTCATCAAAGTGGTTCTTGCCTAGATCATATGGTGATCAAAACTAGCCTATCTTATATTACGCTTGTTACTAATTCAACAATTACTGACCATCACGCAGTTCTACTAACAGTAAATTTATCGCTGCCTAAGCTAAATCGTCCTCTGACTATTAGCAAATTAAACATGAATAAACTCGAATATGATTTATGCAACATTGATTTTGGCCTAGTTTACAATACTGCTGACGCTAATTTGGCCTTATCATATTTAATTAAACATATCAAACAAGCAATATTACGTAACACGACAATTTCTACAGTAAATAAGAAACTTTATAATATTAAGCCATGGATTACTCCTGGATCAATCCGATGTATAAGACACAGAGACAAACTTCATCATTGTACAAAAAGATACCCTGATAATGTAATAATTCGAACTACCTATAAAAGATACAGGAATTTTTGCAACAATCTCCTAAGGAGTATAAAAAATAATTACGATAAAAATCAATTAAATAGAGCAGGTAAAAATAGCAAACAACTTTGGAAACAAATTAAAAACGTCACCAATATGTCAAAACAGCGTGAATCAAGTTCGAGTTTACTGCTTTCAAATCGTTCATCACCGCTCATATCAGCTAACAATGTAAATAACTTTTTTATAAATGTTGGGAAAACTCTTGCCGAGCAGATTCCGAAATGTAGCGACCAACCTACTTTGCAAAAATCAAGGGATAGCTGTGACCCAAAATCTTTTGCTATGTTTGACACTGATGAAGATGAAATAGCCCGAATAATTTCTGGGCTTAAAGATGATTGTGCAGCTGGATGGGATAATATAAGCAATAAGATCCTTAAACGCTTCAAGCATATTTTGATACCTCCTTTAACGCATATATTTCGAATCTGTCTTGCCGAAGGAATTTTCCCTAGTTGTCTAAAAAAGGCAGTTGTAATCCCTGTCTTTAAATCAGGAAGTAAAACCGCAGTTAATAATTATAGGCCAATATCCTTACTCCCCTCAATTTCAAAAATACTAGAGAAAATTATAAACAGTAGACTTGTTAATTATCTAGAGAAAAACAACATTTTATCGACTGCGCAATTTGGTTTTAGACCGAAACTATCGACAGCCGATGCGGTGCATAGCCTGACTGATTATATTTCAGAAAACCTCGGCAAAGGAAACCAGACCCTAGGAGTCTTTCTCGATTTAGCCAAAGCCTTCGATACGGTGTCTGTTTCTGTTCTTCTGGACAAATTAGAGACCATAGGAATAAGAGGAACGCCGCTGAAACTTTTTACTGACTATTTAGACGGCCGATACCAGTACGCTAGAATATAATATATATATATTATTACGAGTGATGAGCAGAAAAATACTGGTTTTGGTGTTCCTCAAGGGAGTATTTTGGGCCCCACAATATTCCTGATTTATATTAATGACTTGTGTAATCTAAATCTTAAAGACGGTAAAATTATATCATATGCCGACGACACGGCGTTAATATTTAGTGCTAAAACCAGTAGCGAACTGTTTGAAATCGCTCAGCTAGGTTTAAATTCTGTGACTAATTGGCTTCAAAGCAATTTACTAACATTAAATGCCGACAAGACTAAATATATTCACTTCTCCATGCGCAAGCCTCAACTCAACATAACTAACCCTCATCTATATGCCCATCAATGTGGAAATCATACAGTCAGCATGTGTAATTGCCCTTTTATCATCAAAACGAGCTACATTAAATACCTGGGGGTAGTAGTGGACGACACACTTTCTTTTAGAAAACATATAGAAAGCCTAACTAAAAGAGTGCGCAAACTAATATATGTTTTTAAAAAATTGCGAACGTTAGCAGATTCAAAATTAATCACACAAGTTTATTTGGCTCTATGTCAGTCAATTATTCAATACTGTATCACTTCTTGGGGTGGTGCACCTAAAACTAATTTGCTTCCTCTTGAAAGAGCTCAGAGAGCAATTTTAAAGGTAGCAAACTTCCATCCCTTCTTCTTTCCTACAGATCTGCTATATAAATCCTGCAACGTACTCACTGTTCGCCAGCTTTTTATTATGCACTTAGTATTAAAACAGCACACCATGCTTACCTATAATGCTGAAAACACTAACAAGAGACGGAATGATATAGTATGCATAACGAATGCAACCTCAAAACATGTCTTTGTAGAAAGATTTTACACTTTCTTAGGCCCATTTCTGTACAATAGATTAAATAGAAAACTAAGTATCTGTAAATTAAATTACCATAGCTGTAAAAAAATTGTACTTAAGCATTTACTATCCATCGATTATGCACAGACAGAAGATCTACTTGTTGTATGCAAATAAAAACCGCTAACATGCATTTTTACTTTTGTTGACCTAAGTTCTATTTTAGTTATTTATACACATTGTTAATTTATTATTTTAACTATTTCTGCATTTTGTAGCCTGAAGCACAGGTTCCACCTAGTTCAGGCAAATTAGCAACTGTGCTCTATTTTATTTGTTAAGGTATTTATTGTAAATGTGTCCCCTTTTATAAATAAACGATTTTATTAAAACGATTTTATTATTATTATTATTTTCATTGCGTTGCACATCAAATCAAAATACTTTACCTATTTCACATAAACCTACATGGGCACTTATGAAACGTCAGACGCTCCTTCCTGTGGATGATGATGATGATGATGGGACTCCCTTTTCCGCACGTAGACTCCCATTCGGTCCGTTGTGCGTGGGGATGCTGGCTAGCAGAGCCAGCCTAGCTCCGCCCAAAAGCACAGAAGCTTCCTGGGAGCTTCACAGGCTTCGCGGAGCGACCTCACTGTTCCGAGGATTTCTTCGCGTTGAGAAGCCACGGCCTCGCATTCCAGGATGACGTGGGCGGCTGATTCCTCGGCGTCAAGGCAGCCCCTGCAAAGCGGGCTGTCTGTGGCGCCTATGTTAAAAAGGTGTTTGTTAAGGGTGTTATGGCCCGTAATTGTTCCTATTATTATTCTAAGGTTATTTCTGCTCAGGCTGAGAAGTTTTTTGGTTAATCGCGGGTGTACAGTTGGTAAAGCCAATTTTGACTGTCTACAGTCTGTTGCCCGTGACCATCTATTGTTATGGAGTTCGGTCGACCTTTGGCGAATCCACGCACGAAATTGTGAGAAAGGCAGGGGGAGAAGTGGGTACGGGCCTAGCACTTTCATATCAGAGCCTCTCTTCGCAAGTTCATCTGCGGCATCATTGCCTAAAGATCCACTGTGCCCTTTGATCCACTGGAGTGCAATACGATTGGACGTCGCTAAACTCTCCAGGGCAAGATGGCACTCAAAAATTAGTTTGTTGTTAGTTTGTTTGTTTTCTAAAGCTTTGAGCACAGATAGGCTGTCGGATAGGAATTTAATGCCGTAGTTCCGGATGCCTAAGCGCTTTACTGCTGTAGCGGCTTGTGTTAAGGCAACACATTCACACTGAAAGATTGAACTGTGTGTGCCTAGCGGTATGTGAAAGTTGATGTTGAGGTCAAGGGAGTATGCGCCAGCACCTGAACCGTTTTGTGTTTTTGAGCCATCTGTGTAGATGCGCACTTCATTGGCTCCCGACTGATCCCTTTCTTCCTCTACTGTTTGTATAATATAGTTTTTGTTGAACATAGGTTGGTTTGGTGTTCTATCACACGGGGCAGCGATGAGTGGCTGGTACTCAATCGCCCGGTCCAGGATTTTAGCGTGTGGGCTGGTTAAATTCTTGCCCCATATGCCCAGATGCATTAGCCTGATAGCAGCTAGTGCGGCCTCCTGCTGTATGTACAGGTCCAGGGGAGTTAATTGAAGGGCTATCTCCATGGCTGCTGTTGGGGTCCTTCCTGTGGAAAAGAGAGAAGAGGCGAGAAACTCTACGGTTATTCTTCTAAAAAATTAGCTGTAACAATTATTTAAAATTTGTGTTAATAGTTTTTTTTTTTGGTTGGTAAATCATCAAAAAACTTCTCCCGCTCTGGGTGGAGCAGGAGGGCGTGTCAGACTTTTACTGACTAACACCCACCCGTGTTCCCTCAGTAGCCTGTGTGCCAGGGGCAGCGGTATCTCTTTCGAACAACCTGCACCCCTGGCAAGCATCGGCCCTTCCGGGCCCCATCTGATTGTGCTGACATCTCTGTGAGGCGTGCGTGGAACACAACGTGCCATCGACCTGGACTTAGTCCTTACCGGACAGCGAGCTACCCATTACTCGCCGTCTTGCGGACGCCCACGCCTACGTTGGCCGGAAATCAGCCTGGGATTCCCGACGCCCAGAGCATCTCCTGCGGTGACTAAGGCCGTGAGGGTGCATATACTGCCTCTACCTCACGTGTACCGCCTCCCTCTTCGCGAGCATCACTGCTTCGCAGAATGATATGACGGCTACCCATGCACTCTCGCTCCGTACCATGGCCTGAACCAGGGCCGAACGCGAGAGATCGCCGCCGCCGATCGCCTCCACGAGGACACGGTGGTGCTCCGCCCAAGCCGGGCAGGCCTCCACCCCGTATGCTCCACCGCGTCCTCAGACCGATCTTCGCAATGGAAATAACCGGGTGTTTCCTCCCGCCTTATTCGAAACAGGAACCTCCCGAAACAACCCATCCGGTGAGGACCTGCGCCAGGTGGAAGGTGAGGGCGCCATGCTACCTCTCATGCTACTCTTCAAAGACGGGACTTACCGCCGCAATCGTGGTGTGCCCAGCACTGGGTTGCAAAAATCGCACTCTCCGTGTCGCCATGAGGTCTCGCCGGAGCTCTGTCCGCTGTGCCGCAATTTCCCGCGGCAGCGGAGAAGTGTCAATAGTTGTGTGTTACATCGTTTACTATCTAAAGATAGCTTTCTCGTATCCGACCCATAAAAATGTTACGGTGGACAGTTATACGTTTTATGAGTTCTAAAATACAGCTACAAACTACGACTAAACTAAGTCTAGTCTACACCCACCACTAAGTGAATTTAGTCCGCGAACGTTACCAATTGATGTAAGGTTCGGAAATGCTTGTAGACTACGGTTCGTAATTGGTAAAGTCGGCTTAAGAAAACTCAAAAGCAGAACTTTCCCTAAATAACTGTAAGTTGCAACTATATCTTACAGCCTTAATGTGTTTTTGATGTGGTATCCTATACTGTCACAAGGGTCACAAGCCTGCCTCATACTTTTCGGGTTTTCTACGCCTCTGTGGAACACAACTTGCTAATACAAAATGTTACGACTATCGTCGTCTATCCTATCGGATGGGTCTTCAATACAGTTTTTTTTATAAAAAATATAAAAAACAATTCATGTATAATCACAAGCTTTCTGCATAAGCGACTTACGTGACAATTGTGCGTAAACCTCTCTGTTCCTTAGCCACCTCTTTGGGCCCATTGCCACGTCTTTCTTCCGTAAATAATTTACGCAGCGCCATCAAAACTTGTTATGTTATCTCAACCATCGCGACTGTTTTAATTAAGGTTTGTAATCATAGAGAATTAATGTGATGGCACGCTTTTATCTGTGATTCTACCTGAGTGGTTGCGATTCATTTGGGATTAATATGTATTTGTGAAATTTTGTAAGTTCATGGACGTGGCATTTACAAAGGTTGCCACTATTTTAAAATGGCTTTTTTGTAAGCTCTATGTGGTGGTTATTGTGGCATGCCAATGAGTTAGAGCTTTTACAAAGATTTAGGAAAAACGAAAAATAATATTTTCCTCGTTGGTCACGGACTTGTGACTACTCAACCGAGGGACAGGAATGTAATCGCTATGTTCCCAATACCATTTATATTATAGCAGATGATTTAGTTTATCAGGGTGAGGAAATGAAGAAGAAGCTGGGTTAGTTGGCTTAGTACCTCGCAAAACCAAGCCAAATATTGACAATTGCTGCACAAACATTTGTTCCAACGCAGCTAGGCCTAACAGACTGGCGCTGCGTGTTGGCAGCCGTAGTAATCTCGAGCTCCATCACCTCCTTGTATCGATTAGCTGGTATCTGTACAGGCCTCACTAGTGTAATTCTCATAACGGTACACATTTCTCTTGTCTCCTTGCCAACAGCCATTACGAGCTAACGATATGAGCACGCCGCTCGTTTGTCAACGCTTTGTTACTGACTGTACTTCACCGAACGTGCTCCATACGAAATGAACCTTATAACCAAAAGGATAAAGTTCGGATTCGAGGAGGAGCTTCGTATAAAATGCTATACAAAATTAACACGAACGGAATTCGAGATGGCGTAAAAATTATTCTTGTGAATTTTAACGGAAGACGACGATAATCTGCATAAAGGATGAATATAGAAAAGCAAGCTAAACAATTTTGTTTAAATCTTCGTAAATCCTAAACTTCAATAGTTTTCCTGTCATCTTCTAAATATAACGTGTGGTCCTTATGTACGAGTTCGGTTCGAAACCCCGCATCGATGAAAGACTTGGCTTTTACAAGCTCCCCGTAAAGATAAGCTGAAATCTTATCTGTAGGGTTACAAGGGCCAGGTAGGGATCGCTCTTCGACCCTTTGGGAGCTTTTATGTTATCCTTATTTTCCTTGGAGTATGAATGAGTTAAGGTTTAGAGTACGTCAAAGATGTGAACTGCTATCACTTCAGCGTCTGAATAATTTCAAAAAGCTACTCCAATAGCTTGACTGTGTGGTTTTTAGAACCAAAGTTAAGACCTTTGCTCTTCTACCTGGTACATACTTATTACTCTCATTTGTTAAATATTAAAAAAAAACATGACTATTCTGACTCATACGATACAAAACCGTGACACCTTTCTGACAAAAGTTGCAATTCAAATTACAGTGAAACAGACCTTGTTGTATTCATACTATAGCGGTCCCAACTCTTTCTGTGGGGCAATCAAACACCCCTTGTTGGTTCAATAAAGCCAGCTCTCAGACGGCTCGTACAGCCGGAATCTTCGCCGGGTGGCCGGCAATGCCCAGGAGATTCATACGTTTGGCAGCCGTCACGGCACGGATGTGTTGTGCTATTGATTTCTACCTTTCATGTTTGCGCTGGATTTCGTTCGTCAGGTTTTTGATCGCAATCATGTAGGTTTTAAAAATATTGCCATTGGCTGCTTTATTACGAAGATTAAGGTGTAATTGAGGTCGTATTATTATAACGAGGGGTGAGTTTACTATAGGCAAGCAAAAGTATAAAAGGAATGCTGCGTAGTAAAATGTCTCGAACGGGATAAATTCTTTTCAGTTCGAACTGCAGAATAATGAGCTATAAAATCTCATAAAAATAGCTCTTTCTCTAAAACTACCATCATATTTATCTACCCTCAAATCTAAAATAAAAACTAGCCGGCAAGGAGGCTTAAGTGCGGTTCGAGACCGGAAGCGGCAGTGACGTCATTGTGACATGGTGAGCCCTGATAACTGAGCTTACCAGATTTATAACTTGCGATAAGGGAAGATGACTCCTGTTACAGTTTCGATACGCAACACTGTTGCTGATCTTGTGAAACTTTTTTTTTTGTTCAGGTTTTTTTATATACCTATAAAATAAAAGATGTCCAAGGTACGGAATGAATTAGTACTTTCTTTTTATTCTTGTCTCTACCAAATTGGTTCATGTAGTAAAGAAATCCAAGTAGTTTCTTTGTTATCGGCTTTTTTATTTCATGAAAGGTTCGGTAGTTGTTTCCTCATGATATATTTATAAAACAGTTGGAAGGTTTTTTATCATTTTGTCAGATGACAAAGGAGAATCTTTCCTTCTTATTGATATAATATAAGTGCCTTTTCTGCAAGTTACGAACACAAAATTGATGGCCATCTCTACAACCCCCCTTTTGTCACCCAAATCCCTCCAGTTCGACGTCACATAAAGTCTGAGTTCCTAAGACTTCCGTCTGTCGCAACTTACTCCAAGTGTCTTTACTTCGCTAAGTACACGTCGGTATTGCTTTCGATGAAATAAACGCAAACGGAACCAAGGAGCAAGTATTAAGGACCTAAAGACAAACTATAACAGATCCGATAGTGAAACCTCCGAGATTTATAACTGCAGATAAGGATTAGGGAGGGTTTTTGTCTCAGTTGGGAATGTCGTGTTCGGTTCGAATTATATTACATTTAACCATTGCTTACATAAAGTTTTGGATATATTTGTGGACAGAAAAGTCATCAGAATTATCCTACTAATATTTTAAATGTGAAAGTGTGTATGTTTGAATGTTTGTTACTCAATCACGCAAAAATTGCCGAATGGATTTGGATGAAATTTGGCACGCAGATAGTTTTTATCTCTGTAGTATGTTCCCGTGGTGTAATATAATTTTTCCGAAATCCACGTGAGTGAAACCGCTGGCAATAACTAGCAATGATTAAAAACCTATACTTAAAAAAAAAAACAAGATTCCATGTAGCTTAATATCAAAACCCCTCAAAGCATTTAGTAGAAACTGATTAAGAAAATCTTCGCGACAGTGTCTTCGCCAAAACTGTCTGACATTTTCAGGCTCATCTAAAAGTCATTACGCTCAGATAGGCTATCACTTACTACTGTAGCTATAGCCACGACTTCAAGCCCCGAATATTTGGAAGCCTGCCTATTCCAAGAAGAAGAGATACATAAACACGTATAGCTGCTGAAGACTGGGCGCCAATATCTGGCAGTAAATCACCTCAAGACTTAGTGCGTAGAGCCGGCCCCTATGTAATTTACGCCGGCTTCCGTCCAGGGTGGGATGTAATGGATAAAACATTTAATTACTGCACATATCTTGCCGGCCGTGAGCCGGCCTTAAACTTACATAGTGGTGTGAAGAGTAGAAGTGGGCGATGTCTTATGATTATAATGGAAAATAATTCGAGGATGCATTTCGTTGCACTTTTAGTCAACTTTATGCCAAAATTGTTTCACTTACAATGTTCATAGGAAATACTGATTCTTCTTGTCATAGTCACTTCTTGTCATATTCAATGATTTTACCGAAATGGTTGAGCTGAATGGTGCTGATCCATACGTCATGTTCGTGAACGGGAGCCGCCAGTAGGGACTGGTCATCTCTTAGCTCCCACGGCATATTTATTTTCTGAATTGTTATTTTATTTTTGTTTTAATTACGGACGCTTTTAATGCACACATCTTTTTACATCATTCTCACATTGATAATTACAACATAATGATATAAACAACTTTTTGTAACAATATCATGATTTTAAAATAATGTCCATGGAGTTTCTTGCCCGTTCTTCTCCATAGGTACGGTCGCGGTCAAGAGTCCATTCTCATGCTAAGGGTTATATTGCTATGACTCGCGGTCAAGGCCGTACCTACAGCTGTGTGTATAAGTGATGTAACCAGACCGCACACCACAGTAGGTACTCACACACCACTGTCGTCGAAAGATACAAAAAACATACCGTCGCACAGAGTACTCTGTCTCTGTCTGTACTGTGTTACGTAGTAACTACGTATGACCTTGGTCGGTTCATACGATCGCTAAAATTCACGTTCTAATATCAAGTCTCGGTAGCTCGCAGCGTATTGTCATTGATTAAGAAACACAAAAGTCTGGGTTCAAATCTCCCGAAGAGACTTTTATTTTTCTTTTCAACAATTTCATCAGTTCTTTTATTATTCGTTATACGAGAATGTTTTTTTTTTAATTACTTAAATTATTATTTAAACAAAGGATTAAGAAGATTATGTGATTACAAAATGTTTATTCGTTATAATTTTATGAAGTAGGTATAAAAATAACTACTAATAACTTCCTGTTAACAGTTTATTTTCTCATAAAGAACAATTATTGAAGTAAAGTAGCTAATTGGTGAACCATGATAATCAGGCTATTGTATCTTAGTAATATAATAATATTGTGCTGTAATTACTACAATGTGCGGTACTCTAAAGAAATCACATTTTTCTACGCAAATCTACCCACGTAAAAATAACAAATGCAGACAAGTTGTCACAATACAATTAAATGACTCAGTAGTACTACTATTGGAATAAATCTACTGCGAGTGAGTTGGTTCTCTCAAACCTCAAAGTTAACAAATTGTATTTAATAGGACTGTAACAAATCAAACTTAAACCTAAGAGAAACAAAGATTATAAGTAGATTTTTACATTTTTTAATTTAAATTAATAAAAAAATACAAATAGTTTTATAAAAAATTACCGATCTCACTAGAGTCCCTAAGTATCAGGTCACAAACTGGGAGAATATATCGTGAGGAGGGTTCTTAGGTCACACACACTGGGAGGAGGATATGTCGTGAGGAGGATCCGGTATGAGCGACTTGTTGTCCTCTGGAGCTCGGTTCTAGAATATTTCAGTAAGACGAGCAGTAGAAACAGGAGGGACTCGATAAAACTCCGAAGCCCAATAGTAGAGTCGCAGTAGCAGTATTGGTAAAGGCTTTTCAGAAAAATAAATAGTTCTTCCAAATATTAAGTTACGTAGTTGTCCCTCTTCGTAGTTCCCTCTCGTAGTAGTCCCGCTTTCTGCGCTTCGTCCTCTATTTATACTAGAGTTTCAGCCGTTCCAGAACATTTTTAAATTTTAATATTATATCCTCCAGTGGCCAGACATATGTAACCAGCCAGCACATATTATACAACCATGTGTGTGTAAAGAATTTAAAGATATAATTTAAAATTAAGAAGTAAACAATCATAGTTAATAAAATACAATATTTCAGCTAATAATATTGATAAAAATAATTTATAATAATTAAACCAAAAAGTAATTCTTCATAGACTAGTGAGAAACTCTATGGGAAAAAAGAAAAGTAACTGACAGTTTGACAAATCTTGACATACATGTCACAACATAGAAAATTACAAAGATCAAATTTTATTTTAGTACAGATATTAAAGAAATAGTTATTGTAACACGCAAATACTATATTTCCTACCAGAAAATGAGTATGAAGGTACATAGAGAATGCTTAAATTTCAAGGTTAATGTTAACAAAATGTAAGTATAAAGAATAATCATTACTTTAACCCGAAAACCCCTGAAAATGTTTGAATACAATGAAAAAATTTTCTTGTTTAGAAATAAGAGAGCATTAATAAGCATAAATTAAGCTAAATGAGTATTTACAGTGGTACAGTAAGTTCAAAAAAAAATTAACACTAGTTTTCCCCATATCCCAGAAAATTATCAACTAGAAAAATTTTGATGTTATAAATAAGACCTTGCTCTTTCATACATCTTTCATTAACCTACCTTACACACTTCCTCAATACATCACCACCATACTTAGGGGATATGGTTCACATTCAATGACGCATACTCCACAAGGAATTATTTTTAAGGTTTACGAAGGCTTATTTATTTAATTTAGGTGTCGTAACCCGCACCTTTTTTTAAAACCCGTTAAAATTAAAAGAAATTACAATGTTTTTCTGCTTAAGAAAAGCAGCCAAGCATAAAGTGCTTAAGAAAAGCCTTCAAGTCAAGGATCAAGGAGATCAAGGATTACAAAGAATAAACCTTCGAGTTACAAGTAGTTTAAGTATCTAAAAAAAAAAAATATACAAGTTAGTTTAAGATGAAGATACACTAAGGCTTATTTTACGAGTTGTGAGACCGCTCGACACAATGGCTTATTTTAAGAGTTGTGTACCGCTCTAAAATAAAAATAAAATAATCTAGATATAAATAGTGGTACCTAACTAAGCCAATTTTTTTTTTAATTTTGTGAAGTACAAAACTTAAATCTAAATGGTTTTTACAAGAATAAATAAAAGTTTCAAAAATAGAGCAGATATCTATACTTTAAAATCTTTGACGTGCTATTTTCCTCTAGAGCCGCCCTCATCCTCCAAAATGAAAACAAGCGGTGAGAGTTTTTCAACAATAAAACTCAAAAAGAGGGTTATGTGTTTTCTACAGGTTGCACTAGCTATGGAAAAGTGTTGGTAGTGAGAAGTATTAGTATTTAGTGTAATGTAGATGTGTAGGAATGTATAAGCGTCCACAGGATACTCTCCTGTTTCTGCCGTGAAGTGTCCTAACAACCAACTTGGGAGTGTCCACGAATGGATTATCACATCAAGCGGCCATTAGGTACACATACCAGAGGGTAGACGTAGTGATGTGCAAGTCTGTGGGATGCAGTGTAGGCGATGTTTTTGTAGAGAGTAAAGTATAATGTGAGATAAACGACTACGGGATATTGTCCAATAGCCGTCGTAGAGTAACCAATCTCCAACCTTGGCAGTGCCCACTAGTGGGTTAACACTCCAAGAGGCCGAAAGGGTGCCAATTATCTTTCAATAATGGAATGTGTGTGGGGGTGTAGAGTACCTAGATGAAGTTTAGTATAAAGAAGAGTCGAGTAAAAGTGTATGAAAAATAATAAAATGCTTACCAAATTAAAATCCAAATATACTCACTTGAGAAAGTGTAATTTAGAATTTAGGTAGGTGAATATCTGAAAATCTGAGGGGTGGGTTAGTATAAAATTGGGCGCCAAACTGTAACAAATCAAACTTAAACCTAAGAGAAACAAAGATTATAAGTAGATTTTTACATTTTTTAATTTAAATTAATAAAAAAATACAAATAGTTTTATAAAAAATTACCGATCTCACTAGAGTCCCTAAGTATCAGGTCACAAACTGGGAGAATATATCGTGAGGAGGGTTCTTAGGTCACACACACTGGGAGGAGGATATGTCGTGAGGAGGATCCGGTATGAGCGACTTGTTGTCCTCTGGAGCTCGGTTCTAGAATATTTCAGTAAGACGAGCAGTAGAAACAGGAGGGACTCGATAAAACTCCGAAGCCCAATAGTAGAGTCGCAGTAGCAGTATTGGTAAAGGCTTTTCAGAAAAATAAATAGTTCTTCCAAATATTAAATTACGTCGTTGTCCCTCTTCGTAGTTCCCTCTCGTAGTAGTCCCGCTTTCTGCGTTTCGTCCTCTATTTATACTAGAGTTTCAGCCGTTCCAGAACATTTTTAAATTTTAATATTATATCCTCCAGTGGCCAGACATATGTAACCAGCCAGCACATATTATACAACCATGTGTGTGTAAAGAATTTAAAGATATAATTTAAATTTAAGAAGTAAACAATCATAGTTAATAAAATACAATATTTCAGCTAATAATATTGATAAAAATAATTTATAATAATTAAACCAAAAAGTAATTCTTCATAGACTAGTGAGAAACTCTATGGGAAAAAAGAAAAGTAACTGACAGTTTGACAAATCTTGACATACATGTCACAACATAGAAAATTACATAGATCAAATTTTATTTTAGTACAGATATTAAAGAAATAGTTATTGTAACACGCAAATACTATATTTCCTACCAGAAAATGAGTATGAAGGTACATAGAGAATGCTTAAATTTCAAGGTTAATGTTAACAAAATGTAAGTATAAAGAATAATCATTACAGGACTTATCGAAGTTATAGCTTAAGTAATCATTTTCATTACGAAAAGAAGATTGAAACTAAACCTCGAAATAATCCATATTACGGATATGACACAATATTATGTGAATATTACTAAAATCAATAAAAGTCAATAATAATAAATATTTCTAATTTATATCTCAATGTTAATGTTTATGTTTTTTGAGCTGGTTTTCCATGATGCAAACCTTCTGCGTGGAGTGCACAGCGCACTATGAATAATTTGGCAAAATGTCTTGTCTTTTTGAAACCACTTGTGCTGTCGCTTTCTTTTATAAGCTGGGGTCTTCCACTTTGCTTTCGACGGGCAAGGCTACCCCCTTCCTCATATCTTTTCATCCACTGACTCACAGTATTTCACTAAAACAAAAAAGGGGTACTGTTAGGCTACTAAACAAAATACATACTAATATGTATTACTATTTAGAAACAAAATTATTTGAAATATAAATTTCACATAAATATTTAATCTAGGAAATAAATTTACTTTGAAATTTTATATTTTTCTTCTATTTAGACGTTATGATATTTATAAAACGTTTAAAAATTACTACAAGGATCAGCAGTTATACTTTAAATAAGTGCTTAACAAAATAATTAAATCATAATACTCACACTCAGGCCGGTTTCATCAGTTATTTGTATTACACCTGGTCCGGGGTGAATCAAGGCAGCAACGTGGGGCCTCTGGAATTTATAATAATGATAAATAATTTACCAGAAGTCGTCAAAAATGGATCTTGTTTGTTATTCGCAGATGACCTCAAGTTGTTGTTTGAGGTTAGGACGGAGTCTGATTGCAGACGTTTGCAGGAAGACATTGATAGGATAGTGGAATGGAGTCATGAGAACAAGCTCTACTTCAACTTATCCAAGTGCTCGGTGATAAGTTTCACCCGCGCACGTGCACCTCTACTCTACAAATACGTAGTGGATGCTGTACCGATGCAACGAGTCACGCAGGTAAGGGATTTAGGGGTTGTTCTCACTCCTGACCTGTCGTTTCGCGATCATATAACGAAGATCTGCAAAAAGGCATTTAGAAACCTAGGGTTTGTTCTGAGGCAGACGCGAGACTTTACCAGCATCACAACCATCAGGGTCCTGTATGACGCATTAGTCAGGAGTCATCTGGAACATAGTGCTGTCATATGGGCCCCACATGAGGCTAAGTACTCATTGATGTTGGAGCGAGTCCAGAACAAATTCACGCGCCACCTGTACAAAAAACTCTATGGGATATACCCATTTTACCCTTTGATGTACCCCACTCTATTTGTACTGGGTATGGTGGGGTACAATCAACTCGGGGTGCGACGCGAGTTTACGTTAGTATCGTACCTGGTGAAACTGCTCCGAGGCATAGAGTACAACCCGGGAGTACTGCAACGGTTGCACTTGTACGTACCCGACCGTTATGTGTGGAGGCGACGGCCCCCGCCACTGCTGGTCGTACCATCAGCCAGGACCAACTTGCTGGCTAAAACCCCTCTGACTCGAGCAATTCACACGATCAATGAAATTCACGTAGAATTGGATATATTTACATGTTACTGGAGTGAATTCGCAAAAGTACTATTGTTTATGTTGTGCTAAAAACAATGATCTTGTTGTGATTTAATTTTAAGTTTTCGTGTGTGACTTCTCTATCGCATTAGGTTAAGTACCTGTAAGGATAGTTTTAAGGGTTTCAAATAAATAAATAAAATATAAATATGAAATGTTTTCCCTAGCATTTTTTTACATTGGTATAGTGCACTTGTGCTTTTATTAAGTTTGTAGTCAAGATGCTTGTTCCAGAGCAGTTTGCTGTCAAGGATCACCCCCAAGTACTTGACTTCGTCTTTAAGTGTTAGTTCTGTGTTGAAAAGTTTTGGAAGCCTGTGACCGCCGCCCCTGGCACATAGGCTACTGAGGGAACACGGGTGGGTTTTAGTCAGTAAAAGTCTGATATGCCCTCCTGCTCCACCCAGAGCGGGAGAAGTTATTTGATGATGTCCCACCCAAAAAAGAGGGTACAGTGAGTAGTTGGCCACGTCGCACATAGCTGTCAAATATTTCACTGTTTTAGTTATTTCGTCAATAATACTAAATTAAATTATGAAATCTAGACACGCGGTAGCATGTCAAGCCAAGTTTGAGTCAACGGAATTGGCGAGCAGCACCGTGTCTAATATTACACGAACCATTTGGAGCCACTTTTGACCCCCTCATAACTCAAAAACCATTTCACATAAACATGTCACATTTGGCTCATATTGGCGGCGGCCGTGGAGCAGCGGGGTGGGGAGCGGTGCACACACCTCAAATCAAACGGTTATTTAGATATTAACGTTCAAAAATCGTCATTTATATCACTGACTGACCTATAGATCAAAACTCTAACCCAGTTCCAGATGACCTAGAAAGTTAAATAAATAAAAATTATATTAAAAATTTAAAAAACCCCCGACCCTAACAAAAACTCTAAAAAGTAAAAATAATAATATTTATAGGCCTTTTAAGATGAAGGTTATATTTTGATCAAGGCATTGTTAAGGCGGGGGACGGTCAATGAAAATGCCAAACAGAGGCCTAGCATTTTCATTAGCCGATATTATTATTTTTACTTTTTAGAGTTTTTGTTAGGGTCGGGGGTTTTTTTAATTTTTAATTTAATTTTTATTTCCTGCTTTTTAAACTTCATGTCTCGCTCGCTTAAATCTGCGCATCGTTGCGTATTTTTCCCGCAGTGAAGTTTGTTACTAATTTATCCTCATTCCTCGTCCTGATCACTATAATTATAATTTATTCATTGAGACCTTTTCAATGAGCCCAAACACGATACTTCTGCTGTTTGTTGGTGAATAACTTGAGTTTCCTGGAAACTCCAGGTGTTGCTCCAGCATCAGTTCAAGGTTATTTTATTCGTCTAATATCATTAAAGTAATAGAATCCCAAATTTTGAGTTGATCAGAGGCTAAAATCCGATTTTCAACCAGAAAAGAGCTGATAATCTTCAAACGGCTAAACCGATTTTGATGAAACCTGTCTAAGAACACTCCCGACTAATACACCTTTCAAACAAAAAAAACTAAATCAAAATCGGTTCATCCGTTCGGGAGCTACGTTGCCTCAGACATACACACACACACACACACACACAGACACGTCAAACTTATAACACCCCGTCGTTTTTGCGTCGGGGGTTAAAAACTATGTTAGTCGTGACGAGATCTATTATATTCAATTTAAATTGAAAAAGGTTAATTAAAATGAAATTCAAATAGATTAAAATTAAATAAATTGAATTGAAATAAATCAAGATAAAATTGAAATAGTTGGTCGAAGTGAAACAAAAATTGAAATACATAATTAGATTAAAATATAAAACCAATAATCAGGTAACATACAGCCTGATCAGCCTTCCCACAGCCGCCGATATTGGCCTGTGTGCAATCATCCTTAGGATTCTGTTGCCGCTCCCTCGCATTCGGCGAATGAGTGCGGCTGACTTTTTGCGCATTATAGCGTAAAAGTCATACACCTTCGCGACGGCAAACATGCCCGAGGCACTACAAAATCGTTGTTATACTGAACTCTGAGAGCATTGTAGGCTCGCTGCATGTAGTTGGTCCACAGTGCACTGGAGTAAAAACTTTGGCAGTAGGTTCTGAACAAAGTAGAGTAGTAGTTTGGCATCCAGATAGGTATTGGGGTGAATACAAAACAATAAATCAGAAACTAGTATTTTTTTATGATTTTATCAAAAAATTTCAATTTCTATTATGAACCCTTACTTACGTACCTGAAATAGTGCCTGTATGTAATGTAATGTAAGAATCAGCAAACAAAATTGATGACAGCCGGATTTTATGTGGATTTTAAGTTCTTCACATGAATATATAACGAGTGGAATATCATCCTTATTTTTTTTTAAGAAGAGTGAAAGAACGTTATCTGTCCACATCGTCATAGTTGTGTATGTATTATTTAATTTACATTATTCGTTTATTTTCTTTTGTACATATTAGGTATATTTTTAAATATTTTTACAAAAATAAAATAAAACATTTAAAAATATAAAAAATAGTGGCCCATCGGCATCAGGAGCAGGGTCCAAGATGCCGGTGGTCAGGGCTCTAGAGAAAGGAACCTCCTGACTATGCGTGCCGTGTCTAGGAGTACTGCTTTCTGAATCAAGCCCTTGATCCAGCCGCGCAATGAGAGCCTCCTGAGATGTTGGTCGAGGCTCTTCGCTATTAGGCCATTTACTGTAATGATTATCGGTACAATGATTGCTGAGTCCACGTCCCACATGTCGACAACCTCGTGAGCTAAGTCAAGATACTTGATTTTCTTATCTTGCTCAGCTTTCATGTGATTCTCGTCATGAGGGACAGCGATATCAACAATCATTGCACAACGCTCTCGGCGATCTATCACCACAATGTCAGGCTTATTGGCTACAATAGTCCTGTCAGTGATGATAGATCGATCCCAATACAATGTGGCGTGACCATTCTCGAGAACTGGGTCGGGCACATATCTGTAGTATGGTACTTCAGACTCCACAAGGTTGTACTGCAAAGCAAGTTGCTGGTGGATAATCCTAGCTACTAGATTGTGTCTGTGCAAATACTCGCCGTTAGCAAGACGAGAACAACCGGAAACGATATGTCGGATTGATTCACCGGGACGGTGGCATGCCCGACAGATGTCAACCGTACCATCCTTGACAATGTATTTCCGATAGTTATTCGTCATGATAACTTCATCCATAATCGCACAAACAAAACCTTCGGTTTCCCCGAAGAGGTCGCCGAAACGTAGCCAGGATACAGACGCCAAAAAGTCTACATCAGGCCCATGAAGAGCCCGGAAAAAGCGTCCGTGTAGCTCTTTGCCTTGCCATACTTCCTTACGATCGTTAGTATCCAGTACTGCAGGTTTGCGCCAGTTATCTTTCGCCAAGGAGAGCGGGGTGAGGCTCTTGTCCACTGCGACCACATCTTGATGCATCCCCACGTCAGTGTTAAGGAAATATTCCCTGAGACTGCAAATCTCGCGGTTGTGAAGGGTTTTAGCATTCAAAATGCCTCGGCCCCTACACTTCCGCGGGATGTACAGTCTCATCACTGATGACCGTGGGTGATGCATCCGTTGTGCCGTCAGCAATCTACGGACCTTCCTATCCAGGGCGTCAAGTTCCGTTTGAGTCCATTTGAGTATGCCGAAAGAGTACATCAAGACCGGCATGACCCAACCGTTGAAGGCGCGCACTTTGTTTCCGCCTGATAAAAGACTATTTGACACTTTATTCAGGCGGCCAAAGAAGCGCTCCTTCAACGATTGTTTCATGTCGGCAGTATTGATGCCTAATGCTTCCGACATACCCAAGTACTTGTAGGTTTCGGTTGAGGAGAGTGATCTAAGGTGTATAGAATCCGTAGTTTGCGTTCCCACGGATTCTATAATCCTTCCTCGCTTTACATGCATGACTGCACATTTGTCCACACCAAATTCCATCCTGATGGCGCTACTGAAGGTTTCTGTTACCTTCAGTAGCTCCATTAGTTGCAAGTTGTTGGGGGCAAAGAGTTTCAAGTCATCCATGTAAAGGAGGTGTGATATCACCTGACCACCTTTTCTCAACCGATAGCCTAGACCTGAATCCTCCAGCAGTGTGTTAGAGGATTCAAGGCTAAGCAAAACCAAAGCGGACTCAAACTATCGCCCTGAAATATTCCACGCTCAATCCTAATCGGTTCATCGGTCCCCTGGATCTGTCGACATCCTGGATACAGAAGGACCGTCCTCCATTGCCTCATACACGACATCAGGAAGGTGCGTAGAGTTGCGTCTATTTTGTACAACTCCAGCACCCTCATGAGCCATGTATGTGGCACCGAGTCATAGGCCTTCTTATAATCTATCCAACATGTCGACAGATCCTTCCGGGATCTACGAACCTGTTGGCTTATGGCCATGTCTATAAGGAGCAGCTCCTTAGTACCACGGGACCCATTCTTACATCCATTCTGAGACACCGACATAATAGCGTTGCTTTCAATATGACTTGTAATTTACATCATTATTAGTAATATTATAGTGATATTTATTTTAGGTGTATGATGTATGTATGTAAGTATGTATAATCCAAGTATGTATGTTAGTATATTATTATTTGTTTAATTAATTAAGTGATATTATGGTTTTGGTATAAATGTAGTTTATTTTCCCTTTTACTCTTACACACGTTGTCTACATCTCTTTATCTTTTCTCTTATCGCAGGTATGCTTTTTTTTTGTCTTTTTTTTGTTTTGGTTGGGAAATCATCAAATGACTTCTCCTGCTGAGTAGAGCAGGAGGGCGTGTCAGACTTTTACTAACTAAAACCCACCCGTGTTCCCTCAGTAGCCCGTATGCCAGGGGCTGTGGTATCTCTTTCGAACAAACCCGCACCCCTGGCAGGCATCGGCCCTTGCGGACCCCACCAGTGGTTGCTGACATCTATGACGGTACGCGTGTGGATCACAACGCGCCGTCCCGTCTACCACTTTTCGGCCGCAGGGGATAGGGAGAGCGGCTGACGCTATACCGACACTCCTCTTCCCCTGCAGCCCCACCGCGTCCGCCATCAAACGGTGGCGGCCCCGTCCAGGCCACGGAAGGGAAGAGCGCTGCTCAGAAGCACCGGCACTCCTCCTCTACCGCAGCCCGTAACGCTCAGCCGCGATGCCTCCCAATCGACATCGCGGCCCACCTCAGTTGCGGTGCACCTCACCGCAACCTACTTTTTGGCCGCTAAGTCAATGGCTTGAAGGCAAAAGCCCTGACGAGCGGCCCCACCTTTGGGTTCCTCTTGGCTTCACCGTGGCCGGAATCCACGGTTACTGAGCCCCCCCGCAACTACAATGCGGGAACCCACTCGTGGGGGATCGCAGGTATGCTGGAAGAGGTTTCTTTAGAAATAAGTATTACCTCTGTACCTATTTTTCTGTTCAAATCTTCTTGTCTATTTATGTAGTGTGTACATAAATGGTTAAATAAATATCAGTTTTAGTACTTATAACTACTTATTACTAAGATTATGGTCGACTTTCGAATTTATTACGTTATAAACTGGGACTTAGTCTTATTGTATAATTGCATAGCATATGTGTGAGCACTATGTTCCTACTATAAAGAAAACATTTACAGGGTACGTCTTTCATTGACTTGAATGTGCCCTGGCAGCTGAGAGTATGTCGACGGGTTTGACATAAATCGATAGAAACATTTGAAATTTTGTAATGTTGTATTTTAATATCATAGGAAAAAGACTGCATTATTTGATTTTCTTATTTTTTTATACTTTAGAAAATAGCATGACTTGCATTGATGTAGCTTATTTTCTTTACAATGATAGAACCGGTAAACTGGTACAAGTGACCACTTATACCAGTATTTAGTGTACTTATTTGTGCACATAATTAAAAAAAATAGAAGGAAATTACCTTGTTTACATGCATTATTTTGTCTATTGAGCTAATATAAGCTTAAACTACTAACAAAAACATCTCTTTTATAGAGTTTTTAACACTTGCAACAGTTTTCTGTAATATTCTCTTGTTGTTAACTTAAAATATTTGAAGGGGAATAGGAGTAAATGAAAACAAATAACTAAAAAATCAAAATAGAAGTTTATTTCAAATAGTAAACTCAACAGACGTATGCCTTTTAGCGTGTTTAAGTAATAAAAGGAGTGTAAAATCTCGAAAACCAAGTCGGTACCGACATAGCTCAATTATCGAAAAGTTCAATAAACTTAATTGGTCATTGATTTATGCAGTGGCTTTTTCAGAAAACCAGATCTACCGAAGGAGTTTTCTTAATTTTTTACGCGCCTTTTTTACTATAACTGATCCTGCAGCTCACTCAATAATGTTGTGCGTGTAGACTAGCGTCTAACTGATCATCACTGATACTACCTCTGTCGGACACGAAGCCTGGTGAGACAGCGTGCTTTTTAGCCAGGCCCACCAGTGAGTTCGAGCCCGCGACTAGTGTACCCTTAATTATATTAATTATCTTATGTATAATATAAAAGGTGAAACTGACTGACTGACAAATCAACGCGCAGTCGAAACTAAGAATAGGAACGTGACATTTTGCACACGGCTTCCTTTTGTAACGTAGGGGAGTACTAAGAAGGGGTTTTTGGAAATTCAACCTTAAAGGGGGTGAAACGGGGGATTTGATTTGTATGAAAAATCTTATTCCTTGAGTTAATAAACTTGAAACTTTGCACAAATACTTATCTAAGTAAATTTTAAAGTTGGTTATGTATTGTTTTTCTAAACTACCCCATAAAGAGGAATCCCTCTTTAGGGGGTAGTTTAGAAAAACAATATATATAAAATTTTGACAACGCGTTAAAATTCTTCCATACAAACTTTGACACCCCCCAATCGGGGGGTGTCAAAGTTTGTATGGAAGAATTTTAACGCGTTGTCTAACTATCTCGAAACTCTACATCTGATCAGAGAAAACAAAGTTTATCATTATAGTATATTTATTTAAAACGTTATTGATAATTACCTTCGTAATTTTCTGTAATGTTTATTGTGCTGTGCTTATTTTCTAATAGATCTAGCATTAATTGACCTCGTGAACGCTTCATTGTTGTTACTTATTACCACTGTTACTACAGGAGGAGAAACTAAATCCGATTTGTCTTTTAACATTGAATACGTGAACTAAGACGTTTCGCAGTTATACCAGTGTTTGAGTTCACTTGCGCTCACGCGTCGCGTCGTACGCTACGACCTACACTGGTGTAAGTGACTCACATCAGTGTAGATGGTCGCGAGGCTTAAAATGATGTCACTTACATCAGTTTACAAGTTTGTATCTTTGAAATTATTTGGTATTTCAATATGATTTTTACAGGATACAAATACAAGGTAATGTTAAGGCTTTTGATGTAATAAAACGGTTTTCGTTGTTTTGCGGGTTGCACCAGTATACGTAGGACCCGTCGATGTCATGCTCACTCAAATGTCTCGCTGGTGGTGGCGTGTTTGTTGGATCATTAAGTTCCCTTCAAAATGGTTGAGCTCAATGGTGCTGATGCATACGTCATGTCCGTGTACGGGCGCCGTCAGTAGGGACTGGTCATCTCTTAGCTCCCACGGCTTATTTTAATTTCTGAATTGTTATTTTATTTTTGTTCTAATTACGGACGCTTTTAATGTGCACTTTTTACATCGTTCTCACATTGATAATTTCAACATTTTTGTAACAAAATCATTATTTTAAAAGAGTGTCCATGGAGTTTCTTGCCCGTTCTTCTCCATAGGTCCCTACGCTTTGGAATGGGCAACTAGCTTCATCTTTCTAACTCACCGACTTTGACAATTCAAAAGTGCCTGTAATTGGTTTATTTGAAATAAATGCTTTGAGTTTGAGTTTGAGTTTGATTTCAATATTTGGCGCACATCAATAGTGTAAGATCATTTCTTTTTAATACTTAAATATTATAATTTTTAGGGTTCCGTACCTCTAAAGGAAAAAACGGAACCCTTATAAGATCACTTTGTTGTCCGTCCGTCCGTCCGTCCGTCCGTCCGTCTGTCAAGACCGTTTTTCTCAGGAACGCGTGGAGGTATCAAACTGAAATTTCTATATGATACTTAGTTCTACTGTCCCTGGAAGCTGTAGAAAAATCAACCTTCTAAGTCAACGCAATCAAAAGATACAGCCATTTAGGCCGCAAAATTCCGCAAATTTTCGAAACTCGCACGGGAATCAGAACCTACAGGGTACTTCCCGTGAACTTAGAATCTTGAAATTTTGTACGAAGTCACGTCTTATAGTACAGATATAGGAAAAATTACGAAAACCGAAAATTTTTAGTTTCGTCATATAAAAAAAAATATTTTTGACAATTTTGAACTTTTACTTATATACCCACAGGTTTGTACGGAACCCTCGGTGCGCGAGTCCAACTCGCACTTGACCGGTTTTTTTATTTATTTATAATGTTGAATCCGCTGTATGCGAGAAGCGCAGAACCGGTTGAAGTGGAGGAGCTTGGGGGAGGCCTATGTCCAGCAGTGGACGTCTTTCGGCTGAAATGATGATGATGATGATGATAGGTATTTCGGATCACGGCGCACGGAGCGGCGGCCGTGGAGCAGTGGGGTGAGGAGCGGTGCGTATAAACTGTCTATTAATAATAATTACTGTACAAAAAGTAATGTTAACCCATCAAAAACATAAATGTGAAATGAGGGCCAAGTTCAGTATTATGATATATGCCTTGGTTGTTGACTTCAATGACAAAATAAGTGAGATCTAAATGGGTTCCAAGTTCGATGGTCAGTGCTGAAATTTATGTAAAACAACATGTATTTTTTACAACAACTTAAAAGATAATTTCTTCTTATAACTCAGGATAATATATTGAAGCCTAAGGTTTGATTTGGCTAGTTCTCACATACGAATTATTATTAAGTACTAATGAAAACAGCCCTATAATCGATGGCTAGTCTCTACCAGCAAGCCGAATTTTCGTAAGAATAAAAAATAAAACTTAGTTTTAGAACTTGCGAAGGCTTATAATATAATTTGTATATCACAACTACCCAAGTCAAACCTTAGGCTTCAATATATTACCGACCAAACGTTTTCACGAAAACAAACGGTGCGGACTCTGACTGCGCCCCCATTTAATTTTTACTCATAAAACTAAACATTCAGTGTTACGATATTAATTATTGCCCTTAATATTAATGGTCCCTTTTACAAAAAATAGAGTAGCACACGTTCTGATAAAAGTGACTGACCGCTATCTCCTATAGCTTACGACCACGCGGTAAGCGGGTAAAGTTGCGTTAGTGCAATATAACGCTGCGTGTTCTCATTACTCTGTTATTAGTGTGGGCCGGAGTTCGTCGGGAACTATATACTCGTAGCACGAGATGCTCACCTCGTGTACACGGAGGAGGGATTGTGGTGGGGATATTATCTGAGGTTAAGTAGAAGGCAGTTCAAGAAAATATCCATTGTTACGAAAGCGATGTATTGAGAGATTTTATTAAAAACGTAGAACGAAACGTATATTTTTATTTAAAAACGTAGTTACGTGTAAAACTGTGGTTTATGACTATTTTTTGTTTGAATGATTTTGCTTTATTATGGGCTAAAGACTTTCTGAAACGAAACGGATTTCATTATTTTTTTCGTATCGTTCGCGTTTGCAAGGTTTCACTGTACCAGTAGGCCGCACTTCAGTGTTAACTAAACCAGTATAAACTGGGCTCTTTATTCTATTGAAACCCAGTACTGCGCTAGGCCAGCTCAAGGTCAAAGTGGCGACGTGCGGTCGACTGTACTATATCGGGAAACACAAAATTAACGATTAACACAAACAAAGTTGCCATGGACCAGGGATGGCGAACCTCTTAACGGGTACAAGCCATTTTCTCCAAAAAAATATTTAATGTTGCATTGACGTGCCAGTAATCTTGACTTATTAACTTCTAGAAAAAAACGAAAAACTTTCACAATCAGTCTTTATATGCAAACAGAAATAGACTTGTACTATTATATAGTAATCAATATTACACCACCTAATTTAAATGAAAGTTTATGGGTATCTGGTATAAAGGTCATCATGACATAGAATAGAATCATGTGAAGGTACGCTTTCTGAAAGGAACAACTCAGGCTTACCATACTCCTATCATACTGAACCTACCATACTGTGACTTAAGCTACTGAAGGAACACGGCTGGGTTTTAGCCAGTAAACGTCTGACACGCCCTCCTGCTCCACCCAGAGCGGGAGAAGTTATTTGATGATGTCCCACCCAAAAAAAAAAGCTGTCGTGCCCAAATGATTTTATCACGTGCCACCAAAGGCACGCGTACCATTGGTCCGCCATCCCTGCTGTAGACCAATAAACTCGCAAGCCTGAGTTTTTATGCATAGTAAAAATAACTCAAATAAAGTGGTACGTCTGGACACGGCCCGCATTGTTAGGAGTTTCCTATCTCTGGAGCCCTGACCGAAGGTAGCTTGGACCCTGTTTCCGATGCTATTTTTTATGTTTTTATGTTTTGTATATTTTAGTATTTAAAAATATAATTAATAAGTGATTAATGAAATAGAGGAAACACAAATAAATAACACCACAAGATAATGATCTTCGGAACCAAGTCAACAATAATAATAATAATTATGTTTCCTCAACTCGCATATACGTTGAGTTGCAGATACTAGAATACTTGTGTTATTATTAGTAAGTTAGTCTGTTGCGCGCTTCGGTTGCAGACCGCCCGAGTACTGCGGTGCATATGCGGCGATGTATGGCGAACTGACGGGGAAGTTTGTGATTACTTGCTGTTATTAGTAATGTTGGACTGAGCACGTAGTTTCACTAGATGTTGTGGTTTGGTGCGTTTTGTGGGAGGTAGTCAGACGATTTTCATCAACTTTAGAACACTATCTTTTTATTTCGTGATGCATCTAAAATAATAACACACCGATAGCTGGAGGATTTTATCAAAAACTGAATAAATCCAAATATAGATAGAAACAGTCCAGAGGCATAGGAAATATGTCTGCGTGAAACGCACAAGCACAATTCTATAACTTGACTCAAGTTGTTATAAAACCCAAACTATTTATAGCCCACCATTTCTCAACTAACCAACGACCTATGCACTTCAATAAAGCAGTTAATAGGCATGTCTCCATCCATACATCGTGTCGATACAAGTCGAGCGGAGCGCCAACACTGCCAACTCTCTGCTCACTCACCCCTGACGCCGTAATGTTTAAAAGAAAGCCATAACAGTTTGCCCGACGACGCCCACACTGCTGCCCGACCACAAAATAGTTAAATACAGAAGGTCGGTTAAATTCAACGAGCCAAAATGGGCACACGCAAATATAGATACATATGTATGGCGATCTTAAACTATGTGAAAGAAAAAGAGTCGCGATAGGGGTTGCACTCGCTGTATTTTTTTTTTTGTGTATGGCATCTCGCAGTTGACCTTGAGAGGCCGTGACTGCTCAACCGGACTTTCACTGAGGGCACCCCCTGTGGGGTACGAACCTCGGCTCAGGGAGTCGTTGCCGGGGGGGGGGGGGGGGGGGGAAGCTAGTACTACTGGGGACAGGCTGGATCAAGATATTTTCATGATTATTAGACGGGGAATTTAAAGCTACTGGCTCAGCTGCGGCGCGGGCTGGCGCATCAACGAGCAAGGGACGGTCGAGGGTCTGATCGTTACTCGGAGGGGGTCTTCGCGGGGCGCGAGGACCTCGGCAGCGAGGTCGGAAGGACGGTCGTTTGTATTTGTGTGCTGTGCTGGTGGCCCTATTCTTTTCTTGCAGAACAGTGATGGGGTCGTCTGGGTCGGAAGGACATGTCTCGGCCGGCGGATTCTACTGATTCTACTGGGGACATAGCTAGCGGCCTTCACAATCAAGGGATTGCGATGTAACTCGGTTTTATCGAAGAAACGCTTCGAGTTGCGTTTCAGAAATTGAGCAATAGTGGGCATTTTCAGATCGAGATGGAGGATCTCGTTCCGAACGAACCATGGGGAGCCTGTGGCTTGGCGAAGGAAACGGTTTTGGAGGGTCTGCATCCTATGGATGTGTCGGGGATGTACTCGTTGTAAGTAAACGCGTGTCTTGTGTGTGAGCCTACCTTGTCGTTCGTTGCATACAGACAACCTTCTGCATCCATCTGTTCAGTGGACCGACGCCCGGCGCCCGTGCCGCCGCTGCGCACTTTATGGCCCGACGCTGCCAACGAACGCATAATTGTTTTTAATGGCACGCACTTGCCTTTGTGAGCGCACGAGATTTAGATGTCATCGCTTTTATGGTTATTTTAAGTAAACTCTGCTGTAATTACACCGAGACAATCTGAATTTAATTTATAATATGATGGCAGACACGTCAACACTTCAACATACTCGCGCCGATATAAAGTAAAAATTGTCAAATGTCCATTGATTCATAACTGTGGTCCTATTGTCCTATGGTCGAAAAATCAAAAATCAAAAGTCATTTATTCAAATTAGGCTGAGAATCATCATTTTTCGAACGTCAAATCCATATTACAGTCCCCCAAAACGCCCACCCTTCACCACTTCCTAGGGCTGTAGCTGGGAAGCAGAAATGTCGCAACAAACTCCCCAGTAGCATAGCTGTCTGTTAAGTTGGATGGACTTGATTCTGTACATACATAGGCAAAGTAATAAACATTACGAGACACAGAACATTAAATAGGTATATAATTCGTCGTTTGTCAGGTAGCCAAGGTCCTATAGTCCTATGGTTCTATGGTCCCATGGTAATATGGCTCTATGGAGCTATGGTCTGCATACAGTTCTTTTACTTTCCCAATCGTAACTAACTCAATCATGTAAAAGAGATCCTTTGAAAAGAAGTTGCAAACTTTCAAGTGTGTTGTTGTTGTTCTAAATAGTGCATTTCATTTTCTGTCTGCCGTTGCATTCAGTTTAATTGTTTACCGAATAGAAAACTAGTCAGCAGAGTTTGAGTAATGTTTTCAAGTGGATGGCAGCCACTTAATGTAAAATAATGAAGCACCCCCACCGTGTACAACGACCAACAGTCAACACTTGGCACAACTTAAGGTACATTCATGGGCAAAGTTTCAAAACGTACAGTTACGCTATTCATTACTTTGGGTACGAATTTATAAAAGGGCAATGCGATTGCCTTAGTTAATACTTTTTACAAGATACGGCTGAAAAAGACGTTAGCATATTTTGAAGAATGTATAGTATAAAACGAAGCAAGTACTTCGTACAAGCATGTTAACAGTATGGTTGCATAGTAATATTAAGGTGACACTTGTCCACATTTTTTCCATACAAACTTCGGGAGGGTTTTACTCCACTGTTTGACTATGTACATCAAAAATAAAACATGGTATGGTTTTGTCTCGTTATTATTATTGTCTGTACGGAAACAGAATACTAAAATAAAAAGCCATTAAAAAGTTATGAGCCAACAAAGATTCGTTTTTCTTGCTAATTTAACCTAACTTTGAGCGTGTTTAAGTAATAAAAGGAGTGTAAAATCTCGAAAACCAAGACGGTACCGACAAAGATCAATTAACAATCAATTCAATAAACTTTATTCGTCATTGATTTATGGAGTGGTTTTTTCAGAAAACCCGATCTTCTGAAGGACTTTTCTTAATTTTTTCGCGATTTTTTTTCCAAAAATGCTCCTGCATCTCACTCAATAACGTTGTGCATGTAGACTAGCGTCTAACTGCTCACCACTGATACTATCTCTGTCGGATACGAAGCCTGGTGAGACAACGTGATTTTTAGCCAGGCCCACCAGTGAGTTCGAGCCCGCGCAAAGTGTCGCCTTAATAATAATCTTAATGTGGTAAATCAAAATATCCAACTTTGAAATAGACACAAAGCCCATTTCAATTCATTTGTCGAAACCAGATTCCCAGGAAAGGTTCCTTTCATCCAATTTAACTTTTACGAACTGTATTTAAAAAAACATCTGTTTTCATAGAATTTCGCACTAGTTCAAAGTTTCTAGATTTCAGTACCTACCTATGTGTATCTTTAGGTACTGAGTAAACTGTATTCCCTATTTAGAAACCTTTCATTGAGTAATTGCAGTCACAACTATACTCGGATACCTGCTAGATTGTATGTGAATACCCACGTCTCGTATTTGTCTTACTGACAAGCTCTTACACTACACAATCCTACATATCCTGCAATCTGATTTCAAGTCTTTAACACTATACAATAATTTGTACTGAACAATATTTCCACTTATCATTCACTTCAAAATAAACTGTATCTGCTACCTTATAAAGCGTAGTTTCCCGTGTAACAATTTGAGGTCGTGAATGTAAGGGTAAGTACACACGGGCGGGACAACCGATCAAATAGTTTGTCGTCCAATTACGGACGCGCGACTAGTGCTGGTTAATGGCGAGGCGTCGGCACAATGAAACTTGACGATGCACGGCGACTAGGGGCAACACTTCGGTACTTATTTCAGCGGTTAACGGACAGGTTTGCTTAAGGTTGAACGTAATGATTTCGCGTGACGCTGCTTTTTTTCCTGGGGTTAGGTTTTTTTGGTCGAGGATGACCCTTACCGGTACTTAAAGTATGCTTTGAAACCTTATACTTGATGTAGCATTTAAAAAATATGCCGTCGGTATTGATGTTACTGGAATTGGAAGGCATTCTTTTCGAATCATTTTAGTAGGTACGACTTACATCATGTCCCCGATTTCAGTAAATTAATTTAAGTACTAGTTTTTGCTAGCGGCTTCACCCGCGTGGAAATTATCCCACGTGAACTTACTACCGGGATGAACAGTATCTTTTATGTTAATCCAGGTTACCAAATGTCATTCAAATACAATCGGCCGTGTTTGCGTGTTGAGTAACAAACATCCAAACATATAAATAACCAAACAACTAAACATCCAAACTTTCACATTTAATACTACCTTTTGCCCGTGGCTCCGCCTGCGTGGATATAGGTTATCGCGTAAAGAAGTAACCTATGTTCTTCTTCATATTCCAGTCTATATCCTTGCCAAATTTCGTGACGATCAATTCAGGGGTTTAGGCGTGACACCGTAACAGACAAAGTTACTTTCACTTTTAGTAGGAAGTAGGTTATATAGTAGGATTCCATAATAACCTTTATTAAAAATAACTTGAACCACCCAATCTCCTCACTAATTGACGCGAAAATAAAACGTATCACACAGACAAGACATGCATTAAATTTTAAATCTGCTGCATTCAATTATGAAGCTCAGTACACACTATTAACCTATCTTTATTCGAATAGCGTCCACGCGTCGCCAACCGGTTTATCGGTGACGGATGGCTGGACGCAGGTGTAGCCCGCACCTTACATTACAACAAACACTATTCACATCACACACACTTTATGTATACGAAATAAGGTCTATTTTTGTTTGTGTTAAAAATACGCTATGGTTGTAAGCCTCTTTACAACTTGATATAGGGCGATTGACACAGGTATGTGGGATGTGGGGATGAACGAATGAATATATCTCTGCTGAAGCTATTTTTATCCACATAAGGGGTAGCACCCTGTGAACGATAGGGAAGTGAGATAGTGACCGTAAAAATCGTTGTATTGTTAAACAAGTTTATTTTTTCCTTATTTTTTTGTTATCTCTGACAGATAAGGTTGATTCAGTTGTGTATGTCTGAGTTTGATATGATTGCTTTAACTAAGTCACAGAGGTGTCTGAAAACTAAAACTAACATTGAAAAAGACGCCTTGGGCACTCACTTAAATATACAAAGCCTCCGGGCCACCGTGCCTTTGGACGGAGTCAGGTTTTATAAGGTTAAAGAACTTCTTTGCATTTACCGTACAACATCACAGAGCACACACAAAGGATCATCTTTAATCATTTCCCCATCTAGAAGTAAACTTGACTCGTAAGTTAACTAGTGACACAATCGCGTATCAATCATCCACTCCCGTATTTAACGAACCAAAAAACTCAGCCTCACAATGGGGGATGACTTTGAATAAAACCCCCTACCTCTCGGGGATGGGGTACAGTGGGGATAAGGCTATCAAAAACACATGTCCTGTAACGTAGCGCCTATCGGCTTGGTGGGGAATCTTTCAATCGTTATCTTTTATTCTGTGCCGAGCCCCCGTTGTGATAGGGATGTGGTTAATGTAATGAGAGAAAGGCGAGTAACTCAGATATTAATGAAAATATTCAGGACATATTGGTCTGCAGAGCGTCACCAAAGGCCCTCTCCTGTCCCGTCACCTAAGGTTCTAGAAAACCGATAAATTTTCCCTTTCGTCTTATATCACTGACTCCTATTTTGTCCGACCAGGACCTAGAGACAATACACTATTCTGTTAGCGTTCACGCCAAACGCTACCCCAAAATGTATGGGAATGACATTACCTGCGGAAAGGTAACGTCGTGTTCTTTCCGCAGATAATGTCATTCCCATACATTTTGGCGTACCGTTTGGCGTGAACGCTAACAGAACAGTACGTAGCGACCTGGACTGCTCTATCGTTTGCCTCATTTCGGTCCTCGAGAGTGCGACGGATACATTTTGATGTATTTTTTCTATACCTCATAATTCTGTCTGTTTAATTTGCTTTATCGCCTTTTATTAAGTGTCATCGCTGCTATTGTAGGTATATTAATAAGTATTCACATAGTTTACACGTGTTAACAGTTAAATATGAGTGTCACCCACACGTGTCAAAGTGCAGTAAACATTACTGAATAGCTTTATTAAACGATTTGCAAACGTGATTGTATTTCCCAGTCTGCTAATTGTTATCAAATTGATTGACGCACTTAAGCTACCTAATAAATGCCAACAACATGTACCAATAAAAATAATTATGATTCTTGATCCAATCAGGCAATAATAAGATTCTGGATGATTTCATTTCTGATGCAATAATACATTTCCTAATAGTCTGTGCACGTGACATATTTATTTTGTTTAGCTATTAATATGTTGTATGAATGCATCTGTATGTAGGTGGTTTAGTTTCACAAAAAAGGGAGTTTTTATAGCTTGTAACTGTAGTAGCCCTTTTTATTTATGGTTTTGTAAGAATGTAGTTTTACATTATGATATTAATAACATTATAATTATGTTCTGTGTATATTCACCACAGCATAAGTATGGTGTACAAAATATCATTTTATGCATTCCGCTACTGTGCCCACCTTGGAGCGATCTCAACAATACTCTAGTTGGCGTTTAGTGAATTTATAGCGGTTACCTATGGCATCTGCGTGAGATTTATGAATGTGTGCCACTCGAACACTTACACTTTTTGTGCCGTGCCGTGCCGCTGTGCCGTGCCGGACCGTGACAGTGATGGAGCGAGTGATGCGGGGTGGAACTAGCGTGACAGCGGTCTATGGTGGAAAATGTGACAAATCCGGTCGCACAAGCAGTTGCAAAAAATATCATGGTTTATAAGACAAAGGGATTGTTTTGATGCAATGTACAATGGGCTGGTTCTGGATTAAGTCTTCAGTTTTGATAAATGGCAACATTTAAATGTTGCCATTTATCAAAACCAATAATAATGGTTTACAGTATGTAGAATCTTAAGATTCTACACCAATAATAATGGTTTACAGTATGTAGAATCTTAAGATTCTACATACTGTAAACCATTATTATTGGTTGCCAAAAGACTACATACAGTATGCATAAAAGTTTTTATCCAGTGCGCAAATTTTAACCATGAATTCAGCATATCATTCTAGACCCCCTACCGCAGACATTTTTCGCCAGTTACACAAAAAAAAAACAGCTGTTCCATACATTTTGACCGCGTAGGTATTGCACTTTTCTATGAAACAGCTGTTTTTTTTTTGTATAACCGTCGAAAAATTTCTGTGCTAGGGGTTCTAGAATGATATGCTGAATTCATGGTTAAAATTTGCGCACTGGATAAAAACTTTTCCTGTATATTTTTTGTTAGGGACTTTGATCAAATTTATTATGCTGACTTGATACATTTTATTGGGACAAGGTAATATATCGGATATTATGTAATATGTTGAGGAATTGTATAGAGACGTCAATAAATATCCGAATTGTACCAACATGACTGAGCGCGGTGACAGTCCCGCTGTGGCGGCTTATTTTCTAAATCACTTCATATTTATTGGCAAAAAAAACATATACCGATGTATTTTGTTTTATTTAAACCTCTTTTTACATGGCAACAAAAATATGTATGAACATCAAAAATCGGCCCAATTTATACTTATGGTTTGTTCAATAACACCAACGTGAATATATACATCGGTGGTAGGAATGAGCAACGTACCTACTTTAAATAAGTTACGAGTAGTTTCCGCTAAAACTATAGCTTTTTCTTCCAAACAGCACAACTGTGATGTAGGTTGAATGGGTATGGTTATATGGGTAACCTTTTGTAAAATAAAGACAATAACAATTAATATCGCTGACAAATATTTAAACAACATAATAATAAAATTTATGTTAAAATTTGCTATATTTGTGATTCATAACGCCATCTATTGAGTTTATCTGCAATGAAAATTATCGTGATCTATACAATAACATTTAAAACTAAGCTAATGTTATCGATTCCTGATAATATTGTTGTGAAGGGAATTCTCAGCACTTATCTTACAGAACAATCGAATTTACTTTACTTTTTATATTTTAAGTACATTCAATAAAGTCATAAAAACATTACATGATCGATTTTATCTAAATGTACCTATGGGGATTATTTAATTCTTTTCTCGAATCGATTAAATTCAAACAATATGATAACACTAAGTCCTTCAAATTGTCGTGTTGAGAGAGCATTACGATAACAGGTAATACTTTAATCCATACACAGATATAACGATTATTGTTGGATTTCCGTTTTATCGACTTATTACCTGCAATAACAAGATTTTAAAATTATGATATCGTTATTATATGTTAATGTAGGTAGGTACTCACGTTCATCAAGCATACCTAATGTGAGTCAAGCTTAATGACTCAACTAATCTGCCTCGCCTTGTCCCAACAGTGTTGGGGTCGGCTTCCAGTCTAGCCGGGTGCAGCTGAATACCAGTAGTTTACATGGAGCGACTGCCGATCTGACCTCCACAAACCAGCAACTGGGTAAAATGATACCCCGTGGTATGACTGACTGGTTGTCAGACATTTGAGATTCTGAATACCCGTAACGACTACCAAAGATATACAAATAACAGCCGGGACAAACTTAACATTATAGATGGTCACCCAGCCGCTAATAATAAAAAATTAGCTTCATGGCTATTTTTCACCCTGTTTAGTGAAGAAACCACGAAGAAGCGATTGCGCAACTATCGCCCAACCGGCGCGCGGGCCCGTTGCGGGATACGGTCGTTAGTTGCAACTTATGATGCCGAAGATAAATTATATCCGTTTGTGTCAGTTTTTGTGAATACGACAAACGAATGTGTACCTATAGTAGGGAACTTGGGAGCATTCCTGTTTTTATACGAGAGAGGAATAATACCACGATGCTGTAGCGATGAGATGTGTGTCGTGACGTAATATTTCTGTATTCGTTTGGGAATAGGTTTCCTACGGGAAATAAAGTTTGTAATCTTACATCATCGACACGTTTGGAAAAACCAAGTCTATTTTGGTATGAATTTTATCAATCTGATAAACGTAATTACTACCCGGATCTAACAAAATAAACACGCATTATGAGTAGGTATGACTTTTCTCAAATTATTTTCCTCATTACTACAAACTTTTTTGTTTAACGAAGGCGTACGTGGTGTTCAATAGTACTGAACAAATGTGAGTGCGAGAGAACTTTAATGTATGTCGAAGCATTGAATATGTTATTATTAAAGGCTGGGTTCCCACTGGCATTTTTTACTAGTCAACCTTTAATTAATAACCCTACTCCCTCCCCCCTTTACTTTTTCCTTCTATCTTGTAATTTTATATTATTTGCTTTCCCAACACACTTCATTGAGTGCATGTACTTAATTAATTTTAAATTCTACTTATGATCTATGGAAATAAAAAATAAACTGAAAATTGAAGTTCATATTAAAAGATTGCGTCAGACAAAGATTTAACAAAGACCATGTAATTAGAGAGCAGTGGTGGCCCCGTCGTAACGGCCACGCCATACGAGTTGTAGGTTCGAAACTTAACAGGCGCTTAACTTTGTATATTTTATTTCGTCACCACTGCTCTCAAAACGGTGAACGAAAACATTGTGAAGAAACTCGCATATCCTAAAACCAAAAATTTGAGGTTATGTGACATCTAGCAACCCGCACTGGGTCCGCATGGTGGATTACGGCTCACTTCCTCCATAGAGGAGGTCTGTGTCCCAGCAGTGGGAACATTACAAGCTAACAATACATTTACAGGTTATTTAAAAGACATAAGTTCTTCATTTAAAAAATTAAACTCAATAGAGAACGACTAAACAAACTATAGGTATGTATTCATCTAATTTGGAACAAAGTACTAGGAGGTATAATATTGACACAGAGTACTTGCAATCTGAACTTGACCATTTACGGGAGAAACTTAGTTGAAATGACTAACAGATATAATACCTCAGAAGATCTCATGAGGGAATATGTGTTGGCAATAAATAAGCTAGTAAACTCACAAGCAAAACAACTGTGAGCAGTGTCAAACCCCATCCAATGTACCTCCACCGACCGGACCATTCATTGACAACATGTAAATCCACCTGCAGCCCTGTGTTGGTTTGACTTTCCTGATATGAATAGTTCAAATATACAGTGTAAGCAAATTGGAAAAAAATGATGTTGTGTTATTCTGCGACGACATTGGAAAAGAGTTAGGGAACTTGTTGACAGATAAATATGCGGGACATTCCATAATAAATACTGTATGCCTGGTTGTTCCTTATTAATATTATGAAAGATATTATCAAATGTAATCTCTCCTGTCTACTTCTCGTTCGTTTTCATTTTCTTAGATTTTACGTAATATTATATTCAACTAAAATAATTGCCCTATGAAGCCCTCTTGCACCACAAACACTTCAATACGTTTAGCGCTAAAAGTATTTAAATAATTTGAATAGAACAGAGGCAGACAGATGTTTAAATGTTGCTTAGCGCCAAGCGCAGGTAGTGAAATGTCGTATAGACTGTCCGACCGTCTAATTTCCTCCACTAGTAACACAAACATTCGAAACCTAAACATTCCTCCCCATTGTGGTCAACATTACTTTCCTTACTACTCAAAGACGTTAAGACCTCTTCACAGTGAATGTTTCATACAACGGCGGTTTTTATTTGACTGAGTCTTGCCGCTAAGATTATTGCTACTTCTGCTGCTTGCTGAGAGGTGCACTCTCTCCTCCCTCCCCCTCCCCTCTTTTGGGGAGATGATATTAAACCTGGCGGTTGGGATGATGTAGACGAAGGTATTTTGTGGTTCATTTGATTGGTTACAACATTATCTCATTTATATGACGCAAGAGTTTTAATCTGGCAAGATCAATAGCTTTAAGGATTTAGATATGGAAACAAGTATTACTTTTGCACACGTTATTGTAAACCTTTGTACAGATTATTGCTGGTAATCAGCACACGTTTGCACAGGTACCTACCTACAGAAATTTGTGAAGTATTAGCATTTTTTGTGTTAAGTTTTATGTTTCAATGTCTATATGGTGCTGATACAACCCTAGCACTTAGGTATTCGTTTAAATAACTGCTCCAACTTTAATCTATCTCTATACATAACTTTTATTTAGCAATAAATAGTTATATATTGTGAGCGTCTCTCTGTCAGTCGGTCTGAAGCAGGCGAAGTTTCAACTTGTAAAGCTCTCCTTTGAATAAAATATAAATCTTAGTTCCGCAAGTAAAAAGAGAACACAACTGTAAATACATTTTACTTGAAAAGAACGGAGCGAACACTAGCGCAAGTGCGAACCGATCACGAATAAATTGCTTGCACATACAGACATTACAATGTTTTAGAGTGGCGACGTGCATCAAATATGCACGTCGTCGCCACTCTAGATCACGATGTTTAAAAAAGATTACAGAATTGTATAAAATACACTTATTAATTCGTTTTTGTAACTATTAGGTTGCTTAATTGGATATTCATGACCTGTTTTTTTTTTAATCAATATCGTGATCTTAATCATGTTTAGACATTAATCGATTAAGTTGTAGAAATTACTTCCAGTCTAATGACTAAGAAACCATTATCAGAATGATTACTAAATGCATATTATTCCATTCGGCTTAATATCGTGTCGATGGCAATCTGTTCTAAACTAGTATGTAGAAGTATATAGTAGTAAGTAGTTATCAGTAGGTATTGCCGCTCCTTGTCATTAAATAATATTATGATAATAATAATTAAATACATTATTTCTTACTGATAATAGTCCATACGATTACCCGCGGTTACCCAGTAACGACGTTGTGGAGGTCAGATAGGCAGTCGCTCCATGTAAAATACTGGTATTTAGCTGCATCCGGTTAGACTGGAAGCCAACAACAACTGAGTTGAGAAAAAGCTAGGCAGATGATGATGAGTCTTCATGATACTTTTATAAAATTAGCAAGGAAAACTTTTTTCCCGGTTAACAAATAACTTTTGTTCTGAGAGTTTTGAAAATAAAACAATATAAATCCTTCCGTAACTAAGTACAAAATTACAGATTCAACAGATATTTTTATTCGTTTTTATCAGTACCTACTTATAGTTCATTCATTCCAGCCGAAAGACGTCCACTGCTGGACATATGCCTCCCCCAGGCTGCTCCACGTCGACCGGTCTTGTGCTTCCTATACCCAGCGGATTCCTGTGGCCTTTACTTATAATTAACTATCATAAATTCTACCTAGCCTGACGGGATAGTGAATATGGAATTCATGATGACCATTTTGCCACTGAAAAGTCACAATGACCATTATCATCATATTCGCTAAATGGACTTTACCAGTCTTTGTTTCAGCTTTCGAATACATACACATGTTTTCCGTCAATTGCAGACTGGGTTATACAGGGCGGGAACGTCAATGTGTCAATAAATTATAGTTCGTATATCTAAATAATGACGTTCCCAGACTACAAACAAAATTTCAATTGAATATACATTATATCCAATTAGTTAAGATAGTCTACGCCACGGGATTTGCCAATCAGCTGAATATTGAAGTAGAATAAAATCTTTGTTTAATATACTTTTCGGATTTATGTAATAGATGCTTTCAAAATACTCCTATGTATTTATCAGTGTTTTAATTTGTTCTCATATTGTCGTGCCCAAATGGTATAATTTGTTGGGTTCGGTAACAAGAAACTCCGTCACAAAGGTTCCTACGAAGTGATTTTTTATTAATTAATTAATGATTAACTAAGCTACTCCAGTGTACACTCAAGAAATAAACTATTTTATACTGTTTTAGAATGAATATTGAAATTTTAATTTAATTGACTTACGCGACAACTTATGATATGACATTTTTGATGACATTTAAGGAGAAAACTGATTGTGAATGTGAGTACCATGCAGGCTAGATTGGAGTATTTTGTATATGGCCTACGCAAATGTCCTTCAGATCTGGTAGCGTCTTGTGACGGGATTGTAGAGCTCCCTAAAGAAGGATTGAGCAACACGATGCCTGATGCATGAAAGCCATCTCACGGGACAGGTCAGCTTAAAGCTGCAATGGGCATTTCTTCAAATGGCCCTTCCCAGACATTGTCCTGCATTGTTGGACTCACATAAAATACTAATAATATAATATTTGCACATTAAAAGAGACCATGACCTCTGGGTTTGTTTTGGCATTCTTCTCATTGGTCACTCAACTACTAAATGCAGGCGCCATCTAGTATCGACCAATAAAATTACGACGTGCAAAAGTGTCGTAAAAGATAAAGATGTACTTACTCAGGTAAACATTTCATTTCATTCATTGGTGTGCATCTATTTAAATAGTGGAAGAAATCTTTACAGATCGCAGACTAGATTAGAACGAAGGTTCTCTGCTTTACCCATATGAGAAGTCTAGATCTATTTGTCGATCTTTCGTGAGTTTTGCAAGTAGACCAGTTTGTAAAACCTTTCAGGGCCCTAATTCACTATGACCACTTAACGTTTTCTTACTTCGAAACCACGTCAGTTCCTTAGACCACACACGACATCTGCTAATAAATGTCGACAAATTGTCTTGGAACATACAGAATATGATATTTCGATTCCTTACCGTTACAAAACACGATATTGACGTAGTTTGAACGTAATAATATTCCGCAGGGAATCATTGTAACCATACAGAATTGGGGCCAAGGAAAATAATGTTTGCACTCTATTGTATAAATGAATTAGTTGTTTCACCGAATGACCTTTATTGTTATCTAGTTATCTCGATATCTTCGTCAATATTGCATTAGGCGAGGATAAAAAAAAAAACATCAAATTAATTATCCTTTATTCAAATAGGTTATCAAATAAGTTATATTTTTAAATAATATATAAAAACATTGTTAACTTTATAATAACTAGAGAACTGGTTCGAATGGCCATCCATCAAATATGAGCCTCGCCGAATAGTTCCTCCTTATGAATGTAATCCTAAGTATCCTTTATATCCTTTGCTAATTTGAACCTGTCCGTATTGCTTCAAATCACACTCAAAGATATCTATCGCCATAATGTAAAACACGTTATAGATAAAGGTCAGTCGAGACGTTATCGCTGCGTCCGCTAGTTCGTCCGTCCCTATCAGCGCGATCGGGCGAGGTCGTTAGAGCCGCGCTAGATACGACTGATTTACTAGCGATACACTGTTACGTACGATCTGCTGATAGTAGGGGCTGTGCAGAGTGCTGTGTGGGTGGGATTGAAAATAATTGGAGGATCGCGTTGAAGAGGGAGGCTCTTTATTATTTAGTATATTCTAATATGTATAGAATGAAAGAAAATATATTTATATGCATGGATTTGAATTCTGATTTTTCCATAATATGGTTCCTCATCTTTTCTTATATTGGGGTCTGCTTCCAGCTGAATGGTGTTCAGCTGGAAAAGTTTATTCAATTAAACCTAAATAACTTGTTTTAAGATAATAAAACGTATTAAGATACATACCTTGAGTACAATGAAGTTTATCCGAATCAAGTATAATGTAAAGTTACTCAATTACCAAACTGCACTTGCACAAAATGGTTGCCAAATAGACGAATCTTCATCAATATTCAGCTACACTAAAACTAAAAGACCTCTAATGCACAAACCCACTAACTAACTAGGTCACCTAATAAATAGTACGTTACTAAGCATAAAAATACTCACGGTGACGTCACACGAATCACTCAGAGAAACCATTGCTTTACCCACGAAATACGAGTTACGACGAATGCATATTCATCGCGGCCACCGAACCGTGCCGGACGAATGTGAAGCGCCCCTAATATACATTAGCGATAGCGGATTGTCCCGCTCCTAATTAATTTTGTGATATATTTACGTTGGCTCGTTTGTCTGTGCGATGAGAAGGTTTTTTGTTGGAGAGTTTCTAGATGTGTAATGTTTGTAGAGACATGCTTCAACAAATTCGATTATTTTTAGCTGAAAATTGGATTTGACATCGAACTGCATTTTTAACTGACTTAGCACTTAGCAGTTAATGGTCTAGGCTTGAAATTAATTTCTTTACAGAAAAATGCAGCAAAGTGCCAAATTCTAAAATTACCAAATCACAAATTTCATTCTTTGGCTGTTGTAGACATGGCTGTAACACGAAAAATTGCCATAGTGTGTCATTTTATTAAAGAATTAATTTCCTTGACTGTTTATCAATTATCTCTTTTATATGAATGAAATACAACGTCATATTTCAAATAAACATCTGCAAATAAAACCAGGGCACAAAACGATGCTACAAATAAATAGATCCGCATCTATCTGCCTCAGATCTGTGCAGCTGATATTTGGTAATTTATGTAATTAAGATGTATCGGCTCATCTGTACCTACCTAGCTACCTACCTACGTGTAACACGGCACAGTTATAGTGAATCATGCTCTGACTAACGAGCTATTGATTAAGGACGAGATGTTCATATTTAGTGAGGAAGTTGATAGGGATTAGTTGTGTTGGGAACTGTGCTCGTTTCATCTCTTTCCTAATCTACAAAGTGACGGAATGCTTATTGACTTCATTATTGTGTGTTAAACTAGCTGTAAAGCATTATTACAAAGTTTAACAGAGTAGCCATTACTGAGAGAAAACTAATTAAGAATTGGATATCTTGACATAAGTTATTTGAGTTTGTTCGAAGATTACATCTACTGTGACTATTTTGACCACCAAACGTCATTGCTGTGAAAGTTAAACGGTGAAAACAATATTAAGACATACTCGAAACTATGGACGATACCTATTACCGAGTATTGCACTGATAACTAATTAATCTACGTCATTAGTATTTTATCAAAGGATATCAGAAAATTTCAGCGTTATATTTGTCACAACCACCTTAAAAAGAAAATGGAATACAAAATAAATAAATCGTTACACTTTTTTCTCTTATATTCTCTTATACATGAAATTCTTGAAATCAAAGGGAATACCTTCAGCACACGTTGAAAGCTCTGATTAAACTTTCATACATGTGCGAAGAAAACACGGTAACTGCAGGAAATTGCTCGGTTCTAGTAAATTTCACCATTCAATGCTTCAAACATGGAATTCTGCTAAATAAAAATAACTCATCATGACATGTGGGTATGTATAAAAGGTTTAGAGGTGTATTTTTGACCCCTCAGCTGATTGTATTAAGCAAGAAGCAGTAAAATAGTTCCCATCAGGCAGTTTTATTAAATTCAGGCTACTGCCTTCTTGAAAATGTAATAATGGTTTTCTAAGTTTTGGCAGCCACAGAGTAAGGAACATCGAGTAGTCATTTAAACTCCAAATGCTGAGGAATTCGTACTATTTCAGTTCATCATCATCATCATTTCAACCGCAAGACATCCACTGCTGGATATAGGCCTCCCCCAAAAGGGGGGGTTTTGCCAGAATCGCCACTCTTGGCAGGCGAATTGGCGATCGCAGTATGGTGGTAAAAAGTATAGAGAACGCTGCTGTCCATTCTCTAGTAAGTCCCTTAGTCGCCTTCTACGACACCCGCGGGAAGAAATGGGATGGTGTTCTCCTTTTACGTCCGGCACCACCCGGTACGCTATTTCAGTTGCATTTACCGAATTCAAAACCACATTCCATGTATCTAAAGCAAAAAGTCGTGATAAATAAATACCAAAACTGGAAAATATTACGTATTTTAAAACATCTATAAATATGATACTGTATATTAATCAAATTACGGAGATCATTTTCCATCAGCGTCACCGCTACGCTGCTACGGTACTACGCGCTACGCGCTACGGTGCTACGTATCTACGAGTCGGTCGTTATGTGAAAAGTTACCAATTGGAGCGCGCATTTTTAATTAATAGAGAATGTTTTTATCTCTGTTTTTCTTTTCCGATGTCACATAATACAAATCATGTTTTTTTTTTTAATGGCAGGGAGGGCGAACGTTGGCATTATAAGATATCAGTGGTTATTGTTTTTGTAATGTAGAAAAAAGCCCTTTAAAGTTAGCATGCAAAGTTTTTGATACAATCAAAAGATGTATTTAAAGCACAATGCTACACATGATGACAAATAACATCCTAAATTGTAGATTGCTTGGGCTGGATTCTAAGGCAAGGTGAAATTGTTTTTCTTCTTAATCCGGAATCGTCTTCCATATTTAGCCTTTTTAAATTGTGTACAGATAACATCAAAAGATTTGTCCCCAGCACAGTGTTAACACTACCTCTCAACTGTGCCTCAAAAAAGAACAACTTAATAATGCAACTCTTAAAACAATAATTTACTAAGTTTTATTAAATTTATCTTTGAGTTAAGAAAGCGTGTATTAACAATCATTTATTCGATATTTTAACTCACATTATTTTTATTTATTAATGTAACTGACATAATGAATTGAATAATCTCAAGAATCTTAACAAACCGCGCAGTTTATACCCGCCCAATGTTCCATTACGCGAATCTCACGCTCGAAATATAAAACAGTGAAGCATCACGGCATTTAATTAATAGTGGGTAGGCAGAGAGGATTTAATTCAGGAAATCCATTTGTATGATAAACGCGCGCTGTTTAGTGCCAGTACTTTAGTGTGGAGGGTTAACTGCCGTTAGTTAACGTTGGTTAAATGGTAGGTTTGTAAATTACAGTTAATTATGTTGAGGGAAAAATAAAAAGGAGTAATGTTGATCACAGCACGTTTTTTCTTTTTGTTTTAAAAATATGTTCTAAACTTATAAAAAAAAATCAAATTCATTTATTTCAGGTACAAAACCTATAATTGAAAACATCTTTAAAAATTAAATTATTGAAGAAAAGATACACAAAATTAAATACAATATAAATAAAACAATAACACAGAAATTACATACAATATAAAAACAACAATAACACACAAATTAAATAAATTAAATTCAAATTCATCATATTCATTACAGAAGTCTCTTACGAGCGACACTATATGTAACTTGCCTGTCACAGCAGTGTCGCATGTAAGGACAGTCCAACCTACTTGCTATCATAGTCAGTATTATTTTGATCATATTTTTTTTTGGCAGATGATACTTTAAAACGTTTTAAAAGCTGCAAAAAATATCTTCCGCACTAAGACTTTGAAAAATTCCGTTTTTAATGCTTAGTGGCAGAAAACCGCATGATAAACTATAAAGAGTATCACTACAAAAATAAAAGCGAGCTTCTTTAAAACATTTCTACTTTAACTGCAGTTCCATCTCGGTGCCACCCGCCGCCTGCAATACAGACGTACAGATGAATTTTAATGCTGTAGTTACGCATTCAGTGCTAATGGCTCCTTGAGTGGGACACACAGACAGACACAGTCACACGGACACACAGACAGACAGGCAAGACGAGAGTCACAGTAAACACTGTCTGCCGCCACTCGAGACGGAAATGTACGCGTTTTAATATGCACGTCTTTTTGAGAGTCCGGTGTTTGGAGATTTGGATTAAGTGTTTTTACGTGAAGGTAAGTTTTAGCTTGAAAGCAAGTGATAGAAACTATACAGGAGATCGTGTCACTAAGTAAGTGAGCTTGGTGCAAAAAGACTGCTTTACATGCAGAGTAATAGCTTCTGTCAGTGTTATATGGGATTACCGAAAATGTACGATGAAATAGTGTATGTTATAAAATTACTAAGTGCTTTCTTCAGAAATTGTCACCCTATTGCCGAGGCAAACAGCTAATGATAAATAATAAACATGAAGAAATACGTAACTTACTAACAATATACATAACAGCACAATAGCTACATCAGCAAACACTATAGCATGTACCTAACATTATGCCTGTTATTCTAAACAGTAATGTAATAGAATCAACGATTCACGAGCCAAACTGGCATAAAACGCTTTCCAAACACATTAACTACAGCATTAACTTATAAACGTGGCTATGGTATAGTGCAATTAAATGTTATTCTGATGTAAAATGGGAAATTCGCAACATAATCCTCATAATTTCACTACTGAACAGTGATTTTTGAGACCGTCAGAAACTGTCAATAAGAAAACAACCTGCAAATAGCATAACATACTAGGAATCTATCTATATCTATACATATAATAAATCTGTAAAGGAACTTTTTCTGTACATTTAAAATATTTCGAAAATAATTGCTTGGGGTGGTAAGGGATAATCAACAGATGACATTTTAACCCTTATCAAAATTTTTGTCTGTAGCTCGGTTTTTCAGTTTCTATGTTGAATAGATCAAGTATCACGTCAAAAGAACGAAACTAATATGGTTATCTTTCATACTCAAATATTGTTTATAACTCAGAGTTTATATTAGTCTTTGTTTCATCGCAATCGCTTCGGTCAACCTATCTAAATAATTTAAAGTGTTCAAGAAGAATTACGTAATGTTGAAACACTTAGCGACATCTATTGGCGTGAAACGGTACTAACGAATACTTAATATTAACACGTCATTCTCATTTAAGTTACTTACTGTGTCTGTGTTATTTCAAAAAGTAATGATACTGATTACTAACATCGCTTTCCGTTGGTGGTTGATTCCCACGAATCAAAAAAGCTAAAAGAATTTCAAATAAAAAGTTGTGATAATATTAACTGACGCGGTGTTCTGAGTCATATACCTAGAATGCAATGTTAGATAAATATTTATTAGTTTTATCAATCAAATTAATACAAATAGAGGGGAAGAAATCTCATTTTTAATTGTGACAAAAGTCTTAGTAGCGCCATCTAGCATAATATAGCAAAATTAGAGCGGCTAGAGAAACATCTCCATATAAATTCTTAATCTCTACCGTCAGTAACGCCATCTAGGTTTGAATAGCAAACATGCAAAGACAACAACTTGATTTCGCGCGAAATTTGATAATGTTAAATTTAAATGCGTGTTTACAGCATTACTCGATTCAAATAATGAGAGTTTTGGGAGTAAAGAGTTGTAAATACTTATGTGCTAATTTTCGTGATGTTAGTTTTCGAGGTGGGGAGGGGTTCAAGCGAGGTCGGATGGTGAAAGTCAGGAAAAAAAATCCAAAATTGCGACCATAACTACTGGTGGATTTGAGTAAATAGATAGGTTTTCACACGGGCAACTGTAGTTATGTCGATGCTCTTCCGAGCAACATCGCTTACAGAGAAGCATTTTCTTAGTTAAAACAAGTTTAAAAATGTATTTAAATATCCATTTGGCATCTCCAACAAAGGATACATTACCTACACAGGAACAATAGAAATCACAATAGTAAAATATTGACAATTTTAAAGTCGCTTCTTTAAATATAATTATTTATTGGTCTACAAATAAATGTATGGCTGAACAAAAGAAACACTGAAACATTTTTGATTACAATTTATAATAAAAAGGCATCGCAACTGAGAGTCGCGGAGGATCGCTCTGTTACGTCCATTATCCTCGGGATCGGGCTCTCTCTCTTCCTGCTGCCTGCGTCAGCAGCGGGGAGAGAGGTGGGGGCGCGCGCGGTATGGCACTACGTAGCAACAACATCGTACTTACTATGTTCATAGAAAACCCGTGCTATACAATTAAATAGTTTTTTTTGCCTGGGTTGGTTTTTTTTTCAACAGCGCTTTTAATGTGGATAATGACCGACGTTACGGGGCGTAGGTAATGGTAACATTCGCAGCGAGCATGTCTTTACGCTGTGTGCTAAAATCAGTGTTGCTCGCTCGCATGTTTTGCCGTAGGTACTACTGACTGCACGAATACTTGCTTGGTAACATATTAGGTGCATTTTGACCCATGACGCCGGTCAGTATCCACCTTTACAGCGTGATCTTTCTTCATCGTGATAACGCCATGGTCCCACGGGCCGTTAACTGCAAGGTGGCGTCAGGTGTTACTGCACTGCTACCTGTCGAGGCCTATCGCAGTCCGTGCAGAGCATTCCCACTGCTGGGGTTTTATTCAGTGGTCAACGTTTGATAAACAAAGCTAAAAGACACGCGCCTGTACGGGCCGAGATAGGCGCCCGCCCCCGCGTGGAATAATGCTTCAGCACACTCAACCAGACGCGCAGTCGATTTATTGAGTAAGTACAGTAAAAGCTCCTTATTCGTGATTCCTTCATTCGCGTTTTCACTATTCGCGGATTAAAAAAATGCGACCCAATTCCTATATCCGCGGCTAAAGATTTATTTATTTGCGGGTCTAATCGGTACATCGGTAGGTACATACATATTAACAAATAACAAAAAGGATTCCAATAGGTATCCAACCCAATATCCTTTGTAAACGCGTCGTCAGATGGACTATAAAAAAGTGAAATAGACCTTATTACAACTTCGCCTAAAGTACATTGTCAAATGATATCGCCGCTGTATTGGTTCGGCCTTTGACATCTACAATAGCCGCCTTCGCCGCGGTCGGTGTTTTTAACCGACTTCAAAAAGAAGGAGGTTATCAATTCGACATGTTTATATTTTTAATGTATGTTCAGGCATAACTCCGTCGTATATAGACGGATTTGCAAAATTCTTTTTTTTTTCGAAAGGGGTTTACTCCGAAATGGTCCCATTAAAATTTCATATAGACAGGGCCCGATCTAGCTGCTCCGGGCAAAAATAACATTCGCCGCCCTTTGCACTAACACCATCAAAGATGGTATGACCATAACTATGTGATATTCTTTTAACTATATAATATTCACATACGTTAGTCTACTACGGCTTCTGAACAAGTATACAAAAATTCATGAGAGTAGGTCTAGGTATGTTTGTAAGTATACATTTTGCCGCCGCTCATTTTTGCCGCTCTGAGCATTTGCCCGGCTTAGATTGGGCCCTGCATATAGATCTGATGATGGGTTTTGGAAACAGACAACGGAACTCTTCAAAAAATTACAGCAAATCAACCGCGAATGTTGCTATCACATAAATAAGCATGCATTGTTTTGACCCAAAGGATGATGAAATTTCGAATTGGTGTATGGTAGGTAACAAAAAAGTGAAAAATAAAATCTTTTTTCAAAAAAATACCAACCGGCTTCCAAAAAACACTACAAAGTGCAAAATAACTTTAATTTCGGAAGTCGGTGACGTTGGATGTGTATTTTAATTATTTGTCACCGCCTTCCGAAATTAAAGTTATTTTGCACTTTGTAGTGTTTTTTGGAAGTCGGTTGTTATTTTTTTGAAAAAAGTTTTTATTTTTCACTTTTTTGTTACCTACCATACACCAATTCGAAATTTCATCATCCTTTGGGTCAAAACAATGCATGCTTATTTATGTGATAGCAACATTCGCGGTTGATTTGCTGAAAAAAAAGGTTTTTGAGAATGTAAACAAACATAATGAAACCAACCTCATCACCATAAAGTATATTTATATATCATCATCATCATCATTTCAGCTGAAAGACGTCCACTGCTGGACATAGGCCTCCCCCACATTTATAAATGGTACGACTTAATAGACATTCCATCCTTTGGTACGAGCCGCTTTGCGTGTTTTACCTATTGTTTCATCTTTCCATTTATTGCAAAATGTTGAAATTTTTTTTTTACTTAAAAACGATTTTCGACGCGAAAAAATCTGTTTAACGCATAGAAATGCTTGATCGTTTACGCCTTGGAGAGTCGCTTGCATCCATATCACGCTCATACAATTAATCAATATGGTCAAAAACTTCAATTAAATTGTTTTTTTTTTGTCACTTAGGAGCGTATCCCCTATAATCCCATATAAATTACCATTCCATAGTCACGGTTTCTGTATTCGCGGTAGGTATTTTACGGAACGTATACCTCGCGAATAAAGAGCTTTTACTGTACCTACGGCAGGTGCACATTTATTATAAAATGAGCCTCGACCAGGCGCTTTGATCTATATTTATTCTTAAAAATCTGAGTGAGACTTCGTCGCAATATCATTATAACCCCTAAAGACGCCTGCAGGCCTAGACAAAACACCTTTCTGTTAACGTTCACGCTAAACTCTACGCCAGAATATATGGGAATGACATTACCGTGTCCTTTCCGCAGGTAATGTCATTCCCATACATTTTGGCGTACCGTTTAGCGTGAACGCCAAGAGTAATGTGTTTTGTCTCTAGGCTCTGGACTGCATTCGAAAGCTGTGGTAGATTCCTACCAGGATAGATCGGAAGATCGGAGGAGTGGTACCTACACCGTCAAAGCGACACATTATTGTTTTCCGACATGCACGCGAACGAAGTCGCGGGCACAGCTAGTGTACAATAAAAAAGTGATAATGAGTATGAAGCAGTTATATATTATTTATTGTTATTTTATTTTTTGATATAATCACCTTTGACGTTTATACACTTGGTTTTTCTAATCCTAAGGTTGGGATTCTTGAAAAAATCTTGTGATCGTTTAAAAAATAATGTACGGCGGCAATCACTTCCTCATAATTGCCATAATTTTGACCTCCCAGTTGTTCTTTTAACCGTGGGAACAGGTAGAAATCACTAGGCGCAAGGTCAGGTGAGTATGGAGGATGTTCCATCAATTCAAATCCAGCATCTTCGATAGCAGTCATCGCAACTTGTGACTTGTGTGCGGGGGCGTTATTTTGGTGAAACAACACAACTTTAGCAAGTATGCCGCGGCGATTTTCACGTATTTCCTGACGCAGTTGTTTATTTGTTCTGCGTATCAGGGCCCCGTAATAGTGGCTCCATGATTGAGGTATTCAGTCATTATCAACCCCTGGCTGTCCCAGAAAAGAGAGCCCAGAATCTAATCTAATAAGATTACCGGCCTTAAACTTCTTAGGCGTTGGAGATGACGGCCTCTTCCAAGTCATGGGCTGTTGTTTCGTTTCAGAATCATAATGGTGGAGCCATGTTTCATCCATAGTTACGAAGCGAGCCAAAAATTGGTCAGGATCTTGTTATATCAATTCCAAAATGATTTGAGAAATCCGCAGTCTTGTTTGTTTATGCTCGTCTGTAAGCATTCTAGGCACCCAGCGCGCTGATACTTTTTTCATGTCCAAATGTTCATGTATAATACTATGGATACTTCCTGTAGAAATGTTTAGTTCTTCAGCTACAAAACGAATTGTAACACGACGATATTTCGAAACTATTTTTTCAACTTTTTTATCATTTGTTCGGTAACTGCCGTCGTAGGGCGTCCCGAGCGCGGGTCGTCTTTAGTTAAAGTTCTTCCTCTTTTAAACTCGGCACACTACCACGCCCTAAAACGCAACCGTAGAATACGGAGGATCATTAACCCCTAATGTTCTTTTCATTTCTAGATTTACTTGCTCAGTAGTAAATTTTTTCGGGCAGAGATATTTTATTACACCGCGAATTTCAATTTTATCCATTTTGCATACCACGTTCCGACTCGACGAAAATAAATGACTGTTTTCAAAATAAGAAAAGAAAATAAATCATTTTTTTATTATTTTTATTATCAAATGTCTGAGCTTTACCTGACAGTATTTACTTTTTTGTTGTTCAAGGAGCTTATATGCCATTATTACTTTTTATTGAACACCCCTCGTAACTCACTACCGTCATCTCTTTTGGAGAGTTAGTCTTCCCAAAATTCTAAGTAGACAATCAAAAGAATATATAGGTCCTTTTTCGAAGTAGTTTGTTCTTGACATCTGAGCTAGAAAAGTGGAACAGACAACCTAACTTATGTATACATCATTACGATATTTAAACTTTTAATAATTTTAATGACGAATAACGTCATTCTCTAGTTTAAACGATGTGTCCGGTCCTAAATAAAACGCGTTGACTGATACACGCGTTAACGTGATCACATCGCGGATTACCGCTTTAATGCTGGTTTAGTGCTTGTTCTGCGTTTGGGAGCGGAGCTAAACTGGTAATGGATGTGTCAGCATTTCTATATTGTCGACTAATAGGTACTATTTATGGGTGTTGTCATAGGACGACAATAGGAGGAATAGCTTTGCAGCTCCACCATTACAACACAATTCATGCGAATTTGAATGATATTTTATACAATGAATTTCGGCTCACCTCTCAAGGAGTTAGCTCACTTCACCACATCATACCACGACCGTGCTAAGAACGTGTCAGGCGCAAAAATATATTCTTCGTTCATTCGTTACCCACCAACACTGTCGCGTGACATGCACGATGCGTCAACAATTGTTGGCGAATTTTGGCGGTGCCAAACCGGTGTGCGCATGCGGCGACATGGTGAGCATATGGGTTTAATACGGGCAGACGTGCGAAAATACAGGTTAATTTCTACAACCGAGGGAACCGTACCTACAAATATGACACGCCGATGATACGCGTATGCCACAGTCAGTTAACCGTCATGAGCGGGTATGATACGCTGTTAATATATTCTAGTGGGAATAGCAGTCCGTGTCATGTATCTTCCCGAGCCTGATGTGTTCATAGCACATTCATGGTATAAGTACGGTGAATTGAGCAGACTCCTTAGTAACTGGAGTTTGGTTGTACTATGTAACTATAAGTTCACTTCTGCGTAACCTTTTGATAAAATTAGACGTGCTGTCATGGCATGTTTTATGTCTTGAAATAATGATTAATTTCATGAGTTCATTTATGACTCTGAAGAAAAATAAATACGCATTTTTGAAAAGCGAAGGATCGAATTGTTTTTTAATACCTCATTTGTATAGCTTTATTTCTTCCAACACAGTCTTAAACAATTTAAAAGATCCATTATTCATGCGCTTTGACATTAATCTTTCAATATCTGATTAACATGCAAACCTAACATCAGATCTAAAGTTCAAATAATGTAAATCCATCTAATAATAATTGAATGTGTTGATCAACATTGGAATCAATCATTATCCCGATTATGATGTTATCAATAAATCGGTGTCAGTCGGTAAACTGATCACTCGCTTGATTTGTGGCATTGGCCGGGCCCGTGTGCTCTGTAACATTGGTTGCAATTAATTCATTCATATTATATTGTTGTTTGCGCCTAGCATGAACGCGCGAAGGCGACGTAATGTAAATTCAAACTATTTTAAAATTTCAAATACTTTCTCGTTTCGTATATACTTACTAAGTTTTAAGACTTTATTCATATCTGATACTATCAATATAGTAAACAAACACACACCACGTAAATAAACCACATACTCGTAAATAAAGACTTGAAAATGCAATAAACACCTTAAAATTTTGTGACAAGCCAAGCTCACAAAATTTTAAGGTGTTTATTGCATTTTTCAGGTCAGTATCAAGCTGTGTGTTGAACTAAATATTATTCGTGACATTAATACGAGATTTTAATATAACTAAATCATCAATACAACTCTGCAAGTTCACTGACTTGTTCAGGAAATAGTAACTCAATGGAATATAAAGAGAGTAGAGTTGTATTGATGAATTTAATGAATAAATATATTTGTTTGTATAACAGTCTCGAGTCATATTTAATCAATGTTGTACCTGATTAATGAATCTATGACCTGCAAATTGCAGAAAACGTAAGAAAATAAATTATAACTTCGCGAGCTACCCTGGAGCTTCCACCTTAAACCTAAATTCTATGGAAAAATTGAATTATCAATTCAAAAGTCGTTCGAATTACCGTTACGTTTATTCCGCGCGTGCGTGCTGGGGCTTCTGATGTTTTAATTCATTTCTTACTGTTTTGTTTTAGTTTGTGTTATATAGATCTCTGGTCATTATAAAACACCTTCCTGCAAATAACACAATAGTGTGGTCATTAATCCGCTTTGTAATATTTCATCCTTTATTGCCGCAGTCATTGTAGGAATCATGTTCTGCAGACGACTTACGAGTATATGCTCTGATATTATTTACCATGAACAAGCTACCCTAGTTATACATAAACCCGATTACCAACTATCCAATAATCTTTTGATCCGAGGCGCGAACTTTGTTCATAACATTAGCTAATACATTCTCTAAGCGGTTGCAACGCTGATCAATATAAAAGTTTACGCTCAAGTTGTTGTTAAATATTTCAACAACGCTATTAATTAGCAGCACAAAGATAACCCGTTATTAATATTTGAGCTAGCTGCGGCGGTGGTGCGGGCGCGTGGCGACTACGGCGCGGGCGCGTGGCGTGTGCGTGGTTATCCCGCTATCTTTAAGAAGCGCAGATTTAATAGCTCGTCGACTCGTTAATTAAAATTTTAATTAAGTAGATTTAAGTGAGAAGTAGATTGAGGACGCAAGTTTGTCATCTCCGAAAGTCGTCGTCGGTGGAAAAATGTTGTTTTATTGGAACGATTGTGAAAGGCGACGCGAGGAATGTTTTAATGAATTTGTAGTGAATGAAGTCGGTCGACAGGAGCAAGTTATTGGCTCCACGATATTTTTAATTAGTGCCAACTACAAATGAGTGCTTTTGCCTATATCTTATATTCTTATTTCTTTGAAGTAGTTTTAGTAATTAATTAAACCTGTAAACGTTAGTTACACCTAGTTAGACATATTATTAAGTACCTACACAGTCTTTAACACGAAATACTTGTGGACAGCTGAAACCTATGCCTATGTAGTACCAATCTGCCACTATTGCCTAAATGTTTGTCAATTCATTATTAATGCACTCTCTGGGGTAGATAACAATATATATCACATGTTTTCGATAATTACCTAATAGCGATAATACACAAGTCAACTAAATTGATTCGTGTTTATCGAAGGGCGCAAAAACGAAAGGTTTCAATTTTATGTTTACACTAGCTGTGCTATTAGTTTTCTATTGCCACTATAAGTTGATGCGAACGTGAAATCTTGGTATATGTGTTACAACATCTTATCCACATCAGTTGATTTTGTTCCTTTAAACTAAAACTTGGCACTTTTATGCTTCCATGATTCTATTTGGATTAGTCAGCTTTGATTGTTCCTTACGAGATTAAATAGATCCTGTTCTGAAATAACTGTAAATAAGAAAAACGTACTTTAGTAGCACCCCACACTACGCATAGCCCTTCCAATGCGCAACATATTTATTATTCAATGTTGTACCTATTAAAGGCACTCAAATACAGTAGCAAAAACCAATGAATATTTAAACCTCACAACCCCTAAAGTGCAGTAGGTCAATTCACTCAATAAACATTCCTCCAACATGATTGATGTCTGTTGCGTCACATGTGACGTCACTGAGTGCTCCCAGCCCGCGACAAAACGCGACACGACATAAATCACGCGCGACGCTTGTCGCAGCCATTACCGTCTTTTTGTCGTTCACATTATACCCGGTATACATTACGCTTAAGATATTGTTACAGATTGCTTGGTTATTTTTCTCTTGCATGCTGCTTTTATTCTCCTATTGTTATGTTTGAAATATGGAATTTGAGTGCGATTGTTGTGACAGAGGTGGGAAAGTGTCTTGTTCCGCTTTTCTTGCGTGGCAATATTGTATGGCCTATATCTTGTAAATTGCAAAAACAAAAATGTACAACAGCCTATTGAAAGTATTAGTTTAGTTGTTTAAATAATTATACTTGTTCAACGTTCTGGGTGCAGAACAAAGGAAAATCCTTTTGTAGAATTGTTGAAAAATAAAATAGAATGAGCAATTTAAAATTCAATTGTTCAGACGCGACCATCTTGAATTAAACGCTCGCTATATAAAATTTATGCTCATAACAAAAAAATACAAAACACACAAAGAAAATTTCCATTCTAAATGCAACGACGCTAAAGTATGAATAAATTAACGAACGAAGATGAGGCAAAAAAAAAGACAAAATGCAAACATTCAATTCTTTTCTTATGTGGTAGGGGAGAAACAAATTATAGTTGGCAATATTTATACACATGGTGTTCATAAAGTATTGTGAATAATCCATGGCGTAGGACAGATAATGAAATGGTGCAATCTGGGCGGGAAGAATGGGGCTGAATGGGATAAAACACACATGAGATTTTTGAGACAATCTTCATTGGAAATTGGTTTTCTTTCCTTAGGGTGTGTACTTTCTACTTACTCATGCCATACACGAACATACGTACTTGTATTTTGTAAGAGACACCGATCGTAGAAATGAGCTGCAGTTCGCGTTTGAGTTTGCGAATGCATCAGCATTCAGTAATTTAATAATACTAGCTTTTGCCCGCGGCTTTGATCGGAAATTTTCCTTCAGGAAGGTACTGACGGGACACAAAGTAAAAATACTGTATCGTAAATCCCTACCTCACGGTCTACTTGTATGCAAAATTTAATCGAAATACGTTTAGCAGTTAAGGCGTTAAAAAACGGCGCAAGACGGAGTTACTTTCACATTTATCCTACGGATATTATGAATGATCGTGATGATTTTTGGATGATTGTTACTCAATCACGCAAAAACGGCTGAACGAATTTAGATGAAATTTGGGACAAAGATAGATTAGTTATAACCTAGATTAATGGTTTTTTTATGGATCATGTGGTCTGCAATTAAGATTTTATATACTTTTTTTCCCGATAGTAAGTTCCCGCGGGATAATTTCTGACTTCCACGCGGGCGAAGCGATTGTCTACTATTAATATATGTAATTGTAGAATAAGAATATATTAGAATTGCCAAACTTAAGTGGCAGTGGGCAGGGCACATTGCTCGCAGAACAGACGGCCGAAGGGGCTGAAAGGTTCTAGAGTGGCGACCGCGTACCGGAAGACGTAGAGTGGGAAGGCCTCCCACAAGGTGGACCGATGAGCTTGTGAAGGCCGCGGGTATCCGTTGGATGTGGGGAGCACAAGATCGGTAGAAGTGGAGGAGCCTGGGGGAGGCCTATGTCCAGCAGTGGACGTTTTTCGGCTGAAATGATGATGATGATGATGATGAATATATGTAATGCGTTCAGACCCTTAGAGCCGGATAAATGAAACTAATAGCTCAGCATAAACACAAATGCAGATCATGAATGAAAAAACTAGGTTTAAAGAGACATGTTTTTACTAATAAACATTGACCATGACTATTTCCTCAACTTCGCAAAGACGGGGACCCGGTTGGAGAAAATATAGAAGTCATGACTCCATTGAGGAGTAGGGCAACCCGTTTATTATTAGCCTGACTTTAATTTCTACTTTATTTTATTTTACTTTACTTTATTGGGATATAAAACAGTGACACATTACAATTTAAGTGTGACAGACTAAATTAAAAACTAGGTAAAGGTGTACCCCACACCAATGTTCGAGAAATAATGGTTTGTACAGACGCCAGCACATCAAGCTACCCCAAACTGTCAAATTTTTCCAATTGAACATGAACCTTATACTTTTGTGATAAAGTTGAAAATCTATAAAAGAAAGACAGATTGGGGTAGCTTGATGTACTGGCGTCTGTACTAGGATAGTTTAATTCGTGCGTTGATTTTACAAAAGAGTAATACTAAGTTCTTTTACGTATTTTGGAATAATTGGATAAGATGACTATTTTAAAGATTTAATAGACAATTTCTTGACATTAAAGTGTGTAGGCACGAAAATATCAAAATCGATGTAGTGTGTGTTCAACTTCAAGATATAGGCCCGATATTTATAAACGTTGCTTAAAGTTAAGTAATGATTAGCGACTGTTCAACTATAGAGGTATGAGGAACAGGGTGTAAAGTTCGCTCATCCTCTATTGAAAAGGAGGATCCTCCGACCAGACGGGTATTGTGTCTGGTGGGCAACTGCCCGACCGTTGATATCGGGATTTTGTATATGTTCGAGTGTCGTGGTAAACTCTGATTGCGCGATGTAGAATTTCTAAGAATAGTTCGCCTGTGGCATTGTAGATGGCACCACTTTTCTTTTTGCGTTTTACGATTTTGTTGCGAAGCATTTTCATTTGTAGTACCGCTACACAACCATACATTTTTGTTGTTTAAACGTCTCTTAACTTTGATCAACGTTTATACATAAACCCCTAAATGTCTTGCTCGTTGTATTGAGTGCACGAGATTTACTCCCAAACAACAAATTATTCAACACATAATTTGACAGGCGCAAAAGACTATCACAAACAAAATGAAGCTGACACTAGTCTTTTCGGATAAAATTTGAGCACACACTATTGAATTTACCTAGATTAGATAGAGCTGTGGATTATTTTTACCAAGAGCACATGATAATGAGCAATTTGTTCAACCTCATGTTGGTAAATATAGTGATAATCCACAAGGGTCGCGGGGGCGGGGGTGGTGTAAATTGGACGCAACACTGTTTGTGTCGTGACGTAAGCCGCGCCAGGAAGTGCGGTGACAGCGCACGAGATTGGGCGCTCATTTGTGCGCATCGATATTGTATAAAAATAAGAACAATCACGAACGAGATCATTTTTTTTCTGGGAGCCTTTCCTACCTTACCATTAATTAAGACTCTGTTGAAGGTACTTCTCTATCTATCTATATCTAAAAGCATTATTCCATAAATCACCAAAATGACTCCCTTGATTAGGCGGGGAAACTTCCACATAACTCCTCCACTTTTATTAAAACAAGCGCCAAATAAATACCCGCCACTTTTCTTCACGAGGGTTGCTAAAGACGCGCGTCAAATACCAGACAGGTATTTAAATATCCCAACAAAATATACGGAACCCATTAATCAGGGGCCCAGGTGCGTCGTAGGGCACCTAAAATTAGATGTACGCGGGCCCAAAGACGGGACCCTTGGGTACTCGTTATTTATAGGGACCCAAACACGTGGCAGCCCCTCGTTTACATTTACACAGTGTATTCTGCTCTCGTGGAGTGTAATTTTGAAGGCTCACGGTTTATTAAAACCTTAATACGAACCAAATTGATATTCACCCTTTGGGCGGGACGTGAGTGGTAATTGCAGACACACTCAAAGGTGGCTACAAAGGATGTGGAGCGGAATTAGTACAGAGATACCATTACAAAGTGACATTTGTGTTCACTATTTTGCTGTCGACTTGACTGTGACATTGTGTTTGTTATATCACTACTTATCTTTTAAAACAAAGTAAAAGAGCATTTGACACAAGTTACTGAAATGCTTTCTAGATCTTTAATGCAGCTGTCTATAAACTACAATAATCTCTATCCCAGTAATTTTGAGCGATATCACTAAACTGCTTAAACTATGTCTGCATTTAAACGCAATCAAGTGGCATGTAGGTTCGCCAAAGCGAATTTTACTTAAGATTCAGTAGCTGAGCGAGCGTGCCAAGTGCGGGCTTACTGGCAAGCCAAGACATTGCCAGACGGCCGAACATTGGGCGCGCCAATCTTGGGCCAACCCAGTCAGCCAGCTAGTGTTCCAATTACTCACAATGAGAATGCATGAGTTGAGATATAAAAAGAGAATATTACGGTCTCAGTTTTGTATATTAAGGAAAAATACTACTTAAGTTAAGGAAACTAGAGTTCTGGCAGACACGCAATAGTAATAAGTTTTCCGGAACATGGAAGATATTTTAGTTTATTTTATTATATGTATCTATACAGTTTTTGTATAAAGTCAGATAAATGGCGGCCCTTATTCTTTACGACACAAATCATAAAACATTTTATTATATTTAAATTGTCAACATTGTATATTTTCTTATCCATTTAACACACTTTGGCACAAACCTGCCCCAAATTTCCTATTGCTATTGAACATGCAGTCTCTAGAATCACATTTAAGGTTGAAAATTGCATCCATGCAATAAAAACAATAAGCAAACTAATAAAAATGCCAGTTATAACTCATTCCAATTCAAAATATTCTTGCAATGACATTAATAAGAACAAGGGGAGCGTTCATCAGAACCATTACTCAAAACTCATCCTTACTGACTTCAAAATTGACGGTATGACACTTCAATCTTCCTTGCAACGTAGATATCAATTAAAACATGAGAACAGTCTCCATCCATCTGTAAATAGCAACAAATGAGTGTATAATTGCAGTAATCCGTCTGTCCCGTGGGTCTGTGAGGCAATCAGTCGCTAGCGCCGCGGGCAGACATTTGCATCGCGGAGGATGCCAGCGACCCGTTCGCCTCATTTGCCCCGCTCACCCCGTTCGCCCATCTCGCCCCGATCGCCCTGTTCGTCGGCTGTCGGTTGAAACACTGCTGAATATTAATACACACATACTTCCATCACTTTGATATTTGGCGAATGGACTTTCTTGCGTGTTTGTGTAATGAGTGCTGTAATTGTAAGACAGACTGCGTTCCAGTTTGTTTGTGGGTGACATAACTTCAAAGTAAATGTGATGGTTTATCCGTCTGTAGTTTTGTGTATTGAACACCAAAATTTCGTGTGTAAATTCCGTTCCGTGTGTTGCTGGACGTAAGAGAATAGCACGCAATAGAAATGGGATGCCATTTCTTCCCGTGGGTGTCGTAGGAGGCGACTGAGGAACTTACTAGAGAATGCTCTATGCATTTGACTACCACACTGCGATCGCCAACCCGCCTGCCAAGCGTGGCAATTATGGCTAAATCCCCCTTTGGGGGAGGCTTATGACCAGCAGTGGACGTCTTTCGGCTGATATGATGATGATCAAAATCAAAATATTTTTATTTCATATAAACCTGCATGGGCACTTATGAAACGTCAGAAGCTAGGTGCACGGTTCCAAATTGTTGTTTCCTATGGAGAAGAGCCGGCAAGAAACTCCACGGTTACTCTTTAAAAAATAATTGGCTTTAACAATGTTTTCAAATTACAGTGATAGTAGGTATGAGAGGACAGCGCAGGCCTGTCAATAAGTACCAGGTACGATGATGATGATGAACACCAAAATTAGGACAAACACATTTTTATTTGCTTCGTTGAAATTTTGGTTCCTGAAACCAGTAAATTAAAAATCAACATCAAAAAGCTGACTATTTCCTTACATTGCAAATCAAACATAAACCCTGTTGGTATTTAATTTCGATAAACCAGTGGAGACTGAGTGTACATACTACCTATAAGTCTGCCTTCCCCGAACCACAGACGTAATACTAGAGGAGCACGTTAGTTGCGAGCGGGACTCTTTCGAGCTGTGTTAATGACACTACGAAGTATAAATTAACCGAGGGTTCACTTCGTACAACAATGGACTACAGCAATGTCGCTCATCAGGGTACTGCAGCATGGAACACTAAAAGGGGAACGACAATGCACTTAATGAATTTACAAACATTATTTCTCAAAACTAAACAGTGACGTTATTAAACTAGATGCCTCCTCTATTTGCTATTACAAATTTCTTCTACTGAAATTGGAAGCCTAGCTCCTTACAATGCTGCACTCTACATTATTGTCATAAAATGCGCTTAATGTTGGGTTGCATATTAAACATTCACTAGCAAATGAGCCTTCTGTCCGTTTTTACTTTGCAATCAGACGCCCGGTATCCTTTGACGTGCGTTTAACCTAGAAAGGAGAAAAAGCGTGAGTTTTCCACACATTCATACATTTATATGTCTACCAACAGCCGGCTATATAATATGCAGACATACCTTTGTGATATGGTTTCTGGCAAAGTGTTGGCATTGCTCGCTGCTTCTGTTGTGTAATGACATGCATTGCGTCAAATGATTCATACTGTTACGTACAATTATGACAAAGGGAGTTTGTTTGTTATTTTACTTATAGGTTGTTTGCACATTATAATCAGAGTCTTTAAGAAGACTACTACTAAACTATACAATCAAATCGAATCAAAAGTCATTTATTTAGGCTGATAATCAGCACTTTTTGAACGTCATAATCACCTCTCACCACTTCCAAATTCTTTAGCTAGGAAGACTAACGTACTAATATTTTTTTTAAGCTGAATCTGCCACACTTTCCTTCCGAAATACCATTCCACAAATGAGTGCATCCGAAACTAGCGACCTCTAAGGATAGTCAGATAAAAGCTATAGCGTGTTCCGTCGCCGCAACCGATCGAGCGAGCTATAAGTAACTACGGCTGGCAAGCTACTGGCGCAAGTCACTGGAAAGCGTTGCAATGCGCTGAATGCACAAAATATAGCCATGAAACTACATAATAATCTTCTGTTTTAATCACTTTGCGTCCGCGTTTGTTTTTCGAATAAAGTGTGTTGTGTACCATAACGTAAAAACCAAAATTCTGTTAAATAAAGATATCATTCTATCAAGATACTATTTACTACTACCTACTACTATTTTGCTTATTACCTGTGATGCATTACGTTGCCGTTATTAAAAGCCGTTAATTGTTGGATATTTTTTCAGGAAACTTCATCTAACACATGTAATAATGTATTATTACAAAATACAAAATATTTCCCACAAATTGACAAAAAATATAGAGGAAGACCAGAACGGATGAATGCACCACACAAATCATGTCTTTTGTGAGTAGCTAACAACATCTCTGGTTATTAATGTCTTGCCCCAGCCACTCCGCGGCGCATCGCGATCCCCCGTACCGTGTACGTGCGTACAAATGTGTTTACTCCTAACTGATATCCGCGCCATTAAGTAATTATGTGATGAGCAGAGTTCAAAGTGCTGATTTATTGTAGTTGAGTGATATTAACGCGTCGTTTACAGTGATATGTTAGATGTGTGGAGAGAGCTGTAATGATGTATGAGTAATATGTGATTGAGAACCATCTCAAAACTGCAGAATTGAAAAGACATGGTCAAAACTTTAATCGTTACTAAAAAAATGCATTGTTCCATTAGAAAAATAACAATAAAAAAAAACTATGTAAAATATTGCGCTGCATTCGGTTAGGCTGGAAGCCGACCTCAACGTAGCTGGGAATAAGCTAGGAAGAATAATATATGTTTATAATTTTTCTCAAGCACTTGCATCGGGAATGCCAAATACCCTGACTCATATCTTCGTACACATTAGCTAAAAATATAATTACCTTCGATAGAGACAAGGCGATGAGGCGTGTAACAATAACGTTGCAAGTAATAGCTTGTGAAAGGTCACATTCCTACACAACGTTAAGACATAGACTCTAGTCTCACTTACTAGTACACCGGTGTGATAGTCGGTCTGTATTATGTGACCAGTGGTCTGGTTCGTGCAAATGTACATTCAGCTAAATTAATTGATGAGAAATGTGACATAATACCTACGTCTATTCTATTCTATTTTTAATTATGGCAAGCAAAGCGGATGTCGACTATTCTGCCAGTATCTAAAGTGAATCGAAAAAGCATATATGCGTTATTAAAAATAAATAAAGAAGAACGATCATAATTATGCTCTGTGGATCTTCGATGATGAGTGTTTAAAAAAAAATGCTAACTATGAAATGACTTGTCCCATGACTTTCACTCTGTGTTCAACAGGCTATTTATTCAAAATTCAGTTTTTTACATCTTAAATGAATTACTCAAACATTAACTTTTTACGTATCCGTAAAAACTAATATAAATTGGAGTGTTTTACTTAAATAGTGTTAATTTATATAAAAAAGTAGGGTAAAGTACGTATAAAAATAACAATATTCAGCGAATGTTATTTATTCGGCGGGTGTGATTTCTTAATATGTATTTTCATACTATTTTCTTCTCTATTTAAAATTAGTTTTCACTAAACAAAATAAAACCGAAATAATTTAAAAGTAAACTAAAGTTATTTTATGGTAATACGCTGCTATTAGCGGTAATAATTAGGGAATGTGAAAAAGTCAATGTGAAAATGATATGGGTTGGATTTTCAATTGTTTGTGTTTAATTTGGTAGGCCTGCGAGAGAATAAATGTAATTCATTGCTTTACCTTTTATTAATTTGATGATGATGATAAAATTATCCTTTAAAATATTGCACAAAATTTGTGCATTAATCAAAAGGGTATTCTTTTAATAAAATTATTTCACTAAGTGAAATATTAGAGCCAGAACTACACCGAAGTCTCTGACTTGAATTGAAAATAAATAAATTATGATTTCAATATTTCACTTTCTAAAGTTATTCAAATCATTTATTGCTTAGCAAACATGGGTAATATGCCACACATTATTATATGAGTCCTCCATGTTCTACTGTCATTTTTACCGTCATAATTCATCACAAAATAAGCTTCTAGTTCTTATAAGCTTCTTCTTCTTCTTTTGACTTATTTGATGAATTTTATTGACTGAATTTCCTTTACAGCAATCGTGGTTTTATGTCCAAAAATATACTTCACATTAAACAAAAAACGGGTATTTCAAAACCTAAAAGTTACTTTAGAATCCACTTTGACATAAACAAACACAAGCGGGTCTCTTCCACACAACACTTACAAACTACAAAAGACAAAACGCAAGCAACTTGCATACACAATGAACACCCGATCTAACCCTGCGTCCGCCACACCACCGCCGGCTCTAAAAATGAATTTTAATGGTCACTTATACCACTATGATGAAGACAGCACGCTTAGCCCGTGGCTAACACTCCCCCGCTATTCTGTTTTTGAAGTTATTGCCTCTGAGGGACGTTTTTGAGGTAGCTTAGACCCCGCTTGAGTAAACGTCGTGCCGTCTGTCACTGATATGTGATGCTGTTATTCGTGGCTCTTTTATTTTGTAGAAGAACTTTGCTGAGCTATTTGTGTTTCATGCATAATAAGCATGTGGTTGGGACGTGACAGCTGGGACCTATGAGACCCTGAGTCCTTCCGTCTTGGAATAATTAGTCTCTATTACAAAAAAGAAGAAATAAAAATGGTTTTGAAATTATTTAGGTACAGTAAACATACTTTAGCTGTGTTGTATTTTATGTATCTATGCAGAATAACTCAATTATTGTATTGTTCAAACATTGTATTGTTTATGCCTTATATCTGTTCGTGTTTTATTCATAAATATGTGAAAGCAAAGTCAACAAAAAGTACATTATATTATCAAAACAAGCTCTTTCCAAGTGAGTTTAAGAATCAATCCGTATGAAGATTTGAACAAACATAATTTTATCATTTTTTTATAAGTTCCTGAAATCTTAGTTCATATTTTGGTAAAAGGAATTATTTATGTGTTCAATAATAACTTACTTTGAGCCATATACTACAACAAGATTTTGATAAATGGGTACGTAACACGGAGTAGAAAGTAGCAAAAAACACAATGTTTAGAAACCGTCATAACTATTCTTTGAAAACATTCCCATGGCCGTATACACAAACACATTCGCTAACAAAATACAAACACAAGGCAACCAACAAAAACTACACATAACGACGCGTCAAGTCAAGCACTCAGCTCTGTCGATAACAAGAATTGGATGATAAATTCGCGTCAACTGTCGCGCGTGACGGCGGCGGCGTGACACGCGACCCGCGTCACGCCATTGTGTCATATTGACGCGCATTCACATCAACACTGAAGGGTTAAGGTATTTTTGGATGTTCGATTTTTGGGGATCGTGTGCAATGATTTTTAAGCGGCCGTGTTGAAAGGCGTCGCAGATGTGCCGCTTTATGAATTTTGTGATTTAATCATTTGTACAAGGTTTTTTAATCAAATAATTTTGCAAACTAAAGGTGTTTTAGACCTATAAAAATCTTCTATTATTTTTTAAACTGGATAGTAATTATGATGAGAATGTGTCTGGTGGATCATGTATCTCTGAGATAATTGTAAGTACTGTTTCTCAAGAAGTCATTTATTCGAGTCAATTGGGAGAGCAACAGAAATAGGTAAAGTACTGTATTCCGTACCAAATGAGTATACTTGTGAACTGTATACATTATCTCATGATTTTCTTTCGTTTCAGTGATACGGATAAGCATAATGAAAACATCTACTTAAGGCTAAGTGGCTCGCTACAATTCAGACCTAAACGTTTACACAGAAACTTTGCGTACATTAAAATTCAAGAAGTACCAGGAGAGAAGTATAAAGCAGGAGCCTCGGGAGAAATAAAAGTGATTCGGGAGTCGGGCGCCGCGCCGGGCGCACAGGTGGCCGCGATTTGAATTTTTAACGGCGACCGACAGCCACCATTACCGCGCCCCGCCATCCAACCGCTAAATACTTCAAACTCTAATTGAATAAACGTGTCGTGAATTCAGTATAATCGACGAACGGCACCGATGAGACGGAGGACGCTCCGTAATCCGATTGTCCGAGTTTTAAATTTATTTAGATTGGCGAAAGGATTTCCGAAACTGCCGCCCCCCCTCCGCGCGTCTAACAAGGCCCTTGTTTCACCAACTTTGGTTGAATATCAAAATATCAAATAACTCTTCCCCGTTACGTTTGTGTAATTACTTCGGTGTATTTTATATTAGCTACGGCGACAGAGAAATTAGCATTTTAATAATTCACTTGTTATGGCTTGTTAATAATTTAGATTGAGATTTGCTAAAATTCGTGCATTGCGAGTAACGAGGTTAGAAGCAACTGAACGTAGATATTCTGAATAATTAATGTTTGTTTAGTTAGGTAAGTTTGAAGTAGGTAATACTCATTAAGCAATCTGAGCGAGGAACAGCTCGTTAAAACAAAATCTGGAGTTGCTATCTCAAGTTACCTGTTGAAGTAAAAATTTACCGAGCAGCGAAACGCTTTCAAAGTAACTCTTCCTATTTAAAATGTATAGATAAAAGAGCTACGAAAGTTACTTAATTATACCATCGTACCGCAAGCGAGACGTTTTCTCGAGCGGCACCATTTTTCAAAACTTATCTCTCTCATTCCTCGTCGCGTCTCGTCATCCGCAAAGCGACTAGATCTACATAATTGCAAAGATACGGCTCCACATCGTTCGTCCGATGTCGGTATTTGTATTCAAATCTGTGACCAAACCGCTGTTAACCGTGCGAACGGCGGCGGGATCTCCCGCACCCCCGCCATTACGATAATCTCGAAGACTGAGTTAATGGTAACCTCCCCCCACGCTTTGAGCCCGTCCCACATTCGTCTTCAAATCAAATCAAATCAAAATCAAAAGTCATTTATTCAAATTAGGCTGAGAATCAGCACTTTTCGAACGTCAAAATACATAAGACAGTCCCCCAAAAACGCCCACCCTTCGACACTTCCTAGTGCTTTAGCTGGGAAGAAGAAGTGGCGCAACAAACTCCCCAGCAGCACAGCTGTCTGTTTAGTCGGATGGACTTGATTCTATACATACATAGGCAAAGTAATAAACAATCTCGCATATTACCTAAAATAAAAGTTTCCTGGTATAAAGGGCTCTATAAGTCAATAACTAATGACTTACTAGATAGATGATAAAAAAACACGCTGATGTAAGACGACAACTTTAATGAGACATCTACAAAGTCTTGCGTACGCATTAGGAATGGTTGAGTTTAGTGCGGCCGCGGCCGGTCAAACCGCACTTGTTATCTCCACAATGACGAGATTGTGTTTAAGCCTAAAACTAAATTGCTTTTACTTTCAACTTTTTAGGTTGTATTTCGTTATTTTGCAGAAATCTATTTTTATTTGTTATGGACTCTTTACAAAGAAAACATTATTCATCAAAGAACATCTTCATGATAATTAGCATTTAACTAAAAATAGTCAATCAGATTTATTCTTAAAAAACAATATTACAGAGCAGAGGATTCCAGTTTTGAAATATTAAACATGTGTAGGCGGTTTCAGCAAAAAATCCACATACATTTTGTTTGTGTCTTTATAATATTTTGTCGAATGACGGCGTAATTATATTTGAATTTATTGTGCACAGAATGCGGGACTTCGAGGGGTCTTTGAGAGTGGTCGACCGTTAAGCTGGTGCCGTAATACTTGTTCGATAAAACGACCGCCGCATAGCGATGCAATACTGGCGACGTCAAAAGGAGCCGGCGTTGCACTGATAGCTAAGCTTTTACGCTGTATTACTGAATTTTCTATAAAGATGCCAGAAGGTTCGGTTCATTCATGTAATTTGATAAGTAATTACTTTATCTAAGTATGACTTACGTTTTCTTGGAAAGTGTTGTATTAAGCTATTTAAAGTTAGAAAGATTATTATGCTTAACTTTAGATTAAGCTATTTAAAGTTAGAAAGATTATTATGCTTAACTTTAGATTCAAACTAAAAATCAGTTTTGTCAAGCATTAAGGTTAAGCATTTAAAAAGCTTACATAAAACGTGAAAGGGAAAATATAATAAATTTTGAACTGGCTAAAAGTGATTTGGGGTGAATCCTCTCGGCATCTGGCAATAAAATTAACTCCCGATATAATAATATCATTTGCTTAGAGGAAACAAAATAAAAGAAAGGAACTCATCGGCGCGCAAAGAGGGCGCGCTTTGGGTCTCACGGACCCACTCACGGTACAAGCGGCGGCGGGACGCGGGTAGTGTATAAAGGGTTAATTGATTCGTTATTGTTTTATAATCAAAACGTTGCACTAAGTTGTGAGTTATGAAAGTGAGATTTATTCACACTAACATAACAATAAGACACCTACCTAAGGTGTTTCTTTCAGGCAGAAATTCAATATAGCAGCTTTAAAACCTGTCCCATACAAGTGCTCGTTTCTACCTCATTTTTAAAAATGTGTTTTCCATGTGAACTAACCGTACTTATTTTAAAATTCTCCGCTAATCATTTATACTTAGCACCACGCTATAAAGCCGAAACACAAGGCAAGGGTGAAATAACGAGCTTACAGCTAAACAAAGGGAGGAGCGGATTTTTTGTGGACGCCCCCTTCCCCCTGAACCTACCCTCTCGTCCTTCTGCAAACGCTGGGCAGATGCTCAGCATTCCTCACTCGTCTTACAGATTTTATTGACGATCAATTAATTATTCGCAACAATTTTTTTATTTGTTCAAGTCTAGTCTTTGCTTTATAGGTAGGGACAGTGGCATAAGGCTGTTCCGATCTCAATAGAAGTGTGTTGCCGATTCTTCTCCATACGACAGGATTTACATACATAAACTGCCTATAATATTGTAGCCACTGCTGGGACACAGACCTCCTCTCAATGAGATGGAGGGGCCATACTCCACCACACGGGTCCAGTGCGGGTTGGTAGATGTCATTTTTGGTTGGAGGACATGGTGATTTCCCCACGGCGTTTATTTTTCCTCCTATTTTTGTAAACGTTGTCATTAAAAATTGCCGTTTGGCCTACTTGAAATAAATGATTGACAACACGAAGCCGACGAGACTCTTGTTCACTTATCAAAAAGTCATTGTTATTTTGTTTATTTTATATCTGCATGCTTCGTCTTTAGACGACCTACCTATATGGTTAAAATGTAAATCTCATTTAAGTGAACTGTTTATAATGTTCTTATGAGAATAAAGATTCTTTAAGCCTAAAAAGCAACAATTTTAATATTGATTGGGCACCTTCCGCGGTTGTATGATACTAGCAAGTATGTAATGGTGTCTTTACTTAAATATATATTGCCCTTAAATTACAACGTATATGTAGTGTTTCTATACACTTGAGAGCCAGCAAGGGTTGGTCACTCTTCACCTTTTGAACAAACTCAAAGATATATTATTACACATAATGTTAAATCTTTTTCACCACATTAATTCTTACTAGTAGTGTGACAGTAGGTCACGGTTATTTATTACTCAAATAATCTCCAGCAAAATCATTACTAACACAGAGTAAGACGTGTTTTAGACACAGGATTCCTCCAGCATTAAATATTTCTCAGTGCTTTAACAGCGCACTTCTACGCAAATAAAACGTTCTAAGAAATGTTCTCTAAGAGTATTTTATTTCATCACGTGCCGACTTCTAAACTATTCGAGCTTAAAACAAAAGCATTGCACCAATACTAAACGTTGAAACAGGGCTAACGAAGTTTATATTAGACATTGCGAGCAAAAACAAGGTTAGTTTACAATGACAACAAAGAGTTAGAAATAAAACAGTCGAGTTTTAGGACATAGAACAGTGAGTTAAAGAAGATCAATCCATTCGAACACAAGAGAAACAATACCCTGTACTCGAATATAGTACAGAGTACTCATTTGGCGCCTTATTGTTTTTCACACTTTTTTGTCGAGCCTTCAATCAAAGTCAAATAAAAAGTCAGTCATTTATTTTAATTAGGCAGTTTAGAAAATTATCATTAACTAGAAAATGGCATTGATTCTGGTTGCCTCTTGAAAAAGAAGAATTGGTAAGTTTTAACTTATATTTTTTCTCTTTTATAATGTTTTACAAAATTTTGTATGCAGTAATTGTATAATTAATAATTATATTAATCAAACTATAATAACGATAGTGTGTGACATGTTTTGTATAATAGTACATTTTACATTTAATTTCGTATACGCTCTTATCAGCACACGAAGATACCTGTTGTTATCCATTTTCAATACAGGAATAATGAGTGACCTATCGCCTCAGTCCTTCTGCATACTTTCACGTCGTGTCTTGATTTATTCACTTATTTTACACAGAGGCCACATGATGCAATAGTTAATTAACCCTCCAGTAGCTAATGGAAGTGACACGATCAGACTACATTGCGGGAGAAAGCGAGCTTTTCATGAAAAGGTTCGTTTTGATTTTGGAGCAATTTTTCACAATGGATTAAGCTATAAAGGTATGTAGAAGATGATATGGGTAAATATATGTGAATACTGAGATGATGACTGGCAGCAATGTTCTGAAGAAGATGCCATGCTATACCGAACCCTGAAACATTAAGAAAATAGAACCGAATTTCAAGTACCTACTTGGTAACTCTAAAAAGTAGACAAAAAGAAACTGTTTCTTTAAAATTTGCCGAACTCAAACTCATAGCATTTATTTCATTTAAACCATATACAGGCCTTTTTTTCTGTCAAAAAAAAAAATTAGGGCCGTTGACAGAAGCCGCCAGTTACTTTTTGTGTTGGGAGGATGGAATCCTTCTGCACATCTAAAGGATTGCAAGACTACTATTAGCTATATTCAAAATATTTTGTCGCGTCGCCTTTCAACATGATATCAATCCGCACTAAGCACGCGATCGGTCTGCGCAGAAGTCACTAATGTAGTTTGTGTTAGCGAGTTCAAATGCGACGCAGACCTACTTCTGGTTATCTATAAAAAGAGTGTATGTAGAGATAAGTCTATAAGTAATATACATACTTTGAGTTATTGAACGAAGATAAAAGTGACTAAGTAAAAATAATTTCCTTTTCAAGCTAAGTGCATAAGGCCACAACGGGACGCAGCGCGCCGCAATGCAAACATGCCCTAGGATGCTGTTTAGGTTTCTGATGACGCATCAAATCTAAAGCAAAACCATATAGGTGTAAGTTTTTCATATTTCTTTTAAAACAAAGCAATCCTAGGAGAGTCCCGTTTCTACTTTGATTTAGGTGAAAACTATTTGCTAATTAAACTAACTAAAACTAAAATTATTGTCTTATTGGAATATTTCCATTCAACAAGACGAACAAAAACATTACCTTTTAGATTAAACAACTTCTCTACCAACCTACATCCACCTCTAATACATAACGCCTCACCAGTACTCACCACTAAGCGCCAGTTTAAGAAGCTAATTATCGCCGAATCAGAGCGTCTGCTCTAATTGTCTCGTTTACTCACATAATTATATTGTACTGACTTTGTCTTTGAAGTGGAGATGATAATCGCATTGTTAAGATCAGACGACTCGCAGAGTTTGCTTTTAAGATGTTGTTGGTGACTTCAGATCATTAGATAAGCTATTATCCGTTGCTTTAGATTAGATCATCATTAGTAGGCCTTTGTGTTGAAAATATTACGTACACAGTTGTGAAAGATAAAAAAAAGAAGTGATAAATTGATTTTGATTTTGCTAGTCGTTGGCGCTCACATCGATCGTCATATTTAGCACACAAAATAATGACATTACTTACGTAAAAAAGGGATGGAAATTAGGTACAGAGGCCAGCACATCAAGCTACTTCAATCTATCAAATTTCTTTGATAGATTTTCAACATTGTTACCAAACAAATAAGGTTTATGTTCATTTGGGAAAATTTGGCAGTTTAGAGTAGCTTGGTGTGCTGGCGTCTGGACCGTTTTATTTTGGTTGAACAAAAAGCCAACATTAATGCAAGTAAAAGTAGCCTTAACCACAATATCAAAACAACCTACTATATATGACAAGAAAAAATCCTAACGCGATACGAGTCAACATTAGTTCCGTGTAAAAAAATTGTTTAAAAATATAAAACTCAAAGCTTAATACACAAATAACCGGAAAGTATTCATATAATAACCTAATTAACCAGTACAAGTGTTATCTCAGAGCTATATACCAGATAAGTGTGAATATAACAATAAATAGTAAACAGTGTACTAAATTTCTCCAGTGAAAAAAACTAAAAAAGTTCAACTACAAATAATTTAACCTCATGGAACCTAGTACCCAGTATTCAGTGCAAATAAAATAAAGTATTATTAAGTGAATATAATAAAATAAAATAGTAAAAAGTGAACTTAAAAACATAACTTTATTTGTGAGGGTTACAGTGAAAAAATTTAAAACCAACAATTACGAGTAAAACGGCAAACCATTGCGACGGTCGAGGATACGTACCTTGAGATAACCAATTTCAAAGCATTATCTAGTACATTTGGTCTAACGGTTTCAACATCAAGTTGAAAGTCGTGGCAAGTGTCCCGAGTTCGAGCCCAAGCAACAGAAGTTCTTTTTGTGAATGATTAAATCATTTGAAAAATGTCATCCAGCTTGAACAAGGGAGTAAGCAGTGATCGTAAGACATCATCAATACAACAAGTCACTTGTAATATTTGTAAGAAATATGTTAACATAAAAAACACTGCTCTGTGTTCAATCTGTAAAAAAAGATACGAGTTCGATTGTGTGGGTTATCCAGAATCAACATATCGCTTAAAAGACATCGAAGCACGAATGAAATGGAAATGCAATAAATGCATAAAAAACAAATCGGATTCTAGTGTAGATGTCACTACTTCTAATATAACTCTTAGGAAAAAACAACATTCTTCAACTAAACCCTCTTCGCCTCAACGACAGATGATTCCCATGCAAAATTTAGTTTTAAATGAGAATATTTCTCAAATACCGGCCACCCCAGTGGTTGTGCTGCATGCAGAAAATAGCGACAAATTTGAGGCAAACATATCTATCGAAAACTCTTTCGAATCTTTGCCGTTGGATGAAGATATCGATGTTTTGTCTCATACATTGAAAAGAGATCCACAATTATGTAGAAGCTGCCCAAATATTAGATCTAACAATTTTAATCTAATAGAAGAATTGGAAAAGAAAGTTTCTGTTTTGGCGAAGAACTTAGAAATAGCTGAAAATGAGATAGCTAATCTATTATCGGAAAACTGCTGTCTTAAAAAACAAATGTCTATATACGGCACTCAAATTAATCAGTTAAAAGATATTTGTAAATCCACACCCAAAAAACCATCACAAAAGAAAAGGAGCAAAGGTCCCATCCAAACTAAGCTAGACTTCTCAGAGCAACTTATTGGAACAAACGCACAATGCTCACAGGCGGGGGGGGATGTACGGTCGCGGTCAAGAGTCCATTCTCATGCTAAGGGTTATATTGCTATGACTCGCGGTCCAGGCCGTACCTACAGCTGTGTGTATAAGTGATGTAACCAGACCGCACACCACAGTAGGTACTCACACACCACTGTCGTCGAAAGATGCAAAAAACATACCGTCGTCGCACAGAGTACTCTGTCTCTGTCTGTACTGTGTTACGTAGTAACTACGTATGACCTTGGTCGGTTCATACGATCGCTAAAATTCACCTTCTAATATCAAGTCTCGGTAGCTCGCAGCGGATTGTCATTGATTAAGGAAACACAATGGTCTGGGTTCAAATCTCCCGAAGAGACTTTTATTTTTCTTTTCAACAATTTCATCAGTTCTTTTATTATTCGTTATACGAGAATGTTTTTTTTAAATTACTTAAATTAGTATTTAAACAAAGGATTAAGAAGATTATGTGATTACAAAATGTTTATTCGTTATAATTTTATGAAGTAGGTATAAAAATAACTACTAATAACTTCTTGTTAACAGTTTATTTTCTCATATAGAACAATTATTGAAGTAAAGTAGCTAATTGGTGAACCATGATAATCAGGCTATTGTATCTTAGTAATATAATAATATTGTGCTGTAATTACTACAATGTGCGGTACTCTAAAGAAATCACATTTTTCTACGCAAATCTACCCACGTAAAAATAACAAATGCAGACAAGTTGTCACAATACAATTAAATGACTCAGTAGTACTACTATTGGAATAAATCTACTGCGAGTGAGTTAGTTCTCTCAAACCTCAAAGTTAACAAATATCGAAGTTATAGCTTAAGTAATCATTTTCATTACGAAAAGAAGATTGAAACTATACCTCGAAATAATCCATATTACGGATATGACACAATATTATGTGAATATTACTAAAATCAATAAAAGTCAATAATAATAAATCTTAATGTTAATGTTTATGTTTTTTGAGCTGGTTTTCCATGATGCAAACCTTCTGCGTCGAGTGCACAGCGCACTATGAATAATTTGGCAAAATGTCTTGTCTTTTTGAAACCACTTGTGCTGTCGCTTTCTTTTATAAGCTGGGGTCTTCCACTTTGCTTTCGACGGGCAAGGCTACCCCCTTCCTCATATCTTTTCATCCACTGACTCACAGTATTTCACTAAAACAAAAAAGGGGTACTGTTAGGCTACTAAACAAAATACATACTAATATGTATTACTATTTAGAAACAAAATTATTTGAAATACAAATTTCACATAAATATTTAATCTAGGAAATAAATTTACTTTGAAATTTTATATTTTTCTTCTATTTAGACGTTATGATATTTATAAAACGTTTAAAAATTACTACAAGGATCAGCAGTTATACTTTAAATAAGTGCTTAATAAAATAATTAAATCATAATACTCACACTCAGGCCGGTTTCATCAGTTATTTGTGATATTTAAGTCCGCTTTTATGCAGCGCAATAATATTCGCTTTCATTTCTATTATTTAATTTGCTTACATTTTAAAATGAACTAGAAGACCGCTAATAGATTAAACACACGTCACTAGCACACAATAACAACCAACACCGTTCTATAAGTCACGTCGAATGAGTCGTAAGTTAACTATCATTTAAATTTATTTAGGTTTCTGTGGGTATATTGATAAAGTTTTACGAGTTTAGTGAACAAGACGAATAGAACAAGAAACTATAGTCAAAAGCGATTTTTAAAACAATAAAAAGGCTAGCACACCGCGCGTGGGATTCGAACCCGAGACTCGTTGCGCACGATGGCGCTAATCCAAGTACAGTAACCACTAAGCTATCACGTCATTTACTTTAACGGTTGAATTTATGGAATACAATCATTTGTAGACGTATGAGAGTGTGTGTGTCTACAGTATAGAAATTACTTAATATAAGAAGGTCGTAAGTTAAACCGTAGTGTCAATCTATTACTTTTTGAGATTGGTACTCCGCTTTTGGATCCTACTGTACTTTGTCAGGAAGCAGACCAGGAGATTAACAACGACATGACTCAAAAGATATCGGTGAACTCTCCAAATGAAAAGCGACATAAAAACTTAAAGCATACAGCCCAATCAAAACAAAACACAAAAGGGAATATCTATATAATTGGAGACGAAAAAGTAAGAGGTCTATCAGCACAACTAATACAAACAAAGACAGGTAATTGGAATGACAATTACCACATCGAGGGCAAAGTTCAACCGTATGCTTCATCGTGCGAGATCCTACGAAATCCAGATAATCTATCACGTACCCTGTCTGATAATGACATTATTATTCTCTCGGTTGGTAAACATGATGAAAATCCTTATATGCTGTTAACGAATCTGTGTAGAACTCTGTGTAGTTTAAGTAATTGTATGATATTGATTTTGAATGTTTCAGAAAATAGGTACCTTAATGTTAAAAAACTGAATTATGAACTAAAATTGTTCACTAAAAACTTTAAGAACTGTAAGTTTATTGAAGTTAATGAGTTGGATGTAAGTTATCATAAGAAGCTGTCAAAATTAGATTTAATTACCTACAAACTAAATATAGAGATTGATTTTATTAAATATGAAAAGGATTTTATAAATCTGAGTTCAAGTGCACACAACTCACTACATGATATTGGTAGAAACAAGAATACGTTTTTTCGTTCCTAGGTCCTCCATTGATAATACTTCTATTAGTTATGATAAATCAAAACCGGATTGCCGAAATAGTAAATTACGAATCTTACACCAAAATATAGCTGGCATCTGCAGCAAACTAGACTTGCTAGAAGTGACTTTAACTGAATTGGTAGCAAAAAATAAGGAGGTTGATATACTGTGTTTTAGTGAAACTTTTGTGAAGCAAGGTACGGAAGCTAATATTCAACTTGCTAACTTTAAATTGGCTGCAGTTTTCAGTCGAGATAAATGTAGAGGGGGTACTTGTATTTTAACTAATAAGGTATTTGACACAAAAACATTAAGTATTCCTTCAGGTATAGCTACAGAATTTTATTTTGAATGCTGTGGCGTAGAGATAATAGGTTTGAGCCTGATTGTTGTAAACATATATAGAATACCCGATCATAGAAAAGCGCAAACAGGTGTATTTCTCCATAAACTTGATCATTTGTTAAATTATTTGACGGACCGATATAAGAAGAAGAAAATTATTATTTGTGGTGATTGGAATATCGATATGTTAAAACACAACTCCGCAACAAAGGAACTTTTAAGTATACTAAGTAACCACAATTTTGAAGCACATATAAAATCACCAACTCGGGCGAACTCCTGCATTGACCAAATCGCCAGTAATATAAAGAGTGTTCAGTCAGAAATTCATCATTTCGGCCTGTCAGATCACGAAACTGCACAATCAGTTACTGTAAAAACGAATATACATAAAAGAATAACTTGTTGGTCAGAATTGAAACGTGACTATTGTACAGAGAACCTTGATAAATTTCGCGAGTGTATGTCTGCTCTTTCATTTTCGGAAACACTTAACTCAGACACTCTAACTGAAGCCTTTACTACCTTTTATGAAACTTTTACATTATATTACGATCTTTGTTTTCAGGTGATTAAGGTTAAGGTTAACAATAAACCAGTAACACAAAATTGGATAACTAAAGGCATTAAAAAATCTAGCAAAACAAAACGTCAGCTTTATCTAAAATTTAAAACAAGTAAAATTGATAAAAAGCAAAATGAAAAAACCTACAAAATTTATAATCATATGTTTAGGCGATGTGCACAGCGAGCGCAAAAACTTATGAATACAAGACGTATACAAAGGCATAAAAATAAATGTAAAGCTACATGGAATGCAATCTCTTCATCAATAAGTGGTAATAATTTGTATAAAAATGACATTGAAGAAATACATTTTAATAATGTGACATATAATAATCCATCAGACATTTGCAATATATTAAATAACTACTTTATTAATTTGACATCAATTCTGCCTTTAAATTCTAATACTTATAATAATTCCAATAATTCGCGTAATTCTAATGATTCCGGTAATTGTAATAATTCGAATGATTCTAACTCTAGTAAAAAAAACAAAAATCTGAATACTATATTCTTGAATCCTGTAGATGCAATGGAAGTGTATAAAATAATTATGTCTTTGAACAATAGCAAAACTAGTGGGTATGACGGCATCGCTACAAAGGTCTTAAAAGCTTGTGCTAGCTGGATTTGTCATCCACTAGCACATGTCATAAACTTATCTTTTTTGGAAGGTGTATTTCCTGAGCAGCTTAAGATGTCTGTGGTAAAACCACTATTTAAAAATGGAAATAAGTCAGACCCTAATAATTATCGCCCAATCACGATAGTACCCATTATATCAAAAATTTTTGAGAAGGCAATGCTTACTAGGTTAAATAATTTTCTCTGTAAACATGAAATACTATGCAAAGAGCAGTTTGGTTTCCGTAAAGGGAGTTCAACTGCTCTTGCAATCTTTAACTTTATTAAACTTGTAACTGAAAGTATTAACGATGGCAATCCTGCGGTATCCTTGTTTTTAGATATGAGTAAGGCCTTTGATTTTGTTAACCATTATAAGCTACTAAACAAATTAGACTTCTTCGGTATTCGAGGAAAAGCACATGAATGGATATCTAGTTATCTAGTAAACAGGCAACAATGTACTGAGATATCCAAAGTTGTAAAGCAAGGGGACAGAATATATTCCAAACAGAAATTTAAATCAATAGCGGTACTAAATAAGTGTGGCGTGCCTCAGGGAAGCATTCTTGGTCCATTACTTTTCTTACTTTATATAAATGATCTTCCAGAAGCCACTTTGCATAAATGTATACTTTTTGCAGATGATACTACAGTTGTCATAAAATGTCAAAATAAAAATGACTATAAATCAGCTACGGAAAAGACCCTACAAGATATAATAAGTTGGATGCAAAATAATGACTTAAATATAAATGTTAGCAAGACAAAATTAATTGAATTTAACTCGTATAATAGCAAACCATTAGCTTTGGATATTCTGTATAATGGTGAAAAGGTACAACAAGTGGATCAATTAAAATTTTTAGGAATAAATGTAGACAAAAACCTGAATTGGAAAAGCCATGTGGAGCATATAGGTCAGAAACTAGATAGGTTCGTGTTTGCTTTAAAAAAGCTGAGACAAAATGTGTCTGTAGAAGCTGCTCTGGCAGCTTACCATGGTTACGTGTCATCTGTTCTAAGCTATGGACTAATCATGTGGGGTAACTCGACCGATATCGACAGAGTTTTTAAGCTCCAAAAACGCTGCATCCGGGTAATAAACAGGGCATGGTTCTTAGATAGCTGTAAACCGCTCTTTCAAAAAATGAAAATTCTTCCACTGCCCTGTATGTATATTAGAGATATCTGCATTTTTACGAAGACACACATGCATTATTTTAAGCAACATACCGAAGTTGTACCACGACAGAAAAGAGCTATGTTCCGCAACCTCTTATATCATCCAGCTGGGCATAAAGATATTTATAGGAAAAATGTGTTCAACATGTGTATATTAATTTATAATACCATACCACATGAATTCAAATTGTTACAAGGAAATGTTTTTAAGACAAAATTGTCTGAGTGGTTACAAAAAAAGTGTTTCTACAGTATTAAGGAATTTTTAGAAAATAAAATTATTTAATTGGAGTATTATTTAATAAATTTGTTTTAAATTACTTAATGAAATTTGTATGTAATAATAATGTAATAATAATGTCATAATAGTATAATAATAATCTAATAGTATAGTCTGCGTAATAATTAGGTATGACATTTAAACAAATATTTTGCACGCCTGCTTGCAGGCAGAATACAATGACTTAAGGCTGTAAGATCTTCCCTTGTAAACAATGTATTTTATTGCAAATAAACATTTTGAATTTTGAATTTGAAATTTGAATTTTGAATTTGAAAAATCTGTTGACCAAAGAACATAACACCACATAAAAATATATTGTCACCAAAAACTTCTTAACTTTCAGTGTTAACAAAACGACCAATGAATAAAACATACAGTGATGAAACACGACCCCGAAAGATAGTCAAAAGGTAGCCCAGTGACTGCCCGTCGGCTCGTCAGCCCGTCGGCCCGTCGGTCTCAATAGCCCGCCAACCTATAAAGAAGGTCTTATTTTCTCGTTAAGATACATAAGCTAGACCCGAAGGAACGTGTGGGGACACTGGAATCTAGTGAAGGGATTTAGGTTAATACTCTATGAGTATTAGGTGTAACGACAGTATTATTGAAGGCTCAGTTTTGGTTGGATTTGTTTGGATGAGGGTTGAGAAAATGCTTTGATATTGATGGTAGATTGATAGATTGATGCCCTGTCGAATTTCGCTAGAACGTTATTTGTTCAAAGTTCTTCGCTTTTTATATATCTCATTCTTTCTTAAGGATTTTTAAATCCACTGTCTTGGAAAAACGTTTCTTACAAAAAAGAAAAGGCATAAAACAGGGACGAATACTACGGATAAAGATTTAAAGAAATAACATAATTAAAATGGTAAAATTATGATCCTAGAAAAATCTTTTCTAACTAAACTTCAATACCGATCCTGTCTCAAGCCAAGATTTCCAAACTGCATCGGAAATTTCCTATTTCTCGGAAAAATCTTCCTCCCCACTTTACTAACTGTACTCAATCTCCGAAAAGGGCTGATTCTGAAAAGTCGTTTCCCCCGATCCTCGTGAATTGCAGTTGATCACCGTCCCCTGTCACGTCCGTAGCCATAAAGTCAGTGGGCTCGGCAGTAATGACACTATAACCAAGCTCGTCGATGGCCCGACTCGTGAACCTGTGAAGTGGTCATAGCTCACATCTGCCACCAATCGCGAGCGCCACCCCGAGTGTGAGAAACTTAAATGAACTATTGGTAAAGAAAAAGGAAAAATTATTATTTTTAACAAATAAGACGCACTTTATAAAAAGAAAAAATACATACAATGAAACAAAGTATCCAAAAGCCTCGCGCACAGCAAAAAACATAAAGAGAAATTTAAAAAGTGAAAAATTGTATAATGATGTCCAATCTAAATTTTGACGTTTAAAAGGGCCTTTTATGTTCCTACTGGAAATAAATGTATTGACTTTTAAGTCTTCATTATAGCATTGGTTAGAACCAGATAACTACTGGAGATTTTGTTGTTCTTCACAGAGGCACTTGCTTACCCAGTGTAATAAATTATAAGTACATAAAACGTCAGAGTTTACTTCAACCAACAAGTAGGGAGAAGCCCCTAACATAGGTTGAATTGAAACACCATCAGCAATGGGATCATAAACAATCTCGCATCTCACAAACAGATCAAAATTGCTTCCAACTTATCATTTTAATAAATATCTTTCTATCAGACTGCAATAACATAAAGTTCAGTAACTGCTCGTCCCCACTCGAGCGAGTGCCTCGGAAACAATCAGCGCTCGCGCTCTAAATCACGTGATACATTAAGTTACACTCGACGGGAGATCAGAGCAATCCCATTGAAATGAAACCCCATATCCAATAGTTTTTACTTTAATGCCATTTGGGGATGCAAAAAAAGAAAGCGTGTTTTTCATTATACGTGTAAGTACTTGGAATTTTGCCAAACCTTCGATATCAATAGCGTGACGATTCAAAGGAAATGTTTTGACTTCAGTAAGAACATTTGTTCCCGAAAACGGCGGCTCCTAATTCGATTATAAATAGTTTTTGACCTTGTTGCAAAACTTGTTCCAAATATATTTGTCGAAACTAAGTTACGCCCAACGGTTTTCGCAATCGCGCAAATGTGGGAGTGACGCGAGGAGGCCAAACGCCGGGGCCTAGCTCCGCTGCCGCGGGAAATCGCGGCACAGCGGACAGAGCTCCGGCGGGATCTCATGGTGACATGGAGAGCAGTGCTGGGCACGCCACGATTGCGGCGGTAAGTCCCCTCTTTGAGGAGTGGTTTGAGAGGCGGCATGGCGTCCTCACCTTCCGCCTGACGCAGGTCCTCACCGGACACGGTTGTTTCGGGAGGTTCCTGTTTCGGATAGGGCGGGAGGAAACGCCCGAGTGTTTCCACTGCGAAGATCGCCCTGAGGACACGGTGGAGCACACGGTGGCGGTCTGCCCTGCTTGGGCGGAGCACCGCCGTGTCCTCGTGGAGGCGATCGGCGGCGGCGATCTCTCGCGTCCGGCCCTGGTCCAGGCCATGGTACGGAGCGAGAGGGCATGGGGAGCCGTCACCTCCTTCAGCGAAGCAGTGATGCTCGCGAAGAGGGAGGCGGCGCACGTGAGGGAGAGGAAGCATATGCGCCCTCGCGACCCTAGCCGCCGCAGGATACGGAGACGCCCTGGGCGTCGGGATACCCTGGCCGATTTCCGGCCACCGTAGGCATGGGCTTGCGGACGGCGAGTAATGGGTAGCTCGCTGTCCGGTAAGGACCAAGCCCAAGTCGACGGCGCGTTGTGTTCTACGCGCGCCTCAAAGAGATGTCAGCACAAAAATGATGGGGCCTGCAAGGGCCGATGCCTGTCAGGGGTGCGGGTTCGTTTGAAAGAGATACCACAGCCCCTGGCATACGGGCTACTGAAGGAACACGGGTGGGTTTTAGTCAGTAAAAGTCTGGCACGCCCTCCTGCTTCCCCGAGCGGGAGAAGTTATTTGATGATTTCCCAACCAAAAAAAAATAAAAAAAAAACGGTTTTCGCAAAGTTCCATTCTTTATTTAGTATAAAACGGAGTTTTTGTTAAATTGTTCAGCATCGTATGCGAGCACTTCACCTGACAACGAATTTGTACTTAGTTTGCGAAATTCATTTTGTATACAGAAATTGAATCGAACTCGTGAAATTTTCAGACAAGTAAATTTTATCACACGAAGTATTTGGAGCGTCTATTTTGTATTCTATCATTTTGTTCACTTCAAAGAGTTTCGAGACTTTATTCTGAGGCGTGTGGGCTAAGGGCTTTGGAGCCTCATGATGAAGATGAATTATCTTTTTAACTTTGAGGGCGTTTAGGTCTCCTAAAGCTATTCAAAGCATATGAAATTGAATTGCTTGGTAAACACAATTTTTTATTTTATGGACGTCATTTTATGCAAATCTTTTTTAAGTAAATAGCATAGCTATATTTATTATTCGTCTTTGCTAGTTTATCGTTACTCCAATTCAAATTGTAAATCTGTATCTCAATCTTCGACCCTCGATACTCAAAACAAATATCTATTACAAGAATCCTGACTAAACACTCAAAGATAAACCCTAACACTTTTAAGAATTGACACTGATACCCTCAGATTTATGAGAGGAGATACCCTCCTTGGGTAGACTCGCCCTCTCTACTGCCGACTCTCCCCTAACGATGTTAAGGAAATCGTCAGTTACTGCCGATCTCGCGATTGATACCCATAACGTTTGCTAGACTATAACTAAGTTAGCAGTTTTATTTGAATTATACATTTTCGTGATTCCTGTTACTGAGTTTATCTGAAATAATCTTTTTGAAGTACTCGTTTATATTAACGACATAACAGTGTTGTGAACTAGTTTGTAGAACTCGATAATGTGCGAATTGATTCGTGGAAAGCAGTAAAAAGTTTCCACAATCTTAAGTTAACATAATCGAAGTTGTATTCGTAAATTATAGTTTAAGATTAATAGCTACGAGTAATTTTATTAGAGATTAATAGCTATCAGTAACAATATCGACACAAACATAGGTTTTAATCAAATACCATTAGAACTTGATTAATTTGGAGATAACGCAAAACCTACACACATGTTCAATTTAAGGCCAAATTAAGTTGCCAAAATGTTGTTATTAAAAGCCGTACCCCCGTGGGGCCCAGGCGAGAGTCGCCCCAGGCCTCCGAGTGTAGGCCTTTGCGGGCGTCGCTACATGTCGCCCAATTAACTGGGGCCCGGCTTTTTGTTAATTACTGCCGTTTGTTGTGTGAAAGGCGATGGGATGTTTAAGATATAATAATTAAGGATAAGATGGAGAGATTGTAAGGATTTTGTAAGGGAAAGATTATGTTTTCATATTTTTTTAGGTTCTTAGAAAAACGGATATAATTATCAGCTATTATTAATTCACTTTTATTTGGTCTTAAAAACTTCTTCATAACTTCTTCTGGCACAATTTTGTAAATAAAAACAACATTTAAGGTGACACTTGTCCACATTTTTTCCATACAAACTTCGGGAGGGTTTTACTCCACTGTCTGACTATGTACATCAAAAATTAAAAATGGTATGGTTTTGTCTCGTTATTATTATTGTCTGTACGGAAACAGAATACTAAAATAAAAAGGTATTAAAAAGTTATGAGCCAACAAAGATTCGTTTTTCTTGCTAATTTAACCTAACTTTCAGCGTGTTTAAGTAATAAAAGTAGTGTAAAATCTCGAAAACCGAGACGGTACCGACAAAGTTCAATTAACAATAACTTCAATAAACTTTATTGGTCATTGATTTATCTAGTGGTTTTTTCATAAAACCCGATCTTCTGAAGAACTTTTCTAAATTTTTTCGCTATTTTTTTGCCAAAAATGCTCCTGCATCTCACTCAATAACGTTGTGCGTGTAGACTAGAGTCTAACTGCTCACCACTGATACTATCTCTGTTGGGTACGAAGCCTGGTGAGACAGCGTGATTTTTAGCCAGGCCCACCAGTGAGTTCGAGCCCGCGCAAAGTGTGCCCTTAAGTTCTGTTTATTTCTCACAAAGGTTTTTATAAGCTCGGCACGTTTAATCCTAAACTAAGCTTGGTACAACGAAATATACACCGTTGTTTTAATTTTTATTTGCCGTTTACCTCGATCTAAGCTCAGAAACCTCTCCGTAATACCCAACCGCTGCGGTAATCACTTGATCTTTACCATGCGGCTGAAAAAAGAGTATTATACTGTTTAAGTACTGAGGGATCAACATTTTGTAGCAAAAATGTATGAGTTTCGTTTTAAAAAATGAGAAAATTTAAACGTTCTGTATTTTGCCTACTTCAGAGAGATACGAAATAATAATAACCAGGTGGTTCTCAACCCTTCTTGTCAATCAGATTTCCTTCGCCAAAAGCTAAGTAATTGAGGATTAAGAGCCAATCTTCTCCATGTTCACAAGGTTAGTAAATAGCTTTACTCCTGCAAGGCGCAACGTGACGTTCTGCTTAATAATGATTAAATCTGAGAGTGCTCTTATAGCATCTCTTGGGATATCTGCCAAACTAGTACAATGACAGCAACCAACATGACAAAACAGTAAAATAGACTGTTGTTGTGTTTATAAACCTATTTCTTAAACTGCCACATTAAAAAAGCAGACATTTGTTATTTTGTATACACAGAAGTTGTTTAACAAACTCGGTAATTTCGGGAACTCTTAAAGTATAAAAATTAATATGAATAAACTCAAATTTGGTTTACCCAACCTAGGAATCGAATCCTGGATCATCACTGCTTATGTAACAGAAAATATTATCGGGTTCAAATTCATTTAAATTTTTCTCGAACAGTTAACAATCTTCATTAAAATTCTAAAGCAACCGAGCTCTGCAGTTGCTTTGTATGAGGCGACTTCTCAGTTCTTAGTAATCAAAGACGTCATATTAATTAAGAGCATTCCGCTACCTCCGAGGATTGCTGCCGACCTAGTACATTTTGAATGGAATTTCTTATTGCTCTTCATTACACCGATTAATTCTAACCAATATTTATGATTTGTTCTTTTGCGGTGGCTGTCTAATCGATCTTAATGAAATTGATTGTACATAATCTATTTTTGTTTGTTGAAGCCTACATATTATTAGTGGTCGTATTATTTTGATAAAATCATTGCTTCTACGTAATGAATGAGTTCATGACAAGTGATCATATTATAAATTCATTTTGACACTGACAGATTGAATAGCCCACAGTTATTAAATTAAAAATTCGAAGACATGTGACATCTACCAACCCGCACTGGGCCCGCGTGGTGGATTACGGCCCACTCCCTCTCACCGAGAGGAGGCCTGTGTCCCAGCAGCAATGTTCCCACATTATAGGCTGATGACGATGACGATGATTAAATTAAAAGATTCGATGGTACTTTTCAAAGTTACGTGGTGAATCAAGTATAAATATTACAATTCTAATTTCAGCCCCAATTGCAATTGTATCACTCTAGTTCCACAGTACCAGTACGATTCAACTCAGCGTACTAATAACGACGCTAGAGTGCGCGGCTGCTGCCCGTTAGGATTTCTGGTACTTATGTACTACGGAGAAACGAATGACTCTAGAATTAGATTACCAACATTAAGTGAAACCTAGCTATCTTCTTCCTTAAAAATTGTGTTCGTGCTCAAACACGTGTTATTTTAAATGATGAAGTATCGTAACAGTCAATGACACTCCACTCCTAACTAACCCCATTCCCACAATATTAATAAACCACAATAAAATTGAGAACAAGAAGAAAATAATGTCACAAATTAAAACATTTCAAGTAACAAAGTGCTGCGAGAGAACAATAAAAAGCACGGCACATTAACAGTAGAGAAAACAATTGAAAGCTAAAAAACGGTCGAGTGCGTGGCTGGAGCGCTGCCAGCGACCGCTCAGCGGTTTCAAGAAACATACCCCTGGTATTGAGAATAAATGCCCCTTTGTATGTATCGCTGTTCAGCGCTTTAGCCTAGAATATACGCGTGTTTTGCTTTAAAACGTGAGGTGGGATCTTGTTTATTTTATTAGCTGTTTTTGTCTATTTTTGTGAGTTTACACGAGCTGGCATTATTTTTGAGTTTCGTAGTCGAACAAGGACAAATTTAATGTTTTATTGACTGTGTTATACGTCATCCTCGATTCAAATGCTACACAACTTCTTACTAAAACTTCCTAGATGTCTTCTGTAAACTGTAATACTGCAGGTTTGCAATGAAATATCGAATTACATACCATATTATGTAACATTAATCTATATTTTAAGAGGAACGTGAAGAAAAAAAAATCTTTTCACGGAGAAGGAATGCGGAAAGGTAATATTTTTATAAAATAATGCATTTAAATACAAGTTTTAAATGAATTATGGTCGACTTTTGCCCACTGAGCGACAACTAGTACATTTGATGAAAAACCGATGACCATATATAAAATCAGGGGTACCGCAGACAAATGCAGCGTTTCCGAGAATGGTGCAGCATTCCGACTTGAATGTTCTGATAAAAGTGCAGGCGCTCGCAGCCCTAATGAAACGGTGTCGTATTAAAAACGAGTCAGCCACATTAAGCTAAATGTAAGCAAAAATTACGGCGTCCCTAGGGCAAGCATTTATTGTTGCTGATCTTGGAACGGAGACTTGCTGCATAATTATTAAATTTTATGTTAGTGGGACTAAATGTTATATATCTAATGGGTTAAAGTGCAGCTTTTAGAAATAATTTTCGATAGTTATTAGCTTATTTGAGGTATTAGATGCAGTGGGTTTTCAGTTTATAAATATATTCTTTAGGATGGTTAGGACAAAAAGTATGTTAATATCCAATAACCCAAAAACGTACAATTTCACTTTACAATATTAAAATCTCTTGAGAACCATTAAATTTCTTGAAATTATTCATCGTTATTAGAATTGAATAATTCACAGAGTGTAGAGTAGACATCTTACGAATCGTGACCTAGCTCCAGGACTATGTTCTACATTGCCGTGACGTCACTCTGCCAGCCGCTGAGTGCCGCTGAATATTTTATAAGAACGCCCCACGTGAGCATTTTACAGTGCGTTTAAAAACATTTTGTGTTTTAAATCGGTGTCGGATGGTTTTTCTAAAGATTTATGTTCTAATTCCATGATGCTAAGAGCCGATTTTTCAATAATCAGATAACTTTTATCTGAGCAATAAATAAATGTCAGTTTGACAGCTTTTGTGTGGAAAATAATGTCGAACTATTTTTTTTTTCAGATAAATGTACGTCATTGAATAAAATGCCCTAAATTGTTTAGTTCACTAGTAAGTGAATTATGATAGTGTGTATAAAATTCACCTGTAAATATGTACAAAAACTAAGTTCCTTGTAAAACAACGGTACCTTTTTTGTTACAAATAAGTTTGTTGAGCGACTTAGCAGCATAGAACGTAGGTGGATCAAAAATAGGTACACAATAGGTCCACCAGCATTGTACACTAAAGCACGACAATACAGACAGTGTAAAAAAACTCTAACTACGATCATTACTAACCTCAATTACAGCCCAGACCAGATTTCTTTCTAACAATAGAACCAGGAACACAACACTGCCTACGCCTATACCTATACCAAATCACCTATTGAAACACTCCCTTTGTAAGTCACTACGACTAGGGCAGCCGCACAATACGCGCCGAGAATCGATAAAAACTCCGACTTTTCGATACCGATTGTTAGATGTGACGGGCAGAAAACACTTTTTATTTTTTTTACTCCGCTATGTATGCAAACGGCGCGTATTTTGTGCGGTTTATACACAAACCCGTGTCAGTTTGAACAGTTTTTGGCAGCGCAAGTGAAGAAAACCGATGAATATTTAAAGGTAATGTGCTTATATTTTGGATTATCATAACATAGAATAGGTTTCTAAAGTTTAATGTTCGTTTCCAATTTCCCTACGGTACTGAAGATAAGTTCAGGCATTCCAATATAAGTAGAAACGAAACAATGACAATAAATAATAACGAACCTATTCTAACTTTGGAAGTCACTTTAGCCAGGTAACATATTCTCGCTAAAAGTGTGTCCCATCGCGAACATTCGCGCAATCTGTCACCTGAATACTTTATGTCAAGGTTATACATATGGTTCGCTATCATCACGCTGTCGGCAAAGCTCTTACTCACACACGAAACAACTTTAACACATTTGTAAATCCGCTCAACGAGGGATATTGCTATCAGGTAAGAAGGTTTTCACAGATAACAACCATTGGGATTCAGACCGCAATCATTTGCCATCGTTTGAAAAGTCGAAAATGTTCGCCCTCTGCAACCTTTGGATTCACGGTCCGCCGGTGTAACCAAGATTATGTAAATTTTTGCTTCACTTCGCTATTGTAGACCCTAATCTTAGTCCCCGGAGGGCGGGGCTTGGAGGGCAACCCTCCTGGCCGGAGGGAGCGCGTTCAATAGTAATTCTATAAATCAATCGGTTCCAACAATTTTTGTTTTGTTTGCGACAGCAGTGGCACTGTTGCTCTGTCGAGTTTCGCGAGCTTATGAGTTATTGTTCACAATTCAGGTGTAGTTTAGATAGCTCTGAAATATTACAAGACCTGAAACCAAGAGAAACAGAAGAGTCTTTTTAGTACTAAATTTTAAATAAGGCGGTTTACCAAAGGGTCTTAATTTTAATGTTTCATTACCTACCTCAACTCTAATTTATTTTTTGTAAATTAATTAAAAACACAAATAATCATGATGTTATTCCAGTAACACCGTTTTGTATGTAAGTATGGCCCCACTCGCCATGTATATTCATATTATTCACTTACCAAAACTGAAGTGGTTGCATTTGTCACATTGTGAGTTGTAACGCTTCCAATTGTTCTTAAACGTAGTAAGGGTGGTCGTGGTAGCCGTTGGTCAGGTCGGAAGCCCAAAAGTGTGACAATCAGGCTTACATTTACTGGATACAGCTACAGCTGGCTTACAGTTGCAGTTACTGGATTATGGAGGTCAGATCTAGGCAGTGGGTGACTTCATGTAAAATACCGGTATTCAGCTGCATCCGGTTAGACTGGAAGCCGACCGTAACGTATTTGGGAAAAGGTTAGGGATGATTGGTTAGGGTGATATTGATTTAAAAGTATTTATTTAATTTAAGACTTAACTAGCCTCAGACGTCAACACTTCATTAATTTATCATTCCAATAATCTAACTGGTACAAGCACTGCTTCCAGTATAGAGAAGTGATCAACACTTTAATTATAATACTCAACAAACTCATTAATTCTTATCTTGATTGGAGCAAAAGGATCTTTTGAATATTAAATAAACATTTTATTCTGGTGAAACCACCTTTGTTTCGAGCTACACCATCCCTCACCTAAATGAAACACAAAATGCAATGGCTTTTATGATTTCTCATATAGTTGATTCCATCATTATTATGTTCTCCTGAATACGGCTGTGTTACGGGAATTTCATCAAGATTTTGCCAAGTTAACTCAATAGGTACCCTTGCGGAGGTCAATTCAGTAATGGGATTAAACGTTGACCCACATTCGCTCTTAATAGGGGACCTAGAGTTGAGTAACACGATTTTTAGGGACGCGCCTGTCCTGAATTTGGGCCCGAATTTTACCAAAATGAAGAAGAAAGAAAAATCAATGGTGGTGTGGATTAATTTCATTCCCGTAAGGTGAACATGCTCTTTGTTTGGTTGTTTAGAAAAAATACTTGTGTTATATTTTGAAAGTGATAAAATAAAATTATAATATTCAAGTTACTCATTATTGTTCGTAGGTTGATGACAAAATTTGATTCTGTTGGAAAAACACGTTTATTTCATTTTTACTAAAATCGAATTATCATTGATATTAATTTTGTTTCAATTCATTGCTAAAATATATTTACATTGGCTTTAATTGCATCTACAAAGTCTCCAACCCCTCTCATCCCTATAACTCCAATTCTTTCAAAGACTACCAATTGTCTCATTTCCATTTGTGAATAATTTTCGTCCGTCTGGTCCCCTCTAATAAAACCCGCGGCACTCATATGGCCACCCTAAAGAGAGAGCGAGATGACACCACTTCTATCCTTATCATAGTGCGAGTCACACAAATCTTTCGCTAGTTAGTGCCGAGTAGTGTCGACCCACTTACGACAAAGTTATTGTCACACAACTTTTATGCGGGATTTGATTTTGTGGAGGACTTTATCGCTGCCTTTGCGTTTCTAAGATGTGTGATATCGGTAGCTATGTGGCAATGGCTTAGTTGTTTTAGCCTTATATTATCATGATAGTTAGAAGAACGACGAAGAAGTCTTATCCTTTGTCGTTGATCACTTAGCACTTCGAAGATAATGGAGTTACCACCTGCAACCTTATTTATTTTTCCATTTCACCAACTATTAGAAACGAAAGAAACGATATTTCGCTCTCCTAAATAACCCCGGCCTAGGGTTCGTTCACGAACCTCTAGAGACACTTGATCAGTTCGTGGCTAATTCTATAATTGCCAGGCCGAAGTCTCCCCGGACGAAGTCAGCACTTTTAATTTCCCACTTAATTTTGTTCAACGGATCTAAAATCTAATTGGACCGCCGTAATTGGGGATTTTTGTGAAAATTATAATTATGAGATAGTTATTTTTTTGCGATTTTTGTTTCAGTAGATTTTATCTTTATTTTAAACAGCTGATAGGCTCTTCTTAATTTTGAAATAATGAGTATATTTATGTTAACTATTTTGCTGAGCAACTTTCACTAAATATCACGAGTTTCGATTTACCAGCACGGCACACGGTTTATTCGAACTCTTCGTTTGTACTTGTATGCAATTTTTTATCAAAGTTAAATAAATAATAATCATGAAAATATATCCGGAACCCCTAATATTATATTCACTGCTATCTTCTATAGGCAGAAAATCTAGAAAATTATAATTAAAGTAGCACTATTAGACTAGTAGGCTTTAGTTTACGTATATTCATTTGGTTTTTAGGTAAACTATTAAAACTTGACACTTATCGCTAGATCTAAGTAAATTTCATTCCCATCCAACACAAATAAGATCTGGTATTAACAGCCGGAGAATCATCCTCTACATCCAGTAGGGGCCGCCGCGGCTGCCAGCCTCTGATTTATGTGCCGCTGTACCCTACTTCTTACCTACTTTTTATACTGCTCTCCCACTCCAGCGTTGGGGAAATATAGATTTGGTACTGGAAGCGCTAAGCTAGCAGACCATTAGGAGATAAATATAATTTTTGTTCATTGTTTATCTGAGTTGCTTTTTAATTCCTTTTTAAAACTGTTCACACTACTACATACATTGGAAAAATGTTTCATTGACAGTAGTTTTCACCACCCTCTCACTGTATAATTTAAACGAAATGAGGCTATTTAAATAATTTAAAGATGGGCGTGCCTCAAGGTTCAATTTTTGGCCCTTTTTAGGGTTCCGTACCTCTAAAGGAAAAAACGGAACCCTTATAAGATCACTTTGTTGTCCGTCCGTCCGTCCGTCCGTCTGTCAAGACCGTTTTTCTCAGGAACGCGTGGAGGTATCAAACTGAAATTTCTATATGATACTTAGTTCTACTGTCCCTGGAAGCTGTAGAAAAATCAACCTTTTAAGTCAACGCAATCAAAAGATACAGCCATTTAGGCCGCAAAATTCCGCAAATTTTCGAAACTCGCACGGGAATCAAAACCTACAGGGTACTTCCCGTGAACTTAGAATCTTGAAATTTTGTACGAAGTCACGTCTTATAGTACAGACATAGGAAAAATTATGAAAACCGAAAATTTTTAGTTTCGTCATATAAAAAAAAAAAAATTTGTCAATTTTGAACTTTTACTTATATACCCACAGGTTTGTACGGAACCCTCGGTGCGCGAGTCCAACACGCACGTGACCGGTTTTTTATTTCTAGTTTATATTAATGACCTTCCTTACCTGATGGCTAACTTCTCGAATATAATTTTATTCGCTGATGACACTTCCCTTATTTTTGAATAAATAGAAAGGATACGGATGTCTTACATGTCAACGATAGTCTAGCTGTTCTTTCCAGATAGTTTGCTGTTAATAATCTTTTACTCAATGCGAACAAAACTAAATGTCTTAAGTTCTCGTTACCAAATGTACCTCATGTAGGTCTTTTTGGGAAACTGTGTTTTTGGGAATTACTTTAGATTCAAAATTGCAATGGGGTGCTCACATTAGAGCTCTTTCAAGTAGAGTAAGCTCAGCTGCTGACGCAGTAAGAAAAAAAACCGGTCAAGTGCGAGTTGGACTCGCGCACCGAGGGTTCCGTACAAACCTGTGGGTATATAAGTAAAAGTTCAAAATTGTCAAAAATATTTTTTTTTATATGACGAAACTAAAAATTTACGGTTTTCGTAATTTTTCCTATATCTGTACTATAAGACGTGACTTCTTACAAAATTTCAAGATTCTAAGTTCACGGGAAGTACCCTGTAGGTTTTGATTCCCGTGCGAGTTTCGAAAATTTGCGGAAATCTGCGGCCTAAATGGCTGTATCTTTTGATTGCGTTGACTTAAAAGGTTGATTTTTCTACAGCTTCCAGGGACAGTAGAACTAAGTATCATATAGAAATTTCAGTTTGATACCTCCACGCGTTCCTGAGAAAAACGGTCTTGACAGACGGACGGACGGACGGACGGACAACAAAGTGATCTTATAAGGGTTCCGTTTTTTCCTTTAGAGGTACGGAACCCTAATAAGGCAGTTGACTGATGTAGCCACAGCTAGGTTAGTTTACTTTGCTTATTTTCATAGTGTTATGTCTTATGGCGTTCTGCTGTGGGGATCGCCAGCTGACGTAGATTCAATTTTCATTTTACAAAAGAGGGCAATCCGCGCAATCTATAAAATGGGGCCTCGCGAGTCTCTTAGAAACAAATTCAGCGAAATTGATAAACTAACTCTGTCTTCTCTTTATATCCTAGAAAATATCTTGTATGTTCGCAAAAACTTAGGCTTTTTCAAAAAAAGATGCGACACGTAGTAAAGATGAAATTGTAATTCCAAAATTTAGCTTAACTAAAACTAGCAAGTCATTTCTAATAAACAGTATCCGCTTCTATAACAAGTTGCCAAAGTCGGTTACAGAACTTAGCGATGGAAAGTTTAAAACTCACATCAAACGGGTCCTTATTAAAAAAGCATATTATAAGATAAAATACTACGTTGAAGACAGGGAAGATGGCATTAATTCCTTCTGCATATGTGGCTTCCCTGGTTTAAATAGGTTCATTTTATTTATCTAGATGATTTTACATACTGTGAATGAGAGAACTTTGTAGGCCTTACAGACTAGATTTGTAGACGATTTTCTATTCTCTATTTTTATTTCTCTAAGTACCAGGTACTTATTGACAGGCCTGCACTGTCCTCCCATACTTATTATCACTGTAATTTGAAAACATTGGTAAAGCCAATTATTTTTAAAAGAGTAACCGTGGAGTTTCTTGCCGACACTTCTCCATAGAAAGCGACAATTTGGAACCGTACACCTAGCTTCTGACGTTTCATAAGTGCCCATGCAGGTTTATATAAAATAAAATATTTTTATTGGATTTGATTGAATTAAATTTTATGTTTATTGTTAAATTCTGCTTGCTTCGGAAATGACAGGTCACGACTCGTCTGATTCATTACAATCACGTTATTACTTACCAATTTATTGTCTCTTCCATTCCCCGAACATCATCCTGGCCACCCCTAGGTAAGTATTCATCCTGAATTATGAGCGTATTCTTCTGCCATTAGCTTCATAAACGAGACAGTAGGCTGGCGGGGATGCTGCGTGATTGAATCCTGTTTATCTCATGTAAGCGATGCTCTGTGTCACCCCCGTTGTTTTCGTATGCGGCGTGAATTATGGCCGACTAACTGAATAAGCTTATGTAGTTACCGATTTTTGGTGTAGACTTGAAGATGTTTTATAACTACAACTAAAATGTTGAGAAAATTATTTGGCTCGGTTCTTAATTGTAATTTATTGTTTTGCGATCACAAGCTATTCTAATTACTTGACACTTGAAGGTATAAACCTTCAAGTGTCAAGTAATTGAAACAATTCATTTTCTATTGTTATCAGACTCAATGAGTCATCCGAGGGGGTTTACTATGAATACATTAATCATTGTAATTTATCTAGCTTAGACAGTAACGAGCTATGATCCAACCAAAAATCATCTACATGAAATAATTGTGGCAACTCTACTCGGACCACAAAATTTCCGTTAGTTAGTCAAAAACGCTAAAGGAATAATGAAATAAAATATTTATCAACATCCAAAACCCACAGAAAGAAAGAAAGATAGAAAAAGTATTTATTAGACTCGCACAGAAATATCACAAACATTACTACAACACAATTAAACACTAAAAAACTAAAACACTACTACGCTACGCTAGGTAGTTAATAAAATTAAAATAAGATTTATACATAAAAGAGTGAAAATAAAAAACAAGATCCTGTACGAGGCCAAAAGGTCACTATCTCAGCACTATGCTGCGACATGCGCAAAGTGTCGCAGCGCTGGTATGACTTACTCGTACGTACAGCGTACTTTGTGGTGGGCACCGATGATCCTCTATTATTTTGTCCTCGCTTCAACACAGTGCGCCGTGTTTAGATTTAAGTCGCTAACAGTTGACGGGTTAGATATCAAACTGCTATCATTGCATCTGTATGGCTGCCCCGAAACTATATTGGTGCTGACTTCAAATTTATGGGTGGTAACCACAGGGAAATGTTGAGGTACGGAATTATTAACAGGTGGAGCTTTTTTTTTTTTTTGTTGAGAATAGGGAATCATCAAATAACTTCTCCCGCTCTGGGTGGAGCAGGAGGGCGTGTCAAACTTTTATTGCCTAAAACCCACCCGTGTTCCTTCAGTTGCCAGTGTGCCAGGGGCCATGGTATCTCTTTCGAACAACCCGCACCCGCGGCAGGTATCGGCCCTAGTGGACTTCACCAGTTGATGCTGGTTGATGCTGATCTTTGAGGTGCGCGTGGAACTCCTCAAAGAGCGGACTTACCACCGCAATCGAGGCGTGTCCAGCCCTGGGTTGCGACAATCGCACTCTCCATGTCACCATGAGATCCCGCCGGAGCTCTGTCCGCTGTGTCGCGATTTCTCGTGGCAGCGGAATTATGCCCCTGTGTTTGGCCTCCTCGCGCCACTCCCAAGTGTGCGCGAGGACCTTTGCCTCCAGATCCCATGGCGGCAATCCGGCAAGGAGGTCCACTACTTTACCGGAAATCATGCGGTATCCCCAGACCGTCCAGATGGCCATGATCCTATGGGACGCCTTCAACCAGCGAGCTGGTTGGCGCCTCATTGAGGGCGCCCACACCGCTGCACCGGTGCCCCGTATAGGGCCATGGACCGCGCGACCCCGCATAGAGCCTCTGGTAGGATGCATTTGGCCCCACTAAATTAAGCAGAAGCCGCTTCAAGGCAGCCCCGGCCCGCTCCAGTCTGAGGTGTTGGGTTGTGCCTTCACATGGGATTAATTTTATGTCATAATTAACTGAGTATGACACCACAAGTCTCATTATATCGTACTCATAAGATACCTATTACAAACATAATAAACTCAACCCTTATCACGGGCGGGCAAAAAGACACCACACAACGCCACCTGCTACGACCCCTACGTACTTCTTTTACTCCCTTTACGTTCATTAGCTCATACATGCACACCGGTTGTGATCACTATGCACCTGAACTTTCTGAAGAACATCACCAATAAGGTTTTACTCACATTTGTGATGTAAATACCGTTTATCTGTCTCCTTTCATTCATCCTTTCAACATGACTAAACCATCCAAAGTAAGTTAAATGTATGTCACTACATTTTCTTTTGAACCGCACCGTTACTTTATCAACCCCATCATCCCTCAGCCTTTTGTTCATAGTTACACCACACATGCTTCGCTGGGTATGTCTACAGTATTCTACTTTCTTGTCCTCATTTAGGTATCTAATACTCGTACTTCAAAATTATGAATGTAGTCCCCATTTTCAGACGTTTATTCAATCCATGAATCATTTTAGTTTGTTTGATCCAAGTTTCTAAGTGACGATTTAAATGTGCCTGTGACACGTAGTATAATTTAGTTTACTTTTATTCACCAATCAAAGAAATCTAGTACCTAATTAACCCTTTTTTATCCCACATCATCAAAAATTGAAATTAAACCTCAAAAATTGCCATCTTCACAAAACAGTGTCCACTCAAACATAATTCAGTTTCTTAATCTTCATTGGAGCAAGACGTTCATTTACCGAACATTTTACCGCACGCTATTTACTCAAGGCTTTCGGTAAAAATTCGACCTTTATAGCCCATTTAAATGAAAGGCAATTAAAACTTTTTCACTTCGCTCCTCAGAACCCTTTGACGATCGACTTTTATTCTATGTGTTTGCTGTTCGCAGAATTTTTACGAGTCCACTTCGGCTTCAATTAAACTGACCTGATTAATTATAGCTAACCTGCCTGTTTGCAGTATTTGTTTTGAAGGCGAATTATCGTCTTTCTGAACCGCATTTGGAGGAAGTATTTTATTTCTAAGAATTTAAGTGAAAAAGTGTTAGTAAATACTACACCAAAGTATCGCTTGTAACATAGAAACAAAAACCCCATGCTATAACAATGAAAAACACAGAGTAATAATACACTTTTTTTAAGATACAGCTTCATAGTTTCAGAATATTACATTAAGAATAGCCACATTTAACCAGCCACTTCCCACAAACATTTAACTTAAAACACTAACTCCAAATCTGAAGCTAATGAAATAAATCGACAGTTACAAGCACCTGGACCACTAATCTGCAACTTAACAGTGATTTAGTTAACAAATCGTCTAACTATTCAACGCCACTGAATAGTAGCCTTTCTAAACGTTTAAGTAGCGACAAGAAATAAATAGGTACAGAAGGTCCATACATATTACATACTTCCTTGATATTTTATTACATGTATGTATAGATAGTCAAAATAATGGTCTTTCCCTGACTATGTAAAGGAAATAATTGAAAGAACTGGTGACAGAACGCGCGGTCACTCGTTTGGTCTAAACCCACCTTGAGATAGTTTGCACAGCCACAAGCTTTCTTTGTTTTTGCAAGTTGCTTGGTTCGTATGTTACTCTCTTTGTCATCCATTTTTCAAGCACTTCCTGGCATTAAATTGATCTGAAACGTTGAATTATTGCATACTTGACTTACATAAAATCCAATATATTTAAATTTATTTGCATTGACCTCGAACTTGATGAATATATATGTGTACGGTGCACGTACATGGGTTTTTAAAATATATTTATTGCAATAAGTTAGCCAGTAGGCTCGCGTATTTGCACTTTGGACGCGACCTACATTTGGCAATGCATTGACACTGACACAGTGCATTATTCTATCCATTTTAATGTTTATTATATTTTAGTGTTCAATTAGACGTGGTTTGAGTCGGATAACTTGCATTTTTATTTAGATTCATCCCGTTGAGCATTCATTGACATTTTACATTTGCATTGACATTACTTATGTTAGGGATGCACCCTACAATATGTAATACCATTTTATTCAACTTGACATTATGTATTTTTGTAATGCCTAATTCAAATTAATTGCTGCATTTCTTCTTGGCATGGTAAACTTGTATTGATTTGATTGAATGTGCAAATAATGTATAAGTCAGTCTTTATTACTATAGCTTAAAAATTTGCATGCTGTAGTTAAGGTACTTCGTATTCGGAACATTTTAAACTAAACATCTGTACCATGTACCTACATTCAGAGCAAACAAGCGTACTTATTTATATAACAATGTGTACTCGTAGAACGGGTCGAAACGCAACAAGATATTCAGTGATTAACGTTAACTTTTATTAGTTTTAAAAAGTATTTAAAGTATTCTTCTTGGTGATGGTACTCGTACACTTTCATTTTTATGTAGTTTGAGCACAGTAAATAATTGATGGTTATCCTTTAATATCTGTATTTAAAAGCTTGAGTCTTATGTTTAAAGTGTTCAAGGAAAGACGGCCATGCTCCAATATTTGAAATTGGCACAGGAATATTTATATCTCAAGTTAATGATTTTAGTTGGCTATAAATTTTCCATGCAATAAATCAATGTATCTGCATGCGCAATTATTCGCTTGTTATATGGAGCTGGCCTTCTGGACCTCACTTCCACAGAATAGATGGGTATTCTTTGGAAGTGAGGTCTGTTCTCAATGGTTCGTGATCGCTCCCATTAGCCTCCATTGATTATGCGATAATTTCGACTGAGAATAGACTGTTATATAAATAACTTGCCTTTGTTCTAGTTCGGAGTTAGTTCCACTTTGTTCGAGTGAGAAATGTTTGTTTTATTGTTTAGTTTAGAGAAATAGTTCGAGTTTTGTTTTTGTTTCGTGATAATTGGTTTGGTTTAGGTGTTGTTTAAATTATCGTGAAGTTTTGTTTGTCTTCTAATTTCTCTCTTAATTTCTGTCCATTTTTGAAACAACAAGATACCTTTATTTTATCAATGACTAGTGACTAACCCCTGCTTTGCACGGTTTTATGGCTTAAGACCTCTCAGAATATATCCTCTAAATGATAGTGAAAACCGCAAAGTATTCCCGTTTGAGCACTAAGAGCACCAAAGTTAAGGGAATACCTTGGTTTTTTAGAGCACCTAATGCTCAATGCATTGTGCAAAACAATTGCTGCTCAAACGAGAATACTCCAAAACCGCATTGTAACCCGTTGCGAAGATAGACGCGAAAAGCGACATTAATTTATAAATTTATCGAATGGATGGATAGGAATAAATCCACTAGAATCAGGTCAGTGACGTGGTTGCTATGTCATCGAGTGGGCTTCAATCCTACACTGTGTAGACTGAGCTGCGTCGCTGCACAAATTAGTTCGGCCCGCCCTTCCTGTGCTCGTCCCGGCAGCGCGCTGATGAAATGTGTTCACTCCCACCACTACTTGCAGTAATCACTTAGGTAGTGGACGTTAACCTGAGAGGAAAGGAACTCCCTAAACGTAGACTTAGATTGTTAGTCACGTACGTTTACTTATCGATCATGTATCAGAGTAGAAGGAATTCAGGAAATGTTCTTCTAATAGAACTCATTGTTTTTAAGGAATTTAAGATTCACATTAGAGAACACTGTTTGTTTTTTGCAATTCATGATGTAGAGCATCTAATATCCGAGTTATCTATTTACACTGCAACTAAACTCCCGTTTCATTCATTTACAAACACTATTGTAAACGCGACAACAGCGAGCTTTGCGTCGATACACCAATCTGTCCATCCCGCCTTTCCCGTGCTCGTCCCGGAATCACTGCGGGATCACTCTCGAGTTTGCCCATCCCTAATTCACTTACTGTTGTTTTATTAGCTACGACTAATGTTAAGAGTAAATATGAAATTAGCAATCGTTTGTTTTTCATACCCATTATGTAATTTTAATTGTTTTTGAGGTTCATGTAAACCTTTTTAGGTTGAGTAAATATTTGATGGGTAGGATGAGGAAATGGGGAACAACTGATTAGATTTTCTATTCATTTTGTTATGTTGGGATAATGTTTGGCTGTGCAACAAATGAAACATTACCGAAGCCTTACAATCTGGGGTGCTTGGACAGGAAACCTCCCCGTGTGCCCGTGGGCTGGAGTTTCCCTTGGATACGTCTGGGGGAAAGGCCAGTCTCCGGGACGGTGCACCCTGGGATGCGGGCAATATCCCCCATTGGGTACTGTGTGCCTAATGGGTGTCGTTGCCCGTATGCCAATATCCTGTCGGCGGGACGCTCCAACGCGTGTATCTCTGCGCTCATGCAGAGACGCACAGCGGCGGAGCAAGAGCGGGCTCGGTGTGCACTCACCCTGCCACCGGGCAGGCAAGAAGGAGTGCTCTCCTTCTGCCACCGTTAATCTCGTAGCCCCGAAGATTGTCACGGTCATGTCTCTGACTTTTGACGGGGGTCGAGGGCCTTGGCTTAACCGCCCGGGCCGCGAGGAAGAAATCCTCTATAAAAAATTACCCCAAACCTCCAAGCGGCGGCGCACCGTGAGGGAGGTTGCAAGCTTGACTAATGGGTAGCTTAATTAGTCTCTAGTGCGGACCACTATATTTTGAGTCAATTAAATGAAAAATACTCGTGGGAACAAAAATGGAAACACTAAAACTAAATAAAAAACAACAACAGGAGGAAGAGAGTGATGCGGGGTCGGAGTCCGACACCGCATCGAGCGCAAAGGGCTCTGTGAAGGGCCCGGAGCATGCGGCGGTGGGCGCTTCGAGGAGGACAGAGTTCCTCAAGAAGCGCCCCAAACCGAAGAACGGCCGGGGTTCGTCCTCGGATGGAGGAATGGCCCCGACCTCGAAACTCGGGAAGGTTTGTCGGAGCGGTGGGGTCCGGTTAGGCAGAGGCCTAACCACGAAGGATCCCGCCGAGCCGAGTGCCGAGGGGGCCCAGTCATCTGAGGCACATGCCGCGGAGGGGCGGCTCTCTGGGGGGACGGGCAACAGGGTCCTCTCGGAGTCTGAGTCGTCTGGCAGTGAGCCGGACAACGCCGGCGGCTCCTACTCGGAGCGAACGGCCAGGCTCGGGGAGGTTGTGGCTGCAGCGGTCAAGGGGGTGGCCTTGAAGAGGCTTCAAGCCTCTAAAGAAAAGGCCATTGCCGCAGCCATAGCCTCCATCATGGCGGCAGCGGAGGACCTGCACAGCGGACCTCCGCCGGACAACATGTCCGAAATGCGGGCGGAGGTCGCCCGCTTGGCAGCCGCCATGGAGCATCTCCGTAAGGAGAATGAGGAGCTCCGAGCGGACCTGGCCGTGCTCCGAGGAGCTGGCCCGAGGGTAGTGCCTCAGAAGGGGGCGGGGCATGGGCAGCGTGGACCCGTGCCTGAGGAGGACCGGGTGTTGAATCTGGTGCGGCAGGAGCTGGCCGCCTTTCAGAGCCGGTTCTCCGCCCTGGAGGCAATAGTCCTGCGGCCCCCGCTGGCGACGAGTCGTCCGGCCCTGGTCCAGCAGAAGCAGGCCACGTATGCGACCGCCACGACTGCCACGGCCAAGTCGGCGCCGCAGTCGGGTAGGCCCCCGGCGAAACCGGTGCCGCCCAAGCCCAAGAAGGGCGGGGTGGCTGCGCATGCGACGACGGCCCCAGCTCTGGTGCCAGGATGTACGGCCCCACCTCCTCAATCTCCTCCGGCCGACGCCGAATGGCAAGTGGCCGGGGAGAAGAAGAAGGCAGACAAGGCTGCTAGGGCAGCCAAAAGGAGGGAGAGGCGGCAGCGGCGCAAGAAGAGTACCACCGCGGCTAGGCTACGCGCCCTGAAGTCCGCCGCTGTAGTGATTACGCTACAGCCGGAGGCGGAAAAGAAGGGCGTGTCCTACCGTGACGTGCTCTCTAAAGGTTAACCTCGCGGAACTGGGGGTCACCAACGGCATGCGGATGAGAGTCACTGCGACCGGAGCCCGCATGCTGGAGATCCCCGGCGCGGCCAGTGGCCCGACCGCTGACGCCCTGGCCGAAAGGCTTAGGGCGTCCCTTAACGCGGACGAGGTCCGAGTGTCCAGGCCCACCAAGTGCGCTGACATGCGCATCTTGGGCCTGGACGACTCCGTGACGGAGGGCGAGGTGGTGGCCGCCGTAGTCAGGACTGGGGAATGCTCTGCCGAGCAGGTGAAGGCAGGCACCATCCGTCCTGACAACACGGGGATGCGAACCATCACGGTGAGCTGCCCCGTGTCGGCGGCCCGAAAGATCACCGAGGAGGGCCGTAGGCTTCTGGTGGGCTGGGTATCCGCGCAGGTGAAACTGCTGGAACCCAGACCTCTGAGGTGCTTCCGCTGCCAGGTGGGTCACCACGTGGGAGTGCAGTGCACCTCGGAGGTGGACCGCAGCAGTCACTGCTTTCGCTGCGGTCAGCCCGGTCACAAGGCCGGCTCGTGCGTCGCACCCAAGCCGTACTGCTATTTATGTGCGGCAGCTGGAAAGCCGGCCGAACACCGGGCTGGGAGCAAAGCCTGCGCTCCACCCGCTGAAGCCAGAGGCCGAGGCAGGGCCAAGCCCTCCGCCACCGCCGTCACCGCCGCAACCGCCGCCACTGCCGCCGCCGTTGCCGCCTCCACCGCCGTTGTTGCCGCCGCCGTTGCGGCTGGGCCTGCCCAGGGGGCCTCGGAGGGGGCTGATATGGAATGCCAGTAACGGCCCCATTACGCCTCCTCCAGGCGAACATCAACCACTGCGCCGCCGCTCAGGATCTGTTGATCCAGAGCATGGCGCAGTGGTCGATTAACATCGCCGTGGTCGCTGAGCCGTACTTTGTCCCGCCCAGGGATGACTGGGTGGAGGACCTGAGCGGCTCAGTGACCCTCATTTCGTCGGCCGCCGCCGGTACCCCGACCCTCGAGAGTGTCAAGAGGGGACGGGGTTGCGTTGCAGCACGGTTCGGGGAGATAGTTGTGGTAGGGGTGTACTTCTCCCCGAGCCGAACTCTCGCCGAGTTCCACAACTCCCTTGCGGAGTTGAGAGACGTCGTCGTCGGGTTTCGTTCCCTCCCCGTGCTCGTCCTCGGGGACTTCAATGCCAAGAGCTTGGCTTGGGGTTCCCGGTTGACGAACGTGCGGGGCAGGATGGTGGAGGACTGGGCTCTGGAAGCAGACCTGGTCGTCCTAAACCGGGGTTCTGTCGCCACGTGTGTGCGGATGCGGGGTGAGTCGGTGGTGGACATTTCGTTCGCCAGCCCCGCTCTGTCACAACGTGTCATCGACTGGCGCGTCATGGAGGGGGTGGAGACGTATTCCGACCACCGGTACATCCGGTTTGACGTCTCCGCCCAGACCTCGAGTGCGCCGGTCCGACAGGCCCCGTGTGGTCCGCGGTGGGCGTTGAAGCAGCTGGACCGGGAGCTTCTCCTGGAAGCCTCGATCGTGCAGGCCTGGGTGTCATCACCGGACAGGCCTGCCGACATCAACGACGAGGCCGAGTGGTTCCGGGAGACCATGTCCGAGATATGTGACGTGGCAATGCCCCGGGTCCAGCCAGGTCGTGCTTCACGCCAGGTGTACTGGTGGTCGCCGCAGTTGACAACACTGCGCGAGGCGTGTGTTGCTGCGCGACACCTTTACTCCAGGCACCGCAGGCTCCGTATCCGCCCTCCGGATACGGAAGCCGTTGAGGCGGAGCTGTACGAGGGGTACAGAGTGGCGAAGACCGCCCTCCGGGATGAGATCCTGCGGGCCAGAGTTGTGGCCCGCGAGGAGTCGCTGGAGACTCTGAACAGAGACCCGTGGGGACGCCCCTACAAAACGGTGCGTGATAAAATCCGCCCGTGGGCTCCCCCGCTGACGCAGAGTCTCCGGCCTCATCTCGTGCAGGACGTGGTGAGCGCTCTGTTCCCCTCACGAGGGGAGCACGCTCCCCCGCCTATGGCTCTGCCTCCTGCGGTGCCCGATGCGGACCACACCGACGACGACGACGACTCTCCAGAGGTGACCGAGGTAGACCTGAGAGTGGCGGTACGTAGGCTGAATGCCAAGAATACCGCCCCAGGACCCGACGGCTTGCCCGGCAAAGCCTGGGTCCTGGCCTTGCAGGCTCTCGGGCCTCGACTAAGAGGGCTCCTAAGCGCATGCTTGGAGGAGGGCCAGTTCCCACTTCGCTGGAAGACGGGGAAACTGGTCCTCATCAAGAAGCCGGGGCGCCCAGCGGACTCTCCGTCCGCTTACCGGCCCATTGTGCTGCTCGACGAGGTGGGCAAGCTCTTTGAGAGAGTAATTGCAGACCGCCTCGTCGGGCGGCTGGTGCGGGTGGGGCCGGATTTGGCGGAGAGCCAGTTTGGTTTCCGCAGGGGGCGCTCCACGGTGGACGCCATCATGCGCGTGCGAGCCCTCACGACGGGGGATGCTGTGGCCCGGGGTGGGGTCGTCTTGGCGGTGTCATTAGACATCGCCAATGCCTTCAACACCCTGCCCTGGAGTTGCATAAGGGAGGCACTCCGGTATCACCGGATGCCGACCTACCTCTGTCGTGTGGTCGAGGCCTATCTGACGGACAGAGCCGTCATCTACCCCGGTCACCTCGGAGAGTGGAACCGGCGAGAGATGTCGTGCGGTGTCCCGCAGGGATCGGTCCTGGGGCCGTATCTGTGGGACATCGGGTACGACTGGGTGCTGCGCGCCGACCTCCCTAGCGGCGTCAGTGTAGTCTGCTACGCTGACGACACGCTGGTCCTGGCGCAAGGGAGGTCGTACCAGGCGGCGGCCGACTTAGCGACACAAGGGGTTGCGACAATCGTGGATAGGATCCGGCAACTGGGACTCGAGGTGGCATTGCACAAGTCCGAGGCCATCTGGTTTCATGGTCCTCGGAATGCGCCACCGACGGGTTCCCAGATAACGGTGGGAGGGGTTCACATCGGCGTCGAGTCGACGATGAAGTACCTGGGACTCGTCCTCGACAGCCGGTGGAACTTCGCGGAGCATTTCCGCCGTTTGGCTCCCAGACTGGAGCGGGCCGGGGCTGCGTTGAAGCGGCTCTTGCCCAATCTAGGGGGGCCAAACGCCTCCTGCCGGAGGCTCTACGCGGGGATCGTGCGGTCCATGGCCCTATACGGGGCGCCGGTGTGGGCGCCTACATTGAGGCGCCAACCAGCTCGCAAGCTGAGGGCGTCCCATAGGGTCATGGCGATCAGGATGATCCGAGGATATCGCACGATCTCCGGCGAGGCGGCGGGCCTCCTTGCCGGATTACCGCCATGGGATCTGGAGGCAAAGGTCCTCGCGCAGATATGGGAGTGGCGCGAGGAGGCCAAACGCCGGGGCGTAACTCCGCTGCCGCGGGAAATCGCGGCACAGCGGACAGAGCTCCGGCGGGATCTCATGGTGACATGGAGAGAGCGATTGTCGCAACCCAGTGCTGGGCACGCCACGATTACGGCGGTAAGTCCCCTCTTTGAGGAGTGGTTTGAGAGGCGGCATGGCGTCCTCACCTTCCGCCTGACGCAGGTCCTCACCGGACACGGTTGTTTCGGGAGGTTCCTGTTTCGGATAGGGCGGGAGGAAACGCCCGGGTGTTTCCACTGCGAAGATCGCCCTGAGGACACGGTGGAGCACACGGTGGCGGTCTGCCCGGCTTGGGCGGAGCACCGCCGTGTCCTCGTGGAGGCGATCGGCGGCGGCGATCTCTCGCGTCCGGCCCTGGTCCAGGCCATGGTACGGAGCGAGAGGGCATGGGGAGCCGTCACCTCCTTCAGCGAAGCAGTGATGTTCGCGAAGAGGGAGGCGGCGCACGTGAGGGAGAGGCAGCATATGCGCCCTCGCGACCCCAGCCGCCGCAGGATACGGAGACGCCCTGGGCGTCGGGAATCCCAGGCCGATTTCCGGCCACCGTAGGCATGGGCTTGCGGACGGCGAGTAATGGGTAGCTCGCTGTCCGGTAAGGACCAAGCCCAAGTCGACGGCGCGTTGTGTTCCACGCGCGCCTCAAAGAGATGTCAGCACAAAAAATGATGGGGCCCGCAAGGGCCGATGCCTGCCAGGGGTGCGGGTTTGTTCGAAAGAGACACCACAGCCCCTGGCTTAAGGGCTACTGAAGGAACACGGGTGGGTTTTAGTCAGTAAAAGTCTGACACGCCCTCCTGCTCCACCCAGAGCGGGAGAAGTTATTTGATGATTTCCCACCCAAAAAAAAAAAAAAAAAAAAAAGCCTTACAATCTGCTGTTCTAAATTATTCAGCAAAAAAAATATCCTGTTAAAAGTCCCCCTTTACGATGATTATTAAAACTCAAATAAACTCATTCTTCCATGTTTTAACACTGGACGTTTATGGACTGCTATAATTTGAGTTTAACAGCCACAGTTCATGCAGTAAGCCCACAGAGTGTAACGATTACAGGTTATAAAGCACGGTTGTATAATTATGTTAGAAGCATAACCTCCCGTAACATTATCGTTATGTGCTCGAATGGGGTCGTATTGCTTACACGTCGTTTATGAGCATATTATAGCCCATGCATGTGCCATGAGTATGTTTGTACGATGGAAAATAAGTCTCATTATGCTTGCTTTTTAGTATTCTGATTTTGATGAGAAAAAAGAAAATATTGCAGGTTACAATGTGTAATTAAGACATTTAGGTTAAGGATTACTCCTTAGCATAAATACGGTTTCAGTTTTCTGTTTTGGGTTGATAATAAAATTACACAGGATGCATAGTTCAACAAACGGGTCCAGTACCTAACCTCCGGGCCATCAGACGGGTGTAGAGAAAATCGGAAGTTGTGGTTAGTTCATAAACGTAGGGATTCTTATTTGGAAAATTTTACACAAATATGTTATGCAAACACAGTCCAACATACTGAAAGTTTTAACTAGTATTCGCTAGAGCAAATACTTGAGAATGTAAAAATAACATATTAATCATCTGGTTTTGTTTCGAACCTGCGCTTTGTTTCCCAGCGTGGCCGAGCACAATAAAGCGGTGTATTGTAATGTTAATGTTATGCAAATACAACGCGGCCAGGAAATTATTAAAAAAAATATACGTCCAAAAATGTTCCCGGGAAAAGTTCGCGCGCAATTTATAACAGCGTTCTTTGACGATTTTTTTTTTTCAACTACCCGCAGGGAGAGTTCATTTCGTACTGAAATGATGTTACTCGATCTCTTATTGATAGAATTTGCCATTGTTTTTTGGAATTGTTGTCTCTGGTAACTTGTTCGGATACTAGGAAATGTCGCAGACATTTTGATGGCGCATGATGGAATTATTGTGGTGTTACTTTACATTATTGCAAACGTATAAACTGTTGATATTCACAAATTGAATGAGAAGTCGTCCGAAAATAAAGTAAATTGATTATAATGACAATCGTGAACAATTTCAAAGACGAAGATCAGAATAGGCGTGGTTCCGTCTAAAAAGAAGGCTAGTCGTTTCCCACTCTTGGCTTTCATTAGGGTGTGTACTGTAGAGGTTCTTCGCCTCACGAGCGATGTGGCAGCCAATATTTAGGCTGTGTCTATGTTCGAATAATCGAGAAGTTTTTATCTTTAGAATGTCAAATTATTTTACTTAGGTTTTTTTTTTGCGGAAGCTTCATATTCGATTGTCAGGTGCGACGTCCGCATGAGGTAATTCTTGATTAAAGGTGGAGTCCCACTGTTAAAAGACCACCAACTCTTTTATTTCAAACACACTATAACTACCGGTACCTTGGGAGCTCTGCAGACCTCCCACAGTACCTACAGATCTGCCGAAAGCGCCACTCGCGTGCCGCCCACAAGCTGATGCTGCAGTAATGATATATATTAATTAATTAGTAGGGTCTAGTCGTATTTACGACCAGTCCCTACTAATTAATCTCTCCATCGATTGTTGTGATTTTCCATTTATTCATAAATGATACTTAAAGTTAAGTAATGATTAGCGACTGCCATACATTTATTTGACGTTTAAGCGTCTCTTAACTTTAACTTTTGTAAAGCCCCTTTTTTTGGGTGGGAAATCATCAAAGAACTTCTCCCGCTCTGGGTGGAGCAGGAGGGCGTGTCAAACCCCCTTAGTATGCAATTTATGACAGCTCATAAATTATTTAGCCAAAACGCATTAGTAGGTACTCATTCCATTCTAAAACTGAACACAAGATTGCATATTCCTGCTTAAGTTGTTAACCCAAGTATCCGCTATATTCTTTTATGTCTCTGTTCATTTTATACTTAAGAAGAATTTATTTATTTTATTCGCCCCACTTTATTGCTTACGTATTTTGTGGCATTCGTTCTTAATATATTTTATTTTCTTTGACGTTTCAGATGTTGGAGCGAAGAACATTTCTATTTATGTTCCGCTTTTAAAATGGTGATGTATTGTTGTTCATTCTTGGGAATTATGACGGTTGATATAGAAAACAATATATAAAGAGTGTGAACGTTATTGTATTTTTCAAAACTAAGACGTTCCCGTTCCATTATGCAGTGGTTTGTATTTGAAGATATAGAGAAAAATACTTGATCCTTGATCGTACAAACATTTAGTTTTCAGAGCATTTTCACAGATTTGTACAGATCTACCACAATACCTCAATTTTAATAGGAGCAAATATTTTAATTAGTATTTGGTCACTTTCATGGTCTATTAACCTATTATTGAGATAGTAATAGTTTAAAAAACACTAGAAAAACGCGCTTTTATAAATGCACGTAAAAACAAAAAAAATAATTACCTATGGATCGTTAAAGTTGTCTCTATTTCTGGGCTGAAGTGTAAACTATGTGCTTTTAATTATAATATTTGACTGTAAAAGCGTGGGACGCTGGAACAGGAAAGACTTTTTGTATTACTTGCTGAGAAATCAAGTTATGCGATGTTACGGAAAGCAGGTTACACAGATTGGCGCTCTAACTGGAGTTGCAGCACGACTAGTAGGTGGTTCTACATTAAACAGTCTGTTCAAAGTACCAGTCTGTCGAACTCAGACAAAACATGCGCCAGCAACGAGGAGGGACGACACTCACCGACATTTTTAACGCCTCTTCTTTCAGGAAATTAAGTACATAAGGATAATGCGTCTTATGCTCTTGTGCGACCTCATGCAGTTTCCGCCAGGAAGTTTGTGTTAGTATTTGTTAACAAGAAAGTCTTCCCTGTTCCAGCGCCCCACGCTTTAACAATCAATTATTATAATTAAAAGCACATAGTTTACACTTCAGCCCAGAAATAGAGACAACCCCAGGTAGCATTTTTACGTCATTATGTCGTCCGTTTACGGTACTGCTCGACGTAAGAGACGTCATGTCTTGACGTCGGGGGGTCCCATCAGATGACGTCAATTTGTCACAGCCTCAAGACGTCAGTTTACAGACGTTACAGAGACGTCATATACTGAATTCATAGGGACGTTACTGGGCCGTACATATTAGGGCAGCCACCGACGTTGGAGTGACGTCATATACTGAATTCATAGGGACGTTACTGGGCCGTACATATTAGGGCAGCCACCGACGTTGGAGTGACGTCATATACTGAATTCATAGGGACGTTACTGGGCCGTACATATTAGGGCAGCCACCGACGTTGGAGTGACGTCATATACTGAATTCATAGGGACGTTACTGGGCCGTACATATTAGGGCAGCCACCGACGTTGGAGTGACGTCATATACTGAATTCATAGGGACGTTACTGGGCCGTACATATTAGGACAGCCACTGACGTTGGAGTTACGTCACACACAGGATTCATAGTGACGTTACTAGGACGTACACGTCAGGAACTACGGGGCCGAATATTATTATGCTGCCGTGTACACGATTACCAACAGTAAGTGTGTTTTGCAAGCGATTTTCACTTTTATATAAATTTGAATAAAAACGCCCAGAACACACTTACTGCTGATATCGTAAGCATGGCAATATGCTTCCCGTAGGTAGCATGGGTGGGTAACGTAGTCTATTAAAAAACAAACATACAAAAATAGGCGCGAAAAACATAACCCTTCCTATGCAGTCGGGTAAAAAGAGAACCGTCCTGGCTGTTTTCGATAAAAAGACGGCTCAAGATTGCTAATTACCTTATTTCTATTGCTAAAAAAAATACAAGTTATAGTGAATTGTAGTTTTTATTTCTTGTTTTAAAATGTATGAGGTCATGACTTAAAATAACATTAGTTTTCTCTATGTCCACCGGACTAGTAAACATATAAAAACACTATCATAGGTTTGACAATTTTAGATACATAAAACCATGAAGTACAATAATGAAGGCGGCAGACCGCGTGCTCTCTCGCTCACATTGGTCCCTCTCTTTCTAAATACTAGTGGCTCTATGAGCTTTAACAGGTCTACAGTAGACCTCGCGAGTTTTCGAAATGGCTGAATTAAAAAAAATCTACACTCATATCTCCGCAATTTTCCAAAATTTCGAAAAACTGATGACAAAATAAAATCTATAAAATTAACGAACCTGCTCACAAAATTTCACGTGAATCGGTTGACAAATACGACCTTTAGGCGAGATCAGACGGAAATCCGGACAAACGGACATAGGAAAGCATTTTTACCCAAGCTGAAACGGAGACGCTTCGCTCGCTCGGTCAATGAGTATTAATAACAGAGGGGGGACCAAAGTGAGCGAGAGCATGCGGTCAGCCGTATTCATGTAGGTTAAGGGAGTGTTGCCTCTACTTTTACCTACAACTTCATACATACAACGACATTTAACTAAATTAAATTTAACCTGAAATTCGGTGATGTACAAAATTTAAAAAAAAAACGCTCATAACTTTAAGGTGGAACAGGGTAGAGAGCGAAATTCATTTTTATGCAATTTGCAGGTCAGTGTCAGGTTGTATGTTGATAAAAAATTAGTCGCGCCTGTAACACGTATGTAGTTATAGAATTATAATCATTAAAATCCTCAATATAAACCTCTAAGTTCATTTAACCCCATTGAATGACTTTTTCATAAATAGTTACAGAATTCACACATATACTATTTACATTGTTAACCCTAACTGAAATTAGAGGGTTGTATTAATGATTTTATGATTATAATTCTGTAGCTACATACCTACGTGTTACTGACGCGACTCATTTTTCATCATTAAACAGCGTGATCCTGACCTGCAAATTGCAAAAAACGTAAGAACATTTGTATTTCACACTCTACCCTGACGCTTCCACCTTTTCGACGCCACGTCAAATGCAAAAGTTGTCACTGACTTAAGCATGGCTGAAATTTAACACGAATTTCAATCTTGTTTTGCGTGTTAAGGTTTAGTTTTTACTGTACGTACTGATCAATATATGCGACGATGGTGTCGAAAACTTTAAAAAATATGGTAAACATATACATGTCGATTCGTTAGGTACCGATATTCATGCTCACCTGCCTTTGTCTGATAGGTACGCCCCCGATTACATTCTGTATTCATAAATAGCCGAGTGCAATTAGAAAAAAAATACTCAAAAGGTGGAATGAAGTTTATAGTGGTCGGATTTTCATGGGGTTTTTTTTTCTCGAGTTTCTAAAGGAGTGGAGATGAAAGTTAAAAAAAAATTACCGCTCGCAACATTTTTTTTTTAAATTGAATTCATATTGTGGCGTAATAGTGTGACCTGCGTGCATCCATTAAACGCCAATTTGGTCTGTTTATTTGTTCATTGTTTTCGATGTAATGCATATTTTTTGAAAATTTCCTATTTTCTTCAATTATTTATAAAATATCGAATTTTTGAGACTGAGATTTCTTTCGATATTGGTAACGGATGTTTTTTACCAGATAACTGGACGTAAAAATATTCAAGAAAACCACTTTTACGAGTAAAGTGACTCTATCAAGACCTCTAACGCTAAAGTGGCGTGCGGTGAAATTATTTTTTTGTAACTTTCTTCACCACTCCTCTAGGAACTTAACAAAAAAAACCCCATGAAAATCCGACCATTATAAACTTCGTTCCACCTTATTGTCTAATTGCACTCGACTAAAAAGCAATCACAATATCACATATCGCAATCATAATCATGAAGCATCGGAATGCTTAATGTATAGCCGTTATTGTGGACAACCACACATTTGGTTAAAATGTCATTAACAGGCATCAGTTTAAAAATTGAATATTTTTTTACTACCATAATATCAATAGCTACTGAATTAAAAGGGTACTCAAAGAACGGCTGATAGTTTACAAACTCCTTTCCATAAATGAATAAAGTGTGATTTTTAAGGATGTTGTGTATCTTAAACACCTTCTTATCCTTAGTAAGACAATAACAATCAGTTTCACGAGATTCGGCTACATATAACGTATATTTTTTATATATTAGTTTTTTATAGCATTCATATACATTTTCCTCAGGTAGGGGTCCAGAATAAAACTGGTCAGAAACAGTTATTTTCGATGAGAAGCTGTATAATTTTGAAGATTCCATTTCTTTCAATCTTCTTACAATTTGTTGTAATGGCTTATTAGGCGACCGTACTAACTTCTTTACACTCTTTAAATGATTTTCAAATGGGAATGCCGAATATTCATCTAGTGTACCAAAGAGGCGTACATCATCGCATATATGACATAACATATGAACATTATATACCAAAAAATGTAATCCATAAACCGATTTTGAATGATTTATAAAAATCAGAAGTAATTCCTGAGCCAAATTTATACCAAGTTCTCTGATATGTTTGTTTGAACATAAAATCGTAATAGCTGAATGAAGAAGTAGAAAGTTTTCGTAAAGTGAACGTGGCAAGATGTCCTTTAACACAATTGGACCCACATATAATAAAAACATTCGATACTCAGTTGCTTTCCATCGAGCTAATTCTGATAAACTCCGCGGTTTTCTATTAAATTCAACTGGTATAAATTTTGAACAATAGATTAGTTTTTCAGATATTATTTTAATCAAGTGACTTTGTATACGAACCTTTAAATCGCCACTAATCCACACATTTAAAAGCTTACGCATTACCCGCAAACAAACATTATGCATATATTCGGTAGGGAATAAAGATATCAAATCAATAGGGAGCCGTAAAAGTGGTGACTCTCCAACATGATGGTCTTCATCAAGCTGCGAACGAAATGATTCATTGGTCCTCGTGGGTGCTGACACACTTTCATAGATCACGCGGCCGCGGTATTCGCCTGCCTCTACACACTTGTCGCAAGCTGAATAGCCACCATGTTGTTTAGTACACTTGATAAATGCTCGTGCTGGAGCGTCACAAATAAAGCTATGGATTTTAACAGTGTAATGAATATCTTCGAGATCGAAACCATTTCTAAGTATTTTTTCTAATTCGTCGACAAATCGCTTAAGAAAAACATCTAATGGTGAAGGTTTAGATCGACCACAGAAAAGAGCGACGACAAATGGTCTAGCATTAGCATTATTTTTTAGCAATCCTAATATGGGCCACAATTGTGTATTGGTACTTTTGAATATGGGAAGTCCATCAATGTTAAAAGAAACTTTAATTTCTCTATTCCCAACATTATCAGTATTGTCAAAGAGTTTTATTTGTTTTTGAATTTGTGAAAGAAGACCTAAATATACTAATTCTCCAGTAACTAACTTAGTGATCTCTAGTTGCAAAGGGGTTGTCAACAATGTTCTGCTATCTTTTGGTAATCCAGGGCATAAAGGAGACACAATTTTAAGAAGACTATTTAAAGCATTATGTGGTATTTGATATTGAGTGGCCCAATGTTTTAACTCTGTTTCGAAATCATCATCTTTTATAGACTTAACAGAATCTGATTCAGATAGTGAATGCTCATCATCAAAAATAGTAATTTGGTTTTCATGAGAAATGTCATGTTGCATCAATAAATTGGAATTATTACTAGAACCTTGCAATACAATTTCAGATTGACAATTATTATATAAAGTACAGGGCAAATTAACTATGGAAGAGGACGCACTTACAGCTGCAGTACTCTCTTGTAAATTTGAAATTACACTTAACTCTGCTTCCTTTGCTCTTCTTAATAATTGACGTTTGCCAACTATAGCCTTTTTTGAGTATTTTATTTTCTCTGCCATGTTTATTTTTATTTATTACTCTTCTTTAATCTTTCAGGGGCATGTTTTAGCCAAATTTTAATGGAATCTTCTACTTCTTTAGCTGTAGACCCAGATGTTGTGGTGACAACTCCTCCTATAAAGACATAATACAATTTTTAATGTTATAACTACCAAAATTATAACTTTAAACTTCATCTCCAGCATATTCCCCACTGCTGCGCACAGGCCTCACAGTTGCGTGTTATATTAAACTTACCCACGATACACTCTCGCAGGCGTAGTTGGCAGAAAGGCTTTTTGTTGGATCTCTTCCCATAGAAGTTATACTGTGCAGCTAGCTGGTCAGTGAAACAAAATTTCATTATCCGAGACACTTTGCTGGAAATATCCCTGCCTCCAAAAGTTCTCATGTATGAAACCTGTAACAAACAAAATAATGTATATTTGTAAAATACCAAATTAATTGCAGACGGTCAATATCCCGGTCGATATATATATGTATATGTCCAATGAAACTAACCGTGAATCATTCAAAACTGTCAAATGAGTGAAGATTAGAAATAACTTTTTACATAATGTTGTAAGTGTGTAGGTATTGTATGCGTGTTTATTTTATGTTTTTTATTTAATTACTACTAAATAACTATAAATTGCACCACCTGCTTCAAGCTGTTCCTTCATTCTTTTTTGTAAGTTGTCTGGAAGAGATCGCTCTGAAACTACAAGGCCGCCTATTGGTGCAAATTTTCACTATTTGTCTTTTTTCTGTTAATGCTTATTATGTGGTAACACTGTATTATTATTGTAACTTACCAAACTAGCATAATTTTCTTTTTTCTCCAATAATGGTTCAATTGTATTTAATTCATCGGTATTTTGAATTGGGAATTTTAGTTCCGGTTTTAGAGTACCTTTCAGTGTGCTTGTATGCTTTAATAGGTTTATTATTTGATCATTTTGGGTTTTTATACATGACAATAATGACAGCACTTTTGATTGGTAACCTATAAAATAATAAACAGTACCTATTAGTAGGATCAGGTCAGCGTCAGATAATATTTTAGCGACGAAAGTGCAAAGTGGTCAAATATATAAAGTAAAATAAAATAAAAGTCTTGTATCACCTTGGTATGTAGACTGTCAGATTTCTTTAATAGATTTTTTCGATTATCGCTAAAGCATTAGGTTCAAGGTTGATTGGGAAAATTTTACAGTTTCGGGTAGGTTGTAAAGGACTTAAGAGCGAGTATATTTGACGACTTTGGTCGCTACGATATATTTGCTGCTATACATATGTATATGTTGTGCCGACTGTACACACAGGTCGAGACACCGCGAGATGGGCACGCCATTTCAGTCATCCGTCACCGTCACCCTGGAGAAGGACGTAGGCTACTTGTATCTCGAAAAATTGCATACTTAGTTACCTCGGGATAGCGATAACCGAAATCTAAGCAGACGAAGACGCAGTCAACTGCTAGTTTTTAATAAGTTAGAAAGGATAAACCTGTCTCGTAGGTACTGTCCCGGCGGGTGCGTACACCCGGCATTAGTGATTCGGATTACTACATTACAACAAAAATATGGAGAGAGTACTAACTTTCCCAAAAGGCGAATGAAATAATACATCATAGTAAATTACCTACCTGTTAATCCTGAACCTTGAACATACGATGACGTTTCTGGCACGTTGCTGCCGTGATTCGGCGGTTGCTCATAACGACACCGAGGACTACCTAGGCGTGCAACCGGAGTTAGCCGCCCCTCGCCGTCTTCTGCTATATCTGGGAAACATATTAAAATATGAACAATACAGAACTTTTCCAGTACCTACCTACCTACCTATTAATAAATAAAGATGAATCCATTTAATACGTCATTTCTGAAAATCGTCGTTAACATTATTTGAAAGCACAGTTAAATTAAGCATTTTTAGAGATGATTTGCAAAACAAAAGGTGTATTAAAAAAATGACCTGAATATCCCGATGTGCTATTTCTTTTAATTTATAGTTTAGAGTCTTAACTTTTGAGAACAATTGACAAAACTTGCGATTTTGTGCGACCGTCATACATTTTTTTTCGGTTTTCAGAATGACCGCTGAAATTACAAAAAATCTAATTTTTAATATTTGGACCTCAAATGCGAAAAAGGAGCGAATTGATGCTATTTTTGCTTTTATAATAGGTAACCCTTTTTTTTTTTTTTTTGGGTGGGAAATCATCAAATAACTTCTCCCGCTCTGGGTGGAGCAGGAGGGCGTGTCAGACTTTTACTGACTAAAACCCACCCGTGTTCCTTCAGTAGCCCGTATGCCAGGGGCTGTGGTATCTCTTTCGAACGAACCCGCACCCCTGACAGGCATCGGCCCTTGCGGGCCCCATCATTTTTGTGTGCTGACATCTCTTTGAGGCGCGCGTGGAACACAACGCGCCGTCGACCTGGGCTTGGTCCTTACCGGACAGCGAGCTACCCATTACTCGCCGTCCGCAAGCTCATGCCTACGGTGGCCGGAAATCGGCCTGGGATTCCCGACGCCCAGGGCGTCTCCTTATCCTGCGGCGGCTAGGGTCGCGAGGGCGCATATGCTGCCTCTCCCTCACGTGCGCCGCCTCCCTCTTCGCGAGCATCACTGCTTCGGCGGTGCTACGGCGGTGCTCCGCCCAAGCCGGGCAGACTGCCACCGTGTGCTCCACCGTGTCCTCAGGGCGATCTTCGCAGTGGAAACACCCGGGCGTTTCCTCCCGCCCTATCCGAAACCGCATAGGTAACCCTCAAGTAACATTTTCGAAAGGTGCTTTAAATGAAATTAAGTTCTTTTTAAGGAGGTTATGTACCTACAAATTTAACCAAAAATGGACAACAAGCGGTAGACATCGTGAACGATTTTTAAACAAAAATATGTATAACTTGGTTAAACGACTGCTTTACCCGGGGTTTATTAGTGGATTTGCCGACTCAGCAAGCTGGTAATACCAATGATGGCAACACTGCACGCCGATTTTTTAGAGGTGCTCACAATAACTGCTGATATTACCGGGGTAATTATATAATTTTAGAAACTCTCGGGTCTGGTTTTACAGTGGATTTAGATTCCTTCAATAGTTACACAGAAGCAACCAGAAACTTGTATCTTAGGGAATATTCATGATATAACTTGGCAGTTAGTGTGCACTTAGTTTGATTTCATGGCCGCGATGTCATAGCTTCGTGTATTTTGCCGATTGGCCAGATATCGGAAGAGGCACAAGACCCTAGAAACAAAGATAACCGAAGATATAAGGAATTCTTTAGAAAAACGACACGAATACACACCAAAACCGACCTACATATTAGGCTTCTTATATCATCAGACCCCTTCATATACAGCTTAAGGCTTTTAATGAAGAGAAAACGGTGTCCTCTAGATCCTGATGTCCTAAAATTGCTTTCTGTACCCACCGTATATGAAGACCAAAGTGAAATTAGTGACTAAAATAACAAAATTTATTCATATCGCATTTTATTATAGACAACTTAATTTTCTATCACTATTTAAGTATTTTAAATTATTTGAATACCAAGAAATATTATTTTTTTACTTGTATCTTTTGTTTAATTCAATTTGGAATTAAATCCCCCTAGATTGCGAGATTCCCACACTGTGCGCCGCAGACGGGTAAAAGTATCTAAATATGGATATCATACCTTGCAGTACACTGTTTGTCAAGACAGGAAGCCCATCGACTACTTTCAGTAATGAGAGGGTCTCTGTTGGTAAAAAACATTTAAGTTAATATGTATTATATTTTCACACCCACATCTCTAGGCCGACTTGCCCAGTCCAGAGTAAAAAAAAATCGCTAACCCGGGGTTATATTAGACAGTTTCATACATTGTGACATGGCTTAACCTCGGGTTAACCTCTAACACGGAGTTAATTCATTCCTTAGGAGCAGAGTTGAGTGGAGAGCATCAGTTTCGAAGCAACATGATAAAAGGAACATCCCCTAAATACCGTAATATACCGCACTAAGCTATATTTATAGCACTTCACTATAATGTTATAGTGAAGTCTGTGAGTGTGACGGGCTTAACCCTGGATTAGCATTTTTTTTTACTCTGGACTGTGCAAGTCAGTCTTAGTAATGTCCTATTTACCCAATCACCTTAAAAAATGTGATGCATTTTTATGAAGCCGGGAGGGGTTTCATAAAAATGCATGCAATGCAAAGCTATTATATATTAATTATTATTTACTTACTTTCTGGTATTGAAGGGGTTTCTTGGGTAATGTTTGGCTGAGCTTGATGTTTTCCCTCTTTATTCGGTTGCCCGCCGCCGGTCCGTTCCGTTGTGTCGTATATACGCGTCCGTGAGTGTGCTGTGCGTTTGCGTGTCAAGTATGTACTTAGTTATACAATTTAGGTTTGCATTGCATGCATTTTATGAAACCGGGTAGGGTTTCATAAAAATGCATGCAATGCAAAGCTATTATGTATTAGTTATAATTTACTCACTTTCTGGTATTGAAGGGGTTTCTTGGGTAATGTTTGGCTGAGCTTGATAGATATCTGCACAAAACAAATATTATTTTTGAGATTACTTTGGAATTTCATGGTTCCTTACCTATACAATTACATGTAAAAAAACTAGTTAAATAGATTTATTCACTCTTTATTTTTAGGGCTCCATACCACAAAAAGAAAAAAAACTTCCATCCATCCTTCCATACCCAAACAGTGTTCTAACAAAAAGATAAGTTTGACTACAAGACATACTTCTATATAACAGAGTGTGCAGTTAGGTACTGTAATTTTTAATAAAAACTAATTTCAACCTTTTTTGCTGGACTGTACTTTTTGTTAATTGTACTTGTACTATCAGAAAGTACTCAAAACAACGAAACAAATGTGCCGAAACTCAACCATCTCAGCACTTTTCATCATTTAGGTATGTTAGGGTATATATGATCTACGGATGGAATCAGGATTCCATCATCAGATCAGCTCGATGGTACCACAATATTGCATTGCAAAACATGTAATAATTAAATTTTGCATGGGAACCATAGGACCAAAATACATTAAAAAATTCAAACAGGGTTGAACTGGCTGAAAGTTCTTTGAATATGAGAATGCAGCAAATATGATAATGAACTAAAAATAACTACACTTTGCACACAGATGAAGTTGCTAAACTGAATATTGACAGTATAAACCTTAGGAAAAAATACTATCCTTTTCTCACACATGCAACAAGTATTTACAGCATTTTTTCCCATTGTTCACATTTTCAATATTCAGAAACTTCATAGCTGTGCAATGTGTCAGGATTTACTTCATAACGGCCCTTGACTATAAAACTCACCTCCATAACAGGATTCTAAGCATACATTGCCAGCAGCTTGAAATGTTTGTAATTTGTTAAAGGTCTTTTTCTTTAATGGCGGTGGCCTTATGTGATTGTCATTGTCTTCATCGCTGCTAGAAATATATATTTTTGCCCTATTCCGTTTGAGACTTGGTTCTGCTTCGGCTTCACTCTGTAAGTCTGATGTATCCTCAACCAGTTTCAGTTTTTTTTTTGGCTTTCTCTATATCATCTTTACATGCAAATGAAATAAAAAAAATACACACAACAAGCAAAAATAATAAATGAACATAACTTATTGCATCCCTCAGTCATTTAAAACAAGGTTATTAGTAAATATGTTGGATGGAGTTGTATTAGTAAAAACAACCTGAAATTGTATGGTCAACCAGTTTGATTAGGAGGCCACTTTGAACCTTTTCACTACGAATCTTGTAATGTGATGTGATGCTGATGACAGTCATGTCAGCATGCTATAGTTAATAATTGGTAATTGGTTATAGTTGGTAATTGTTATAGTGAAAAGGTTCAAAATTGCCTACTTATCAAATTAGTTGAATGTACTGATACTGTGACTACTTGTCAACACAGTCATTACAAAATCTGTCTATATGTGTCATACATAAATGTATTAAATTGTAAGTTTTGGTTAATTTGATTGTTAGTAACTTCAAACAAACTATGACATACATATTTTAATCAATCAAAATCAAAATCAAAATCAAAAGTCATTTATTCAAACTAGGCTGAGAGTCAGCACTTTTCGAACGTCAAAATTACATAAGACAGTCCCCCAAAAACGCCCACCCTTCGACACTTCCTAGTGCTTTAGCTGGGAAGAAGAAGTGGCGCAACAAACTCCCCAATATACCAACAAGAATGCATACTAATACATATTATATCTTGAAAAAATTGAACTCTGGTCACAGAAAACAGAAAACTTTCACCAACTTCAGTAAGCTCTCGGTAAATCAGTAAATATTGCATCCAGATAGAATATACCATACCTTCAAAGTCAGAAAACGAACCTTAATTTCGTTAAGTACCCAATTACCCATAGCCAAATCCAAGTGGTTCGTAAAAAATATTAAAATATACGTACCAGTCTCACAAAAAACTCTTTGAACGCTGTATAATTTCCATTTTTCATCTGGTGTCTTAGCATCAGCCAAAACTCTTTCAAACGCTTTAGTTCCTTTAACAGGTGGCCAAAAAACTTCACAACGCCTTGGCGTAAACCACTGATTGTTTATTATCGACACGGTTCCGCCGTCTTTTTCACTAAATTGTATTACTGAGTACATACTTGAAACGCAAACGCACAACACACTATGAGCACTCTCACGGAAACGGACTGGCGCGCGCGGCGGCGGGCAACCGAAAAAAGAGGGAAATTATTGACAGTTCAATCAAAATGTCAGAATTTAGTTCCATTCCGTTTTATGTTTTTTTTAAATCACATTTTAAGCTTGTTTTGATATTGTTATTAATTAAAAAAACCTGTATTATTTTACTATAAACTTTGGAGTTACCTTAAAAGACGGAAATGTTTCTTTCTTTACTTTATAAATATTTTCCAACACAAGATTGAAAAATTGATATCAAGAAACGAAACGCGTTATTTTTTTATCGGATGCTGTAACGATATGAAACTGTTCAAATTTCTGTGCTTATTACCGGCCATGTACCGGCTATACAAATCCTTGTTTGTTGTACTAGTATTTGCCCTTTTATTCGCTATGATGGTGGTTGACTTCACTCATGGAATAATGTCGGTCAGATGATTTCTTTATACCCTAAATAGACGTCATCAGGACGTACCATTCGTGACTAATACCGGACGTCACAGAATGATCTTAAATAGACGTAGCTAGGACGGACCATTCATGACCGACACCGGCTGAAATAAATCGGACACAGAACGTCACACTGGTGACCCTAAATAGACGTCATCAGAACGTACCATTCGTGACTAATACCGGACGTCACAGAATGATCTTAAACGTAGCTAGGACGGACCATTCATGACCGACACCGGCTGAAATAAATCGGACATAGAACGTCACACTGGTGACCCTAAATAGTCGTCATCAGGACGTACCATTCGTGACGTCACAAAATTGACCCTAAGTAGACGTTGCTACGACGTATCATTTATGACTAACACGGGTTGGTTATGGATCGGCCCTAAAATAACGTCAGTTTGACGTACATGTTCGACGAATAAAGGATGGACCCTAAAATGACTAAAGTGGGACGTCATTATTTCGTCGCAGACGTCATCTTGCTACCTGGGAACTTGAACGATCCATAATTTATTTTTATGTTTTTACGTGCATTTATAAAAGCGTGTTTTTCTAGTGTTTTTAAACTATTAATTTATTTTATATGGATGAAATGGCGGCAAGTCACGGGAACCATCCGCGACTCCCATATTCCCCTTAAAATTAAGGGGAAGATATATAAAACCATGGTAAGACCTGCCGTCTTGTATGGGTCAGAATGTAGGGCCACAAAAGAGATGAATGAAAGACAATTGCATGTAGCCGAGATGAGAATGTTAAGAGGAATGTGTGGTGTTACACGAATGGATAGAATAAAAAATGAGTACATAAGAGGAAGCCTGAAAGTGGCACCGATAAATGAAAAGTTGTGTGGAAATCGGTTGTCATGGTATGGGCATGTGATACGGAGAATGAGGAAAATGTCGTGAGGAAAGTTTTGAGTATGAATGTCGCTGGCTATCAGAGTAGGGGGAGACCAAAGAAACGATGGATGGACTGTGTGAATGATGATATTATGGTTAGAAAGGGCGTGACTACGGAGATGACGACTAATAGAGAAGTGTGGAAGAAAAAGACATGTTGCGCCGACCTAAATTAAATTGGGATAAGGGCATGAGAATGATTTTGGTCTTTAATAACGAAATATTTTTAGCATTTATACATTTATTCTAAGTAGGCGAATGAGCCCGCATCCTCTCCATCTCCGCCAGCGCGTCTGTATTGCATGGTTTACATAAATTTTATACAGGCAGCTATGTCAATATATAATAGGTGTGTCATAACCTTTAAACCTGATCGTGTTCAAAGTCCATTATGTGGCCTTTGTCCAAGTTCAACACGACTATGATACGATTTTCCATCATGGAATGTCCGTGAAAATCTTCCGGCTTCATCATCAGACCTTGAAACCTAATCGTGGTCAAAGTTCATTACAAGACTTTTCTAAGAAATCCAAAACAGCTATGATATGATTTCCCATCATGAAGTTCCAGTTTGTATCTTCCGGCTCCATCATCAGATCAGTTCGACAGTACCATATTATTGTATTGTCATCAGAACTACATACATCTGCCAATTTTCACTACGCTACGACCCTTGGAAGATGGTTAAATTAGTTACCATAGATTCCATTACATAGTTAGTTACATACAGGTCGACCTAATAAAAGCGTGTTAAAAACCTTATCATCACCTGCCCAGCATATTCCCAAAAATGTTGGGGTTGGCTTCCAGTCTAACCGGATGCAGCTAAGTATCAGTATTTTACATGGATCCACTGTCTATTTTACCTTCATAACACAGTTGCTGGGTACAAACCTTGTATTGCCAACAAAATAGTCTAACTTTTTAAACAGCACAACAACTCAACACTCCAGACACAAGAAAAAAGAATCGCATCATGTATGTCAGCTTGCTAACAGGCTATTCACACTCTTGACTCGACGTTACGTCACGCGTCATGTGCATCCCACTAACGTACGCGCTTCGACTCCCTGACCACACAAGCGATTGTCGGCCGCCTGCAACCCTAATACACCAGGTAACAATAAAAAGGAGTTTTGTGCAATCAGTGTGTATGTTAATTCTTTTGGCACAGAATCAAAGTCGCAATTTGAGGATGAATTGAATTTGAGCCAATATGGGAGCAGTGGACAGTAAATAGGATTGTATTGGCGTCCACTTTTGTCGAATTTTGGTTTTTGAATGCTGCTGGATTTCACAAAACGCAACTTATATCTTCTATACTAATAATAAAGAGGAAAGATTTGATTGTTTGTTTGCATTGAATAGGCTCCGAAACTACTGAACCGATTTGAAAAAAAAAATATTTCACTCTGGGGAAGTTACACTATCCCCGAGTGACATAGGCTATAATTTTATCCCCGTATTCTCACGGAAACGGGAACTACGCGGGTGAAACCGCGGAGCTCTGCTAGTATTTTATATACGGGGTGTATTTTTTGTGTATTGTTACAAAATGGAATTTTGGGCTAAACTTAAAAACGGGCGGGGGTCCAATAAAAATCATCGTTACAAATTACTATAATGTTTATTAATATGTATAAGGTATACATTTAGATCGAGGATGATATACAGCCTGGTATGAGGGTAGTATATGAGCTAGCGAAAATACTACAGATATATAGGCATATCGTAAACACAACATCCCGTGGTATTGCACGTAGAGTCCCATGCCTAGAGCTTGTTATGTGATTGGAAACATAAAAAGAACAAAAGGAACTACAAAATACATAAATAATAATAAAAGTTCGAAATATATCTCGTACAATAATTTGGAGTTTTTATTAGAATTCCCGTTTAATACAAACAATCATATTTTCTTCGTTTGATAGTCCAATCACATACATGCAAGCGCACATAAAAACCTCGTTTCATGGCTTGATAACCTTAACACGACCCTTACAATAGAACAAGTCACATCTTACTGATAAAACTACACTCTGGGAACTTTATACTTATTGCTGCAACGAATGTATTAGTAGGATTATATCAAATGTACAAGGTCAAAATTGTTTGTATTGTGATACGTCAAACAATTCCAAACTCGTAGATGTTCGTAGCGAGTGCTACGAGAGGTTCTACGAAATTCGTAGCGAGCTACGAAAGCGTAGCACTGTATACAAATGTGTGTGTACACTTAAAATAATCTAGATAAAACAGTAAAAATACAAGGATTGACTGCGTATTTATCGTTGGTAAAGTTTCGCATTGAAAATTCTTGACTTAATATCACAACACAAACGAATTTATTTTCAGTAAAACTTCGTACAAAATGCGCGTTATGAACTAGTGACTATAAATTGATTAAAATTAATCGTTGTTTGATAAAAAATATCCAAAAAAATTACAGTTTCACATTTACGCTAAATGTAAACTTATTTTACATTTAATATTACATTTTCGGATGATGACTAGTTTAGATTTCGTTTCTTTAAATAAATTAAGTGATAATTTAAACATTCAGTCTTATATGCGTAGATAAATAATAAATAGGGATAACAAAAGGGTATAAATTGAGCACTGTTATGTAAAGTATTACTAAATAGGTAACAAACGGCTAAATAACATTATCAAAACAGTATGCTATATTGTGGTGACTAAAAACAATATGACTAAAGTCTAAACCACAGACCAGCGGTTTCAGCTTTGATACTTTCATTGCAAAATATAAAGGAATAAAAGTTAATCATGCCAACTTTAATCCTCCCCCGGTGGTCCTCTTCCCTACGCGATCGAATCAGAAATGAAGAGATCCGCAGGAGAACCAAGGTAACCGACATAGCCCGAAGAATTGCCAAACTTAAGTGGCAGTGGGCAGGGCACATTGCTCGCAGAACAGATGGCCGATGGGGCCGAAAGGTTCTGGAGTGGCGACCGCGTACCGGAAGACGTAGAGTAGGAAGGCCTCCCACAAGGTGGACCGATGACCTTGCGAAGACCGCGGGTATCCGCTGGACGTGGGAAGCACAAGACCGGTCGAAGTGGAGGAGCCTGGGGGAGGCCTATGTCCAGCAGTGGACGTCTTTCGGCTGATATGATGATGATGATGATGATGCCAACTTTGTAATTTATATGAATTAATTAGTTAAATAAAAAAAATAAGTGGTCCTAAGAAATAAGGCTTAGTGAAAAAATAATGTAAATATGTATAATGACGTATAGGTAAAACAAAAAGGCAACGGAAATCTATCGTAACATACTCGAAATATTTATTGATAGATTCTTAATAATATAGAATGCGTATAATAAAAATATCTTTGTATCATTTTTTTGTAAGAGATTTCGCAACACTCTCTTGAAAAAGTCTTCAAAGCCAAAACTACCGGTGTGGTTCAGACCTAAATAAATAATTTAAACTCGGGTTTAAAACATGTTAGGGTTTGACGACATGCTTTAAGGAATATTCGTGTAGTTGGCAAGGTCCTTCCCGTTCTTGTACATGGAGGTGATGATGGGGTCAATGTTGTGGTACTCCTTGCCCGAGCGTGGCCGAAGCGTGTTCGTCGGTTGTCGGCTTAGTCTGTGAAAAAAATAACAGTATTAATAACATGATATCACCTCTGTATTTCCAAAAAAACATTGGTAGACCACGTGAGTACAGCTGCATTTTGCCAGTTATATGTTAAAGTCTCATGGAATAGGGCGGGCCTATTGCCAACTATGAGGCCCAAATTTAAACTGCAGACTGCTACAGGTCTTACGACGCATTTGAGTGGGCGACCACTACACCAACAACTCAAATACAAATAAAACAGAATTTTAATATCGGCACTCGAACTTGCATGATCGGTTTCATATTGCTTTTGAACGGTGACGGCGCTGGAAACTGGGCCAAAATAGATTGGTTGGCAGATTAATTTCCACTTTGTAATAATTGAGAAATATTGTGGGTTTCATTGTTTGGGATAGTAAACATGTGTTGCTGGCATTATAATATTGGATTAATTTGACTTTCTCAAGGATAAAGGACATATATTTAGACCAATTTAGGTACACGAATACACGACAAAAAATTATAAGAATGAGTGATACTAGTAACACCTTTGTTATTAAATTGCAAATATTTATTTTGTGGTGTGGTGTTTTGTATTTTCATTCATCACTATTTAAATAATTATAATTATACACAGTTAAAAACATGAAAAAGATACGTTCACAAATACTTACCTCATTCCCGTGTCAGAAGAGGAATGTGATGACGACATCGAGAGAGTTTCGATATAGTCCGACATGTCCGAGGTACCGCTCGACGTGCTGTGTGTGTCCATTACACCTGCAAACAATCCTGACGTCAGGATATCGAATATTGGTCTATTAATTTTTTTCAAATTTTAGAAATTTTTCATTATTAGTTACAAAGTGACATATTATTATTAGTAATCTTATGCCCGTTTGCACTACATTCGGATAAGTTAAAAGTTCACTAAGAAACCCTAAAAGCATTTAGACAGCTGCTTAAAGAACGCACTTAGCCATACAAGTGTATAAGGCTAAGTGTGTTCTAGAGGGTGAAGTAGGACATAAGGGTTCTTCATTTGGACATACCTTTGAATTGTTTTGGTGGTAGAACCGGTACTTCTGCCTCAGCCGAAGAAGATTTTGCCGGCACAGCAGCTTTGTGTAGCTGCATCGACATATCTCTGAGAGGATCAGACGACTTTGACTTCCTGGGCAGTGAGGAATGCACACAACCAGTCAGATTCCCTCTCATCCGCTTATGCACCATGTAGTGATACCGCGAATGTCCTGAGGTCAGCGGCATCTCAAATTCATTGAAGTCTGGCCCACCGTGCTTCATAGAACAACTAGATACTCCTGAATCATTTGAACTTGAAGAGTCTCTATTCCCACCAGACTTGCAGGGAACGCTTGAAGATCTTTTAATCTGTGCATTGTCCATGAGTTTGTTCCTCAAATGAGGGATCTCTTTGGAGCAACTCTCCTCCGAAGTTTTGTTCTCAGATCCTGATGACTTGCAACAGTCGTAGCAATCAGTCTCGTTCTCACATGGTGACGAGGTTCTTCTGTTGTCTATAGCCAGATTCCTTAGCGTTTCAAGCGAAGATGATGTTGCATGGCTTCCTATGCTGCTGTCAAATTCTTTCAAGTCTTCGAGAAGTCTTGCAGAGTCTACTGAACTGGACCTTTTCTGTAGTGATTCTTTATTATTATTGCCTGCTCCGAAGATTGATATTCTGCTTCCATTGCTAGTTAGCGTCGGAATGCTCAGAGATTTTTCTATCTCCACTCTATGTTTATGCATAGGATGCTTCAAACTCTGTGACCAGTTTGGATTTGGAGACATTGGCGTATATCCCGGGTTAGGCCCTAACGTTTTAGTACAGAATTCATGCTTCGGTTCATTGGTCGGATCCATTAGTAAGTATTCGTCATTTCGATTCTTCTTCGAGTCTTGTTTGTTTAGAGCAGTTTGTGAATGTCCACATTTAGTGCAAAGTTTATGTTTCTTTGGCATAGAATTAACGGCAAGATCTATGTTAGCACTGAGTGCGTCTAATTCATTCTGGGTTACTCCCGCCCTTTTCAGTAAATCTTTGGCATTTTCGTAATATTCCAACGATAGAGCAAATTCCAGATTTTCGTAGTTTGCGTAAGGTCCTTCGAATTTATCAATTTCCTTCGGTTCAATATTTTGATAGTTAGTGAATTGTGTTTCGTTAGGATATTCGTTGGTATTTTCTTTATCAGCACTTACTGCGCTTTGTCTGTTCGTTTTTCTCGTAACATCAATGGTAGCATATAGTGCCATTTCTTCTGACTTTTGATGCGTAAGAATTTCAGTGTTAACGTGTTCACTAGTTCTTTTGCAGTACGGAAGACTTATTAGGTTGTTTGCCCAATTCGTAACCTTTTGGCAGGGACATTCTACAGGTTGAACATTTTCTTCACATTCCACAATAACTGGTTTCTTTTTTGAAGCAAACTTTAGTATACATCCACAATTCTTCTTTAGTACTAAGGATCCGGGGGCTGAACTGTTTGTTACTTTGAAGAGGTCCTCTGTTAGTGCTTGTTTTATTCTTTTTGGAGTGTCGTAATGTTCTGAAGGGTCAATCTGTAACAATGTCTTGTTTAAATAAATAAAATAGACTTTAAATAGTTTAACGTATACTTGTTTTCGATTTGATCGAGTAAGAGCTAGACTAATAAATACTTACTTCAGTATGTGTGTTTTTAGGAACGTCATAATTTTCGTAGGGTCCTACTTTAGGGTTATTTGTTGGGTAATTATTATCATTTAGAGAACACGAGCAAGCTTGTACGGGCAGACGTGCTGGGGGCTTCTTTTGATCAAGACGAGCAGGCTTTGGTGGTCTCTCCGGGGGCTTTTCTTTACACTGGCATGCTTCTAGACTCTTCTTTATCGCTCTCGGCGTTAAATATTCTGTGCTATTTGAGGAGTTATCAGAACTGCTTTCAGGAACAGCTTCCATCGTCCATGCAGGGTTGAATGTATTGCCAGGAGTAAGTGCCACTGTTGACGAACGAGATATTGCACCGAGTTTAGTGAGACAGTTATTACAACGTTCCAAGGTGATCTGATCAGCTCCTGTCCAAGGTGGCCTCACACCAATTTCTACATCGTCATCGTAAAGTCGCCTTTCGTCGGATGGCCAGTAGGGTGAAACTCCCCCGCAGTCTTCTCCGAAGAAGTTCTCTTCGTATAAAGCACTGGCTGTATCTGGGATTGATTGTTCTGTAGAGTTGAAGTCTGACAGCCGTGTGCTGGGGCGTGTTTTGTTTCCTGCAAAAAAAAACACAAATTACTCGTTGCTATTTCTCCTTTTACCTTAAAAATGCTTTTTTACTAGGTAGATTTTAAAGCAATCTTAAATCTTATATCAAAAAATGTTACCTGTATGTTTTCTGGAAGCTGCCGGTGTCCTCTGCAGCGTTCCTTGAGCAGCCATGTCAAAGGCATCAGTAATATCTTGTGCTTGGTCTGTGATCAGCATATGTAGGCCTTCACCCTTGCCGCAGTGGGAGCCCCCTTCGAAGCAAAATCTGCTCTCTACTACGCCATAGCGCCTGCATGTAACAATCAAGTTTTAATTAAAGACGTACAATTTACTACAGTTATATAATGGAATACATAACAAACGAATAAGAACTTGCAAGAAAAATAAGGAGTATTTTTGCACACATAGTACAGTATGAAATTCTAGCAACGAGTTAAACTGATCTTATAAATATGTATATCTTAAATCTAAACGACTGCAGAACGACTTAAAAAACAATCTGATATAACGATTAATCAACATGCTTGAAAACTTCTGCAATTGAATGTTTTATAATTACGATAACCCTAATTCCCTCAACCTAAATGCGATGGTTATCGGCTGAAATGTAAAAAAGCGGAATAACATAATATGAATCCCAACTTTCGCTTTTCAGGACATGAAAATGAAATTAGCCGTCCCTGGTCCACAAACTTATAAAGAGTCACCAAACATTCACAAAATTCAGAAAATATTATCTAGTTGCAGCAACTTCGGCATAAATTGTCGAGAGCTTTATGACGTAACTGCTTTGCGCTCTCTTTTTACCACACGGGATATGATGTCGATGTCTCTTTCTCGCTTGGACAATGTGCAGATTTAGTCGCGGGTGCAGTGTGTCGCAAAATGCAGTTAAGCAACTCATGTGCATTTGTGGACTAACATACTGCATTTTCTAGGAAACCAATGGACATTTAGTTATTGAATTGGTTTTCATACATTGAGAGTTTTATTATTTTTCCTTGTGACTATTACTTTTGATAAAAGTTTTGAGAGCGAACTTTTTATGTTGTATTTCGCCTGTGAGTAGTTAGCTGTATATTTGAGTGATTGTATTTGATATGGGTTCTTTTCTGGTATTTGATCTTACTTTTACTTTAATATGATATACGTGTACCAAAAAATCAAGAAGCTTAGTAAAAGAATGATAGCAACAACTCTGTACGATTAAATCATTTTTACCCAAAAAATACGTCTCAGTGAATATTTTCCCTCAATTTTGGGGATTTAACTTAAAATATCATCCTCTCTAAGATCTACTTGATACATCATTTCCTTCCAAAAATGTTTCCCGACGAGCGTATTTCCGCTCCATGGTAGCCCTAGTTCGCGCATCACTCCACAAGATGGCGGCCGGAAGCGGCGGCTATTAGCGTTAGTTGGCGACCGCGCGTCGCCAGAGCGCATAAAGTCGTCACGCAATTTTATGCATTATCTATCATCCTAGGTGAACAATAGCGATTCGATATTTAAATATAAAATAGCTGATAATAACAATGACTCACACTTAAGATATGTTCAATGTTATCTGAGCACCGTAATATTAAGGAAAATTTGAAAATTGTGTTTTCTCAAAAGTTGTTCTTTTTGTTTTAATTTAGAGTGTTTCTAAAAGTAACGAAACCGACATTCGTTGCTGACTGGTCTAGGTTCCTGATACCAATCAAGTGACAAAATTCGACGCATAGCGAATTTGTTTTGATCCCCACAGACAAGTGTCAAATAATGTCATATGGCACCGCCTCGCATTTTTCTCTCTGCTAAGACAGGGACACGGACGTAACATAAACCTCGTTCACTGTAACGATTATACTTCCGATGTTGTTTTACTGTTCACTTTATTCGGGTTAACTGTCAATTTATGGGACTTCATATGGCTATATTGTTTTCGCATTCCGCTCAAATTGTCAAGTTTGAGGACCACATCAAAACTATCATTCACGAAATCATGAAACTTCTAAAAATTAATGTCACGTGTCATGATTCTTCTTAACTAGGGCAGAACATTTCAGAGGGTAGTTTATCAAGATCATGAACATAACATTGAGCATTACATACATAATGAGCACTAGGAATTTTATTCGTTTAGTTTGCTGATTGGCTTTTTAATAGCCAGAAACCATCATAAGGTTGACGTATAAAAAACTGTGACGATCTTTGGTGGTTTATGCTATTCAGATTCCGACAATAATTAATTGCAACTCACCTCAAATGCGCCAATTCCCACAATCCCAGCAAACGCGGTGGTACTCCACTCGTTAGCGCAAATCTCCTCCCTTGAAGGTGCATCCTGGCAGGGCCAGCGGGCAGCTTCCTCGACCCACCGCCCCCAATCATCACCAGGAACTCTTTGGAGGAACCCAACTGTCCCCCCACTTTCACTTGCCAGGCTATTAGCCTCTCTCTTGTCTCGAAGGCTAGGACAACGGTGACGTCTTGGCATATGATGGCTATGGTGTTGGACTCTTTGTCCAGAGTGAAGCCTGACTCAAAGCCCAGGAATTGTTGGAGCGAGAGAGAAGCCTTTGTCTGACCTTTCTTGTAGCGGTCCTTTGGGTCGCGGTAGAGTTGGAGATGGAGACAATCTGTAACAACGCATAGTGGCGGGTTAGTTAATAGGTTGATTTTTATTTAATAGTTAGTACACTCATTTTAGTAATTTAATAAGAAAATTTCAAGGTTTTATAAATAAATTTGGATCAAAAATATCACAGAAATCATCATCATCATCAGCCTATAATGTTCCCACTGCTGGGACACAGAACTCCTCTCGGTGAGAGGGATTGCGCCGTAATCCACCACGCGGGCCCAGTGCGGGTTGGTAGATGTCACATGTCTTCGAATTTTTGGTTCTAGGACATGCCGGTTTCCTCACGATGTTTTCCTTCACCGTTTTGAGAGCAGTGGCGATTAAATAACTTACACAAAGTAAAGCGCCTGGCTGGGTTCGAACTCACGACCTACAACTCGTAAGTCGCGGCCGGTACCACTTGGCCACCACTGCTCCCATCACAGAAATATACAATTTTATTTTAATGTGACACTGTTTTAGGTACGGTATTCGAACCCGAAGTGGAGCAGTTTTAGATTTAGTGCGGCATTATGTGTGCTGAGGCACACATAATGCCGCACTCGAACTCACTCAAACAGCGGACTTCCAGGTAAGCGATACATAATTCCGCGTTGGCATAAGTTCCAGGTAATTGTGTTAGTAATCTGACGATCTTGTACATCGTAAAAATTGCTGTTGTTTATTAAACATAAAGATAAAAATAATTGCTTAGCATGTGTTTTCTTCTTAGCATGTGTTAACTGCAATCAGTTTACCTTTAACATGAAATTGCAAACATTTGAAAAATCTGATTAAACTAAAACTGTTACTAGAATAAGTACCTATCTAGGTTAATTTTTAGTTTCTATTTTGATTCGGTCACTCTAACTGGGACAAACAAACAATTTTATTGGTCCAAATAAACTTTAAGTATTCGTAATACAACCATTTCGGGAACCCCAAAGGTTATACCGACCGTCTAAAGTTTAAGACACATTTATAAGCGACCTTGTTATGACTAGAGGGTAGATTAACTCCAACTACATGATAAATGCGTATTCCAAATCAGATGCCTCCTACACTTAGAAAAATACTCTTTTATTTATTCCTGTGTGCCGCTCCTGCCTAGCCAGACCGCTTTTTTTAGAAATAATGTAGGCTTATTTTCTTCTCGTTCACCTTACTTCACACACATTGTGTGTGGTTGAATATCGTTGAAGCATAGTTATTTTTCCCACGATTATGCCACCATTTTTTAAATAAAACATTATGGTAAGCTAAAGGCTCAAAGCTCGTAAAGTATACGAGTAAAGGACACCCCTGTTATCAGTCCTTAGTTTCACTAAATCTGTCCATCGACACTATCTTTGGAGAGCCCTAAATTAGTATGATTTACTGTCACAATTTGAAAAATACACAGATACACTTAAGATGAGTTGTGATGAAATTATTTTGAATGAATTAGAAAATAATAGTAGTAATATATGTAGTTTAAGAAAGTCGCACATGGATAATATAACCAGTTGGCTAACTAGCCTTACTGAGTTATTTTTTGTTTTTTTTTTAATATGTAGTAAATCAAAATAGAACCTACCTAAAACATTGATTTATCATTGTATGTTAAAAAAGAACTAGATATTTTGATTACGGAATAAAAACCTGGAAATGGGAGAGAGAGTCTGCCATTAAATAGAAAAATACATGAGTATAAAATAGCAAAAACGTAATGTCTGTAATAAAGCTCTGTTATGGTCGGCTATAAAACTTTCTTTTGAACTACTAAGCATGGATTGATGATGCATTTGGACTGCAAAAACCCCAGACACTCATGTAGATAATTATTTTATTGAGTGATTCGGTCATAAACACGTTCAAGACCAAAAAAAATTTTTGACAAATGTATACAAAATGTGTTTCTAATCAAAAATACTGTTTGATTTGATTGATCCTGATCACCACATTTGTATCAATAACATGACATAACAAATAAATCGACATTAGCAAAGAATAAAATGGTCTAATACAAAGATAACAACCGGTTTTCAGACATGTCAGTAAATACAAGCAATGTCTGTTGCTCCAGTTTTACAAACGACCAAGTAGTAGCGTTACGTACCGGTCTTACGTCAAAGCAGAAAAGTATCAAGTCGTGGCGTCATTTTAATTGTGTTCAAGTCGACTTAAATATATTATATGGCAATGTGTTTGTTGAATTTGTATTAGGCCTATTATTAACGCTCTTGCCCGTTTTTACTAACTCTAGGAAGCACTTAGTTGCACGCCTAAATATTTTTGATGTATCAGTTGTTATTTAAGTATTCATGTAAGTGTCATCTAGTGTTAGTGAAAACGAGCATATATCTAATTGTTTAATCTACTAACCTTATAAATCTGATACTTGTAGCACAATACATTTTTGTAAAAGACCAAAAGCTATAGTTAGAACTAATTACTTACCCTTAGCAACAAGTGTCGTTCTGAGAGAGATACGAACTGTAAATATTCCCTATTCCCACTGAGTAGGCCAACAGAAAACGCTATTAAAGAAATGAACCCTGACATTTAGGAATATCATGTCTACATTATAATAAGACATGTCAAGTTGAATATTTAGACGATGAATATGAAATACCTCATTAGAAACACGAAATATTTTATTGGATCCGTTCTTATGAATATGAGCGGATATTACGTTTCGTTAACATACACCTTTCTTTAGAAATATAATACAAGAATCTCGTAAAGGTACGTAAGTAGGCAAGCTGACGAAAATGTCTACTTTTTTGTTAAAGGATGGCAGAATTTTATTCGGGTCACAAATAACTGGACCTTTCAAAACAATTCTTTAACACCTGTAAAAAACGAATGAAAACTTGATATTTTTGTTTGAATGGATGCAAACGATCGAAGCTAATACGCTTCTTTAGTGAGTGGTATATAGGTATGTTAACGTGTATGGCACCATTATAAAACATAGATGATCAACCGTATTAATTTGTGCCTATGCCTGCGTAAATACAAGCATGGAATTATGTAAGCATCGGTGTTATTAAAATAAAATGAAATAGGACCTATTTAATACGCTTTAACATGAACTTTTCTATGCAGTCCTTACAAAACTACAGAGCGGGATATTTTCAGCGCCGCTCAGTGCAGGCGTCGATTTCAGCCACAAACGGTAATTAATCGAACTTGTTCTAAGTACTGCAGCTGAAGGCACTGAAGTTCAGGCTAACAAATACTTTGAATTGCTTTAATTTTGCTTTTGTAAGGGATTTCATTTTAATTACATGCCTGAGGTTTTAATGAGAGAAAAGTTGTGGTTAGTTTGTAGTTGAAGAAAAATCTTAATTACTGAAGATAACTAAACTAGCATTTTTAGTTACAATGATGTAGCTAAGTAGCTATTCTTACGGTTTAAGACATATATTCTCAAAAGATTTACAAAAAAAAAATCTTAGCAACCTATAACCAGACTTATGATGAGCATTACGTTTATTAATGTATTTAAGACAAAGGCTTTTTTCGAAATTAATGAGTACCTACTTACTCTCCTAATTACAGTTTTATCTATCTCTACATAAAACCTGAAAATTACCGTGTATTCCCAGCTAACGCGCATTTGCAACCAAAGTAGGTAACAATAGCAAACATGAGCAAATATAACTTAATTTCTAACGCAAACACTTAAATCATTGCTCGTACAATCCCGTACAAATGTGTACAAAACATTACTAAACATTGATGTTCAACACGGTGTAATTAAAAGCAAATTGATGAGTTTGGATGTGTATGTGAGTGTGAGCGTGTGGGTGTGTGAGTATGTGTGTTTTACGTATTCGTGTCACGCCCACGGTAATCTATTTACCGATTCAGGCAAATAATTAGGAAATCCTTCGTAGTCCTGAGTATGTAGAAGAGACGCTAGCCCACCCTTGTGTTGGACAAGAGACCGATGTTACAATGAGAGTTGTGAACAATTCCAACGTATATCGATGACCTGAAGGACAATTCTCGTAATGACAAAAGTTCAAAATGTCAAAAATTTGTGGAAACTCGAGGTATTTTTGACAGATTGAGACTAAGATCAGACTGTGAACGTTCTTAAAATTACGAGAATTGCCCCCTGATCTGAGTTAACAGATACCGCTTCATCATCATCATAATAATATGTCCAGCCATCTGTATGTTGGGGTCGGCTTCTAGTCTAACCGGATGCAGCCGAATACAAATTTTATACATGGAGCAATTGCCCATCTGACCTCTACAACCAGTTAGTAACACAATGCCCATTGGTCCGTCTGGTTTCCAACTGGGATATCCATCGTACATTCATTGCCATGCATTACTTTTCCTCTTTCAAAGAAGAAGTGAGTGGGAAGTTAATAACACAGCCGAAACACTGACTGTACCTGTTATACAAAAGATTTGCCAATAAAAAAACTCCCAACCACCATTGCCAGCTCCAAGACAAGCAACAAAAAAGTAACGTCATCATATCGAGTGGAGAACAAAGCGGCCAATGACGCGGCAAATTGAACAGTGACGTCAGAGCGGGTTAATTGTGCGATTTATTGCCAGTGTTGGTTTGTATTGGTATTGTTGGTGAGTGAATTGCAATTACGGTACGATTTGAAGTGGGAGATTGAAACTAGTAACGGGTCAGTGTATCGCTTTTCATAACTAGATGTGTGCTTTTCCTAGATTATGCCACATTACCCGGTTCTTGATCTTCCAAATGTAGTTGTTTCCTGGCACCCTTTTAAGCATACCGTCTATCAGGTAAGAAGTGACTAGCTTGCAGCTAAAGTGGCTAGCCTACTTTCATTTCAACTTTCTTGCTCCGTAGACTATCAATATAATAATAGCTGAGCGTTTGAAATTATACCTAAGTGTAATTTTTCTGTAATAAATTAGGGCTTCAGATTGACGAACTGTGGATTCACAAGAATATTTACCTACTCCTCCCTGTCTTGTATACTCATCTTTCTTACTTACTTCTTGCAATAATAAGTAAATACATAATAAACATTCCAAACTAACAAATCCCAAGTTATTCTAGAATGAACATCCATTAGTGTTAATCAGTACAAACAATTACTGAACAAAATAGCGAAACTGTTCAATGTAAAGTCTATCTCGTGAAACACCGAAGTAATCCATTGACGAATTCAAAACTTGTTTCCATTACACCCTTGCTTTTTCCTCGGTGACTACCCGGTTATACCCGGTTCCTCCCGGTACTACCTGGTCCTACCCGGTGAGTCGGCTTTGTCAAACTTTGAGAATACATTAGCTTTGCTGAACGACAGCCCTGATAAATTCAACTCGACGTCCTTACACACCTAACTTCGAAAATCTTTGATCATATCTCAAAGCAATCCATCCACTGCTGCTTTTCATCCTGATCATCTAACACTCTCTATGCAGAAACAGCAATGTATTCTAAATGATGGTCTTGCTCGCAACCCTTTCAAACGGAAATTGGTGAGTGTATTTCGAGTTTTCGTTGCTTTGACACCGAACTCCGAAAGGGACAGGTTCCCTGTAATTGTGGATCGGGAGTTAAATTAAATCGCTCAAAGAAACGGTCGCGTTGCCAGGTAGATGGACGTTCGACAGAGTCATGAAAAATTCAGTAGTTTGCGAGTTCAGTTTATTTTTTCATGTTGTTTTTTACTTTAGGACGCGATGGCTGCCTTTAAAGGGTTGACCTTTTCATTCTATGTTGAGTTTCAAAGTTAAAAATAAATTAATTTGAAATAATCCCTGAAAATTCCGTTTGTTGTATTTTTTTGAAAAAGAAAAAGCTTTTAAAGCTCTGCTTTGATTGACAATATGTTCAAATATTCTGTGTTGTCTTATTTACTGAGTTATGAATAAAACAATTTAAAAAAATCGGTTTCGTTAGCCTTTGTTTAGCTCTCTATGATTCCTTACTTTCCAATAATGAACAGATTAACTTAGTCTGAAGCAGTCCCGAGATCATTAGTCGCGCGTCAAGTCGCGGTGTCGCAGAGTCGCGCGACCTTGCGACATAACAAATTGTCGCCAGTTCCGATTGTTTTCATTAATTACCGCCACGGACACGGACGCTGGTTTTATTTACCATATACATCTGAATTTAAATTTTAAATTCAGTTATTTTTGTTTGTGATATATTAAAATTGTTCGATATGAGAGGTATTTTAATTTGGTTGATGTTAAAATATTTTCGGCGAACGATATTTTTGCTTTAAATATTGTTGTTACCGGCTGCGACCAATTCTTAAGCAAAGATGTTAATTTCATACCATAATTTTATATAATAAATCAAATTAAATACAAATACCGGAAACTAATCAAGCAGATATTTCTTAGTAAAAAAAATGTGTCATAACTCATTCTAAATTTTTTTTACAATTCTTTTTTTTAATTTTTTATATATTTCAACAAAACACGTTCCAATTGGTTAGTGGAAATATATTCACAATGTTAAACAAAATATTTTATTTTGTTTTTCCTTTTGTTAATTAATATAGTCATAGTATTTAGGCACATACTTAGTAGCTTTCATGTAATGTGAGCAATGTGTCAACAATCGCACTTTACCTATTATTGATAGCTGTACTTTTGTAGGTATTTTTTCTTTCGCAACTTTCTAGTTAACCTAGCTTTATAAATGCCGCGGAACTCTGTTATTGGCATCATCTCACTATCACTGAGCAGTGTACGCAGACTGTTAGATGCTAGTAACTTTGACGCAATTGCATTGAGCTGTTCATTGATATTGAGGTGAACATTCATAACTCAAGAAAATTAATTATAAGCGGTTGAGCTTCCAAATAAATGAATCAAATGTCCCACAAAATGCCCTCCCTTCACCACTTCTTAGTGCTTAAGCTGGGAAGAAAAAGTGGCGCATCATACTTCCCAGCAGCACAAATGTCTATTCAGTTAGAAAATCTGGATAACTAATGGTCAATTGAACAAACAGCGGTCGTAGAAATAATTTTTATGTAGAATATACATTTAGGTAAGCGGTAATCCAACGTCCACAATCTTCATTTACGTTTACAGACAAAAAATGGATCATTTGTTGGCTTTAATTAGATCTCACAAAACCAACAAATCGCCCTCATCAATTTAAAACAAAGGTACCTACATCAGTCCATTTACAGCCTACAATTACCATAAAAGCAAACGCTTATGAATAAATCGGCAAATATATCACAATCGCCTGTTTGGCGTATCATTAATACGCGCAGTTCTGTTTGGAGTATTATTAAAACGCGGGCCCTGTTTGCCCATCGCCGATACATCAAATAGATCGCGCTGCGATTAGCGATACGTATTGCTTAGTGCTGCTCATGTTTAGATAATTCATTAGATCATTTTAATTGAAACACGCTTTCAAATTGAGTTGTGTTTGCAGGCAAAAATTACCTGTTTGCAACGGTAGAACACATGTTAAAATAGCCAAATACTATCGAGTAAACAATAAAATAAAAGCATAACAACACTAATAAAACAGCAATGAAGATTAAGAATTATGTCAGATTCGCGTGTTCATATTCAAACATCTTTTAAAAGATACATTCGCAGAACTCTCAACTTACCTAAGTTACGTAAAACTTGAAAGTAACTAAGCATCTAAGTACCTACATAGTTATTGCCATACAAAATACCCTTCTTTGCATATAAATCACACTTTTTAAACGTGATTTATCACACGAAAAAACCGAAAAATATCACCTCACAATAGACCCATTTTGTCGTTGACATTATCTAACGTTAGCATTGTCCCTATTTGTCACAAAGTGAAATGACACATTAAAGGTGCTTTCACACCCTTTTGCGGGTAGTATCTTGTGACAGAAATGACGTATATTCTTTAAAGCGAGTCATCGATCAATTATTGGTAGCAGTAATGAACAAATACAGCGCGGTGATCAATCAATCAGGGCCAACAATGCGCCCAATCGCGTGTCTAGTCGGTATAACGCCACCGCATTGGAGGGGTACACCTACACATCCACGGGGTAACGTAATTTGGATGGATAATGTTGATTTAGAAAAGGATTGAGGTGGTGTTTTCTTATATTGAGAGACGATTTTGTAAATGCAACTAACAGATTGTTAGCTGAATAACGACCTAAATTGCTAGACTAAATTCGCCGAGCTGTGTAAAACCACAGCTTTATCACCGGTAAGCTTACCAAGAGCGTGATTTGGACGAAGACGAAAACGGTTTAGTTAACTTTAGTCAGTCCTAGAACTGGTGGCCCAAAGGTAAGAACAAAACCCTAAAATAACCAGGATTAGCAGAAAAATTATGTAGTTAATATAATAAAGGACGCAGCTGATCGATTAGCACACAGATTGTGTTTTTAATAAAAAACAATATAATGTTGATAACAGAAGACAGAACAGACAAAAAAAAATTTCCCAGAGGTAAATTTGGTTAAAATGATTCTTTGCCAAGACCAGACGTGACAGTACTACATACTCGTAGATAATATTATACAGGTTACTTATTCAAATTCGATTTAGAAGCAAGTGTACCACGTCGTTGTTAAATCATATGATATAGTTGTAACATCGGCGCTGCTGGGCGTGCGCCAAGCTGAGATAAACAACATCCTGTACACGGAGTGAGGAATAAATACATCGTGTTCGTTTATACGAGTTTGTTTATTTGCGATGACGTGTTTTTAGGGGTTTTGTGCAGTATTTTCTGAAGAAATATTGGGTGGAAGTAGAACTAGCACTAATATATGATCTATCTGGAACTATGTAGATGTACGAGTAATATGAATTTGTTAATCTGGGCAGAATTGGCTGTGCGTCCTCTAAAAAACTCAAACGATTTTTAGTTAGAAGACAAGGACTATGTATCATAATGTGGACTTGCTTGAAATAAAAAGTTGAAACATGAATTGCACAAAGATAACAGCAAACTAATCTGCTTTGAAAAAAAATCCAAAGCAAGTAATAACGTACCAGTTCCGAAAAACGGTTCCTGTGCACCATTTCTGCGTCGTTCATCTGTTCTTTAATAAACCATTTCTTAGAAGCGCTAGAATCTCTACTGGCACATTATCCAAGCCCAATATTCGATCCATATTACAACCACTACTACCAAATACATATCCTACGTTACCGCATCGCCCCCTCCGCGCTCTGCACCCATAAGCGATCCCAGCTCGTAATCGGATCCCTGCAGTGCCGATATTATTTGGCTAAAATAAACTACGCAGATATGCTTCTAATCCTATTATAATAATGACTCTCTCTCGTTTGATATCTCCTCTTTGATTATATATGGATTTAGGATCTTTTAGTGTGTAATTGTTATGTGAATCTTCGTGGGAAGTTTTGAAGGTGTTTTGTTAGTTTGAAGATTTGAACATGAAACTGCATGCTATGAATACTATTCGAATAGATCTCAATAGCCGTCTCTGAGTTTAATACAATTATAATGTTTCTGTGATTATCCTTTATCATTTATGATCATCGCAGCATGTCTTTTCTTTGTTACTTTCTTTTTTTGTATGGGAAATCATCAAATGACTTCTCCTGCTCTGGATGCAGCGGGAGGGCGTTTCAGACTTTTACTGCCTAAAACTCACCCATGTTCTTTCAGTCGCCTGTGCCAGGGCCACGATAACTCTTTCGAACAAATCCGCGACCTTGGCATGTCTTTCTTACTTCCCTATTATCCATAATAATACAGTTTGCACCCTTTTTAGCCAAATTATCATCGTATAATATGTATATGTATGAGCACGTAATTTTAAAAAGTAATTTTGCTAATAGCTTTTCAAACTTCACAAAACTAAAGAGCTAATCATTTCCTACCCTAACTTCTAGAATATCACCTTATATAAAAATTTACGTTTCTGGCTCATTGCCAAGATCCGTTTCAAATAAAGGAAGTGAACGTGCAGTCATTAGTAGACCTCCAACTATTCCAGGCAGAGCCCGGTGTTACACGAACGAGGGCCGTCTGACTCACAATCCTAGGGGAAATCACGTTTTTTAGCGAAATGTTTATTAGAGTACAAGTAGCTTTATTTTGCTTAAGGTTGTTAGAAGTGTGAAAGAGATAGGCGGACATAATTACCTACGTCACACAATCACATACTTACAATGCTGATGCCAGTTTCATATCATTGGGCGAGTTCAATGCCATTTCAATACAATTTAATCACGTTAAGCTCTATTTAAGAATCAATCTCATAGTTCAAATGCTGTATGCTACTAGGTAATAATAAACTTATTGTATAATGCAATGCATATGTTTAAGTTGGTGGTTAATCAAATAAGCTAGATAAGTATAACTAGCTCTATTGAGTGCCTAATCAACACAGAGCGAAGATTTTAAAGTTTCGCTCAAAAGTTCGGCCCTTGCGGGTCCTATCAGACATCGGCCCTTACGGGCCCCATCAGGTTGTGCTGATATCTCTTTGAACACAACGCGCCGTCCACCTGGGCTTGGTCCTTACCGGACAGCGAGCTACCCATTACTCGCCGTCCGCAAGCCCACGCCTACAGTAGCCCGGAATCAGCTAGTCGAGACACGCAGTAAAATCATCCCTTGTAAAATTAACCACCCTTTTTAGGGGTAGATTTTCGAAAAACCCTGAAACACATTTTTTTTTTTTTTCGTTTTAGGTATAAATACTGAGTTTCGAGTTAATCAGACAGCGCGTTACAATTGTTCCATTCAAACTTTGACAGCCCCCAATCCCCCTTTAGGGGGTAGTTTAGAAAAACAATAAATGACAAACTTTAAAATTTACTTAGATATAAGTATTTGTGCCAAGTTTCAAGTTTACTAACTCAAGGAATAAGATTTTTCATACAAAAAAATACCTTTTCACCCTCTTAAAGATCGAATTTCCAAAACCCCTTCTTAGTGCTCCCCTTCATTATAAAAGGAAGCCAAGTGTAAAATTTCACGTTCCTAGTCTTAGTAGTTTCGGCTGTGCGTTGATTGGTCAGTCAGTCAGTTTCTCCTTAAAATTCTCGTATCACAATGTTAGTTACCTTACTCCTCCGAAACGGCTTTACTGATTTTTACCAAATTTTATATGCATATTCAGTAGGTCTGAGAATCGGCTACTATCTATTTTTCATACCCCTAAGTGATAAGGGTTGTTCACTAGAAATTACCTGCAAAACAACGTTTGCCGGGTCAGCTAGTATTTATATATAAATACTAGCTTTTGCCAGCGTCTTCGCCCACGCGGAACTTTCATCCCCTATTTAACTCCCTTAGGGGTTGAATTTCGAAAAATCCTTCCTTATTCCTTGTCTTCATTATAAAGGAAACCTCTGTGCAAAATTTCAGCTTTCTAGGTCCAAGGGTTTGGGCTGGGCGTTGATGAGTCAGTCAATCAGTCAGTCAGTCAGGACTTGTCTTTTTATTTATAAAGATAGAAGATATAATATAGATATATATAAATATAAATAGATTAATCTGGTATGAAATGTTTGTGGCCCATTGAAGCCATCATCTAGTTTTTTTTAAGTTATTAATATTATGTATGTTTTTATTAACTTCACTAGTTACAGCAGTGTGTCGCCATTCTTGCTTACCCCATTAAGTTAAGCAGCGTATCAACACACATTATAACGAACATAGCTTGTGTTCCGATAACGATTTCCTCTCTTTTGTCTGATAATGAAGTTAGATCCGCGACGGATCAGACGGATTAGTTATAGTTGGGGTCTTTATGACCCTCTGTGCCTTTGATGTAGGGTGACGAATACTTTAGTAATGTCAATTATTATTACTTTCTCGTTCTAGTTTGTTTTTAGTTTATGCTTTGATCGTGTTGCGTTAAAAGTATTATTATCTTTTTAAATATCAATCTATCTATGCGCTCGTGTGGCTTTCGGTGTCCTTTCAATTTCATCAAAATATGTCAATTAGAAATAATTATATCTAACAATGGCACTGAATCAAATAACCGAAAGATGTTCGTAAAATTCAATGATATAACTGAATTTAGCTAAAAAAGTCCATTCAACAATGATTAGTGTAAACTCCCTAGTTTCACAACGAATAGCAGTGCAACTGTGACGGAATTTAATAACCAAAATCATCATCATCATCATCATTTTAGCCGAAAGACGTCCACTGCTGGACATAGGCCTCTCCACTTCGACCGGTCTTGTGCTTCCCACACCTAGCTGATACCCGCCGCCTTCATAAGGTCATCGGTCCATCTTGTGGGAGGCCTTCCCACTCTACGTCTTCCGGTACGTGGTAGCCACTCCAGAACCTTTCGGCCCCATCGACCATCTGTTCTGCGAGCAATGTGTCCTGCCCACTGCCACTTAAGTTTGGCAAGTCTTCGGGCTATGTCGGTTGAATTGGTTCTCCTGCGGATCTCTTCATTTCTGATTCGATCGCGTAGGGAAACTCCGAGCATAGCCCTCTCCATTGCCCTTTGGGTGACTTTAAGCCTTCTGATAAGGCCCATTGTGAGCGACCACGTCTCTGTACCATAGGTCATCACTGGCAACATATACTGGTCAAAGACTTTCGTCTTGAGACTCTGTGGTATTTGGGACGAGAAGATATTGCGAAGCCCAACGCTGCCCAGCCAAGTCGGATTCGACGATTGACCTCTTTCTCGAAGTTGGACTTACCTAACTGGACAGTTTGTCCTGGGTAAACGTACTCGTCCACAACTTCAAGAGTAGCGCCTCCGATCGTGATGAGAGTAGGTGTTACATGGGCATTCGACATGACCTTTGTCTTGTCCATGTTCATTTTAAGACCCACTCTTTCGGAAGCTTTACTGAGGTCATCGAGCATTGCACTGAGGTACTCCATGATCTCAGCCATGACGACTATATCATCGGCAAACCGAAGGTGAGGGATGTACTCGCCATTGATGTTAATGCCAGCCCGTTTCCAGTCCAGAACCTTGAAGACATCCTCTAGTGCAGCGGTGAACAGTTTCGAAGAGATAACATCTCCCTGTGTCACACCTCGCTGCAGAAGGATAGGTTTCGAAGTCCGGTCCTGGAGTCGGACTGACATAGTGGCGTTTTCATACAGACACTTCAGCACCTCGATGTACCAATAGTAGATCCGGCACCGTTGAAGAGACTGCAGTACAGCCCATGTCTCGACCGAATCGAAGGCTTTTTTGTAGTCCACAAACGCTAAACAGAGAGGCAGGTTATACTCTTCGGTCTTCTGTATAACCTGCCACAGCGTATGTATGTGGTCTACGAAGCTAAAGCCTTTACGGAATCCGGCTTGTTCAGGAGGCTGGAAGTCGTCAAACCTGCGCGCGAAACGATTCGTGATAACTCAATAATGGCTCAGAAGTAAGATGGGCCTATAATTCTTAAGAAGAGTATTATCACCCTTCTTAAAGAAAAGTACCACCACACCTCTGTTCCATGCCTGTGGCGTTTTACCCTCGACTATGACGGAATCTATGTGTGTGTGTATGGTATAGCATTCTGGAGGGCCTTAAGAACGGATTTTCCGCCGGCCCGCAAGAGTTCGGCCGTGATTTCGTCATCACCTGGCGCCTTGTTGTTTTTAAGCTGCTTAAGAGCCATCCTAATCTTGTACAAGCTAACGTCCGGGATATCTTCGGTGTAGTGTCGGGTCAATCTGGCTCTTGAGTCGTTTGCCGGATTCGTAACGGGGTTGCTTGTTGACGTGTTTATCTGTCCATAGAAAATCTCGATCTCTCAACAGCTTAGGCTTGGAGGAAACGATCCTGCCGTCATTGGTCTACAGTTTCGCAAGCTGACTCTGCCCAATAGACAGATCTCTTGAAAAGACCTTGGAGCCCTTGTTCCGCTCTATCGCGTCCTTTATGCGGTCCGTATTAAAACGGTGAAGGTCGCTTTTCAAGGACTTAGAGATCTGTCTATTGAGCTGTCGGTACTTTAGCGCGTCATTTGAAGACTGCAAGATCATTTCACGCCTTACCTCCATTAGCTGCAGAGTAGGATCAGAGAGTTTCTTTTTGCCATTAGTACGACGGGTCTTGAAGACGTTAGACCCGACCTTAAGGATAGTTTCCACGAACCCCCATCATTATTAATTACAAGACAAATTACATAAAATTTTCGATGCGTAAGCAAACATCGACTAGGACTACCTCGACATTATACGCCCATTATTGTGCTACTCCTACTGATAACCAATGCGAGTGTCCCAATATTAAAATGGCAAATACAACTAAATACCTTGGTATAATAATGGATGAAACACTTTCTTTCAAACAACATATAGGAGCTTTAAATAGTAGAATTCGCAAGTTGATTTTTGTTTTTAAAAAGTTATGCTATATTGCTGATCCAAAAATAGTTAGACAAGTTTACTTTGCTCTATGTCAATCGATATTAACCTACTGTATTAACACTTGGGGTGGTGCTGGTAAAACACTGTTACTAACCATCGAGAGAGCACAGAGGGCGATTCTCAAAGTGTCTACTTCCCGCCCTTTTCTCTTTCCTACTAACCTACTATACAAATCTTGTGAAGTATTAACAGTTCGACAGTTATTTATAATGGGCATTGTATTAAAACAACACACAGCTTTACCTTACAGTACAGAATATAGTAATAAAAGACGTAAAGATATAGTCTGTCCGCAAATTATAACTAAACATGCTTTTATATCCAAATTTTACCTGTTCCTCGGTCCTCTCCTCTATAATAGATTAAACTCGAAAGCAAACATTTATTCCCTGAACTACACAAATTGTAAGAGAACTCTCAATGATGTTCTCCAAAGTATGTCTTACGAAGAAACAGAGAATTTACTAACTGTGTTAAAATAAATATTCACCTACGTTAAGTATTTATCAAATTTAGAAACTAAGTGTTAATTAAGCTTCTCAATATTAATATAATTATTTGTCTATTGTCAACTTTTAATTATTTATTAACTTTTAAAGACTATTTTAGCTCTTCTTGCCTGAAACACAGGATTACCTAGTTCAGGCACGTTAATCTTAGGAATATAATTTACATCTAAGCAAAACTGTACATATTTTTAAGCCTTATAATTTTTGAATAAATATATTATATTATTATTATATTATTATAATCGTCCACGGAGCTCCCTAGGCATTTGAAACGATTCTGGAGTTCCAGCTGAAAGCTCTCGGGGTTTTGAACTTGGATCGATGCTGGACGGAGCGTAGACCTCATTAACCGACATCTTTCTAGCTTGATGTTGATATTCAATGTGCCTCTTACCATGCCGTGATCGCTTCCGGTTTTCACCGCGTTGATCACAGAGACATCATTGAATATTTGCTTCTTCGTCGACATAATGAAGTCAATCTCGTTTTTAGTGCAACTAAAAATCATCATCCAAACCATCAGGACTTTGCCAGGTCCACTTTCTGTTCTCACGTTTTCTGAAGAAGGAGTTCATCATGAAGAGGCCTGCCTTCTCCATAAAACTGGCCAGTAAGTGACCCCGGCGGTTCCGACGTCCAACTCCAAATTGCCCCACACTCAGCTCATCATCATCCCGTTTGCCCAGTTTTGCGTTGAAGTTCCCCATGACAACGGTGAAATGAGTTTTAGAGCCATGCATGGCTTTGGACATATCCTCATACATGGAATCCACCTCATCTTCGGGGTTAAGGTCGGGGCGTAGACCTGTATGACCTTCAGCGAATATCTTGCGGATATTCTGTGTACGCCACCCTGGTCGACACACTCTCGATCTTCACCACGTTGCTCACAAGGGACTTATGGACAATAACCCCGACACCACCTTGGGACTGCTGGTCGCCTTCCCGGAAATAGAGCAGGTTACCGGATTTGAGGATTATCGAGTCCTCCCCCTCTCTTCGGACCCATATAACCCTACTACCCCACCGTAACCTGCTCAATTCTTCCTCAAGTTCGGTAATCTGCTCGTCGGTCCGGAGTGTACGTGTGTTGTAAGTTGACAGGTGCAGTTTTCGTTTGTTGTGGTAGCCAGATCTCTTCCGGAGATTCTTAGCACCCCTTGCCTCATCGTAACCTTGGCCGCTACCGTAGCCAAGGGTAGGCGGGTACTAGGGGCCGTTTTGTAGGTCTGCTTGTCATTTTTGGGGGGTTTTGCCATAATCGCCACGCTAGGCAGGCGGGTTGGCGATCGCAGTATGGTGGTAAAATGCATGGAGAATGCTGCTGCCGATTCTCTAGTAAGTCCCGTCCCATTCGCCTTCTACGACACCCACTGGAAGGAATGAGATGGTGCTATTCTTTTACGCCCGGCAACACACGGGACAAAATACACATAAACAAAATACCTAAGTGTTGATTACTTTAGTTAAAAAATTGCCATTCAAAGAAGCCATTAAATTCGTATCATAAGTAATACTTGATCCAATTAGCGGGCCACATGATCCATGCAGTGTCCTCAAAGGCGCCAAATGTCAGTTAATCGCAATTCGTGCACAATTAATAGTATGGTAATACTCGTAATACGTGTCGATCGATTACACTGGCGGACATAATCCTGTGTACACCGGTAAACGGCGATTGTCGGTCGACAGACCTGTGACAGCTCGTTAACACGTAATTCCGAGGCAATAATCGACAGAACTAATATGTGGAATTAGCTACAGTGTCCACCTGATTGTGATCTTGACTGAGCTACTACAACATTTAGTGATGTGCTAAAGCTAATGACTGTATTATTCTGGTAGACTATCATTATCGAGGTGCTTTACTCAGCCATATTAGGTAAGATTTCGTCTAGACGGAATCTCTCTTTTCAAAAAGCTAGGCTATTTTGCAATTTAGAAATGTCTACTGTCTTATATATATCCTTCATTTTTACATACATTCCATTCGAAATGGTTATAAAACTCAAAGGTTACCTTGCATGACTCAAAAATCCTGCAATTCGATTAACTTTTAAAAATAAACAGAAAAATTATATTTATTTTCTAATAAAATATCGCGTGTAAATACATTCCAATCGAAATGGTTATAAAACTCAAAGGTTACCTTGCATGACTCAAAAATCCTGCAATTCGATTAACTTTTAAAAATAAACAGAAAAATTATGTTTCTTTTCTAATAAAATATCGCATGTAATTCACCTGAAACGCGACGAGCCATAAAAGAGTAGCACAGCACAAAAATTAATGAAATAAAAGCTACAGAGAAAAATGTAAATTTGCTTTAACGAAGCGACATTTATTTTTATTTGGTTGGTACCCGTTTTGTTTGACCGCAAGTGTACGTTTGACAACATTATTACTGCAACTTGCCACTGTAAAATGAGCTTTAAGAGGTTAGTGGCAATGGTGATATTAGCAGTTTATAGAAATCTGTTTGAAACTTCCATTGAAATGCGACAGGGTCGTCTTCAGGATGTTTTTGTATCTATTTGTGCAGTGTCTGTCTGGGTACCTACTTGTAAATTGATAGTATTCGTAGTACAGAGTCCACAAACCAAAGTCTTTGAAACAATGTTAAGTTCTTTAAGATTCTCTATACATTTGTTGTTGAGTCAACGAAGTCCTCGTGGTCAATTTGAGAAAGCTGATGTTTGTGGTTGCGGAGTTTGGTCGTATACCTACTGCATTTGTTTGGAATTCTAAAAACGTTGGAAAAGTGGAATACTGTATTCTTACCTAAAGCAATCATGACTAACTTGGGCAGCGTTTAACTTTCGGATAGGGAATGTTTCGACGTTTACATTTTTAAAGATGCGCTTCTACGCTGGTCGCTGCTGGCATGGGTGGGTTTACAAACATTTGACCAACCAAAAAAAAACCTTAAAATCATTCGTACAAATATTTAAATCCAGAAATTAGAGTCGGAGGGCGTTGTAAAAAATGACTCGGATATTATACTGTCAAAATTTTCTATCCAACGAGTAACAACCCAAAAAAATATTTTTAACACATTTTAATTCCTCAATTTGAAAGTTAGCTTAACAAAACCACTGAAAGCACAAAGTTCAAACTAAGTTAAGAGTTAATAATCCATCGCCTTCGGGTTAAGCCGACCTAATTTTAAAATATTCCGCAGTTAAAATTCGCCCGTAACTTTACAATATTTTTTGTTGAATTAACTTAAAAACTTTTGTAACAAGAGCCTCTGTTTATTTACAAAAATTGTCGACTTGACACTGAGAAGTAACAGTAATGGCTCGTAAATATTCATGAGGAGAGTTCAACGAGAGAGTCGAGTTACTGGCGCGAGTGCTATTAGGTGCGTAACATAATTGGGAGTACAGTTTTAATTCTGACCTTGATACTTGAAGGTTTGTTTGGAAGATAGAGTAGATGCTTTAAGAACGACCCGGTCGTTCTTAAAGCTCTCAGAAAACACATAAGCATGAAACGTTTCATAGTCATTAAGGATTTTTGTAGCTTTGTTAAATACCTAAAATAAACTAGATTTGATACTCTGAGAACAATAATTAGAATTTACTTTAATAATAATATTACGCTAATGGCAATTCGGGATTGGAAGACATAATTATCGTTTACTAAGAGTTGGTACTATGTTCTTACACCTGCCAAAGAAAAAGAAACTAATTTAAAATTAAAAACAGCCGTTTACATAAATTTTAAAAGCGATTTCAAAATGTATACATAATTTTACTTCCCTAATACAGAAAAAAACTCCCAATCCGAAAACAGAAGCTGAAATTAAAAAAGAAATATTGTATGGAAAAAGTTTCTTCTTCCCCATAAAGTGAGGAAAACAATTCTCTAAGTCCACACCATCTGTCGATACTACGTGAAAGTAAAATTACATTTAGAACATATTTCTTCAATATTTAAATTAATTTCTAAGCATTTTTATTACCTTATCTTCATATTTTCCACAACTTTTCCTTGTTTAGGTGGATTCAGTGTATTGAGACATTAGAAATGATGGAGTTATAGGTAAAACCAACTATTATGTGTAAAAAATGATAACCAATTTCATTTAGTCGATCGTGTACACTGCTTATAAAATAAGCACTACTAAGCTGCAATAATGTCAGGCAAACTACACAGATTAGAGAATAAAATACGCCCAAAAATCGATACTATTGAAACACCCTTATGGAAGTTTTATTATAGTTACCCTATTATTAATATTTCTTCTATGACTAACATCAATGTGCAAAATGCATTACTAATAATCCCGTCAACCCTCCGACTCAAATGTGGCGTATTATTATTTGTAAAGTAGGGTTCACACAATAGGTCACGACGAGCACGCGACCTTTCGATCGGCGGTTAACAGACCGATAAGCTATTACTGTTAATGTATGTACCTAGTACAAAATTAACTTGGTATATTTCATTTCGTAAATGTACTGCAAAATATCGTTACTGATAGTCAATTATGTAAAAGTCGTTCCACAAAGAAGTTTATTGATATATCTGGTAAATTCTTGTATAGAAAGACATAATGATATTTCTCGTGATCTATGATTCCTATGGCTTTGAGGTGAACGTAGCATTTGCACTTATTAACTTAAAGTCCTACCTGGCCATACATTACTCATTAGAGTTAGTCGATCAATTTGTCTGTATGATTGTGTTCTCAAAGAGAAACATTCATAACTGAGTACATTATGTAGTAGCCTCCAATTCTTTACTTACCTAACTAAGTGCCTACCTTATAGTTCCCAAGCTTTACTAAAATGTTTGTAGAAAAACAGTAGTGCAAGAATTTAAATACAGACATATATTTGTACTGGAAATAGTGTGTTCATTATAGTACGTTATTACCAGCAATGATACTTAATAGTCTTGTATCCCGATTTTATCTTGTTATGTATTAATAATTCTCTATCCCAATTTTATCTTGTTACTTATTAATCATTTTGTAGCCCAATTTTATCCCACTTTTATCTAATTTTATGTAATGTTATCTAATTGTTCCTACTTTTATCTTATTTTGACAAATTTTGTTCAATCGTTTAAGTTCTTTTATTTTGTCTAGTTTGATTTGTAAATTTAACCCTATTCTATGTTTGTATGTGTAATAAATAGTATTCATTTGTGTTGACCGATAACTTGTATGTGTGATGCAAACTGTTAAAATAAGTTGGTTATTAATAAATTAATAAACTTATTAAATGAGCAAATGGTACAAAACGACGACACACAAACTTCACTGAAGCACGCCGGTGTACTCAAACTGACACGTCACCGTCTGTCTGCTCTTGGCCTACTTTGGTGTAGTTAGTTCATTCATTAGCACATTTCTGTAATTACGGGAGTACTGGCGACTGCGGGTACGTAACGTATGTACTTATGTAGGTACATAACCAATATTCTCAATAATTCTACTGTTCGGAGTTCCCAATGTTATGTATTACTGCAGCCTGCCTTGTTTGTCTAGTAGTTGTAAGCGCTACGGCTGATTATGAGCTCTTAGGTTCGATTCCCAGGTCGGGCAAAGTATTATTGAGTTTTTCTATTTGGAATTTCTTAATGGAAGCCCGGAGTCTAGATTTGTGCCCGTTTGTTGGCAATAGGCTCGCTCCCTAATACATGGGACTTAAATTTAACCGGCTAAATGTGGGTGTACTGTAGTTACACCTCTGCCCAACCCTTCCGGGAAATGAGGAGTGATATTATGTTATGCTACTGGAGCCTCAGTTTTAATTTAGGTTTATTTTTAGTATGCATGTAATGTAATAATACGAGCTTAGTATAAAGCTCAGGCATTTAAGAACGGTCAAAGCTAAACTCAGTTTTATTTTGTCAAAACTACGTTTATTTAACCAAAATTTTTGAGTGGGTAATTTTATCGAAGTTTTTACCTGACTGCGCCAGAAAGAGGGTTATGTTTTTCGTGTGTATGTATGTATGTTTGTATATTTCTTTGGCACGCTCTGTATCCTAAACGGCTTGATCAATTTCCGCTTGAAAGGTGCCGTTAGCTTCGTCAAAAAAAATATGGCCAATTTTTGGTAAGTGTCATATTTTCTTCATTTATTTTCTCTTTACCTACCTGAGTGGGGTTTCAAAATAAAGGGTTTCATAATTATGTCTCATTAACGTCAAAAATAATAATTTTAACTAAAAACTGTGTTTTTTTTTTACAAGATCAAATACCCGATTGCCTAAAAAGTGAACTTTAATTAAATAAGATTGAAACATGAAACTTGTTGTAAAAGGATGACTATTGGACTGAATACTATAAGCAATCTCATGCAGTCGGAGACATATTCTTAAGTTTTACAATTGAGACCTTTATTGCCATCCATCCATCTTTTTAAATTAAAGTTCTTTTTTTAGGAAGTCGGGTTTTTTGATTTGGTAAATATATTTTTTGACGTTGGTTGTCTCTGCCACAGCCTTGTTCATCACTCACTATTATTAAGGATCACATGGGGCCGCCAGTGAGCCTCTATGGCACTGCACCAATAACTCTAATTCTAATTGTAAAATACTCCCTCAATAAAACTGGTTCACATTTTACCCAGATACTTCAACCGTGCCATTACACGTTGTACTAGGAACACCAACCCTCCACATAACACACAAACTACACAATAACGACACTACGGCATGGTACCTTTACGTCCTATGTGACGTGTACGGTACTTTTAGTACCAGTTAGTCACCGCCCTTCATTACAGGCGGCATGACCCCGGAATATGTTCTTGTAATATCCGGGGTACCTTGTTTAAAGGTTTTTTGTAGAAAGAGTTAATAGTTGCATTTGTAAGGGTTAGACGTGTTTATTAAAGTTATTGTTGGCTAAAATAATACAGTGGAAAGTAAATTATACGCTGCTACTTTTGGTATATAAATGAGCCAAATCTAGCGACTTTCGTATCTTGCATCGTATTCTGGAAAATATGATTTCTCTTCCTCGTCGTTTCCTCAATGCTGATGATCGCTACCACATACGACGAGTCCCCAAGTTATGCGATCTTTTGCAGTGTGGACCGCTCGGTAGATGCTGCCTCCAATTCTCCGCTGCCTCTTGATCGTATTTGACCATCTTGCTGGTTCTCTGTCTTGAGCGCGTTTTCCTTCGTTGGAAAATATGACGCATGATAAAAAAGTCGCTAGATTGTTGAAATGTCAGGGATAAATTATTATATCTCAAGCAAATTGTTCATGTTAATACATTTAAAATTACACATCTGATCTGATTACCTTTCTTTATTTTAGGTACCAGAAATAGATCCCGAGGACCTACTTACATCCGCTGCGGACATAAAAACCATATGTCTCTGTATTACGGGAGGACACTGGCTCCTGCAACACAGTTATATAACTAGCGCAGGAGCCAGATAAATCTACAACTTGGTGTACGTTCTTGGTTGTCAATAAATACATTTTGTATATATAATATATTTATCTTTCTCAAAAAAATATTCTACAAAAACACAAATTCCTAGCAAGCCTGATGTTTCCAAGTCTGAATGCTGGTTAATAATAATGTCTGTAACGTACCTCCATTAGGGCGCTTCCATTCTGTCGGGCCGTCTGTCTGCTACCGTACAATCTAATTGGCGAGCACTAGCAGTAGAGCAGCCCTAGATTAGTTACCTGATTACATCGCGTTTGATTGTTGTGCTAATGAAAAGAGCGGGTGGTACTTCTGGTAATAGCAGGGTAAGATAGATAGATAAATCTTTTACTTGGTGCATACAGAATACATAGTACAACTTACAAAGCACGATGAGATAAAAACTAACATGAAAAGAACAAGGTGCCAATATTATGCTAAAACCAAAAAAGAAGAAAGGATGACAAAAGTATAGTGATGACACTTTAGGCTATAACACAATTTGATATTCAAATGAAAAAAACGTGTGATGGAGTACAAAAGTGCGGTGTACGTCTCAAAGTTGCACCAAATGGGAGTCCAGCTCAGCACGTGTCAGGCAAATATACCTGACGCTGATATTCTGCTGAATTCCTGCAGTGATCTACGGACATCAAGCAGATGAGATTCATCATCATCATCATCTGCCTGGCCTTTTCCCAACTATGTTGGGGTCGGCTTCCAGTCTAACCGGATGCAGCTGAATACCAGTATTTTACATGGAGCGGCTGCCTATCTGACCTCCAAAACCCAGTTAATGAGATTAATACGAGAATAATTATTATTGGTGTTGTGAAAAGTCGAGTGTGCCGAGTAAAATTATGTAAGTACCTAAGTACCCGCAATGTTTAAGTAATGTATTCTACAGTACAGTTTAGCATTTGTAAGCGTTCTTGTTCGATGATGAGGAACCTGGTTAGTAGATCACTTAGGTATAGTTTCATTTATGTTTACCCGTCTACCTTCAAAGCAAGAGTGAACAGTCATATTCTAGGCACGCTCGTTCCATGGTAGACCTTATTCATCGCTTTTCATTAGGCGTGAACGAGCGCAGGCCCATTCAGCTATGAAAAAATAAATCAAAATGTATTATCAAGAAAAATAATAAGGAAATTGCCCTGTTATAGAAAATTCTTAAAACTGTCAAAGAATGACAGCTGTTGTGATTATTACACGGGCTATTTTTTTTTTTTTTTGGGTGGGATTTCATCAAATAACTTCTCCCGCTCTGGGTGGAGCAGGAGGGCGTGTCAGACTTTTACTGACTAAAACCCACCCGTGTTCCTTCAGTAGCCCGTATGCCAGGGGCTGTGGTGTCTTCACGGGCTATTTAAGTTGGTAATCAATTTGCTTAACAATTCATTACCCTGACATATGGCAAGAAAGACATTTGTTTGAGAAGTTAGTCTCAGTTCAAAAACGAAACTGAACGTTGAGGCAGATTTTTTAATTGGAGCTATGAAACGAATTAACGCTATATAATAATATGAAATACAAAATCATTAAAAGTACTAAATACTGATGACACAGAAACAAACTGTTACCCAGTATTAAATTGCGACAGAGTCCGTAGAGATAACCTACGTTAGCATAGCTTTGAAAGCCAGTCGAAACTCGGCTAACTCGATAACACAAAGTGAGGACACGGAACCGAACTACAAACGGTATCTGCTTTACTATTTATATCTTATTAAATACCCACGAAAACTAATTAGCCAACATAATTTACGAGCCAAAACTCGTCCTGTCATGTTGTAACTGGACGTTTAAGGGCCGTCTATTACGGCTATTACGGAGCTTCTCCCAAAGGAGTAAAGCTCCAGATCGCCGCCGGCCCGGATCCGGCCGGATTAAGCCGGATTGGAGCGGATCGCGCCGGTCTCGGGCCGGACCGGTTCGCCGTAAATCTGTCGCTCTACGTTTATTACACGGATTTTATTAAGATCTTCTTTGCGTTGCTCCAACGTTTATTATTAGATAAAATATAATTTATAATAATAATATTGGAGCATGTTTCGGTTTTTTCAGCGATAAAAAGGGTTTGGTTAAATATAGCGGTCGTAATATTGGGTTATTGATAGTGTATGCCATGTCTTTTATTATCTCATTACAAGGTGAAGTTCACACTTATTTATTTGGACTTATACGGACTTAATTTTATGAAGACTGTCTTGTGTGTACGTCGCGTTCTCATAAAACACACGACTTTTATTTGAGAGTCGAGGAAATTCCACCAGACGGGCTTTGAATATCGAAGTTCTAGCACACAAGGAGATAGTGTAAAAAGACGAATAAGTTCAATCAATTTACTCATTAATAAACGCAAGGGAATATGGTGTTTAAATAAAAGTACTATCCTAAAGTATCTCTTATAATATTCAAGATCATAAAACAAAGTTTAAAACAAAATAAATCCATAGTACAGTTCATAATATTTAACGCGCCAGCTCTCAAGAATACTAATCACCCTTAGGATATATTCTTACACTAATTAATTTTTTCTCTAATAACAAAAAATGATCATAAAACTTTGGATAATTAAAACTGAAAAAACGTTACAAAATAATTTTCACGAGCGCTTGTGTTAGGTGAGAGGAGATAGCTTCTCTACGATGGATCATCGCATTTTTAGAGATCGTTATTATTAAGAACCATAACTGGTAACTTGCCTCAGTTTTGCACACACATCATCAATGTAGTAGATATTTGATGAATACGTTCCTCAAATTTTTGATGCTGTTTTTACGAAGACTGTTCAAAAAGTATGTGTTTCTTACGATAGTCAAAGTCAAACCATTTATTTCAAATAAACTATGTACAATTTTGAATAGTTAAGTATATAAATTAGTATATTCGAGGTCCCGAAAGAAGTACGTCAAGGTAGCGCTGTGGTAGAATAGTCCAGCCAGATAGAACGTTTGTGGATAGGGGAGTTAATCCTCTCATACTAAAGAGGCAATCACAGTCTTGTCTAAGGGAGACAGGTAGAACTTCTGTTTTGAAAGTCCTAGCAGGCATAGCAGTTTCAGTTTATGGACTACCTCTTAGTTTCGGAAACCCTATCTAATTTAATATCTTGCCAATTCCTATGTCAAGTGATTTGACTTGCTATTGATATGTTTTCCAACCAATCACAACTATTTAGAGACTTGATTGACCATTTAGGACCCTGATGTCAGAAAGTTTGTGTTACAGAATTTAATCATCATCATCATCATATCAGCCGAAAGACGTTCACTGCTAGACGTAGGCCTCCCCCAGGCTCCTCCACTTCGACCGGTCTTGTGCTTCCCACATCTAGCGGATACCCCAATTATTAGAATTTATTCAAATGTTAATATTAGGTCTTTACCTATGAAATTGCCGTTCTGCAGTACTGGCCATTTCAAATCAAAATAATTTTTGTTTGGCTAAGAATTCTAATTTCAAATTAATTTTATTTTAAAAACATGGATTTTTATTTCTAAAAGTAGTCATTTCTTTATTGATTAGTGTTACATTTTCATCGCATTTCAATCTTTTTCGTCATCATGGATACGTTAAAAATTCGAGTAATTATGGAATATGAGTACCGTCGTGGCAGCAACGCGGCACAAGCGGCACGCAACATCAACGACGTTTACGGAGCTAACACTACAAACCAACGCACCACCTGTTATTGGTTTGCTCGCTTCCGTTCTGGAAATTTCGACCTGAAAAATGAACCTCGCGGTCGTCCGAAGACTTTGGTCGACAATGACGAATTAAAGGCGATTGTGGAAGCTGATGATACACAATCTACGGCTGAATTAGCAGCAGCTTTCGACGTTAGCGTCAAAACAATATTGGTCCATTTGCGTCAAATTGGCAAGGTAAAAAAGCTTGACAAATGGGTGCCCCACGAACTCAATGATCGCCAGCGCGAAGTACGCGTCGAGACGTGCCTTGCACTGCTCAACAGACACACAAATGAAGGAATTTTGAACCGCATTGTTACCTGCGATGAAAAATGGATTCTGTTTGATAACCGTAAGCGCTCAGCAAGTTGGTTGGATCCTGGTTCAGCACCTAAACAATGCCCTAAACGAAAACTTACCCCTAGAAAAGTGATGGTCACTGTTTGGTGGTCTAGCGCCGGTGTGATTCATCACAGCTTCTTACCAAACGGGGTGAGCATTACTGCAGATGTGTACTGTGAAGAACTGAACACAATGATGGAGAAGCTGGCGCATCTCCAACCAGCATTGGTCAATCGCTCGTCTCCGCTGCTCCTGCACGACAACGCGCGACCTCATACTGCACAGCAGACGGTCTCCAAGTTGCAAGAACTGGGGTTGGAAGCTCTCCGTCATCCGCCCTACTCACCAGACCTTGCGCCTACAGACTACTACTTTTTCCAGAATTTGGATAACTTCTTGGCGGGAAAAAAATTCAATACCCGAGAGGCAGTACAAAATGCCTTTGAAGAATTTGTTGCCTCCCGTCCAGCTGATTTCTTTAAGAAGGGCATCAATAAACTGCCACTGCGATGGCAAAGATGCATTGATTGCATGGGTGATTACTTCGATTAATACAAATAAAAAATTCATGAAAAAAATTCGTTTAAATTTTTTCATACAAAACGGCAATTTCATAGGTAAAGACCTATTAATACCAAGTCTCTAACCACCCTTGCTACTCGGATTAATAAACATCAAAGAAGCTATCGCTGCTACCATAACGAAGCTGAAATAACGAAAATAAGACGTCCCATTAGTCGGTCCAGATGTTGAGAATAGTCCCAAATACTCTCAAATCTAGGTTTACGACTGAGCCTGATTTCAGTACTTAATGGGTTTTATTGTGAGGCCTAAAACGTTTCTGTATAAGCAGTCCCTTTGCGAAAGTTTAATTTTCTAGACCTTTTGTTTCTTGAAGGAGTAGATTTAACTTTAGACATAGAGATCTCTGAGTAAGTTTGTCATTAATGGGATGAGAAAATGAAATGCAAACAGATTAGTGCTGAAATGTTAAATTACGCACGTATATGAAAAGAATTTCGACACATTTAACAGTAACTGATTTAAACGATTTTGGAAAGCATAACATTTACTTAAATAAATAATAACATTATGTTTCTCTCTGCTTTTTTACCATGTCATCATCAATATGCTAAATGAAGTTTGAACTGAACCAAAATCTAGATAGTTCACTCCTTTCACTTCCATACGGAACTCGATGAAACGTCCTCGTCGCACTTCACTACATTTTTTTACCGAAGGGTGGCGCGAGGGTGGTTCCACGATAAATCGCGGCGATCCTCAACAAACAATGTTTTTGAACGATATTAATGGCTTCACCCGAGGGATGCTACTATCATCTGCTGTCATTCTTTCTTTTGACGCTACACAAATAATTTGCCAAGTTTTTTTCAAGAGCTCTCCTTACGATATAATTACTGGAGTCTCCGTTGTCGGTTTATTCTGCGCAGGATTATTTGTTTTGTTTAGATTTTTCGGAGAGGGTAACGGTATTAGGGTAATTGGCATGAGTAGCGGTTTCGTAGTCATTTATTTTTAAATTAATTATCTTAAGTATCTCGAGATTAGCTTGGAGTTTGTAGCTTGAAATTCATTAGTCATTGAATAAGTACACACATGCCATGATGATGTGGGTGTACTAATATAGGTACACCTCTGCCTAATCCTTCAGGAAAACGAAGCGTGATATTATGTTAGGTTATGAATAAGTACCTCCTAAAGATACCTAAACACGAAATGAAACAGAAGTTGAAAGTGGACAGAATAATTAAATTCAGAGGTGACCTTTTATTAAGGAACTAGGCAAACTCTTGAAGACAGGTAATCATTATTTAAAGTTGAAGATCATTTGAATATACATAAAATGAGCACTAGGAAGAGCTAAAGTAATATCAAATTAATATTTGAAATGATCTTTTATCAACGAAGATACATTTAGTAATAAACTGAATCATGTCATACTCATGTAAACCAAAAATACAAAGAGAAAAGATGTGGTTTTTTGTATGTTTGTTACGCTTTTACGTTAAAACTGCTGAACGGATTTGGATGAAATTTGGCACATGCGTAGGCCATGACCTGGATTAGGATGTAGATATACTTTTTATTCCGATATTCCCACGGGATCGTAAGTTATGCGCAAACTGCGGGGCGCTGCTAAGAAATTATAAACGTGTGTAATATTTTAAGAAGAATGATAAATGGCCCATTACAGTCTAGTGCCTGAAAATGGAGAAAAAAACTGTATCGCGAAGCACCAGGGTACCTGTATTCTTTCCCTACTTACCAAATATTAGGTCTTTACCTATGAAATTGCCGTTCTGCAGTACTGGCCATTTCAAATCAAAATAATTTTTGTTTGGCTAAGAATTCTAATTTCAAATTAATTTTATTTTAAAAACATGGATTTTTTTTTCTAAAAGTAGTCATTTCTTTATTGATTAGTGTTACATTTTCATCGCATTTCAATCTTTTTCGTCATCATGGATACGTTAAAAATTCGAGTAATTATGGAATATGAGTACCGTCGTGGCAGCAACGCGGTACAAGCGGCACGCAACATCAACGACGTTTACGGAGCTAACACTACAAACCAACGCACCACCTGTTATTGGTTTGCTCGCTTCCGTTCTGGAAATTTCGACCTGAAAAATGAACCTCGCGGTCGTCCGAAGACTTTGGTCGACAATGACGAATTAAAGGCGATTGTGGAAGCTGATGATACACAATCTACGGCTGAATTAGCAGCAGCTTTCGACGTTAGCGTCAAAACAATATTGGTCCATTTGCGTCAAATTGGCAAGATAAAAAAGCTTGACAAATGGGTGCCCCACGAACTCAATGATCGCCAGCGCGAAGTACGCGTCGAGACGTGCCTTGCACTGCTCAACAGACACACAAATGAAGGAATTTTGAACCGCATTGTTACCTGCGATGAAAAATGGATTCTGTTTGATAACCGTAAGCGCTCAGCAAGTTGGTTGGATCCTGGTTCAGCACCTAAACAATGCCCTAAACGAAAACTTACCCCTAGAAAAGTGATGGTCACTGTTTGGTGGTCTAGCGCCGGTGTGATTCATCACAGCTTCTTACCAAACGGGGTGAGCATTACTGCAGATGTGTACTGTGAAGAACTGAACACAATGATGGAGAAGCTGGCGCATCTCCAACCAGCATTGGTCAATCGCTCGTCTCCGCTGCTCCTGCACGACAACGCGCGACCTCATACTGCACAGCAGACGGTCTCCAAGTTGCAAGAACTGGGGTTGGAAGCTCTCCGTCATCCGCCCTACTCACCAGACCTTGCGCCTACAGACTACTACTTTTTCCAGAATTTGGATAACTTCTTGGCGGGAAAAAAATTTAATACCCGAGAGGCAGTACAAAATGCCTTTGAAGAATTTGTTGCCTCCCGTCCAGCTGATTTCTTTAAGAAGGGCATCAATAAACTGCCACTGCGATGGCAAAGATGCATTGATTGCATGGGTGATTACTTCGATTAATACAAATAAAAAATTCATGAAAAAAATTCGTTTAAATTTTTTCATACAAAACGGCAATTTCATAGGTAAAGACCTATTATATCACCAGCTTCGAACAACAAAAGAATACATGTGACAAATTATGTGTAATGTCATAAAAATGGCGGTAAGTGGCGCCACCTCTCTGCTGCTGGTGAAATACGAGCGAAACGTGTGGGTCTCTTGAACGTTGTTGTGTGTCGGGCATTTGCCACAATAACTGACACTTAGCGATACAACGCTTTTGCTTAAGATCAATCGGTTTGTAGTGAAATGTTTATGCCATCAAAAACATTAATTGTAAAAAAAAAAACTAGTCTCGCAACTCAGTTCTTTTATCGTAAAAAGTTGTGAGATCCATATAATACCAAGTCGGTCAATTTAATCAGTTCCTACTTAAAGATCCTTCTGTCTTAAGTTATTACGTAATTAGCTAACCTAACAACATCTTATAGTGACCATATAAATATCAATATTAAAATTATTTTATTTTTAAATAAATAAATTGACTTGGCAATCGCACTAAACAATCTAATTTAATATAATATGTATTACTTGTGAGATACACTGTGTTTTTAATAAAAAAAAAGATACATTGTGTTTTCATGCGATGGCCAAGTCAATTTAAAAAACTGGACCGAAATTGCAAAATATTTTAGTTTTTCCTTGATTTATACATACTGATGATCGGTCAGTCAGTGAGTGAGTGACAAATTAACAAACTTTGTCTAGTGATAATTCTTAAACTACTGGTTCAAATTAAAATATAAAAAAATATACCGAGTTTACACAATGCCTGTTTGGTTACTAAAAAATCAGGCTTCCAATTTTATCTACAACGAATTTATAAGGGGTCTAAAATGGCCTGAACTACTTCGAGAAAAGGATGGTACGGCCTTGCCGCTTGTTGTTGCTCGACTTGGCGGGGGCACTGCCGTGCCCCCAGATTGAAGATAAAAATCATCGTCTATTACGAGTAACTATCTATATTATTAGATGTAACATCTATATTGTGATCTTAGTTCACTACCACGAAAACATCAATAGGTATTAAAACTTCAAAAGAAATGAGACAGATATTGGAACTGCTTCATTTTTAAAGGTTTGTCACATTGCTGATTTCGTAACAATGGAATGAATAGCGAGAAATGATAAAATGCTGACAACTCATAATTACTCACTACCAAATCAGCGAAGAAAATTGAACCATCCAAAATTAATTGAGAACTTTAGTTGACACCGTCATGATTAACTTAAACTTAATGACACAAAGAGCTTAGCCCGACAAGCATTATGCCTAATTTAAGGTCCTTTACGCTATAAAAAAGAAAATAGAACTGGCAGTGATTCATTAAGCGCGTTTTAGAAATGAGCCTACGATAGCTCCTTGGGGAAGCATTCCGCGTCCATTTAGTCTTGATGACGCGGCGCGACTACATACCTAATAAGGAATGCTATTTTTAAAATAGCTAATTCGCTGGTTAGGTGTCACAGTATGACACTTGTATTAGGAAGAATAATGTTGATTTTGCGTAGAATGAAGTTTAAGTCTGTTGTGAATGTATGAGTAAAAGCTATTGTAAAATCTTAAAACGTATCACATCAAACCTTTTCCAAAACGATTTATTCGGCTCAACGAAAACAAACATAAGTAAATGCATTACAAAAGTGATGCCGTTGACAATAGCCTGTGTTTACGGTTAGCTCGTCAAAGGGCCGCGAAGGGCGAGACATAAATATCTTGTAAACAACGCCATCCAATAATATGGCTGTAGGAACAGGGTGACGGGAGAAGAATTTGGAAATGTCCTTTGATTATATTTTTTGTTAGAATAAAATGTCTGCATTTGAATTTGGAACTCTTATACCTTAGTTAAGAGCCTGGAAATTCAAAAGAGTATTAAAGCATAAGCGCTTTTATACTCTTACCCAGGTACAATTTTTTTTGCCGTCTTAAGATCTATATTTGAATAATAGTCCTAGGGTAGGTAGGTTTTTAATCTTTATCAGTTTATTCACTTGCATGAATGATTTAATTTGCAAAGTACGTCCAATATAATGTTATTTGTTACAAGACATGCAATGAAGATGACGAATTTATTTAGGTACTGTTACTATTTTATTCTAGTATGTTTTACCAACCACGTAAAAGTTTCATTGAATGAAAAGTTAAGCTAAATCCGAAAACATTGATGGAAAAGTATTGAATGCAGTTCCATCCAGTTCTCTGCACTATGTTTTCATATTTTTTAAATATTCAAACTTTTCCTCGACGAATAGAATTCAGACCGTTATTGAGCTATACAGTGATTTAGTTTTGATTTGGCCTTCGTTTATTTGGATGTCAGACACGTTCAAAAAATTATGTATTTAACTTGTCAGCAATTTTGTTCCTCGCGTTTTAGCTTTTCAGTGTTGATTTAATCCATGTTGCTGTACGGTCGGCCGCACGTCACAAAACAAAACCAGTATAAGTCGGCCTTTTAATCTATTAACTCTCTATACCATGCTAGGCCAGCTTAAGGTCAAAGTATTACCACTATCGGCCTAATGTAGTATCTGTGTCTTCAGATTTTTAAAAAGAGTAATGTTTGTCTAATTGTACAAAAATTTGCATAAAACTATAATGTAATATAGCCATATATCAACAAATTTACAAAAATCTGTAGCAAGAATATCCCTCAAGTAATGGCTCAGCTTATGGCTACACTAGAGGAAGGCACCGTATCTTAATTGGCGCTCAGCTGTGCGGCCGAGGTGCAGCCACTCACAATAAAACGCTTCGGTTTAGACACATCCGTAGATTTGTTGTTATGTGCAAAGTAACAACCAATTTTTATGCCTCCTCTTTATAAAATGGGCGCCGTTACAATAAATTCTTGACATGTAATAGAAAGACATCAGTCTGCAACAATTAAAGAAATTTCAGCTTAAAAGTCGTGCTGCATTAGTAAAAAAAATGTTCGTAATCAACAAACTAGAATTTACATTGGCATTCATTCATTCAAAGAATTTGGTACCAGATTGTAATTGTATGTTGATATTGTTGTATTGATATTGTCTAGTAAACAAGACAACTTTGACCAAACCCTATAGTTTGAAATTACGCTAACTTTACAAGTTTTGCAAACTGTAGTCACAGTCATTATAATTGCTCATTCCACTACCATTTCAAACTGTTCGTAGTACGCAAACGTGGAGAAACAAACAGATCAGTCATTTTCGTCCCTAATCGTGATCGTGGAGCCCTTAATTTAAAACAAATACTCGTCTAATTTGTATTATCCGTGTCGGTTTAAATAGTTTGTGCCCAGTGACGCGTTCAGTGTATCTAGTAGCGTTCAGTGTATCTGCCGAGTGTCTGTCTGTCTGTATAAATGTGCATGTAAATGTGTGCTTTGTTCCCCCCCGAGTGGGTTCCCGCATTGTCGTTGCGGGGGGGCTCAGTAACCGTGGATTCCAGCCACGGTGAAGCCAAGAGGAACCCAACGGTGGGGCCGCTCGTCAGGGCTTTTGCCTTCAAGCCATTGACGTAGCGGCCAAAAAGTAGGTTGCGGTGAGGTGCACCGCAACTGAGGTGGGCCGCGATGTCGAATGATGATGTCGCGGCTGAGGGTTACGGGCTGCGGTAGAGGAGGAGTGCTGGTGCTTCTGAGCAGCGCTCTTCCCTTCCGTGGCTTGGACGGGGCCGCCACCGTTTGATGGCGGACGCGGGCCGCAGGGGAAGAGGAGTGTCGGTATAGCGTCAGCCGCTCTCCCTAACCCCTGCGGCCGAAAAGTGGTAGACGGGACGGCGCGTTGTGTTCCACACGCGCGCCGTCAAAGATGTCAGCAACCACTGGTGGGGTCCACAAGGGCCGATGCCTGCCAGGGGTGCGGGTTTGTTCGAAAGAGGTACCACGGCCCCTGGCATACGGGCTACTGAGGGAACACGGCTGGGTTTTAGTCAGTAAAAGTCTGACACGCCCTCCTGCTCGAATCAGCAGGAGAAGTCATTTGATGATTTCCCACACAAAAAAAAAAAAATGTGTGCTTTGTCACTAGTATGTACTGTTGAACTTGGTTCTAAAAACTGCCGATAAGTATGAAAATTCACCAATGTATTTGGAAAAATCTCCCTGGTTTTTTTTAGGATTTGAATTAGTGACAAGATTTAAACGTACAGTATCTGGAGAGGTACCTGCCTTCTCTCTAATGAAATAGAACATAATTTCATGGGCCATTAAAGATAAAATTATTTTTTCTTTCGTTCTTTCTTTCTAATTCTAACCTACACAATGTTAGCCTATACTTATTATTATTATAAAGTAGCTTTTGCCAGCGGCTTCATTCGCATTAACCAATTTACATTAAACCTTAACAAATTATACACTTAAACCTTCCTTATGAATCACTCTGTCTATTGTTGAAAGCCACATGAAAATTCGTTTAGTAGTTTTTGAGATTATCGCGAATAGATCAACAGACAGACAGAGGCGACGGAGGATTTTGTTCAAAATCAAAATCAAAATATTTTATTTCATATAAACCTGCTTGGGCACTTATGAAATGTCAGAAGCTAGGTGCACGGTTCCAAATTGTTGTATCCTATGGAGAAGAGCCGGCAAGAAACTCCACGGTTACTCCTTAAAAAATTATTGGCTTTAACAATGTTTCCAAATTACAGAGATAAAATGTATGGAAGGACAGTGCAGGCCTGTCAATAAGTTGTTTTATAATAACGTATATGTAGTGATCTAATCCAACCTTCGTTAGCTTTCTATCATAAGTTTATTGTAGCGTGTGTTCAAATAGTAAGCACCCAGTGACGCGTGCAGTGCATTTCAGCTCAGTCTCTACCTGTCTGTTTGTCTATATGTCTACATGTTTGATTGTATGTAGGTATGTTTGTCAGCTTGAGCAATCAGGTGTGTTAATCTCTCTTCATTGTCTACGTTTGTGTTTGATTTGCTAAAGAGCGGTCGGTTTTGTGTGGAAGCATATAACGGTCTAACTTAGAAATTAAATAATGTTATGTATCCGTAAAAAATTTTAATTAGACTTACTTACTATGTCGATGATAGTTCAGTATACAATCGAAGTATGGCCGTAACATATTTGGGGGATTTTCAAAATTTCTGTACATTTTGTTGTACGAAAACGTCTACGAGAATATTATCCAAGAAAAATGCATTGAAGTGATCAAATTTATATTATTATCCTTGAGCAACCTTTTTCCCGGATGGGTTTCAATATTTCAGATCATAATAAATAGGTAATAAAAAGAAGATGTTTACTTCTTCAGTCTTATAATATTTTCATAAAGCAATCTCGTGTCTCCAAGCACAAGCGCGTAACAAAAAAAAAAAAAAACAAATAACTCACATATTGACATGTTCTAGTTGTACAATATTTTTATGATTCTAATTATGATGTAAATGATATTAAATATAAATAAATAATCATCCCCTATTTAACTCCTTTAGAGGTTGAATTTCGAAAAATTCTTCCACAATCCTTGTCTGCATTATAAAGGGAACCTCTATGCAAAATTTCAGTTTTCTAGGTCCAAGGGTCTGGGCTGAGCGTTGATGAGTCAGTCAGTCAGTCAGTCAGGACTTTCTTTTTATTTACATAGATATATGAATAAAATTCGATTTCGTTGTTTTTATTATCTTCGGTGAAATAGCCCTAATATTTCCTTTTTGTATTTTTTGTGACACTGTTAATTTTCATAACGGTATTCGTTTTCGTTTCATTTTTGTAACTATACAATGTATTTGAAAATCATCCATTTTCTGATAGTTTGCTGTGCTGACCGTAATTCATTAATTCAATTCATTCATTTGCTAATGACCAGTTAACATACAGTCAACGAAGTTAAAATGTCCAGGAAAGCATTTAAAACATTTTGTATAAAATGTCCACTTTGTAGAACATTTAGATAACGCGTGGGACGGAAAAAAGTAAATTAAAAAGATAACTCGTGCGCCGCCCGCCCAGCCGGCAGTGAAAGGGCTTGCCGCCGCCCTATTATTTTAGCCAGGGTTTACCGTAATTTTTAGTATGGAAACCGGAACTGCGTGGGTTAAGTCATGCAGTAGGTAGGTTCGTAGGTTCTGCTTAACGATTCTCATGGTTGATACAAACACAGATGTTTAACCATTTTAAAATGAAAAATAAGAATAACTTTAATTGCGTTTTGTATCAGCATTAACTGCGGTGTATGACTAGGTCTACTACTCGTACTAATAACAGGCAGTTGCTGATCACTCCGCGTAGCATAATTGTTAATATGCGGTTAATACGAAGACCTACCTTAAGGTAGCTACTTCACATGTAGGTCCTTATTTGAATAATTAAACTTGTTTTAAGTAAAAGTGCACTGTACTCTTATCATCGACTATTTACAGCCGCCTGCTCTTTTGCATATTAAACCGCTGCCTCCCAGCGCTCCGCTCGCGCCTCTCACAGTTTCGGAGCTCATTTGCTGTTAATTGATGGCTGCGAATCTGATTCCTCCACAATTTATAAGTGACAGGTGTTCATATCGTCATGTAAGCCTTTTAAATATGTTGGGAAAAAAATATAAAAAGTACAGTACCAGGTCGAATTCCGAATTTAAATCAGATCATATTATATTTATAACCTCGAATTGCATGTAATTAAAATAAAATTCGATAGAATACGTAGTTGTTCTAAATTGTAAACGATCGTAGGTCAGATATTGTAGTAAGCAACACTCCAGAAGCGTCCAGACTAAATTAATCGCCATCTCAGAATATTGAAAATAACACCTAACGTACCTGGTTCATTGCAATACATTAATAAATTATGTGTTGTAAGTATTAGTGAAGGCATATTTAAGGAGTTAAAAGAAAAATACACACATTCATTATCTACAAAACATTCTTCAAACCAAGCAACAAGCCAGCCTATCTTCAAACCCACACACATCGTCTTACAACGAAGTATGCCTTAACGACGACTTAATATTCTTCAGCTGTCCCTACAGCGATCTCCCTTATCTGAGGGATGCTGGTATTAATTAATTTTAGAAGAACAGCCTCTTACTTCGCCGATCTTATCTCTGAGAGGGTACGTAAAACAGTAGGAGCAATGTTGTGACGTAGTATGATTATGTAGGTGAATTTGTTCTCGAGACAGCTAATATTGTGTTCCTTACTCGAATTTGTTCTTAATTTTTGAAGTGAATTTTTTTTTAGGCTCGTTGGGCACTTTTTGGGTGAACAAAAATCTTGGAACTCGCGTCATCGTCACTGAGCGCTTTCCATAAGCTATATGTATACTGTGTATATATACGAGTAGGTGAACGAGCACAAGGATGAGTCGCGCGGTGAAGTCTTTTGGAAAAATCCCTTTCTTTCGTTAGGAAATTCTAATTGTTTTATTCCTTTCTTTCCCTTTGTGATTTTCGATCTTTGTCGATCAAGTTTTGAGTCTGTTTTCTGTTGGCGTTCATCGCGTGCGGACATCACCATCGCGCGTTTTTCGATACATACGCATATTGTTCCAATTTATGTCTGAATTTTAACTATTGGATTGGAATTGTTATTTGATCATGCATACGAATCTGCTTTCTTCATCCAACACTACCCATGGACGCTCAAAGTTAAGAGGACCAACGATGTGTGCTAACAATGATGGAAAGGGTCATCTTCCGTTATATGATGGTTTGTAAAACGTTTGTTTATTTATGATTAATTATAAAAGTTCAGATAAATATCTGCCTACATTTAAAATCAAGCTGTTAGGCATATTTTTAAAAAGCGTTCAGAAACAGCTACTGTGTCAATGATCTATCGCCAGAATGTAAGTCTCAGTGCTATTACATTACATTAAGACTCCACAAGATCAACACTTCGCATTCCGAGTGCTTAACTCATAGCTATCTCCTCACAACTCATATTTCACAAACTATCTCAGAGCATAACTATTTATTAAGAAAACGCTATTATTATAGAAGTTCTGGAAGTTCGCGAACACTTGAGCTCTAGAGTCGACGCAAAATCTTTGAGGAATCTTTTATTTTTGAGATTTTCTTAGAACTGTGACTTTGTTATTGGAAATTAATTCTTTTTAGTTTTGTTTGTTCGTTAAAATATGTGCAGGTGAAAAAAAACTTTTGATGTATTAATAAAATTAACATTCACAAATGAACTTGTAATACTGTGATTAATTTGACACTTCTTAAATTAGAGAATAGCCTTTTGTGTCGAAAAATAATTACTAACAAAGGTGTATAAATATTAATGGAAACGTTGTTTTAATTTCATAAATATAACCAGCTCTTAATCAAAAACTCAAATGAAGACAGATTAACATGACAAAAATCAGATAAATTTATGTAAACAGCTTACTGGCGGTTGGGTTCATAATTACGAATATCCGACTCATTTTCGTAATTTGAGTACTTTTAATTTTGATACGTTATCGGTATAAAGTAATGACATTAATTATAATAATCATTAACGTGCTTGACACTGATTAAGTACGTACGATACTTCATCATAACTACAACACGTATATTAATCGACTCCTCTACTGCGCTCATAGTGACCAGCGTGCGCCATATGTCACTGTCCATTGATAGATTTGTTACTTTATTGATTGGCTTATTATGAACATAAGCGGTATTGTAAGATGCAGTTTGCAACGTGAGAATTTTATACCAGATTTTTTTCTGTTTTGCTCGTTTTCTGAACTCAAATGGAACGTTTCACTTACCAAACACGTCTTTTAAGGATTAAGTATTTTGAAATCATCCAGAAGGCTTCACTTGTAAATGCTTCTAAAAATGGGAAAGAATCTCCTAAAATAAGCTTGGATGATACAGACTGATATAAATTACAAAATCAGCATTATGTATTTGCAAACAGGAAATAGAAGAAATCAAAGTTGAGTGTTCCGCAATCATATGAAACTACTACCTATGGGTTGTTCAAACCTTATCCGTTCAGTGACAGCACAATATTACCTGGAATAACTGAAAATATTTGCTATAATAACCATGCCAATACAAACTGAAAGCAAAAGTTATTTCACTCTCACACAACATCCCTATAGAAAATAAACAATGGTTCTTATAACAGCTATCATGGCTGCTACGGCGTATTCCCTCGTCGATGATTCGCGCATGAAAGGTAAAAATACTCGTATATATAACTCCGTGTATTGATGTTACATTTATTCGGCAGTCCACGACTCGTTGCTCAAGTCAATATCCAGAAATGATGATATGTTGTATATTTGTTCAATATTTTCGGTTTTGGCACAGATTAAGTGAGTGATTTGGCTTTTTTCTTTTGAGTAAGTCACAAAGGTAAGTACTAGATTTATATTCGAAGGTAGTCTTAGATAAAGTACGTTGGTTGTTACCCTGGGGATCTCCGAGGCAAAAAAGTAGTCTATGAAGAATAATGTTATTTACGAGTTTGGTATCTACAAAAGATGATTTATTGACAAGAAGAGACGTTCTTATCGAGAACGTAAGAATATAAATTGCCTTTAAGGTCGAATATCTACAGAGTTTCTCGTAGAATGTTATTGTATTATTTAATTCGCCTTTTCTTTTTAACAATATTTACGTGCGTTCTGTCGGATAGATTTGATCGTTACAATGGAATTTTAAATTTTAGGACCAAAACATTGTTTAAGAACAACCCCCACAAATCCGTACTCCGACAACACTAAACAACAAACAATAGATTTCCATCTACACTCCATAGTGAAAACAAAATTGCTCCCGATACAATTGTTCCACTTTTTTCACTGTACCAAAAAATAACAGTTACTGTGAAAAGTTCTGTGCAATAAAGCCCTAGTGGAATCAATTTTAATATCAGGAGCAATTTCTGTTCAGATGGAAATGGGCTATTCATTTCGTCTATGTCGTTAGCCGTACGAACTCAACTTGTTAGGGCTTGTTGTGGGCCAAGTTGGGAACGGTTTACGCTTGGCTCGTAAATAGCACGCGCGCATTTACAGCATGTTTTGTCGTGACTTCTCACGACAAAAGCTTTCGCTTGTGAATTTTATTCGAGTTATGCTCCGCTATTGGGGTTTGATAACTCATTTGTCAGTTAGCAGTAAAAGCCTTTTATTGGGAAATGGTAGAACAGAATTCGGGTAAACATTGTATGGTTTTGTCATTCTCAGGTCGCACGTATATACTATAATTATGTACTTTTAGTGTTTAAGATTCTAGAAAGAGGCTTCCTTATGTGCAGCCATTCTTCTCATCAACCGCATAACTAAGTAAATTTCTATGTAACTGCTCACAAATCACGATGTTTTTTTTTTTTAATACTTCCTTTACTTGAATCTCCTCATTATTTGACGGTTCATACCTTCAATTCTAATTTTAACTCTTTATTATTTTACAGCTTTTGTGTACAAGATATAAATTGAAATTTCTGAAAATTGTAATGGCTTTCATGTCATAATAAAAAAATCATCACACACTCATCAATCATCAAATTATTTTAAAAACCTATCTAAATCGTAAATAGGTTTTTATTTTTATTCTTTTAGATTCTTTTACGTTTTGTGAATGTAGGAACGTTGTAGGACTTGTAGATTTGATTACCATTTCCTATTTTGTTAAGTACTCGTACCTGGTACCTGTTGAAAAGTCTACCTTGTTCTCCCATACCTAATAACACTGTAATCTAGAAATATTGTTAAGGGCAACTATTTTTAAGACAGTAACCGTGGAGTTTCTTGCTGGCTCTCCTCCATAGGAAATGAAAAATTGGAACCATGCACTTAACTTTTAAAATTTGGTAAGTACCCATGTAGGTTATACGGTGGAGGTCTGCCCAGCTTGAGCGGAGCACCGTCGTGTCCTTGTGGAGGTGATCGGCAGCGGCTATCACTCGCGTCCGGCCCTGGTTCAGTCCATGGTACGGAGCGAGAGTGCATAGCTAGCCGTCACCTCCTTATGCGAAGCAGTAATGTTGAGAAGAGGGAGGTAGCACACGTGAGGAAGAGGCAGCGTATGCGCCCTCATGGCCCTAGTCGCCGCACGAGGCGCCCTGGGCGGCGGGAATCCCAGGCAGATTCCCGGCCACCGTAGGCGCAGGCTTGCGGATGGTGAATAATAGATAGCTCGTTGTCTGGTAAGGACCAAGCCCGGGTCGACGGCGCATTGTGTTCCACGCGCGCCTCAAAGAGATGTGCAGCTGTACTGCTGGGGAGTTTGTTGCGTCACTTCTTCTTCCCAGCTAAAGTACTAGGAAGTGGTGAAGGGTGGGCGTTTTGGGGGATTGTCTTATATAATTTTGACGTTCAAAAAGTGCTGACTCTCATCCTAGTTTAAATAAATGACTTTTGATTTATGATTTCGATTTTGTCAGCACCAACTGTCTGCTGATCGCCACCACCGATCGCCTCCACGAGGACACGGCGGTGCTCCGCTCAGGCCGGGCAGACCGTCACTGTGTGCTCCACCGTGTCCTCAGGGCGATCTTCGCAGTGGAAACACCCGGGCGTTTCCTCCCGCCTTATCTTAAACTGGAACTTGCCGAAACAACCGTGTCCGGTGAGGACCTGCGTCAGGCGGAAGGTGAGGACGCCATGCCGCCTCTCAAGCCACTCCTCAAAGAGGGGACTTACCGCCGCAATTGTGGCGTGCCCAAGTACCAACTGGTGGAGTCTACAAGGGCCGATGCCTGCCGTGGGTGCGGGTTGTTCGAAAGAGATATCGTGGCCCCTGGAACACAGACAACTGAAGGACCACGGGTGGGTTTTAGTCAGTAAAAGTCTGACATGCCCTCCCGCTCTACCCAGAGCGGGAGAAGTTATTTGATCATTTCTCACCCAAAAAAAAGAAAAGAAAACCCATGTAGGTTTATGTGATTTTGAGATTAATTTGTCAGACGGGAGATTTTTTGAAACTAAGACTAACATTTTCTTTATTATGTTTACATCGTAGATCCATGAGCATATAGAATATTCTAGAAATGTTATTACAAACGTATTTTATACATCGCTATTCTGTGCGTCTCATACCATACGCTTACGAATGAGGCGCATACTTACAAATGGGCATACATTTTGCTCGTTCATTAGATACATGGAAAAGCGGCTCTTTGACCCCGCCATGTAATTGGAGACCGACTAAATGCTGGAGCAATATATGTATATACGCTTTCCAGTGTTGCCATACATCTTTGGAAAAACTACCTTCTGCAAACATCCTACCAAACGTTATTTACAAGTATGTTTCAAATTAAAACAGGCTATTTTGAAAAGGATAACTCGGTCTGTCCCAAAATAAAATTGTGCTAAATTACTCTATAAAAGACTTGTCAAAGCTCTCTCTCATAATTAAAATGTACGAAAAATATTTATACACCTATTAAAAACAAAAGTAATGCCCACACATTGTCCGTTTTATGTCAACCGTAATAAAATGGCATAGCAAAAAAATAATAGGAATTACAATTTAAAAATGTATGCCGATAAATCTACCTAAACAGTAGAGAATGCTGAAAAATGGCAACCCCGGGATCCCGCGTTTCTCTTATTATTGTTTGATATTCAAATGTGCTGTTCATTCAAAGGGTTTTATTTATTAATTGCACTCCCTTTGAGAGCGCGTAAATTTTTTCACATTGTGGATCGAACAGGGTTTTAGTAGGCTTGGTATTATTTTACTGATTGCTCTACTCGTATACCTATTCTATGGATTTTATTGAAATATCTCTTCAATTTGTGGGCGTATCATTCCTATGGACTGGAAACTAAGTAGGTATTACAATCTACGCTCGTATTTTACTGATTTATTTGACAGCCACGTTGCCGGCCACCACGTACTCACCAGTCGCGCTTGCGATGCCGTCAAGGAATTACAGGGATTACAGGCGTGATATTATACCCATGCTTAACAGTAGATGTAACCAAGCAGATATTAAATATTTCCGAAAATCAAATCACAGAGATGTACGTGAAACATTAAACCGTTATGTCCCGATATCGCGTGTATCCACTCGCAGCATCGTAACAACAATGACATATTAATTATACAGGCTTATTGTGAGCAGCACTGGCGCTGTCAACCTACATCGTTTTACAGAGAGTTCATTTGTTATTGAAATGATAATGAAAATGGATGATGGGAAGGTTAGACTACTTGTTCTATGTTAAAAGGTTCGGTATCCTAGGTGGACCATTGTGCGTGATTAAACTACTTACTATGTTGCCTAATTAATTCTGCTGCCTAAAATATTGTGTTCAGAAACCCATGCTGGCTTAAAGAAAATGTGGTTGCTGTCGAAACAGTCTAAATAATGAGGTTGCTCACTCTTTTAAGTACTGAAACGCCAAACTACTTCCCGCTAGGCGAACTGCAAACATTATCAATGTTCTCTTTGACTTTTCTTGGAGTCCAAATCCCGTGAAATATCATGTTTTCAAAAGTTTCATGTAAAATCACTTTTATCTTCATAATCTAAAATCTTAGCTCCGGAAAGAGCTCGGAGTAAAAAGGTCGATTCTGTGAGCCACATTTGTCAAAGCTGTCACTGTAGAAGATTAATGTCCTTAGTATGGCCATGTTAAGCTAGTTTTAATATTTATACTCTGGCATTCATGAATTCTGAGAACTTCATCCGTTTTAGGTTAGTGACCTGATTCTAGGTTTCACAATAGACGCCACTTTTGGCTTTTAAGTGTTTTATTAATTAGTACCTACTAAGTTGGCATACTTTTGAATTATACATCATAACGATTTTTTCAGAAGCTCTTTGATCGTCTCTGCCTTAAAATTGAGCCTAGTGTTTAATTTCCTAATTTTAGTTAGAGCTTATTATGACTTTAGGTAGGAGCTATATGAAAACTTTAATCTTCAATTCAAGCTCCCTGCTGGAGTTGGCCATTATAGTTTTCATAGAGTCAGAATATTTTTTTATAAATTACTACGACTCTATGAAAACTACAACCGATTTAAAAACTTAGCTAATCGAATAACTTACACACGACACAAGCTGTGCGTTGTGTATCGTAGTGATTAGAAGGAAGTAGAATACAGAACGAGGTAGCGCAAGACCGATAAACAAGGTATATTTACACTAAATGTGGAATCACAGTCCTTCTTACAACCTCAGTCCATCCAAAGCAAACGGTGTCTTCCACAGTAGTGCACAGTTCCAAGTAATATGAAAACATAAGCTATCCTGCCAGTTCTAGTGGTCAGTTAACATGGAAACGTAGCGTGTAGTCAGCTGCACACCTGCACAGAACGCGAACAAACCGAGCCGTGTACCGCTGTGATTAATAAGCGTGCGGCCTATGATGGGTTGTGCTGTAAGTGATACGATATAGCGGATAAATCACATTCAAAAACGTTGCTGAGGAATTTTTGGGACTATTGTGTTGTTGCAGCGCAACGCATTTTCATACAAAAAGTGCGGTGCGGCGCCTGTAGTGTGCGTTGGTTCATAGAAAATGTGCGAAAGTGATAAAAGCGGTAAAAACTGTCAGTCGATAAAGCTAGTTTCAAAGTCTAGAAGCAGACGCAAGAGGAAAATAACAGTTGCAATGAAGGTTGCCCTCTACAATGTTTTCGTAAAGTAACAGGCATCTTCTTAAATTTCACAATAAAGACCTTTATTGCCTCCGACTGCATGAGATTGCTCATATTATCTATTAGTCTAATCGTCACCCTTTTACAGCAAGTTTCTTGTTTCCATCTTTTTAAATTAAATTTCACTTTATAAGCAGTCGGGGTTTTTTTTTTCATTCACATAAATATAATTTTTTGTAAATATAATTATTAACTGCTGGGGAGTTTGTTGCGCCACTTATTTTTCTTCCCAGCTAAAGCACTAGGAAATGGTGAAGGGCCGGCGTTTTGGGGGACTGTCTTATGTAATTTTGACGTTCAAAAAGTGCTGACTTGAGAGTCAGCCTAGTTTGAATAAATGACTCTTGATTTTGATTTATTTTTGATATTAATGAGATCTATTTATGAAACCCTTTATTTTGATACCCCACTCAAATAGGTTTTGAGAAAAACAAAAGGCACCGTGGCGCCAAAAATCGGTAATTTTTCTTTTAAATTTTGACACTGTCTTATTTGTTGACTTGTCTCACTCTCACAATTAAAACGAATCTAACAGCACCTCTCAAGCTGAACTCGATCAAGCTGCTTAGGCTACAGAGCGTGCCAAAGAAATGTACATACACATACTTACATACACTCGAAAAACATAACCCTCCTTTTGGCGCAGTCGGGTAACAAAAATGAAAGCCAAGTTCAAGTATAAGTTTCATAAGCGTGACGCGTTGACGATTTTGCGGACAGTTAATTTACATCTAAATGTATGCCAAAAATTGTAGGTAATCCTGAAATGTATTTATTGGTTTATATTTCAGTCAGTCAATAAAATGCCGAATTTTAGATGTTAATATCGCAATACCTGTTTGAGCGGTATTTATGAAATTTGGGGTCTAGCTAATCTAAAAGGTTTAATAAACAAACCTTTTATTTATATTAAATAGATTTTGAGTTATTCAGGGGTCACAAGTAGTTCCAAATGGTTCGTGTAGCTGCTGGACATCGCTGCTGCGTCGCTAGTTTCTTTTTCTTTGAACTTGGCTTGACACTACTGCGTGTCTAAATAAGCTTAAAGAGTAATAGAAAATGGGGCCCACACTTGAATAATCTCACGTTTTTGGAACTAAAACCAAGTTTGACTGCAGCATGATTCAAATATAATATTCTGAGCTTGTTTATTAATTATTTACCAAAATAATGTAGAACTCATCCGCACGTAGTTCATCATCTGAAAACTTTTGCTGCTAATTTATTCATGGATTTATAAGTCAGGCTTTCAAGCCACAAGTTTCGGTACTAGAAGCCTGACTTGTTTCTAGATAAATAATATTGGAAGTAGCTCTACGCTCGGTTAATAATAATAATTAAATTAGTCGTTAGTAATTTGATGAGTCAGGTACACTTTGCCGCCTTATTAATAAACCTGAAGATTATCCTTAACTTTAGTTTTGGATAACGGAAAATGTATGCTAAAACTGAATTTAATACAGGAGTGACTTAAATTGGAGTTTATTAAGTGAAGAAATAAGACCGAATTACAAATAATAAGAATGGCAATTGACATAGTTTTTTGAAGGCCACATACGTAGGTGCATTAACTGACCATACCTGTACCATTCTATGTCAAAAGTCAAAGCCAAATTTAATATTTTCACATTAAAACTTGTTCAATGTTCTTTGACCTCCTCCGCTCGTGACAAGCGCCCTCTACCGTGGGAATACATCCGTCGACACAAGATTTATCCCATCAGGTGGAGCCGTCCACTAATTACACTCACGCACCGTTCACATCTTCAAACAAATCATGAGCAATCGTACAGTTTCCACAGTTGTTGTACCTCTATGTCGTAGTTGAGTATCTATTTACAGGAATATTACTTTTTGTATTTGATTCAAATTTGTTTCAGTTTGAAATGTTAGAAGCTATGAAACATTATATAAACTAACACTTCATAAAAAAATCGCTCCTGATTGGTTGTTTTGAAATACATTTTTGATTATTTGGAACGAAGTTCTATAACGCAGCTGGCAGTAGTAGTAAACTGGTAAAATCGTCACTTATCGAAAAAGCTCTATACGTATTTTTAGTTTTCATAGTTTTTGCTGAAACTAATGGTGAGCCTAAAATAAATGCATGGGAAAATAAATACGATGCCTTGGGCATCTTTTGCGATTTATCTAAAGCTTTCGATTGCGTGCTTCATGAAACTCTAATCAGGAAACTCCGCCACTACGGGATCCGGAACACCGCTCTGGATCTTCTTATTTCATACTTGTGTAATAGGATTCAGTATGTTGATGTAAACGGAAAAAGATCTCCGGGATCCGTAGTGTCAATGGGAGTCCCACAGGGCTCAATTCTTGGTCCTTTCTTGTTTCTTATTTATATTAATGACTTGCCTTACCTCATAAAGGATAATCATGATATAGTGTTGTTTGCGGATGACACTTCACTTTTGTTTAGACTTAAACGTCAGCAACTTGTTAATGACGATGTAAATAGCGCAATCTCAAAAGTAGTTCACTGGTTCAATGCTAATAATTTGCTTCTTAATGAAAAAAAGACCAAATGCATTAAGTTTACGCTACCTCACGTTAAGCAGGTGAAAACTAATGTGTTGATAAAGGGCGAAGAATTGAATCCTGAAGATAGCACTGTATTCTTGGGCTTAACTTTGGATACCAAGCTTCAGTGGGGCCCACATATAGCTAAATTGTCGAAAAAGCTAAGTTCTGCAGCATACGCTGTTAGGAAAATTCGTAATTTAACTGATGTAGAGACAGCCCGCTTAGTGTACTTTAGCTATTTTCATAGTGTAATGTCGTATGGTATTCTATTGTGGGGAAATGCCGCCGACATTCAGACTATTTTTGTCTTGCAGAAAAGAGCTGTCCGATCAATTTATAAATTAAGTCCGAGACACTCTCTCAGAGATAGATTTAAGGAGATAAATGTAATGACTGTGCCTTCACAGTATATTTATGAAAATCTTTTATATGCTCATAAAAATATTAAATTGTTTTAAAAATACAGTGATATCCATAGTATAAATACTAGGAACAAACACAAATTTGTTGTACCATCAACAAGGCTCAAGAAAATAGGTGGGTCATTCAGATGTCAATGTATACGCTTTTATAATAAACTTCCAAGCCATGTTCAAGATCTAAGTCTCAATAAATTTAAATCATTCATCAAACGTAAGTTGTGCCTGAAAGCCTTTTATACCGTTAAAGATTATATTGAGGACAAAAAAGCTTGGGATTGACCTGCTCCAATTTTGTATACTGAATGTTGTTTTCTTTGTTTTGCTCTTTGACATTTGATTATTATTATTTACAATTTGACATTTGATTATTATAATATACACTTTGACATGAATATTTACTTTGAGAAGTATAATATTATTTTTGCTTTAATTATTGTGAATGTGAGGACTATGTGGTATTTTTGTTTTCGTGTTTCGTCTCTTTCTCGGTTCGTTTTTAATGTTAATCTGGCAGTTTGAGTACTTTATGCGGCCTACCCAAATGTCCTTTCTTTGGGATTGTTCGTCAAATCGTTGAGCTCCTCAAGTTCTGAGTTGAGCCTTATGATTACTGATACATGCGTGCACTGAATGGACAGGTCCACTCAACCTGTGTGGTTCTTTCCTCAAAAGACCATTTCAGACACCAATCCACATGGTCTTCACATGATCTGACCAAGATTATGTCTGGACTTTAAAAGAGACTGTGACCTCTGAGTTTGTTTCGGCCTTTCTTCTCAGAGTAGTCAGATAGGAAACGCCGACCTCATCTAGTTTAAAAAATATGATTGACGTGTAAAAGTGTTTGTACAAACCTACTTACAGAAATAAAATCATTTATCATTTATCATTTAGTAAAAATCCAAGAGAACGGCTGCGAAAAATTTAATTATTTTTCATAATGGTTGTCGTTTTCATGGTTTTTGAGGGTGCTGAAGCCGGCGATCAAAATAGCAATCCAAGATGGCTACAACTTAATAATATATACAAATTCGTTTATTTCAGGTAAATAACACCCATTGCCAGACATAAATTAACACAAATTTTACAGATAAAAACTAAATAAACACATCAAATGCAATTAATTACCTAAACCATATAAAAATAAAATAAGTAATGTGAATAAAGTTAATGAGAACTTCTAAGACCTTATAATAGATGGCTATGCATTAAATCGCGTAATAAATTAACACTTTCTCTCTTTGTGTCTCTTTCTATAATATACGAGTGTATGATGCGCGTATCACGTAAGAAAGTTCTGACGAGGTTCTCATTAACACAAGTTTGTATGTTTATTATTCAATCATGCAAAAAACACTGAACGGACGAAGGTTTAGAAATACTTAAGTTTTTTGGATATTCTACTTCAAATAGAAGCTCAGGTTGAATTGCCTGGATAACCAACATTCTAATCTTCTTTTGAGTCTGATAGGAAATTTCGAATGCTATGTTCCTAACAGACAACAGACTCAGTACCTAGTACACTACCTCATATTTTATACATGTGTATACACTTGTACGTGTCTGTTTTAGTACTTCTATCACGTGACACATTAATCTAACTTATTTAGATACCTATAACTTAGATACGACATGAACTGTCGTATCTAAGTGATATCTAAATAAGTGGAAATCGTACAAGTTAGCTCCATTAATAGACAGGTAGCCGGTAGCTCTAGTTGTTGTATCCCCCCTCCGAGGGTGGTGCCTCGTGATCACTCGGTTGGGGCTGACGACTCCCGAAGGTATTCTGATTTGAGAGTACTCTTATTTTAATGTCTTGTTAAAGATAAAAGGTAGGTAGAGTGGTTACATTTGTTGTTGAGCTAAGACTCACCTAAGTAACTTTTAACTTTAGTATAGTTAGCCTGCATCGTCCCCACTGCTGGGACACAGGCCTCCTTTTTGTGAGAGGGAGTATTAACTTTGTCGGAGTTAAATGATTAAATTTTAAACAAAGACGGATTGTTGCTTGTCCTAATCGCTATAGATGAAAATGATATTCAATCCAAAAACTAAAAACACGAAAGAACAAAGCAAATTGAGTTTGTATAATTGCAAAAAAAAAACGTGAATTAACTTAACATCGGTCAAAACGTCAAAATTATTTCGATAAAATTGAAATCAAACAATACAATTTGCAACACATTCACATCAGATCCGAAAAGCTAGTGTTATTTAAAGGTTGAATGCTCAGTTGGGATTAAAGCATCCATCAATTGAACAGAATAAAATAAAAATATATTGACAGTGTCATTACTGCGGATATGTTCGTGATTGTTTCAGATAGCGAGTCGTTTCGAACGGTCAGTTTGTAGCACGGTCAGGATTTTATTTATTTAGGGATTGTGCTTACACCGGTCCACCACACTTGGCTGTCTGTGGTGAGAGGTAATCCCAATGTCCCAATGGACCATTCATTGCAGCATTAATTGAAGGCACAGCCTACCAGCGTTGACTCAGCTAAAGCTGGTATGAACATGACTCACCAAAACGAATGCCGACGCAATTTCTCTACTAATTTCAAGACACCTAAAATTAACGCTGTCATTAGAAATTACGTTGCCGACTTCAGTACGAAAACAAGAAGGTAACACGCCACGACTCCACGAGTCTAACTATAATCGTGTAAATTAACGCTTGCCTGACTCTGCCTCAGTTGCCGACAGCGAACTAGTCTAAAGATATACAGCCAACAGTTCTGCTCTATGAATATTTTAATAAGGAAGGTAAATTCTCGGAGGTAATGTGAGGCTGAAATTAAAATTTTGCTGTAGCCGTGGCGGTGTTTAATTTGAGTATATTCGTAGAAACTTGATAGCTTATGTTGAATTAACGGGAATGTAGAGTTGGGCACGCCCTGATTGCGGCGGTAAGTCCCCTCTTTGAGGAGTGGCTTGAGAGGCGGCATGGCGTCCTCACCTTCCGCCTGACGCAGGTCCTCACCGGACACGGTTGTTTCGGGAGGTTCCTGTTTCGGATAGGGCGGGAGGAAACGCCCGGGTGTTTCCATTGCGAAGATCGCCCTGAGGACACGGTGGAGCACACGGTGGCGGTCTGCCCGGCTTGGGCGGAGCACCGCCGTGTCCTCGTGGAGGCGATCGGCGGCGGCGATCTCTCGCGTCCGGCCCTGGTCCAGGCCATGGTACGGAGCGAGAGGGCATGGGGAGCCGTCACCTCCTTCAGCGAAGCAGTGATGCTCGCGAAGAGGGAGGCGGCGCACGTGAGGGAGAGGCAGCATATGCGCCCTCGCGACCCCAGCCGCCGCAGGATACGGAGACGCCCTGGGCGTCGGGAATCCCAGGCCGATTTCCGGCCACCGTAGGCATGGGCTTGCGGACGGCGAGTAATGGGTAGCTCGCTGTCCGGTAAGGACCAAGCCCAGGTCGACGGCGCGTTGTGTTCCACGCGCGCCTCAAAGAGATGTCAGCACAAAAAATGATGGGGCCCGCAAGGGCCGATGCCTGCCAGGGGTGCGGGTTTGTTCGAAAGAGACACCACAGCCCCTGGCTTAAGGGCTACTGAAGGAACACGGGTGGGTTTTAGTCAGTAAAAGTCTGACACGCCCTCCTGCTCCACCCAGAGCGGGAGAAGTTATTTGATGATTTCCCACCCAAAAAAAAAAAAAAAAAACTATTTTTGAGCCATAAATGAGGCTACGTTTTTATGTAAAGATTTGAAAAAAGGTGAAGAAACATTGATAAAAATAAAGGGCCAAAATACAATCCATCGTTCAAATAAAAATCTGAAAACACAGAAATAATTTTCACTTTTATAATTCACCGCCCCTATTTCTATAATAACACATCAAAATTCCATTCTTTTTCCATTTACTCCAGCAAACGGGATTATAGCCGCAGTCCCAATAACAACGCCGATGGGAAAAGTCGTCGACTTCCTTATTTCCCAATATCCCTTTAACTAAACGGCGTTTAATCCCGGAAATCAGTATTCTAAACCTAACCCTGCATTGGGGCACTGGTGCCGCCATATTGAAATGCAAATTTTTCCAAATATTTAAATGGAATGTAGGGTGGCGAATAAATCGGTGCGACACATTTTATTAATCCTATGATGTATTTATAGGTGCAAAGGCTTTTTTTATGAATTGGTATTTGAATATCTAATATAGGTTTTGTACAAACGGCAATTAGGATTATCGTGCATGTAATCGTTTATTTTCACAATTTCAAAATAACAAGACTACGCGATATTGTGAAAAGCCACAAGTTTTAGATCATGCAGCGTATAAATATGTTTTCATGCCATTTAGTTAGATTGCCAGATTTTAATGTAGCAAGCAAATTGTAATCAACTTGGCCATTAGTTAACCATTACAGAATGTATAGATAACTACATAATATCCAAATCCCTTTGCTCATCTCGATGCATAATCGCACTCAATTTCCCTCCTCGGCGGAGGACGTAATGAACCGAATGAAGCTTTATTAAATTGATATCCGCACTAACTATCTGCTGTATAACTTGCACTTCACTATTACGAACCGGGCGATTGCACCGGTCGCAGTTAACATACGATTAACGTTTACACAATCTACGGTTAAATTGTTTTAAGGTCTATGTCAATGGTGATATAATAATATTTTCACCATATGCATATGCATATACCCAGGCCAGGACCTAGGATCTATATATAATATATATATATAAATATATCTCTATCTATCCTATCTATTCCGTAGGTATATATATATTTGAATTGTAATCCTATGGCAATACAAAGAATTAAACGGAAAACCTCTGATAGACTATTTCATTTTTTGTTGATTCCACTGTTTTTAATAACTCTCTTCGAAAAACCGTTGTTTATTAATAAAGCAGCTTCCATTGTAACGTTCTTATTCAAACAAATTGTTATTCTTTGTAAACCCATTTCAGTCTTTAATATTTTAGAAGTTGATCGTTACAAAACATTCGTGCGCTGTGTTTGTGATTGCTAAAAATAGAGAACGGTAAAGCTCTCCACATTGTTAGCTTTAACGATTCAAACTTTTAATGGTCTGTTTAATTCACAGTTTTATACTAATAATATTAGAATTTATATTACATTTACTTTCTGTGAGTATGCTCTCTCTTTGTATAAATCAAGTTAACAAAAACCAAAAATAAAATTGAATGAAACAAAAATATTTTACGTACTTCGCATTAATAGTAAAATTTTATTTATACCCTGAACTTTTTAGTCACTAAAAGGCTTGTTTTGCTAACTTACTAGAATTTCAAACTATTGAAAAACATTCAGTTGTTACCCTTAATAAAGCCGTGGGAGTATAGCTCCCACATAACTTTAACTTTTCCTAAACAAACCGTGGCTGCTATTTTTCCACAATTTGTCATAGATTATACTCTTAGATACATTTTTGAACGAAGAAAAAAAAGTAAAGTGTCAAAAGTCTTATGTCAAACTGACACATAAACAATAATTTTTCGGTAACGGTCTTTCTCGTGAGTTTTTGAAGTGCTGTGCAATAAAAAGTTGTTTATTTAGAAAATAAGAACAGGTGAGTCGTGGTATTTTTTTATATATTATTAATTAGGAATGTGACTTTATAATGCATACAAATTATAATGAATAATGTTACAATCAAGAGTGTCTTTGGCTCTTGGAAGTATGTGGGAGACATACGGCCATGGTCCGGTCAGTGATTCCGTTTTTGTTAGTGGTATTCATAATAAATGTTGTTTTTGTCACTTTTCCAGGCTTTAGAATGTCAAGAAAAAGTATTTCTGAAAAGGATATAGCCAAGGAGTTACATAGATTGTGTGACTCTTCGGAAGATGAAGAGGAACCTGATAATTATATGTTCAATGAGACTGATCTACCCCAAGACATGAATTCAGTTTTAGACAGCATTCAAGGTATGACATATTCTGAGCTGTTGGAATCCTTGGAATCCTCCAATAATGATGATTCCCCAGAGGAACCCATGTCAGTTACTGTTATGAACCAGGCAGACACAAGTGAACCTCCAATAGATCCTTCCCCAGAATGGACAGTGTTGAACCAATCAGATACAAATAATGAGCCTCCAGTAGATATGCCTATGCCTATTGAAAACATGGATAATGATCAAGAATATTACAGTGAGCTGTTACATGTCTACAGTATATTACAAAACAAACCGCATCAATGGTCCACAAATGTGTCTAATTTTACAGAACATACATTTGAAAAAGATCTAAAATGCAGCTTTGAATCAAATAGCAGGTGCACACCTGTTCACTATTTTTTGAAGTTGTTTCCAGAGGAATTGCTTGAATTACTTGTAATGAATACCAACAAATACGCGCAACATAAACAATCAAAATTTTGGACTACCACTACTAAAGAAGTTGTTCCATACAATAAATAATTAAATACCTATATTTGTCAATAAAATCATTTATTTATGTCTATAATAATTTATTATTTATTTACCACCAATTAAAACATATTTACAGACTTTATAGAAGAAAATAAGACACTTGGTAAATATTTGAAAATTTCAATCCCATTAAAATAACTTTGCTCTACTTGGGCAATGGTAGAATAGCTCCCACATAAATTTCCAAAAAAACCCAAAAGCAAAAAAAAAAAAAAAATTAGTTAACAACTCCTGGAACTACTAAAAACAATATACGAAAGTCTGCTCACTCTTAGAACTATCCCATTTGCGATGCCTGATTAAGGGTTAAAATCACTAAAGCCTGTAGTACTCAAATAAAATTAATGGGTATTTTACAAGCCCTACAAATATTAAGCTTCTCCCAGCGTTCATCAAACCGAATTCACCAAGAAATTCTTAACAAAAGCTAAACGGCCGTTTAGATGGGAGAGTCGACATCTAGTGGACAGACTGTAGCGCCACTAATTACCTCAGTTAGTGGAACAAAGGAGTGTCTCCACTATATTCTCTTCGTTTTAAACCACTTTGACAACCTATAGACAACTAGTAGAGTATTTTAGATGTCGGGTTAAGACATTTTGGTAAGTTTTGAGGAAGCTTTTGTAAAATCAATAAAGGGTTTTGTAGTTAACTCTGTTTTTCATCTTATTTGCTTGTTAAAAACTTTGTATTACAGGGTAAGCTCTATAATCAAATTAACTACAAAGAAAAGCCTTGAGCGTGAGACCCAGTCGGCCCAGTCCGCGTGGTTATAAAACTTTTCTATTAAGAAATCGACAAGTTTCGGAACAATAATCCATCATCGGTTTTACAACCGGCAACATTTATTTATTGCCAAACTTCCGATTTAAAATAAAATTCTTTCATTCTACCGTCAAAACAAAAGGTGTTCGTAATCCGTCACCCTGTATACAAAAATATGTACCTATAGGGTGTATATTTTTGTGTCGGTACTTGTCACAATCCGGATTCAATCTCAATTCGATTGTCTCCAAACACAATGCGGATTAAACTAGGCGCTTGTTTTATGTTTTTTGTTATGTATTGTCAGCGTTTGCCTTCCTGCTTGTTTTTATGGGGATTTTTTTGGTAGGATGGAAATGTTGAGCTTTAACAGATGGAAAACCTGTTGCAATAGGATGCAGTGCTAAGTTTTTACGTGTGTCACGATGAACGCGGATCTGACTTCTATAATTAAATAGCTTCGGGAATGAAGATTGGAGACGCATCCTCCAAGCAATTAGGTACTGTTCATAAACATAATGAAACAAAGACTACCGATACTCGTACATCGCGTTAACTGGTTCAAAAATACATTCTTCTATATGATCAAGTTGAAGGAACTCTAAATTGTAACCAACAATTATAATTGTTTTATCATAAATCCATTTACTTCTCACTATTAATCTTCTGCATTATCTACATGTTACTTGCGCTATCCTATAAGTCTGAGTGTGTGTGGTTTCAATATTGCAATTATCAGAAAGTTAAGTGGGCACAGCGCTTAAACTTACAACTAGCTTAAAGCATTAAAGTGCTTCCAATCAATTACTCATTTATGATAACTTAGATATGTCAAGAGCAGGCATGCCTATATCGTAAACAAAACAAACTTACCTAAAACCAGCCATTAGTTCCAGACTTTAAAGTTCTAGAGAGTACTAACTATTAACTGAGTTCTTGTTTTAGTGTTTTAGCCTTGTTTTGATGTTCATTTCTCGCTTCATAGACTGATGAGTCTATACGTTCCAATATTTAAGAAAACACTGCTTTTTTTCTGTTAGTCCCAATTCAACTCTAACACATTCAAACTTTTCTGTGTGTCTTATGTACTGTCAGGAGCAATAATATGTATACGCTTACCAACTTTTAAAGACATCCCACTATGTACAACACTCAATTCCATTCCTTCCGCATCATTTCTGCAGCTCGATCTCAATCGATCGCGAGTCGCAGCAATACATATGGTAATACCCGGCGTCGCTTACATCGCATTTGTTAGGTAGATCGATGATATTCCGAGCGATCTCTTTGAAGATCAGTCTCCTCTCCCTTTGTGGTGCAGGCTTTGAGCCAGGAATTTTTGTTGTAATGCATTCGGCATGCGACTGGCAGGATGGAAGTTAAAATGTAGTTGCGCTATTTTCTTCGAGGGTTGTAAAAGGATAGTTTGTGTGTGACTGGCGTTTAATGTATCAAACGATGGCGGTGAGTTGGTATTTACTTGTGAGAGTTATATTATATATGCAACGAGGTACAGTCTTATGGATACGTTCATTTTGTAAAAGTGCAGCTTACGACAAACATAATTTATAAGGTTAAAACAATTTGTTTGTAGATCTGATTTAATTTATTCGCTAACCAAAATACGTAATTAATTAATTCGTTTTGTATGTGTATATAGGATCAAATTAAATTAGCTAGCATACTAAACCCACGTTTTGGGTATATCAAACACTAATAGAACAAAAAAAAAAAAAAACATTTAAAAAAATGACATTCTATGGGTGAAGTTGCTACTCGTAATCGATCTGTTTTAGTAGTTTTTACTAAAGCTGTTTTTGTAATTTGTCGTGGAACATAGATATTTTTACGAATTTCTAAAAACCAAGACATAACAGTCGTTTGGTTGCCCTTACTGTGCATGTCAGGGTTATTTAAAGTTTCAAACAAAGTTAAATAATGTTGGTTTTTTTTTATTTCATTAATTTTCGGAATCGATAGCCAACATGTGGGTAAAGTATTACTAGCTAATTTAGTTTGACCCTGTACATGTGATTATACGTAAAATATTCACACACCGCTCCAATTTGTCGCCAGGCTACATGTCACCCTAATTCTCCAACGTGCAGGGAACAGTGATGTATGTTAACTTTATCCCCGCACTTTGCCCGTGCTGTCAGTTAATCCCGTAAGTAGGGATCTTACAATTTTGTTGCTAAGCTGACAATTACAAAACATGGAGTGAATTTGTTGCCTGAATACTCAAGCTAAAGGGAGGGAAATTTGTACATAACACTGTCTTCGTGTAAGGTGATTAGTTAATGTTATCAGCTCAGAAATAGGGCAATGCACCACACAACATTTTCAAACGTGAACGTAAGTGAAATCATAAAATGTAAAGAGACAATCTTACAAGTAAACTGAAAACTTTGCATTTACATATAGATGCAAAGTTTTCTGTCTGTACAAAATTCCTTAGCTTACTTGTAAGCACATGCAATTTACACAAAAAAGAACTAAAACTCATAGCACATATTGTAACATTTCCATACCGTCGTAAAAAGACCCGAAGACCCAAAAAGTATTCAAGCATCCGATGAAAAATCTCCCGTAATCAGCTCTTTTAAAGCGGATCGATACGCCCATTATTTGGAGGGTTTAGTGTCAATCAAAAACAGACTTAGCCATACACACGTCGGTAAAGCACCGAAGGATAAGAATCCCGGGATAAAGGCTGCCCTAACGAGTTCCCGCGTTACAAAGGCGGGGTTCCAACGTCTCGATTACTCGGTTATTCGTCTCGATTCTGACAATCGAGTCATTGTTCGCTTATCGATTGTCCGTCAAAGAAGGCCTTTGTAGGATTTGAGCGAAATATCGTGCGTGGTTTGTTTTCTGTTTCTAATGTAATTGTTTGGAAGTAAATTATTTATTCGAGTAAAGTATTGGGTCTAAGGTTCAGATTATTTATAGCCAAAAAGGTATTATAGAAGTTTTAATAATTTCTACGTATTTTGTGGGATAAACTGTGCTTTTACTCAATTTAGCTGGTTATAATTTCAGACTTGTATGTACGTACGAACAGGCAACGATTCAGGAAAGTTTTTTAATTTAAATCTGTATAGGTACTTTTGTATGAGAGAGTTGTATTTCGGAAAACTCACTAATTTAAAGAATTCCTTGAGGAAATTTTCACGAATATCCACCAAAATCTAAAGACAATCCGTATTCCCTCATCTCATAGCGAAATTTATATGAAACGTTCAACTAATTACATTTTTTAAACCGTCCCCGTTGACTTTAAAAAGGCAAATAAAAAAAGTTTGTGCTACCCCGAAGTTCCCAAATTGATTTTGCGTCATTGCTAGGGAGCCTGGCTCGTTTAACATTTTTTTAATTAAATCAAAGGGCATCTAATCGTGGCCTTCTATTCGGCCAGTTTTATCTTTTTATCTTCTCAATGTTTAAAACTCCTTATTTAATAAACGATGATAGATTTTAATGGATAGGCGTGTTGTTTTGGTGTGAATCGATTGTTTTTTTAAAGGAACAGAGGGACAAATTCTCGTAGTTTTTAAGTCTTTCACAGTCTGATCTCAGTCTCAATTTGTCAAAAAATTCTCTAATTTCCCTACATTTTTGACACTTGATTGTTGCCGAGATGACATTAGACATTGAACCTTTATTTTTACAATACTGACATATTCTCGTCATTATTTGACATTAAACATCAATTTTAATATCAACTATTTTTTAGTGATTGTCATGTTAATCATGTCACTATGTTTAATTAGTTTCATTTTATTTATGTAGATTATTTTACATATTGTGAATGTGGAGAACGTTGTAGGCCTTACAGACTGTAGATTTGTAGACGATTTTCTATTCTGTATTCGTCTAAGTACCTGGTACTTATTGACAGGCCTGCACTGTCCTCCCATACATTTTATCTCTGAAAACATTGTTAAAGCCAATCATTTTTAAAAGAGTAACCGTCTAGTTTCTTGCCGGCTCTTCTCCATAGGAAACAACATTTTGGAACCGTGCACCTAGCTTCTGACGTTTCATAAGTGCCCATGCAGGTTTATATGAAATAAAAATATTTTGATTTTGATTTGTTTTTGATCATTTTTTTTTAATACGAGAACTGGCGTTCGAGAGCAATTGAGCTTACCAATGTAATATAATGGACGCTCGTAAAATGAAAGGAACAACCTGAATATTATATCTAATCATAATTATATCTACTTAAGCTGGCAACGTCCCATTTATAGTTTGTGATTATTTAATTAAATATAAGCGTAAGTACTTCAACCAAGTACTAGATCGTTGGTATTTAAAATTATTTTTAAATTTACTGTTAAATAAAAACATTTAATCGTATTATGTAGTGGAAATAGAAAATAATTGATAGAATGCCGATTTTTATTAGCAAATACCAAAATAACTCTAAAAATAAAGCATACAAGCCTAATAAAAATACCAACGATCTAGTACTTAGCTGAAAAAATATATATTGCACTTTGATTTAAACCTAATAAGATAATCACGAAAAACCACTTGAAATACGACGTTGCCATCCCGCGCCGCGGCGCCGATTGAACGCCGAATGAACTTTTAAAATTATGGGTTGTTTTAAGAATCAAAATAAGCACATTGTTTACTTGGATAACCGTAGTTTTCTTTCAATAAGTCACCTAATAAGTTGCCTGGAAGAGATCGCAGAGAGCGATAAGGCCGCCCATTGTATGTTTTTTTTTAGTGTTTAATGTTTTATTTTGTCATGCTTTTTCTGGTGTACAATAAAGCGTATATAAATAAATAAATAACACAACATGAAACGAGTCAAACTCGAAAGAGGAAAACTATTATCATTATTAACACTAACTCGCTGGACCAGAGAAACCGTTCAAATGTAAAAATAACTACTGAAATCGTTATGTGGTTCTGTACGTAATAGAAAGGTAACCCAACTGTATGTAGAGGTTGTATGCTTGTTAGCACGCGTTTAGGTGGCTAAACGCAAGTCCTGAGAGTAGTTTGCCCATAATTGACTACTGAATGGATTTCAGTAACTTTTAATGTTGTTTTTAGTATGTTACGTACCTACCGCCGATTGAGCCAAAAAAATCCTCAATTTAAAATGCGTTTAGTTATTCTAGGGGCAACTCGATTTTCTTAATAATTGTCTACAATTAGCAGTGAAAAAAAAAAGGTTACGTCATTGTAATAGGCCGTAACTCAATACTTACTATAATTGGGGTGCATGAGGTCTTTCGTTAATTATGATGTGTACATGAATCCATTTCTAAATAATACTCCCCAGATTCTTAACAAATTACACAGATTTTGTTTTTGTTCTTTGATTAAAATAGCAAAGAAACATAAAAGGCGTCTAATTATAAAAAAAGAGAATGTCGTTTTTTTACTACGAAACTTGAAGCCTATTTTAAAGATACGAATATAACTGCATCTGTTTATCACGCTAAAGCTAAAAAATCAACACAAAAACAGATTATTTTCACAATTACATTTGACTGACATATCTCTGTCTTCAAACTACGTCCCAATTTCCGCGTCACAACAAACTAACCCACATAATCTACCTTGGCAACTATAAACCCATCTCCACTGAACCCCAACATAGGTACTTACGTACTTGTCATAACGGGCCAGGCCGCGGGCTACAAAAGAGCCAGGCCACATTAAAAAGGGCCGGCGAATATTATGCCAACCCTTGCCGGATTATTAAATATTCTCTTACAGAAACTCTCGAGTATGTTCAATATTACTTTTTTCGGTATTCGATAGTACTATGTCAATGTAGGTATAGATTTTTGTGAGGGCTACGTTTTAGATTTGTTAAATGCTGTGTAGGGATTTTGAAGGTCTGCTCATTTTTCGTATATTAAAAAATAATTTTGTGCGCAGATTTACAGATGTAGCAGTTTTCTTTTTTAATTATAAAAAATATGAAGCCTTAATAAAATCTACATTGCTAGCAATTTTCTAGAAAAAATATATTTTATTTCTAGGTATTTAGCTAATGACGCCTTACTACCACGTAATCTCTTACAAAAATGTACAAATGAAGAATTTCGGCCAAAATGGAAACTATTAGGGAGAATAAAAAGCTCGCAGACTAGTATAATGATTGAAGAGATAAAACTACGCGCGTGAGATACATTTGCGCCCAACGTGTAGGGTAACCATTTATTAATACCATAATAAAGTAAAATTATGTAGCACTTGTTTTTTATGAATAAGGTCACAAGTAGTGTGGAAATGAACACTTTTAATAAAATTGGTAATTAGAAATAAGTCACATACTCATACCTAACCCAAACCTGTGTAACTATCGTTGGTACAAAAATAGCTTGAGCATATTAATTTAATTCCTATGTCCGCTAGGATTCCAATATATCGAGTCTGGCAGGTTTTCAAACAGCCAACTAAATGCAATTTCAATGTAATAAGGATTTTTGAAAATTTGACTTCGATTTTTATTTAAGTGTAAAAAATGATAACAATCGGCAAAATTTAAAAAAAAAATAACCAAAAAACAGTGAACTATTGCGTAAGAGCACAGACTCATTTTATCTAGCAAACACACATCCCTTTGATCCCTATAACCCTAACAAAATAACATTATCAATTTAAAATCTAGCCCGACCGTAAACCTGGTTACCCTAACGAGAGGGCATGAGAAAATAGCAGCAATTCCAGCGGTTTAGTAGCAAACGTTACCGCGCAGGTATTCTGACGGAAAAGTGGTAAAAAGACAGAAATGTGATAATACAACGTTCTGGCTATGACAGACGGCCATTTTGAGAACGAGCCAACACACCTCGTCAGGCATATTGTTGGGTAAAGGAAGATGTTTATGTAAAAAAGAGTATTTCACTTTGTTTTTTTTTTTTCTTACATTAATTATTTTACTTGTATAATTTTTATGGTTCCGTACCCAAAGGGTGCCAACGAAACCCTCTATTACTTAGCCTCCGTTGTCCATTCATCTGTTTGTCTGTGGGCTGTATCTCGTGAACTGTAATAGGCAGGCAGTCGTAATAATAACAGAGTGTGTACTTTTATCGCCGTTGTAACCACAAATAATGAAAACTAAAGTTAAAAATTAAAGGAGTACAAGAAACGTAAAAAAAATGTATCGCTAATATTGTAGGGTGGTAGGGGGAACCCTTCGTGTGTGAATCCAACTCGGACTTAGCCCGTCTTTGTTATTTATGATTATTTTTAAATAGACCGACACTATTTCATGGATTTCCAGATTCACGGAAAACTAAAAGTCTGTAAAACTATGTCTGAGTAACTTTACATACCTAACTAGTTTTAAATACTTATTGTGAAACTACCTATGAAGGCAAAATTGTTCAGGTTCAAATAACCTGGTTAATTAAACAGAAATAAAATTAACGTTATAGAGCACCTTTTCCACTTCCTAGAAAATTATATAGCTTTTAGCCATCTTTATCTTACTTCTAATTTGTTTCATTTGGAGCTTGAATTAGCAAAATTTATTAATTAATAATCAACTTGAAGTAATTCAAGAAATTGTACATTTGTATAAGTGGACTTTTGAAAGTTTCTTATTTACTTCGATGATTCTTATTCCTATCGAGTTGTTATTCTGATTCGCTGGGATAAAGCTGGGTATCTTATTATCTGATCATAAATATTATGATATATCTTTTGAAAATAGAGCTCTGAGAAATAAGTCACCAATAAGCATAAGCATAAGGACAAACTTTATTGGTTGAATACGAGGCATTTTGCTTCTAAGTATGTGTGTATTTTATGTTTTTTCTTTTTGTAATCTGCGGTTAGTTTGTACAGAATAAAGCATTTTTTCTTTCTTTTCTTTTCATTAGCATAATAACCCTTAATGTTCCCAATGTTGGGATATAGGCCTCCTCTCTGTGAGATTGAGTAGGCCATAATCCACGACTCAGGTCCAGTAACCAATGTATAAAATACTATAGAAATCAACATGAATAATTAACATGGTTCAGTTGGAGTTGATAAGTTGTGATATAGATACCTATTCAGTGACACAGTTTCTTTAACTGACAATATGAAAAACGGTACCTTAGATTCTTCAAGAGAAAAACATAGGGTACACCAGCAGTTGCTTACTCATAAAACTCAATTTCGAAGACACCACCGAATATGCGAGAAAATTCCTCGTGTCACACAATAATAAGGATAACGTTACTCACCTCCGAATAAAGCTACAAACAACTTTTATGACGTACTATCAGAGCCTCAATTGCACCGCATATCAACGGGCTCAACTGCGCACAAAATCGTAACAACGTAGAAAAAATGGCGCCGCACTAAAATCATAGATAGTATGAAAACACGCTCTGCACTATCCATATATTTTATTCAGTAGCGTCAGCGTAAAAGCCTATGCCCGCCGCCGCCGCGCGTTCGCCAACTAGATTCGCCGGAAATATTTTTGTTTTTCGCACTGTCCGCGTCGGTAGGCACATGTTGTCTCCCTACTAGTTGGAACCGGATTTCAGTAGTTTTGTTTTGCGGATATTTTTCTATATTTTTTTTTCGAACGTGTCGTAATTTCTAGTTTCGAGGGCGTGTAATATTCGGATGGATTGTGGACTACAATATGTAGCACTTGAATGCTCAATCAAGCGAGATTAAAAATTCCTGGTGATATGAGTTAGGTTTATATCGTAAGAATGCAATCATGTCATATTTCTTGCAACCATTTATTTAGGTCATACCTACATACCTACGTTACATATTCGTACAAGAGAACTGAACAAAGGATATTTAAAACCAGTCCAGCTAAAATTTTACTGTTGAATTTCAAGAACGCAAATATTGGCTGCGCGAGTTGTACCTTTCTGCGGGAGAGGAATGTTCTTAGCAAGGACATTAGGAATGAACTCGTTTCAGGAACATGATAGGTGAAAGCTTGCTTGTTACCAACTGAATGGATATGTTATCGACTCTTCTTATTCGTAAAGAATGGGATACTACGTATTAATAATTATGAGATGTATGACGTACAGAAACTAAGAAACAATAATATTTATTAGGCTAGTTATGCATGAAAAACTCACGGTACACCAACATAAAAGTACAAAAATAGACACACAGTGTTCAGGTTAAGAATGTACAAGAGTTCTGTTGATAAAATGACGGAGGAAGAGAACAAAAAACATTATAATAGGATAAACGAAGAACTACGTACCTTCTAATTGCGACAAGAACGAGAAAGACACATCATTACTCCACCAAGTCAAGTCTTGTTAAACTTATATGCCGATTTCAACCTGTAACAACGGACTACTCAGCTCAACAATTTAGCTTACACATCTACTACACATTTACTTACAAACTCACCTTAAGCTTTATGACATAGAGTTCAAAATCAACTGCTTCTATAATGAAGAGCTTACACCTTAAATGTAACGTAGATACTAAAAGAGACTTTAAGATAGAGACGTAAGATTGAGAGTGGGTTGTTTCGTTGTTAATAGGGTGTTCAAGTAAATCCACGTCGGAAAAGGTTGAAGGTTGCAGAGTTTTGAATAAGCAGAATTAAATATTAGGTAGTTGAGTATTCTTGAGAATGTTGTTCTAAACTCCAGTTTAATCTTTAATATTGTTAAGATGAAAGTATCTAACTGAGATTAGTGATTATGTTGATGTTCTGAACGGATGTTTTGCCGAATTAGATTTTTAAATGGGAGTACATTTTATTAAAGGTACTTAAGCAAGTACTAAATGATTTATGTTCTAAAGGTTAAATACTGAGAGACGCTAATGTTTTACATTCACTTAAGCAATGTTTATTGAACGAATTGCCTTAAAGGAAACTCTCTAATCTTTCCACTTCGACTGATCGGTCCGAGAGAAGAGGAGACAAAAATAATATCAGTCGGTTTTATAAGTAACCACAAAAAGTAGAGGATTTTAGAGAGAACTTAACTATCACCACTCTATCTCCAAATGAACACTTACAAATTTTGATAACTTTGAAACGATTAATATTCTCCGCTGCTTAAAGGAGTCACCGAATACCAAATACAGACACCAAATATTTCACTAACCCACCTCCTCACCTGTTCCCAATAACAACGGTGTTGAACTTATATCACCTGTCAAACATGATAAACTCGGGCATTTTTGCCTGCAGCCTCAGCCTGGCCTTAAGTTAGGCTATTAAACTTAGTCGTACCTATACGAGACACAGGATCTAGCTTCACGACAATTTTGCCTCGGTGACATCTAAATCTACCTCGAAACTTGGGGGGGGATTTTGAATCTTATTGTGAAGTGGTAGAGTATGGTTTTGTGTGGGGAAAAGTTGTGTGTGGTTCCAGTTGCACAGGTAAGGGGTGTGGTGTAAACAGTATGCTAAGAGCTTTTATTAAAATTGCATGTATACTTACACATTATTGTTTGAAGAAATTTTTTTGATACGATACCGATGCGCTTTTATTACTAACTTTTAATTTAACTATTATGACGTTTCAACTATGACGTTCTTTAATATTTTAACATTATTTTACGAAACCTGAATCGTGTCGTACTATCCCATAAGTGAGTTATTTTTAAAGCCATCATCATCATCACTGCCTAATCCAAACACGTTGATGTAGGCTTCCAGACAACCGGATGCAGCTAAATACCAGTATTTTACATGGAGCGACTGCCTATCTAGCAGAGAGCAGTGGTGGCCAAGTGGTAACGGCTGCGATTTACGAGTTGTAGGTCGTGAGTTCAAACCCAGACAGGCGCTTTACTTTGTGTAAATTATTTCATCACCACTGCTCTCAAAACGGTGAAGGGAAAACATCGTGAGGAAACCGGCATGTCCTAGACCCAAAAATTCGAAGACATGTGACATCTACCAACCCGCACTGGGCCCACCACGCAGGCCTTGATTACGGCCCAATCCCTCTCAACGAGAGGAGGCCTGTTTCCCAGCAGTGGGAACATTATAGGCTGATGATGATGATGATGATGATGATGATGATGATGATGATGATGATGACTGCCTATCTGACCTCCACAACCTATAAAACTTCCATAACCCCGTTACTTAATACCTCATGGTATCAAAGAATTGAAATTAACAAGATCTATACTGTTTAGCTTTTCGTTTATACTATTAAGAATCAGCACAAAACTCATTCGTAAAATCTTCGTCCGTAGTCTACATATAATTCGCTAAAATCGCTCTCCGCTCCTACACTGGTCCATGTAAAGTTAAAGCCAGCGCTAAATTGTCAGCTGCAGCTCGCAGTGTGTCAGATTAGCTGACGGACACTCACGGCTTCTAGCGAGCCTTCGTCGAGCCAGCCGCGATGCAAGTTGGGAGGCCGGATGCACGTTAGAGAAGAATTTGGGTTAGCAGAAGTAGTTTTGTAAGATTGAGAAGATTTTTGAGTTTGACAAAGGAATCTTATGAGACTAAGGGCTGATTTTTCTATGGTTAGATAACTTATATCTGAGAAATAAATGTTGTGGTTTGACAGCTTTTATAATATTTATGTATGCATAGAAAGTATGTCAAATTGACATCATTATTTTTCAGATAAAAGTTATCTTACTATTGAAAACTCAGACCTTAGTGTTTTATATGTAACTAGCTTTTGCCAGCGGCTTCGCCCGCGCGGAACTTTCATACCCTATTTAACTACCTTGGGTTGAATTTCAAAAAATCCTTCCTTATTCCTTGTCTACATTATAAAAGAAATCTCTGTGCAAAATTTCAGCTTTCTAGGTCCACGGGTTCGGGCTGGGCGTTGATGAGTCAGTCAATCAGTCAGGACCTGTCTTTTTATTTAAATAGATAGATAAAACTAACAATATGTACATGTATATAAAAAAGAGGGAAAACATTTCAGGGCATAAAAAAATTCGTCCGCATTACTGTCAACCGGAAATCGGAAAATGGCTGGCAGCATTGCCACGTTACATAGCAATGCTGTTTAAATATATTTAATTGAGCTTAAGTTTTAGTACTATTTGTGTTCCCATCGACATTACAGAAAACCTATGAAGATAACTGGATGAGCTTGGAGTCTACAGACAGGATTAAAAGGAAAGAAAGGGAGGCCTTAACAATCTTGTAGAGATAGCAAAGAAAATCATATCAACGTATCTTTAGAAGTTTCGAGCTAACTGCAGCTTGTGAGGTGCCACTTTAATAAGCATATCTAAAAAGTTTGTTTTTCTCGACAAGCGCAGCATTTCGTAATTTCTATCTACCCCATCAAAGGACTCAATAGGCAATTTTAGCACTACTTAAAATATTTTTCGTTAACGCCTTTCAAGATAAAAGCTAGCTTTGACATTGCCAACCAGTATGAAAATTGTTGTTTGTTGTTCATATTTATTTGTTTATTCGTTTAAGTTTGCATGCTTTAATTTCAATCAAAACATGTATGATCTCATTTTCTATAATAACATGTATGTATACCATGTTTTATATTAAATTATCTTATCTTATCTATAACAGTATATTTAAACAGTGAATTAAAAAATAATTGCTACACGTTTAGTGGTATTGGCAAACCACAGAGTACTCATGAAAGTGATCCCGATAATCACAAGCGCATCAGCATGCAAATGTTAGTCGAATATTCTGTGCGTATTTAACACCAAAATGATTAATTTAAAACGTGCTCGCAGTCGTAATTGCCTAATTACTGCAGAACAATTGCGCGTCGCTTGTAAATTACAACGTAGCTTCATATTTGGATTTATTTAATTGATATACTTCTGGCTTTTGCTCATTAAATTAATGAGTAACAAACATGTTACTATTCATTGGTTTTTACTGGGGTGCTTTTTAAGATATTATGAAAATGATAATCACTCTACTCATATCTGTCAATAAAATATTTATAACTATTGACACCATGCACCCCACGCTTTTTTTAATATATTTTTTTCATTCACACTATTATTAATTTATATTTATTGAAATTTTTAACACTATTCTTAAATTAAATTTATTAAAATTTATTTTTTAGTTCGGTTTTCTATAAAAAACGTGTTTTTTTAGTTTTTTAAGCTATTATTTTTTATATCTTCTTTTTTTAATATGCAATAAATTCAGTGAGCGGTCTTACTGATAACTAGCTTTTGCCAGAGTTTGAGTTCATAGAATCTGAAGCCGATACGTACAGTCATAGTCACTAACTACCACTACTAAGCAGGGAAATTCATAAATTACACACCAATCTTCCAATTTTTGTCGTCCAAGTGTATCTTCTGACAATCGCACGACATACCAATGAATATTTTGCCTACATAATGCAAAGATGTAAATCTGCAGGTTACCTGTCTCTTTTGTTGAAACCTGTTCCATTCAGGTAAACTCTGCAAGTTCGGAATGAAAGCGCGGCATATGTAGTAAAGTTAGAATACAAATTGCTGATTTCTAGAATTTGGGTACCGTACGTCTATATTGGACTAGACTAGCGATTGCTTCAGTACCGCCGCTGGCCGTACTCATGTATTTGACTATAGACTTTTGTAGAGCTTAACTCTAGTTCGGGATAACACAAATACATGTACGGTCAACAAAAGGCAATATAGCAGCCACAGACATGTTACCTTCTTGAGCTGTCAATTTCATTTAGGAAATTGGCAATAACATCAGAAAAATAATAAAGCGCTAATAACATTAAACATTCGAAGACATGTGACTCTACAAACCCGAACTGGTCCCACGTGGTGGATTACGGCCCACTCTCTGTGTCCCAACAGTGGGATCATTATAGGCTGACTATGCATGTTATGCAAACCTTAAAATTAAGGCGCTTTACATATAAATAACCTTGATTGTGAAACAGAAGTTCAAAACAAGCTCACATTGACATCACTACATTTAAATATTTTACTGATCGCCCTTTACCAGTTTGTATACAAATTCGTAAAGTACACATCGTGCCATTGGAAGGGGCCCACCTTAAATCCTTCGGCGATGGGTGTCGGCCAGAGATTTATCCGTCTGCCGCATGACAGTGAGGCAGGTGGACGCAGGATTACGAGCATAAACTACCTTACAGCTGCAAAATGTTAGCGAACATGGGAATCTGCTTATGGAAAACGTTATGCTCGTTGCTGGCATTATTTTGGTTGCCGACAGTGTAATTTTATTTTTTAAAGTATTATTTCTTGTTACTATTTCCAGGAAAATATAAAGATTACAGAGCAGTGGTGGCCAAGTGGTAACGGCCGCGAATTACGAGTTTTAGGTCGTGAGTTTGAACCCAGACAGGCGCTTTACTTTGGGTAGATTATTTAATCACCACTGCTCTCAAAACGGTGAAGGAAAACATCGTGAAACCGGCATGTCCTAGAACCAAAAATTCAAAGACATGTGACATCTACCAACCCGCACTGGGCCCGCGTGGTGGATTATGGCCCAATCCCACTCACCGAGAGGAGGCCTGTGTCCCAGAAGTGGGAACATTATAAGGCTGATGATGATGATGATAAAGATTACAAATAACCGTTGTCTACACATTCGAAAAGTTGCTTGTTTTTTCAAACTGTCTAATAATAATAGTTTTTTAAGACCACGAGATTTTTTAATAAACTGCTATCTTGAATTCCAAGATATGTTCTCACTGCTGGGACACAGGCGTCGTCTCTGTGAGAGCGAGTAGGCTGCAACCTCCCAACCGGGCCCAGTGCGGTTTGGTAGATGTCACATGTCTGTTTAACGTAGAAGTAATCTTGATAACAGGATATTTTTCTGCTTCAACTCACACCTTCACTCTTATTCGTGCTCCTCAAAAACCACATACCATCACATTCGAAAAAAGTCAATTCAAAACCCTTACAGCACTAAATTCCCTTATAAGCGACCATCTATCAGGAAGATTAAAACCTCTCAGTTAATTACCTAATACCCACCTAGCCGAAAGAGTACCAGATCAGTCGCCAGTCCGACTTCTCATTAGAGCAGGCGGCGTCAGTAATTATCTTTACGCGCCATTGGTCGCGGCGATTAACAATTTGCCGACGGAACCCTAACCAGCACGCTTCATTGTACGGGACCCTTTGTTAAGCACGGTGATGTGATGTATCGTGGTAGACTTTACGTGGTTTCCAGATGATCGGCTTCTAATTGAGTTTTTGTGGAAGATTTTTGGGATTGTGTTGAAAGGTAAACGCTTTGTCATTGTTCATTGAATTATGTTTTGTTCAGTATTTTTGTCTTTCGGCTTAATCAAGATTGGGTAGTACCTTCATGTAAAAGGAACAGCATTTCTACAGCTGAGCTACATTGGTTAACATTAGGTAGTTCGACACCTATTATCTCCATAGGTATACAATATCACAAACTCAAACTGTCGCATGATGCTTGAACAACGTTGCAATTAAAAAAACAAAAGAAAACGGTGCTTACGTAGCACTTTGTACTACATACAATACAACAAAAACAAAAGATCACTTGTCTCACAACTCTCACATCGTTAACAACGCCACTCCAAACAAAATAATAAGAGCGAACAAAAAAGTCAATTTTAATATCAACTGTAACACGACATTATTGTCGTCTCGATTCAATCTCATACACAAAGAAACTTTTGACTTTCAAAGTCTTTTTCATCCGCGGGAAACAATAAGAGACATTATTTTCGAAACAATTTTCATCATTTTCGCTATTTTGAGGGATTTGCGTAGTGTCGGGGAGACGGGTGAGGAGGCAGCGGGCGCGGCTGGCTGAGGCGACTTCTTCTATGTAAAAATTGTTGATGAAAAGAGTTTCTGTGAATTGATTTTGACGGTTTAAGTACTTGTTTCTGTGTCTGGTAAATATTACTCTTTTTTATTATGTAATAATACCAAAAATATACCACCAGGAAAATTAATTGATAAGCGAGTTGACACCCTACGTCACATATACATACAAACTGCCAACTACAAAAGTACAAAATGCCACCTGCTACAATCGAAATATACTTAATTTGACTCGTTTACGACCTGGCCTGTTAGTATAGCCATTTACAACCAGCAAAGAATGGTAGCAATAGTGATTTGAATATACGAACAATTTGAGTTGGTAATAGTCAATTTACTTAACAATTAATTTTACTGACCTTACTTAAACTATACATTTAGATCGAAAACCGCGAAAATAAATTGAATACTACATAACAATACTTAGAATCATCATCTGCCTAGCCTTTTCCCAACTATGTTGGGGTCGGCTTCCAGTCTAACCGGATGCAGCTGAATACCAGTATTAACAATACTTAGAATATTATATTATAATTATTTCTATAACTGATTATTATTATAATACCGTTATTAAATACAGTAATGCCCTTGTCCGGTAGATGCAAATTAAACAAATCCGCTAATTAATAATTTACGTTTCATTAGAGTTCAATAAATAATAAATTGCTATTGTTATGTATATTAGAACAGGGCCAATTACAATTTACAATTTATTTATTTAATAAAAACGTATACAAAAACAGTACATTTAGCCAACAGTAGTAAATTACCATACAATTATAGTGCCTAAAAATAAACTATTTCTAAAATATATATTTTACAAGTGCAAGTGATAATGTTCCGGAATTAGAAAGTTAGGTTGCGACTCACCCGATCTAGGTTTATAGAAACCTGTGTTTCGGGTCCAATGAAGCCGCATGGACGGATTTGTATTATTTAATGCAGTCTCCATTATTTATTGATTTTTTTGTGACTGTAGCGCTATATTTAACTCATAGGACGAAGTATTCAAGTTTTACCAAAATGGTTTACATATGGCTAATGCCTCGTGTTCATAGTAAATGAATGTACCGCAATATTTTTGTAGCAACGTGTTTTTGTGTTGTAGAAACACTTATCATATTGCTAGCCACATTGCGTGCACTTCATCTTCGAAAAATTGTTGACAACGGGGCTTTAGACTAAATAAATGATACTTATTTCACTATATAACCGATTTACAAACTAATCTTCTGATCTTTTGTACGGTACTTTTTATATTATTTACAAACTGCTTATTTGTAAAACTACGAAATAACATCGATATCTCGTAACGGCGGGCTCAGCCGCCGCGCCCCGCGCCCGTGAGTCCGTGTGCCCGCCACGAAACTCGGAACAAATCAAATTTCCTCTCCGCCCGTCGCGGGCATCACACAGAGGGAATTTAAACCAACAAACTATATCTTTATGTTTTCCTTGTCTCGGAAAATACGTAAAATATTCCCTTTTTACATCGAGCTTATTTCTGTGAGAACTATGATTGCTTGAAGCCTGTATTATTACAAAGGTATGTGTTGTTGGAAGCCGTACAAAGCAATGTGATATTAAATTCATTTTTTGACGTTTGTAAGCCAGTTGAGTAATATCTAGTTTCTGTATGAAACGTTTTTGAAAGAGGTTGTGTTGAAGATAACAATATAACAACATACTATTTTTCTACAATACATGCAAATGAGTTTTTACATTCTCAAACACAATAATTCTTAGAGTAAGTACATTAACACAATACCACTGGAGATTCTAATAGTTCTGATGGATGGATCATGATCTGTTTATTAAATCTTTTTCCCTGAAAAAGCCAGGCTACTCACTACTTATCCCTGTTTATATTTAGCTGTTTATACTCAGCAAACGTGTGCGCATTACTAAATAGTATGGCACCCCTCGTCAGCCAGCCGAAACAAGGCATGACGGGGAAACAAGGCACCTACGACACACAAACTCTATGGTTTAGAGTTACACATCAACGCAGATGTCTTATTATGAGGGAAGGGAAGTATCGGATCGCGGATCACTTGTAGAATACTATAGTGAGTAGGAAAGTATCGTTTTACCATTTAGAGGTCATAAAGATAATCTTTGAGTACGGTATGTCTTGCTCTGTTTGAAGAGGTTGCAAAGGTGTGGGGGCAAGCTTGAACTATCTGAAACAACGATTTATATTGAAACTGGTTACTGCTAATGTGCTGCAGAGCCCAAAGGAGGCTTTCTGTTCAGGCGCCACCGACCACTCGGCAATCTTCGGCTGCTGTCGTGAGACAGCGGAAGGCGGCTAGAGGTGGCGGCGACGAGAGGAGCCGTGTGTATGACGCGAGCCGTCGAGCCACTTCGCTACCGATCTCCAACGACGGCAACATCATTAATATTGTACCTAAACGGATTATATCCATTTTAAACTACAGTGAGCCTGTTTTTAAGTTTAATCCTTATTTAGGTCCCTAACACTCTCTATGTAGGTATGTTGCTAGACAAAGGAAGTAAAGTGAAAATTTTGACTGGAACATTCCAATGGCTCAGAGTATTTGAAAAAATGTTATTCGTTTACGTAGGATCAATCAATTCCGTCCATCACAGTCCACTGCCGGCCTGTCCTATACTGCGGCAAAATATCGTGACCTCAACTAATGTATGTAGCATATGACTTACATTCACATGTTCATTAGTCACGTTGGTATCATTGTGTCCATAAAACATTGCATCGTTACAAAACTTTTTAAACAGCAGTTTGTAAAATAGTAGATGTTATCTGTTGGTTGCAGTACGAGCCTCACTTTGTATACAACACTAAATTCTAGAAGTTTACCGTTTTATCCCCCGTAATACAGAAATGTTTTCAATATTTACAAAAGGGTTTTGTTTTAAAATGCAAATATTTTTATGCACAAAGGTTTATAATAATGAAATATTGTTATTGATCCCAGTTTGATCTGATATTATGTTAAACAATAAGAAAGGTCTTATTTGTGAAAAAGATTACAGTATTTTGTTTTTATGATATATATTAGGTACCTGATTCATCGTTCTTATCTCTCCCCTAAAACTATGTTAAAACTTTAAATTCCCAGCTTATTTTTATTAAGTACCTATATTATTTTAGACTGTAAAAAAAATTGCTAATATTAGGGCAAGCAATCGATTAATTATTATACTAAATTAATAATCTTTAGACCTCAATTGCACTTCTTGATTTCGATTCTGTGATTCTTATTAATGCTTGCGGTGTATAGACATACGAGTATATGCCAGTACTTTGATGATGTTACTATCCCGTTTTAATTCATTGTATAAACCGCTTTTAGTGTGCAAAAATTAATCAATTCTACCCTCTTATCCATAATAATTTCTCCAGTGGCTACCCTGCAAAGGTCGCCATTATAATCATTTACCAATTCCGAAGTCCAGCCAGGAAGTTAAGCTTGCAAACACCATAACTTATATCCATCCATTCAAACATCGCCTTAACATTCATATCACGAGTAACATTCACATAAAAACTAGCTAATTCAAATTCAATCTCAACCAGTTTGTTAGAGGTATGAATAGGGGGTGTAAGGGGTGTAAGCAGGGGGCGTGGGGAGAGGGACGGTCCCAGGTCACAATAGTCGCACCGGTGTTCGTAGGATAGTGCTCTAGTGATGTGGTGAACGGAATTGTGGTGCAGGATACGGAATTTGAGGGGTGAAGTGGATTTTTTGATGTCATTAATGCATGAGTTTAAAGGTTTAGTACAAATAGTTAAAAGGCCAGTTTTTCACTTAAGTGTTCGAGCAACGCGCGGTCGTTTTTAGTAAGAACTAGCTTTTCCAGCGACTTCGCCCGCACGGAACTTTCATCCCCTATTTAACTCCCTTCGGGGTTTAATTTCGAACAATTCTTCCTTATTCCTTGTCTAAATTATAAAGGGAACTTCTGTGCAAAATTTCAGCTTTGTAGGTCCAAAGATTTGGGCTGGGCGTTGATGAGTCAGTCAGTCAGTCAGGACTTTTTTTCGGCACTTTTCACCCGGTAGCCAGATCTCTCAAAGTCAAAGTCAAAGCATTTATTTCAATTAGGCACTTAAAAGGCACTTTTGAACGTCAATATTTACATTAAAATAGAATTGATTCTAGTCGCCCATTCCAAAATGTAAGTAGTTTCGCATGGAGAAGAACGGGCAAGAAACTCCACCGTTACTCTTTTAAAATGTTTTAAATACAATTTAACAAAGTACATTCTTTATATAATTAGGTATGTGTGAAAACGATGCACCCAGAATAAAATTACTACCATACCAAAATAGGAAAAACTATTAAAAAAAAATGCAATTGAAGCAATACAGATAAATTAATTTTATGATGGAAACATGGTGCTCACATATTTACAAACATTGTAAGAGTAAATATACGATTTTTCTAAGTCAGTGTGTGAGTTAATCAATGTCATAAATATAATTATTTATACAATTCAATTAGCAACCAGTTTGATTTTGTCTAGACTCTAGATTGTCCTATGGAGCAGGACCAGCATGTTTCCAAGCATTCTTATCTTGGATATAATCCTCTAATTTATAATACGCTTGTTTACAAAGTGTACTTTTAATATGACTTTTAAATTTCCTTTCATTTAATTGCAATAAATATCACAAGGTATTTTGTTATAACATTTTACACAGTACCCCATACAAGATGAATGTACTTTAGCTAATCTGAAAAATGGTTGATCTCAACTTTCTTTGACATTATTTGCTTGTTCATCTTCGTAGAGACAACCGTTTATTGAAACACATACATTATATGAAGAAACGGTTTTAGCATCATTCATTTTGATGTCCACAAATTGCTGAAGAAATGACTTTCAGATCAATGGAAAATAATATTTTCCTGGGTTAGATTTATCACCAATAAATCCCAGGACATTTATTCTAGTCACATCACTAGCCAGACACGATTGAATCATACCGTTCTCAGTAGATTGTCGCCGACGTCTTGAGCAAAAGAGCAAAAAAAAAATTACGTTGGGAATGGGATCCCGGCCTCAGATGACGTTAATGAATTCACGGGAAATATCTTTGGGAATCCCGGGAGGTTCTCAATGGTGTAATGGAGGAAATGTAAGATGCTTAATAATAGGCTAATAAAGTAATGCGCAGGATAGTGTAGACGGGTCGTACAGAGCTGTGTTTCTTTTTAGGTTAGTAACAGCTCATGGCCATAATGGACAAAAGGTAGGCAGTCAGTAAGGTTGGTTAGTGGGATTGACTTCACTGGGTAGGAATTAAACCGGGCACTTAAATAATGTTTGTTTGTGCTAATTTAAATTCATGATCCTTACGTGGAGTTGTAGGAAGATCAAACAAAGTATTACTGGCTTATTTAATTATAGCCTAGATTTATCCCAATTAATGACATTAAGCCCGCCATGGAAACGGCGCTTTACTTTGTGTAAATGATTTCATCACCACTGCTCTCAAGACGGTATATGAAAACATCGAGAGAAAACCGGCATGTCATGGAACGAAATCATGACATCTACCAAAATACACTGGGTCCGCGTGGGGGATAACGGCCTGTTCCCTCTGACAGAGAGGACGAAAGGAGGCCTGTGTCTCAGCAGTGAGAAAATTATGGGCTGATTATGCTGGCTGGTATTAAGCTGGCTGTCACAGTACATGGGACTTGCACATAACTGGCAAAATGAGGGTATAATATGCACCTCTGACTGTCTCTTCGGAAAATACAGCCGTGATGTTATACTTTCTATAATTAAAACCCAACCGGTGATCAGATAAGTACTTGAACTAAATCTAGCCATAAGCGGGGCGGGGCGTGTGATTTCTGAGAAGTAATTACGAATGTACATAGTTATTATGCTTAAGTAATCGTGTGAACTATACCTACGAGGTACTTACCTAATTTCAAGTTAAATTAAATTATCTTCAATCGGCTCAAGTTAACATCACAAACAAAGGTTTCGCTGATAACTAATTAACTGCTTGTAATATTCTGAGCACATTATGATGTTACGAAGGTAAGGTATTTATCTAGTGTTGATTAATTTAATTAAAGCTCGTTTAAAGTGATTTTATGTAAAAGCTCTTAAAGAAAATTAGTGCTTTCTTGAGTGGAATTTATACAATGAAAATTCAAGTCATAAAAATGTGTCTCTTGTAAGAGATACCTACCTTTAATAAGTAAACGATAAAATTTTGCTGTCGTATCTACAGCATTAGTAATAAAAAAATAAAAAAAAAATTGTCACGCATAAGTAAATAAAATACAGGTATGGTTAGAAATAGAAATTATATTTATTCGCATAAAACACCAAAACACCAGTGCAACTTTTACACATCATTTAAATTGACAGCACAGCTAAGAGTTTATTCTTTTACCTTTATTTGGATTTTAGTGTATATTTGTATACCTACCTACGCTGACTATAGTAAACATACATTTAAAAGTCAAAATTGTTCGGTAAAACAGTCGCTAATAATTACTTAACTTTAAACAACGATTAAAAATAAAGAACGCCAATTTAATATTTTTCTCAATAATAAGATTTGAAAAACAGAAGTGTTACTCAATCGACTTTTACCTCTGACGACACCTACTTAAGTTAGAAAGGTTATGCTATAATAATAACGAAGAAACAATTTGAAGTAGTGAGTTGATCCGTATTTAAATTAAATGCTTTGGTAAGGGTGATATTTCTGTAACACTTAACTCCGTGCCTTGGAAGGCACGTTAAGCCGTTTGGTTCCGACCGTCATACGTAGATCTCTGACAGTGGTTACATAGTTACAAGCCCGGAATGTCTGATGACCACTCTTGCCAAGGGGTATCGTGTTACCCTGTACCTAATTTGGTTGTGGAGGTCGTATAAGCAGTCGCTGCATATAAAATACTTATATTCAGCTGCATCTGATTAGACTAGAAGCCGATCCTGACATGGTTAAAGCCTTATGTAAAACCCAAGATAAGTAAGATGTCTTAATAATTTAATTTAGTATTCAGTACTCGCTCTGTGGTGATATACGCGCGGTTCAGTGTTCGAGTGTATAATTCTAAAGTAACACTAATTTATAGCCGACAGAGCCTGAAGCCCGAAGCAATTTGCATGATTATGTCTTTGAAAATAATTGCTAAGTCTTGAGAGTATGTTATAAAGGTTAAGGTAGAAAATAGGCTGTAGGTACAAACTGTAACGGTGACCGATGAATTATGTTAACACTCTTTCTGCTAACACTTCAACGTTACATCAACTGCCAAGCATTTTCTCAACTATAAGTACGGGTTGACTTCCGGTCTAACCGGATGCATCTGGATACTCTGCCTTAATTCTGAACTCCACAACCCTGTTACTGGCTACTACGGCCAACGGTTAACCCCTTGACAAGACTGGTTGTCAGACATTCGGGCTTCCGACTAGTCGTATGTTACTAACCAATATTTCACAGTTGTCAAATCGGTCAATTCGTCAAAGGGGTCCCGATATGTAATGGATTGTTAACCATCCCCGGACCGACCTCTGCAATTGTAGCTTGTCCATCGATCGAACCGTGTTTTGGTTTTTATTTAGCCACAAGCCCCTGCTCTTCGACGTTAAATGATATTTAAATGTCCTGTTCAAGTAAGAAGCTACTCCCTGTTTGTCGGTTGGTATTGCTACTACGCTATATTACCGCTACATTGATTCTTCCAATGATCCAGCAGACGTTGCATTGGAAAACTAGTCTGTCGATGTCATCGTAAAGTAGAAATATTTTGTAATAAAAATGAGACTCGGACAATGACTAAGGTTTCTCCTTGTAAAGTTTTAGCTTTTAGCTGGCTGTCAAATTCAGTCCTCATGACTTTTTGGGCCAATTTGTTGTGCCGAAATCTGGAATAATAATAATACGTCTACGTCTGAAATCTACCTTAGAATGTAAGTAAAGCGGTATCTAGATAATTTCTACGAATTGGTATACCTTTGTGTATGTTAGTGTGGGTATTTTCTTTGTGGATTGAATTATCTCAGGCTCTCAGAACTGATTGCTTTCAAGAAAGCTACCTTTCAAGATCTATTTAATAAACCGTCTAGTAAAGTGATACATAGAGATGTGATAAAGACTTCACTTTAAGACATTCAGTATCTTGTTCTCAAAAGACTGAGGTATTCAGGTATCTACTTTTGGAAATTTTAGACTTTCTATTTAATGTTTGTAACTGAAAGAAGGACCTGAAAGCCGCAGACGATTGGTAAAAGCAATATATATTGGGTCCGTATAAATTGATGCCGCCATCTTGGACTAATTAATCACTAATGCGGTTACGAAGCTCGTAAGACATACCTTGAATTACTGAAATTCATACATAAAATGACGGCTTCTTTCGACAAAATTTGAACGTATTGATTTCACCTATGTAGCTACCGAAAGACTAAATTCTTCCTTTACATGGTGGTCTTACGAGGCGAACAATGGGTGCCATAATATTTTATATGTCAAATTCCACTCATGATGTCCAATCCATTTTCCAAGTTTGATGATTATAATTAATATCTTTATAGATCATAATTTTTCATAATCACTAGGCAGACTTTCTACAATAGACGTTTGCGGGTCGATAAAGATGACGATTAACTTATCATTCAAGCATTAAGTCATCATCAGTCAACAACTCAACGCCAGGATAATCAATTAAAATCGTAAGGCATTCAAGACACCAATTGTCTGCACCACAAAGCGGGTATCAATACAGAAGCAATTATTCGGAGCACAATGCTCTATCCGATTCTATTCGCTGCTGTAATCGATCTGTACCGATGTCTCGAGAGATCGAACACTCTAGGCGCTGAATAGGACCGATTGTTGTGGACTGACGTAAAAAGCTAAGATTTATCGTGGAGCTGAAGAATGCGGTTTATTTTTGTCTGTGAGTAGTTCTTATTGAAGTTTAGATTGTGTTCGATCTGGTCAGTCGAGGAATGCAGGTCTTAGCTTTAGAATGGATGGGAAATACTTCCGGAGTAGTTTGGTTTGGATTCCTCGATGGAAATGAATTGGGGCTTAACTTTGAGAAAATCTAAGTGAATTTCGTAATGCAAAGCTGTATGCTATGTTCTCTGTTCAGCAAAAGACAATACATAGTTACGGATACTTCACAAAGACAATCTATACCTATACATAAAAGGAGAAACTGACTGACTGATCAATCAACGCACAGCCGAAACTACTAGGACTAAGGAACACGAAATTTTATACACGGCTTCCTTTTATAATGTAGGGGAGCACTAAGAAGGGGATTTTGGAAATTCGACCTTTAATGGGGTGAAAAGGGGGGATTTTGTTTGTTCTAAAAATCTTATTCCTTAGTTAATAAACTTGAAACTTGGCACAAATACTTATCTAAGTAAATTATAAAGTTGGTTATTTATTGTTTTTCTAAACTAACCCCCTAAATGGGGATTAGTTGTTTCAAAGTTTGTATGGAAGAATTTTAACGCGCTCTCTGATTAACTCGAAACCACGTTGGATACTTTTTATCCCGGTAGTACGTTCCCGCGGGATAGTTTCCGACTTCCACGCGGGCGAAGCCACGGGCGGAAACTAGTTTTAAAATATAATTTCTAACAGATTACTCGTTCATAATAGTGTAGGGACACTACTGAGTATGCGGGATAGAAATTGATGTTTCAACATCATAACTGTCTACAAAATGATACGTTAAACGTTTTTCTAACAAACTCAAGAATGTTATTAACTCCCCCGTCAGTAGTTTTATTAAAGTTCCAGCCCTGTCTGGGAATTTTGTCCTTATTTTTATACTCTTTTCTTTTACGATGTATACGTCACATAGTAAAAGAGTTGATGGCCATGTAGTTAAATGGAATGGGCAGTAAAGTGCGAAAGGTACCCGTGGGTTTATTAGGGACGCGTCTTCGAGCCGGGATTTGCTTGCGTTGATGGGAATTATAATGAAGTTGAGATTTTGAATGAAAATATTTTGTAAGATCTGAAGTTGCTTTGAGAGATTAGATTAAATTTTATGTAGCCAAATGCTAGTACATAATTGCACAAATTAAGCAAGGAAGTTCCAAAATAAAACCCTAAGATAATTTTGAATGTCTCCATATATTTCTAAAATTTTATTAAGAACAATGAAAGACAGTCTACTTCTACAGACATAATGTTAACATCTTAAACCAACCAGCTTCAACTAAAGCTTGGTTTAATAACAGCATACCTTGTAATCTGAAATGAAACCACCTGCATTCATATCTGAGTGCACATCTTTAGTATCTTACAAGCAAAGGATTAAATTTTCCTTATGCAAGCCCGCGACGGCGGTCTGGAACACCGGGATCTTTGATTTAATAACCGCTACGCTGTGGGATTTATTAAAAATCCCAGGCCGCGCGCCGCGTTCGCAAACTCTTTGACGTTATTAAAAGCATCGATTTTACAAAGATTTGAGCTAACATAAAATTAAAAAGTTGGTATGAGTGTGGTGGAATAAAAATGAAGATTTGCGGTAGAATGATTTGGTGTCGTTGTCTCCAATTGGAAGCAAATACTTCTTCAACAAAATACTATATTGCATACATTACTTACGTTATTTAAAAACTGATTTATTACCCGACTGCCGATGGAAAAACTATCAGCAGTCGGGTGCAAAGGAGGGTTTATATATTACATATTATTTTTATATAATACATTTTGGCTTGAAAGAGTAAAATTGAGACAAGCAAATCGAAGGTACACCTTAAATCAATCTTTTAACATTTGTGCTACTAAATGGTAGACAACGTTAGTTCAAGGAATACCTGTCACGATTTTTTTTACATTTAAGGTAATATAAGTTTTTTTGAACATAAACAAATAACTGGCTCCCGCACACATCATTGAACGCAGCAAACGCACTTGTCAACAACAAAGACTCAGCCAGACAAATAAATTAAATTTCAATACTCAATTTTTCATAAAAACCACATAAAAACAACCGATAGTGGGTGACTCGGCATCGAACCGGCGTTTTTTAGCCAATTTATCGTTTGCCGAGTACCCTTCACATAGCGAACTGTGTCCGATCAATTAACTCAATCCCGGGATATTCCCGGTCTTTCCATACTCTATTCGATTTGATTCAAAAATTGAAATCGAGTTATATAGATACAAGAGATTTTGAAGCGGATTTTTATGAAAGGTTAATTTGGTTTATTTTTGCGGATTAAATGTTTACAAGAACGAATATTCTATCAGTGCTGCATTATTCCATAAAATAATTGTTATCGCACATAATATTAACTTAGTTTGTTAAGTGGTGGTCCAATTGTAACTGTCGCGACTTACAAGTTGTAGGTCGTGGGTTCGAACCCAGATATACGAGGAGGCCCAGCAGTGCGAACATTATAGGCTGATTATGTTGTATGTTGTTGAAATACGTTATTCATATAATGGTTGATTTAATTATAATATCGTTAAAAACTCGTTTGAATTTACGGTATGCACATTTACGTCACGTATTCTTGCTAGCGCTTCGAGCCATTTAGATACCCAATCCAGAAACCAAAACTGCCGACTCTTTTAGTTTATTGTACTCTTCCATAACAACAGACACAATGAAAACCGAAGCAGTTTGTCACCATTCATCCTCATACTGAAAAAAAAAACCTACAACTTTCAGCCTACGCGTGTAAAGTGACATCGTTAAAATAACTGTTACAGCTATAAATAACGTTTCCCTTATATCAGCGTTACACGTGAGGGCACATCGTTATTTGTAACAGTTATTTCTCATAACGTCATGCTCATAGTCATAATGTTGTGCGTTTGGAATTGTTGAGGTTTTACAGGACTTGTTTCGTTTGTTTATTTGAATAGCATACTTTTAAAAGAGTTTTAAGGTGGTGTTCGTACGTGATTAAAGACATAATGTGCCTACTGACACATATTGACAGTTCATTTAGCTTTTAGTGTTTCAGACTAAGGAATAACAGAAATAAATTAGTTTCAAGTTTATTTCTCAGCCAGACCATAATATAATACTTAGTTTCGTTTTAACGTTAGTTATGTTTCTGCTCAGCCTTGTTTCACATAATAATTTATACAGTGTGGCGATTAGGTTGATAAATTAATTGATACCACGTAGTACCGATGTAGAACATTATGTATTTAAAACATACACAATTAAAATAATTAGTACCTAACAATTAACAAAAGTCAATAATTCTGCTTTATCAATGGGTTAATTTAAGTCTCTTGCCTGGTCATTGAGCCTTGTTTTGTTACCAAAAACTGGCTTCGATTCATCTTCGTCTTCATGCATAAAATCTTTTTGTTGTTATAGCGGCAACAGAAATACACATTCTGTGAAAATTTCAACAGACAGCGGATGGACGGACAGCGGGGGCTTAGTAAAAGGGTCCCATTGGTTACCCTTTGGGTACGGAACCCTAAAAATATCGGGACTTTGGGTACAAGTAACTCGTCGGAATAGATGAGGTTTTTCTTACTGATTGGAATACTTACTTAATACCTCGTTTAGATTCTTCAGAAAATCTCTTATTCTTCACACCATCGGCGTAACAAATGGCATTTTTAGTGTTCCGTACCTCGAAAGAACATATATAGGATCACTTTGTTGTCCATCCGTCCGTCTGTCTGTCTCTCAAGACCCTTTTTCTCAGTAACGCGTAAAGGTATCAAGCTGAAATTTATATAAAATACTCAAGTCTACTGTCCCTTGACGCTGTGAAAAAATCAAACTTCTAAGCCAACGCAATCAAAAGATACAGCCGTTTATGCCACAAATTCCGCAAATTTTCGACACTCGCAAGGGAATCAAAACCTACAGGGTACTTCCCGTGAACTCAGAATCTTGAAATTTGGTACGAAGCAACGTAGCACAGATAAAGGAAAAATTGCGAAAAGTATACATTTTTAGGTATATCATTTAATAAAATATATTTAATCGGAATCCTCGGTGCGCGAGTCCGACTCGCACTTGGCCGGGTTTTTTACTCTTCCATTCGTTCAAATTTGTATAACACCTTAGACAGCACAATTTAGGAACGCACGTCTCGTTTGATTCGGTCAAAAAGTTAATACTTTTAGATTTTTGCGTAAATTCACCACAAATATTACAAAACAAGGAAGGACTGTTAATACACGCCCGTGTCATTTTCAAGTTTACCAATAAAACTAATTTTTAAACAAAGACATTTAATAATCTCTTTGCTTTGTATTTTTTGTTTGTAAAACAATCCTATTTTCGAAATACGATTTAAAAATATCAAACATACCTACGTCAAAAAGTTAAAAGCGCGGCAGCAATTTTTCACCGCAGAGTCGCAGACGTAATATCGAAATAAATGCCTACAGATATTTATTATTAGTCAACCTCAATATGAAACGATATATTATGAACCAAATCAGATATTTTTTTAGTGTTGCGTAGTGTCACCGGTGCAGATAGTTCAAACGATGCCGTCCCGAAACACTAACAGTTACAAAAATTAAAAATTTAAAAAACCCCTGACCCAAACAAAAACTCTAAAAAGTAAAAAATAATATTTATAGGCCTTTTAATTTGAACGTAATATTTTAATCAGGGCATTGTCAAGTCGGGGGACGGCTAGGCCTCTGTTTGGCGTTTTCATTGACCGTCCCCCGACTTGACAATGCCCTGATTAAAATATTACGTTCAAATTAAAAGGCCTATAAATATTATTTTTTACTTTTTAGAGTTTTTGTTTGGGTCGGGGGTTTTTTAAATTTTTAATTTAATTTTTATTTCTTGCTTTTTAAACTTAATGTCTCCCTTAAATCACCATTTATCAATAATCTATTCATTGAGACCTTTTCAATGAGCCCAAACACGATACTTCTGCTGTTTGTTGGTGAATAACTTGGGTTTCCTGGAAATTCCAAGTATTGCTCCAGCATCAGTTCAAGGTTTTTTTTTTCGTCTGATATCATTGAAGTAATATAATCCCAAATTTTGAGTTGATCAGACCCATGGAAGAGGGTAAAATCCCATTTTCAACCAGAAAAGAGCTGATAATCTTCAAACGGCTGAACCGATTTTAATGAAACATATCTAAGAACACTCCCGACTAATACACCTTTCAAACAAAAAAAACTAAATCAAAATCGGTTCATCCGTTCGGGAGCTACGTTGCCTCAGACAGACACACACACACACACACACACACACACACACATACACACACAGACACGTCAAACTTATAACACCCCGTCGTTTTTGCGTCGGGGGTTAAAAAACATAAACAGATCAAGCCAAAAATTTCATACTGGCTTATAGTTTGACGGTCTTATTCATAAAATTATCGAAAATTAATCAGTTGTTTAAAGTCTGATTTTCAATACGAAACCAGACTTTAGCAACTGTTTAGGTGTTCGAAAACTTTTTATGAATAAGACCGTAAGGCGTTCGCTCCCCCCCCCCCCCCGAGTAGGTTCCCGCATTGTCGTTGCGGGGGAGCTCAGTAGCCGTGGTCTCCCAGTCACGGTGAAGCGAAGAGGAACCCCAAGGTGGGGCCGCTCGTCAGGGCTTTTGCCTCAAAGCCGACGATGTAGCGGCCAAAAAAAGTAGGTTGCGGTGAGGGGTTACAGACTGCGGCGGTGGAGGAGTACCGGTACTATTGAGTAGCGCTCTACCCTTCCGTGGCCTGACGGGGCCGCCACCGTTTGGTGGCGGACGCGGTGGGGCTGCAGGGGAAGAGGAGTGTCGGTATAGCGTTGGCCGCTCTCCCTATCCCCTGCGACTGAAAAGTGGTAGGCGGCGGGGCCACTGTGTTGACCCGTCGCAGGATGACCAAGGGGTCCGCAAGGGCCGATGCCTGCCAGGGGTGCGGGTTGTTCGAAAAAGATACCGTCGCCCCTGGCACACGGGCAACTGAGGGAACACGAGTGAGTGTCAATAAAAGTCTGACACGCCCTCCTGCTCCATCCAGAGCGGGAGAAGTCATTTGATAATTTCCCATCCAAAAAAAAAGCGTTCTATATGCACAAAACTTTTTCCATAAAAACAACCGGCTTCCGGAAAAACACTACAAAGTGAAAAATAACTTTAATTTCGGAAGTCGGTGTCTTTGTAGTGTTTTCCGGTAGTCGGTACCTACCCCACACCATTTCGAAATTTTATCATGGGGTCAAAATAATGCATATTTATGCGATAGCAGCAATCACGGTTAATTTACTGTCATTTCATTAAGAGTTCCGTTGCCTGTCTCCGAAAGAAATCATCAGATCGATATGAAATTTAAAAGGGACCATTTCGGAATAAACCCCTTTCCAACAAAAAATAATTTTTTAAATCGGTCTATATATGACGGAGTTTTGCCCGAACCTTCACCTAACTCGTAACTGTTAAAGCGTTGTACCTTCCTTCATCAGCTCAGCGTCATGAGATGATGATGACCATACGCAAGTGTCTCAGTAGCTTTAGAAAATATGTGAAAAACATTGGTAATACCTATAACATTTGAGGGTTGCCCTCGATTTCCCTGGGATTCCATCACCAGATCCTGACTTGGTGCCAATGGGACCACCTCAGGAGTATACTCTATCAAATAAAAAAAAGAATTTTGAGAGTCGGTCCACAAATGGGGGAGAGATCGATGAACATAAAAAAAATATACCTACATACAGTCGAACATAATAACAGTCTCCTTTTTGGAAGTCGGTTAAGTGTATGATAAGGTACCTCGACGGACGAGTGAAAAATAAATCTGTGAAAAATGGTCTTATTGTTAACGATTTAAGGCATAAATCTCTACGCGTAAAATGGGACAATGCGTATCGTCAAAATTCGTATTCCTTCGGTGCGTGCGACGTGTGATTGTCTCAGTATCCTTGAGGATTTTCAGTTAATGTCACGTGCCCTTCGTATTTTATTGTTATTATTTTAAGAATATTTTATTCAATTTCTTGTTTTGTCTGTAATAGGAATACGATACGTTATTATTAGTTGTAAATTAGTTACTGTATTGTGACAGTTCGTGCGAGATATTAGTCGCTTTTACTGTTTTATCTTTATTTTTTGTGATAGGACAAGTTATTATTACACTAAAGTTAGTTGGAGGTAACTTAGTGAAAGCGGTATGACAGTTTATGCGAAATTAGACGCTTTAATTGTTCCTTTTCGTGTTGTGTTCTAAAGATGCCTCATATCAATTTTACGTCATCGGAGTACACCGATATGATTTTGATAAAAGGAGAATGCCATCAAAACGCAACGTTGGCGTTACGAACATACCGGGAGAGGTATAAGGTCTCTGCCTCGTATCTTGCGGGCAGCGAGGCGGCGGCGGCGGCGCCGCGGGAGCTGCATGATCTAATGCATAAAATCAAATGGACCGGCCCTCGAAAACAGCGGCGTGGCAGCGGCGCGGGAGCAGGCAACGTAAGGTGCATTCCAGTCAAGCGGTGCCCGCCCGCGCGGAATTCACTTTTTTTTGCCCACAATAAATCGAGTGTTAGGAATAAATTTGAATCAAAAAGATGTTGTCGCCGTTGTTCAGACATTTCGTTCGCGAATAAAAAAATCTCTCAACGACACAACCAGGAACACAACACTACGCTGCTATAGTGCCGCGCGATCTGCCCGCTGGTTTCGAGAACGGGTCTGAGTTGACCGCGCCGCTACCGCGCCGCCGCCGCCGCCGCTCAGCTGCCCGCAAAATTCGAGGCAGAGGCCTTACAGCACACGTTTATATCCTACAGACTTGCGGATTTTTCCACGGGTAATTCCATATAGTTTGTATTGAACTTACACCATCGCTCCGCACATGTCTAGTGCCTACAAGTGGAATGTTGGTACTTGCGCATGTGAGTGCGCGTGCGCCACGCTACGGGCCACCACCCGCCACCGCAGTGCTGCTGTTTTTAAGGATAGTAAACTAATATTATCAAGGATGTTGTATTTCGTGCCAATTTTGAAGATAGTTACTTTGTTTGAAAAGTTCAGTTTTCAATTTTTACTAAAATTGATGATTTTAATGTTTTAACAGATTGATGGCAACTTGTGTCAACCGCTGTACCTACTATTTAATGAGATAACTTAATCGGCATCTTGTATTTTCTCCATAAAAGGTCAGGCATGTCTTAAACCAGTGTAATAGTGTTTTTCATAAATATTTTTTTGCCAAAACCCTCAACTGCCTCCAACTATTTTGGAGCGAGCGAAGACAGACAACAAAATATGCAGAACAAGTTTGCACGGTACCTTTACATGAGACAATTTGGCGTCTACCCGTTTTACCCGCTTATGTACCCAACTCTCTTTGTAATCGGGATGGTGGGGTACTATAAGTTGGAAGTAAGACGCAATCTTGCTCTAGTAAAGTATGTCTTTATGGTGTTTCGCGGGATGCTAAACAACCCGCAAATCTTGGGATCGTTGGGATTACTCGTTCCAAACAGTAGGCTACGGTTGGGGCCGAGGGAGAGTCTGTTTAAAACTCCGGTAGCCCGTACAAACCTATTAAAGTTTGCACCCGTGTGTCGGGCTGTTAAGCTAATTAATATCATCTCTCAGCGGTTGGACATTTTTTTCCTGCTCATTGGCGGAATTCCAGAGAGTGACAGTTAGTGTGTTGTCCTCCATGTAACTTGGGCCGGCACACAGAGCCGTTACTTGGGACTGGTCAGTCATGGACCGGTGTAGGTGTGTGTGATCTGTTTTTGAGTGGCGTCTCTGGGTGTCTACTTTTCTGTATATTTTACTTGTCTGTATGACTACTTTTATTACATTGGGTCCTGCCTGTAAAAATAATTGTATGTGTAAATGAATAAATAAATAAATAAATATTTACAAACAGACAGAGTAATGTGTGCATTAACTAATTACTTGTATTAATTATGGTTAAATAATAGCAGCTCATTTGTCGCCAAGAAAACCAACCAATGATTGTCAATCTCATGCCAGTTGTTCAAGTGGTTGTTAGGTTAATCATAGTAGCAGCAATCAACACGATAAATCCTGAGCAAGAAAAAAAGTTGATAATTATTGGAACCGGATTGGTGAGAACGTATGTACACATCTACTGCTGTCTTTCCTTTTAACAAAAGTATCTGATATAAATCATAAGATAATCATCGTTGATAGCCACACTACCAAATTAGGTCTAAGATCAGTAAAGATCTAAGACGAAAGATGTTAGAGGTAAATAATATACTACGTACATGATGAAATATAAGACGGCCCAATTTTATTGCTAGGTCCTTAAATGACAAATCTCTAGGGATGTAATATTCTAACGACCTTATAAAAAGTTATCGAACATCTGAACAGTTGCAAAAGTCTAGTTTCGTGTTGAAAACCAGACTTTAAACAACTGTTTAAATGTTCGATAACTCTTATGAATAAGACGGTGAGAAATTAATAACGCTTTATAGGCTGGCTCAAAAAATATCTCCATACGTCGAAAACGGAAATTAACGAGACAGCCCTTCCGACAGATGTATTAATTAACTTCTCTTAATATTACGTCCATACAGATGGTGCTTCTGATGATAAATACGTACGTTCATATACATAATGTGCCGTGACGTCACACTATTTCCGTTTGGGGGTGAGCAGAGACCGCAATATTGAGGATAGAGGCTGTTTTGTAATATGATTTTCTGTTTATAAGATCCATACGTATGCTACAACCATAACAACACGACACAAAATATTATTCCCGAGAAAATTAGTTCATATTTAGTTGGTATACAACTACATATTAAATAGCCGTTCTGCATGGATAGAATCCAGACCTAGCTGCAAATCGGTGGTTGTGACAAGTAAAGTTCCGCGAGGTAATATGCATTTTTTTCTTAGAATTATCCTTACATCACCCTTATATAATTAAAGACGAACCCACAACTATAAAATATGCTACAAAGTAAATCAAATATCTAATTTTATCTTTCCCTAATAATAAAAGAATTACATAAAATCAAACCAACAAACAGCTTTCAATAAAACCAAAGCAAGAATTATTCTTCAATCAACTTTATCGGTAAATCGACCAAATTTAGGATCACTAGATAATGTTAGACCACTAATATATCAAACGCATCCCGGACTGACAGGATTATTGAAATTCACCAAAAGAATTTATTTACTCGAGTCATATTGAGCGTCGTTACAGAGTTACGACTACAGGCTGCGCTTTTGTGCAGCGCAATAGAATGAATCAAAGCGAAGGTCGTGTGATTATTGTTTTCACTTTGAAAACAAGTAAATGAAAATGAAATGTTGAAAAACAAGTTTTGTGTTTACTAAAATATCATTTAGAATTGTACAAATCAAAATAAAAAATAATAATAGGTGTAACTACCTACATTAAATTTCGGCCATATTTCACCAATCGGCATGCAAACATTTATTTATATTATCGTTCATTTAAGTTTAAATAAAATTTTACCGGACTAAGCGCGAGTTTACGTAATGCCAATCCCTATGCTGCAGCAGACATATTATTGTTATTTTGTGAGTGTTCGTTATTTTTTTGTCTGTACTTGTTATCCTGTCTGTAACCTTTACGTATGTCTGTATATGAGTCTCGTTACTTGAATTACACACACTTTTTTTTACTTTTTTTTTATTTACGTAGACTAAAATTATAGATCATTGTACAATGAAAGAAGTCAGGAGTGCAAAAATAGTGACAATTTAGACGGGCGCGCCCATAGCATGTGTGGCACTGCTGCAAGCGTGTCGACCGGGCCCGATGCAGGCGGCGTACGCCATGAGGTGCGGCAGATGGCTCTGCTCGTACAGCCCCGTGAACATGGAGTGGTGTGGCCCGCGCGCGAACACCGCCACGTCATCACCGCCGTGCGTCTCCCACTCGAGCGGTATGTCTGCATGAGACTCCCAATCCCGCGCACCTGTGAAATAATTTAATGAACATATCAGATATCACGCCAAGTCGTGTAGAATCCTATTTCTTAAGATAACCATTTATGAATGCTTACGGAAATTGTCCTCAGCGGTAACGTTGGTTCGAACCCCGTTCACATGTGGGCGGAAACCAGGCCCGTTGGTGTATGACAGCGTCATGTAAGGCATGTGGTCATAGTCCAAATCTTTGGAAGGACCAAGAATGTCATTGCCACGTTGCGAGTACCCGTTGAAAGCCATAACGTGCGCGTGGTCCGCCGTCACCACGATGAGCGAGTCGTCCTCTGACAGCATCTCTGCGGCGCGCGCCACGGCCGCGTCCATCTCGAGTGTCTCGTCAAGTGCCAACTCCACGAGGTTGTCGTGGTGCGCGTGGTCGATGCGGCCTCCCTCAACGAATAAAAAAAACCCCTTCTCGTTCCGACTCAACGAGCGAATCGCCACCTCAGTCATCTCTGTCAATGTGGGTTCTGTTTCGGAATTTGTTTGCATATTGTATTGCAAATGACCATTCTCGAACAAGCCCAAAATGTATTCAGGCAGGGTGTTGTTGACTTGCACTAGCTGCGCACGGTTCCAAACATATTCATGGGTTAATTCGCGATTTACTTTGTCTTGCTTCCACTCTTGAATAAGGTCTCGGTTGTCTGTCCGTCTACCGTATGATCCTTCTTCGTCGAGACGGTCAACTGGCAAAAAGCTTCGTCTACCACCACCTAAAATAACCTGGACCAAAATTAACATTTTAAGAAAACGATTCCCTAAATTAAGAAGTAATAAATGAGTCTTCATCATCAGTCGAGTCGGAATCATTTTTACCCGACTGCGCCAGAAGGAGGGTTATGTTTTTCGAGTGTATGTATGTATGCATGGATATTTCTTTGGCACGCCCTGTAGCCTAAACCGCTTGATCGATTTCAGCTTGAGAGGTGCCGTTTTTTTTTTTTTTTTTTTTTTTTTTTTTTTTGGGTGGGAAATCATCAAATAACTTCTCCCGCTCTGGGTGGAGCAGGAGGGCGTGTCAGACTTTTACTGACTAAAACCCACCCGTGTTCCTTCAGTAGCCCTTAAGCCAGGGGCTGTGGTGTCTCTTTCGAACAAACCCGCACCCCTGGCAGGCATCGACCCTTGCGGGTCCCATCACTTTTTGTGCTGACATCTCTTTGAGGCGCGCGTGGAACACAACGCGCCGTCGACTTGGGCTTGGTCCTTACCGGACAGCGAGCTACCCATTACTCGCCGTCCGCAAGCCCATGCCTACGGTGGCCGGAAATCGGCCTGGGATTCCCGACGCCCAGGGCGTCTCCGTATCCTGCGGCGGCTGGGGTCGCGAGGGCGCATATGCTGCCTCTCCCTCACGTGCGCCGCCTCCCTCTTCGCGAGCATCACTGCTTCGCTGAAGGAGGTGACGGCTCCCCATGCCCTCTCGCTCCGTACCATGGCCTGGACCAGGGCCGGACGCGAGAGATCGCCGCCGCCGATCGCCTCCACAAGGACACGGGGGTGCTCCGCCCAAGCCAGGCAGACCGCCACCGTGTGCTCCACCGTGTCCTCAGGGCGATCGTCGCAGTGGAAACACCCGGGCGTTTCCTCCCGCCCTATCCGAAACAGGAACCTCCCGAAACAACCGTGTCCGGTGAGGACCTGCGTCAGGCGGAAGGTGAGGACGTCATGCCGCCTCTCAAACCACTCCTCAAAGAGGGGACTTACCGCCGCAATCGTGGCGTGCCCAGCACTGGGTTGCGACAATCGCTCTCTCCATGTCACCATGAGATCCCGCCGGAGCTCTGTCCGCTGTGCCGCGATTTCCTGCGGCAGCGGAGTTACGCCCGGCGTTTGGCTTCCTCGCGCCACTCCCATATTTGCGCGAGGACCTTTGCCTCCAGATCCCATGGCGGTAATCCGGCAAGGAGGCCCGCCGCCTCGCCGTAGATCGTGCGATATCCCCGGATCATCCTGATCGCCATGACCCTATGGGACGCCCTCAACCAGCGAGCTGGTTGGCGCCGCAATATAGGCGCCCACACCGGCGCCCCGTATAGGGCCATGGACCGCACGATACCCGCGTAGAGCCTCCGGCAGGAGGCGTTTGGCCCCCCTAGATTGGGCAAGAGCCGCTTCAACGTAGCCCCGGCCCGCTCCAGTCTGGGAGCCAAACGGCAGAAATGGTCCGCGAAGTTCCACCGGCTGTCGAGGACGAGTCCCAAGTACTTCATCGTCGACTCGACGCCGATGTGAACCCCTCCCACCGTTATCTGGGAACCCGTCGGTGGCGCATTCCGAGGACCATGAAACCACATGGCCTCGGACTTGTGCAGGGCCACCTCGAGTCCCAGTTGCCGGATCCTATCGACGATTGTCGCAACCCCTTGTGTCGCTAAGTCGGCCGCCGCCAGTACCTCCACCTTTAGGTTTCTTCTACAACATGAGAGAAGAATCGCGTAAATTGGTTAAGTAATTACGGAAAAACCGGTGTACATAGAGATATGGCGAGCATTAACCCGTACTTTTTATAAGACGGTTCAAACGAGTACCTCGTAGTATCTTATCTAATCTTGCAGTTTCGTGCCAGTTTTTCACAGGAAACGATAAATTGGAACCGCGCACCTAACATCTGACCTTTAGTAAGTGCCTAAGTAAGTTAATGTTTTTTTTTTTTTGTTAATGGTGTTTTGCATTCAGTTTTAGATTTTGCAATTAACGAAGTGCTCAAAAATATCAGTAGGTACTTAACCTGGCAGTTTGTTTCTAACACGTGGCATGTGAATCTCACTTTGTTACGTGTAAAATTGATAACATTAAATTCCTTTAAATTAGGTACCTACTGCATGTCCTGTTGTCTGCATGATACAGAATCTGATGAACGCTACTGAAAGTGCCAAGCTCGTAGCCAAATTCTGGGCTGACCATATTAAGATTGCTATCGACACGCTAAGAAGAAGAATGAGGCACTGATTAAATAGGTAATGAAGATGTAACGAACACCGACCTGCGTCGCGGCCGTCTGCCAGCGCCCACTCGGCGATAGACTGCACTTGGTTGGCGACGTCCGTGGAAGCCTCGCAGTCACTGCGCTGCACGGCCGCATTGACTCCTATAGCACCATACGTAGTTTTAACTCCACACAAATAGGCGGTGGCTGTGCACGCAGAATCTGCGATCTGGGCATTTGCGCAGTATGTCTGAAATATAGGTAATCAACATTCCGGATCACAGTTTTACATGAGATCATTACAAGGTAAGAAAGATGAAGCTAGCCGCTTGTTACCTTCACCATCCCAACCGTAGGGAACGTCTCAAAATGCATCTTGGCCTCCTCGCCGGTGGCACCGCGTCGCTGGCCAAGTAGCGTGCGAGCGGCGGCCAGCGTGGGCACGGACATGCCGTCACCCAGGAACATAACCACGTTCCGCGCTTTCTTAACGGTCCCCTGGAGCGCGAGGCGTGCGTCGATGGCCGCCTGCGCCTCCTGCGTCCAGAAGGCGGAGTCGGTCTCGGCGCGGTTGGCCACGGCCGCACGGGCGGTGGGGTCCGCCGGGTGATAGCGGTCGGCGAGGACGCACTCCGCGCCCACGGCGACGATCATGACCAGTTGTAGTAGAGACCTCATAGCGACACTGACTACTGTACAATGGTGCCCGTTAAACTGCCCTTTTATAATTGTCAAAAGTATCTAATCTCTACTAAGCTTTAATCGGGACACAGAATCTATTTATAAATAAGGTATTATATTAAATCTATATATTCTTTATCTACATAATCACATAAATATAAGATGTAATTATGAAGATAAAGTTAGATATTCTCAGTGACATTGATGTTAAAGAAATGCTGAATCTATCTATTTCATACTAGCTGCGCCCGCGACTTTACCCAGATAGCTGATGTAATAAGGAGTAACTTAGGATACTTATATTTAAGAAATTTTATTCATTATTATTTAAAAAAAAAAAACTATTCCGCGCGGAGAAAGTCGCGGGCACAGCTAGTATGAAATAAAATTAATCCTGTACTTATCAGATTCAGCAAATATTTACATCAATGTCACTAAGAATATCTAACTTTATCTTCATAATTACATCTTATATTTATGTGATTAAGTAGATAAAGAGTATATACAAAAATAACCATTTTTAAAAATAGATTCTGTGTCCCGATTAAAGCTTATTAGAGATTAGATACTTTTGACAATTATAAAAGGGCAGTTTAACGGGCACCATTGTACAGTAGTCAGTGTCGCTATGAGGTCTCTACTACAACTGGTCATGATCGTCGCCGTGGGCGCGGAGTGCGTCCTCGCCGACCGCTATCACCCGGCGGACCCCACCGCCCGTGCGGCCGTGGCCAACCGCGCCGAGACCGACTCCGCCTTCTGGACGCAGGAGGCGCAGGCGGCCATCGACGCACGCCTCGCGCTCCAGGGGACCGTTAAGAAAGCGCGGAACGTGGTTATGTTCCTGGGTGACGGCATGTCCGTGCCCACGCTGGCCGCCGCTCGCACGCTACTTGGCCAGCGACGCGGTGCCACCGGCGAGGAGGCCAAGATGCATTTTGAGACGTTCCCTACGGTTGGGATGGTGAAGGTAACAAGCGGCTAGCTTCATCTTTCTTACCTTGTAATGATCTCATGTAAAACTGTGATCCGGAATGTTGATTACCTATATTTCAGACATACTGCGCAAATGCCCAGATCGCAGATTCCGCGTGCACAGCCACCGCCTATTTGTGTGGAGTTAAAACTACGTATGGTGCTATAGGAGTCAATGCGGCCGTGCAGCGCAGTGACTGCGAGGCTTCCACGGACGTCGCCAACCAAGTGCAGTCTATCGCCGAGTGGGCGCTGGCAGACGGCCGCGACGCAGGTCGGTGTTCGTTACATCTTCATTACCTATTTAATCAGTGCCTCATTCTTCTTCTTAGCGTGTCGATAGCAATCTTAATATGGTCAGCCCAGAATTTGGCTACGAGCTTGGCACTTTCAGTAGCATTCATCAGATTCTGTACCATGCAGACAACAGGACACGCAGTTGGGACTTAATTTAAAGGAATTTAATGTTATCAATTTTACACGTAACAAAGTGACATTCACATGCCACGTGTTAGAAACAAACTGCCTAGTTAAGTACCTACTGATGTTTTTAAGCACTTCGCTAATTGACAATAATCAAAAACCAAATGCAAAACACCATTAACAAAAAAACATAAACTTACTTAGGCACTTACTAAAGGTCAGATGTTAGGTGCGCGGGTCCAATTTATCGTTTCCTGTGAAAAACTGGCACGAAACTGCAAGATTAGATAAGATACTACGTCGTACTCGTTTGAACCGTCTTAAAAAAAGTACGGTTTATGCTCTCCATTTCTCTATGTACACCGGTTTCTCCGTGATTACTTAACCAATTTACGCGATTCTTCTCTCATGTTGTATAGAAGAAACCTAAAGGTGGAGGAAGAGCTATTCACTTCGTTCAAGGCGTAAGCATTATTTGCATCTAACCCGTTCATATAATTAACTTGGTCAGTTTCATATACAGTATTAGGAAAATAAGTAGATATCTATGTAGTGTATAGGTATGTACCTACTTGCTTTGACTGCTCATAGTGGTCAGTAGCAATATGAAATGTGTAATTCCCTTCGAAATGTGTGTCGTGTGTATGACAGGTATCGTTACCACGACACGCATCACGCACGCGTCGCCCGCGGGCGTGTACGCCAAGGTGGCCGATCGCGACTGGGAGTACAACCTGCCCGTGGAACAACACGGCTTCGACACCGAGCGCTGCCCGGACATCGCGCTGCAGCTGGTGCACAAACACCCTGGCAACAAGCTCAAGGTATACTATAAGAAACAGTGATGTGGGGATATTCGGTTCGGTAACTCGTAACAGTTGGAATGGCTGCGTCATTTAATTATTTAATTATAACAATCGATTTAGGCGTTAACGCAGTAGTCTTACTCCTAAAAAAAAACGCTTATTAATCAGAATTAATTTACTAAATGAAGTCAGTGCTGTTCTTTTGTGTGTGTGAGTCAGTAAAACAAAATTGTGACATTAACTAAAAGATGTGAAATAAAATAAAAAAATTACAAAATAAAAAATCTCGACTGCCTAAAAGTGAACTTTAATTAAAAAAGATGGAAACAAGAAACTTGTTTGAAAAGGATGACTGAATACCATGAGCAATCTCATGCAGTCGGAGCCAGTAAATATCTTTATTCTTAAATTTAAGAAATTGCCTCCGATTTAGTCATCCATTTAAAACAAGTTTCTTGGTTCCATCTTTAAACTAAAGTTCGCTTTTTAACCCTCCTTCTGGCGCAGTCGGGTAAAAATCGACTGATGATGAATACTCATTTATTACTTCTTAATTTAGGGAATCGTTTTCTTAAAATGTTAATTTTGGTCCAGGTTATTTTAGGTGGTGGTAGACGAAGCTTTTTGCCAGTTGACCGTCTCGACGAAGAAGGATCATACGGTAGACGGACAGACAACCGAGACCTTATTCAAGAGTGGAAGCAAGACAAAGTAAATCGCGAATTAACCCATGAATATGTTTGGAACCGTGCGCAGCTAGTGCAAGTCAACAACACCCTGCCTGAATACATTTTGGGCTTGTTCGAGAATGGTCATTTGCAATACAATATGCAAACAAATTCCGAAACAGAACCCACATTGACAGAGATGACTGAGGTGGCGATTCGCTCGTTGAGTCGGAACGAGAAGGGGTTTTTTTTATTCGTTGAGGGAGGCCGCATCGACCACGCGCACCACGACAACCTCGTGGAGTTGGCACTTGACGAGACACTCGAGATGGACGCGGCCGTGGCGCGCGCCGCAGAGATGCTGTCAGAGGACGACTCGCTCATCGTGGTGACGGCGGACCACGCGCACGTTATGGCTTTCAACGGGTACTCGCAACGTGGCAATGACATTCTTGGTCCTTCCAAAGATTTAGACTATGACCACATGCCTTACATGACGCTGTCATACACCAACGGGCCTGGTTTCCGCCCACATGTGAACGGGGTTCGAACCAACGTTACCGCTGAGGACAATTTCCGTAAGCATTCATAAATGGTTATCTTAAGAAATAGGATTCTACACGACTTGGCGTGATATCTGATATGTTCATTAAATTATTTCACAGGTGCGCTGGATTGGGAGTCTCACGCGGACGTACCGCTCGAGTGGGAGACGCACGGCGGTGATGACGTGGCGGTGTTCGCGCGCGGGCCACACCACTCCATGTTCACGGGGCTGTACGAGCAGAGCCATCTGCCGCACCTCATGGCGTACGCCGCCTGCATCGGGCCCGGTCGACACTCTTGCAGCAGTGCCACACATGCTATGGGCGCGCCCGTCTAATTTGTCACTATCTTTGCACTTCTGACTTCTTTCATTGTACAATGATCTATAATTTTAGTCTACGTAAATAAAAAAAGTAAAACAATGTGTGTGTAATTCAAGTAACGAGACTCATATACAGACATACGTAAAGGTTACAGACAGGACAAGAAGTACAGATAAAAAAATAACAAACACTCACAAAATAACAATATGTCTGGTGCAGCATTAGGATTGGCATGAGGTAAACTTGCGCTTAGTCTGGTAAAATCTCATTTAAATGATAGACAGCAAAAAGTTAATTTAATGGTGTCAGTTCACTTGGTTTAGAAATAAAAATGGGTGTTCCACAAGGCTCAACATTAGGTCCTTTCCTCTTTTTAGTATAAATTAATTATCTACCCCATTTATTAAACAACCAACCACAAATAGTGTTATTTGCTGACGATAAATCTCTTTTTTTTTATAAATAGACATGCATCATATTTTGACGACGTAAATAACGCTCTTCTGCTGGTACAAAATTGGTTCACTGCTAATAATTTAATATTAAATGGGAAAAAAAACGAAATGCATAAAAGGAGAATGGGCAAAAATGTATGAAGCCTGGTACTCGGCCCAATAGCCATAACATATATTTCATAGGAAAGGTCTTTTTACAAGGATTAATGATAACCGAGTCGCTTGTCTCCATTTGCTGTCGGAACGGAGTTATTTTGTGTAAAGTCATATATATATATATCATCATCTACCTAGCGTTTTCCCAACCTCGTATGTTGGGGTTGGCTTCCAGTCTAACCGGATGCAGCTGAATATCAGTATTTTACATGGAGCGACTGCCTATCTGACCTCCACAACCCATTTACTGTGTAATACGATACGGAATACGAATTTTCTGTTAAGTAATTAATAATAATAATATATATTTTTTGTTTATGTTTGATTTTGGGTGACATTATATCGTTGTCTTGTATAAAATCATATGCGTGTTGATTAATAGGTACTAAAATGAATAAAACACTCAGGAATAAAAAAGAAAAATTATTAAAAAGTAAGAAGGTTAGCTATTTATTATTTTAAACATTATTATCAATAATGACATCGTTGAGAAACACTACAGGAGCAGTGAAGCCTTCATGTCTGGCATATCCTAGATACCCCACGATTGAAACTATATGAGCACAAGTGCCGACTGTTCGTCGTCCGGTCAAACAAGTGCAGTAATAATTGCATAAAATGTTATGGATATTGGTTTCGTTTTCATTACCATTGTTTTTTACCAATGCATAACAATAATAAGTTCTTGACCGTACGTGACGTGACTTTATGCATCCGCGTAAAAGACGAGCATCTTCGTTTATCCCATTTCATTTAAATCTTGGAGTGTGGTTTCTCTATATATTTCTAAAATGTATAGTCCATTTGATAAATACTCGATGCAGTAGGATCGGGCTAGCTTCAGTTGATAGGTGCCCAAAGAAAGTAAAATAATCTGTTCTTCCGTCAGTAGTGGGAAGTTCGGTATTTTGCGACTTTCTGTTCTTTGAAAATCTGCTCTTCGACTATTCAAATGTTTTCTTTCTACATAATCATGAAGCAGATTCGGGGAATATATTTTATCCCTGATTATGTTTAGGAAGGCCACTGCTTGAATGTTATCATCGATGGATATGTCGAAGTTATTTGACATAGCTGCAGCGATTATATGAACATTTTTGATAGTGTTTTATTAAAACATTTTTGCCACAAAAGCTTGTAATCTCCGTTCACCACTTTCACTACCCACCAGCATATTGTAACTGATTGAGCTTCATTACCTTGCTCAGTAGTTAGGTGTCTCCCGTCTGTCTTTAGATGGTGGAACGTAGGATTCATATCCACATGCTTCGATAGCATTTAAGTTGTCCCGGAAGATTATCAGATAAAAACATGTTGTTGGTATCTAGCAAGATGTAGGACTCACCGATAGATTACACAGTTGCGATGTTCTTCCATAACGATGTTCCAAATCGATAATCACAACAATAGTCCAATTAACCAAATCCTTGCAATTAGCCAAGTTAGGTTTATAGCGGGTAACAATGTCAAAAAGGGCCGCCGGGGTCAGAATGAAAACGGTATAAAAAAGTACTAGGTAGAATAAACAGCTGCGGAACGTCGTCTCACGCACAGGATGATAAAATGACTATTGAATGACGCGGCACAAAAGGCAGTCCACTGGCACAGCATACCGCACTCTCCAACCCGCGTTTGGTTCCCTATCTCCGAGGTCTATAACAATGTACGTAACGAGGCACGTCTGGTAGGGCAGACAAGACTACGTGAAGTCGGTTTTGAAGAAGTAATTTAATATCTTTTTTAACTTTTAATTCCCATCACCTAGTGACTCCATTTTTTTAATATAATCCTCTTACAACCTCTTTCAATTAGTAAATATTATCTAGCAAGTGAACGACACTTCATTAATTTACAAATAATGTGGGTCCAAACTCGCCATCCTTCTTTAAAAATAATGTTGTTCATAGAATTGCACCATCTATAGCAGAGCACAAGAATCCTAATAAAATCTTTGGATCCCTTTTTGAAGTTGTACAAAAAGAATACCAATCTACTTTCAAGACCAAATCATTGACACTAATGGCATCTCCGTTGGCTTCAACCAATGGGCTACTTCAGGTATTCATAAAAGTAGAGCGAGACTATACGAGTTATATGGTTTGAAAAAATACAGGTTTGATAGTCCTTTTCTAAAGTATGCCCGATATTATTCAAAATTATTAAAAAAAACGGATGTGTCTTTGCTGAAACAATTTCTTTAAGCGATGCAATAAAAAATCCAATAATTAATAAAAAACGACTTGGAAAATTATTAATAATGAAACGGGTAAGTCGGTTAAACCGGAAAAGACGTAGCTGAGGCATTTAATGAGTTTTTTGCCAACATACCTTTAACCACGACTCACACCTTAAATTCGTCCCCGTCTTAAGCGGAAAACCTTTTGCATAGTAGTGTGCCCAAATGTAGTAGCGTATTTAGTTTCGAACATGTAACGCCTCGTGATAAAGTTAATATTTTTAACACGCTTAAGTCTAAAAACACTGGTGATTACTGGGGCATCTCTATTAAACTTTTAAGTAATATAATCGACATCGTAGCCCCCTAGCTAGCTATTATTTTTAATAAATGTGTTGACTTTGGAACGTTTCCTGACCTCATGAGGAGTAGTAAAGTCATACCATTATTTGAATCAGGTAATAAAAATAACGCTGGTAATTTTAGGCTCATTTCTTTCTTACCTGCATCTAGTAAAATATTTGAAAAGTTATTACTCAAGCAGTTGCTAAAAAAAATCATTTAAATAGCTTCTTTCATGATGAACGAGATGGCTTCACAAAAGGTCGTTCGACTACAGACTCTGCTGAAACACATAATTAACGCATGAGAGAACTCACAAAATGCCATTGGAGTTTTCTGTGATCTTTCCAAAGCATTTGATTTAGTGCCCCATGACACGCTTTTGCGTTAACTACGTCATTACGGTGTCCAAAATGAAGGTCTTATCGTAATAAACTCTTATTCAAATAATGGGCACCAATGTGTAGATATGAATGGTGTGAAATCTTCCGGGGTACCAGTTCAGTTAGGTGTACCTCAAGGCTCAATACTGGTTCCATTCTTATTCTTAGTGTACATTAATGATTTACCATTCTGTTTAAAGGGTATCTGTGACATTCTGCAGTTTGCTGATGATACCTCTCTAATCTTTAAAGTAGACAGGAATAGACAAAATTTTGACGACGCATTTAAACAGTGCACTCTCAAGGGTTACGGATTGGTTTACCACGAATAATATAGTTCTCAATGCCAAGAAAATTAAATGTATAAAGTTCGCCTTGCCGAATGGAAGAAATTTGGGACCCAACATCGTCTTAGATAATGAGGTGCTTGAAACTGTAGACTCGGCAGTTTTTCTGGGCATAACAGTAGATGCCAAACTTCAGTGGGGATCACATATATCAAGCCTAGCGGGACGGCTCAGTTCGGCCGCCTACGTCGTCAGTAAAGTAAGACAATACACTGACGTTGATACAGCTCGGTTAGTCTATTTTAGCGTTATGTCCTACAGCATTCTGCTGTGGGGCAAAGCCGCTGACATTCAAAATATTTTTGTTCTGCAAAAACGAGCGCAATGCGTGCAATTTACCAACTAGGTGCTAGAGTTTATCTGAGAGATTTTTTTAAAGATATTGGTATTCTCATGGTGGCATCATAATTCATCTTCGCTAACATCTTTTAGATTAGGCAAAATAGACACTTATGCACTGAAAACAGTGCTACTCGTAATAATAATACTAGAAATAAGGAAAAACTACGTGGTCCCTTTCACCGGCTTCATATTTCATAACTCATTTGTTGGGCTTGGTATAACCTTTTATAACAAGCTTGACTCTTCTTTGCTAAATTAACATTTTAATGCGTTTAAAGCTAAAGTAAAATCATTTCTTTGTTCTAAGGCATACTATTCTATCAACGACTACTTAACGAATAGGAAGTTTTGGTCGCTGTGATTAACTAAAGACAACGTTTGTGTTCTTTCACCAGAATTAGCTTACCTACTGACAGGTCACATGGGTTACTCTATTTCATAATTTATTTCTATTTTTTATTTTATTTGACTGTTTAAACATTTTTTTTAATTTTTATCAATAAAATTTTCATTTTTTGTTGAATGTTAATTACTCACCTATTATTGTATAGAATCACGTTCTTCCAACTTAACAGACAGCTGTGCTGCTGGGAAGTTTGTTGCGCCACTTCTTCCCAGCTAAAGCACTTGGTGAAGGACGGGCGTTTTTGGGGGACTGTCTTTTGTAATTTTGCCGATCAAAAAGTGCTGACTCTCAGCCTAGTTTGAATAAATGACTTTTGATTTTGATTTTATTCCATTCGAAAAGTTTGAATTTATACAATGCAAAGATATCTAGCTTTTACAGTCTTCAGCAACTCCAACAATGTTTTAAAATGCTATTCAATTTATCTATTTTGCTATTTAATTTAGTTAATAAGCATGGTTACATAGTGTGCGTTTTATACAAGATTTAAATTTCGTTTCATTGAGTATGAGTATGTGGGTAAGTATTTTATTGTAACACTAGCTTCGGCCCACAATTTCGTCAATTTCTTGCTCCCCGACTCAACCCGTCGCATCGAATCGCTTGGCCGTGTGAGTACTTCGTATTCGTGACTTTTTTCTTTTTGCTCCGCTCTTATTGGTCTAAGCGTGATGATAAATAGCCTATAGCCTTCCTCGATAAATGGGCTATCTAACACTGAAATAATTTTTCAAATCGTACCAGTATTTCCTGAGATTAGCGCGTTTTTTTTTTTTTTGGTTGGGAAATCATCAAATAACTTCTCCCGCTCTGGGTGGAGCAGGAGGGCGTGTCAGAGTTTTACTGACTAAAACCCACACGTGGTTCTTCATTAGCCCGTATGCCAGGGGCTGTGGTATCTCTTTCAAACGAACCCGCACCCCTGACAGGCATCGGCCCTTGTAGGCCCCATCATTTTTGTGCTGACATCTCTTTGAGGCTTGCGTGGAACACAACGCGCCGTCGACTTGGGCTTGGTCCTTACCGGACAGCGAGCTACCCATTACTCGCCTTCCGCAAGCCCATGCCTACGGTGGCCGGAAATCGGCCTGGGATTCCCGACGCCCAGGGCGTCTCCGTCGTCGCGAGGGCGCATATGCTGCCTCTCCCTCACGTGCGCCGCCTCTCTCTTCGCGAGCATCACTTCTTCGCTGAAGGAGGTGACGGCTCTCCATGCCCTCTCGCTCCGTACCATGGCCTGGACCAGGGCCGGACGCCCTGGTCCAGGTGTCCTCAGGGCGATCTTCGCAGTGGAAACACCCGGGCGTTTTCTCCCGCCCTATCCGAAACAGGAAACTCCCGAAACAACCGTGTCCTGTGAGGACCTGCGTCAGGCGGAAGGTGAGGACGCCATGCCGCCTCTCAAACCACTCCTCAAAGAGGGGACTTACCGCCGCAATCGTGGCGTGCTGAGATTAGCACGTTCAAGCAAAAAAACAAACAAACTCTTCAGCTATATAATATTGCCTCCATTATGGCGGCAGCGGAGGACCTGCACATCAGACCGGGCTCCAAGGAGCTGGCCCCAGTGTGGAGCCGCAGAAGGGGGCGCGGCATGGGCCGGGTGGGCCCGCACCAGAGGAAGACCGGGTGCTGAATTTGGTGCGGCAGGAGCTACCACTAGTGGGGGGCGGAGGACTGTGGCCTCCAGGGCGGAAAACCGACTCTGGAAAGCAGCCAGCTCCTGCCGCACAAAATTCAGCACTCCACTAAACAAAAAATATATATTATTATTATTAATTACTTACCAGAAAATTCGTATTCCGTATCGTATTACACAGTAAGTGGGTTGTGGAGGTCAGATAGGCTGTCGCTCCATGTAAAATACTGGTATTCAGCTGCATCCGGTTAGACTGGAAGCCGACCCCAACATACGAGGTTGGGAAAACGCTAGGTAGATGATGATAATGATACTTAACACAAACTAACTCCGTTCCGACAGCAAATGGAGACAAGCGACTCGGTTATCATTAATCCTTGTAAAAAGACCTTTCCTATGAAATATATGTTATGGCTATTGGGCCGAGTACCAGGCTTCATACATTTTTGCCCATTCTCCTTTTATGCATTTCGTTTTTTTTCCCATTTAATATTAAATTATTAGCAGTGAACCAATTTTGTACCAGCAGAAGAGCGTTATTTACGTCGTCAAAATATGATGCATGTCTATTTATAAAAAAAAAGAGATTTATCGTCAGCAAATAACACTATTTGTGGTTGGTTTTTTAATAAATGGGGTAGATAATTAATTAATACTAAAAAGAGGAAAGGACCTAATGTTGAGCTTTGTGGAACACCCATTTTTATTTCTAAACCAAGTGAACTGACACCATTAAATTAACTTTTTGCTGTCTATCATTTAAATGAGATTTTACCAGACTAAGCGCAAGTTTACCTAATGCCAATCCTAATGCTGCACCAGACATATTGTTATTTTGTGAGTGTTTGTTATTTTTTTATCTGTACTTCTTGTCCTGTCTGTAACTTTTACGTATGTCTGTATATGAGTCTCGTTACTTGAATTACACACACATTGTTTTACTTTTTTTATTTACGTAGACTAAAATTATAGATCATTGTACAATGAAAGAAGTCAGGAGTGCAAAGATAGTGACAAATTAGACGGGCGCGCCCATAGCATGTGTGGCACTGCTGCAAGAGTGTCGACCGGGCCCGATGCAGGCGGCGTACGCCATGAGGTGCGGCAGATGGCTCTGCTCGTACAGCCCCGTGAACATGGAGTGGTGTGGCCCGCGCGCGAACACCGCCACGTCATCACCGCCGTGCGTCTCCCACTCGAGCGGTACGTCCGCGTGAGACTCCCAATCCAGCGCACCTGTGAAATAATTTAATGAACATATCAGATATCACGCCAAGTCGTGTAGAATCCTATTTCTTAAGATAACCATTTATGAATGCTTACGGAAATTGTCCTCAGCGGTAACGTTGGTTCGAACCCCGTTCACATGTGGGCGGAAACCAGGCCCGTTGGTGTATGACAGCGTCATGTAAGGCATGTGGTCATAGTCTAAATCTTTGGAAGGACCAAGAATGTCATTGCCACGTTGCGAGTACCCGTTGAAAGCCATAACGTGCGCGTGGTCCGCCGTCACCACGATGAGCGAGTCGTCCTCTGACAGCATCTCTGCGGCGCGCGCCACGGCCGCGTCCATCTCGAGTGTCTCGTCAAGTGCCAACTCCACGAGGTTGTCGTGGTGCGCGTGGTCGATGCGGCCTCCCTCAACGAATAAAAAAAACCCCTTCTCGTTCCGACTCAACGAGCGAATCGCCACCTCAGTCATCTCTGTCAATGTGGGTTCTGTTTCGGAATTTGTTTGCATATTGTATTGCAAATGACCATTCTCGAACAAGCCCAAAATGTATTCAGGCAGGGTGTTGTTGACTTGCACTAGCTGCGCACGGTTCCAAACATATTCATGGGTTAATTCGCGATTTACTTTGTCTTGCTTCCACTCTTGAATAAGGTCTCGGTTGTCTGTCCGTCTACCGTATGATCCTTCTTCGTCGAGACGGTCAACTGGCAAAAAGCTTCGTCTACCACCACCTAAAATAACCTGGACCAAAATTAACATTTTAAGAAAACGATTCCCTAAATTAAGAAGTAATAAATGAGTATTCATCATCAGTCGATTTTTACCCGACTGCGCCAGAAGGAGGGTTAAATTCAAATTCAAAAAAGTTAAAAAGCGAACTTTAGTTTAAAGATGGAACCAAGAAACTTGTTTTAAATGGATGACTAAATCGGAGGCAATTTCTTAAATTTAAGAATAAAGATATTTACTGGCTCCGACTGCATGAGATTGCTCATGGTATTCAGTCATCCTTTTCAAACAAGTTTCTTGTTTCCATCTTTTTTAATTAAAGTTCACTTTTAGGCAGTCGAGATTTTTTATTTTGTAATTTTTTTATTTTATTTCACATCTTTTAGTTAATGTCACAATTTTGTTTTACTGACTCACACACACAAAAGAACAGCACTGACTTCATTTAGTAAATTAATTCTGATTAATAAGCGTTTTTTTTAGGAGTAAGACTACTGCGTTAACGCCTAAATCGATTGTTATAATTAAATGACGCAGCCATTCCAACTGTTACGAGTTACCGAACCGAATATCCCCACATCACTGTTTCTTATAGTATACCTTGAGCTTGTTGCCAGGGTGTTTGTGCACCAGCTGCAGCGCGATGTCCGGGCAGCGCTCGGTGTCGAAGCCGTGTTGTTCCACGGGCAGGTTGTACTCCCAGTCGCGATCGGCCACCTTGGCGTACACGCCCGCGGGCGACGCGTGCGTGATGCGTGTCGTGGTAACGATACCTGTCATACACACGACACACATTTCGAAGGGAATTACACATTTCATATTGCTACTGACCACTATGAGCAGTCAAAGCAAGTAGGTACATACCTATACACTACATAGATATCTACTTATTTTCCTAATACTGTATAAGAAACTGACCAAGTTAATTATATGAACGGGTTAGATGCAAATAATACTTACGCCTTGAACGAAGTGAATAGCTCTTCCTCCACCTTTAGGTTTCTTCTATACAACATGAGAGAAGAATCGCGTAAATTGGTTAAGTAATCACGGAGAAACCGGTGTACATAGAGAAATGGAGAGCATAAACCGTACTTTTTTTAAGACGGTTCAAACGAGTACGACGTAGTATCTTATCTAATCTTGCAGTTTCGTGCCAGTTTTTCACAGGAAACGATAAATTGGACCCGCGCACCTAACATCTGACCTTTAGTAAGTGCCTAAGTAAGTTTATGTTTTTTTGTTAATGGTGTTTTGCATTTGGTTTTTGATTATTGTCAATTAGCGAAGTGCTTAAAAACATCAGTAGGTACTTAACTAGGCAGTTTGTTTCTAACACGTGGCATGTGAATGTCACTTTGTTACGTGTAAAATTGATAACATTAAATTCCTTTAAATTAGGTCCCAACTGCGTGTCCTGTTGTCTGCATGGTACAGAATCTGATGAATGCTACTGAAAGTGCCAAGCTTTTTTTTTTTTTTTTTTTTTTTTTTGGGTGGGAAATCATCAAATAACTTCTCCCGCTCTGGGTGGAGCAGGAGGGCGTGTCAGACTTTTACTGACTAAAACCCACCCGTGTTCCTTCAGTAGCCCTTAAGCCAGGGGCTGTGTGAACAAACCCGCACCCCTGGCAGGCATCGACCCTTGCGGGTCCCATCATTTTTTGTGCTGACATCTCTTTGAGGCGCGCGTGGAACACAACGCGCCGTCGACTTGGGCTTGGTCCTTACCGGACAGCGAGCTACCCATTACTCGCCGTCCGCAAGCCCATGCCTACGGTGGCCGGAAATCGGCCTGGGATTCCCGACGCCCAGGGCGTCTCCGTATCCTGCGGCGGCTGGGGTCGCGAGGGCGCATATGCTGCCTCTCCCTCACGTGCGCCGCCTCCCTCTTCGCGAGCATCACTGCTTCGCTGAAGGAGGTGACGGCTCCCCATGCCCTCTCGCTCCGTACCATGGCCTGGACCAGGGCCGGACGCGAGAGATCGCCGCCGCCGATCGCCTCCACGAGGGCACGGCGGTGCTCCGCCCAAGCAGGGCAGACCGCCACCGTGTGCTCCACCGTGTCCTCAGGGCGATCTTCGCAGTGGAAACACCCGGGCGTTTCCTCCCGCCCTATCCGAAACAGGAACCTCCCGAAACAACCGTGTCCGGTGAGGACCTGCGTCAGGCGGAAGGTGAGGACGCCATGCCGCCTCTCAAACCACTCCTCAAAGAGGGGACTTACCGCCGCAATCGTGGCGTGCCCAGAAAGTGCCAAGCTCGTAGCCAAATTCTGGGCTGACCATATTAAGATTGCTATCGACACGCTAAGAAGAAGAATGAGGCACTGATTAAATAGGTAATGAAGATGTAACGAACACCGACCTGCGTCGCGGCCGTCTGCCAGCGCCCACTCGGCGATAGACTGCACTTGGTTGGCGACGTCCGTGGAAGCCTCGCAGTCACTGCGCTGCACGGCCGCATTGACTCCTATAGCACCATACGTAGTTTTAACTCCACACAAATAGGCGGTGGCTGTGCACGCAGAATCTGCGATCTGGGCATTTGCGCAGTATGTCTGAAATATAGGTAATCAACATTCCGGATCACAGTTTTACATGAGATCATTACAAGGTAAGAAAGATGAAGCTAGCCGCTTGTTACCTTCACCATCCCAACCGTAGGGAACGTCTCAAAATGCATCTTGGCCTCCTCGCCGGTGGCACCGCGTCGCTGGCCAAGTAGCGTGCGAGCGGCGGCCAGCGTGGGCACGGACATGCCGTCACCCAGGAACATAACCACGTTCCGCGCTTTCTTAACGGTCCCCTGGAGCGCGAGGCGTGCGTCGATGGCCGCCTGCGCCTCCTGCGTCCAGAAGGCGGAGTCGGTCTCGGCGCGGTTGGCCACGGCCGCACGGGCGGTGGGGTCCGCCGGGTGATAGCGGTCGGCGAGGACGCACTCCGCGCCCACGGCGACGATCATGACCAGTTGTAGTAGAGACCTCATAGCGACACTGACTACTGTACAATGGTGCCCGTTAAACTGCCCTTTTATAATTGTCAAAAGTATCTAATCTCTAATAAGCTTTAATCGGGACACAGAATCTATTTTTAAAAATGGTTATTTTTGTATATACTCTTTATCTACTTAATCACATAAATATAAGATGTAATTATGAAGATAAAGTTAGATATTCTTAGTGACATTGATGTAAATATTTGCTGAATCTGATAAGTACAGGATTAATTTTATTTCATACTAGCTGTGCCCGCGACTTTCTCCGCGCGGAATAGTTTTTTTTTTTAAATAATAATGAATAAAATTTCTTAAATATAAGTATCCTAAGTTACTCCTTATGACATCAGCTATCTGGGTAAAGTCGCGGGCGCAGCTAGTATGAAATAGATAGATTCAGCATTTCTTTAACATCAATGTCACTGAGAATATCTAACTTTATCTTCATAATTACATCTTATATTTATGTGATTAAGTAGATAAAGAATATATAGATTTAATATAATACCTTATTTATAAATAGATTCTGTGTCCCGATTAAAGCTTAGTAGAGATTAGATACTTTTGACAATTATAAAAGGGCAGTTTAACGGGCACCATTGTACAGTAGTCAGTGTCGCTATGAGGTCTCTACTACAACTGGTCATGATCGTCGCCGTGGGCGCGGAGTGCGTCCTCGCCGACCGCTATCACCCGGCGGACCCCACCGCCCGTGCGGCCGTGGCCAACCGCGCCGAGACCGACTCCGCCTTCTGGACGCAGGAGGCGCAGGCGGCCATCGACGCACGCCTCGCGCTCCAGGGGACCGTTAAGAAAGCGCGGAACGTGGTTATGTTCCTGGGTGACGGCATGTCCGTGCCCACGCTGGCCGCCGCTCGCACGCTACTTGGCCAGCGACGCGGTGCCACCGGCGAGGAGGCCAAGATGCATTTTGAGACGTTCCCTACGGTTGGGATGGTGAAGGTAACAAGCGGCTAGCTTCATCTTTCTTACCTTGTAATGATCTCATGTAAAACTGTGATCCGGAATGTTGATTACCTATATTTCAGACATACTGCGCAAATGCCCAGATCGCAGATTCTGCGTGCACAGCCACCGCCTATTTGTGTGGAGTTAAAACTACGTATGGTGCTATAGGAGTCAATGCGGCCGTGCAGCGCAGTGACTGCGAGGCTTCCACGGACGTCGCCAACCAAGTGCAGTCTATCGCCGAGTGGGCGCTGGCAGACGGCCGCGACGCAGGTCGGTGTTCGTTACATCTTCATTACCTATTTAATCAGTGCCTCATTCTTCTTCTTAGCGTGTCGATAGCAATCTTAATATGGTCAGCCCAGAATTTGGCTACGAGCTTGGCACTTTCAGTAGCGTTCATCAGATTCTGTATCATGCAGACAACAGGACATGCAGTAGGTACCTAATTTAAAGGAATTTAATGTTATCAATTTTACACGTAACAAAGTGAGATTCACATGCCACGTGTTAGAAACAAACTGCCTGGTTAAGTACCTACTGATATTTTTGAGCACTTCGTTAATTGCAAAATCTAAAACTGAATGCAAAACACCATTAACAAAAAAAAAAAAACATAAACTTACTTAGGCACTTACTAAAGGTCAGATGTTAGGTGCGCGGTTCCAATTTATCGTTTCCTGTGAAAAACTGGCACGAAACTGCAAGATTAGATAAGATACTACGAGGTACTCGTTTGAACCGTCTTATAAAAGTACGGGTTAATGCTCGCCATATCTCTATGTACACCGGTTTTTCCGTAATTACTTAACCAATTTACGCGATTCTTCTCTCATATTGTAGAAGAAACCTAAAGGTGGAGGTACTGGCGGCGGCCGACTTAGCGACACAAGGGGTTGCGACAATCGTCGATAGGATCCGGCAACTGGAACTCGAGGTGGCCCTGCACAAGTCCGAGGCCATGTGGTTTCATGGTCCTCGGAATGCGCCACCGACGGGTTCCCAGATAACGGTGGGAGGGGTTCACATCGGCGTCGAGTCGACGATGAAGTTCTTGGGACTCGTCCTCGACAGCCGGTGGAACTTCGCGGACCATTTCTGCCGTTTGGCTCCCAGACTGGAGCGGGCCGGGGCTACGTTGAAGCGGCTCTTGCCCAATCTAGGGGGGCCAAACGCCTCCTGCCGGAGGCTCTACGCGGATATCGTGCGGTCCATGGCCCTATACGAGGCGCCGGTGTGGGCGCCTACATTGAGGCGCCAACCAGCTCGCTGGTTGAGGGCGTCCCATAGGGTCATGGCGATCAGGATGATCCGGGGATATCGCACGATCTACGGCGAGGCGGCGGGCCTCCTTGCCGGATTACCGCCATGGGATCTGGAGGCAAAGGTCCTCGCGCAAATATGGGAGTGGCGCGAGGAGGCCAAACGCCGGGGCGTAACTCCGCTGCCGCAGGAAATCGCGGCACAGCGGACAGAGCTCCGGCGGGATCTCATGGTGACATTGAGAGAGCGATTGTCGCAACCCAGTGCTGGGCACGCCACGATTGCGGCGGTAAGTCCCCTCTTTGAGGAGTGGTTTGAGAGGCGGCATGACGTCCTCACCTTCCGCCTGACGCAGGTCCTCACCGGACACGGTTGTTTCGGGAGGTTCCTGTTTCGGATAGGGCGGGAGGAAACGCCCGGGTGTTTCCACTGCGACGATCGCCCTGAGGACACGGTGGAGCACACGGTGGCGGTCTGCCCGGCTTGGGCGGAGCACCCCCGTGTCCTCGTGGAGGCGATCGGCGGCGGCGATCTCTCGCGTCCGGCCCTGGTCCAGGCCATGGTACGGAGCGAGAGGGCATGGGGAGCCGTCACCTCCTTCAGCGAAGCAGTGATGCTCGCGAAGAGGGAGGCGGCGCACGTGAGGGAGAGGCAGCATATGCGTCCTCGCGACCCTAGCCGCCGCAGGATACGGAGACGCCCTGGGCGTCGGGAATCCCAGGCCGATTTCCGGCCACCGTAGGCATGGGCTTGCGGACGGCGAGTAATGGGTAGCTCGCTGTCCGGTAAGGACCAAGCCCAAGTCGACGGCGCGTTGTGTTCCACGCGCGCCTCGAAGAGATGTCAGCACAAAAAGTGATAGGATCCGCAAGGGTCGATGCCTGCCAGGGGTGCGGGTTTGTTCACACAGCCCCTGGCATACGGGCTACTGAAGGAACACGGGTGGGTTTTAGTCAGTAAAAGTCTGACACGCCCTCCTGCTCCACCCAGAGCGGGAGAAGTTATTTGATGATTTCCCACCCAAAAAAAAAAAAAAAAAAAAAAAAAGGTGGAGGTACTCGTAGAGCTATTCACTTCGTTCAAGGCGTAATCGATTAACCTTCAGGTTTAAAGTTCGCGAGCACATTCGAAAAAAGTTGGCAGTATCATTACAACGGTAATGTTTTCTCATTGTTTGTCTTATTTGTTTTTAGTCAATTCGTTTTTTATGTACATTTATTTAAGCTTATATTTATATATAGTTAGGTGTATTTGTATTATATTTATAGTTTAAGTTAGGTTTATGCGTTTAAGTTAAATATTCCTCAAATTTATTGCACCTACCACTGTTTTTCTCTGCATCACCCAAAGGTTGACTGGTAGAAAGTGCCTATGGCATTAAGTCCGCCTTTGTACATTTGTGTGCTTAAAGTGTTAAATAAATAATTAATCATTATTTGCATCTAACTCATTCATATAATTAATTTGGTCAGTTTCGTATACAATATTAGGAAAATAAGTAGATATCTATGTAGTGTATAGGTATGTACCTACTTACCTTGACTGCTCATAGTGGTCGGCAGCAATATGAAATGTATATTTCCCTTCGAAATGTGTGTCGTGTGTATGACAGGTATCGTTACCACGACACGCATCACGCATGCGTCGCCCGCGGGCGTGTACGCCAAGGTGGCCGATCGCGACTGGGAGTACAACCTGCCCGTGGAACAACACGGCTTCGACACCGAGCGCTGCCCAGACATCGCGCTGCAGCTGGTGCACAAACACCCTGGCAACAAGCTCAAGGTATACTATAAGAAACAGTGATGTGGGGATATTCGGTTCGGTAACTCGTAACAGTTGGAATGGCTGCGTCATGTAATTATTTAATTATAACAATCGATTTAAGCGTAAATGCAGAAGTCTTATTCCTAAAGCACGCTTAGTAATCAGAACAGATTTACTAAATGAAGTCAGTACTGTTCTTTTGTGTGTTTAAATTGTGTGTTTAAAAAACAAAATTGTGATATTAACTAAAAACTGTGAAATAAAATTAAAAATTACAAAAAAAAAACCCCGACTGCGTAAAAAGTGAACTTTAATTTAAATGAAAAGATGGAAATAAGAAACTTGTTTTAAAAGGATGACTATTAAACTGAATACCTTAAGCAATCTCATGCAGTCGGAGGCAATAATGGTCTTTATTGTAAAATTTAAGAAGATGCTTCCAACTTAGTCATCCATTTAAAACAAGTTTCTTAGTTCCATCTTTTTAAATTAAAGTTCACTTTTTAGGCAGTCGGATTTTTTAATTTTGTATTTTTTAATTTTATTTCACAGTTTTTAGTTAACATTATAGGCTGGTGATGATGAATAGGACATGTGAAAAAAATAAAAATAAAGACCAATATGGCGCCAAAAATCAGCCATTTTTTTATTATATACCCAGTGTCACCATCACTAAAAAAAAAATCTAACGGCACCTCTCAAGCTGAAATCGATTAAGCGGTTTAGGCTACAGGGCGTGCCAAAGAAATATCCATGCATACATACATGCACTCGAAAAACATAACCCTCCTTCTGGCGCAGTCGGGTAAAAATGATTCCGACTCGACTGATGATGAAGACTCATTTATTATTTTAGGGAATCGTTTTCTTAAAATGTTAATTTTGGTCCAGGTTATTTTAGGTGGTGGTAGACGAAGCTTTTTGCCAGTTGACCGTCTCGACGAAGAAGGATCATACGGTAGACGGACAGACAACCGAGACCTTATTCAAGAGTGGAAGCAAGACAAAGTAAATCGCGAATTAACCCATGAATATGTTTGGAACCGTGCGCAGCTAGTGCAAGTCAACAACACCCTGCCTGAATACATTTTGGGCTTGTTCGAGAATGGTCATTTGCAATACAATATGCAAACAAATTCCGAAACAGAACCCACATTGACAGAGATGACTGAGGTGGCGATTCGCTCGTTGAGTCGGAACGAGAAGGGGTTTTTTTTATTCGTTGAGGGAGGCCGCATCGACCACGCGCACCACGACAACCTCGTGGAGTTGGCACTTGACGAGACACTCGAGATGGACGCGGCCGTGGCGCGCGCCGCAGAGTTGCTGTCAGAGGACGACTCGCTCATCGTGGTGACGGCGGACCACGCGCACGTTATGGCTTTCAACGGGTACTCGCAACGTGGCAATGACATTCTTGGTCCTTCCAAAGATTTGGACTATGACCACATGCCTTACATGACGCTGTCATACACCAACGGGCCTGGTTTCCGCCCACATGTGAACGGGGTTCGAACCAACGTTACCGCTGAGGACAATTTCCGTAAGCATTCATAAATGGTTATCTTAAGAAATAGGATTCTACACGACTTGGCGTGATATCTGATAATATATGTTCATTAAATTATTTCACAGGTGCGCTGGATTGGGAGTCTCACGCGGACGTACCGCTCGAGTGGGAGACGCACGGCGGTGATGACGTGGTGGTGTTCGCGCGCGGGCCACACCACTCCATGTTCACGGGGCTGTACGAGCAGAGCCATCTGCCGCACCTCATGGCGTACGCCGCCTGCATCGGGCCCGGTCGACACTCTTGCAGCAGTGCCACACATGCTATGGGCGCGCCCGTCTAATTTGTCACTATCTTTGCACTCCTGACTTCTTTCATTATACAATGATCTATAATTTTTGTCTACGTAAATAAAAAAAAGTAAAAAAATGTGTGTTTAATTCAAGTAACGAGACGCATATACAGACATACGTAAAGGTTACAGACAGGACAAGAAGTACAGATAAAAAAATAACGAACACTCACAAAATAACAATATGTCTGCTGCAGCATAGGGATTGGCATTACGTAAACTCGCGCTTAGTCTGGTAAAATCTCATTTAAATTATAGACAGCAAAAAGTTCATTTAATGGTGTCAGTTCTGGGCACGCCACGATTGCGGCGGTAAGTCCCCTCTTTGAGGAGTGGCTTGAGAGGCGACATGGCGAGTAGGGTATTATTGGGCATTCTATACCACTGTCCTCTAGTAGCTCGGCGAGTGCGCCTTCGCTACGGACAGTGGTATAAAATGCCCAATAATTAACAATCGACTCGACTCTCTAGGGTATTACTGTACTCGACCAATGGTCATGCGAGTGCGCTATCGCTCAGAGTGGTGGTACAGAATGCTCAATAATGTACAAACCACTCGATCAATGACCAGTAACGCAAAAGAGGTTGTGGTAAGTTTATAAATGTTAACGTACTATATAAATTCATTCATTTTCAATCGGTTCATTTCCGACAGTAATCATGAAATTTGTAAAACAACCGCAATCGCTACATGTTAATACAGTCTGCGATGATTTTTGTAAGACTAGTTTTCGTCATGGGGAATTATTACCTAACTCAGTACGTTGTATCATTTGCGGTCCGTCCAGTTGTGGAAAAACCAATTTATTAATTGGTCTTCTTATACACGAAAATGGATTGAGATTTGAAAATGTTTATGTTTATTCAAAAACTCTGCACCAACCCAAGTACATTTTTTTAGAAAGAGTTTTGCAACTAGTGCCCGGTATTTCCCTCCAGAAATATCATGGAAATGAGGAAGTTCTAAGTGTTCAGGACGCAAAACCCAACTCCGTGATTATTTTTGATGATGTTGCCTGTGAAAATCAAAGTAACATGCGTGATTATTTTGCAATGGGAAGACACAATTGCATTGATTGTTTTTATCTAAACCAAACATATACTAAAATCCCTAAGCAGTTAGTAAGAGACAATGCGAATTTAATCATACTTTTTAAACAAGATGAAATTAATTTACGACATATTTATGAAGAACATGTAAACACTGATATGACATGGATGGAATTTCGTGAAATGTGTTCGAAAATATGGAGTGAACCCTTCAATTATGTAGTAATTAATAAGGACTGCTCCAAAAATAAAGGATGTTACAGAAATAAATTTGATACTTTTGTTGTCTTTGATTAGAAATACTAATATTTAAGACCGTTACCCTCGCGATATTATTATTCTTCAGACATCGCTTAATCAATCACGAACTGTTTCTTTTTATTTTTGCTATTATGGAAAAATCACTGAAAAGACAAATAGTTGATGCTGCAGAAGCTGTTAAGAAGAAAGTGCGAAAGATGAGAGATCTTGAGATTAACAATCAGCAAGTACTGGAATCAGTTTTCAAGCCGGTATCAGAACCACTCAACCTAATTGCTAATATCAGTAAGCAGACTTCTCTCCTGCATAATACAAAAAATGAGGAAACCGAAGTTCCGTTTATCGATAAAACTTTGCAAAAAGAAGTCCCTATTAGTAAAAGAAGCAATGTTAACAACGATAATGAAGACGAATATGAATCTGATATCGAAAGTGACTCTTCATATAAATCATTAGTTGAACAAAACCAAGGTGGTGATACGTCATCCTGGTCAGTATCTTCAGAAGCACTGACAGATATTCCGTTTGGTGTCAGAGTAGAGGGCAAGAAATTGATGTTAGGTTCTGCTCATATAACGATCAGCGATGAGTATATCATCGTGGCTGGACGCAAATACCGAAATACGCCTGGTTTAAAACAGTTGCTGTTGAAAAAGAACGTAGATTTAAGCTTGGTTACAGACAGTGATACGAAACATTATAAGTCGATGCTACTTGATACAAACGCACATCGACGAGACTATGAGCCTGGTAAACCAATAAAAAGTAATAAAGGACAAAAATATTTGCAAATTATTAAGCCTCTATTCAAACTACAAAGTACAATTCAGGATCACCAATCTGTGGGAAAAGGACTACCCTTAACAAAAATGTGGAAGAAAAACGTAGATTTTGTTTATTGGGACGATCCTAATGAACTGGTGGATAGGTTAAAATTATTAATTGCTTCTCAAGATGCTGGTAACACAGGATTAGATAATGAAATTATATCTATCATTGAAGAATTGCGTGAAAGTAAAGTTATAAATAAATAAATATTTTAAAATGTGTTTATTTTATTATAAGCCTCCCGTTACAATACACCTTAAACATGAACGTAGACAAATTTGGACACTACATTCACAAAAGAATGCGCTTATCAGAGTTATTTGAATTTAATGAGAATGCGTTGTTAAAATCAGAAAACGGAGATTTCGATTTAAAAACATCAAGACTGAGAGGAATTAGATATCCAGTAGAAGCAGACGATGCTGTGAACAAGGATTATGTAGATCGATTGAATGCTAATATGTTAAAAGAATTAAATAATCTGGTTGTGAACAAAGATTATGTAGATCGATTGAATGCTAAAATGTTAAAAGAATTTAATAATATGATTGGTTCATTGCGTTCTCAAATCATAAAAGACGCAAAGAGTACAGTTCAGGCTACTTTAAAACCAAGGATACCTGAGGTTTCAACTCATTTGCAAGATAAGTTTGATACTAAAGCAAAGGTAGATAAATTACTTCAAAAAACTCCATAATGGCTAAACAGCAAATTGTTAACGAAATACACAAAGCACCACGAAGAAACTTCCTTAGACGTCCTGTCATTCTAAAGGGGATCGATGACTTGTGGCAAGCTGATCTGATGGACATGCAAAACCTGAGAAAGTATAATAAAGGTCACAATTACATTTTAGTGGTGATTGACTGCTTCTCAAAGTATGCTTGGACAGAGCCATTAAAATCAAAAAATAAACTTGATGTTACTCATGCATTTAAACGAATACTGATTAACAGCAATCGCAAACCCGTTAATTTACAAACTGATATGGGAACAGAATTTTATAACAACTTATTTCAAACGCTTATGAAGACGTACAATGTTAACCATTACTCATCGTTTTCTACCAAAAAAGCTTCGATCGTAGAGCGACTGATTAAAACTCTTAAAAATAAATTGTATAAATATTTTAGTCTGAATGGAAACTATAAGTGGGTAGGTATACCGTTAGAAGTTACGTTGAAGATATATAACAACACAAAACATCGAACCATTAAATTTAAACCAATCGAAGTAAATAAATCTATCGAGTCAGTTATAAAAGAAAATATTAAAAAAGCCTTAAATCATGTAACCGTCCGTAGAAAACCCAAGTTCAAAGTAGGTGACTTTGTCCGTATCAGTAAATACAAACACAATTTTGAAAAAGGTTATACACCCAATTGGTCAACTGAAATATTTACTATTAAAAAGATTAATCGTACCATACCAGTAACATATCATATAGAAGATCAGCGAAAGCAAGCTATATTGGGAACCTTTTACGAGCAAGAACTTCAAAAATCTTATTATCCTGGTATTCATTTGATAGAAAAGGTTTTAAAAAGAAAAGGAACAAAAATGTTTGTGAAATGGTTGGGTCTAAGCAACGAAGAAAACAGCTGGATCGATAAAACTGCAATAGTGGATTAAAATAATTATATAACTATTACTTTTGCATTATTTCTTTCATTACACTTTGGACAATGCAAGGGGGTGAACTCGTTAATACGTTAATAAATAATCTCCCGTTCGAACTTCATTTACCAGGTTACAATTATTGCGGTCCAGGAACAAAACTCCAGAAACGTTTACTACGAGGTGATCGTGGCGTAAATAAGCTAGACGAAGCTTGTATGCATCACGACATTGCATATGCAAACCATACAGACTTACCCAATCGTCACAAAGCTGATTTACAACTACTAAATATGGCTAAACAAAGGCTTAAATCGAACGATGCCGGGAAAGGTGAAAAACTTAGTTCATGGTTAGTGAGGAAAGTTATGAAAGCCAAACTTAAATCTGGTTCCGGCGTTAAAACGTTTAAAAGTTTCGTGTCAAAAATAAGAGCAAAAATAAAGAAACTGAAACCAAAGGATGGCAAAACTTTAATTAACGCTGCTTACTCAGCAGCAAAAAAAATATTTCCAAATATTCAGAACATTCGAGTACCGCGAGTGATACCCTTACCAAAAACTGGAGGTATTCTACCTTTAATCCCTATTTTTGCGGGCTTATCAGCTTTAGGAACTTTAGCTGGCGGTGCGGCTGGTATTGCAAAAACTGTTAACGATTACAAAGTAGGCCAGCAAAATTTGCGAGAAGCACAACGACATAATAAGACTATGGAGTCTGTAAAATTAGGTCATGGTTTATACATTAAGTCCCATAAAAATGGTAAAGGTTTATTCGTAAAATCATCAAAAAACTGAAAGATAAGCTACCTAATCGTCCTTTAACTAATGTAGACATCCAAAGACATGCACGCAACATCCCTCACTTTCGAGGAGTCTACATGAAGGATCAGTTACCAAGGACTCCAAAACGGATTGAATGTGGTATCGTGAACTTGGACGATTATAAGAATGAAGGGACGCATTGGGTAGCTTATATAAAAGTATGCAATTATTGTGAATATTTTGATAGCTTTGGAGATTTGAAACCTCCAATGGAATTAATGCGATATTTTAAAAATTGTAAAGTTTTTTATAATTATACAAGATATCAGAAATTCAACACAGAAAATTGTGGACACTTGTGTTTAGATTATCTGTGGACTTTTTGGAATAAAAATCTATAAATTTTATGCTTTTCTTTTATTTAAATCATTTGCAAGATGTCACTCACATTATCGATAACTGGAAACTCGTCAACCTTATCTACTTTCTATCCTAACACGTTGCAACTATATGGACAGTATGAGTGTGCCGTATTGCATTTCTCAACATTTAATTCTATTCCAAACATTGACAAAACGAATAATAAGTTCTATTATGGTTCCAACGAAGTTATTGAAATACCAGACGGTACCTATGAATTGCAAGATATTAATGATTATTTAAAATCTGAAATGAAAGATGCATCAATAAAACTACAGTGCAATAACAATACTTTAAAAACTACTGTATATTGTACAAAAGACATAAATTTTAATAAAGAAGACACTCTCAGGAATTTATTAGGGTTTAATAAGCAAATCTTGAAAGCAAATAAATGGCATGTGTCGCAGTTTCCAGTCAACATTTTACCTACAACAGTGATCAGGATCGAATGTGATATTGTAAGCGGCTCATACACAAACGGAGAACCGAGTCACATTATCCACGAATTTGCACTGAACGTGCCTCCCGGATATAGGATTATAGAAATCCCTAAAAACGCAATATACTTTCCAATCAACCAAAACAACATAAGCTGCATAAATATCAGGCTGTTAGATATAAATAACTGCGTAATAAATTTGCGTGGTGAAGAAGTGCAGCTGTATTTGCATCTCAGAAGAAAAAAATGATTGACTACAATAAATATGTGCATCAACAAATCAAAAATATCAGTTCCACCCAAGCTTCCAAGCAAATAAGAGCTCGCCCTAAGAAGAAAATAAAATTAACTAAAGATAACAAGGCATTCCTTAAAGCGATCGGTTTGCTGAAATGAATATCTTAGACGTTTTATCCGCTCCGACTTACGACCACACTGTTGAAGGAATTGAATTTCATTCTTACAAGCCCTACGTAACTAGTTTCAATAGAAACGATGAAATCCGCATACCTATTAACCAACAGGACTTGTATATACTCCCGTCAGCTAGTACCTTGTATTTGGAAGGAACTGTTAACGTTAGTAAAAACGGTATTAAAGAAAAAGCCACTAGTGTTCATTTTACGAATAATGCTCTACTCTACCTGTTCCAAGATATAAGATACGAGCTGAATGGAGTGGAAATTGATAGAATAAAAAATGCTGGTATAACTACTACTATGAAATCGTTAATATCAATGAATGAAAGTGAATCAAAGATATCCAATGCATGGGGCTGGAATATCGATGGTATAAAAAATATAAATGGAGGTAGTTTTTCCGCTTCTATACCACTCTGTAACATCATCGGTTTCGCAGAAGATTTCAAGAAAGTTGTGATAAATAGTAGGCACGAACTGATATTGCTACGAAGTAACACTAACCTGAATGCGGTTCAACTTAACACCGGTGAAGTTGTAGACGACGTACAGATTAATAAAATCATCTGGCGTGTACCGCATGTTAAAGTGTCCGACAAAGAGAAAATAAGTTTACTAAAACTGTTGGAGAAAGATCGACCACTCCAGATGATATTCAGAAATTGGGATCTGTACGAATATCCAGCTTTACCTAAAACTACAAAACATACCTGGTCTATCAAAACTTCCTCACAAATAGAGAAACCAAGATACATAATTATGGGCCTACAAACAAATAGAAAAAACAATTCGAGCTCTGATATGTCTCAGTTCGATCACTGTCATGTTCGTGATGTTAGAGTATACCTAAATTCAACTTACTTCCCGTATGAAAACCTAAATGTGAGTTTCGCGAACAACAGAATCGCTTTATTATACGAGCAATACATCAGATTTCAACAGTCTTATTACGGACGTCGCCCGGAGCCCTTATTAAGTGAGAAACAATTTAAAGATTTGGCACCGTTATTTATCATCGATTGCTCTAGACAAGCTGATAATGTAAAAACAGGTCCTATTGTGGATGTAAGAGTGGAAATTGAGAGTGATTCGGACATACCCGATCAAACTTCTGCATACTGTCTTATATTGAACGACTGTATAATTGAATATAAGCCATTGAGTAATACTGTGAGAAAAATATCATGAATCCGAATACTATCATATTAGATGTTCAAGGGTTTAAAGACCTGTACAATAATTTTATAATAAAAGAATTAGCTTTTGCTAGTCGTGATTACACGCAAACATTTTTAATAAAACCACCATACTTGTTTAAATACTTAACAAGTGACGAAAAGAGACAGGTTAAATGGTTGGAAAGAAATAGAGGTATTTATTGGAATGAAGGATATATTGACTATAGAGAATTTCGACGTATAGTCGTTCCTTATCTAGAAAATAAGGAAATCATTGTAAATGGTTTGGAGAAGGTGAAGTGGATAAAGGATCTTTGTGTGAATTGTAAAGTATCAGACCTTGGTAGTGAACAATGCCCTAATTTCTCTGCTTTGCATAAAAAGTACTGTGAAGGAAGATCTAATTTTAATTGTAATAAACATTTAAAGCATTGTGCGCTTAAAAATGTGCTTTGTTTAAGGAAGTATTTAGAATGGACATAAAATGTATAGTGTACCTACTTAGGTTATTGGTTTATAGGTTTTTAAATAAAACTCTTTTATAAGGTAAATAAGCTTTTATTTTGTAATATACCCCCACACTGCTCCAAATAACACAACATAAAAGGAAAAAAAAAAACTTCTCAGTAAAAATATAAATACTAAGTACAGTATATTTACCAACTAGTTTACACAAACGGTTACCTATTAAAAATCAGTATCTATTAAAGATTTTGATATTTTCTTAACTAAAGACTCAGTCTCGTCCATAACACTGTCCATAGCATCTTTCACAATATATTGTGCATTTATAATAACGTTCTCACTGTCACTATCACTGTCTATGGTTTGAGAATTGTTATTACAGAGATCTACGACTGAAATTTTTATTAATTTAATGCCTCGTCGTTGTAGTCGACTCATAACGAAGGATTTGGTTGGTTTTTGCTTCTTCGACTTTTCCCTGCATCGTTGTTTTGATTTTTTATCTTTCGTGACTTGTTTGCTGATCTCGGGTTCGTTGCGAAGCATCTCAGAGAATCCTTCGTAAGGGTCCTGAGCATACTGGCTGAACACAATCTCGGATTCAGAAATCTGAAACAAAATATAGACACAATATAAAGCACTAACCAGTTAGTATAGCGTTCGAGTGCGCTATAATTGGGTTTCCACGAGGATGTAAATGCACTATTACACCCCTGTCAAACGTAAAGTTATGTTTATGAGTAATAACACTGATACGAATACAATCGATAGTTACGAAAAAGAAAAAAAAATCGAGTTAAAACTATTTTACTTACCGACATGATTACGATGCACTACAAGTACTCCTAGCGAGTAATATTTCGTAAATGACCAAAAAATTATTATTTATACTATCACGAGTTCTTCAATAAGTATACAAGTTAGAACGCGATAACCATAAAATGCTAACTAAGCATTTGCGTCCAGGTCGAGGGTATTGAACTGTAGTGTGTTTTAAACAAATATATGATGTACTGCAATCTACTACAATCAGCGTTATGATCGTATTATTTGAGCGTTAGCTCTTTGAAAATCATTCTTATTGTATTGCGTACATAATGCAATTTACGTTGTTGACAGTATTATAGTTGCATAATGAAACTTGAGTCTCGGTTTGATTTCATTTTTAACCGACTTAAAAAAGGAGGATTTATTAAACACGTAAATTAAACAAGTTAGTAAGTTATAATCATTCACATTTTATTTATTTTTACAAAACAATAGAATTATTAAAACTATACCAATATTATATGTATTTATCATACATTAATTAGATATATTTTCTAAAACTAAAGTAAGATTATTACACACAAGTATATGTAGATAGGTACATAATAAATATTAATTGTTAAAAAAAATATACACTAAAGTATTTATTACAATACGTTCCGACTCTAAAAAACCACATCTTAATTCTTTAAAATCGAAGAGTGACCCCAGGCTCGCGTTGATATTTGATCTACAGATATTGATCGTTTATCGTCATTACTAGATAAGACTATTTTGTTGACGCTCCGAGTTAATATTTCGTGCTTTATTGATTTAAACATTACATTTTTTCTACGGATAACCCCACCATTAAATAAAATATTTTGATAATCTGTTAAGTTCAAGTCCCGTACTACGCATGATTTTACTCCCTTTGCTTTTTTAATGATTTTATGGGGAGTTTTTATAGAGTAAAGTTTTGATCTCAAACCGACAAAATCAGATAAACATTTTCCTTCCATTTCATCTTTAAACAGACCTGGAACTTTTTTGTTCAATATTGGTATCTTAAAATAATTTTCAACGTCATAGTTACTCGTATCAAAATATTGCAAAAAATTATACTTCAAATCATGATAAAAATCATTAGTAATTATTTTATAGACAAACGAATCGGTATCTGTATAACATAACTGCACTCGATCTTTATAAAAAGGCTTTACAATATTGTAATGAAAATTATACATATGTGACTTAGAAAGTTCTAATACAGTGAATCCAATATATATAGGCTTATCTAAAATAATTTGATCAGGTTTCATTTGTATTGCAACTAAACTTTCAGATAGAATAGAAGCACTATGGAAATAGGGGTTGGCTACAAGTCTCTCGGCAGATATTAATTTCTTGGTTCGATTAGATTGATCGAACCATTGATTAACTAAATGAACGGTTACTCTATTTTCAGTATTTTCTAAAGTCTTACCAAAAACACTGTTATTTAACAACTTAAAAAAGTCTTGTTCAAAGGAACTTTTTGCCTGTTGTCTTAATTGAGTGTTTAATTCTATGTACTGTTTTAAATAGGGACTCTGTCTGAAAGTAATAGCTCTGTGAACTTTACGTAATATTAAACCGTGTTCTAAACACTTTTTTAAATGAACATAATGTATCACATATTTGTACTTATTATGTAAATTGGCTATTAATTTCTTTGTTTTACCTCCCGGGGGTATACATTTCTCAGGACAAAATGGTAAATCATTATGGTGATTGTGTAAATGATCAGGGTACAGAAGATCGACTTCTAATATAAAGCCCCACTCCGCGTTATCCTCAACATTTTCAACACGAAAATTAGGTAATTCATTTTCGCTGAGAAATCTAAAACTAGAATACGGCAAATACTGACACATGCTAAAACCGTATAGATTATTACAATCAAGATACACTATAAAACACGGAGGCTGTGATACATTATATTCTGGCATGTATTTATGATTTGCTTTTGCATACCGATGAGAACACATGCACAAACCCCCTCGTATACCGCTTTGAATCATTCTGACGATAGCCAAGTCCGACACGAGTTCTAACTGGACACCTGTTTTTAGTAACATTGCATCGAAAGATAAACTAGGTGCGGTTATGTAATACGCAGGATCGAGTTTGTAATATTGTTTACATGTTTTTCGAAAATTTTGAAATATGTCTGTCAACAAAAGCACATCTGTTTTTAAGTATAGATCCGTATACTCGCCGAGGTCATTAATATTGAATTCATCCCAAACAGTCTGAGCGTGATTATAATCTTCCTCGCTAATATCTTCGTTGGTCAAAGAATTATGGAAACAATACTTAGATGGTAATGATTTTTGTTCGTAACATTTCCAGTCGGTCATATAATCATACGGATATATCCCTTTACGAGTCAGCAAACTAAATTGTTTCTCATTAGAAAAATGAGATCGAAGATTAACAAAATTTTCTTCGTGAAGTGTTTTAGCAAGTTTGTCTAAACTTGTTCCTAAAAAGTGGAAAGAATCTAAAAACCTTATTTGTATAAACTCGTTATCAGCAGTAGGAATATACTTTGTAAATGCTGTATATTTTTCCTTGTTCTTAGGTATTATTTTAATTTGCCCTGGAATTTCCCCTAACTTTTTTATAAATAAGTGACAATCGTAACCAGATAAATTATGAAAAAATATTGGTACGAATTTTGGTACTTTATGTTGCAGATTACAGTGTCGATGTGCTGCGCCTCGATATCGACCTGTAATATGACAGTGATCCCTTACTCTATCGGTCAACAGTAAATTTTCACAAATGTAGCACTTAACAGAGCATTTAAAATCGAGAGCATCATCCTGTGTGTATATCACAGGCTCGCTTTTGCACAGAATTCTATGTATTGCTTTAACATCTTCAGTCAGAAAATGTACAAATTTTGAAACACAATCTTGTCCGCGATAACTTCTATATCCGTCAATCCTATCTTTAAATGATGATACTACATTATAGGCGAACGCGGTTGGCACATGACGTTGTGAGTATGACGTATTGGCGGTGTTGAATTCATCGCCGGAAATCGGTTCGAGTAATGTTTCGAAATCAGCGTAAATGACGAAAGGAATATTTTGTTTTCTATCATAATTTTTAAATTTTAAAAATGATCCCTGTTCCGGTAAAACGGTGACAATTCCCCTACATAGGTGTGATTCAATTTGGCTGTGCGTTGGAAAAAACAATAAGCATGTTTCGCAGAAGTATAGTTTACCATGATGTTTGGTCATCTGATTTCTGACTAGACGAGGCAAATCTTTGATAAGGCAGTAATGAGAATTAGTGTTATTTTCTAAAAGCAGTAAATGTATACTCTTAGATTTATTATTCGTCGACTTATACAAAGGTCCAATGATTGTCTTATCATTTTTTAAACCATACACGAATATATTCAGAAAGGGATTATTTTTCTCAAAGACAGCTATGTCCGAAAATGTGATTGGAAATGATAAATTATCAATATTCAAAACATCCTGGAAGTAGGGATAAGACGAAACTCTGTCGGGATGTCGGGTTGTGGGGTACAGGGCCGCCACAACACACCATAGAAAGCAATACTCATCTTTGTTTTGAATATTCAAACAAGCTCTTTTATTTTTTATACATTTTGGCAAAGTTATAAATTGAGATCCGCCGAGAGGTTGATATTTATTAATATTAATTTCTAAATGCGAATTGCACAAAAATGTCCAACCACTATCTCTCTCCTGAAACTCTTCAATTTTTTTTAACAGTAAATCAACTGTTGATTTATAAGTTAAATCAAAATCGTAATTAAAATGAATGATAATGTTTTTCGTAGCAAATGATTTGATTTCCTGTTGATCATTTTTAAACATAAGAAAAAAAGAAAAAAGTTCGAAGTTAATTTTGACAGCTGCATGTTTCTGTAGTGAACGATCTATTAGATTTTTAACTTGTTCACTTATATTATGGAGAAAAACCTCAGGAAAATTATTTGTTTGTTCACTAGTTGCAATGATCTTGTAACTTACGATTCGTGCTTTAAACGATGAATTAATCATTACAACGTTATCATAGATTGGGATCGCGCTTTTGTTTTTATGAACATTGCTACGTAAATGACCCGACCATCTACGATTATCTACAAATACTTTACAAACATAACAGTGAGGCATATTAATGTTACTTATTAAAATTAATTAACATACAATCTATACACTAAATTCAACTTAGATTAATACTTACAACTAAAATTCACGATCTTACCTAGTACCTATACATAAACAGTTGATGTAAGCAGCGTAACAGAATTAACTAATAGGTACAGATCCGTTTTGCTCGCGTTCTCTCGTTTGATGATCACTTCTTCACGAACGAATGTTCCAACCAAATGTTCATCAAAATATTTCTGAAAAATTAAAAAAGGTAGGTAAGTAACTAGTTACTTATAGTGAAAAATTAACAATATTTTAAACAATAAGAACGATTTGTTAATTACCTGCAAAATAATTATGTAATGACACAGGTAGGTTACATAAGTTCCAGTTTATATAGGTAGTCCAAATGGGTAGTATTCTTCAGATCGAAATAGTAGACATCAGTTACTGATCACAGTTGCTTCAGGAGATGACAAGATCATAGGTATACTTTGAATTAACCCACACTTCGGTATTTGCTGGCAATTAAGATGATTTATTTATAGGTATTAATTTCATTATTCTGAAAAAGGATTAATACTACGTCGTAGCTTTGTGATAATGTTATAACATTTATCAGTTTTCGACTTATAAATAATACAAATAATACTCATAATTTAGGTAAAAATCGTAACAGGATGTTTATACAAGTAGTCATACGATGTTTTTCCTAATTTTGCATAAAATCAACCGAATTATTTTTTCCGGTCAGCTAAGTCACACTCGCAACAATCAGCTATTTTAGGTAAGGTTGACACGCATTCATATATGTATATAATATATACAAGTACATAAAGACAAGTATATAGACAAGTATTTTTACTCACTACACTGTGGCTTCAAATCAATAAAATGTAATAACATAATGAAAAGTGTTAACAATCAAATTCATAACAACTCGCTGGCATCACATTTTTAAACCCAAGTCAAACTAACTAACGTATTTCCTATGCTTTAGACAAGCAACAAATTAATTCAATTACAAGTAAAACTTAGATATTTGTATAAGATATGTAAAATAGGTAATTACCTACTAGACACCAATGCAATGGTCACTATTTTATTAATTACTTGCAATCACAAATTATTAGCGTTGTTTGTTATTTATGCGTAATCAGTTTGTCAGCCCTGAGCCTTTTCGCTGCATCGACAATCGATGCCACCTGAATAATCCTTAGTCTTTATTTTTTGAATGGGTATAATACGTCCAGGGAAAAAGTTGTTTCATGCATCAGTAACTGAACGGTTGTAGTATTTTTTAATATAGTAGATTGTTGTTCATTTGTGACTTATAAGTTACATGTTTTCGGAGTGCTCGTTACATACTAATTGCAGTTTGTAAGTGTGAAAGTAATCTTCAAGAAGTGTTCAGCGATCAGTCTTACTGTACACCACGAGTAACTGTCAATATCAGTGTTGGTAGCCATCCGCTGCTATCGTCACCTGCTGCCGTCAGTCCCTGCGCCTACCCTCACCAACCCATCAAACCGACAGGCATCATTGGAAAAATGTAAGTTAAAACATTCTAACCGTTTCATGGTTCAGAGGTGTATTTGTATTTTAATACGCTAAACTAATGTTTTTGTTTTTGTCTTTATTTCAGGTCTGACTCTGAGTGTGAATACGAGTACTTCCGACAAGCTCCGGTCACTGAACAAAACCCTAAATCCACCCGCAAACCGACTGCAGCCAACAGTAGGAAACGCAAGGCGCGCACGCCTTCAACGAATTTAACTTGTCCGAGGTATCTATACAATATATTGAATTATTTAGTGTTAAAAAAGTTTAACGTGTAGAATTATTTCAGTATTAATGAAATATTTATATTGTTATCTTGCAAACTGTGTTTTAGTTTATAGTCAGTAAATCTTGCACTATTAAAAGCCTGCTAACAGTTTCTAAAGACTTAACCGTTATATTTTTATTTGTGATGTGTAGGTTTGTAAATAATAATTATGTTTTCCAATGTGTACCTACCTAAACGATAAATAAATCATGAAAGTGCGTGATGAACTAACAGTAGTTTTCGTTGTTGTTTCAGTAAAAAAACCAATGCTGTTACCGATATATTCGGCATCAGTAACAACCGCGGAACTGACACCGAGCTCAACGAAGGTTCATCGAACATAAAATGCCTAACATCATTCTTCGTGAACCGAGTAGCCAACGGCTGCGAGCGGCGAACAGCGACCAGCGACGGAGATTACTACATCGACTGCAAGGTGTACAAAGCTAACGATGCGCGCCACACCGACTCCCTGGAGCTGTGGAAGAAGGCTCTCATCCGTCTCAAGTTCCAAACCGATATGGATTCTTCTCAGTGGCAAAAACTACAAGAATTCATTCGTGCAGCTGATATGTTGTTCCCAGATAAACCAATATTTTATGACAAATAAATCAAACAATGATAAGAAATACGTGTATTATTTAAGTACTAACGTCAAAAAGCGATGTTTTACTTCTTAAATAAAATCTTATAAACAAACTCGCTGTTGCTCAATCATAAATTCATATATAACTAATCATTGACCAAGTCGAACGTTCATTTATTGAGCATTATATGGTCTGCACTACTATCCGGAGCGATAGCGCACTCGCATGACCATTGGTCGAGTACAGTAATACCCTAGAAAGTCGAGTCGAACGTTCATTTATTGAGCATTATATGGTCTGCACTACTATCCGGAGCGATAGCGCACTCGCATGACCATTGGTCGAGTACAGTAATACCCTAGAAAGTCGAGTCGATCGTTAATTATTGGGCATTATATACCACTGTTCGTAGTCAGTTGAGTACAGTAATACACTAAAGAATCGAGTCGATCGTTAATTATTGGGCATTTTATACCACTGTCCGTAGCGAAGGCGCACTCGCCGAGCTACTAGAGGACAGTGGTATAGAATGCCCAATAATACCCTACTATGGCGTCCTCACCTTCCGCCTGACGCAGGTCCTCACCGGACACGGTTGTTTCGGGAGGTTCCTGTTTCGGATAGGGCGGGAGGAAACGCCCGGGTGTTTCCACTGCGAAGATCGCCCTGAGGACACGGTGGAGCACACGGTGGCGGTCTGCCCGGCTTGGGCGGAGCACCGCCGTGTCCTCGTGGAGGCGATCGGCGGCGGCTATCTTTCGCGTCCGGCCCTGGTCCAGGCCATGGTACGGAGCGAGAGGGCATGGGGAGCCGTCGCCTCCTTCAGCGAAGCAGTAATGCTCGCGAAGAGGGAGGCGGCGCACGTGAGGGAGAGGCAGCATATGCGCCCTCGCGACCCTAGCCGCCGCAGGATACGGAGACGCCCTGGGCGTCGGGAATCCCAGGCTGAATTCCGGCCACCGTAGGCATGGGCTTGCGGACGGCGAGTAATGGGTAGCTCGCTGTCCGGTAAGGACCAAGCCCAAGTCGACGGCGCGTTGTGTTCCACGCGCGCCTCAAAGAGATTTCAGCAAAAAAAAATGATGGGGCCCGCAAGGGCCGATGCCTGCCAGGGGTGCGGGTTTGTTCGAAAGAGACACCACAGCCCCTGGCATACGGGCTACTGAAGGAACACGGGTGGGTTTTAGTCAGTAAAAGTCTGACACGCCCTCCTACTCCACCCAGAGCGGGAGAAGTTATTTGATGATTTCCCACGCAAAAAAAAAAATGGTGTCAGTTCACTTGGTTTAGAAATAAAAAGGGGTGTTCCACAAGGCTCAATATTAGGTCCTTTCCTCTTTTTAGTATAAATTAATTATCTACCCCATTTATTAAAAAACCAACCACAAATAGTGTTATTTGCTGACGATAAATCTCTATTTTTTTTTTATAAATAGACATGCATCAAATTTTTACGACGTAAATAACGCCCTTCTGCTGGTACAAAATTGGTTCACTGCTAATAATTTAATATTAAATGGGAAAAAAACGAAATGCATAAAAGGAGAATGGACAAAAATGTATGAAGCCTGGTACTCGGCCCAATAGCCATAACATATATGTATATAATAGGAAAGGTCTTTTTACAAGGATTAATGATAACCGAGTCGCTTTTCTCCATTTGCTGTTGGAACGGAGTTATTTTGTGTTAAGTATCAGCATCATCATCTGCCTAGCGTTTTCCCAACTATGTTGGGGTCGGCTTCCAGTCTAACCGGATGCAGCTGAATACCAGTATTTTACATGGAGCGACTGCCTATCTGACCTCCACAACCCACTTACTGTGTAATACGATACGGAATACTAATTTTGTGTTAAGTAATTAATAATAATATATATTTTTTGTTTATGTTTGATTTTGGGTGATATTATATCGTTGTCTTGTATAAAATCATATGCGTGTTGATTAATAGGTACTAAAATGAATAAACACTCAGGAATAAAAAAGAAAAATTATTAAAAAATAAGAAGGTTAGCTATTTATTATTTTAAACATTATTAGCAATAATGACATCGTTGAGAAACACTACAGGAGCAGTGAAATCTTCATGTCTGGCATATCCTAGATACCTCACGATTGAAAAACTATATGAGCACAAGTGCCGACTGTTCGTCGTCCAGTCAAACAAGTGCAGTAATGATTGCATAAAATGTTATGGATATTGGTTTCGTTTTCATTACCATTGTTTTTTACCAATACATAACAATAATAAGTTATTGACCATACGTGACGTGACTATATGCATCCGCGTAAAAGACGAGCATCTTCGTTTATCCCATTTCATTTAAATCTTGGAGTGTGGTTTCTCTATACTTATATTTCTAAAATGTATAGTCCATTTGATAAATACTCGATGCAGTAGGATCGGGCTAGCTTCAGTTCAGGATCACCAGAATGTCGTGCACTCTCTCCAGGAGTTCAAAGAGGTCGTAGAGACCAAGTTAAATCGCTCGGACAATTCCTCTTATGCAGGTATGGTGAAGAAAGGTTCCGATAACTTCGTCCGTCCTGCAAATTTGAGATCAGTTGCCATCTACCCCAGCGATAAGACCCAAACAAGTGACGACACCAAGTCACTTGTACAAAAGATAATCTCCCCCGAGCAACTAAAGCTTCATGTCCGTGGTCTGAGAAAAGTAAAAAATGGGGGCGTTTTGATTAGCACAGAAAATAAAGGCGATATTGAGAAACTTAAGAATTCGGAAAAGTTAGTGTCATCGGGCCTTACAATAGAAGAACCTTCTAAACGCCGCCCGAGGGTTGCTGTCATTGGTGTCCCCGTTGCCCTTACCGAGCAGGAGGTATTTGAGTGCATCTTCGAGCAAAACCTCTCAGATAAGTTTCCGAATTTAACTCGTGAGTCCTTCATTGCAAGTATAAAACTTAGCCATAAATCGGGTAAAAAAGACCTTCCTACCTGTAATTACATCATAGAACTACCCGCTAGCATTCGAAAAATGTTAGTTAATCAAAGCCGAATTTTTATTAATTGGACGTCATGCCCTGTGAGAGATTTCACGATAGTCACCAGGTGCTTCAATTGCCAGCAGTTCGGACATGCAGCCAAGTTTTGCCGAGAAACTAGTCCTATTTGCAACCACTGTGGTGAGACTGGACACTCGTCCAAGGAATGCAGCAGCAAATTTTCTCCTCCTCAATGTGCGACGTGCAAACGGTTCAAGAGGAAATGTGACCATCCAACTGGTGACGTAAGTTGCCCGGCGCGCATATATGCTGAGAGGAACTACATTAACTCAATAGATTATGAAGGCGCCTAAGAGCGCCGCCGTATTCTTGTATTTAGTAAGCACACAAACAGGTAGTTTATCCTCTATTTATATTTTCAGTTAGTTTGTAAGGATCATGACAAGTCAGCTAATTTGTGATCTAGATAGTTTTTCTGTATCTGAATCTAAAATGTGTAATGTTGAGGACTGTAAACACCTTCTTCCTTCTGGTGTCAAAACGTTAACCCTACTCACACAGAATATTCGCAGCATTAATCGAAACATGAACGGCTTTGAAGTGTTATTACAGAACCTAGATATAAGCTGTGATGTTATCGTCCTAACAGAATGTTGGTTGTCAAAACAAACGGTCAACTTACCATCTCTTGACGGTTATAATTCATACAAAACTGAGAGAAATATAAACCAAAACGATGGATTAGTAGTATATATCAAAAATAATCTACTTGCAATCAAAGAAGAGCCGGTATCACAAGACAGTAATTGCTTAATCATTAAAATTAGTCCCGATACAGTAATCATGGCTATTTATAGGCCTCCTTCACAAAATATAGACAGATTTTTAGACTCACTCGACACAAACCTAAAGTCCTTATCATCTTTTGAAAATATAATACTTTTGGGTGATATTAATATTAACATTACTTCTGAGAAAACTGATACCCATGTACATAATTATCTGAATATTTGCTCATTTCATGGACTTCTACCAGCTCACTATCACCCTACGCATCAGAGTGGTTCATGCTTAGACCACATCATACTAAAATCCAAAAATCCATCCAAAACATTGGTTACTAATTCCTCGCTTACCGATCATCAAGCTGTTTTACTAATATTACAAATAAGTTCACCTAGAAAAAACTGCATGCGTAGCTGTACTAAAGTAAACATGACAAATCTCGAAAATGACATACGCGCAATTAATTTTGACCTTGTTTATAATTCAGATGATGCAAATATTTCTTTAAAGTATTTCATAGATTCGCTACAATATTCAATAACCAAAAACACATTTACTAAGACGATGCCCAGAAAGTATAGTTGTATCAAACCCTGGATCACACCCGGTCTCGTTCGTTGTATAAGACATCGAGACAAACTTCACCTAAAATTTAAACATGCACCTGATAACGAAATACTTTCTGTTACATATAAAAGGTACCGGAACTTCTGTAATAATCTTTTGAAAAAACTAAAACATCAATATGATAAAAATGAATTACAGAAGGCGGGAAACAATAGTAAACTTGTGTGGAAATATATAAAAACGAATACTTTTAGAACGAAAAATCCCGAGCCTCCGCTTGATTTACTATCTACAGAGATAAATCCATCCGAAGCAATGAATAAAGTGAACAAATTCTTTGCTAACGTTGGTAAAAACTTGGCTGAAAATCTTTGAATTTTAATACTTTGTCCCCTCAAAACACGACTGCGACATCCTCTACAGTAAAGTCTTTTGTTTTATTAGATACCGACGTAAATGAAGTTGTAAGATTATTATTCGGTTTAAAAGATGTATGTGCTACTGGATGGGATGACATACCCAATAATATACTTAAAAGATTTAGATACATACTTGCCCCTCCGCTAACCCACATTTTTCAGCTATGTTTATCTAAAGGAATATTCCCCAAACTCTTTAAAAAAGCTATGATCACTCCTGTATTCAAGTCTGGAGACAAAAACTGTATGAATAACTACAGACCCATTTCAGTGTTAACAGGACTCTCAAAAGTTTTAGAAAAAATTATAAACTGTAGGTTGATAAAATATCTGGAAGATAACAAACTACTTTCAGATAATCAATTTGGATTTAGGCCCAAAAGATCAACTGGCCAAGCAGTACACAAATTAACCAATTATATTGCTACCAATCTAGATAGTGGTATGCACACAATTGGTATCTTTCTAGACCTCGCCAAGGCCTTCGACACTATTTCTTGTACTTTACTTTTGCACAAGCTTGAAACACTTGGAATTAGAGGAGCACAACTTCTACTATTTGCTGATTATCTCAGCGAGCGTCATCAATGCGTAAAAATAGGTCAATATCCCTTTTCTTGGCAAACATTTTTTTTCTTAAATTACTGTTTTTTTTCAAATAATCTCTTTTTATCTGAACATAGAATGCAGCGAAAAAAAATAAAAAAAATCATGTTTTCTTTCCAGAGATACCTTCCGTATCCCGAGAGATACATTGCCATGTTCGTAAAGAATGACTATCTCAGGCGAATGTATCTCACGAGACACACTGCCAAAATGATATAAATGGTATATAAAATTATTATTTTTAATTATTGAGATAACATATTTGTACTAAACAAGAAAGTACTGGCGGTGAAAACTAAAAAAACAATTACTGCGAGGTACTAAGCATAATCCGACTCAACATTTAGCACATGACACAGTGGTTTGCACCTGCCTTTTGTCCTAAAAGTCGCGAAATGGCCAAATTTTTCACTGCGAATTTCTGTAGTTGGTCTTGGAGCAAGCGGTCCCTTTATTAGGTTTGATGGGGTTGGACCCTTCTCATTGTCCGTATGTTTCGTGGTGGTTCTGTGGCGTTATGTTTCCATTACTGACATTTCTCTGGTACAATATCAAACTAATAGTAATACATCTGTGATACCAATGGTAGGTACCCACTTTAACTCAGTTCTATAGAGAGCTATTAGGATATCAGCTAAATCAACACCGCCCATGTGGGCTTTATAATTTCAGGACATGGCACTGCTGACCTCGTCTTTTTCGCCTTTGGATCGTAGATAAAGAGTGGACATCTACATAGCTGTATGCGGTAGTGACACATTTATTGTCGTACCACTTGACGACACACTTTCTTATTATCGCACATGACTTGCGAATGAGCACCCCTTGGTTTCTTCTTCAGTACTTTATCGGTGATAAGTTTCTTCGCAGCTCCGCGTAATCTGTGTGCCCTTATAGTTCCAAGTGAAAATACTTATACCCATCTCTTCTCGCGGGTAGTGAATACATTGAGGCTTGTAAAAAAGTTATCAACTATTATTTGGACATCAACTATTTCGCCGTCGCATAGCAAGAGATTTTCCATCGACGATAGCAGTGAAGGTACTGGTGATGATTCTTCATCTGCCCTATGTCGAATTGGAAACTGTCGGATTTCATTTTCAGACTCCGACGACGAATCGTCATTCAATGATTTTCTGCCCGATTTTGGGATAAGCGCACAAAGCTTTCTGCCTCTAGCGAAGGATGGCTGTACACCGCCCTTACCTATACAAGCTTAATTAACCTCATAAGCGAAAAGCAAAATGAACACACATTCCATAAAAAGACCAGAAACCAAAAACCAGATTTCAAAGACGAGAGCATACAGTATACCTACCAAGACGAAGTATGTAGAGACCTGTAGCCATGTATAAAAATCAATTTTGTCTCGACCGAGAATCGAACCCAGAACCTTTCATGCTTTAGCTTTACAACATCAGCACTACGCCACCATCAAAGTAATCAACACAAAACAATAGAAATAAATACACCATAAACATCGCAGTGTGCACTACATGATACATTACACCAAAACATAAAAAACCAGTAAACATGGCAGTGTGCACTGCGAGATACATAGCAGTTTGGCTCTAGTTTATTACACCAAATATACAGTTTTGCATCAAAATTCTCTCAATTACCACGTATACACTAATGTACTTTATTGTGGTGTGCACAATTATTACATTATTGAGTAAAAAAAATTAAAAAAAAATTTTTTATCTTTTTCGGCGGGGTCGCTTTGAGTCGGTCCATCATTTTGAATGTGAATGAAAATCGGCTATTCAAACTGACATGATAAGACGTAAATGTGTTCAGAAACAGTTACTTTCATAAGCAGTAAGAAAGTTCCGTTTCAAGGAATAATATTTTTCTTGGTATGATTTTTCAATGTTGACTGTATCTGACAGTGCACTCCGTCAAGAAAAGGGATATACAAGTTCTGCACTTAAAAATAGTGGTTTTGGCATTCCACAAGGCAGCGTTTTGGGGCCCACATTATTTTTTAATCTATATAAATGAACTGTGCAGCCTGCCACTTGAAAATGGTATCATAATGTCTTATGCTGATGACACCGCTCTACTATTCTCAGCTAAATCAAAAGTTGAGGTCTATGAACATGCTCAAAATGGTTTTAACACAGTGTCCAAATGGCTCCATAACAACATCCTAACGTTAAATGCAGATAAAACAAAATATATTTTATTTGCAATGAGACATACTAACATACCGCTAACTAATCTAAACATTTACGCACATAATTGTAGCACTTACGCTGACACTGCATGTTGTTGCACTACTTTAGCTAAAGCTGACCATTTGAAATATCTAGGTATCACTATTGACTCCAATCTAAATTTCCGTAAACATATCGATTTACTATGTACTAGAGTACGCAAATTAATATATGTTTTTAAGAATTTACGGAACATAGCCGACTATAAATTAATTAAAAAGGTTTATTTAGCTTTGTGTCAATCCATTCTTAGCTACTGCATAACTTCCTGGGGAGGTGCAGCAAAAACAATTTTACTCCCTCTAGAGCGTGCTCAAAGAGCAATTCTAAAAGTTGCTACCTTTCGCCCATTTAGATTTCCCACGCACCAGCTCTACACTGCATGTAATGTACTAACAGTTCGGCAATTATTCATTCTAAGTATAGTACTACACCAGCACACTGCACTTCCTTTTGACCCAGTACCTTCCGACAAGAGAAGGAAGGATTTAGTTTGCATAAAGCCCCAAACTAGACATGCGTTTGCCAATCGATTTTACGTGTTTTTAGGTCCCCTTCTGTATAATAGACTTAACAAATTAATGAATATCTATAGTTTAAGCTATAAAAAATGTAGTACTACGTTATCAGAATACTTAGCGTTACTCAATTACACAGACACAGAAAAACTGCTAGAAATTATGTCATGACGATAATTACGACGATATTCCCTCGTAAGTATTTAAGTACTTCGGTTTTATTTACATTGCTTAGTTGTAGTTATTAATGTTACCAATATGCTTTTTCTCATAGTTGTTAATAGATTATTTTATATCAATTTAATTTTAAATGTTAATGTCCTAATTTAATTAAAATGTAAAGTGATGGCCCGAAACACAGGTTTAAATAAACCTAGATCGGGCGGGTCGCTACCTAAATTTCTAATTCCGAAACATTGTCACTTGCTCTTGTAATAAAAATATTTTAGAAATAGTTTATTTTTAGGCACTATCATTGTATGGGAAATGTATTACTGTAGGCTAAATGTACTCTTTTTGTATACGTTTCTATTAAATAAAAAAATAAAAAAAAAGTTGATAGGTGCCCAAAGAAAGTAAAATAATCTGTTCTTCCGTCAGTAGTGGGAAGTTCTGTATTTTGTGACTTTCTGTTCTTTGAAAATCTGCTCTTCGACTATTCAAATGTTTTCTTTCTACGTAATCATGAAGCAGATTCGGGGAATCTATTTTATCCCTGATTATGTTTAGAAAGGCCACTGCTTGAATGTTATCATCGATGGATATGTCGAAGTTATTTGACATAGCTGCGGCGATTATATGAATATTTTTGGTAATGTTTTATTAAAACATTTTTGCCACAAAAGCTTGAAATCTCCGTTCACCACTTTCACTACCCACCAGCATATTGTAACTGATTGAGCTTCATTACCTTGCTCAGTAGATAGGTGTCTCCCGTCTGTCTTTAGATGGTGGAACGTAGGATTCATATCCACATGCTTCGATAGCATTTAAGTTGTCCCGGAAGATTATCAGTTAAAAACATGCTGTTGGTATCTAGCAAGATGTAGGACTCACCGATAGATTACACAGTTGCGATTAACCAAAACCTTGCAATTAGCCAAGTTAGGTTTATAGCGGGTAACAATGTCCAAAAGGGGCGCCGGGGTCAGAATGAAAACGGTATAAAAAAGTACTAGGTAGAATAAACAGCTGCGGATCGTCGTCTTACGCACAGGATGATAAAATGACTATTGAATGACGCAGCACAAAAGGCAGTCCACTGGCACAGCATACCGCACTCTCCAACCCGCGTTTGGTTCCCTATCTCCGAGGTCTATAACAATGTACGTAACAAGGCACGTGCGGTAGGGCAGACAAGACTGCGTGAAGTCGGTTTTGAAGCGATTCGTGTCTTAGTGAGTTTTGTAGCACAGCATATTGACTTTTTGCGACACTATTTTAATTTAATATTGAAAATGCTACTAAGAAACCGTAAATAATTGTGACCAAAGATTAGACTATTTTTTTATATTTTTAAATGTTTTTATATTTTATACAAATATTTACAAACTTAATTTAAATGTACATTAAGTGAAATAAAGGAAATTATAACATTGTATACTTTTGTAGAAAAATGTGAATGTATTTTTATTATTAATTTTTGTGTGTAAGAAAGTAAATCATGTAACAGGTAGGTCGGAATGTAAAACGAAACACGGTGCGTTTAATAACTGCATGATGACTTATTTTTAAGTAATTTAATATCTTTTTTTAACTTTTAATTCACATCAAATCAAATCAAATCAAAATATTTTTATTTCATATAAACCTGCATGGGCACTTATGAAACGTCAGAAGCTAGGTGCACGGTTCCAAATTGTTGTTTCCTATGGAGAAGAGCCGGCAAGAAACTCCACGGTTACTCTTTTAAAAATAATTGGCTTTAACAATATTTTCAAATTACAGAGATTAAATGTATGGGAGGACAGCGCAGGCCTATCAAAAAGTACCAGGTACTTAGACGAATACAGAATAGAAAATCGTCTACAAATCTACAGTCAGTAAGGCCTACAACGTTCTCTCATTCACAATATGTAAAATAATCTACATAAATAAAATGAACCTAAATAAAATTGATGTATAATGTCAATTAATGACGAGAATATGTCAGCATTGTAAAAATAAAAAGAATTAAAAAGAACTTTGTATTTGAGAGCAGTTAATAGACTTTCACATAGTTATGCTGTTAATGAGGTACCAGGGAAGCCACATGTGCAGAAGGAATTAATGCCAAACTTCCCTGTCTTCAACGTAGTCTTTTATCTTATAATATGCTTTTTTGATAAGGACACGTTTGATGTGGGTTTTAAACTTTCCATCGCTAAGTTCTAAGTTCCATCGCTAAGTTCATCACCTAGTGACTCCATTTTTTTTACATAATCCTCTTACAACCTCTTTCAATTAGTAAATATTATCTAGCAAGTGAACGACACTTCATTAATTTACAAATAATGTGGGTCCAAACTCGCCATCCTTCTTTAAAAATAATGTTGTTCATAGAATTGCACCATCTATAGCAGAGCACAAGAATCCTAATAAAATCTTTGGATCCCTTTTTGAAGTTATACAAAAAGAATACCAATCTACTTTCAAGACCAAATCATTGACACTAATGGCATCTCCGTTGGCTTCAACCAATGGGCTACTTCAGGTATTCATAAAAGTAGAGCGAGACTATACGAGTTATATGGTTTGAAAAAATACAGGTTTGATAGTCCTTTTCTAAAGTATGCCCGATATTATTCAAAATTATTTAAAAAAACGGATGTGTCTTTGCTGAAACAATTTCTTTAAGCGATGCAATAAAAAATCCAATAATTAAAAAAAAACTACTTGGAAAATTATTAATAATGAAACGGGTAAGTCGGTTAAACCGGAAAAGACGTAGCTGAGGCATTTAATGAGTTTTTTGCCAACATACCTTTAACCACGACTCGCACCTTAAATTCGTCCCCGTCTTAAGCGGAAAACCTTTTGCATAGTAGTGTGCCCAAATGTAGTAGCGTATTTAGTTTCGAACATGTAACGCCTCGTGATAAAGTTAATATTTTTAACACACTTAAGTCTAAAAACACTGGTGAATACTGGGGCATCTCTATTAAACTTTTAAGTAATATAATCGACATCGTAGCCCCCTAGCTAGCTATTATTTTTAATAAATGTGTTGACTTTGGAACGTTTTCTGACCTCATGAGGAGTAGTAAAGTCATACCATTATTTGAATCAGGTAATAAAAATAACGCTGGTAATTTTAGGCTCATTTCTATCTTACCTGCATCTAGTAAAATATTTGAAAAGTTATTACTCAAGCAGTTGCTAAAAAAAAACATTTAAATAGCTTCTTTCATGATGAACAAGATGGCTTCACAAAAGGTCGTTCGACTACAGACTCTGCTGAAACACATAATTAACGCATGAGAGAACTCACAAAATGCCATTGGAGTTTTCTGTGATCTTTCCAAAGCATTTGATTTAGTGCCCCATGACACGCTTTTGCGTTAACTACGTCATTACGGTGTCCAAAATGAAGGTCTTATCGTAATAAACTCTTATTCAAATAATGGGCACCAATGTGTAGATATGAATGGTGTGAAATCTTCCGGGGTACCAGTTCAGTTAGGTGTACCTCAAGGCTCAATACTGGTTCCATTCTTATTCTTAGTATACATTAATGATTTACCATTCTATTTAAAGGGTATCTGTGACATTCTGCAGTTTGCTGATGATACCTCTCTAATCTTTAAAGTAGACAGGAATAGACAAAATTTTGACGACGCATTTAAACAGTGCACTCTCAAGGGTTACGGATCGGTTTACCACGAATAATATAGTTCTCAATGCCAAGAAAATTAAATGTATAAAGTTCGCCTTGCCGAATGGAAGAAATTTGGGACCCAACATCGTCTTAGATAATGAGGTGCTTGAAACTGTAGACTCGGCAGTTTTTCTGGGCATAACAGTAGATGCCAAACTTCAGTGGGGATCACATATATCAAGCCTAGCGGGACGGCTCAGTTCGGCCGCCTACGTCGTCAGTAAAGTAAGACAATACACTGACGTTGATACAGCTCGGTTAGTCTATTTTAGCGTTATGTCCTACAGCATTCTGCTGTGGGGCAAAGCCGCTGACATTCAAAATATTTTTGTTCTGCAAAAACGAGCGCAATGCGTGCAATTTACCAACTAGGTGCTAGAGTTTATCTGAGAGATTTTTTTAAAGATATTGGTATTCTCATGGTGGCATCATAATTCATCTTCGCTAACATCTTTTAGATTAGGCAAAATAGACACTTATGCACTGAAAACAGTGCTACTCGTAATAATAATACTAGAAATAAGGAAAAACTACGTGGTCCCTTTCACCGGCTTCATATTTCATAACTCATTTGTTGGGCTTGGTATAACCTTTTATAACAAGCTTGACTCTTCTTTGCTAAATTAACATTTTAATGCGTTTAAAGCTAAAGTAAAATCAAATCTTTGTTCTAAGGCATACTATTCTATCAACGACTACTTAACGAATAAGAAGTTTTGGTCGCTGTGATTAACTAAAGACAACGTTTGTGTTCTTTCACCAGAATTAGCTTACCTACTGACAGGTCACATGGGTTACTCTATTTCATAATTTATTTCTATTTTTTATTTTATTTGACTGTTTAAACATTTTTTTTTAATTTTTATCAACAAACATTTATTTTTTTATTTTTAGCTTGACTCTTCTTTGCTAAATTAACATTTTAATGCGTTTAAAGCTAAAGTAAAATCAAATCTTTGTTCTAAGGCATACTATTCTATCAACGACTACTTAACGAATAAGAAGTTTTGGTCGCTGTGATTAACTAAAGACAACGTTTGTGTTCTTTCACCAGAATTAGCTTACCTACTGACAGGTCACATGGGTTACTCTATTTCATAATTTATTTCTATTTTTTATTTTATTTGACTGTTTAAACATTTTTTTTAATTTTTATCAATAAAATTTTCATTTTTTGTTGAATGTTAATTACTCACCTATTATTGTATAGAATCACGTTCTTCCAACTTAACAGACAGCTGTGCTGCTGGGAAGTTTGTTGCGCCACTTCTTCCCAGCTAAAGCACTTGGTGAAGGACGGGCGTTTTTGGGGGACTGTCTTTTGTAATTTTGCCGATCAAAAAGTGCTGACTCTCAGCCTAGTTTGAATAAATGACTTTTGATTTTGATTTTATTCCATTCGAAAAGTTTGAATTTATACAATGCAAAGATATCTAGCTTTTACAGTCTTCAGCAACTCCAACAATGTTTTAAAATGCTATTCAATTTATCTATTTTGCTATTTAATTTAGTTAATAAGCATGGCTACATAGTGTGCGTTTTATACAAGATTTAAATTTCGTTTCATTGAGTATGAGTATGTGGGGAAGTATTTTATTGTAACACTAGCTTCGGCCCACAATTTCGTAAATTTCTTGCTCCCCGACTCAACCCGTCGCATCGAATCGCTTGGCCGTGTGAGTACTTCGTATTCGTGACTATTTTCTTTTTGCTCCGCTCTTATTGGTCTTAGCGTGATGATAAATAGCCTATAGCCTTCCTCGATAAATGGGCTATCTAACACTGAAATATTTTTTCAAATCGTACCAGTATTTCCTGAGATTAGCGCGTTTTTTTTTTTTTTTTTGGTTGGGAAATCATCAAATAACTTCTCCCGCTCTGGGTGGAGCAGGAGGGCGTGTCAGACTTTTACTGACTAAAACCCACACGTGTTCCTTCATTAGCCCGTATGCCAGGGGCTGTGGTATCTCTTTCAAACGAACCCGCACCCCTGACAGGCATCGGCCCTTGTAGGCCCCATCATTTTTGTGATGACATCTCTTTGAGGCGCGCGTGGAACACAACGCGCCGTCGACTTGGGCTTGGTCCTTACCGGACAGCGAGCTACCCATTACTCGCCGTCCGCAAGCCCATGCCTACGGTGGCCGGAAATCGGCCTGGGATTCCCGACGCCCAGGGCGTCTCCGTATCCTGCGGCGGCTAGGGTCGCGAGGGCGCATATGCTGCCTCTCCCTCACGTGCGCCGCCTCCCTCTTCGCGAGCATCACTGCTTCGCTGAAGGAGGTGACGGCTCCCCATGCCCTCTCGCTCCGTACCATGGCCTGGACCAGGGCCGGACGCCCTGGTCCAGGTGTCCTCAGGGCGATCTTCGCAGTGGAAACACCCGGGCGTTTTCTCCCGCCCTATCCGAAACAGGAACCTCCCGAAACAACCGTGTCCGGTGAGGACCTGCGTCAGGCGGAAGGTGAGGACGCCATGCCGCCTCTCAAACCACTCCTCAAAGAGGGGACTTACCGCCGCAATCGTGGCGTGCTGAGATTAGCGCGTTCAAGCAAACAAACAAACAAACTCTTCAGCTATATAATATTGCCTCCATTATGGCGGCAGCGGAGGACCTGCACATCAGACCGGGCTCCAAGGAGCTGGCCCCAGTGTGGTGCCTCAGAAGGGGGCGCGGCATGGGCCGGGTGGGCCCGCACCAGAGGAAGACCGGGTGCTGAATTTGGTGCGGCAGGAGCTGGCTGCTTCCCAGAGTCGGTTTTCCGCCCTGGAGGCCACAGTCCTCCGCCCCCCACTAGTGGCGAGCCGGCCGGCCTCGGGCCAGCAGAAGGGGGCCACGTATGCCATCGCCACGCCAGCCGCGGCCAAGTCGACACCGCAGTCGGGACGAACCCCGGCGAAACCGGTGCCGAGCAAGACCAAGCCCAAGAAGGGCAGGGTGGCTACGCAGGCGGTGACGGCCTCAGCTGTGGTGCCAAGACGGACGGCCCAAGCCGTCATACGAGGACAGACGGCCCTATCCTCTCAATCTCCTCCGGCCAACGCCGAATGGCGAGTGGCCGGGCCGAAGAAGAAGGCGGGCAAGGCCGCAAGTTCGGCCAAACGAAAGGAGAGGCGGCAGCAGCGCAAGAAGCGTAACGCCGCGGCTAGGTTACGCGCCCCGAACTCCGCAGCTGTAGTCATTACGCTACATCCGGAGGGCATGTCCAACCGCGACGTGCTCTCCAAAGCAAGGGCAGCGGTGAACCTCGCGGAGCTGGGAGGGAGGACGCCTTGGCCGAAAGGCTTAAGGCGTCCCTAGACGCGGACGAGGCCCGAGTGTCCGGGCCCACCAAGTGCGCTGACATGCGTATCTTGGGCCTGGACGACTCCGTGACGGAGGGCGAGGTGGTGGCCGCCGTCGTCAGGACTGGGGGATGCTCTGCCGAGCAGGTGAGGGCAGGCACCAGCCGTCTTGACAACGCGGGGTTGCGAACCGTTACGGTGAGCTGCCCCGTGTTTTCGGCCCGAAAGATTACCGAGGAGGGTCGAAGGCTCCTGGTGGGCTGGGTTTCTGTGCAGGAGTAGCTGCTGGAGCCCAGACCTCTGAGGTGCTTCCGCTGCCAGGTGGGCCACCACGTGGGAGTGCAATGCACCTCGGAGGTGGACCGCAGCAGTCACTGCTTCCACTGCGGTCAGCCCGGTCACAAGGCCGACGCGTGCATCGCCAAGCCGCACTGTTACCTTTGTGCGGCAGCTGGCAAGCCGGCCGAACATCGGGCTGGGAGTAAAGCCTGCGCTCCACCCGCTGAAACCAGGGGCCGAGGCAAGGCCAAACCCTCCGCCACCGCCGTCACCGCCGCAACCGCCGCCAATGCCGCCGCCGTTACCACTGCGGCAAGGCCTACCCAAGAAGTCCCGGAGGGGGCTGATATGGAATGCCTTTAACGGCCCCATTACGCCTCCTCCAGGCGAACATCAACCACTGCTTCGCCGCTCGGGATCTCTTGCTCCAGAGCATGGCGCAATGGTCGATTAACATCGCCGTGGTCGCTGAGCCGTACTTTGTCCCACCCAGGGATGACTGGGTGGAGGACCTGAGCGGCTCAGTGACCCTCATTTCGTCGGCCGCCGCCGGTACCCCGACCCTCGAGAGTGTCAAGAGAGGAAGGGGTTGCGTGGCAGCACGGTTCGGGGAGATTGTCGTGGTTGGGGTGTACTTCTCCCCGAGCCGAACTCTCGCCGAGTTCCACAACTCCCTTGCGGAGTTGAGAGACGTCGTCGTCGGGTTCCGTTCCTTCCCCGTGCTTGTCCTTGGGGACTTCAATGCCAAAACTTGGGTTGGGGTTCCCGGTTGTGGAACGTGCGAGGAAGGATGGTGGAGGACTGGGCTCTGGAAGACCTGGTCGTCCTAAACCGAGGTTCTGTCGCCACGTGTGTGCGGATGCGGGGTGAGCCGGTGGTGGACATTTCGTTTGCCAGCCCCGCTCTGTCGCCGCTTGTCATCGACTGGCGCGTCATGGAGGGGGTGGAGACGTATTCCGACCACCGGTACATCCGGTTTGACGTCTCCGCCTAGACCTCGAGCGCGCCTGCCCGACTGGCCCCGTGTGGTCCACGGTGGGCGCTGAAGCAGCTGGACCGGGAGCTTCTCCTGGAAGCATCGATCGTGCAGGCCTGAGTGTCATCACCGGACAGGCCTGCCGACATCAACGACGAAGCGGTGTGGATCCGGGAGGCCATGTCCGAGGTATGTGACGTGGCAATGCTCCGGGTCCAGCCAGGTAGTGCTTCACGCCAGGTGTACTGGTGGTCACCGCAGTTGACAACTCTGCGCGAGGCGTGTGTTGCTGCTCGGCACCTTTACACCAGGCACTGCAGGCTCCGTATCCGCCCTCCGGATACGGAAGCCATTCAGGCGGAGCTGCACGATGGGTGCAGAATGGCGAAGACCACCCTCCGAGCGGAGATCCTGTGGCCCAGAGTAGTGGCCCGCGAGGAGTCGCTGGAGACTCGCGCCCCAACAAAACGGTGCGGGATAAGATCCGCCTGTGGGCTCCCCCGCTGACGCAGAGTCTCCGGCCCCAGCTCGTGCAGGACGTGGTGAGTGCTATGTTCCCCTCGCGAAGGGAGTACGCTGCCCCGCCTATGGCTCCGACTCCTGCGGTGCCCGATGCGGACCACACCGATGACGACGACGACTCTCCAGAGGTGACCGAGGTAGACCTGAGAGTGGCGGTACGTAGGCTGAATGCCAAGAATACCGCCCCAGAACCTTACGGCTTACCCGGAAAAGCTTGGGTCCTGGCCTTGGAGGCTCTCGGGCCTCGACTAAGAGGGCTCCTAAGCGCATGCTTGGAGGAGGGCCGGTTTCCACTTCGCTGGAAGACGGGGAAACTGGTCCTCATTAAGAAGCCGGGGCGCCTAGCGGACTCTCCGTCCGCATACCGGCCCATCGTGCTACTCGACGAGATGGGCAAGCTCTTTGAAAGAGTAATTGCTGACCGCCTCGTCGGGCGACTGGTGTGGGTGGGGCCGCATTTGGCGGAGAGCCAGTTTGGTTTCCGCAGGGGGCGCTCTACGGTGGATGCAATCATGCGCGTGCGAGCCTTCACGACGGGGGATGCTGTGGCCTGGGGTGGGGTCGACTTGGCGATGTCTCTGGACATCGCCAATGCCTTCAACATCCTGCCCTGGATTTGCATCAGGGAGGCACTCCGGTATCACCGGATGCCGACCTACCTCTGTCGTGTGGTCGAGGCCTATTTGACGGACAGGGCCGTCATCTACCCCGGTCACCTCGGAGAGTGGAACCGGCGGGAGAGATGTCGTGCGGTGCCCCACAGGGATCGGTACTGGGGCCGCATCTGTGGGACATCGGGTACGACTGGGTGCTGCGCGCCAACCTCCCTGGCGGCGTCAGTGTAGTTTGCTACGCTGACGACACGCTGGTCCTGGCGCAAGGGAGGTCGTACCAGGCGGCGGCTGACTTTGCGACACACGGGGTTGCGACAATCGTAGATAGGATCCGGCAACTGGGACTCGAGGTGGCCTTGCACAAGTCCGAGACCATGTGGTTTCATGGTCCTCGGAATGCACCACCGACAGGTTCCCAGATAACGGTGGGAGGGGTTCACATCGGCGTCGAGTCGACGATGAAGTACCTAGGACTCGTCCTCGACAGCCGGTGGAGCTTCGCGGAGCATTTCCGCCGTTTGGCTCCCAGACTGGAGCAGGCCGGGGCTGCCTTGAAGCGGCTCCTGCACAATCTAGGGGGGGCCAAACGCCTCCTGCCGGAGGCTCTACCCGGGGATCGTGCGGTCCATGGCCCTATACGGGGCGCCGGCGATCTCTCGCGTCCGGCCCTGGTCCAGGCCATGGTACGGAGCGAGAGTGCATGGGTAGCCGTCACCTCCTTTAGCGAAGCAGTAATGCTCGCGAAGAGGGAGGTGGCACACGTGAGGGAGAGGCAGTCTATGCGCCCTCGCGACCCTAGCTGCCGTAGGATACGGAGACGCCCTGGGCGTCGGGAATCCCAGGCCGATTTCCGGCCACCGTAGGCATGAGCTTGCGGATGGCGAGTAATGGGTAGCTCGCTTTCCGGTAAGGACCAAGCCCAAGTCGACGGCGCGTTGGCTTCCACGAGCGCCTCAAAGAGTTGTCAGCACAAAAATCATGGGGCCTGCAAGGGCCGATGCCTGCCAGGGGTGCGGGTTTGTTCGAAAGAGATACCACAGCCCCTGGCATACGGGCTACTGAGGGAACATGGGTGGGTTTTAGTCAGTAAAAGATTGGCACGCCCTCCTGCTCCACCCAGAGCGGGAGAAGTTATTTGATGATTTCCCAACCAAAAAAAAAATAAAAAAATAACCCCACACCATTTCGAAATTTCATGATACTTGGGGTCAAAATGCATATTTATGCGATAGCAGCAATCGAGGTTATTCCGTTGTCTCTCTCCGAAATGCATCATCAGATCTATATGAAATTTAAATATGATCATTTCGGAATAAACCCCTTTCAAACAAAAAAATATTTTTCCAAATCGATCTATATACGACGGAGTTATGCCCGAACCTCTCCCTAACTCCTAACCGTTAAAGAGTTGTACCTTCCTTCATCAGCTCAGCGTCACGATGATGATGACCACATGCCCATGTCTCAATAGCTTTAGAAAACATATGAAAAACATTGTTAATACCTACAAATTTTGAGGGTTGCCCTCGATTTCCTTGGGATTCCATCATCAGATCCAGACTTCGTGCCAATGGGACTACCTCAAGAGTATAAATCTTTCAAATAAAAAAAGATTTTTGAGAATCGGTCCACAAATAGGGGAGAAATCGATAAACATATATTAAAAAAACATACAGTCGAATATATAACCGCCTCCTTTTTTGAAGTCGGTTAAATATAGCAGAATCGAAGTCGTCAGGCCAGGAGACGTTAGCAAAGCAAATGTGCATGTTATCGTACAGCTGGTAAAAATTGAAACTAGATAAACACAATGCTACATACCGTCGTTATTGGTATAAAAACAAACTCGGTATTGCCCACGGTTTTAATCGTACAAAGTTCTTTAAAGAACTAGGTACACTACTATAATAGTAATAATCATTGTGACATTTTTCCAACAAACTTCTAAATTCTTTTAGTCGAATTTGCGGAATTGATCCGGATAGCCTCATTAACACGATCAAATTACTTGCCTGTGTGACATACAATGAAATTGAAGCATCGTCGAATTGCATTATCTAAACACTGTTAACGCGACGCTACTTTTGTTGTAGTTTTTAGTTATGGTATCCCACAGGCAATTACATCGCACCGTGTCTTTGGTTCCTGTCATACATACCACTTTAAAATAAAGACTGTAGTGATATATTACTCCATAATAATGTAGTAATACATCACCAAATATTTTGAATAATTTTCAGTCGCTTGCATCTCTCGCCGCAGTCTGAAAACTTCTTAAGGACCTGCGGCTATTCTGAACTGAGCAGACTGCTCGTTTAAACTCAGATCAACTATTCACAGATCTGTCCGTTTGTTAATACGAATGGACGTTTTGGATATTTCTTTTGTAGAGCATAAAGTTGTTCTATTCGATAAAACTATTACGTGCACCACTAAACTATGATATTGCTAAGTTTTCACTAAGTATCTTCTGACGCTATGGTTGGCGTTCGTCGTGGTTGCAGGGATATGGGGCTGTAGAACTGACAGCATTAAGGCAGAAGTGTAAGGTTGGTGCAATGCCTTTTTATGGCTTAGTGCATCCTAAAGAGATAGCTTTAAACTAGGCATTGTCAAAGTTTATTTCAGACGTGCATTAGTGAAGTTTGTAGTGACAACATTTCAAGTGTGTAGTGACACCCACGAACTGGCTTTGAACCAAATTTCAGAACTTAAACAGAAATTATGTGAGGCCCATAAAGCCCTATCTTTCTCAGATTCTGTCAAGGTCAGTGAACAGGTTGCTAACACCAATAACCTATTTTATGAATTGGTTAGCAGTAAGTCAAAATCAGTGTGTGAGCCAGCTGTAACAATCGATTTGACTGGTGAAGATACCATGCCATTGTGTCCAATTGTTATGAGTCATAATAAATTAAAGAAATACATTAAAATTAAGAAATTAATTAAACGGTCACAGAGAGCAATTAAAAAACAAAAGCTCTTAAAATTAAATTGTTCCCTTAGAAAGGAACGTCTTATCCTATCAAAAAGTTTAAGTAGTTGTATTGTTGAGTTAGATGAATGTAGGGAAAAGTATGACATTGATACTAAGCTCTTATATAATGTTATTCTACAAAAGGAGCACTTGCTCAAGGATATATTTGAGAAATATGAGACTTCACAGCAAGAACTAAGTCAGTGATTGATTGAGGCTGGGGAACTAGTTGAATTGGTGAAGTGCAATGCTGAGAGGTATGAGTCTCTGGCTAATAACCTCTCATGCACCTGTGCCAACCAACCACCACCTCCTCAGCCTCAGCTTGACTTGTCTCCCCTGCTGTTGGTTCTTCCAGCAGAGCCCTGTGTTAATACGCAGAACAATAATAAGTCCATATTTTTTTGTGACGAATTAGGTTCAGGCTTTGGAAAATTTTTACTTAATTACCTTAGCCACAGTTTCACCAATCATAGTTATCTACTCTACACATATAATAAATCTGTAAAGGAACTTTTTCTGTACATTTAAAATATTTCGAAAATAATTGCTTGGGGTGGTAAGGGATAATCAACAGATGACATTTTAACCCTCATCAAAATTTTTGTCTGTAGCTCGGTTTTTCAGTTTCTATGTTGAATAGATCAAGTATCACGTCAAAAGAACGAAACTAATATGGTTATCTTTCATACTCAAATATTGTTTAGAACTCAGAGTTTATATTAGTCTTTGTTTCATCGCAATCGCTTCGGTCAACCTATCTAAATAATTTAAAGTGTTCAAGAAGAATTTATTTTCGTAATGTTGAAACATTTAGCGACATCTATTGGCGTGAAACGGTACTAACGAATACTTAATATTAACACGTCATTCTCATTTAAGTTACTTACTGTGTCTGTGTTATTTCAAAAAGTAATGATACTGATTACTAAAATCGCTTTCCGTTGATTCCCACGAATCAAAAAAGCTAAAAGAATTTCAAATAAAAAGTTGTGATAAAATTAACTGACGTGGTGTTCTGAGTCATATACCTAGAATGCAATGTTAGATAAATATTTATTAGTTTTATCAATCAAATTAATACAAATAGAGGGGAAGAAATCTCATTTTTAATTGTGATAGAAGTCTTAGTAGCGCCATCTAGCATAATATAGCAAAATTAGAGCGGCTAGAGGAACATCTCCATAGAAATATCTAGGTTTGAATAGCAAACATGCAAAGACAACAACTTGATTTCGCGCGAAATTTGATAATGTTAAATTTAAATGCGTGTTTACAGCATTACTCGATTCAAATAATGGGAGTTTTGGGAGTAAAGAGTTGTAAATACTTATGTGCTAATTTTCGTGATGTTAGTTTTCGAGGTGGGGAGGGGTTCAAGCGAGGTCGGATGGTGAAAGTCAGGAAAAAAAATCCAAAATTTCGACCATAACTACTGGTGGATTTGAGTAAATAGATAGGTTTTCACACGGGCAACTGTAGTTATGTCGATGCTCTTCCGAGCAACATCGCTTACAGAGAAGCATTTTCTTAGTTAAAACAAGTTTAAAAATGTATTTATTTATCCATTTGGCATCTCCAACAAAGGATACATTACCTACACAGGAACAATAGAAATCACAATAGTAAAATATTGACAATTTTAAAGTCGCTTCTTTAAATATAATTATTTATTGGTCCACAAATAAATGTATGGCTGAACAAAAGAAACACTGAAACGTTTTTGATTACAATTTACAATAAAAAGGCATCGCAACTGAGTCGCGGAGGATCGCTCTGTTACGTCCATTATCCTCGGGATCGGGCTCTCTCTCTTCCTGCTGCCTGCGTCAGCAGCGGGGAGAGAGGTGGGGGCGCGCGCGGTATGGCACTACGTAGCAACAACATCGTACTTACTATGTTCATAGAAAACCCGTGCTATACAATTAAATAGTTTTATTTTGCCTGGTTTGGTTTTTTTTTCAACAGCGCTTTTAATGTGGATAATGACCGACGTTACGGGGCGTAGGTAATGGTAACATTCGCAGCGAGCATGTCTTTACGCCGTTGCTCGCTCAGTGTTGCTCGCTCGCATGTTTTGCCGTAGGTACTACTGACTGCACGAATACTTGCTTGGTAACATATTAGGTGCATTTTGACCCGTGACGCCGGTCAGTATCCACCTTTACAGCGTGATCTTTCTTCATCGTGATAACGCCATGGTCCCACGGGCCGTTAACTGACAGGTGGCGTCAGGTGTTACTGCACTGCTACCTGTCGAGGCCTATCGCAGTCCGTGCAGAGCATTCCCACTGTTTCCCACGGTTTTATTCAGTGGTCAACGTTTGATAAACAAAGCTAAAAGACACGCGCCTGTACGGGCCGAGATAGGCGCCCGCCCCCGCGTGGAATAATGCTTCAGCACACTCAACCAGACGCGCAGTCGATTTATTGAGTAAGTACAGTAAAAGCTCCTTATTCGTGCTTCCTTCATTCGCGTTTTCACTATTCGCGGATTAAAAAAATGCGACCCAATTCCTATATCCGCGGCTAAAGATTTATTTATTTGCGGGTCTAATCGGTACATCGGTACATACATATTAACAAATAACAAAAAGGATTCCAATAGGTATCCAACCCAATATCCTTTGTAAACGCGTCGTCAGATGGACTATAAAAAAGTGAAATAGACCTTATTACAACTTCGCCTAAAGTACATTGTCAAATGATATCGCCGCTGTATTGGTTCGGCCTTTGACATCTACAATAGCCGCCTTCGCCGCGGTCGGTGTTTTTAACCGACTTCAAAAAGAAGGAGGTTATCAATTCGACATGTTTATATTTTTAATGTATGTTCAGGCATAACTCCGTCGTATATAGACGGATTTGCAAAATTCTTTTTTTTTTCGAAAGGGGTTTACTCCGAAATGGTCCCATTGAAATTTCATATAGACAGGGCCCGATCTAGCTATTTAGCCGCTCCGGGCAAAAATAACATTCGCCGCCCTTTGCACTAACACCATCAAAGATGGTATGACCATAATTATGTGATATTCTTTTAACTATATAATATTCACATACGTTAGTCTACTACGGCTTCTGAACAAGTATACAAAAATTCATGAGAGTAGGTATGTTTGTAAGTATACATTTTGCCGCCGCTCATTTTTGCCGCTCTGAGCATTTGCCCGGCTTGCCCCCCCCTTAGATTGGGCCCTGCATATAGATCTGATGATGCGTTTCGGAAACAGACAACGGAACTCTTCAAAAAATTACAGCAAATCAACCGCGAATGTTGCTATCACATAAATAAGTACCTATGCATTGTTTTGACCCAAAGGATGATGAAATTTCGAATTGGTGTATGGTAGGTAACAAAAAAGTGAAAAATAAAAACTTAAAAAAAAAAAATAACAACCGACTTCCAAAAAACACTACAAAGTGCCAAAAAACTTTAATTTCGGAAGGCGGTGACAAATAATTAAAATACACATCCAACGTCACCGACTTCCGAAATTAAAGTTATTTTGCACTTTGTAGTGTTTTTTGGAAGTCGGTTGGTATTTTTTTGAAAAAAGTTTTTTGAGAATGTAAACAAACATAATGAAACCAACCTCATCACCATAAAGTATATTTATATATCATCATCATCATCATTTCAGCTGAAAGACGTCCACTGCTGGACTTAGGCCTCCCCCACATTTATAAATGCTGCGACTTAATAGACATTCCATCCTTTGGTACGAGCCGCTTTGCGTGTTTTACCTATTGTTTCATCTTTCCATTTATTGCAAAATGTTGAATTTTTTTTTTACTTAAAAACGATTTTCGACGCGAAAAAATCTGTTTAACGCATAGAAATGCTTGATCGTTTACGCCTTGGAGAGTCGCTTGCATCCATATCACGCTCATACAATTAATCAATATGGTCAAAAACTTCAATTAAATTGTTTTTTTTTGTCACTTAGGAACGTATCCCCTATAATCCCATATAAATTACCATTCCATAGTCACGGTTTCTGTATTCGCGGTAGGTATTTTACGGAACGTATACCTCGCGAATAAAGAGCTTTTACTGTACCTACGGCAGGTGCACATTTATTATAAAATGAGCCTCGACCAGGCGCTTTGATCTATATTTATTCTTAAAAATCTGAGTGAGACTTCGTCGCAATATCATTATAACCCCTAAAGACGCCTGCAGGCCTAGACAAAACAACTTTCTGTTAACGTTCACGCTAAACTCTACGCCAGAATATATGGGAATGACATTACCGTGTCCTTTCCGCAGGTAATGTCATTCCCATACATTTTGGCGTACCGTTTAGCGTGAACGCCAAAAGTAATGGAAAGCTGTGGTAGATTCCTACCAGGATAGATCGGAAGATCGGAGGAGTGGTACCTACACCGTCAAAGCGACACATTATTGTTTTCCGACATGCACGCGAACGAAGTCGCGGGCACAGCTAGTCATAACATAAGTTTTAAGCAAATGATTAAAAGAATTGCAAACACCAATCTCAATAATTATTCTACAATGGTTTTGCTATTAGGTAATAGTACTGGTATAACCAGAAAGGACATAGTGGATGGTGTAGACGCCTTATTAAAATTAAATATAGAAAAGGTAATGTTGTGTGCTTTACCTAACTCTGATACTTTATCAGATCATGAAAATTATTATATTTATAAGTTGAATAGTACTATTCACATGCTGACATGTTGTCATAGTGACAAATTATTGTATTTTGACACTAATAAATTTGTTAGTGGTTTTAAGTTAACTCAGAGAACTTTATCTCTGTCCTTGGAATGTAGACAAATGATTGCTATGTTGATAGCATATAATATTAATGACGTTATAGATAATATAACAAATATTAGTATTAGCGACAAGTCTGTGTTGTCTAGGTATACTAACAACATAGATGTGAATGATAAATTGTTAAGTTGTACGAAGGAGGATCCACCTATTATACCAACATCTATGGAGACCAGTACCAATCAGAGAGAGTATTCTCTTTCTGCTAGAACTCATATGGACGGTCTGGACACTTCAGTTGTAGTGGTGGAGGTTGCTCCAGATAACTCTTTAAACTAGTTTGTAAGACAACAGAAGTTACCCCTTCAAATAGCCAATTATTGTTACAGAATCATAAAAAAGGTATCTTCTGGCAATTTAACTCATAATAAAAAACCAAAGGGAGTGCAACATACTTTAAAATTGTTTAACCAAAATATCCAAGGTTGCTCTTCCAAATTACTGGAAATAGAATTGTTTTTGGAAAATACCAAGTTTGATGTAATTTGTTTAACAGAACATTGGTTAAAAGATCATCAAATAATGTCAATTAACTATGAAAATTATTGTGTAGTTAGCTTTTTCAGCCGAAAACGTATGATACATGGCGGGTCTTTAATATTAGTTAAAAATTCAATTAAATCGAAAGAACGAAAAGATATCACTGGGCTGTCTGTTGAACACACCATTGAATTGTCCTGTGTTGAGCTTGATAAGCATGTTATAGTTAGTGTTTACAGACCTCCAAGTTACCAGAATCTATCTGTGTTTGATTCTGTAATGGAAGATGTGTTAAAGAAACTTAGTACTAGTAGTAAGTCAATAGTCATATGTGGTGATTTTAATATTAATTTACTAGAAAATAATTCAAATACTGTCAGATTATTAAGTCTATTTAGGTCATTTGATCTGTCAAATGTTTTCAGTGAGCCAACCCGAGTGACAGCTTCTTCTGCCACTTGTATTGATAATATTTTCTGTAACTGTGATTACCTAGACAAACAAATTGTAAATAAATTGCCATCTGATCACAGTGGACAAACAATAACATTTTGCTCCTACATGCCTTTACAAAAAATTCAAATTAGGTTTAGACCAATTACATGTAAAAATTTAGAGAAATTTAATAGTTCTTTCGCCAGTACATTATGTGTTCAGAGTTTTAATAATGTATGTGACCCAAATGAGTTCTACGCCGAGTTCTTCTCACTATTAAACACGCAATTTAATAACACTTTCCCACTAAAGACAAAAACTATTTGCAAAACGTTCCTATTTAGTGATTGGGCTACTCCAGGTATTCGTAAAAGCCGGGAAAAACTTTTTGAACTTTATGGCCTAAAGCAACAAATGAATAATACAAGCTTTGATTAGTATGTTTCAAAATATTCAAAAACTTTTAAAATTGTGTGCAAATTAGCTAAAGCGCTTTATATTAGCAATAAAATAAAATCAGCTGATGATAAAATAAAAACGACCTGGCAAATAATAAATAATGAAACGGGTAGAAAAAAACAGCGTAACATTGAATTTAATTTAGAGACTGCAAGTGGCTCCCTCAACTCAGATGTAGAAATAGCTCAGGAATTTGAAAACTTTTTTTCTAATATTCCTGTTAAAACGACTGAAGCTTTAAATTCCTCACCTGCGCGTTCTGCTGCGTTACTCAGAAAGAATGTTAGGGCATGCTCTTTTGAGTTTAGGTTTCAGCATACAGTTTAGACCAAGGAGTCTTCCCGGATCTCATGAAACACAGTAAAGTAGTTCCGTTGTTCAAATCCGGTGATAGTAAAGAACCCAACAATTATAGGCCCGTGTCAATTTTGCCAGTCCTCAGTAAAGTGTTTGAAAAGTTGATTCTCAATCAAATGTTACGTCACTTTAATGAAAATGCCATCTTTCATGAACAGCAGTACGGTTTCACCAAAGGGCGTTGTACCACTGACGCTGGTGTCACCCTAATAAAGAACATTTTTAACGCCTGGGAAGAAGCAAAAGATGCCATTGGAATCTTTTGCGACCTCTCCAAGGCGTTCGATTGCGTAAACCATGAGACACTTTTGCTGAAACTGGAGCACTATGGGATTCGAAATACAGCTCTAGATTTACTAAGATCATACCTAAAAGACAGAAAAATTAAAGTTCAAGTAAACGGCATAAACTCACTAGGGGCTGAAATGGCAATGGGCGTTCCCCAAGGTTCAATATTGGGTCCATTCCTCTTTTTAGTTTACATTAATGATTTACCCTATTTACTTCCAAATCAACCGAAGATGGTGTTATTTGCAGATGACACATCATTGATATTTAAAATAGACCGACGTACACAAAATCTTGACGACGTGAATAACTCTATTCTTCAGGTCCAAGATTGGTTTACGGTAAATAATTTGGTACTAAATGGCACAAAAACCAAATGCATTAGATTTCAATTACCCAATGTTAGAAGTAGCGAATGTGACATCATATTGAATGGAGAAAAACTGGAATTTGTTAATCAAACGGTATTCCTGGGAATCACGCTAGACGATAAATTGCAATGGGGACCTCATATAACATCTCTTGCGGGGCGGCTAAGCTCGGCCGCTTATGCTGTTAGAAAGATCAGACAGTTAACAGACGTAGAAACCGCGCGTTTGGTCTATTTTAGCTACTTCCACAGCATTATGTTGTATGGCATTTTACTGTGGGGTCGGGCTGCTGACATTGAATCCATCTTTATTTTGCAAAAGAGAGCTGTCAGAGCCATTTATAATCTACGTCGCCGCGAATCCCTCAGGGAACTGTTTAAAAGGATTAATATTATGACGGTACCTTGCCAATACATTTATGCAAATATCATGTATGTAAGAAAAAATCTACATCTTTTTAATAAAATAAGTGATAGACATAATTTTAATACTAGAAACAAAGACAAAATAGATCAACCATTTTTCAGATTAGCTAAAGTACATTCATCTTTTATGGGGTACTGTGTAAAATGTTATAACAAAATACCTTGTGATATATTGCAATTAAATGAAAGGAAATCATAGAGGGCGCTACTGCGCAAAGTAAACATCAGCTCCACATTTAAATTTCTTTAATTACGTAAAACCAACGCATTCCTTCTCAAAATAGTGTAAAAACAAAGTAAAGTGTCTAATAATACCGTGATATCGTTATCCAGTAAAAATTTTAAGGACCAAAACAATTACGTAGAAAATCCACAAAACCAATTATCGAAGAAGAAAATAAACATACGAAGTGATGTTATCCAGTGAATAGTTGTGTTCTAACTTAATTGGAGATAATTGAGTGCCCCAGGACTACAATAAATGCAGTAAGTGCTGAAAAACAACGTTATTCAATAAACCAAATAACAGTCAGAAATTTAAATTTGTGTAAAAACGGTGACTTCCATAAATATCGAACTCTTAATGCCATCTATCGATCCTCTGCACTAAACTCCTGTTGATTAATCAGCGCCATCTATTGTCAGACTTACCACACTTTTTTCCTACTATAACGAGAAACAGAGGGCAGCACTCTAGCTACTTGCAACCAAACATGGAAAACAAAAACAATGCACTAATGTGCGAAGGATGTCAACAGAATATATTCAATAAAAAATTTATAGTTTGCCACGATTGTAAGCAAAGCTACGACCTAGAATGTGCTAACATCTCCGAAAACAGACTCTCTGATTTCAAGAAAGTATGGAAGTGTCCTGCGTGTACAGCAAAAAAACCAAGAAGGAATAATGAGAACGTTTCAGCTTGCTCTGCTTTGTTTGAAAACATTAAAACTCTCTCCCAAGATGCTAATGTCACTCTAAGAAAACCAACCCCATCTGGCAGACAACCATCGCCCGAACGGAAAAATAATGACGACTCTTCATTATACGAACTATCTACTTTTGATGACAGCCTCTTGGGAGACACGTTAACCACCCAGGCAGTGCCATCAACCTATGTACGAGCTTCCGTGCCCACATTCACACTTGATCAACTCAGCCTACTTTTAGATAAAAAACTTGAGAGTAACGAAATTAAAATAGTCTCACTAATCAAAACTGAACTAAAATCTCTTATGCAAGAAGAAATCAAAAAATATATGGGGAATTTAAACACTGAAATAACAAGTAAATTTAATAATGTAACCAACGAACAACACAAACTGAACAGTGAGGTACAAAGTTTAACAGGGAAAATCAATATTTTAGGAATAGAATGCGACCGCCTAAAAAGTGAAATTAAATACTTACAAAACCACTTCAACTTTAAACCTGAACACAATACCAGCAACAACACGAAGAAACTAGTTCTATATGGACTCGAAGAATCCAACTGGGAGACAGAAGACGAACTTTATGAGCGCATCCTACACATGTTTTATGATGTTATGAACATCAATCTAGAAGGACAAATTGATGAACTAACACGAGTAGGAAAACAAGGATATCGCAGACCCATTGTGATAGAGTTACTTAGCAAACAAATGACCAGGTACATCCTCCAAAATAGACAATTTCTAAAGGGATCTGGAATTGTGATTGGCGAATTCTTGGAAAATGAAGCACTCCAAAAACGAAACAAACTAAGGAAAATCTTACACGAAGCAAGAAAAGAAGGTCACCATGCGGTGATCAGATATAATCAACTCATAATCAACGGCCAAGTACAAAATATGATGGAACCTGAGAATGACTCACCAAATACACAAATCAACGTCCTTCCCGAAAAAAACCCAGATGCCAACAAAGAAAATATGGCACTAAGTAACAACGACTCCAACAACTCCTTTAGGGCCAACTCTACTCTCAACCCAGCAGACCGTTCCTTTCGAAACTAAATACAGTATCATACTTCAAAACGTACAAAGCATAAACAACAAGATCCATTTATTAGAGAACCTACTTCAAGAAAATCAATACCAAGCTGTTTGCTTATCAGAAACTTGGATCACCGATAAACAACACCCCTACGTAGAAATTGACGGCTACGAGATCGCTGCAGCATATTGTCGCCGACAGTACCGCGGCGGTGGCGTGGCCATCCTGCTGCCAACCGGAACTACGTATACTGAAAGGTCAGACCTTAGCGACTTGACTATAGAATATGTCATCGAATGTTGTGCGGTAGAAATAAAACCTAATATACTTCTCATTACTTTGTACAGAACGGACCGTAAAATAGACCAATTTTTTTCATTTCTCGAACTGTTACTCACAAAACTAAAATCACACCACTACAAGAAACATATAATAATAGGAGGCGACTTTAATATTAACGCAGTCCCGAGCTCCAAACACTATAAAAAACTCATGGCAACTATGCTAGAATATAACTTACATCAAATTGTTAATAAGCCAACTAGGGAAACTTCAACGTCATCTACCTCCATAGATCTAGTCTTCACAAATAATAAGTATGTATCAGTATCCGTTGAGGATAAAGGAATCTCCGATCATAAATGCGTAACTTATAGCTTTGACCTGTTTTATAGGAAACGAATTAAACCTATTTACAAAAACATTCGACCAACAAATCACCCAAAATACTACATACCTTTCAAAAGTAAATTAAGAGATATCGCTTGGGAAAACATTCTAACACCTAACAATAATATAAACGACAACTACAACCTCTTCGAAGACAAATTAAAAGAAATTCTTTATACCACTATCCCACTGAAACGTGTAAAAATAACTAATACCAAAAATAAGAACTATATAACCAAAGGTATGAAGAAATCATGTAAACATAAAAGAGTTTTAAAAACTTTAGTTAACCAATCAAAAAATAAAGTACTAAAACACCATTACAAAATTTTCTCTAAAATTCTGAAAAAATGTGTAAAAGTTTCTAAAAACAAAATTATTCACAAGAGATGGAAAAATCTAAAAATAAAACGAAAACTATGTGGCGTATAATTAAACGCATAACACAAAAACCTAAACAGATTCACAGTGACAACATAAAAATAAACATAAATAACAACACAACAAACTGCCCCTACACTATTGCAAACAGCTTCAATCAATACTTTGCTTCCGTAGGCTCCCCAAACACGCAAAACAACATCTTGCATAGTCCCAAGGACCATGAAGTAATTACGCCCACTATTAACTCCATGTTCTTAGAACCTGTTACAGAAAAAGAGATATTTGATATTATCGAAAGCCTTCCAAACAAACACAGTTGTGGCATTGACGAGATACCACAAACATTAATAAAGGCATGTGTCCTAGAACTCACCCCCCTGCTAACATACCTTATAAACCAATCTTTTACGGAAAATACGTTCCCGTCCCGACTAAAAATAGCAATAATTAAACCTATACCAGAAAAAGCCGGAAATGCTGATGACCCTAGCCAATACAGACCAATAGCACTTCTCTCAGCATTCTCAAAAATATTTGAAAAAGTAGCCACCAAACGTATGTGTAGATTCTTTGATAAATACGACATTCTCGACAATAACCAATTTGGATTCCGGACAAACCGATCGACGACCCTAGCTGTTTATAAATACACACAAGAAATACTTACACATATTAAAGATAAAAACTATGCAATAGGTCTCCTCCTAGACATGACTAAAGCCTATGACAAAGTATCTCACTCGATCCTTTTATCAAAATTAAATGGAGTTGGCATCAGGGGAGGCGCACTGGACTGGTTAAAATCATATCTCGCTGATAGGAAACAGTGTGTACAGATAGAACACCTAGATGACGACACATACGAGTTACAAAACGTGCGCTCGAATATACTAACCACGAACTGGTCAATTCCACAAGGTAGTGTAATAGGATGTATACTTTTCCTTGTCTACATTAACGACCTGCCAAAAATTTGTGACCAACTATGTGTGTTGTTCGCTGATGACATCTCCATACTCTTTAAAACCCCTACTAACAACCTTCAGTATAACGCAGAAATTATTGAAACTTATAACCTCATAAAACGTTGGCTTCAGAATCACAATCTTGAAGTAAACAACAAAAAAACGAAAATTATACAATTTAAACCCTACCAAAAACAGAAAATTAACCTAAAAGATATAACAGACACTATCCATATTGAAGAAGTTGAAGAATTTAAATTACTAGGTATCACATTAGACTCTCACTTAAATTGGAAAAAGCATGTCGAAAATACTAAAGTTAAACTATCACAATTTTCATATGGACTCAGTGTGCTAAAATCAAACACAAAAACTCACTGTGCCCTCTCTGCATACTACGCATATGCCTACGCGTGGCTACGCTACGGTATCATCATGTGGGGACACAGTGTAGATGCGAATGATTTATTCATTGCACAAAAGAAATGTATGCGAATATTATTTCAAATAAAACCTAGAGACAGCTGCAAACCCCACTTTATAAAAGAAAAAATGCTAACTCTGCCCTCCATCTACATATTAGAAATAGCTACTTTTGTTAAGAAAAACCTAAAAATGTTTAATTTTGATAAGAACGAGCGCCGCAAAACCAAATTAATTCTTCCAGCACCTAGACTACAAATGTACAAAAACAGCCCAGAATATCGTAGCATACAAATATATAATAAATTACCTGAATATATACGGTCCACGAGGACTCTATGTGTATTTAAAGCGAGGTTAAAGGCATTGCTCTTAAAAAAATGTTACTATAGCATCCTTGAGTTTATGGAAGATAAATGTAACTATAGAGTTTAAATATTGTATCCATGTGTTAATTTTATTATGTATTCTTTTTAATGTATAAAGCTAGATATAAGTTTAATTAATATAATATATAAGTATGTAAGTCCCTATTCTACGTCATGTTAGATCTCACAGAATAGGTATTTATTATTAGTTTTTAGTTTTAAGTTATCTTGCTGCGCCCTAACAGGGTCATGTACCACTAGTTTTAAGCTTAGCTTATAAATATGGTTGTGTACATCATGCATTTAACAAATAAACAAATTTAAAAGTCATATTAAAAGTAAACTTTGTAAACAAGCATGTTATAAATTAGAGGATTATATCCAAGATAAGAATGCTTGGAAACATGCTGGTCCTGCTCCATAGGACAATCTAGAGTCTAGACAAAATCAAACTGGTTGCTAACTGAATTGTATAAATAATGATATTTATGACATTGATTAACTCACACACTGACTTATTACTTGTTAATATTCTAGAAAAATCGTATATTTACTCTTACAATGTTTGTAAATATGTGAGCACTATGTATCCATCATAAAATTAATTTAACTGTATTGCTTCAATAGCATTTTTTTTTTTAGTTTTGCCTATTTAGGTATAGTAATAATTTTACTCTGGGTGCATCGTTTTCCACACATAATTATATAATTAATGTACTTTGTTAAATTGTATTTTAAACATTTTAAAAGAGTAACGGTGGAGTTTCTTGCCCGTTCTTCTCCATACGAAACTACATTTTGGAATGGGCGACTAGAATCAATTCTATTTAAATGTAAATATTGACGTTCAAAAGTGCCTTTTAAGTGCCTAATTGAAATAAATGCTTTGACTTTGACTTTGAAGGTTTAGGTAGTTATCTTTGAACCTAGACATTTCATAATTCAGATCTACCATCACATTTACCAAATCTCTCACACATCCACAAACACGTCCAATTACTACGCAATTACTCCGCCAGTTGAAAACAAACAACACTTATTTACACATCACTGGCTTACAATGGGGCGTACGTACCTCATGCGTTCCGAGTTCACGCATCGATGGATGTACGGGCTCATTATGCAGTCGCGATGCAACTTGCGGTACGTACATTTTAATTAGAGATAAAAAAAACGTATTTAAATAGCTGTTGTACAGATTGGAAGGCTGCCTGTTTTGTTTCTGTAACTGTGACTTTAATGGTAGGCGGTGGTTATTTTCGGGGTGATAATGGATAATGGATGGATGAAGCAGCTTTTATACCAACCAATATCAATATGTGGAAGTTGAATACACTGTTGAATACAAAGCCAACATTAGTCTCGCAAACGCAGCGATAATGTGATCTTCTGTTAGCCGAAGCTTAAACTGAAAACACAATACAATTTCGCCAAATATTACTTGTTCGATTTTACGAGAACATTCACGTTAGCTCCTAATATTAGACGAACACATTACATTCTAACCCACGCCCATCGACACAGTAATACAATACAAAATGGACCATCAATTTCCATTTTCAGTGCATAGTCCGCCCACAAATAACATGAAATACTATCTATGGACTAGTTCATTGTAGTTTATTCAATTTGTCTTTATGAAATACAACATAATTATTTAAAGTGGAAACATTATGTAATGTAATGCAAATATAGTGGCTAGTAATGAGAGACACGTAGGGTACGTGCGTGCCCGCTGCGGTTGCACTGCGTAGCCGCTGCATAGCGTCTGCGGTACGTGGGTACTTCACACATTTTAACATGTCATCATGTAATTTTCTGATATTTACACTTGGATGACACATGATTCACACTTAAACTTTTGGACTAGTTCTTCGATTGCTTTTAATTTAATATAATATTAGTTTTATTTAAATACTTTTTCTATATTGTTTTTATAATATTTACTGAATCTGTTATGCATTTACAGTTCACCTTCTAGTAAATTTAAAGTTAATATATTATTGGTAATCTGTGAACAGCGCTGTGGGCTACGTTATTATTTAAGTAACTTATGTTTTCTTTTTGTAATATTCCACTAAGTAGCTGTTTGTTGTTCTTATTTAATAAAATAAAATATTTACTGTATCATTAATGTTTGTAGAGTTGTTTATTTAAAACTGTTCTGTGTTGACTTTTGTTTGTCTTCGTAATGGACAGTATTAATCACGTGAGGCCTGTGTCCGACAGTAGACCGTAGTAAGATGATGATGATGGTCATTATGTATTTATGACGATAAGTTTATAATAAATGTAAGAATTCTTTAAGCAAAATTGTACTTGCGAAATTTTCAGTAAAACGCGAAATGAGTTCAATAATTTTCCAATAAATAAAAAAGTAAACAAAAACATTGACATTTCTTATTAAGCACCTATCTGTAGGTATTCGAATCCAACAGCGACAGAACTAAGTATGCTTCGGGTAGTTAAGTTTATCGTACCGCCTGGCACCCAGTTTCAGAGTGCAATAGCTCGAAGTGTCCTCTAGGGAAAGGGTTCACTTGGTGCCGGCAGTCGATCGCACTTTACAGGTCAAATTGAATGCGCATATTTAGGCTAACGACCTACCAACGTACATTATTTTATTTATTATTGACTAGTGAGCTACCATTGCTTCACACTAGCTCATGTTGTCAGAACGTCGAGATTTCTGCTGCTCGCTTTATGTAAGTGAAATATTAAACCTAAGTTAATACAAAACTACAAACCTTCCGGAATTTATTCTGTACTTAAATTACGGTGAAAACTGCATTAAAATCCGTGGTGTAATTTGGAAGAAAAACTCGGTCATACAGGCGGACAAAAATATCCATCCGTCTGAATAGAGGCAAGAGGTATTTACCTTCCAACTATTTATACAGTGTAAATTTTTAATCAGTGCGCAAACCATATCATTCTGCCCCTAGCGTAGAAATTTTTCATCGATTATACAGCAAAAAAATCAGCTGTTTCATAGAAAAGTGCAATACCTACCTACGTGGTCAAAATGTATGGAATTACTGATTTTTTTTTGTATTACCGACACACAATTTCTACGCTAGGGGGGTCTAGAATGGTATGAAATATTTACCCTGTATACTTGGTACTTTTTGGGTGCTTTGGTTCTCACTACTCTTTTAATTGCTAATATTGACCTATTTATATCAATGAACTCTATGAACTCTAATACAACATTGTTAATCGCGCTACATCATCCGATTCTGCGATTTCCTCATCCTGAAATTATTATAATCTTCAAAGTGTTGCGGTATTACATTGCTTCTCGATTTTAGTTTTATGTAATAAATAACTTAGAATTCTTTTTGCTAGTAACTTCCAATAAGTTTTGATTCTAATCTGTAACAGTAACGGAATCCAGAAAACGATCACTAACCGTTTCAATTTCGCCATCCCATCCGCACTTACGTAGTGTTTAAGCTGCTTGTCAAATATCGTTAGAGGTGGTCATTATTTGTGTGCTGAGAGCTCGCCACACAGGGGCGGACTGGGGTGCAAACATTATAGAGGGGTCTGGAGGGGCCAGGGGCTTGTAGGGCTCCTGTGGGTATTGAACCTTGATGGTGGTAATTAGGTGGCGAGTTCTTGTGGAGTGCTATGTGTGAAGTGTGATTAGGGGTGGAAACTGATGCGGATTTGTTTTGAAATGGCTTTAGTTATGGGGAGGTAATATCATACTAATTTGTTTTTGATGTCATTTTGATAAAGTTGCGAATTTTTGCATTTTAACCAACAAGATATCAATAATGGCAAGCTTGACTTAACATTTATTTGACCTCATTTTAGATTAAGTACAAACCGATAAATCAAAGAAACACTGAATGTGATGAATTATAATATATTATATTACTAGAAAGATTTTCTCTTCAGTCAACCAAATTCTTTACATCCGAAGCTCTACTGGCACATTACCGTATTCAAATTTCACGGTTGGTTGGTTTGTTATAGTTAGAAATAGTTAGCGGTCAAAAGGGACAGGTGTTCAGTTCTGGGCAAACTTGGAAGAAGTTGTGGGCAAACTTGTGACATGGTGAGACCCAAATAAAAGTCCTGTGGGCAAGACGTTTGTTTAGTCAATGGCAAACTTTGGTTTAGTTAAATTAAATAACTAACCAAACATGAGGGTCCCAGTGATCCTAGAGAGAACTTATGTAGGTAGTGGAGGATCAAATTAATGTTATTAGTTCCGACAAATTGTTCTTAGATTAATTCAATCAATCAACCAAATTAATTTTCTCTTCAAAGGTTCACCTTTACGTTTGGCTACTGTTATTAAAATATTTGAAATAAATTAAAAATTAAAATAAATTATTTAATTTTTTATTGACTAGTGAGCTACCTTTACGTTTGGCTACTGTTTATAATCACTTGTTAAACACAAGTGATTTTAAACAGTCACCAAACTTATCTTCTATAGATAATATTACTTATTCAAGTTGCATTAAACAGTTTATAACAATCATTGGCTTAAAAAAGTTTAAAGTTTAAATATTATTTTCTTTTGACACGTTCACAGTCACAACAGTGACAATAAATGGGTGCATTGACCCATCTCGCCTTTATTCCGTCCCTGACTAATTAGCAGGCACTTTAGGAGGCCAAGTTTCTTGACTGGCCACTGCAGGAGTTCGGCTGAACATTACCTGGTGTTAAGTGACTAGTTAACTTGCAGACTAGTTATTTTAGTAGATACCTATAGAATTTCTAACACCAGACTGAAGTTAACCGGCAACTAGGGTCTTGGCAGAATAAGAAAAGGCCTATGACACGGAAGATGATGACAAAAACACGAAATAAAAGGAAAGGTTTTTAATTCAAAAATTGAATTAATAAAACCATTTCGTGTATGTCCAAAAATGGACAACCCGAAAACAATTTTGGTAAAAGTGAATACATTGTCACGAGTTTTCTCTTCAAACAGTGAAAATTGCAACAAGCGCTAAATTGGCTACGAAATAGCTACTTTCGCTGGAAAAATTCAATTTTTGGAACATTTTCCGTCCTAAGAGCGAAACTAGAAATGAGATGCATATTGTTTCGGACAGGGAATTGAGACGTTGTCTGCTTGTCATATGGCAGAAAACAAAACATCCTGTTTATTTATGGAGGAACTCCGGTATATGAAAGTCACGTAGGAATAGATTTATGGATTCAGATTATTAGGCTTATTATTGTAGTAATTTTATTCCAGGTATATCGTCTTCACAGGTAATGTTTTCATTTATATATTTTAACTTAACTAACTTAACAAATAGTGCAATGTCCATAACAAAATTACCTTGCGGAAGGGGCAGCTAGAATCAATTCTGTTTTTTGTAACATACAACAATGCCTTTTAATGGTATACGAGTATTTCTCTTTGACATATTCCGTCTTTTACCATTAATGGGATTGACTTCAAGCGGAATGAAGCCGCTAAATTACAATATTTTAGACACATTTGGCCCAACATAGTCCAGTCATTATAGTAAGTTCACCTCGGAATTCGTGATACCCAGCTGTAAGTCTGTAAATACTTGTATATTGACACCCTAAAAGTTGTCTCAAAACCTACTTATGGTAGGGTGTACGCAACTACATCAGAAAATGATAAAATATAATATAATATAATAGTTAATAAAAATTGACAAATATTTATAATAATTTATTTATAGACTATATTTCATCAACTATATACGTATATGGCGCGTTTTCGATCGGAGGCACCGGTTGACCTGAAGTGATCCTGTGACCGTGCGCTCTCCGCCCTCTATCTCGAAAACGGTTCACCGTATAAAAAATTTTATAAACAAAATTTGTGGAGAATTTTGTATTCTACAATATTGATAATAAATGCAAATAACAAAAAAAAAACCCATAGGAAATGAGATATTTACAAAAAAAGCGCAAAAAACCAATTTTTGTGACCTTTGACCTTGAAATGTAATAGTTGCGTACACCCTACCATATGTAGGTTTTGAGACAACTTTTAGGGTGTCAATATACAAGTATTTACAGACTTACAGCTGGGTATCTCGAATTCCGAGATTCTTACCTAATTTAAGCTTAAATGACTGGACTAAACAGACGTTGCCCTGTCTTAACTATGAAGACTGAATTCGCATTGGTATAATATTAGAAAATTTAATGTGGTCGTTACGTTTTTTTTTTTTAATTTGTAATGGTACGAGCAATTTTCTTGTTTTTTTCATTCTTAATTTCTTCTGACAATAAAAAAACAACAAAAAATATAAGCAAAATTGGTCCAACCGTTTACGTGTGATCGGCGATCTCTCGCGTCCGGCCCTGGTCCAGGCCATGGTACGGAGCGAGAGGGCATGGGGAGCCGTCACCTCCTTCAGCGAAGCAGTGATGCTCGCGAAGAGGGAGGCGGCGCACGTGAGGGAGAGGCAGCATATGCGCCCTCACGACCCTAGCCACCGCAGGATACGGAGACGCCCTGGGCGTCGGGAATCCCAGGCCGATTTCCGGCCACCGTAGGCATGGGCTTGCGGACGGCGAGTAATGGGTAGCTCGCTGTCCGGTAAGGACCAAGCCCAAGTCGACGGCGCGTTGTGTTCCACGCGCGCCTCAAAGAGATGTCAGCACAAAAAATGATGGGGCCCGCAAGGGCCGATGCCTGTCAGGGGTGCGGGTTCGTTTGAAAGAGATACCACAGCCCCTGGCATACGGGCTAATGAAGGAACACGTGTGGGTTTTAGTCAGTAAAAGTCTGACACGCCCTCCTGCTCCACCCAGAGCGGGAGAAGTTATTTGATGATTTCCCACCCAAAAAAAAAAAAAAAACCGTTTACGTGTGATGCCGTGACCAAGGGAAATAGGGATTCATTTGTATATATTCATAGATAGGTTAGGCCAAATAGTCGATGGGTTAGATTGAATGTCTGTCTGTATGTAAATCGTTTTCAACAGTAAGACAACCATGACTGATGTCTTACTAAAGTACCTACGGAAAGGTTTATACTTACAGATGCAGCCACTGGTTAACCCAAAACTATTTAGATAACTGAATAGATATGATACTCTAATGTAGGTACTCGTCAACATCACACAAAACTTATAGACCCTGTTGAAAACTTTGTAAAAACATGCTCCAAACTAGACTAGGTACGAAAACTTGCACATTGCAGGGCACTTGACTGTAAATATAATAATTATTTTGTACTGCGCACCTCACACGCAAATAAAACACCTTTAAAGCATACATTTAAGGTTGAATACGGCGTGACAGTGAGTGCAAATACAAGTTTGTTTGGCCAGCATTGTAAAGCCGGTGTCTGAATATTGGAGGCAACATCGAGGTAGTCGGAGCCTATCGTGTGTACACGCTTTTACATTTTAGTGCAGGGCTGTGCAGGGTCTTACTTATCAACTTTTTATACATGGCCAAAGAACATATTGCACTCATAAACCACTAGATAGATAGGATTATTTGTTTTCAGCTGTGCCACTTGATATCCAAATTCTGTTAAACAATAAGAAACGCAAATTATGTTTGTCCTCGTAACTCTCACAGTCAACATCTCCTAAAATAAGAAAACCTTTTGAATACAAGTGAACCATTGCTTGCGTATTATTGTTTCACTGAAATAATATTGACGATAACAATAAAGAGATATTGGCAGCCTTCGTCATAGATTGAATTGTAACGTTTTATTCTAAGTGCCGAATAAAATTTTAGTACGATTTTTGTTGTACAGAAATTGTTAAAGCTGATCATAAATATGTAAAATGTTATGCCGATTTTATGTTCAGCAGAATTAAGGAAAACGAAGATAATACTGTTCATTTAAACCAGCCGTTTTTTGTCTCAGGCAAGTTATGAAATATAAAAGTTGAATAGAGTCGTTTCATATAAAGTTTATATCTGATTTGCAGTAACAGGGATACTTGATAAAATTTTCGAAACAGAAAAGTCGTCAATGGAAACAAAAACACCATCATCGGTTAATTTCGCTGTGTTTACGATCCCCTTACAAGTTTTACAATAACAGACAACATTAATTAGCTCACTTTCTTGCCATTTTTTACAAAATCCTTCAGGATAATAATAGACTTCTAATTTTACTGCTACCTTCACCAACCTCCTCGGAAATAATTACAGAATTAAAATGAAAGAAAATCTCGCTCTTACCAGCCCTACGACATCTAATCCGCCTCTAGCCGAGCCATCGAGGCGTTGAATTTTTGAAATTCCACTTGGGCCTCTTCGTTGGTAGCCCTACAGGATTGAGCCTAGTGCGCAACGGTCGAAACTGTACACAATACACTTCAGTTCAGAAAAAGACTTGTAAATGTAGATTTTTGAGTACTTTTGCTTGTACGAGGACCAAATGTTTTGTAAATAGGAATGTGGGCACTAAGGTTTATAGTTTAGTGATTCAGTTGGCAGATAAGGCTTTAGGTCTCGATGAATTTAAGCAAGGGTTGTGTTGAAGTGTGTTTGATTATTATTGTGTAAGTGTAAATGTATGCAGTTCCTATATAAATGTCGAATTAAATCGTTATGTAGGTTCATTCGGATGTATATAATGAGTGCAAAATAAGTTTAAATTTATTTAAAAAAAAAAAACATTTTAATGTAAGCAATCGGCTTGATTTACACAAAATGGCGAAGGTAAGTATGCGTTTCCCAAGGGTCCAGCTCCAAAACAATAAGCCAAGATAAAACAATTCAAATAAACTCGCTAACAATACACATCCTATTCGATTATCTCAATCTTAGGAAAATAATCTGTGCATGAGTAAAAGGATTAAATGTAAAGTGACAGTAGGCTGGGCAAAGTTAGCGGAGATTATGGTAATTACCCGGGATCTGCGTGGCGTCGAATCAGCAGCTTTTGTACCCTAGATTGGGGAAATCGAGAGGTAAATTCGTTAATTGACCTTATTTCAGCTGTAGCTGACCAAACTCTTTGTAGTAAGATTTAATTGTAGGATTTGAATTGGTTAAATCTTGTGTAATTATCGTTTGTCGTTATTAGGTAGCTTTGTTGCGAAAAGGTCGACGGTTACTAAAACTTTATAACATCGTATTTTGGCTTCGAAGGGACAATCAAGAGATTACTATTATTATTTTATTTCACCCCTACTAACCCCTTCTTTTTAAAGTCAAATTCTTTTTATAACTAAATTCAATCGAATTATATTTATAACGAAGTAACAAAACGAACAAAAGAAGGTATATTATTATGAAACATTACTTTCTATGTTTATTTAGCCTAGATTCCTAAACTCACTTTTGTACCGAATAATTTCAAATTGGTTTGATTTTCATTTTCCCCGAGGCTGAATAAACATTACTGTATCGCGGTACTGTTCAAAGCGAATAACTTTTTATTTGAAACCGTGTACTGGCTTATTAACTAGGTACCTTGTTCAAGTACAAATCTGCAAATATGTTTGTCTTTTGCCAAAAGCTATAGGTACCTAATCCAGCTCTATTCTGTTAGTTGACAATGATATTAACATACATTCACGTTGATTTCCTACATCGTCCGGAGAGAATATACTATGAAGCGTTTGTTTCCTCATAGTTAGTCCACGACATCCCTGAAATAGAGATGAGAATATGGCTGCAAAAAATCTATTCCGAAAGAGCTCTGAAAAGATGCAGCAGACACCACAACATTAAAAAAATTGGGAAAGAAAGCTTCAAAAAATAATAATAAACCTACCAATACATTTACTACATACTTTCCTACTCCAATTTCCTCATTTTTTCCTGGATGGAACTATAAATCGCGTCAGTTTCGCGACAGGCTACACAGGAAGGGCCGCAGTGAGCAATCATTAAATTCGCATCACCCGCCGCCGAGACAACGGTGTTCCCTGCAATATATCGCTTATTTCCAAACGACGACTTCCCGGGGAAAGAAATAGCGAGGGAATTACCGGGTCGAGGGTTATACTATTGTTGCAAGTCGAAGGGACGTTTGACGTGAGTTTTAGGAGAGTTTCAAATGAATTGGAAAAATTCCATTTTGTAACAGGTGAATGAATCATAATAGTAGCCTGGGGGAGGCCTATGTCCAGCAGTGGACGTCTTTCGGCCGATTTTTTTAATATATTTTATCTATTGTTAGCACTGGCAATTTATAACTGAATTAATGCAAATTAGAGGACGTGAAAAGAAATATAGTATAGACTGAGACTAGCGCATAGTATTTTAGTATCCCCGGAAAACATTAAATTACAGCCTACCAGCTTAAATTACACTCTAGGGGTAGGGCAGACTAGACTGCATGAAGTCAGTTTTGCAGCGATTCGTTTCTCACAAAATGTTGTAGTACAAAATATGGCCTTTTTTTACCTTTCCCGACACTAGGGATTGCTTCTTTATTGTGGGTGCATTTACAAACATTTAAACTCGCATACACAAACAGCCAAACCTGGAACAACTACTTTTAGGTCTTACCAATATTTGTTCCGTGCGGAATTCGAACCTGCGACACGCAGCGCAGCAGTCAATCGCTTAACCGCTGCGCCAAATGTGCTGTCAACTACTCAACAGCGACAAATGACAACGTCCCTGGGCTATATAATGAACTTTCGAGAATCTTTCGAGCACCAGTAGTACAATCCAGCAAGAACAGCGGCCCTGGGTAATCACCCTGGTTGACGACAAATAGGAACTTTATTCAAATCAGCACAAATTTATTTTAGCGAAATGACAGCTGCCAGCCATTTGCTTCTGTTGCTCCACAATATTCGTCGGCCGCAATTATTAATTTCACTCCTTGGAGAATGATTAATTGTGACCTACGAATGTTATGAAAGTTATTCAATTATCAACATAGTTCAGACAGGAAAAGAATAAAAAATAATGGAAGAATGTGTTTGCTTCTTAACAAAATTAAATATTACTTTTGTGCCAAAACAAGAAAAAACAAAATTACTAAAATAATGTCCTTGTATTTAAATAAGCAAATAGACAATAACTAAAACTATGGTTTACACACGACACGTAGCGTCACCTATTGAAAGTTTGTACAAAATAGTAAGCTATCGCCATCTAGCGGTGTGTTGGTAGACAGCGTAGATGAAGTTGCCGCAGCAAGGTTCGCACCGACGGTGACGTTAGGTCGCAGTCTGTACGACGTTCCCAGTTTAAGATGTCACCGCTAGATGGCGCTGTAGCAAACTTTTTACTTCCAAAAGCGACGAATCTAAACAAACAACCACCACGGTAGGATAAAATACATTTTTGGCCTGATAATATTACAAAAATATAAACATTATTAGTAGACTAGAAAGAAAGAAAGAAAAAGTATTTATTGTGACTCGCACAGGAAGATCACATCGTAAAATTAACACACTTGAATACAAAAAAAATCTTGGAAGTGAAAAAAATAAATAATTAAAAATAAAACAGAAAGTCCTGCACGAGGCCAAAAGGCTCCTACCTCAGCATAATGCTGCGACATTTAAAAAGTGTCGCAGCGCTGGTATTCTGATAGACTATAGCTACTTCTATTCCAGTATCATGGGTAAATAAAAAACCTTTAGGTATTTTTATGTATCCAAAAAGTCGTAATGCTGTCAAATAGTGTAGGTAATGGCAACAATTATATTTCAATAGTATAGTGTAGTAACTATTTAAGGAAAATGTATGGCAACCCAGTTCTCGTGTAAACCTGTTCAAGAGATTACCTCTATACGCCATATAAAACAAGCATTAATTGTAGATATTCCAACCTTCTATTTCACTCCAATCCACTGCCTAAAAAAACCTGAAACTTATTTATCTGACGTAGTTACCAAGACTGCTACTGTAGCAGAGCAACAAAGCAAAATGTGTGACAAACCAACAATTAAAAATAGGTAACTACCCCTTTTCGAATTTCAAACTTTGAACCAAGACATTAACTACGCTGAGTAAGTACTGACATCTAAAATTGGCTAGCTAGACTTATCGATAACTACCATGAACTGCAGAGCAATTAGGTATTCCAAATGAACTCTGAACTCTTAGCACTAAACTGGATAAAGTTAGGCTTCTCGAAAATCCGCCATTAAAAGTAGATAGTTGTAAGTACAAAGTAATAATTACGGATGTCTAACTTCGCAAGTGGACGAGGAAGGCAAGGCAAAGTTACCACAATTGGTATCTACTGAGAAATAACTTCGTAGACTTCTTTGGCTACAACTGGGATCATTTTAATTAAATTCGTTGAGAATTCTCAAGTTTAACTTTTGAAACTGAACGTAGGTATCTTGGGAATTGACTTAAATAAGAAGGTAGTTTGTGCCTCGCTTTATGCAGATTAGCTTATAAGTATTTGACTTTCTGATTTATTTTGCTTTATTCAACTAGGTTGTTTTAAAACGCAACGTTTTAGCAATCATTGAAACTTTGAAACATCTTCAATCCAATTAAACACATTTGAAATTATGAATACTAGACTTCTTGAAAATAACCTTGTTGCAGTTTTATGTTACGGCCATCTAGCGGCAGCGGAGTGAACTTTTATGTTCCCAACAAACCAACAAACAAGTTCCCTAGTAACTACGTTCAGCACACTTTTACAGAGGGCGCTTCCTCTTAGTTCCCCCAAGTTCCGCTAGATGGCGGTACTAACAACATTCACTAAAGAGTTTCCCTCCTCGCCAACTCGGTAAAGTTTTGATAGACAGCCCCATACTGAAATAACTTTCCATTTAAACTTATTTCTTATTAATAATTCAGTTTGTTTCATAAAGTTACTGCCGTTATTTCAGTCTTTATTTAGATTCACGCTGAAAATAATTAAACGTGAACATTTTTTTCTAATCTAATCAGTCTCTCTCCCGGATGGTGCCCACCTTCGGGTTCTGATTTAAGCAATGCCAATAACAGCTCTCTTTGTACTCTGGATTTTACTGTCCACGAAGTTTGCAGACAGCTTAAATCGTTAGATATAAACAAGGGACCAGGACCTGATGGCATACCGCCCTATTTTCTAAAGAAGACAGCTGAAACAATTTGTATGCCTCTTTCCATGTTATTTAACAAGTGTATTCAAAGTGGTACTTTTCCGTCTGTGTGGAAGAAAGCAAATATAATACCAGTGCATAAAAGTGGGTCTAGACAAAACATAGAGAATTATAGACCTATATCGATTCTTTGTACTCTTGCAAAACTATTTGAAAAACTCGTTCATCAAGCCATCTATCCATTTCTGCGACACAATATTATACCTGAGCAACACGGTTTCGTCAAAAAGAAGTCTACAGTTACTAATTTAATGATCTTTACGGATCACTTGTTCAATAACATGGACGCAGGTTATCAGACCGACGCTGTTTATACTGATTTTAAAAAGGCATTTGATAGAGTGGACCATTCAATTCTATTAAAGAAAATAGCCTATAATGGCATCAGAGGTAACTTACTGCGTTGGTTTTGTTCATATATCAGTAACCGTAACCTAACTGTAGTGAGCAATGGGTACAAATCAGACTCGTTTCAAGCAACCTCAGGGGTTCCCCAGGGATCTATTCTGGGTCCATTGATGTTTATTATTTATATAAACGATATTTGTAATTGTTTTCAAAACAGTAATTTCTTATTGTACGCTGATGATCTTAAGGTATTTAGAATAATAAAAAACACTGTTGATAGCAGCCTTCTGCAGGATGACTTGAATAGATTATCTGATTTTTGTAATAAAAATAAATTAAAATTAAGCATCCTTAAGTGTAAATACATAAATTTTACTAAAAATAAAAATGTAATAGCATACGATTATTCACTCTGTAATAAGACTTTATTTAAGGAAACCTGTATTTGTGACTTGGGTGTTCTTCTTGATTGCAAACTTCACTTAAATTTACATATAGATAAAATTACTGCTAAAGCATTTCAAATGTATAACTTTGTTATGAGAATCACGTCTGACTTTAAACGACCAGCCACATATCTATATTTATTTAATTCTTTAGTCCGCCCACAGGTAGAATATGCTTGTATGATCTGGGATCTTTATTACATTAAATATGAAACTGCAATCGAGAGAGTTCAGCGTAAGTTCCTCAGTACATTGCAATACAAATGCCGCACCGTACATCTATCGTATAAAGACGCCTTAAATAAGTTTGGACTACTAACATTACGCTCTAGACGCTTACTGCTGCAAGGAATGATGCTCCATGGACTTGTACATAATAGGTTCGATTGCTCAGATTTGATAAATAAAATATATTATATTGTACCTAGAACAGTAATGAGACGTGAGGCGCGCTCTTATCCACTGTTTGCTACAACTCCCTGTCGTAAAAATGCGGGAGAGAGAGCGCCGCTGCAGAGATTGGTTCAAGCTTACAATAATAATTTTAACGATGTCGATGTTTTGCCCTAACTAAACATAACTTTAAAAAACTGATTATTCAGTGTCTTGCTCAAAATTGTTAATTGTTGATTTGTAGTATTAAGTAAGTTTTAACTTTTTTTTTCCGATTTGGTTTTATGATTACTATTCCATTGTAAGTAGTATTGTTATTTATTGGTATATTGATTGTAACTAGTTTTAGCAAAACTGTAACGTATTTAAGATATTAACATGTGGAAACGTAGTGGATTGTACATTTATTTATAGCATAGTTTGTATCTAGATGTAATTTACAATGTACGATTGTTTGTTTTCCCAAATAAAATAAAATAAAATAAAAAAATCTATCAACTTTGCCAGTTTTTCCCTGCATAAAATTGCCATAAATAATGAATTAGTTTTTATTTTTATTTAACCGTTTTTTATTTTTATTTAACACATAATATAAACAGACAAGATTATTATTATCTTGTTGTAGATAGTTTATCCTACCTACTTTGAACCCGATTGATTATAACACAGACATTTAAACAGTTATATGTCTGTGGATTATAACTGACTCGGACATAGACACGCTGCCATTAAAACCTAGTGCTACTTATTTTTTTTTTTATGTATGGCATCTCGCAGTTGACCTTGAGAGGCCGTGACTAGAGCTAGTACTACTGGGGACAGGCTGGATCAAGATATTTTCATGATTATTAGACGGGGAATTTAAAGCTACTGGCTCAGCTGCGGCGCGGGCTGGCGCATCAACGAGCAAGGGACGGTCGGGGGTCTGCTCGTTACTCGGGGGTCTTCGCGGGGCGCGAGGACCTCGGCGGCGAGGTCGGTAGGACGGTCGTTTGTGTTTGTGTGCTGTACTGGTGGCCCTATTCTTTTCTTGGAGAACAGTAATGGGGTCATCTGGGTCGGAAAGGACATGTCTCGGCCGGCGGATTCTACTGATTCTACTGGGGACATACTCGTAACTAGCCTTCACAATCAAGGGATTGCGATGTAACTCGGCTTTATCGAAGAAACGCTTCGAGTTGCGTTTCAGAAATTGAGCAATAGTAGGCATTCTCAGATCGAGATGGAGGATCTCGTTCCCAATGAACCATGGGGAGCCTGTGGCTTGGCGAAGGAAACGGTTTTGGAGAGTCTACATCCTATGGATGTGTCGGGGGTGCGTGTGTGCAAAGACTGCACATGCATACGTCATGATGGGCCTTATGCACGCCGTGTAAATACGCAATTTGCACTTGAGTGACAATTTGCTACGTGCGTTCAGAACAGAGTGCAGCCTTCCGAGAGCGAAGGCGGCGCGTGAGCGCGCCTTCTTGATATGCTCAGAGAAGGAGAGGTGCTGATCTAGAATCACTCCAAGATATTTGGCTCGCTTTTCCCAAGGGATCGGCTTGCCGAATATGGAGATTGGCCGGGGGGGTCAGGGTTGTGTCGCGGTTTCGAAAAGAGAACCGCCTGACTTTTGTCCGGATTTAGTTCGATTCGCCATTTCCTAAACCATGCGCCAAGTACGTTGACTGCGATTTGGAGGGAGGAGGCTATCGCTTTATGACTACGCCCAGAGTGGTAGATGGCTGTGTCGTCTGCGAACACGTGCCAACTGTGCCTTACTACTCTTGGGGATATCGCTAGTGAACAGCGTGAAGATAAGAGGGGACAGCACGGTGCCCTGAGGGACGCCGGCGCGAATCGGGTGGGGGGATGAGAGAGTCTCTTCGATGCGATAGCGAAAGGTGCGGTTTGACAGAAAGTCTCGTAAGATGAGTACGAGCCGGTCCGGCACGCCGAGTTTGTACAGCTTGTATATCAAGCCGTTGTGCCAGACCTTTTCGAAGGCTTTCGCTATGTCGAAAAATACTGCACCGGTCGCATTGCCGCGTTGGAAGCCAACGCTTATATGCTCTACGATCCGGTGTACCTGTTGTACACAACTGTGCTGGGTTCGGAAACCAAACTGCTCGTTGGGTATCAGGCCTTTAGTCTCGGCGAAGTCCCTGAGACGCTAGTAAATAGGTCGCTCATAGATTTTTCCGACGCTGTCCAGTAAACTGATGGGCCGGTAGCTCGTGGGCTCCGTTTTGGGTTTGCCGGGTTTTGGAAAGCCAATGACCGTGGCTTGCTTCCATACTTGGGGGAAGATGTTATTGCTCAAGGCTCCATTCAAAATCAAAATCAAAAGTCATTTATTCAAACTAGGCTGAGAGTCAGCACTTTTCGAACGTCAAAGAAGATGGTGGTCAAGAGCATGATCAGGTGGGCGGGTAGCATCTGGATCACCCTATTGGTGATGCCGTCAGCGCCGGGGGCCTTTCGGGGTTTCAGACTTTTGATGATCTCGTGAACTTCGTCCGGGGTGACGAGAGGTAATGGATCCTCTGGGTCTTCGACGGGCGGGAGAGAGGTTCTGCGTTCGACTTCAGCGTTCACCTCAGCAAGGTGTGCTTGGTCTACAAGTTGAGAACTGGGCGCGCATTGAGCCTCAAGACTATCGGCGAGGCATTCGGCCTTTTCGATGTCGTCGAAAGCAACGGTGCCGTCGGGCCGGGTCAAGGGGGGCATGGTGGCTACTTCTCGGGATTTGAGTTTCCTCTGAAGTTCCCAGAAAGCCAAGTGCGTGGGTTCCAACTCGCTCAGCATCTTGTCCCAGCTCGCGTTACGTAGCTCCGACATGCGTGTCTTTACAGAGCGTGCGGGGGGCCAGATGCACGACGACCGGACGTTGGTCAGATGTGAGCTCGTTCATTGCCTCTATGGAATTCAACCGTAGGTTGATCCTTTTCAGAGTTGCAATATCGAGTACGTCAGGTCTGTGATCCACATTGTGGGGGAAATGAGTCGGCGACATCGGGGCGATGACGTCGAAGGACAGGGTCGAGCACAGGTCGAACAGGTGTCTCCCTCTGGGCGATGCCCTGGAACTATTCCACGCGGGGTGTTTCGCATTGAGATCGCCCGCTATGATAACGGAGTCACTCATGCTTAACAGGGCGGAGAGGTCATTGATTGGCTATCGGTTGAAACTTAAATATTGCACTGGGAGATGCTTTTATACAAATAGCAGTCATATGGGGACACATTTTGCGTTTTGACATGGTTTCTAAAAACGTATCGTTTCGCTAACCAATGGAAGCATTTTTTTTTCCAAACTTGGGAAATACAGGATTAGTTTTTAACCAGTGCGCAAACTGTAACCATGAATTCAGCACATAGTTCTAGACCCCTCAGTGCAGAAATTTTTCGTCGGTTATACAAAAAAATATCAGCTGTTCCATACATTTTGACCGCGTAGGTATTGCAATTTTCTATGAAATAGCTGATTTTCATTTTGTGTAGCCAACGAAAAATTTTTGCGTCGGAGGGTCTAGACTAGAATCTTAAATGCTGAATTCATGGTTACAGTTTGTGCACTGGCTAAAAACTTATCCTGTATATCGTTTCGTAATCTAATTTTACCTGTGCTACTTCCACATACGGGTCAACTATGCGAAGTATTAGGTCTTTGCTTAATGAAGCAAATACTCTTATATTTTTACCAATAATGATTGGTAAAATATAAGAGTCTTAATACAACTCTCAGTCTTACCTAGGTACAACTGTCCGTAAATTATAGGAATCGGCCTTTATTCATTTTCACATTCCGTCAGTCAGCACGTATCTACCTAACACCATCGCCAAAGAAACTGTGTCTTGCTATTCATGTATCGGCGAGGATCACGCCGAGTGTCGCATAATGAGGCGCGTCTGACTAGTGTTCAAGTGACAGCACTATAGAGTACCTACTAATGTAGCATACAACACTTTTATAGGACTTGAGTAGGGCTGCAATAACGCGTGTTTGGCGGTAAAAGGAGCTTGTGTGTGGTTGCCAAAAGTGAATATACAGCGTTTTAAAGTTTATAAATTACATGTTTTCAAAAATCATCTACGTAAGTACATAAACTTCGAAACCAATTGCCTCAAAATTTTACTACAGCATCAAGGGTACAGATTACGGGGATAACACCTTCATTTAATTAGCTATGTGAGCCCACCTTGAGAGTTTAGAGAAAAGTCATATTTAGTAACGAATTCTGGGAGTAAAAAAGAATGGGTTTTCTCGAATTAATTGTTGCAAATGGGTCACATTTTCAGGTCCTGGAAAGGTCCGTCAAATTAAGTCATCCTTTAAAGAATATGTGAGTAGGTAATTTAAGATTTTAAGGTAATTGGAAAGTGTGGTATATTATTTTGTACATTTATAAAATTATGTAATTGTATTTAATAAAACTTTATAAGTTACGTCTCTACGAAGCTAACGAAAATCTCACCTTATGACGCAAGATTATTTTGGAGTATCAAACGTAATTATTGTAACTCACATTAAATCAGTTTTCTTTCGTCAGCTACATACTTGTGTCAACGCTGAAAAACTAGGAATTGAAAGCTCAGTTTCTGTGAAACTCTTGGAACGTCGTAACAAGGAAAACGTCAGTACAAAAAAAACACCAATTATTATTGCCATCGAATAAATATTTAATCAGCAATTCTGGCAATTTTTCCACGAAAGCTGTCATCCTTAAAAACGCCAGTACATTTCCAGGGTGAGGGGCGCGTCAAATTTTTTGACGCACCCGCATTGTCAACGCAATAAAATGAAACTGTCGAGTTTCGCAAACGATCACAATTACATGATATTTTTAGATATACATTGTAGATGGTCTACTCCTATGTAGAAATAACAATAACGAGATGGCCATAATTCAGCTGCAATAACGAGTTATTTTTGAAAAAGTTGAAATAATGACAAACATTGTTTATAATAAAAAAGATTGTTAGCAGGTTCTAATTTATATCGCGATCCCTGATTAACTTATGTAGTCCCAATCCGGCTCTTTTGGTCTTACCTGTAACAAAAAAAAACAAACCATTATTTCCAATTATACTAAACATTTTCATAAGAGATAAGATAACGCAAAAGTTTTTATGCATGGATGTTTGTTACGTTTTCACGCAAAAACTACGGAATGGTAATGGATGAAATATGGCATACTATAGATTATAACCTATATTAACAAATAGGATACTTTTATCCCGGTAGTACGTTCCCGCGAGATCTTTATAAATTGAAGCATTTCAACTTGTCATCACTTTTACAAAAAAATGCCGACGGTAAATTCAACCCTTCCCAACATGACATGGCAATTTCCCAAACAACCGTTCCTCTCCATATTTTCTCCCATCTTCAAATCAACGTGCAAATCAGAAAACTTAGAGTGGCTTCCAAACATTTTTATACTTGACAAACTCTTTCGAACTTCGTCCAACTAACCCAGAACATTCATACTTCGTTATGACAAAAATATTCGCTGTCACTTGAAGAGGGAGCGAACAATTCACAGGAATCGATTCGAAATATTTATAGAAGTGAGATTTTCTTGTTTTTCTTTATTATTATTTTTATGCGGCAATGTTAAGAGGTAACCACGCGACTCCTTTCTTAACATTGCCTTATACCACTTGATCAACTGGGACATGTTCTTCATCCAGAGGCACAGTTGTAAGTGCCCAAAGACCTGTAATTTCAACATCTTTTTAAATTGTAATAAACCAATCAAAATGAAAAATCATAAATATTCAAAGTAAACTCAGAATCGGCAGAATCACCTTTTTGAACGTCAGAAATTAAATAACACAGTCACCTAAATCGCTCGCTTTTCACCACTTTCTAGTATTTTAGCTGGTAAGTAGTATAAAATGTAATGTTTTACTTACAAAAAAAATTAATATGATTATTTCATTCGTCCATTCAATAAATTGACAGATTGTTAGATACAAACAATCTGAAGAAATATATCATGCCTGTTTTGTAATTTCTCATCAGTTTTTAAAGTCACCCTAACAAATTCTCGTAATGAAAGTGTTCAGTATTAAAAGGTCTACATTGGGAGTCGATCCCGCGGTGTCGAGCGTCGCGGTGTGGCTGCAGATGCTCATAAATAAACCAGTTTCATTCTTACCACCGCGACTTCACCCGCTCTTGAGAGTGGCTCCCAAGTCCCAATGTAAGAGCAATTGTCTGTCTGAGACTTTAAATTAAAAAGTGGTCGCGACGGGTATTGTTTCCTTATTTTTTTTGTCTGTATCAACCAATAACATTAGGAATAACGATTTTTCAACCAATCCATGCTTGATCTTAATTGGTTTTATGAAAATGCATTTCATTATTCAATAGACCTTTACATTTGAATCTATTACTCTGAAATATTCGTAGGTTAATTTAAAACAGTGTGATCATGATAACAGGTGAATTTCTAGCAATACCATTTATAAGTAATGTCAGTTTGAGCCATTGCACAATACTCCAGCGTATTAGCATTGCCATGTTTTGGACGGTGAGAGGCATTCAAGACCCGTATACACCCTGGTTTTCTGCGATAATTTAACACAGTCATAATATAATTATATGTGTTCAAAAGATTTTTATTAATATCAAGTCTAAGAATAAAAGCTCAATCTTTTAAGTTCACATCAATCTCACTCAGTTGGGGCTGGTACATACAGCCCAAAAGATACATCTCATATATTTTCAAACCTTCATGTCTAAATCTAGAAGCATCATTAATCAAAGAGTTCTGACTTCATAATATTTCTTTGTAGATTCGCGTCAAATGTCAAGGTCCTGAATAAAACTGAATATTCTAATATAAAAAGTAGATTCCGAATATCATTTGTCAGGCGAAGGTAAAGGGATGGAGAGCGAAATATGGGAGGAAAATATGTCTTTATTCAAGAAAATCTTTTTTATTATTTAAGAACATCTCTTTACGGAGATTGGAGAAGTAAAGTTATATCAGATGTTTATAAGCAATTGTTAACCGAAACTGGTTACAATACAGAAGTATAGTAACACTGTTACTTTTACATGTTATGTAAATATACCTAAAATTTCAGCAACATTGCAACAACAATTTTAGTTTTGTCTGCCCTACAGTTTGTAGTAACGGAAATCAAGACGTGTTAATTTAATTTAGTGCTCGAAAGTTCAGTTTACAAAAATTATGTGCTAATCGGAGATGTTACCGACTGTATTGTTAAACGTTACTAATCATACGGAAGAGTTGTAGTTTTTTATTCAACACTTTTTTCTCTTAAGGCGCAGACAGCCGACTTTTAAGGACTTTTTATTGAAGATCACGTCTAAACGGCTTGCCTTATGTATATAAAAAAAATATATGTGAAACTAGACAATTTTCTTCGTCATTTGATATGTGAATATTTTAAATAATATTCTTATAACATAATGTAATTAATTGGTAAAGTAATGTCTATCGCGGACATAAAAACGATAATCACGCAAAAACGATCGGGTGTATTTCCATGAAACTTTCACCATCTAAAAGACAATTTAATCACCCAAAATTTAGTATACGGTTTTTCTTTGAATTGTGTTTGATAAATCAACATGGGTTATTTTTCGTAAAATTTGATGCGCGTTGAGGCGGGGTCTCTTGCGAGGGACGGGCGGCAGTGCATCGCTGTAGGTAGCTGTCATCTATCGTCGCCTTAAGTCAGTAATGGTTAGTGTTAATCTACTGTGGTTTATTTGACAAAAATTATGTTACTATCGTGAGCTCACCTTTTCCACATCTCTCAACAATCCCAAAATTAATCAATCTACCTTTATATCATTTTATTTACTAAAAAACCGATTCACTTTTGAAGCCAATAAAGTGTATTCTCAAGCAATGCAGTAAAGTTTCCAATCTGTCCACAATCTGCAGTAAAGTGTGTCAAGTTGTCGTGTTTCAATCCGGCGCCCCGTGGGACGGGAGTTCGATGCCGCGTCGGGGACCCCGGCTCGTCAATACGAATATGATATGACATGCGATACTGGATCAGTTTACGTGTCTTAAAGTAAGTTTACATGAAAGTTCAATCGTGTTACTAGGAAAACAATTTTGTGTCTGATTTAGAGAAGAACTTAAAACATCGATATAATCTAGATAATTTAAAATTTGTAGTTGTTTTTGCCTTATTTTTTTTTATTTTTTTTTGGAATCTTAATTATTGCCGTAATCACGTTCCATGCAACAGAGAATAATCGCTATGGAATTGAATTTACTACTATATTACTAGGCCCTAAGGCCTTATAATGACTAACTGGGTATCTTAATACCGTCGCTGTTGAGGGAATTAGCGTAATTAAGTGACTCTAGCAATCAATTACTAACTTAGATGTCTTTGGCAGCACGTTAGGGAACTTTTACTTTTACTTCTGTTTTTTTACACAAAACATACGCTTTATTATGAACGTCTCATAGGAAATAAAAACACAAGGCTAAACAAAAAGTTACCAAATTTTAAAAGATCTCCAGTCCACACCATGCTGTCTGTCTCAGTTCCACTCTCTCTGATAACTTGGCAGACATCACATCGTCGCGACTGGGGTTTTATTATCGAAGTTCGGCGCATAAGAAGTTATTTGATGCAGTTGTGCTACCGCTGCTGTGGGGGTGGTGTAGTGGCAGAGTTATAACGGACCTGTCTAGGTAAAATGATGTTGGTTGCAGATTAGTGACGTGATGAGTCTAGTAGAAATGGGCCACGAAAGCCTAAAGTTCAACAAATATAGTGCTGATTTTTACTGGTTATCAGCAATATGTGCATAGATTCAGATAGTTTATAGGTATCATACATTAGAGCGGTACAAACGGTGGTCTTACCGCTTAGAACATTAATGGAATTATTTTATGACTTTAAATAGAAAGAAAGATAGTAAATTATAACTATCAAATTAAGTTGAACTGAAGCATTGAATGGATTAAGGATGAAGCCGCCGACGAAAGCCATAAACTAATTTTACAACTCTCAATAATTTATTCCGTCCCTTAAATAGTTTTATCATTGGGTTAGTTAGTCGGTAGTTCGGTACTATACAATATTTATTGTCAAATGCATTTTTACTAAATAGTCTTGTAGTTGACGATACGCACACGATGCGACCACCTGACTAAGTCGAACTAAAATAGTCTACTTAAATTTTCAAATGTGAATGGGTCCTTCTAGCAATCAACCCTTGAACTTTCCTTATATCTTACAGCACTATGAATTAACAGTAAGTACTGAGTTCCACTCGATAGAACAGTGTCAATCAATCGTCGACAACACGCCTAAAGCGCGGGCGCAATAAATAATTCAGAGAGCATGCCCTTGTAGCTTTGTACCGAGGTCGGCATAGCGAGCGAAGTTCTGAACGGGATCGAAAGCTTGTCACCATGAGAGAATATGTTAGGTGAATTATGTTAATGGAAGTTTACTATGATTGTCTATTGTATATTTATGTCTACTCACTGCTGCAATCTATGAGGAATGTTTGGCAAAGTACACAAGTATTTTTACTTGAAAATGATTATTAGTAAATTACAAACCGATAGTAAGACGGCGTAGATAAACAAATAAAAATATAAATATCTGGATGATCAGCGTTGGTCGGTTTTTTTTTTGTTTGTCAGTTTCTAAAAATGAAACCTAGCTAGATCGATTTATCGCCCCCGAAAACCCCTGTATACTAAATTTCATGAAAATCGTTGGAGCCGTTTCCGAGATTCAGATAATATGTTTAAATGTGTACAAGAATTGCTCGTTTAAAGGTTTAAGATATTGTAAATAATGAGTATCATAACTATGTTCCGTTAACATTGGGGATTCTCATGTTAAATTTTAAGTTTTAAATAATGACACAGATAATGGCGTGTAAAGTAAAAGATGCACAGGTAAATAAGAGCGGCATCCAAGCGAATTGACAAGTTTCCGTTGGTACCTTTTTAGGTACCTACAGCATCCTAGAAGTTATTAATTCATTAAATTTAAATAATTATTGAGTTTGGTAAACAAACTAATTTGGTGATTATGAAGCACTATTGGCTGCTGTAGGTAATGACCTTCCTTCCTTGAAATCCATACATACTCAGTTATCTAAGATAATCTCATCACACAAGCTTTAACATTAACTTAATCATGGAACCAATTTGCAATCCCACTTCAGTCGCTACGAATCAGATCCTATACACATAGCTATATGAGAATACACAGGTATATCAGTAGAACATTGTCAATCAATCGTGGCGAAACGCGGCGCGCGTCACTTGTCATATAAATAATGCAGGGCTACCCGACAGGGGCCACCTCGACTCCCGGCAGGGGCTGTGTCATAACGTGTCGATGAAACTACTGGTATGTGGTGCTTTGTAGTTTCGGGATATCTGTAAGATTGACGTGAACTTCAAGGTTAAAGGTTGATTGAAGACTAATAAATATTTTGAATGTTTTATCTGGTGTTTAGTTAAGTTTTCAGAACAGTGGTTTAATCGGGTTGGGTTAGCAATGTCATTAATTCTACCAATTCAACAAAGCGTTATTTAAGTTGTCGAATAGATGATTTTCTTACATATGAAGTAATGAATTAGGAATTTTCTTAAATCTTTCTGATTGTGATTTACTAAAACTGTGTTACGAAATTGGGGTGTAGGTAAGCTTAAAGACCAATTAGGTTCTGAGAGGTGACCCTTGGTTCCTTGAAAGAGTAAGTTACACATCGCGAATTCGATTTCTCCACATATGACGTTGTTTCTGTCGGCATCGAAGATCCAAACTTGTTCACGCAATGGCAACGGAAGCATAGCTTTAATAGGTACATAATACCTCTAGTAGGTACCTACTCAGACACAAACGCAACGAATGTTGGTGCAGGCTGGCGAACATTAAATTTAAATTAGCGTCGTGAAACATGAAAACAGTACTGTAAGGAGACACGCTTAATTATAATTTGAAGCGAGCGTGGGACCTCGATGCGTGGCGCCATCTGTGACGCCTATCTGAAGTAGGACGGGACATGTGTGGCTCATCATTTAACAAGTAGAATAGAAATGTTATGGTTGTGAATAAATCTGTTAGTATGTAAGTAATACCCCCTAACCAAAAGTAAGGCAAATTAATTTTAAAGCTAATTGTCTAAGAACTTAAATTATCCGTTTATGATAACTTTAATTCTTTGACAGTTGTATGAATAGCTTTATCGTGGCAAATTGATTTAGGGTGGCAATTTTGCTAAACAATCAAATGTCATGACTGTAGTTACTTATCTACTTGTGGTTTCACTGTGCACAAGGCACGGTATGATGATCTGTTGCTGCAAAATGTTGAAACTGTTGTTTTCATATAAATAACTAGCTTTTGCCAGCGGCTTCGCCCGCGCGGAACTTACGTCCCCTATTTAACTACCTTAGGAGTTGAATTTCGAAAAATCCTTCCTTATTCCTTTTTTACATTATAAAAGGAACCTCTGTGCAAAATTGCAGCTTTCTAGGTCCAAGGGTTTGGGCTGGATGTTGATGAGTCAGTCAATCAGTCAGTCAGGACTTTTTTTTATTTATTTAAAGATATTCTGAAATATTATTGGAGTGTTTCTCAATAACTAAACCGTCAAGTTTTTCAGTAACTAAAGGAGATCTATTTATGACATAGAAACAGGGCTAAGGTTAGCACAGAACTTATCAAGATAATAATGTCTAATAAACAGATTCTGCTAAAAAATAAAAATAAGCTACGCAAAACTCCAAAATAAAAATGATAAATTACCGAAACAGTGTTGCGGTCAAAACTCGCGAAGGTCAAATAATTACTTAGCCTTAGTGAAAGGCTCTGAAAATAGCTTTTATAAGAAATTCTATCAGCAAATTGTTTACACCACAAAATAAGGAGCTTTTATAAATTCTTTTAGTCTTCGCTCTGTATAATCTATGGAAACTTTTAAATAGATATTAATTAAATGGCTTGAATAAAAGCTTTAAGAGACAACCGTTCGAGGTAAAGCTGTACTTCCCGCGGTCAGATAATGGTTGACCCTGTTTTTCGGAGTTCATCATTCCTTTATAAGGGATTTGTTATAGGTAAACCAGAAACCTTGTTTATTGGCTTATATTGTGTGTCAGGTGATACCTACTCACCCGAAGTAACGTAAATGTAATTTTTCTGCCTTTAACCTAATTTATTTGGGGTCGGCTGGTCGGCGCAAAATTTCGCCACATATGCGCCATACTTCCCCATTAGTCGTCATCTCGTCACTCTCTTCTAGCCACCATGTTACATCAATTGAACGTCTTAGCAACCGCAAAGGTTGACCTTTCAACACTTCCTATTGTTTAAACTGAGATGACAAACCGCCTACATCTTTAGAATTAGCTATCTGGATTTATTTATTTATTTGTTTACGTATTTATAAAGAAATTGCTTGTTAACCTGTAATTGGCAACTGTTAAGTCCGAGGCTATTGTTTTCTGTAGCTACAGAAGCTGTTGGTCCATCTTTATAATTCAATTAACAATCTTAATCCCAACTCTTCCCTACTCCAAGCTATTCTCGAAACTCCAAGCATCAGCTCTAAGATTGTTAGAAGACAGCATTTTATGTATAGCACGCAACTTCAGGCAAGTTTTATTGCCCGCCCCTCGCTCAAGATATTGTGGACTTGAATATTGATTGCTTAAATGCTTTCCGAATAGTTACCGTCCGTGTAGAAACTTCGGATAGGAAAAGTTAATGTACAATTATATTATGGTTGTAGGTATATGTAGCTACAGATGCTGTTTTATCTAATCAGCAGCTTTAATTTGATGAGATAAGTTTTTAAGTGATATTATGTATGGAAACATAAGTTTCTTTCAATGTGTTGACAGAAGTTTTCAGATATTTGCTCGAGAGGCAAATAAGTTGAATCAGTGGGCACGACCATCATCTGCGTATTTATCTTATTCCCAACGATATACCTAACTGTGTTTATAGTGCAACTGGCTGTATCTGAATAGGTACTGGTATTTTCAATGGAGTGACTGTATGCATGACTGTAAGCTTGAATAAATAGCATGGTAACCGACGACGCTCACAAAATGTCAATAAGAGCAATAGTTGGAGACTTAATAACTAGCCTAACATTCAAAGAAAATTAAAGTAAAAGAACTAAGGAAAACTTTAACATAATCCTGAAACAGCGCGGAAATTATCTTAGTTAAAACACAAAACAAAAAACTAAAACCGCTTCGCAATTAAAGTTTCCACTCAAAGTCAATCTACTCTGCGGGGCGGTTAGGTCAAAGGGTTAATAGGCACCCCCTACCCCCTCCCGTGGGATAGCGGACAGAATTAATTTTATGTACCCTAGATCTAAGACCTGGAAAAAACATTTTTCTAGATTAAAAACAAAAGGGTAAAGAATTTTATAGGGACGTGTTTGTTTTGTTTTTGTGATATTGATAAAGCTTGTTGATTGAAAAATGAGGTGGGATTTATTAATGTATCAAATGGTTGTAATAATAAGGATGAAGCATGAGATGTATATTAACGATGGTGAAGTTCCTTCAGCCAGCACAAATAAATGCAAGAAAGTATAATAATCAAAATTAGTACTTCCAGTAAATCGCTACTTTTAACAGATAACATCTTGTTCTACGTGCTGTGATGCCGAGACATAATGCACTTGAAACTGTTGATAATAAAATGATTTATAATAAAATGATTAATTGGTAACAACAGTATGGGTATAAACAACATTTTTGTGATTGGATCCTCCTTTTAGGCAAATAGTGCCTGTATTAGGAGAGTCCGCTCTTCCACAGCAAGACGTGTTAGGTATAAAAAAAGCAATACGTATAATTCTTATACTAAAACTACATAAATTAACATTAACTTAAGTTACTTTAAGTATGTGCATGAGTGGGTGTAAGTATGTGTGTGAGTACCTATATGTGAGTGAGTGAAAGTAGGTGTGACTGAGGGTACATGACGTGTGTGAGGGTGCGTATGTGTCAAGGTTTCAGAAGTGTTTGCATATCAATACTATAAGAAATAATGAAGAGATATAAGAAGAAAAGAACTCATCATCATCTACTTAACCTTTTCATAACTATGTTGAGGTCGGCTTCCATTCTAACCGGATGCAGTTGAATACCTGTATTTTACGTGGAGCGACTGTCGATCTGACCCCCACAACACAGTTACTGGGTAATACAATACCCCTTGGTAAGACTGGTTGTCAGACTTTCGGGTTTCTGACGACCCGTAACGACTGTCAAACATCCACTAATGACAGCCGGAACCCACGGCTTAACGTGCTTTCCGAGACACGGAGGGATCTTGGTATGTAAAGATGGTTACCCATCCATGAACCAACTGTGGCAAGCTTAGCTTAACTGATAGATCGACCCGTGCAGCTGTTCTTACTTTGCCACAAGAAGAAAAATAACTAAAATTAACAATAGTCGAAGACTATAAGGAGTAATCCAGCGTGATTAAGAAAATCATTTAATAATAAATAAATAAATTTGTTTATTTCAGAAAAGAATTGTTTAAATCATAATAATCAACATAATTTGTAGTACGAGGTATATACATACATATCTATTTACGTACAGTGTCGTAGCATCCCATGAAACAGTTATACGGCCACACTTGCCACTTAGTTGATCGCAGTATAATGTTATTATCATACCGAAGCTAACTCCTTGGCCCTCAGTCGTGTGTGATCATTCTTGGGGGAGGATGGATTGGTAGTACACGTTAGTGGAATATATACACTGGCTGGCGTACAAGTCAGTTATTGTTATATTTCTGTCTTTTTCTAACTCATAACACAAGACGAAGACAAAAGACAAAAAAAACTACTGTCTTGTAATTATAGCTGTTGTCCGCGACTTCATCTGCGTGTATTCTGCCATTCATAATTATTTTTACACAAGATCTCCAGTACAGAAGCCCTGTCCCAAGTCTTTCGTCAGGTCCCAAGCTAACTATCTAGTCTAACGATTTTATAACGATGAATTGAGTGGTTATGGTGTAAAGGGTGCCAGGTATCGTAACTATTGCATTTGACATTTGTATTTTTTAAGTATGGATGTTTTTAGGTGGCCTATGGTGTCAATTGATTAATAACAATCCAACAGTGAACGTCTTTAGACTGAAATGATGTCGTCTTTAGATGACATCTTACTATCTCCTCTAATTTTTTTTGATACATTAGATTTTAATTAATCGATACTTAGGTACTTACCTGTTACTCAATTTGAAGTCAAGGTCAATTAAACAATTATTAAGTCGTGTTAAACAATTTACAAATAATTTTAATTCCGAAAAAGGGGAGGAAGTCCTCATTTTTGTCAATAAAAATCTGATTTCCATGGTAACGAAGTCGGATCTCATGAATTGTACCGCGGAAATTATTCGTCATGAATCATTTTAGAATTCGGATTGCGGGAAATGAATTAGAGATTCGAGTTGTTATCTATTCTGACTTCGTTTTGGTCTAACTTTTTGATGAGGAGTCAGAAGCAATCCAAACTGTTCAATGTACTATATTTTTATAATTGTGAAAAACAAGGTGCTGTTTTAAATAATGTAATAGTTATTGCGTTGTGTGGAATTGAGATAAATTTTAATCATAAAGCGAAACTAGCAGTTTTCAATCCAAGTTTCAAGCATTTCTACATGTTACAGGAGTTGATGGACGCTGCTATATGTGCCAAGCTCGTGCTCAAATTCTGGGCTGACTGTATTTAGATTGCTATCAACACGTTAAGAAGAAGAGGGCAATAGTTAATTAAATACAAAATCTTGATAACTCGCGTGTTCGATTAAAATACATCAAAACCTAACGTCACGACCACACCGCGAGGAAATAGTCCGAAAATCGTATTACTTCGCGTTTTCTGAGGGAAAAACTTTTATTTTTTTATTTACCGCCCTGACTGACTTTGACGAAGGGCCTAAGTTTAGAATAAAACTTTCAAATGCCGGAATACCGCGATTTATGTGATGTACTCCTGGCCTACTTTTCTGCCATCACCCCGTGATTTATTCGGCGAGATTATTTTTTTCAACCCTTTCCTTCCTGTGAATTTGTTACCTGAAGTGCCGTTTGAGATTTGTGGCTTTAATTTAAATTGTACTAACGACTTTATTTATAGTAGGCCTTTTAAAATTTAGGACTAACTCATTAAGCAATTATACAAAAAAAAAAACTGTAGGAAAATAAATTGGGGCCAAGTTTACTAGAATGGTTTTATTTGAACTTTCAATTTTAGCCTATAGCCTCGCAATTACCGACAAGTAAAAGAAATATACTACTTTCAAAAAACATCAAAAATGTTCATCCCTTCACGGTGAAAGGGCCAATAACCCCTCCAAATAGCTGTACACCAATCAAGCCCAGTGTACTCATTCGACACACATTCACTCATTCGACACACATTCACTCATTCAGTTCTAAAACCTAACGTGCTTAACCCTTCATAGCCACTCGTTAGCCCGTAGGTGCGGTCTCGTTACGCCGAACGTGTCACCGTCGAATTTAATCAAACCAATTTAGCCTGCTCGCTTCCCGCTTTCACGTTTTTCGCTACTGCCAATAAAATTGATGATTTCGCACAATTTAATTGAAAATTCTTGTTGTAAGCCCTGTGCGGCTTATGCGATGTTTCTCAGTGTAATTGGGTGTATTGTTATGCTTTATTGTATTTTACGGCATGACAGCAATATGTAAATAATGTGTCTGGAACTGAAAAGGTTACCAAGGTGATATGTTAAATTCCACAGATTTTTTAAATAAGGAAATCTAGACAACTTCAAAAAGTACACTAATGTTTGTCACTCGTTTGACCCATTTTTACTTAGCCCCCTTTTTATTAAGTATTAAATAGCTATTGATCATCGTTCCACAAAACTCGACTCAAAAAATGCCTTTAAAATTAATACTCCCCTTCCCCAAAGTGTAAAGATAAGTGAACTCAAAAACACCCTTAGTCAAGTTCAATAATTTATCTTACAGGCTTTTATTCCTGCTCAGCCCGTAAGAGATATGGCGAGAAGATGAGCACAGTGGGGGAGACCTGTCACTCAAAAACTGACATTTAATTTCCGTATGACCAGGAACAATTATTATTTGTATATAGGTTATGTCAAGAGAGAAAATAACAAGTGGGCTGGAAATAATAAATCGGCCCAAAATACATACAAATTATTACATTAATGAACTCATTTAAAGGACATTAATCGTGCAAAAATAAATATTAACAAATGTGAATTGTTTGTAATAAAACCTCAGAGAAATGTATGGTGTAGAAGGCAGTAGAAGCTAAGCATAAAATCCTCATTACAAAACCTATTGTTATTCGCATGCATAACTCAAAAGCTGGATGGTTTTCAGGGCAATTTTCCCAGTCATATCCTTTCAGATTCAGAGAATAATAGGCTATAAAATTTTAGCTCCTCTCACGCGAACAAAGCAGGGACGTGCTCTAGTGGAGATTTTAATATATATTACTTTGATTAGAATAAGTATTCCAATTTAGTTCCAACGGGCCCGTCCGTTAGATTAGTGGAAGTAATATAATTCCAATTTTTATGTTGTCTAACGATTTATTTCCATGTATTGGAATCTCAATAAGAAAAGGTTCCTCTAATAATACGATACTAGAGTGAGTGATTGATTCAAAAATTAATGTGAGGGAATGAACAAAAAGTTTTAATTATTTTATGTGTTGATATTTCCTAGAATCCATTTAAAACAAAATGTTAGCTTCGCATAATTGTTTTATTTACAAAAGTCCATAATCGCTTTGCAGCAATTCATGCTTTTGGTTTTATATTGCAAAAGCATCAAAACACATGTGTCTATCGTCTAAATTGTCGTCTCATTTCTATCTAGGTGCTGCAAAATTACGTGGATTTCATAAATTGACAAGCACAAATAAATTCTAAAGACGAGCCGGGTTATTCAACCCTTGCAGCTTGCACGATGGTACTACGTCAAGTATTAGCTACCTATGTGCCTCATTATAGTTATAGTCAATATAAACGGAGACATTCACAAGAGTTAAAATAATAGAAAGTTTACATTCTCAGTTAATAAAATGACTTCCTAGTAATGAAATGTACACTTGCACCAACGGCAGTCTATTCACGTCAATTAAAATGTTTCAAACACTTTCCTTCGCAAGTTATTTATTAGTTTTACCGTACTATCTTCACCCAAAAATAAACGAAATACTACTACAACCCACATGCATTCTTGTACAAATAGACCCACCAACCTAAAACAGAACCCCAAAAAGTTGTAACAACTACCAGGCGCCCAGAACTTTCAAAGAGGCTTGCTAATAACCCTTGCACCGAGTGCGGTCTCGCTACGTCAATCAAACTGTTTATATTAAACGCTACACTTTGGCTCAGAGTGGCATTAATGAGTATTTGAGGGAAACTTTGTTGAAGACTATTGGGCATAAGCTGACAGACCACTGTTCGAGATGAGATTTGATAAATTAAACAATCTTCGTCGGTATGTTAGTGGTGTTTCTTTGGGTTCCCTTGAAGTACGCTTGTGCGAAGTCGCTTCGGTCAATATTGTACGTTGAAGCCTAATAATCTAAGGCTTTATAAACTAATAATTTGATATCGTTTTCATTTCTCTTATTCGCATTATTTATTTTAATAGTTGAACAACTATTATGATTAAAAGTAGAACTACTCATGTTATTATGTTAAATAATTTTCTATTGGGCACCATACATAGTTAATTAAAAACAAAATTTATACTTAATTAATTAATTAATAATATAATGTAACCTAATGCATTCATTTGGTATTATTTCTAACCCACCCACCATATTACTCCTACATTCAGTCATTAAGTTCCTTTAGCATTCTTTACCTACCTATAACTTATCTGCATCAGCCAGTATAAGTTCTTAACATCTATTTTTGCCTTGAAAAGTTTAGCTCATAATATTCGAAACTGGGAATAGTTTACATGTGTATAAGTTTAGGAGAGCAGTGGTGGCCCAGTGGTAATGGCTGCGACTTACGAGTTGAAGGTCGTGCGTCCGAACCCAGCCAGGCGCATTACTCTGTGTAAATAATTTCATCACCACTGCTCTCAAACGGTGAAGGAAAACATCGTGAGGAAACCGGCATGCCCTAGAACCAAAAATTCGAAGACATGTGACATCTACCAAACCGCAATGGGCCCGCGTGGTGAATTACGGCCCATTCCCTCTCACTGAGAGGAGGCCTGTGTCCCAGCAGTGGGAACGTTATAGGCTGAGTACGTACGTACGTATAAGTTTAGCTTATTGATCATAATTATCACTACCGCTTTGTAAACCGCTCATCTCGTAATATATGGGCTTAAAGATTACAAATTGTAGCTAACTAGTGACGGCTGTTAGCCCATTAGTTATCGCGCTAACTGTTCGCTCGACGTTCACTGAGGAATAGCTTTACTAACATAAGTAGGAATAGGGTTGATGCGTGGAAATATAAGTTTTGTGAACTATGGTTTTATTTGAGAATAAAAGAAACGTAATATTCGCAGAATAGTACCAGAAGTATTGTAAGTGCTTATTTAAGGCCAGAGACCCTCTCCCCCTTATTACAAAACGATGTTTTTCTTTAGGTATGGTTTAAACCATCGAGCCTGTTTTTGAAATAAGAACCTAACTGACATCGAAATACAGCTCCTTTTACAAAACTGACAAGTTAGTCCAGTGCTAAATTGTCAGTTTTGGAAAAGGAGCTGTAAGTCTATTTCAGTTCTAAGTTCTTATTTCAAAAACAGGCTCGGTGGTTTAAACCATACCTAAAGAAAAACCTTGTTTTGTAATAAGGGGGTTAGAGACATGCTTCTGATCTCTGACCTTCTGAAAATACTTGGTGAATGCTGACAATTTTGGTTTAACTAGCAGATTCTTTTTAACCGACTTCCAAAAAAGGAGGAGGTTATATGTTCCACCGAACGTATTTTTTTTTAAATGTATGTTCCTCGATTTCTCCCCCATTTGTGGACCGATTCTCAAAATTCTTTTTTTATTTGAAAGAGTATACTCCTGAGGTAGTTCTTTTGGCACCAAGTCAGGATTTGATGATGGAATCCCAGGGAAATCGAGGGCAACCCTCAAATCTTATAGGTATTAACAATGTTTATCCTATGTTTTCTAATGCTATTGAGACATTTATGTATGGTCATCATCATCTCATGACGCTGAGCTGATGATGGAAGGTACAACTCTTTAACTTAGGTGTTAGGTGCAGATTCGGGCATAGTTCCGTTATATATGGACCGATTTTCAAAATTCTTTTTTTTTTAAAGGAAATGAAATTAATGAATGATGATGAATTCCGAAATGAAATTTCATATAGATCTGATGATGCGTTTCGGAGACAGACAACGGAACTCTTCAAAAATTTACAGCAAATCAACCGCGATTGCTGCTATCGCATAAATATGCATTGTTTTGACCCCAAGGATGATGAATTGGTGTGGAGTGGGTACTATAACTAAAAAGTGAAAAATAAAACATTTTCCAAAAAAATACCTACTTCCAAAAAACACTAGAAAGTTAAAAATAACTTTAATTTCGGAAGGCGGTGACAGTAAATTAATATAATATTATGTCCGTAACTTTGATTTTGGAAGTCACCGACTTCCAAAATCAAAGTTATTTTTCACTTTCTAGTGTTTTTTGGAAGTCGGTTGTTTTAATATATGGCCTGTGATCTTATTTACGATGCTGAATTCCTAATTCAGAATGGTTTCCATACGTCTATTCAACCTGGTGTATTATAGCTGACAGGCACTAAGGCTCTAGCTGAAAAATTCAAATTCTTCTTTAGTGAACATTCCGGACGCCCAGTTATTTCTCAGAAAGGAACGATATTATTATCCTGATTTAGAGCGTACCACAACCCTAAATACGCACGTTTCGGTCCGAATACTCGCGTTAAATATTCGGCAGTTGTGTGACCTCAACCTTGGTTCAAATTCCATCAAAACTTAGCTGTTAAGTAGGCGTTCGATCTTGTAATTGACTTTGACGTGTTTCTCTTGAGAGAGAATTACAGTCTCGTTTTATTTGAGTAATATTTTACGTGACTTCGTTGTAGTTTCAAACTAATTTCAGCGGGGAAATGTCCGTTGTATGGCGAATACAAAAAACCTCTTTGAAGGAACTCTCTTTAGTAAATTGGATATTATGTGTAAGAGAAGTGATTAGAACTATTTTTAGCAAAAGGGGAGATTGGAATTTTCTATGAGCTTACTTCTTGATTGCGGAGCTGAAGCGATTTCAATCGAATTACTTAACGAACCCCCGAACAGATTGATTTCTTTTTACTTTAGCAATGAATATTATTCCTACCACCAGACTCTAAAATCAATGTTTGAAAAAAATGTTTGCTCAAATGTCAGAATACCTTAAATAATTTTTTATGTTAAATTACATTCCAGTTAATTTAACATCAATCAACGAGACAATTATTTGACTGTTCGTGACTGGTCTCAGAATAATAAATTGCGTAATAATTTCTAATTAAATTAGTTTAGACTTGATCTTAAATACACAGACAAGACATTCCTCTCAATGCATGCAAGTATGAGCAGTAAAACGTGATGGGGTCCGCTGAGACGATCGAGTCTCGCCAAGATGGCGCCTTGCAAGTGACTGTAATGTTAACTGTATCAACCCGCTTTAAAAGCCGTGGCCAATTGCGGAGAAAAACTATTATGAGTAACGCTATGGGATATGTTTATTAAGTTTTGAAGACGCTTGAGGAACGAATGGTTCGTATGCTGGGAGGGATGGGAGTTCAGGGTTTTTTCGCCTGTTGATTGAAAAAAGCTGGAAAGAAGTAAGCAAACATTATTCTTTAATTTGAAAAACTTCTATGACAAAAGATTTTTTATTAATATTGCATGCGACAAGTCGCAGCTTTAAACTTACGAAGAAAACTGAAAGAAAAGCAACAAAATATATGCATAGAATTCATACCAAAACACGTTATTGAAAGCATGCAAAGAAAGATGAAACGACGAACTTTGCATAACATCACGTAATTAATTTTTCCAGTGACAAGACTTTCCACAGCACACGTCACAAAAAGAAAAAGTAAATTACCGAAGTACCAACGTATATGTTCTTAGTTCTGTCCGTAGCTAAAATTTGTTGAAATGAAAAATTCATAACTTTTCCAAGTCCAGTCTTTTCATAACTTAGAGCACCTTTCGCTAAGAAAACTTTTCCAACCATCACTTCGTCTACAACCATGAGTTCCCATTCTATAAATGGCCACAAATTTATCCCATACATCAGCCAATACTGAAATACGGCGTCGCAAAGTCTAGACCCTTTTCGCAGGACATCATAGCATACTACAAACATATCTGTTCTATCGTAACAAACCTTAAGACCTTGACTTTAAAGTCATTATTGAATGTCTCAGGTGTATAGTTAAGTTGGTTGTGTAAAGGCTGGAACATCGTCGCATGCATTTTACATCGCATTTGTGATGATTCGATGAGCAGACTATTTATTATGGTGACATTCGTTTAAAACGCGCTCAGATATAAAGGAGGACAGTTGAGGGATGGCCGCGTGATCGTCGTGTTGGGTTCATTATTTTATTACCCGACTGCGCCAGGAGGAGGGTTATATTTTTCGAGTGCATGTATGTATGCATATTTTTTTGGCACGCTTTGTAGCCTAAAGGTCTTGACCGATTTCAGCTTGAAAGGTTTTTTTTGGGTTCTTTTTTAGACTTTTACTGACTTAAGCCCACCCGTGTTCCCTCAGTAGCCTGTGTGCCAGGGGCGGCGGTATCTCTTTCAAACAACCCCCACCCCTGGCAAGCATCGGCCCTTGCGGGCCCCATCAGGTTGTGCTGACATCTCTTTGAGGCGCGCGTGGAACAAACACGCCGTCGACCTGGTGTTGATCCTTACCGGACAGCGAGTTACCCATTACTCGCCGTCCGCAAGCCCACGCCTACGGTGGCCGGGAATCAGCCTGTGATTCCCGACGCCCAGGGCGTCTCCTGCAGAGGCTAGGGCCGTGAGGGCGCATATACTGCCTCTCCCTCACGTGCGCCGCCTCTCCCTCTTCGCGAGCGTCATTGCTTCACTGAAAGAAGCTACGGTTACCCATGCAGTCTTGCTCCATACCATGGCCTGGACCAGGGCCGGACGCGAGAGATCGCTGCTGCCGACCACCTCCACGAGGACATGGCGGTACCCCGCCCAAGCCGGGCAGACCTCCATTCACCATATGCTCCACCGTGTCCCCAGGGCGACCTTCGCAATGGAAAGACCTGGGCGTTTCCTCCCGCCTTATCATAAACAGGAACCGCCTCCCGAAACAACTGTGTCCGGTGAGGACCTGCGTCAGGCGGAAGATGAGGACACCATGCCACGTCTCAAGCCATTCTTCAAAGAGGAGACTTACAACCACAATCGTGGCGTGAGAACCAGCCAAACTTGAGATGTGCCGTTAGATTGGTCTTAATTGTGAGAGTGACACTGGGCATATCAAAATTGAAAAAAAAAAAATGCCGCAAGTTTTTGGTGCCATATTGTGTCTTTTTTTCCCCGATACCTATTGAGGGGTATTAAAATGGGTTTCATAAATAGGTCTCATTAACGTCAAAAATAATGATATTAACTAAAAACTGTGAAATAAAAAATAAAATATTACAAAATCAAAAAACCCGAAATTTCGAATTGGTGGGGTAGGTAGATACTATAACTTCGACTAACGATTTCAATTTTATCTAAATTTATAACAATTAAATTTATTTTATTACATTTCAATTTATTATAATTTAATTGTAATTTATTTGAATTTAATTTTAATTAACCTTTTCAATTTAATTTAAATATAATAAATCTCGTGACGACTAAATAATAGATTATTTAAATACCTTTTGCTGTGCCCTAATAGGGTCTACAATGGCTCTTAGCTCTAAGCCTTATGTTAACATCTTTTTTTACCATGTAGAACGCAATGAAATGAATAAATAAATGAATAATGTTATACTAACAAAATATGAACAGTTTGATAGTCTGAAATTAACGATATTTTTTTTATAACTAAAAAAAATAAATTAAAAATTTAAAAAGTAAAAAATAATATTTATAGGCCTTTTAATTTTAACGTAATATTTTGATAAGGTCATTGTCAAGTCGGGGGACGGTCAATGAAAACGCCAAACAGAGGCCTAGCCGTCCCCCAACTTGACAATGACCTGATCAAAATATTACGTTAAAATTAAAAGGCCTATAAATATATTTTTTTACTTTTTTGAGTTTTTGTTTGGGTCGGGGGATTTTTTAATTTTTAATTTAATTTTTATTTCTTGCTTTTTAAACTTAATGTCTCCCTTAAATCACCATTTATCTATAATCTATTCATTGAGACCTTTTCAATGAGCCCAAACACGATACTTCTGCTGTTTGTTGGTGAATAACTTGGGTTTCCTGGAAATTCCAGGTGTTGCTCCAGCATCAGTTCAAGATTATTTTATTCGTCTAATATCATTGAAGTAATATAATCCCAAATTTTTAGTTGATCAGAGGCTAAAATCCGTTTTTCAACCAGAAAAGAGCTGATAATCTTCAAACGGCTGAACCGATTTTGATGAAACATGTCTAAGAACACTCCCGACTGATACACCTTTCAAACAAAAAAAACTAAATCAAAATCGGTTAATCCGTTCGGGAGCTACGTTGCCTCAGAAGACACACACACACACACACACAGACACGTCAAACTTATAACACCCCGTCGTTTTTGCGTCGGGGGTTAAAAAGGGAAAAATACAAACTTTTTCAGAAAAAAAATACGACCGACTTCCAGAAAAACATTACAAAGTGAAAAATAACTTTAATTTCGGAAGGCGGTGACAAGAAATTAATAAAATACATGTATCCAAAGTCACCGATATCCGAAATTAAGCTTTTTTAGGCAGTCGGGTTTTTTGATTTTGTAATTTTTTATTTTATTTCACAGTTTTTAGTTAATGACGTTAATGAGACCTATTCATGAAACCCTTTATTTTAATACCCCATTCAAAAGGTATTGTGAAAAAAAAAATACTTGGAGACACGGCCTTTTTTTTCAATTTGGTATACCCAGTATCACTCTCACAATTAAGACGAATCTAACGGCACCTCTCAAGCTGAATTTTAAGATTTATTTCATTTCTATACGTAGTCAGGTAAAAAATGTGCATTCTTCTTTAAGATGCCTCCGACTGCATGAGATTGCTTATACTCGTATCATTCAGTCTAATAGTCATCCTTTTAAAACAAGTTTCTTGTTTCCGTCTTATTAAAGTTCACTTTTTAGGCAGTCAGGTTTTTTTTTCTGTTAACCTTTTATAGATAATTTAGGAACAGTTATAATTAGGAGGTTACTAACCATATTAAGGCTTTACGAGTTTTCGTTATTAAAATAAGAAATAATTATAAACCAACCAACCAAATAAGTTCATTACGGAACGGTGGTGACCACTCAAATTATTAAGTGGTGTATTTAATGAGTTATGAGATGAAATCAAAATCAATAAGGATGTAAGCCACAAACAAAGATAAGATAATGCTGTTCCTACCGATGCAGCGATGGATAGAAAGAAAACACATAAAAGAAACAATGAGAAACGAGTCGAGTAAATTCAAAAACTTGGGAGATAGAAAATAGAACATTGCCATTACAAACGAGATTACGGCTACCTTCGTCAGAGGAATGTTTTTATGTGTATTGTTCTCGGATGAGCACGAAAATCCTTTTTCTGTATGTGGCATTGGTATGCCACTATAGTTAGCTCCCAACTTAATATTACGGTATTATGCTCGGCGTTACCTGGGAACTGCTTGTTATCTGAGTTTCCAAAGCTTTCAGAATTCCAGTCAGTTTTAATTTTACTAAAAGCAAAGTTCATAATGCTTGGTGCGTAATTATCATGATGTTATTTTTGTTTTTAGGGCATCACTCCGATTCCTAAGCCTTTAATTCGATTTTCACATGGCCTTTTTGGTCATGAAGAATGATAGTTCCCACACTAAAAATGCAAGCCGATTTATTTTTACAATGTGTCCCTAAATCCCTACTAATCTCCCAACTCCCTTCTATTTAATTAGTCCTACAACTTTTCTGGCACGAAACCTTTTCATCTACTAAAATATTCTAAAAAATATTCCGCTCTTAATTAGATTATCCTCGCTTCCAATCAGCCAGAAAGTCATTGGCCAACGATTATATAGCAAACTTTTGCATAATTTATAAGCTATCTTGTGCCTCACTTAACTAAATTAAATCGTTCATCGTGCAGATGGCGGAGTTCAAAAATATTGGAAACTTTCCCGTCAGTATCTACAGTCCTGAATTATTTGCCTCCAGTTCTTTGGGCAAAAGCTGTTAGCGAAATTATTTGGAAAAGGACCCCAGGTAGACATTTATTTTCAGGCTGGCCTGGGAATTAGAAATACTTTAGATATCAAGTGGATGAATTTAGTCGCTGTAATATAGAAGAAGTGGATTGAAGTTGGAACAAGGTTATTCCAATATCTAATATTGGTTTTTATTTCTCAGGAGACTTGAATCGAAAAACATAAGATAAAAGTTTAGGCACCAACAGCTATATTTATTTATTTATTTGAACTTCTCGCACACAAAAAGGTACAAAGGCGGCTTACTATATCTAGTAATCGACTCAACAACAACACAACTTAAACGCTCAAATATTTCTCGTCATTATTTTCGCTTCCATTGTAGTCGGCACAAGCTCTGTTCCGCTGAACGTTCATGTTATTAATACTGTGACGTCCATTATACTAAGTGTGCCAGAATGTCAACCGGCTGACATTTGGCGTAATGAGACAGGAACACTATGGTATTTCTGGAATGAGCATCATGTAATTAACCTTTGCAGGTTGATGACATTATTGCTGTTGGACGGGAGGTTCAAATGTAAATAAACACAGTTGTAATTGAGAATTACTATTAAGATATCGCTACGATTTTCAGCTTACTTTTAATTACCATATCGTCGTTGAATTTCTAACACCACGTAAGTCATTTTTTGGCTGTTTTGACATTTTGATGCCATTCGCTAGAGAATCGGAAAATTAAACAGTTTTTTCTCTCTCCTGAAAAGTTGCTATTTTTGACTTACGTGGTGTTAGAACTTCAACGACGATATTGCTAAACTACACAATAAAAAAGATGACAAACTATAAAAAAATAACAACCGACTTCCAAAAAAAACACTAGAAAGTGCAAAATAACTTTAATTTCGGAAGTCGGTGACTTTGGATGTTTATTTTAATTATTTGTCACCGCCTTCCGAAATTTATTTTGCACTTTGTAGTGTTTTTTTTTTGGAAGTCGGTTGTAATTTTTTTGTAAAAAGTTTTTATTTTTCACTTTTTAGTTACCTACCCCACACCAATTCGAAATTTCATCATCCTTGGCGTCAAAACAATGCATATTTATGCGATAGCAACATTCGCGGTTGATTTACTGTTATTTTTTGAAGAGTTCCGTTGTCTGTCTCCGAAACGCATCATCAGATCTATATGAAATTTGAATGGGACTATTTCGGAGTAAACCCCTTTCGAACAAAAAAAAGAATTTTTCAAATATACGACGGAGTTATGTTTGGACATGGAATAGAAGTTGTCTATCGGCTTGAAACGGATTACTGGGCGAACCGCCTATGTTTAGATATTTATAGTCCTTTATATGCATTTTCTTGTAAACTTATTTTTAAACATAGGTACCTACTCTGTTTTTACATACATAAAAAAAATATATATATAAACGTGTCGAATTGATAACCTCCTTCTTTTTGAAGTCGGTTAAAAACAGAGTAGGTATGTTTTAAAATAAGTTTACAAGAAAATGCATATAAAGGACTATAAATATCTAAACATAGGCGGTTCGCCCAGTAATCCGTTTCAAGCCGATAGACAACTTCTATTCCATGTCCAAACACTCAGATTTAGCAAATGTTTGAAAGGAGCCAGAATTGGAACACCTCTGTAATTTCGTACCAAATACCTGTTATTTTAGGAAAAACATCTCGTACACAATACAATGATCGTCCGCACAAAAGCACATTAGTAAACAAAACCGGAACTTCAAACGCAAGAACTCCTTTCAACCGGCGAATTCCGATACACTTCAAGTTGGTGAAACGCGCACGCTGAATCCAGCCTTGTGTATCTAGACGATGTGTTGATTTTCCTTCAGCGTTAGTATCTCAATTATAAGGGCGAGATTGTAAGGGCTCACAATTTCCCCTACCCACCTGTCAAAAGTCCACTGAAGCTTGAAGATACGTGCGTGTATCGGGACGCGTCATCTCACTCATCCCCTTGAGTGTTCGTCGTGATGTTTGCTATCTTTTTGACGTTATTATCTGCGATACAATGTTTGAGAGTTTTGTACGTGATTTTTGTTTCTTTTCTTGATTTGAAGAATAATGAAAGTTGTACGTTGTTTCTTAAAATATGAGTGTCAGATCCTTAGCTGTAATGGCTCTATACGAGTGTTTAGAGTATTATTAAATAAGAAACTATACGTCATTCTCCGTACTCATCAGACCTTGCTCCAAAGGACTACCATTTATTTCGTGATTTGGACAATTTTCTACTTGATAAAAAATAATCTTCCCAGGAGGTAGTGCAAAATTCTTTCACACAATTTGTTCAATCTGAGTTCTATCGTAAAAGCATAAATGAACTTCCGTTTAGATGGCAGCAATTATAGACAATGAGAGTAAATATTTAGATTAAATAAATATGTCATATCATAGAAAAAAGCGAGTATCAATTTTTCATTACAAATCGGCAATTTCATACTTTAACCCCTAATACTATGGGCACGCCACGATTGCGGCGGTAAGTCCCCTCTTTGAGGAGTGGCTTGAGAGATGGCATAGCGTCCTCGCTTTCCGCCTGACGAAGGTCCTCAGCGGACACGGCTGCTTTGGGAGGTTCCTGTTTCGCGAGTGGAAACGCCCGGGTATTTCCGGGTAGTCGTCACCTCCTTCTGCGAAGCAGTGATGCTCACGAAGAGGAAGGCGGCGCGCGTGAGGGAGAGGCAGTATTAGTGCCCTCATAGCCTTAGTAGCCGCAGGAGATGCCCTGGGCGTCAGGAATCCCAGGCTGATTCCCGGCCACCGTAGGCGTGGGCTTGCGGACGGCGAGTAATGGGTAGCTTGCTGTCCGGTTAGGACCAAGCCCAGGTCGACCGTGCGTTGTATTCCACGCGCGCCTCAAAGAGATGTCAGCACACACTGATTGGGCGCGGAAGGGCCGATGCCTGCCAGGGGTGCGGGTTGTTCGAAAGAGATACCGCCGCCCCTGGCACACAGGTTACTGAGGGAACACAGGTGGGTTTTAGTCAGTAAAAGTTTGACACGCCCTCCTGCTCCACCCAGAGCGGGAGAAGTTATTTGATGATTTCCCAACCTCAAAAAAAACCCCCTAATACTATGGCCCATGATAACCGAATTCACTGATTTTGTAGAACTAATGAGTACTCATCCTGTATGCTACGTCAAATGTGTTTCAAAAGCACTTACTTTGTAGGCTATTTTCTCTGCGGCTATTTTGTAACAGGCTTATTTTAGTATTTCAGTTTACAAAATAAACTTCATAAAATTAAGCCTTCTCGCATACAAAAGACTTGAATAATTATTATTACAGAAGCTTTGCCTATAAGCTGCGCGATTTTTACAATTTATTGCCACATAACGGTTGTGTAGGTAGTTATAATTTGTTGACGTAACCACTACATTTCAAAATTACGTTTATGGACTTCCCCGTCTAAAACGCGACCTTTCCCTTCCTACCTACTGTAAAAATCCACCCACTCAGGTGGGTAATCAACCCTCAACACTAGCTTACCATGTGACCCATCAAACCAATATTAACCATACAAGGTGAACGTATTCACCCTCAAGTAAATCAGCCGACTTAATTATCTGCCACATTACTCCATCGTTACCGTGTAGTAGTCGTGTCGTGCCGATATCGTGCGTGCATCGTCTCGTCGACCATTAATTTCATTACGGCTTCGTTGTTCGAAACTACATTAATTCTGTCTACCCCTTGACGTGCCCGCGTAATGAACGAAACTTTGTCAATACGTTTTTGGTGTTTGAAAATGATGTTTAGCTGTTTAATTTTGATTTATTGTGTTTGGTTTGGCACGTGTTTGTGATATTGGTGCTGTTGGGAGCTATCTGTTGTTGTCATTATAATGATCTGAGATCATATTGTGACTGTGATGAATGTTTCCTCTTGTCATTGGGTAGTCTAATGAAGTGTACCATGTAATCTACGAGAAGCATAAGTTTTACTGAGAACTCTAAATCCTTGAGACGGCCACTTTATAGTTGAAGATGGAAAGACTCCATTAAAGTTATGAAAACGACGATTTGAAAAACGGAAGAAAAAAAACTCGCTCAAGTACATGAGTACATGTTTTTCTTGTGTAGAAATGGGCTCATGCCCATTTCAACACAAAATAAACATGTGAGTACAAGTTAGTTAATTAGCTACCAAGCCATGGGTCCCGACTGTCATTCATAGATCTTTGACAGTCGTTACGGGTCTTCAGAATCCCGAAAGTCAGTCCCGGTTGTGGAAGTCAGATAGGCAGTTGCTCTATACAAAACGTTGGTATTCGGCTGCATCCGGTTAGACTAGAAGTCAACCCCAACATAGTTGGGAAAAGGCTAGGCAGATGATGATGAATTTGCAATAAATATTTTTTGACTGCACATGATGTTGCTCGTAGGAAATCAGTCAGTACCCACTGTGAACACAACAAATACCTAGAAAACCTTAGCAGTGTACTCATAACAAAAAGATACACCGCATTGTTTTATTTAGAAACACAATTCACCGCGTCTCCTATGAATCAAAACAACGCGTTTACTTTCCTCTAGTCACACACGCGATAAATTGTGCACAAAAATATCTTCATAAAAAGCAAACAATGGAAGGCAACAGAGCGACGTTGAACGCAACATTTGACGCGACAAACGTTTGTCGCGCGACGATTTGTTTTGTCGGAACACGGTCAGTGGCGCGTGCTGTGTGCTCAATTGACAAACGTTATTGTGACTCGGTTTTACAAACGTTTGATGGATTGTAAGCGGGATAGGGTTATAAATATAAGGTGTTCAGGAATGGATGATGTATGGCAGTGTGTGGGAGTGAAAAATTCATACAATAAAAAGGTAACAAAAATAAATGAAAATCTTTCTATGAGAAAAGTTAAAAATTGGTCCAAGGAAATATTTCTATTAATTTTTATCTTACCATGCCACTGATAATAATAATTCATAGACTACGTGTTAAATAGATTGACATTCTGTATAACTTACTGCAGAAAGAGTTAAAAAAAAAACAAACTCACAAAAAGTTGCGAAGTTCAGTGCCCAAAACTAAAGCGATTTACGAAAAAATCATAATTAAAGGACACATATATTAAAAAGCATACAAAAACGAGCCTTAATCATCACTGTTTACAAATATCTCCAATAGGTACCTACTTCACCTCCCCACTCCGTATAATATTTGGTCTTACATTTGTGCTGCAATTTGAACATTGTTTTTCCGAGGCACTTCTATCCACTTCCCATATGGGATAAACTCGGAATCGCGTTGTAACATGCAAAGACCCCATTTACCGCTCGTTTTGGGACTGTCTATAGTCAATGTTGGGACAGATCGGCTACTTACGAGCAACTTTTTGTTGATTCTGTTTTTGAAATTTTAACTCTTCTGCAATAGGTGACATGAATTCGTCAAATTAAGAGGTATTATGGTAAGTAGAGCACTGGTGGCCCAGTGGTAACGGCCGCGACTTACTAGTCGATACGAAGGCATTTTACTTTGTGTAAACTAATTCATCATAATTGCTGTCAAAACGGTGAAGGAAAACATCGTGAGGACACCAGCATGTTCTAGAACATAAAAAAAAATTAAGACATGTGACATCTACCATCGGCATTGGGCCCGCGTGGCGGATCACGGCACAGTCTCTCTCTCGGAGAGAAGGCCTGTGCCCCAGCAGTGGGGACATTATTGGCTAATTATGAGGTTATGTGGTAAAGTAAGTAATACTTAAGTTTTTTCAATTACTTGGTTGTACATAAAAGTAACAGTAACATCAGTATAAGTTGGCCACGCGGGGCCAGCTCTCCCCATTGACGTGTGGCCTACTGTACGACGGTCTTGGAGTGGATTTTAGTTCACTTGTTTCCTTTTCACTGACCCTCATTTTTTCAGCTCAAAAATGTACTTACAGTGTCCCGTCTAGCCTTCCCTTATCGAGTTGTTAATTCAGGCTACGGCGTAGCAAGGTACTACGTGCGCCGGTTATACAACGCTACGCCGCTACGCCTTATTTACGACACTCGTATCCAAAGTGATCATTGCTGTAATATTGAAGTAATGAATTGGAGTTTTTTAGTATTTTTGTATGGATATATTCAAGTATTCAGGCTATATTTTTTATGGACCAGTCGAATTCTTAGTAATATTTGGAGCATGATGCCTACATTAAAATAATCCGACAACATGACACAATTTTGAGATGCCTATGAGATTTGCCATTTTCTGAATAGTGCAGATAGCCCGCCATAAAATGGGCAAAATGTGTTTTTATTATTTTTTGTGGAGATAGATAATTCCCTTATTTTAAAAGTAACACCCCATTTTAAAAGAAGCCACAAACATGTTGAAACGTGTTTTGTGAACCAGTTTTACTAAATTGATATAGTGTGCGAGTAGATCGCGGTTAGTAACGTATGTGAACAAAGTATATCTTTGTTATCACACTGAGTGTGTTACTTTCAACGAAGTGAGATATTGTGGGAAGCAGGGTGTTGGATAAGTCGTTATTTTTTAGATGGAACAGTTATTTTAAATATACAAAGTATGCAGGAGTTATGGGACAGCTTGTGTATGTGTGGATGTGTATAGACCTTAATATACAGATTCCAGAAAAAACGATTTCCCATCCAGATTTTAAATTAAGAATTTAAAGTTGAGTTACTCTTACTTTTGGTGGTACCTTATAGTGTAACCCGCGAAATTGAAATTTCTGAATGGTTTTCGGCAAATATCTTTTAATTTCGCACGCTATCATAAATATATCGAAGGAATATCCGTATGTGATACTAAAGAAGAGTTTGACAAGTTGTCAATTTCAAATTCTTTATTATGAAACCGTGTGTATTATAAATAGCGCATGCTTTTATTTATTTTTATTTGTTTTATAGTATACTAGCTTTTGCCAGCAGCTCCGCCCGCGTGGATGTTGGCTATCGCTTAAAAAAGTAGCCTATGTCCTTCTCCATATGCTAGGCTATATCTCTACCAAATTTTATGACGATCGGTTCAGCTGTTTAGGCGTGAAAGCGTGACAGACAGACAGACAGAGTTACTTTCGCATTTATAATATTAGTTGTGATAAAGACAAAATGGCAATTTTTTTATTATAAGGGCAAATGCCACTTTTCACACAAAGATAGAACGAGCTTTGATCCACCACGTTTGCTACCTACGTGTTGGCAATCGCAACCCATTAAGTTCGGACTTTGCTCATGACGTTTTCCTTCACCATGAGTCTTACTCGAGACCAAAATGATAGAATGCCACCCTTATCATGAGTACCATACATGTTTTTAGTGTTATCTGCATTGTTCCAACTTGTATGTATTAAAGGGTCTTCCCGAAAGTGTCTATATGTCATTATAGTTCCAGGACAAACTGCAATCTAAACTTTGCGACCCAATCACAAGAGGATGTCGGGGATATCGATATAGGTACTCTTAGAATGTAACACTGGTTGTACGTGATAGATATCTACCCTAAGATATCATTGGCGGTAATAGTTTACAATCAAATTTTAAACGTATTCATTAGACAAGAGATACAGTAGGTAACTTTATTCAAATAAGTGCCTAATATTTTTGGGGTCAGGGTACGAATTTCATTAGCAGCCCAAATTCAGGATATCTGCCTGGCTAGTAGTAAAGGGCTCGCCTAGTACGTGGGAGTACTGTAATATTGGGCTGATGAAATTACTAACGATGAAATATAGGTCTGTTTTATTTCTCTGTCATTTGTGTGAATTTCATTTATTTATTCATTATGCTCGTGTTGAGCATGTAAAATAAATATATACATAAAATTATTTATGAGCATAAAACTTTGTATAACAAGCTGTAAAGCCCTGAGTCCTGCGCTAAGTAAAATCACCTGTGTGATTTTACGCAATATATATCATTTATGATGAACATAGCGGGGGGCACGGCATTGCCCCCCCCCCCCCCCAAGTCGAGCGCGAAGCAAACATTGAGACACTAGCGTCCAATTACCAATACCAGTATGGGCTATTATCTCGCTTAACAAACATAGGTAGTTACAACAGATATAACATTACGTGTAAACAAAATTGACTTGTACCCACTAACGTATAAAGAATGTTCAACGGCCAAGTCACAGCACATTAACTATAATAATAAAGAAATCGCAGTAAGGAACCTTGGACTTGGCACGACTTTGTCTAGATTTCATTACTTTTTAGAGATAAGCAAGCAGCTCCATCGAGACTTGGCTAGTTTTTACAGAATGTTTTTGGTGGGATGTTATGTTTACATTTAAAACCTTATTTTCCCACCAATAGCCACTAACATTACGATTCCTGTGATAACAGTACATTCCACATGCGGTTCACGATTACCATTCGAGTCATAATCCTGTTTTTGCCACGAGCACGCGGTGCGCATCCTTCTCCAATACATCGCAGATACATGGCTTTCCGATGGTAATTCCCTTTCGAAAGCTTTTGTATAGTTTAGCGGCGTTTTGTCGGTCTGTTTGGGGAAAAAGTTTGGGATTTAAAGACTTTGGAGTAAACGCGTGTTCAGTGTGTACGGTAGGTACATCTCATTTATGATTACTGGGTATATGCATAACCGCACAAGTAACCGCATAAATCTACTGAAGTTTTACGCAACTGACTATTCTTTATACAGAGGTTCATTCAGAGGCGCTTCTGGCTAAGTCATTACAGCCGAACGGGTCGATCGAACAGGTTAAGCTACTCTTGCCGCGGTTGGTCCGTGGATGGGGGATGAACCCGTGCTTCAGAACGCACGTTAAGCCATTGATCCCGGCTGTCATTCGTAGATCTTTGACAGTCGCCGTACGACTGTCAGAAGTCCGAAAGTCTGACAACCAGCCTTACTAAGGGATATCGTATCACACAGTAACTGGGTTGTGGTGAAATAGGCAATCGCTCCATATAAAAGACTGGTATTCAGCTGGATCTGGTTAGACTAGAAGCCAACCCTAACATATTTGGGAAATGGCTAGGCAGATGTGATGATGGAGCTCTGATCCAAACATTATTAGAAAAAGGCGTCGATTTTTTTTTTTTTTGAGGATATAGTGTAGTGTAGCCGTTACGCTTCCTTATGAAATCTGAGCACTATCAGTCATAGGCCTCGTATCTGCAATTCTGAACATCTGTTTGAATACCAGGATGCAAGCTAGTGATTACAGTATCCGACTCTGAGGGCCGAGAGCTGTGAGCTAAGGGCTGAAAGCTGAGCGTCGAGTGTTGCTATCAGTAATGAGAACCTCCGGTTATTCGGCGTGGTGCTAATGATGTGCGAAAGCGATAATGAATACGATTATTGATAGATAAAGTTTTGGGGTTCCTTCTATCTGGCAGAATCTTGATGCTCCGAAATTTATTTGGCATGACATACTTGGTAAAATCTTCCTTAAACAAATATTTTTAAGGCATAAAAAATATTTGAGTTATATGATTATTGTTTGGCCGAATGTTTGTCTGTCCGAATTTACAATGACATACTTTTGAGATGGCAGTATTTTATTTGGCATAATTACCTTTGGCAAAGTTAACATTCCGCATAATTTCTTTTAGCATAACTTTTATTTAGAGCGAATATATTTTAGTAGGCTACCCGGAACCGAACTATTTAAATTATTTTAAATATTATGTCAAATAGTCGCAATAAAAGATTAGGTTAGGTTAGGTTAGAACTGCGACCCCTGTGCACGAGCCGAGCGAGTGAAGCGAGCGGAGCCGTGGCAACGGCTGGCCACTGAAAGAACCAAATTCAATCTATTATACATAATTATGCCAAAAGACGATTCTGACTGTGAACTTTCTGCGATATGGTGGTTCTACTTTTTAAATATCATGAGTATGAAATTTAAAACGATGATTCTGACTTACAAAACTATGAGTTTTGAATGTATGCGTATATGTGAGTCTGTGCCAATCGATTTTCTGCGTAATGAAGTTATGCTATTCGCTATTATGCAAAATAATATTATGACATACAAATTCTGCTTTATAGAGTAGACCCAAAGTTTTGTATTAAGCTTACATATTTTAATTATTTCATCATCGTTGCCTCATAAAACTGTGTAGGAAAATATCGTGAGACAACCATCATGTTCTAGAACCAAAAATTTGGAGAAATCTAGATTGACATCCATCCGCACTGGACCCTCATCTTGGATGAGGGCCCAGTCCTTTACACAGAGAAGAGGTCTGTGTCCCAGCAGGCTGAAAGTTTATTCTTCTGACAGAAAAAGCCTGAGTCTTAGAAGTGGCAACGTCTCAATAAAAATAAACATAATACATCTCAAAAGTCCATCCCTTAACCCTCCATGGCTTGCAAGCGGCACTTTGTTGTCAGTCTACTCTTGTTACCGTTACGCTATTATAGCCCGATTCAATTGGGTGGCCTCGGCTACAACCTACAAGCACCTCATAGAAGATGCCTTGAACCTTTGTTTGTACCTAATGGTTTAGGTTACTTAGTACGGCTAGTGTAGTGTTTGTGGCCTTCTTGGGTGTCCGAGTGGATTGGAGTGTAACATGAGCTTTAAGATGTCAATCCTTGGATGTTCAATGAATTAATGAACTCTTTATTTCCTAGAATACAGGATACTAGCTTTTGCCCACGACTCCACCCGCGTGGATGTCGGCTATCGTGTAAAAGAGTACTCAATGTCCTTTTCCATATCCCAGGCTATATATCTGCCAAATTTCTTGACGATTGGTTCAGCGGTTTAGGCGAAAAAACGTAACAGATCGATAGACAGAATTACTTTCGCATTTAAAATATTAAGAAGGGGTTACGTGGTGGTGGGAATTACTAACAGTAATGCAAACATAAGTGTATTCTCTCTTTCCGTATCGGCTCCAAGTTTGTTGATAGAAATGGTTAAGAATGTATTTGAAGAAACAATAAAATAGTAGCTACGAATTAATTCTACGTCCTAATAATCATTACTGTACTCATCTATTGCTCTTGTACCCAATACATCATTGCTTGTGCCTATCACTTGTACCAAGCTATGTCATAATTGAATCTAACAATCTGATGATGAAGATACCCACAAAAATATGTCTTAACTTGGTTTATCATTTATGAAAGAAACAACGCACTTTCTTTGACAAACAAAAAATCTTCACAAACACCAGCAAACTTCTCGCCACGGAATACAATAGTAACCATTTAGCCGAAAATCTCCGTCTCGATCAATTAACAAAGCGAACAATTAAATTGTTGAGAGTCTAAATCCATTTGTCCTGTTTGTTCGCGCCCTAATAGTGTTTACGTTGGAGACACCGCAATCCCATTTGAGCACTCAAATGCTCAGTTTTGAGAAATTCGAGTTGAGCGCGAACTTACCTGGGAACTGAGTATTCGTCATTTATGAATCTTTAGGGAATGTACCGGTGTCGCGTTTGCTAATTCTGTTATAGTTCAAACTAGAACAGATTTGTAACGTTTTGCTGCGGTTTAGATAAGTTTGTTTTAACTTGTTCATCGTTTTCTGTTTTGTGAACTATCTCTATGGTCTAACACCGAGTCGTGTAGGATTATTTCTTGTATTTGCATTTTAATGTGTGCGAATATTCATAGAAACATACTCAAATTACTGCGATGGGTACGTTTTTTTTTTTCAACAGTAGACCGTTTTTGTAACTAAAAAAATACCTATTAAGCAAAAAAACTGTAAAAAACTTCAAAACTGACCACTGAGACTTCAAACTGGAAAAGGCTTCATTTACAGTTTTTTGCTGAATAGATTAGAGTGATAGCCTCAAAAAGCATTTGTCCCCTCTAATATTCTAAGACTATTTTAAATCAAAAATAATATCAAATCTCAATAACACCCCAAGAAACGGTAACTCCATCTAAAACATAGGAAATAAAGGAAATTGTACATACATATTTATAAGATGATATTCAAATGGGTGCAAATACAAGGGGTGGCTGTTTAGCCATTTAACCAGCGAACATTTGGATAGAGTCAATAATGGCTTAGAAGTCGCGAGGTTCTGAGATTGAGTGTTAGATGGTGCACGGTGAATTACGTCGTCAAGGGGTTTTGAGGGTAGGTGGGTAGATCAATATTGAATTTATGTTTATTCTAACAGCTTTGGAATACTGTAAATTTATCGAAAACCTTACAATTCTATGGGCGTAACACGAACGCTCGGAGTAAACCTACCGTAAATTCAAACGATCTACAATTTACAATATTCGGTTTACACATTATCTATACATATTTAGTTTGCCATTGAAATCTGGTCGGCATATCCTTAAAAGATACCGATTGCTAACTAGTTGCCCACTTACTTCAACCTATCTCCCTACATCTCACATTCATTTCATCACCCAACCTAAATAATTCCAGCCCTATCTATCCACCCGTCGGTCTACACGCACGGGTCACGTTCTAACGTCCGATCAATGTTCAATGTTCATACCGAATAACTTATAAACTTTAATAAAACCAACATCCGCGAGTATGGTAATGAGACCCAATCTAGATCGTTCCGAGATTGGTTGAATATTTGAAACAGTGTATGAATTGGAAGCAAATTTGATATTATTTGTGCAAAGTTCGGTTCTATTTCTCACTCCAGAATTGTGTTTCAAAAGCGAACTGGTTGGATCTAATTTACGTGTTCTTACTGGAGACGTTCCTGACTGTGCTTCTGTGAACTGAGTTGAATTATGTCTTTATACGGGACGTGCACTGAAGGTTTAGCACACTAGGTAAATACAGTTAAGTGAAGGCTACCTTATTGTTTGCTTTTAAAACACTGCTTTACATTAATTAGGTAATTTTATTTGTAAGATACAGTAGTAAATAAATAGTTGTATAAAAATATATAGGTGTATAATTCCATTTACACTAGCTACTAAATAAATATTATTGTTATCTGGAACAAATCATCAGAAGTTGGTATGATAATAATCACAATGTTGTATGAATCTACATTATTGATGCACTTTTTGGTATGTTGATTGAGCACACATTGCAGCAGCCACCGCCACATATATGCAAAAGTACTCCTGTACTCAACACGGGGAGGTCAACGTAAAACGCTTCACATTTCTTGCAAGCATCAGTTTCTGGCAGCACTGAAAACTGTGCTTACTATACCTGTCGACTCCTCAAATATCCAGTCTCTTAGTCACGTAAAATTCTATAGACTTATAAGTCCCTTCTGGATTTGTATGCAGCAACAAAAAGGAAGATAATTTCATAACCCTATTGAAGGCACTTTGGCTCACAATCGCGGCGGTAAATAAAAACGTTCGCAATTGGCACCCCGTCTGGGCCGGATGCGCCGGGCGCGCCAGCAGGGATGGCAGAAGGGTTGCGTTCAAATAAGTTTAAAAACATCAATTTAATATCAATGTGTCAATATTGTGTCATATTTGTCAATACCTACAATGTCCTGTGCTGTTGTTGTTGTATTGTATTACCTATTCCTAGTTAGTTCCTAAGTAGGTACTCGTCTTTGAAAAAGATTAGGTAAAAATAAGCAATACATATTTTGGGATTTGTAGTAAAAGTGGCACATCCAGCTTTGTCTTTCCGAAGGGTCTGTCATTTCACCAGTTATGTTTATGTCATATGTTACAGTAGGCAAGCCTCGTTAAATCCTTAATTAAATATGACATTTAAAACAAAATAAAATAAACCAATTTTATTTTTTTGCCATTCGTTCTTGACAGCCCTACCCGCACCGCACACCCGCACAGCGCGACCGAATGCACTCGCTGCTCGCTAGCTCCGGATACGCACTTAGATGTTACGTACACTGCATTAGCTTCTAATACAATGTGCTTTCATATTGCATGAAGTTAAGTTATAGGGAAGATTATAAATATTATCTAGGAGAGACGATGCATTAAGTTCTGACGTATCCCAGTCGTTACATCAGAACTTGTAAACGCAAACGTGGAAGAGATATGAACCGCGAGACTTAAATAATATCATAAGAAAATCTGGATTAGAACATTCATACCGAAACCATGAATTCAGCACATGATCCTCTAAGATCCAACTACAAAATATTCTGCGCTACAGGGTAGACCAGCCTTTCCCAAAGTGGGCGATAACGCCACCTTTTGTGGGCGCTTCAGGCCTAAAGGGGGATGGTAAGAAACCCGCAATCTACCTCACATTCATTATTTTAATTCGAAGTTATAGTGGTTTGTAGGTGAAAAAATAGGGGCGCTAAAAAATGATGTATACTCAAAGTGGGCAGTAGACCAAAATAAGTTTGGAAACCTCTGGGGTAGACCCCAATTTTTCTTTTAATAACGACGAAAAATTACAACGCAGAATTCAGAATCATGTATTGAATTCATGGTTACAGTTTTTGCGTGGATCTTCCTGCCACCCAGTATTAATAGCAGCAGACAAACTTCCAGCATCAATTAAAATGAATAAAATGGCAAACAATAAGTTACTACAGTAAATACGATACTTAAAAAAAGACATTTATCTGTGAAGCAATGTTGTTATATATGTTTATTTATGTAAGTAGATCTTAAAAGACACTTTCACATGCACGTCAATATTTTAAAAACTAGATGGCGCCGCGCCGGTATTTCCTAGCTGAAGTAGCTGGCTGAGCCCTGAGTAGAACTACCGAAACACACTCGGAGATCATGGTCTCTTTTAAAGTCAAAACATTGTTAGAAATGTTTGTGAGTCTAACATTGCAGAGCCATGTCTGGAAGGGTCTTATGAAAGAGGCATTGTAAATATATAAATTAAATTCTATATACTACTTTATCTGTACATCTCCGTCAGCACCGTCAGCTCGCCGTGCCGACGACGTCTCACAAGTTAATTTCCTGTGCGAGAAAGACCTGGCAAGACGATCCCCCATTTTTGCACTCCTGTCTATATGAGACAGACGGTAATTGTTATATCCATTATAAATGTATTCAGTAATACTTATTCATTGCGATGGCTATTCAAACAGACAAAGAAAGAAAGTCAGAATTATTTATTAATAGCTGAACCGACCGAGGTGGTTCTGTCCCAATAAAAAATGTGTCCCATGAAAAAAAGCACTCCAAGTTTTTCTTGAACTTTCTTATTTTCTGTGCAACTTCTGCAATTTTGTTTCCATAAAAAACTAATTCAGATGATAAACATTTACTTAAAAAAATACGTAAATCGGTCTAGCCGTTCTCAAGTGATGCGCTTACTAACAAACAGATTATTATCGTTTACATCTGTTCAACCGGTATGTTTGCTGGCCTCAGGTGCGCAATGACTTAGAATACTTGGCTCGTGTCAGAGCTTAAATCGCAGAATCAATCTACCCTTGTTATGACACCTAAGGACTATATAGATTGATTCCTGCTACGGCTGCCATCAAATAACTTTAATTACCAATAGTGTTCCACAACGTTATTTTAGCACTAACCACAGTGCTACATGTTATAATGATTTTATCTGAAAATATTTACATTTCATTACTTGCGATGCTTTTTTACTTTAATTATTGCATGAATGAATTTTACTAACTGTTATAAGTAGATAATAGTATTCAGTCTTCAAAACAAAAAAATATATTATATTTTGAATTTGCTAGTCTAATTAGACATTTTGAATGTTTTTTACACAAATACACAACAATAATCAGATTGTCCAGCCATAACTGCAGTATGCTATGAGCACCACACTCGGTACTGGCATATCCATGTGGTATTGGTATCTCTCGCTGGTGCGGTAACGTGGAACACGTAAATATTAGCTCACGCGTGGCATTCGTGTGTAGGTATTGTGGCAGAGTTAGTTCTTACGATCATAACATCTTCTAGAGTTAAAAATATGATTTTAATTTTAAAAGGCCTATCTGCCTGCAATATTTACCCATTTGTAACTGTGATCTGTGATCTGTGTTGTGCTTTTAAGACTAACCCAGTTATTTTATGGTGCCATATCGCAACTAGTACGTCAATGTTATGGCAGAACTAGTCATGATGATAGAGTCCTTCGCCATTAATCTTCCTTTCAGGCCTGCATCGTTTTACATGGTACGTCTCTGTGCTATTTACTTATTTTTAAACAAACCCACTGACATTTAAGTATAATTATGGCAGTCAGGCTTTTGAGCAGCAAACACCTTTACGCAAGAATATCTTCTATCATTATTAGTTTAAAAAGGTAAATCTATTTAAAATAAAATGAATATTACCTCTACACTTCAGCACGTATCCTTACATACAATACCTAGAGAAAGTTTACGAGCCAGACCGAAGTTGGTGTCGGTGGTAAACACGTCTGCCTCGCCGGTCGTCCAGCAGTGCGGCACGCCAACGGGAATGCGTTTGATTCGCAAAATCAATGGCCGCGACTGTACGCTTGCCTTTTGTTCTCACAATCATATTTAGACGAGTATTAAACGGGGAATTTAAAGCTACTGGCTCAGCTGCGGCGCGGGCTGGCGCATCAACGAGCAAGGGACGGTCGAGGGTCTGATCGTTACTCGGAGGGGGTCTTCGCGGGGCGCGAGGACCTCGGCGGCGAGGTCGGAAGGACGGTCGTTTGTGTTTGTGTGCTGTACTGGTGGCCCTATTCACTACAGTAGTACAGGGATTGGGCATTTTATAGTTACAACTTATTATAAAATAGGTACTACTAGACCATGGAGGCAGTCTGGTCTTGTTACTAAGAAAACACAACCTTTTAAGATTATAAAGCTATGAGTAACATGGCAGAGTTTTTCAACCAATAACGTTGAAAAATATTATAATGGCAAACAGTATTTATACAATTTGATATGTTGTTTTAAAGAGTTTAAAGGCAAAAAGGCATTAAGATACTACATCTGAATGCCTTTTGTAATTTGAATAACTAGCACTCGTTCAAACGTTCGCTGCACATACATAGGTAGGTAACTGCAATTTTCTATCAGTCGAAGAAAGAAGTTTGCACGTGTCGTAGCCGTATGCAGTGTTCCAAGACGGGACACGTGCCTCAAGTAAATTAAACTCATGTAGTAATAAAATAAGAGCAGCATTTCTATCGGCTGGTATTGAGCCGCCCTGTGTTCCAATATCGGCGTCTTTGTGTCAGCCGGCGCATACTTTATTAAGAATCCAATACAAGCCTTTTGCAGAGCTGTCATCTGAAACTGAAAGGATACTTGCAATCAAATCGATTAAGTGAGGTGCAATGTTTTTATTGAAATTTTTGCATGTATGAATCCAAATATTTTATTATAAATAAAATATTTGGATTTTATTTATAAATTTTCGTTCTCGTTCATGGACTGAGTCCATCTCATGCGCTGCACACAACCACCGGCAGCGGGGACCCGGCTCGGGGTCGGATGACCCCTAAGTCCCAAGCTCTTCGGTGGCCGGCCTCTCCCCTGCCGACGTACAGGTGTTGGCGACGTCGGCGGGGAAAAATATTCATCGCTCGAGCTCGACGCGACTGCCACGGCCGGTGTCACAGCACTTTCGATGGGGCTGGATTCCGGCGGTGGCGAGGCGGAGCTGAGCGACGAGTCCGGAGATGGTGGGCGTGCACGGCGAGCTGCTGATCTCGTCAACATTTCATTTTATTTTTCATTATTTAGTTTCCATGTTTCCATAGCGGGCTTTGACAGCCGTCAATAAAAGTAGTTTTCAGTTTGTGTCTTTTTTTCATTATAGTAAACGTTTTTGTCTGTTAATTTATTAGTGGCTTTCTTCCAAAAGGTTTAATACTTGTTTTATATATATGTAACTAACAGAAATTAATAAATATAGATAAAATAAAATAATAAAATAAAATATTATTATAAATATTATTATTTTTGGAATAACGCCTCCTTTTATTCTAGGCTACCTTAAATTGCACGACGAGTTACTGATAGATTACCATAGTAGTTAAGCTACTATGGAAGCTAAGCTAATAAGGCAATCTATCTGTTGCAATGTCTGCCTAGTGCAATTCGATCCCTGTCATTCAGAATATTCTAGTTCAGGGGTCCAGCCCTCGTTGATATAACGTGTACTGAAGTATGGAAATAAACTACTACTACTATTACTGACAAAGTAGGTAGGGGTCGCGGAGGTATGAAATACTTTGTCCGTGAAATGTACTTGAAAAATTAAATAGATGGGACGATTTATATAGCAGTGCCCGAAAATAACTGGACATTTCCATCACAAAAACTAAAACTAGTTCACTCAACACAGGCGAAACCTTAAATATTTTATCCCATTCACCACGCAGTACTCAGAAACTTTCACCAAACATGCAGCAAACTAAATCGAATAAAAATCGTTCGCATTCAGACCACAGTGGTCGAAAGTTTCGGTCGAGAAATAAAAACGCAATGAGGGCCTGTAGAGGAATATTAACACGATTTAAATTGTGTTAACAAATACTGTGATTATGGAAAGCTGGTTTGGGAATGTAATCGCAGACTATAGACTAAAACTTTATTTAAAAAATATGCAAGTAGGTTAAGATTAGGGTGTCGTGGTGAAAGAAATACAAACAGTAAATTTTTTTTTTTTTACTAGCGTTTACTGTTCCATTGCTGGGCAAAGGCTTTCCCCAAATCCCGCGCCACTTCGAACCAGCCCTCGCGGTATGCGTCCAGGTCATCTCGCCACCGCTTTCTGGGCCGACCGTGGCGGCGTCGTCCATCTTCAGGCACCCATTGTGTAGAGATCTTTGCCCAGCGGTCATCCTGCATACGGCCGATGTGACCCGCCCAATGCCATTTGAGCCTGGCAGCCTTCTGGCCTACGTCTTTTATACCTGTTCTGGAACGCAGCGTGGTGTTCCGAATCTTATCCTGTCTTTTCACACCCAGAATGCTGCGTTCCATCGCTCTTTGACAAACTCCAAGGCGGAACTTTAGTGATTCGGTGAGCGACCAGGTCTGAGCACCGTAGGTTAGGACAGGAAGGATGCACATGTCGACGAGTTTGCGCTTCAGGGAGATCGGCAGATCCCCCTTCATTACCGTCTTCATGGACCAGTAACTTTTCCAGGCGTTTTCTATTCGACGATCGATTTCTCGTTCCTGCCTGTTTTCGAAAGAAACTAACTGGCCTCCTAAACAGTTTACAAGCACACTTGAGGAGATATTCCAGTCACTGGCAGCCTCATGGAAGACCAAGGCATTGACATCGGCAAAAGGAGGCTGAAAAACCTCCGTTTTGCCGACGATATAGTCCTTTTTGCCCCCACAGCTCAAGAAATCCAGACTATGCTCCAAGAGCTGAGCACGGCTAGCTTCAGGGCGGGACTTGCGATGAATCGGTATAAAACTCAAGTTATGACTAACAGCACTAAGCGTAGAGTTGAGGTAGATGGGCAAGAGATGCATTATGTCGACGAGTATGTCTAAAAAATAATATAAAACTAATAAAATCAGGGAAACAAAATTATGACCTGTGCGAGACTAAGAAGAATCTCAGCATAAAGCTGGAATATAAAAAACAAAACTGCAAGGCTGATATTCTGATAAAGCCCACTGTGATGCCAAAAACACATCTTGACAGAATTTTTGACGTTAAAAGTGGTGACGACAGTATCTAATTGAGTCAGAAAGATTGAAAACAAATCAGAATACCCTAGGAGAAACAATCATCACTATTACAGGACATAGCGATTTCAAATAGTTTTCCGATAAAGGATTTTTCTTTAAATTTTTCCCCGGGCCATGTTATTTTGGGGTCGGGTCGTGGTTCTGCATCAAGTTATCCGGCCTTATCTTACGTTTATGATGTTTAAATCATCAAAAAGTAAACGAAGTTTTAGCTTCGAAGCCAAAAACAGTTACATGAAAAGAAGAAACTTTAAAGAAGAAGAATATGACTTCAAAGCAATTAAAACTATAAATAATACTAAGCCCTTTCAATATCCAAGTAGTAACATATATCTCCCTTATTTCTGAGATCTTAGTACTAAGAAGCGAGCAAACGAGGTTCTTAATAACTCCTTAACGAGTCGTGCAAGGAATTCGTTCATTAATATCTCTCTAATGAAGCAGTAAGGCTTATATGGAATTGTTTCCACACGCTTGTTCTTACAGAGATGAGTTCTAACAATGACTTCTTCATAAGTTTCAGACTGGAGTTATTTGATTGCTTGAGAATAATTGAGAAGGCTGGAAAGTATAAAGATATTACTAAGTAATGTTGTAATGAGAGTTATCTAACAGTTAGATTTATAGACAATAAAAACTTAAAAAAAAAAAAATATCAACCGACTTCCAAAAAAACACTACAAAGTGCAAAATAACTTTAATTTCGGAAGTCGGTGACTTTGGACGTGTAGGTATTTTAATTCTTTGTCACCGCCTTCCGAAATTAAAGTTATTTTGCACTTTGTAGTGTTTTTTTGGAAGTCGGTTGATATTTTTTTTGAAAAAAGTTTTTATTTTTCACTTTTTAGTTACCTACGCCACACCAGTTCGAAATTTCATCATCCTCAGGGTCAAAACAATGCATATTTATGCGATAGCCGCATTCGCGGTTGATTTGCTGTAAAGTTTTGAAGAGTTCCGTTGTCTGTCTCCAAAATGCATCATCAGATCTATATGAAATTTATATGGGACCATTTCGGAACAAACCCCTTTCGAACAAAAAAATAATTTTGCAAATCCGTCTATATACGACGGAGTTATGCCCGAACATACATAAAAAAAAAAAATATAAACATGTCGAATTGATAACCTCCTTCTTTTTGAAGTCGGTTAAAAAACTGCTTTGACTAAGCGTTAATACCCATAAAAGTAGGTATTTCTAAGAATTGTATCTGAAATCAACCTTCTAAAATCGTAGTACGAAAAAACATTAGCATCCCCAGCGTGCTAGGAAAATGAATTGAATTACATTAGAAATAATTACGATCTTTTCTTGCTTGGGTCAGATAGGCAGTCATCCCATGTTAAATTTGGCAGCATCCGGTGAGACTGGAAGGCGAAGACCAGGCAGATGATGAAGATGACGATGAGTTACGATCTTTTCATTACATGGCGACCATAATAATCTATATAAATAAAAAGAAAAGTCCTGACTGACTGACCCTTGGACGTAGAAAGCTGCAATTTTGCACAGAGGTTCCCTTTATAATGTAGACAAGGAATAAGGAAGGATTTTTCCAAATTCAACCCCTAAGGGAGTTAAATAGGGGATGAAAGTTCCGCGCGGGCGAAGCCGCTGGCTAAAGCTAGTATCTTATCAGAAAGGAAACGCTTATTTCTTGGGAACGATAACCTGTGTAAGTCAAGGTGGTCTTGAAAAGGTAGTTAAAAGAAAGAGATGATTACATAGTCTAAAGTGACAAAAGAAAAACACAAGAAAAGTCCACCAGTAGGTAATATTTGGAACCTGTGCAAAGCATAAGGAAAAGCAACACTTTTGAAGATTACCTTTAACATTTTTTCTTAAACAAACAGTCGAGATAAGCCAAGAATAAAACTTGGCAAAACATGGGACAAGTCCTCACAAGTTTACGAAATTGTGGAGACGTCTGTTTGTCGCATGATATAAAATTAAAGATTGCATGCACTGCGAGCTATATTCAAGCTTTGTGGAACTATGTGTGTTATATCTTTCCATACACTATCATGATTATTTTTTAATCACGAAGACATTGTGTAGCATTTTTTTTTGTTGCATTTTACTCTTTACCTCACTAATCCGATACATTCAAGTATGTTTAAAGAATGTACACGATGCTGGTTTGCGATAATTTAGGCAAAATCATTCTGATCATTATGTCAGCTGAAAAACTTCCACTTCTGGACATACGCCACCCCCAAGCACCGTCACTTTGACCGGTTATTTTCTACTCGCATCCAGCAGGTTCTTGCGGTCTTCGCCAGGCCATCGATTCGATGTCTTCCGGTACGCGGTTGCCACTTCAGAACCTTTCGGCTCCATTAGCCATCTGCTCTATAAGCATTGTCCTGCCCGCTGCTACTTAAGTTTGCAATTCTTTAGGCTCTATCAGTTACCTTTGTTCTCCAACGGATCTCTTCATTTCTGTCGCTTCATTCGATCGCGTAGGGAAACTCCAGGCATAGCCCTCTCCATTGCCCTTAGGGTGAGTTTCAGCCAAAATCGGTTTAAGATGAATTAAATAAAATAGTTTAGTGGTCTTTGGAACAAGTTTTGACAGAAGGTGAAAAGTTGGCTGATAGATGATAGCCAATGTTCATCTCCACATAAATAAATAAATCAACAATAAACACAATGACAAATATCTTCCAGTGGATTGCTTACCTAAACCCGGGTCCAATCTCACTCGGTTGTGGGCCTTGAAAAATGGCCTTGGGGGATGCGCGAATTACTTTTTTTTTGGATTCGCATCCCTTTCTCATCGTCACCTGTGCCCTCACACGTATATGTTTCTGTAAATATATGTTGCTTCATGTTACCTCTGGATTTACACCAAGCAAATTATATGTATGTTGTTTTGTTTTTTGAGGTATTTTTTTCAGGAATTTGTTAATTTTAAAATGTTAAAACCATTGAATGTTCAATTGTTAAAAACAATCGAATTAATTGCATCCAGTCATAGTGCACGTGTGGTGCGATGATTAATCAATATATTTACCTTTATTGATTCATTATTTATCTCGGTCACAATTATGAAGATTTTCATGGCATTATTCCACACAACTCGTAACATGTCGGGTATGATGGAAAAATACACAAAAATAATCATGCTTTTAGCAGTAGTCTATTATTTTTATTCGCAGTCAAGATTACTCGAAAATCATTGCTATTAGCTATTTTACATTTGAAATTAGACGAACTGCCGATCTTTTCTGTAAGAATCTCACCGTACAAACTTAAGTGAATAACTGTAAATCACAAACTATACCTAGGTGTCGCTTGTGATTAACAGTCTATTTCAAGGTCACTTCACCTAAGTTATCGCGTTGAAATTTTTACAAAATGGGCCGCTGTTCTAAATGTTTCGAACCTTATCCATAGCATTCCAAACTCCACCTTGTTACTTAATATAAAATTAACCGACACCGAAATTAAGTATACATTATTAACGGTAAAAAAACGGTAAAATTAACTGTTAGCTCATAATCTTGTTACATAAAAGTTAACATTTATAGAGAAAGTTAGCGCGTGAGCGAGCGGCAGGGAGAGATAAAACGCATAAATTAGGCCAACGTTTGACCGAAGTTAGGGCATTAGCGATTGTTGCCTATGGAATTATTCGGAAAAGTTATTATCATTTGGTGTTGGCGTAAGGTGAAGGGTATGTTGGTAAAGCGGTAGCGAGATTAATGACTGATTTACTTAATTAACCCCCGTTTACTTCAATTCTGATAAAGTCCCTCCGTAAACCAGCTCTGTTAGAAAAGTGTGCCAAAGTAACAACCACCAATCGTACCCCCGGATTTGATTTGTAACCACAAATAATTTGGTGGTTGCTAGAATAGGCTTTTATATGGATCCACTAATTAACAATATTACTGATAATATTGATTTATCATCGGATTTCGTGACTAGTGGTTGAGAGGATTTGATTGTTTAGTTACAATTTTAAAAGCTTGGTATGCACGGCTTACCTAAATGGTCAACAGAGTAAAGTGAATTCACCACTTGCATTTATATTTCAACGACCTTCAGTCAACTTAAATTAACCATTCAAAGAGTGCAAACAGATCGAATGATATAATACTTAGACACTAGTTTCACTACGCAAAATCCGCTACCTCTCTACACTATACTGCACCTTTCCCACGCTACCAGCAAGCTCTCCGTCACAACGTCTACCAACATAATCGTTGTCTTGACGCTCACCAGGTGGCGAGTTTGCCAGGTTTTAACTACCACCCCACAACTTCTTACTGATGACCGCGGAGGAATGCTTTTTATTCAATGGCAACACTTGGAAGTCCGATTAATTTTGTATGAGATCACTGTTTGCTGTTTAAATTGGATTCGAGATGCGATTTGTATGGTAAGCAGGGAGTTATGCTGGTTGAATTTTTATTTCCATTAAAACTTTAGTTTTGTGGAGCGCATAAAACTTATGATCACTTACATAATGAACAACGTATTTATATTTTAGAAAAAGTTTTCAGGTGCTTATTAGTTTTAAATAAGAAAGCTTTGGGTTTTATAAAAAAGCAATAGCGGGCCGTCATGTCTGAGAATGTCTCGGCCGCAAAATGATGGCTGACCATAATTTTAGAGAGCGTTTTTATAACGGCCTTCAATTACCGGCCACACACGTTACATGAGAGCACCGCTTTCTTATGAAAACCAAGCTTAGACAATTGGGCACGCCACGATTGCGGCGGTAAGTCCCCTCTTTGAGGAGTGGTTTGAGAGGCGGCATGGCGTCCTCACCTTCCGCCTGACGCAGGTCCTCACCGGACACGGTTGTTTCGGGAGGTTCCTGTTTCGGATAGGGCGGGAGGAAACGCCCGGGTGTTTCCACTGCGAAGATCGCCGTGAGGACACGGTGGAGCACACGGTGGCGGTCTGCCCAGCTTGGGCGGAGCACCGCCGTGTCCTCGTGGAGGCGATCGGCGGCGGCGATCTCTCGCGTCCGGCCCTGGTCCAAGCCATGGTACGGAGCGAGAGGGCATGGGGAGCCGTCACCTCCTTCAGCGAAGCAGTAATGCTCGCGAAGAGGGAGGCGGCGCACGTGAGGGAGAGGCAGCATATGCGCCCTCGCGACCCCAGCCGCCGCAGGATACGGAGACGCCCTGGGCGTCGGGAATCCCAGGCCGATTTCCGGCCACCGTAGGCATGGGCTTGCGGACGGCGAGTAATGGGTAGCTCGCTGTCCGGTAAGGACCAAGCCCAAGTCGACGGCGCGTTGTGTTCCACGCGCGCCTCAAAGAGATGTCAGCACAAAAAGTGACCCGCAAGGGTCGATGCCTGCCAGGGATGCGGGTTTGTTCGAAAGAGACACCACAGCCCCTGGCTTAAGGGCTACTGAAGGAACACGGGTGGGTTTTAGTCAGTAAAAGTCTGACACGCCCTCCTGCTCCACCCAGAGCGGGAGAAGTTATTTGATGATTTCCCAACCAAAAAAAAAAAAAAAAAAAAAAAAACAAAGCTTAGACAATAAAAAATGTACATCTGTTCTATTTTACAAAACACAAACACATTTAACCCTCCACAGCTCTCCAAACGCGAATAAAACCATCCATCCATAAAATTGTGTCACATCGGTATGCTATCAAAAATCGCGGCCTATCCCCACCACGCATTAGTATGCCGTGGTCGTGCTGTCACGTGATTGGTATTTCATAACTCTTTTACGTAGCGTGATGTGGCTATTTCTATGCGCCGGATTACTCTTCTAAATGTTTATCAGCTCGACGTTGGAGGGTTAGTCTCGTGGATATTTGCAAGATGGTTTGATCTGGCAGTGGGGAAAATAAAGTTTTATGACGTAATATTTGTTTGATAAATTTTGGTCACCAAAAATTATCTAATTTGGGATTACATTTAACAAAAAAAAAAAAACATGCCTGGTTATTTAGGCATTATTGTAAGATAAACAAACTTGATAACATGCATATTAAAACATTAACATTTAACTTCTTGTTCGTAATGGCTTTCGAAATGAACTTCAACGCTATTTGGTGATTCGTTTGAAATTCTGCGAATAAAGGATGACGTTTGAATTACTAAGGATGGTGCATTGACGTCAACGGAAGCTCTAAGCATGTGAAACAGAAAAGCCATATTTTACGTAATAATTATTAAGTTTCATCGTCATCATCATTTCAGCCGAAAGACGTCCACTGCTGGACATAGTCCTCCCGCAAGCTCCGCCATTATTAAGTTTATGGTATGATAATATGGAATAGCTATCAGAATAACATAATAGGTACTCCTGTATTGCTCGTAAAATACATAGTCTGTTCCTGTCCAAGGCAGTATGAATTGTAGTCAACTTGTGCAGCATATGCAGGTAGACAGCAATGTCATGCATTGCTTTATAAGCTGGCAGGTAGACAGCAATGTCATACATTATTGTCTACCTGGAAGGTCGAGGACTCTTCTTGAAGTCACAAAGAGGCTATGATCGCTATGTCGAGAGCTCCAAAAAAGAACTTGTTGTGCTCAGATAAGTCAAAAAAATAACTTTCTTTTTTTAAACCGAGTAGGGCGTTAATATGATCTTTTGTTTTCCCATCTCCAAAACGAAACCAATGTAGTACAAAATCCAGATAAATTCAAAGAAGTTCTAAATTAAAGTGTCTAAACAAAAACAGAGCAATCAGGGCAGCAGGACAGTGCTTTACTTGTAGGTAAGTTATCGCACCCGCGGGACCTCTTCTGTGCAAATGACGGAACAATGTAGTTACCTAGAAACCTGTTCAGGTTTTTCTAGTGCCTCACTTTTTAGACTTTTTAAGTATTATGTAATGTAAACAAAGTTAACTGGGACGCTTCACTAAAGGAATAAAACAAAATAATTTGAAGTTGTGGAATTGATACCTATTTACTTTATGTAGTGGAAAGCTGAATCAATTACTTTGCAGCAGAGCAGAGTGACAATTGATAGATTTTGATTGTTTTAATGAAGGCCATTGAAGGGAATTTGTTGGCCTTCTTTTAAAATATTTAAATTAAAGTGTAAATCAATAAAAAACAATTAAAACAGGAAAAAAAATCATGGCTGCTATTCATTTCATCGTTCGGTAAAGTCCGTCACTGCTCGTGCTCGGCCGAGCGTGCATTCCAACACCTATTATAATGAAAATTGATTTCATTCGATATTCCAGTTTCGGAGAGACGTTTATTTTGTGAATTATTTTATTAAACATTGTTATCGAGGTTGACTGGCTGCTTTTTTGGATTAACTACTTTATTAAATGCGTTAACTACTTTCGACAATGCAAGAGGACAGTATGAAAAAAGATACTTAATATTCCGAAAGCATACTCAGTCTGTACTGTTCCCACTGCTGGGACACAGACCTCCTCTCTCGAGAGGAAGCGTGCGGGATCAGTGCGGATAGCTAGATGTCACATGTGGTTCTAGGACATGCTAGTTTCGTCAAGACGTTTTCCGTCATCGTTATGGGAGCAGTGGTAAATAAATTATTTGCATAAAGTGAAGGGGCTGTCTGGGTTCAAACGCACAACCTAAAACTCGTTAATCGAGGCCGGTATCACTGAGAAGTTGAACGTTTTAGTGCTTTTAAAAGCGAATATAACCTATTCTTTTTAATATACATTAGAATATAATATTTATTTATTTGCAGAGAATGCCAAACATTCCAATGACCTGGAGACATGGCATTTAAAAATATATTTTTATATGCTAAGCTTATGATATGATATATAAATGGGAAAGCGTTAAAATATATTGACAGAAATCATTAACTTAAAGGAAACAATGGATAAATACACTCGAGAGCAATGAATCCGGGTCACTTAAAGAATCCTAAAAATCTCGGAAACTAAAAATGCTAGGTTAATGCAATAAATTGTATTTAATAGACAATGTAATACTCCTTAAATGAAGGTATTAAAACTTCTTAGTTATTGTAAAGTTATATCATAAAAAAATCAAATTTGAAAAAGGGCCACTTTCGAAGATGGAACTACGAAATTGCAGCATTTGGTTTTGCTTTTGTTTGTAATCTGTCATTTATGTGGGTACATAAACCATGTTGATAGTGCTCTATATTCATTATTCAAGCTGAAATTATGTCGCTTACGCCTGAAGAATGCACCAGAATACTTACAATGCTGGAAACCGGCCGGAGTCAGCGCGATACAGCCAGGACTGTCGGTGTGTCGCTGTCAACAGTACAAAGAGTTCTCCGACGTTACGAAGAAACTGGTTCTAACCTACGCAGACCAGGAACGGGCAGAACCAGGTGTACCACAGCACGAGAAGACCGATACTTGGTGAACACCATGCTTCGAAATCGCTTTCTCACAGGAACTGAACTCACCAATCAGTTTCGACGCCTCGGAGGAAGTAACCCAAGTGCATGGACAGTAAGACGTCGGCTTGCTGAATCTAACTTAAAACCCCTTAGACCTGCAAATGGCCCTAAACTGGAGCGTGGGCATCGTATTTCAAGACTAAGATATGCCCAGAGCCACGTAAATTGGAGTATTGAAGATTGGTCAAAAGTTATGATCTCCGACGAATCAAAATTTATGCTCTACAAGCACGATGGAAGACACAGAGTGTATCGAAGACCAGGGGAAAGATTCAAGCAAGCATGCATCGAAGAAAAAGTAGCCTACGGTGGTGGGTCTGTACTTGTGTGGGCCGGAATTTCTTCTGAAAGTCGCACAGAGCTGGTGATCATAGAAAACGGCTCTTTAACTAGCGTAAGATATGTGGAAGAAATTCTCAATGATCACGTTGGTCCATTTATGGTCAATTTAGGTGAGGATGCTATATTTATGCATGACAATGCCCGACCTCATACAGGTAGGATTGTGAATGACTACCTTCAAGAGATGAACATTACTCGTATGGAGTGGCCAGCGCGCAGCCCGGATATCAACCCGATCGAGCATGCTTGGGACGAGCTAGGCAGATGCGTAAAACAACGAAACCCTCCCCCAATCACGCTTCGTGAGCTCAAAATTGCTCTCACAGAGGAATGGGAGAATATTCCCCAAAATCGTATAAGGAACTTGGTGTACAGCATGCCAAACCGCGTAAACGCAGTAATGGAAGCACGAGGAGGCAATACGAAGTATTAAAATTCAAGAAAATCGTAATAAAGTTCAAAAATTTCATGTTTCCTATTTTTGTTTTAAGGAGAGATCAGCAGTTTTTTTCTTTATGTAATTTTGTGTTAATAAAATGTATTGTGACTCATATTTTTTTTACTTTCATTTAAGGAGTATTACATTGTCTATTAAATACAATTTATTGCATTAACCTATCATTTTTAGTTTCCGAGATTTTTAACATTCTTTAAGTGACCCGGATTCATTGCTCTCGAGGTATATAGAAATTCATCATATATTCCCAGTAGGTACACCTAGACTTATCAATTATGTTTGAATCTAGTCAATGTCAAAAACGATACAAAAAGAAAAATAAATTCAACCAGTTCTATTCTTCGTTGGCCGACCTTCTTCCAAAAAGCCAGAAGTCGGTCTTTTAAAGTAGTAAAGTGAAAAACCTTAGCCAAACGTCATATTTCATACAACAATAGACGTGTAGCGGAATGATTTATTATATCATTCACCCATTCGCTCCATTCAGTCCATTCGTTCCATTCTCATTCAGCTAGCGACTGGACTTCGTACAATAGGTTAACTATCCCTGAATAAGATTGTTATTACGTTATTTTGTTTTTAGAGAGATTTAGAGAGATTTATCTAAATATTTCTGAATGTGTGTTGAGAGATAAAATGAAATACTAACTAAACTTAGGCTAGGCGAGATCCCAAAAACGATAAAATCATTACTTATTTTGCAAGGGCTTTGCTCCAAGATTTAGCAAGCGTGGAGGTCGTGGGCCTTAAAATTATCCAACGGAAAGGTACTATCGGGATTAAAAAAGTATTCAATGACCTAATCCAGTTCATAGTCTATCTCTGTGAGAACAGTCATCGAAATCTGTTTAGTCGTTAAGGCATCAAAAGGTAATAGACAGACAGATACTGGCAGACAGACAACTGTTAATTTTGCACTAAATAGATGGATTGTTAAAACCTTAGCATGTCTGAATAGCTTCTACAAAAAATCTCTATTAGGTACCTACATTCCTTTAGAAAAAAGGGCTGGAAAATAACGAACTAACATAGAGTAACTAGTCCATCAGACCCGCGGAATCAGGCGTTCCAGTAGTTGGCCATGTTTAACTTATATGAAGCAGGAACTTTCGCATGTCAAGCATTGTTCGCGAAGGCCGGGATTTTTCATTGACGTTGTTAGAATGTATGCAGTTCCAGTACTCAGTACGGAACGGTGCTGTAGGATAGAGATACAATACGAGTATACAACGTGTTGTTTTGCATCCTCGTCAAATTCAAGGAGGTAACTATGCTAATGATTCTCGACACGAATCAATTATAAAATAAGTAAGTTTTTTTTTCCATATTTTCGGAAATCGGCGTTTGGCATTTTTTTTTTCGGTCACGCATGTTAAAACGCGGCTCGTGTGATACCGCACTGTAACACACAGCGATATAGTCGTGCGATACTGCCTACTGCATACGGAACGGGGCGATTATGTTCTTTGAAAGAGGTGTTTTCCGAAATACTGTTAAACTTAAATAGCTAAAAAAACAAGTATGTATTCATTAGTGAGCAAGTATCGTAATTTTATTTGATTATTTATGTCTTTCAGAACAGCCTCCTGAAATTTGACGAGGATGCAAAACAACACGTTGTATAGGGTTATTTAATGATGTCTAAGAAATATATGAAAAAGGCTATAAGCGGCTGCTGCTGCGGCTGGATATGTGACTTTTCTAGTACTTCCCGTACGGTCCGTGATTTTGATTCGTTTAGGTACGAAACTGCATCGATTAGCATCATAAAAAGGAGAGAATGGTTATTTTTCCCGTTGACTGTACCATTTTTCCAAAATTGTAAATGCAGTTAGCAATAAATTAAAAGTTAGGGACAGCCTCTTAAAAAAGTTTTCCTATAGCTACAACCGAGGCAAACCAGCATTTACTGCCCCGACTCAAAACCTACATATATTATTTAACCTACATGACCCGTTAATTGTAAATATGTTTTCTTATTAAAACAAAATTGTTAATTATAATATAAGGAATTGTTTTGGGCTCACCACGTTGCGAAATGATAGTAAGAAGATAATAATTATACTATTAAAAACATCACTGGAACTACCTACAAAATTCGTCACGGGGAATCAAATATTACATATTCGAATTGGCAAGAGTGGCCATATGTATGATTCTGATACATACCCTCATATATTAAACCTGGATCTGGCGTTCTGATCACTAAACAGCACTTTATGGACAAAATAGAGAACCTTTTAAAATATAGACCATATGTCATCAAATCCGAAACTAAAATCTCAATGCAAAGTGCAATATCCTAACAATAGGAACCAAAAAGCGCATCACATAACTTGGAGAACTCGGTGCCATTTGTTTGTCCCACACGGCGCGGTACGCCACAATGAAATGTTTTAATTTTGTCATAATTTATGCCGACGCCCGTAACATGCTATGCTTTATGTATTTCAATTCAATTTCGGGGATTAATCTGGGTTCCGAAGCGTTTTGGGTGATTTAGAGGTTCGGAGGTTTGTGTCAACGGGACCTTTTTCGTAATATCTTTTTTAGCCTGAATTTTCTGGACCCATTTTGGAACCCCTTTTTCTATAAAGAATTTCAAGTTGTCATTGATGGGTTTATTTTTAAAATACCAAGTTTAAATTCGGGAAAAGAGTTCCTGGAAGGATTTGGGGGAGGTCTTTGCCCAGCAGTGGGACAGTATAGGCTAAATAAAAAAAAAACGATTTTTATTAAATCCTACTTTGCGATAATAAAAAGCACTTCGCTTTAAAGCTAAGTCTTTTATTGAACGTTCTTTTAAGACTGCTTTATATATGCATACATTTTGTTTTTTTGTTAATTTGAATTTGTTAATTTTATGATTCTACTAGCTTTTGCTAGCGACTTCCCCCACGTGGAGGTCGAAAATGATCACACGGAAACCTATTATCGGGTTAAAAAGTATCCTATGTGTTAATCCAGGTTCCAAACTATCTATGTGCCAAATTTCATCCAAATCTGTTCAGCCGTTTTTGCGTGATTGAAAAACAAACATCCAAACTTTCACTTTTATAATATTAGTAGGATCAACCTTTCGCAAAAGCTGAACCTAGGTTAGGTTTAGCTTTTGCGAAAGTAAAATAAAATACGTCGGCGCTCCAATTCAAGAAAAACATATTTTCAGAAGCCCTATCGTAATCTGCGATCATGACGCCGAAACAAATTCTCTCCAACAAGAGGCCTTAATCCGCATTACAATATAGCAGACGGTGGGACGATGAAAGTCTCTATCGCATGGGATCATGGAGTAGGAATCAGTGGAGTGTTAACATGAGAGAAAAGTTCACGAGTGAACTTCGAGACAAGTTTACATTGCTTTGCCCGACCGATGGCAATCGATTGCGACTGCTGCAATGACTCGTACCTCAATTTCGTAGGTCTCATATCCTTTCATGGTGCTTATTTACTATTTGATGACGATGATTTTAATTTTGTTCCAAGCACGGAAATCCTTGGTCATAATTCGCACGTTGTTTGGACACACGGCAACGTAATGCATTTTTTTTTTTGTTATTATGATTTCGTTTTATTACGTCTGTTAATTATGTTTGCTTATTATGAGTCAGCATTCAACAAGTATTACTTTGGATTTATAACACATCTCACTACTTGCGTATTTGTATAGATTGGGAAGAATCATCTGAGCAATCCATTCCTATTGTACTCTTTGTCTGAGACCCTTCTCGGGACACATTTACATACTTTTGCGAGGTTATCGTCTTCAAAATGTTTGAGAAAGCATTATAGCTTGTTTTGAAAGACGGTTTACATGTCTGGGAATGTGGGAAAACATGGTGTGGACGTGTAGGAACGATGGAAGGTCAGCTCCTGAATAAAACATGGGGCTCATGGGGTACTTTTGAATTCAATAAAGTTTCGTGCAGTTCTCGTTTGGCCCTTCGAGTGACCTGTTGGCTTTGTGAAGATAAAGCTTAGCAAGTTGGCTTAATTCTTTTAATAATCCCACCATCAAGTACCATTGTTGTGTTACGGTTTGAAGGGAATGGTTTACGTTGAAACTATGATACTTTCTTGTCAACTCACCATCACAGCAACCAAGATGTCTATAATTAAAACGGGTCATCTAGAAATTAGCAAATTCTGCAAAATTAATGTTCAAAACGAGTGACACTCTTCAAACGTAGCAACTATGCGACAAACTCCCGTAATCCTTTACAAAACACATTTCTCTGAAAAATACAACCACAAGTCAATCCTATAATAGATTTGTTCCAGAAATAAAGCTGAGATTCAGTGACACTCCATTAGCTGGCTCGTGCAGAGTCCGCGGGCGCGGAGCTAAGCCGGTGTCTTATTGACCTCCTCCGCAAACATTCAATACGGGTTCAACTCGAACGAAGGATATTTTCTTTAAAGGAGTCAGTAGGATTGCGTTTTGACTGACTGGAAAGTAAACAGGGCTTATGTTTGGACAAATGGTTAGTGCTGGATTTCTTGAATATTTTTATGGTTGAACCTGCTGTTTTGCATGGATCAGAATGTCCGATCTCAAAAGACATTTAAGAAAAACAATTGCACACTGCTGGGATGAGAATACCCAGAGGGATGTGTAGTGTAACGTGAATTAATAGAATAAGAAATTTATATAGGTACCTTTAAGAGGAAGTCTGAAAGTGTCACCACACCGGTGACAGAAAAGTTGTGTGACCGGTGGTCAAGGTACATAAGGACATTTTATGTGGAGGAATGAAGAAAATGTCGTGAAGAAAGTTTTGAGTATCAATGTGGATGGCCACTGAAGATAAACTTGGCCAGGATACAATATAAATGTGTGTCTAGAAACTTGTGACTTCAATAGCATGCTTTCTTTGATGGTGCTGATCCTAATTAAATAAAAAACCCAGACTATCTTGTGTGCTAAGTTCATACAAGGTAGATTTGAGATCTTCTGTCTAGAAGATCTCAATTCTACCTTGTTAAAACCGGATGAAGTTTCTTCTTCATACGGTAACTCTCTCACTCTGCTATACCCATATTAAAACAGCTAAAAAAACGAAGCCAATACAAATCCCTTCGTCGATCCATTAGTGAGTTTGTGCTTAGTCAGCAAACGATCTAAGTTGCTCTGACCTTCGCAGAGATTCAATCTGTTCGCCCAATCTTACCTTTTTGGAACCTTCAAGTGCCCAGTGTATAAACATCACGTTTGTATATATGAGGTAAAGGAGTGGGCTCCACGCAGATACTGAATAATTCCTAATTAAAAGAACTACAAACACTTCGCTCGGCCCGAATATCGTATCCACGACCCTACGTCCAGAAGTCGCACTCACTAGCACTAGACCAACGAGGTAGTACCTGATTGTAGGAAGGCTGTCTTAAGTTTTCTAGAGTTTAAAAGTTTCTAAGAGATAAGAGCTTCTCCCGGCTTAATTTTTGTTGTATCCGCTTTAGCGTAAAACTAAAGTTTTGGAAACTCTTGACGAGGATTTAAGATATTCTTCAATCTTTGTTGGACCTACTTTCTGAATGAGTTTTTAATATAATTCTGTTGTTTGGGCGCTGATTATTAGCCGAGTAAAGGATTACTATAGTTGGTAATCAAAAACAACACAATTTATTTACAAGTGAGAACTCTACTCGATTTAGTTTAGATTTAGGGTGAGAAGATAAAAAAATCATAGTTGGTTAGTTATAGTAGAACAGCGGTGGCCCAGTGGTAGCGGTTACAAGTTGAAGGTCTTAGGTTCGAACCCAGACAGGCACTTTCTTTTGTGTAAATAATTTCATCACCACTGCTCTCAAAACGGTGAAGGAAAACATCGTTAGGAATCCGGCATGTCCTAAAATCAAAAATTCGAAGATATGTGACATCTACTAATCCGCACTGGGCCCGTGTGGTGGATTACGGAGAGGAGGCCTGTGTCCCAGCTATGGGAACGTTATAGGCTGATTATAATGGTTGGTTGCGCCAACATTCTAATATGATTGACATTCGTTCCTAGAACCTTCACTCCCTTTTCCCGCACATACCTCGTGTGTATGAAGAACTGAATGAGTGCATTCACTCCGCCATCTTTCGCGAAGAACGTTACTTCCGATCTGAACCGCTCTGCTAACGCATGGCGGATAGTCAGCTCCGCTAAAACTATTGATACGTGTGTAATAAGACATAATTGACAGCTTGTGTTTGTGTAACGTGTGAGGACAGTAACTGGAAGTTCAGCTGCTCCTGAACCTGGATGAACTGGTGCATCGGCGAAGACGGCGAAAGCACGTGTCTCCCGTAAAGCTTTGTGCATCCCTCCCTTATTATAATCGGGTTGTATTCTATCGTCCAGAACTCCAAGCAACTCGAATTACCTGTCTTCAAGCGTCTGTCAATCATTTGCACCGCATCGCGAAAATACAGTCCACTAAATTAGCCCCAGCGCTACCATTTACTTTGGTCCCTCTCACCGGATAATTAGGTATTTGAATTAGGTACATATTTGTTATTGTATTAGTATTTATTCCATAGGGAATAAACGCACCGCACCGCAGTCATATACCTAACGCAATTTGTTGTTTGTTTCGCTGCAAATCGTTCATCTATTACCTACGTACGTAAGCGGTACCTACATGCGTAGCTATAGATCGTTCGATTACTTATTCATTCGGAAGTCAAAAAGTATTAGAATATCAGAAACAGAGACACAACGTCGGTAGTCGTAGATTTCTCTTGCAGTTCGTTTTATCTACCTATCCACTTGTATTTAGATATTGCCCGCGTCACTGTTCTCTGCCGCTAATTAGCTAATAACTTTATTTTGTTTACCGCTCTGATAGTGTGTGTCCATACACTGTCATACGATGCCTCCAAAGGTCAATAAAGTTGAATTGAAACTTTTATATGCTAAAAGAGACATGCTATTTTCCCGCGTGCAATCTATTTGTGATAATGCACTTAAAACGGGTGATCTAGCCATTAGAGATTCGTTCTTATGTTCAGTAGAAAACTTGGATAGTTCGCGCACGGAGTTTGAATCCGTAATTCACGATATTAACGTTTTAGAGTTAGAATTAAATCCAGAATACACTGTGAGCTACCAAGCTTTGGCGTCATTTGATGATTTATTCTGCCGCATTAAACGGGTCGCGAGAAGCTTGGAGATGCTGTCTGTCCATCAGAGCTAGGCAAATCACACTCGCGATCGACCAAGATTACCGCCTATTCAGATACCTGAATTTAATGGTGATATTCGCAATTGGAATCTGTTTATACAGGGTGTCCCGTAAATAATGGATCAAACGTAACGGGTAGGTAGCTTACCTCATTTCCAACAACTAATTTGAACAGTAAAAAAAAACCGATAAGGTAACCAAGATTATACATACGGCCGTTGACCTCGGTTACATACGGCTGTGTTTGGTACAAATTACTGTCGATTTTAAAAAGTATTCCACTATTTCTCAAAGTTTCGTATTATTCCGCTTCTTATTTTGAAAAAGTAATTATACTATCTAAGATGGATACGAACAAGTGCGGTGTCTGTAGTGATACGTTGTCCGATGGTGCACACTGCAAATCATGTAACCTCATAATGCATTTCCATTGTGGGGGCGTCACTGAAAACGGCTACCAAAAGCTAGGGGATCGTAAGCTAAAATGGCGTTGCAGTAAATGCAGAGCGGCAGGTAATACCCTGCAACCTGTCTTGCCAGTGTCACCCACCCCCGTGTTGGAACCTGAGTCGGTTGTCCTGCAGGAAATTCGAGCGTTGTCTTTGAGGTTTGCCACACTGGAGAATATGAAAGAAGAGATCGTCGCATTGAGGAATGAATTTGCTGAGTTCAAAACGACCTTGTCCAACCAGTACAGCGAGGTTATGAAAGAAGTCTCTAGAAAACTGAATGATATGGAGCTACGTATTGTTAAAGTTGAGAAAGTCCAAGACCAAGTCGAACAACTGCAAGCCCGTTTGGATAAGTTAGAGGAAGACAATAATAATAAGGATCAATGGTCTCGTATTAATAATATTGAAGTTAAGGGTGTGCCTCAGACAGGTAACGAGAACTTATTTGAAATAATAGCCAAAGTTAGCGCTAATGTAAATTACCCTATCAATAAAAATCAAATTAACTTCATCACACGAGTACCTACTAACGAGAAAGACCGTATAAAACCTATCATAGTCTGCTTCTGCCAACGTTACGTAAAAGAGGATTTCATTGCAGCTGCTAGGCACGAACTAAAGACCTCGCCCCTGACGCCAGTTAAAGTTGGATTGAGTGGCAACCATAAAATTTTCATAAATGATCACCTTACAATAAAAAACAAAATGTTATTGTCTAAAACTAAGAAAACATCAGCAGAAATGGATTTCCAATACGTTTGGGTCAAACATGCGAAGATACTCGTAAGAAAAAACGACATGTCGCCAACGCTGGTTATAAAATCGGAGAAAGATCTGCAGAAAATTGTCTAAAATACTCACGATTAATGCACATTATAATTTTTGTCAAACATTTCTGAATAGTTTACTAATGTTATAAGATACCACTGAATGCTGGTACAGAAAATAGTAAAAATCGAAAAAAAAAAATCTCTTGGTTACCTTATCGGTTTTTTTTTTTTTACTGTTCAAATTAGTTGTTGGAAATGAGGTAAGCTACCTACCCGTTACGTTTGATCCATTATTTACGGGACACCCTGTAGATAGTTTTGAAAACATTATAGATAAGAACGTTTCTTTGACAGATCATGAAAAATTATATTATCTGGTTGAAAAGTTAACTGGTAAAGCTAAAACTGTTTTGGCCGGCATTACTTTTAGTGCCGAAAATTATTCATTAATTTTAAAAACCTTAAAGTCGAAATACGAAGACAAGAGATTAGTAGCTACCGCATATTTAGATCAGTTATTCGACTTGAAAAATATTACTGTTTGTAATGAACTTAACTTAGAGAGGTTTTTAGATACTTTTGCATCATCAGTTCGAGCAGTAAAGAATCTGAAGGTCGATGACCTCTGCGACTTTTTTTTTTTTTTTTTTTTTAACTTTGCCCCACACTAGGAATTTCTCCTGTATTGTGGGTGCGTTTACAAACATTTAAACTCACATACACAAACAGCCAGATCCGGAACAACTAATTGTAGGTCATACAAATACTTGTTCCGTGCGGGAATCGAACCCGCGACACGCAGCGCAGCAGTCAATCGCTTAACCACTGCGCCAACCGTGCTACCGTGGGCTTAAAGAAATTAGATAGTGAAACTGTTCGTTTATTTGACATGAACCATAGCAGTAGTAAACTGCCAAAATTCAATGATCTAGAATGTTTTGTGCGAGATCATAATTATTAAAATATTACAACGCACTTCATCCAACCATGAAGTTGCGATGAAAGTAGTTACTAAGTTCGACCGTCGAACGGATGCGCCTTCGAAGTCGACACATACGTATGTGAATACCGCGTCTACACCTGTACAATCTATTTGTTCTTTGTGTAATACTCAACATTCGCAATTGTACAAGTGTTCCGGTTTCTTAAAATTAACGCCTTATGAATGTTATAAGTTTGTTCGCGACAACAATTTGTGTTTTAACCGCCTAAGTGACAAGCATCGGGTTACGTCTTGTAATAGTAATCAAATTTGTCGTAAGTGCTCTTCAAAGCACCACACTTTACTCCACAGGGAGAAAGGTAATAACAATGCCGCATCCAATGTGAGCACAGCTGGTTTATCAAGCGGTGACACGTCGTCGCCGCCGGTCAGTGCGGACTCTGCGGCCGCTCAGCCAGCGCGCGCCGCCGCTGCTCCGTCAGCTCGCGACGTTGCCTGCGCGCAGACCGCCGTGAGTGACGTCACGTTGTGTTCGATGTCCGGAAGCAGTGCACGTACTACCGTGGTGCTTGCAACCGCTCACGTTATTGTTAACGATGCATTAGGAAATCCGTGTCTTGTCCGAGCGTTGTTAGATTGCGCTTCGCAGAGTAATTTCTTGACAAAAAATTGTTGTCAACGCCTTGGGTTTAATAACCGGCCAGCCCACTCAATAGTTAAAGGGTTCGGTGGTTTGAAATCAACCATTCATGGTTCGATTAAAATTAAATTTGCATCGCGTTTTAATTCCGATATCTGTTTTGATATGGATTCGCTTATAGTAGATAAAATTACGGAACAATTACCTACTGTCCCGGTTGACACGTCTTTATTGACCAAGTTTAAAGACCTACCGTTGGCAGATGAATCTTATGGTGTCCCTGGAGACGTCGATATGTTGATCGGCGCATCGATTCTCCCGCACCTCCAGCTATCGCGTAAGATTCAAGGTCATTCGTCGTACCCCGCACCGCACGCCCTAGAAACAGTTCTAGGTTTTGTTATTGTTGGTTCCGCACCCGCACATTTAAATAGTTACTCGACTGTGTCACACTGCTGCACTGTTGAGCCGCCGTTGGAGTCTACCATCCGCAGATTCTGGGAAATTGAAGAAGTCAATGTCCCGCCTATCCTAAGCCCTGATGATAAGGTGGCTGAGGAGATTTATTGTCGCGCGACTACTCGAGATAATGAAGGTCGTTATGTTGTCGCCCTTCCATTCAAGAAGGATATTTTTTCGCTCGGTGACTCCTACGCTTCCGCTGAAAGACGCTTTTCTTGTTTAGAACGTAAGATGCAGGCATCTTCGAAGTTGAAGCAAGCCTATGATGAGGTTGTTATCGAATACCTAGATAAAGGATACATCTCACCTGCGCCCACCGCCGAGACTGACGACACTCGCGATCATCCATCTTACATCATTCCACACCACGGAGTTGTTAGAGAAGACAAGCTTACTACTAAGCTCCGCGTGGTTTTGGACGGCAGTGCTAAGACTAGCACTTCTGTATCGCTCAATGATATTTTGTATTGTGGTCAAAACCTTCAAGGTAACTTATTTGACATTATTGTAAATTTCCGCTTGTTTGCTGTCGCGCTTTCCGCCGACATAAGGCAAATGTTTCTTTCAATTGGTATTCGCGAATGCGACCGTAGATTTCAACGTTTTTTGTATAGGTTTTCGCCTAAAGAACCTTTGAGAGTTTACGAGTTTGATCGTGTTTGTTTTGGGCTTAAGTCGAGTCCTTTCCATGCGCTTCGCACTATCAAGCAATTAGCCGCTGATGAGGGTGAAAGATTCCCAAGAGCGAAAGATACTATTGCGACTGGGTTATACATGGATGACTTTGTTTATAGTGTCGCCAGCGAGGCAGAGGCCGTTGAGACCGCTGCTCAAGTAATAGGTCTTATGAAAGCCGGTCAGTTTGATCTTGTGAAGTGGACAAGTAACTTGCAGACAGTTCTAGATTCGATTCCACTATCACACCAATTATCTTCGGTCAAGGAATTTGATGGTGATGATACGCACAAGGTTCTAGGCTTAAGTTGGTCACCCGCGTCTGACATGTTCAGTCTTAAAGTTAGTTCAACTCCGCAAGTTTGTACTAAGCGCATTATCCTGTCGTGTGTAGCACAAATATGGGATATTATGGGATTTGTAGCTCCCGTCGTTTTATATGCCAAGTTGCTTATAAGGGAACTTTGGCTTTCCAATAGTGATTGGGACGACCCCGCGCCCGACAATATTGTTAAATTGTGGGCTCGCTTTCGGAAGGAGCTTCCACTGCTCAATCAAATAAAAATTCCACGCCATGTTGGTATATTCTCAGACAGTATAGTTACTGTTGTAGGCTTCGCGGATGCCAGTGAGAAGGCTTACGGGAGTAGTTTATTTTCACGTTTTGAATACTGATAAGGTCTCGGTTAGTCTTATAAGCGCTAAATCCAAAGTCTCCCCTCGCAAGGTCGTTTCTCTAGCGCGCCTGGAGCTGTGCGCCATACTTTTGTTAGTGCAATTAATCAGCTCTATTGTAAAAACTTGTAGTCGCGCTTTTCAACATTTGAAACCTTTTGCAGAATGGTCTCATTCGAGTAGGTGGTCGTTTGAGAAATTCCGATTTAGGATTTGAACAAAGGCATCCAGTAGTTTTACCCCGCAAGGACCATATTTTAGATCTGATTGTAGATTATCATCATAAGGTGAATTGTCACGCAGGTCCGGATTTGTTGATGGCTATCCTTAGACAGAAGTATTGGATACTTTCCGCTCGCAATTTGATTCGCGCTAGAGTGCATAAATGTGTGCCCTGTTTTAAGTATTTGCCCGCTATGGATGTTGATGAAGACAGACTGCATCTCCTAAAGCGTCACGCTCTTTTGGATAGATTAGTTCAATCCTTTTGGAGGCGTTGGAGAACAGATTACTTGCACACGCTGCAGTCGCGTCAAAAATGAAATACTCCATCGAATCCAGTCACCGCTGGTACTGTGGTAGTTTTAATGACCGAGAATGCGCCCCCTCTACACTGGCCTCTAGGTGTAGTGGAGGAAGTTTTCCCTGATTCAAAGGGAGTAACGCGTATAGTTAGAGTTAAAACCGCAACCGGTTCGTATTTACGTCCGGTTATTCGCCTCTGTCCTCTGCCTAATCAGCAGCAGGTTTCAAATTAGTTTAGTAGTTATAGTAACGCATTATATATAGTTTAGAAATAGGTTAGCAATTAGAGGTTACACCAGAATTTGGTTATTTGATTGGTTTCGCTTATTGTTTTGAAGGTAACCCTTCAAACCGGGGGGGAATGGTTGCGCCAACATTCTAATATGATTGACATTCGTTCCTAGAACCTTCACTCCCTTTTCCCGCACATACCTCGTGTGTATGAAGGACTGAATGAGTGCATTCACTCCGCCATCTTTCGCGAAGAACGTTACTTCCGATCTGAACCGCTCTGCTAACGCATGGCGGATAGTCAGCTCCGCTAAAACTATTGATAAGTGTGTAATAAGACATAATTGACAGCTTGTGTTTGTGTAACGTGTGAGGACAGTAACTGGAAGTTCAGCTGCTCCTGAACCTGGATGAACTGGTGCATCGGCGAAGACGGCGAAAGCACGTGTCTCCCGTAAAGCTTTGTGCATCCCTCCCTTATTATAATCGGGTTGTATTCTATCGTCCAGAACTCCAAGCAACTCGAATTACCTGTCTTCAAGCGTCTGTCAATCATTTGCACCGCATCGCGAAAATACAGTCCACTAAATTAGCCCCAGCGCCACCAATGGTTAATTATAAAATATAAATATTAAGTAGTTAATTAGTTTTTAAGCCATTTTTATTGTTTGTGACAAAATTGTTTCAACATTTTAGACCAAGGCTACCTACACCATCGTATTATAATACTCTTTATGAAAGTGTGGCATCAAGTTTATCGGGCGGTACGCGAGCTATCACGCACAGCAGCTTTGATCAGCTGCTTAGCCAACTGGATACTTGAAGCTGTACTAGGTAGCTAGTATTAAGCAGCGTGTCAGTAAGTCGTAAATTATATGAAGTTAAGTAGGATTTAGAATGGTTTTCCGAATTATGATAAACTATAGTAAATTTACATATTATTATGCAGAGTAGTTTTAGAGACGTACTATTTTATTAAATCTTGGATTCATTATTTTATGCCTAATCATGGATCATTTCGTCAAACGGGAACCCCAAGCCAAGCTCTTGGCATTGAAGTCCCCGAGGACGAGCACGGGGAGGGAACGAAACCCGACGACGACGTCTCTCAACTCCGCAAGGGAGTTGTGGAACTCGGCGAGAGTTCGGCTCGGGGAGAAGTACACCCCTACCACTACAATCTCCCCGAACCGTGCTGCAACGCAACCCCGTCCCCTCTTGACACTCTCGAGGGTCGGGGTACCGGCGGCGGCCGACGAAATGAGGGTCACTGAGCCGCTCAGGTCCTCCACCCAGTCATCCCTGGGCGGGACAAAGTACGGCTCAGCGACCACGGCGATGTTAATCGACCACTGCGCCATGCTCTGGATCAACAGATCCTGAGCGGCGGCGCAGTGGTTGATATTCGCCTGGAGGAGGCGTAATGGAGCCGTTACTGGCATTCCATATTAGCCTCCCCCGGGGCCCCCTGTGAAGGCCCTGCCGTAACGGCGGCGACTACGACGGCGTTGGAGGCGGCAACGGCGGCGGCAGCGGCGGCGGCAGTGGCGGCGGTTGCGGCGGTGACGGCGGTGGCGGAGGGCTTGGCCCTGCCGCGGCCCCTGGCTTCAGCGGGTGGAGCGCAGGCTTTACTCCCAGCCCGGTGTTCGGCCGGCTTGCCAGCTGCCGCACATAAATAACAGTGCGGCTTGGCAACGCACGAGCCGGCCTTGTGACCGGGCTGACCGCAGCGGAAGCAATGACTGCTGCGGTCCACCTCCGAGGTGCATTGCACTCCCACGTGGTGGCCCACCTGGCAGCGGAAGCACCTCAGAGGTCTGGGTTCCAGCAGCTTCACCTGCGCAGAAACCCACCCCACCAGGAGCCTTCGGCCCTCCTCCGTGATCTTACGGGCCGCCGACACGGGGCAGCTCACCGTGACGGTTCGCATCCCCGTGTTGTCAGGACGGATGGTGCCTGCCTTCACCTGCTCGGCAGAGCATTCTCCCGTCCTGACTACGGCGGCCACCACCTCGCCCTCCGTCACGGAGTCGTCCAGGCCCAAGATGCGCATGTCAGCGCACTTGGTGGGCCTGGACACTCGGACCTCGTCCGCGTCTAGGGACGCCCTAAGCGTTTCGGCCAGGGCGTCAGCGGTCGGGCCACTGGCCGCGCCGGGGATCTCCAGCATGCGGGCTCCGGTCGCAGTGACCCTCATCCGCATGCCATTGGTGACCCCCAGCTCCGCGAGGTTCACCGCCGCCCTGGCTTTTAAGAGCATGTCGCAGTAGGACACGCCCTTCTTCTCCGCCTCCGGCTGTAGCGTAATCACTACAGCGGCGGACTTCGGGGCGCGTAACCTAGCTGCGGCGGTACTCTTCTTGCGCCGCTGCCGCCTCTCCTTACGTTTGGCCGCCCTTGCGGCCTTGCCCGCCTTCCTCTTCTCCCCAGCCACTTGCCATTCGGCGTCGGCCGGAGGAGATTGAGGAGGTGGGGCCGTCCGTCCTGGCACCAGGGGTGGTGCCGTCGCCACCCCGCCCTTCTTGGGCTTGGGCGGCACTGGTTTCGCCGGGGGCCGACCCGACTGCGGTGCCGACTTGGCCGTGGCAGTCGTGGCGGTGGCATACGTGGCCGCCTTCTGCGTTGGCTTTGGCTGGCCCGAAGCCGGCTGGCTCGCCGCTAGTGGGGGGCGAAGGACTATGGCCTCCAGGGCGGAAAACCGACTCTGGAAGGCAGCCAGCTCCTGCCGCACCAGAGTCAGCACCCGGTCTTCCTTCTCAGGCACGGATCCCCCCCCGGGACCATGCCGCGCCCCCTTCTGAGGCTCCACCCTCGGGCCAGCTCCTCGGAGCACGGCCAGGTCCGCTCGGAGCTCCTCATTTTCTTTTTGGAGATGCTCCATGGCGGCTGCCAAGCGGGCGACCTCCGCCCGCATTTCGGACATGTTGTCCGACGGAGGTCCCGTGTGCAGGTCCTCCGCTGCCGCCATAATGGAGGCTATGGCTGCGGTTATGGCCTTGCCTTTAGAGGCCTGAAGCCTCTTCAAGGCCACCCCCTTGACCGCAGTAGCCACAACCTCCGCGAGCCTGGCCATTCGCTCCTCGTTGGAGCCGCCAGCAGCATCTGGCTCGTCCTCAGACGTCTCCGAGAGGGCCCTGCTGCTGGTCCCCCCCGAGAGCCGCTCCTCCGTGGCCAACGCCTCGGATCTCTGGTCCGCCTCAACACTGGGATCGGCGGGATCCTTCAAGGTTAAGCCTCTGCCTAACCGGACCCCACCGCTCCGGCAGACCTTCCCAAGCTTTGGGTTCGAGGCCACACCGCCATCCGAGGACGACCCCCGGCCATCCCTCGGTTTGGGGCGCTTCTTGAGGAACTCTGTCCTCCTCGAAGCGCCCACCGCCGCTTGCTCCGGGCCCTTCACAGAGCCCTTCGCGCTCGATGCGGTGTTGGACTCCGACCCCGCATCACTCTCCTCCACCTGTTGTTGGTTTTTGTTTTTATTTTTTTCCATATTTGTTCCCACGAGTATTGAACATTTAATTTACTCAAAAAATAGTGGTTCGCACTCGAGACTAATTTAGCTACCCATTAGTCAAGCTACCAACCTCCCTCACGGTGCGCCGCCGCTTGGAGGTTTGGGGTAATTTTTTATAGAGGTATTCTTCCTCGCGGCCCGGGCGGTTAAGCCAAGGCCCTCGACCCCCGTCAAAAGTCAGAGACATGACCGTGACAATCTTCGGGGCTACGAGAATAACGGTGGCAGAAGGAGAGCACTCCTTCTTGCCTGCCCGGTGGCAGGGTGAGTGCACACCGAGCCCGCTCTTACTCCGCCGCTGTGCGTCTCTGCATGAGCGCAGAGATACACGCGTTGGAGCGTCCCGCCGACAGGATATTGGCATACGGGCAACGACACCCCTTAGGCACAAGTACCCAATGGGGTGACATTGCCCGCATCCCAGGGTGCACCGTCCCGGAGACTGGCCTTTCCCCCAGACGTATCCAAGGGAAACTCCAGCCCACGGGCACACGGGGAGGTTGGAAGCAGACCTGGTCGTCCTAAACCGGGGTTCTGTCGCCACGTGTGTGCGGATGCGGGGTGAGTCGGTGGTGGACATTTCGTTCGCCAGCCCCGCTCTGTCGCCGCGTGTCGTCGACTGGCGCGTCATGGAGGGGGTGGAGACGTATTCCGACCACCGGTACATCCGGTTTGACGTCTCCGCCCAGACCTCGAGCGCGCCGGTCCGACGGGCCCCGTGTGGTCCGCGGTGGGCGTTGAAGCAGCTGGACCGGGAGCTTCTCCTGGAAGCCTCGATCGTGCAGGCCTGGGTGTCATCACCGGACAGGCCTGCCGACATCAACGACGAGGCCGAGTGGTTCCGGGAGACCATGTCCGAGATATGTGACGTGGCAATGCCCCGGGTCCAGCCAGGTCGTGCTTCACGCCAGGTGTACTGGTGGTCGCCGCAGTTGACAACACTGCGCGAGGCGTGTGTTGCTGCGCGACACCTTTACTCCAGGCACCGCAGGCTCCGTATCCGCCCTCCGGATACGGTAGCCATTGAGGCGGAGCTGTACGAGGGGTACAGAGTGGCGAAGACCGCCCTCCGAGATGAGATGCTGCGGGCCAGAATAGTGGCCCGCGAGGAGTCGCTTGAGACTCTGAACAGAGACCCGTGGGGACGCCCCTACAAAACGGTGCGGGACAAAATCCGCCCGTGGGCTCCCCCGCTGACGCAGAGTCTCCGGCCTCATCTCGTGCAGGACGTGGTGAGCGCTCTGTTCCCCTCACGAGGGGAGCACGCTCCCCCGCCTATGGCTCCGCCTCCTGCGGTGCCCGATGCGGACCACACCGACGACGACGACGACTCTCCAGAGGTGACCGAGGTAGACCTGAGAGTGGCGGTACGTAGGCTGAATGCCAAGAATACCGCCCCAGGACCCGACGGCTTGCCCGGCAAAGCCTGGGTCCTGGCCTTGCAGGCTCTCGGGCCTCGACTAAGAGGGCTCCTAAGCGCATGCTTGGAGGAGGGCCAGTTCCCACTTCGCTGGAAGACGGGGAAACTGGTCCTCATTAAGAAGCCGGGGCGCCCAGCGGACTCTCCGTCCGCTTACCGGCCCATTGTGCTGCTCGACGAGGTGGGCAAGCTCTTTGAGAGAGTAATTGCAGACCGCCTCGTCGGGCGGCTGGTGCGGGTGGGGCCGGATTTGGCGGAGAGCCAGTTTGGTTTCCGCAGGGGGCGCTCCACGGTGGATGCCATCATGCGCGTGCGAGCCCTCACGACGGGGGATGCTGTGGCCCGGGGTGGGGTCGTCTTGGCGGTGTCATTAGACATCGCCAATGCCTTCAACACCCTGCCCTGGAGTTGCATAAGGGAGGCACTCCGGTATCACCGGATGCCGACCTACCTCTGTCGTGTGGTCGAGGCCTATTTGACGGACAGGGCCGTCATCTACCCCGGTCACCTTGGAGAGTGGAACCGGCGAGAGATGTCGTGCGGTGTCCCACAGGGATCGGTCCTGGGGCCGCATCTGTGGGACATCGGATACGACTGGGTGCTGCGCGCCGACCTCCCTGATGGCGTCAGTGTAGTTTGTTACGCTGACGACACGCTGGTCCTGGCGCAAGGGAGGTCGTACCAGGCGGCGGCCGACTTAGGGACACAAGGGGTTGCGACAATCGTCGATAGGATCCGGCAACTGGGACTCGAGGTGGCCTTGCACAAGTCCGAGGCCATGTGGTTTCATGGTCCTCGGAATACGCCACCGACGGGTTCCCAGATAACGGTAGGAGGGGTTCACATCGGCGACGAGTCGACTATGAAGTACCTAGGACTCGTCCTCGACAGCCGGTGGAACTTCGCGGAGCATTTCCGCCGTTTGGCTCCCAGACTGGAGCGGGCCGGGGCTGCGCTGAAGCGGCTCCTGCCCAATCTAGGGGGGCCAAACGCCTCCTGCCGGAGGCTCTACGCGGGGATCGTGCGGTCCATGGCCCTATACGGGGCGCCGGTGTGGGCGCCTACATTGAGGCGCCAACCAGCTCGCCGGTTGAGGGCATCCCATAGGGTCATGGCGATCAGAATGATCCGGGGATATCGCACGATCTCCGGCGAGGCGGCGGGCCTCCTTGCCGGATTACCGCCATGGGATCTGGAGGCAAAGGTCCTCGCGCATATATGGGAGTGGCGCGAGGAGGCCAAACGCCGGGGCGTTAGTCCGCTGCCGCAGGAAATCGCGGCACAGCGGACAGAGCTCCGGCGGGATCTCATGGTGACATGGAGAGAGCGATTGTCGCAACCCAGTGCTGGGCACGCCACGATTGCGGCGGTAAGTCCCCTCTTTGAGGAGTGGTTTGAGAGGCGGCATGGCGTCCTCACCTTCCGCCTGACGCAGGTCCTCACCGGACACGGTTGTTTCGGGAGGTTCCTGTTTCGGATAGGGCGGGAGGAAACGCCCGGGTGTTTCCACTGCGAAGATCGCCCTGAGGACACGGTGGAGCACACGGTGGCGGTCTGCCCTGCTTGGGCGGAGCACCGCCGTGTCCTCGTGGAGGCGATCGGCGGCGGCGATCTCTCGCGTCCGGCCCTGGTCCAGGCCATGGTACGGAGCGAGAGGGCATGGGGAGCCGTCACCTCCTTCAGCGAAGCAGTGATGCTCGCGAAGAGGGAGGCGGCGCACGTGAGGGAGAGGCAGCATATGCGCCCTCGCGACCCCAGCCGCCGCAGGATACGGAGACGCCCTGGGCGTCGGGAATCCCAGGCCGATTTCCGGCCACCGTAGGCATGGGCTTGCGGACGGCGAGTAATGGGTAGCTCGCTGTCCGGTAAGGACCAAGCCCAAGTCGACGGCGCGTTGTGTTCCACGCGCGCCTCAAAGAGATGTCAGCACAAAAAATGATGGGGCCCGCAAGGGCCGATGCCTGCCAGGGGTGCGGGTTTGTTCGAAAGAGACACCACAGCCCCTGGCTTAAGGGCTACTGAAGGAACACGGGTGGGTTTTAGTCAGTAAAAGTCTGACACGCCCTCCTGCTCCACCCAGAGCGGGAGAAGTTATTTGATGATTTCCCACCCAAAAAAAAAAAAAAAAAATCATGGATCATTTTTAAATTAAAACTCTTTAATTCTATGTTTTGTCGATGATTCTATTGAATCATAATCACGGCCAGAAGGATCTACTGCAATTATATAATCCAAGATTTATTATTATGATTTTCAAATTCAAAATCGAACAAAATAAGACCACTTGATCGAGAACAAAACTCGTCCATCCCCGGCTATGCAAGTAGTTTGTGAGTTAGCACTTCGTACAGATCACCATAAATCTCGACAGATGGCGCTGCTCCTGAATATCTGAACAGTGAACAGCCTCTTTAGATTTTATTTCAGTTCGACAACTTGTTTGGGAACGATATCGGTTTTTGATACCTTTGATAGATATTGTTTGCAAGGCTTTAGTTGCGTTTTTAAGATAGATACAACTTAGCAAATTGAATATTTTTGTACTACTTATCGTCCTACATTATTATGTTCCTATTTGCCTCCTTATAACACGGTAAACATAACAGGCGAAATAATATAGGTGTATCATCGAGTCTACGTAACCCTTTGGAGAATACGGGCGTCATGTTATGTCTGTGCCTTAAGTGAATTAATGATGATAATGATGACTGAAATTAATGATGATTAATCCTTAATGATAACATTTGTATTCAAATTTTAACATTCCAAATTATGCTTAACCCTTCCCCGCGAGGTCTACCCCGAGGATCACAAGGATTGAGTCAACCGTCCGTAAGACCTTCATTCAGGACAGCTCTCGACCGGAAAATCACAATAGCACGCTCATTTTGACGCAACACGCTACATACACCCAGGAGGTTATCACAAGGGAATATTGCGTGGATTAAAAAAAAAAGATTTTGTATGAGAGATATGGGTACCTACCTACATAACTTCTTGTTTGAAAATTATTGCAATGTCATTGAAATCAACGTCTAAGATGGTCCGAAACCGCATTGTATATGGGTGATATTCACTGTGATAGAATAATGATAATCTTAAAATAAATAAAGTTGTGCATCCCCAGCAAAGGACAGTGCGTTATGCAGCCTTAAGAAATAAATAGCAATTAGTTAGAAAGAGAGATTGATCCAGTTTAGGATCGAAGTGAGATCGAGTAAAATGCCTAAGCAGGATGGATGTCGTACACAAAGTTGCCTACACAAGACTCGGAACTCAGGGGTCAACTTGGAACTGCGGATGTCACTTAAGCCAGTAGTCTGTTAACCTTTGCATCCTTTGATGATATCTCACCAGGCAGGCAGATGATCTAGCCTATTCCCAACTATGTTGGGGTCTGCTTCCAGTCTAACCGGATGCAGCTGTATTATAGTACTTCACATGGAACAACTTCCTATCTGACCTCCATAACCCCGTTACTGGGTAATACGATACCCCTTGGTAAGACAGATTATCAGACTTTCTGGCTTTTAACGACTCTTCACGTGTTTCCGAGGCACGGAAGGGTCTTGGTTTGTAAAGATGGTCACCCATCCAAGGACCAACCGCGGCAAGCGCAGCTTAACCTGATCGATCGACCCGTGGGGCTGTTTATTATTTTGCCACAAGCCCCTCAACCCCTATGCAACAATATAAATTTAATGAAAACTTCATAGGTAACTTATTCAAAGTCTTGTTACTCGTGATCATTGCGTTTTTAACAATTTAAATGCCCTTATAAATACCACGAGCCATCAAAGTCACTTAAATCTAAAAACTCCTGTCAACACTGTCAAAAGGATAATCCTAAATAACATCCCGGACATGTTTTTAACAATACTTCGTGACAAAACAATGTAAATTCAAATACATCGAACATAGATTGAACCCTTAATAAAACATGCGCCTGAAATCCGCTAAACACCCATTCGTAACACAAACAAACATACAAGATTAACTTTCAACTGTAAAACGTCCCTATACTGTCCATTTAATGAAGTAGACACTGGACCAAAACCAACAAAGGATTTTCCACGCAATTGACCCCGATTTAAGGTCGAAAACCCCGTAAAATTGAGTTACTGTGTCAAATATCGGGCTGATAATAATTTGGATTGACGATAAATGAATTTGAACTATATTTTGATATAAATAAAGTAAAGTATTGTTTGGCAGGGTTATGTTTCGCATCGTAAGTCATAACTCCTGAATGCGATCCGCTCGGTGACATTTCGAAGCTACTGGTAGATTGAAGTCTGTTCTCAATGCGATAAAAGTATATAAAAATAAAAATAAGGAAAATAACGTGGAATCTTGTTTATGCGCAAGTATGTGAACCAATTCATTATTTCGAATTATTTTAGTACATAATCTACCACACATTATCGTTAGGATCTGTCTTTAGTTTTGAACTCCATGCTTCCCGTTAAGAGAGAAGCGCCAAGGTAGCCTGCAAAACTTACGTTTTTTTCATTACAAAAAAAACCTAAGAAAATTTCAATTTCGTGAATTAACCAATAAGTACAGACACCAGCACATGAAACTACCCCAAACTGTCAAATTTTCCCAATTGACCATGAACCTTATTTATTTTGGAATAAAGTTAAAAATATTTCAAAGAAATTTGACAGATTGGAGTAGCTTGATGTGCTGGCCTCTGTATATCCTATTTCCCAAGAACGGTTGGCAAAAGTTGCGATATTGCCACGTGAAGAGAACATAAAGGTTGACTGAAGTCAGCTCACTCAAATGACCCAGACATGACACTGCACCTTGTTAAATAAATTGATCTTCCTCTTCATTTGTTTACACAACAACTAATCATGCTGGTGAGAAGTGTGGAAAGTTATAAGTGGATTAAACTACCTAGAACTAGCCGATAACAAAACATCACCCTTGTTTTCTACGTAAAGGTAGGCTGCATACGTACTCGGGTGAGGTACATACGTATGCCTAGTGGCGAAATGCAGGTTTATGTAATGTCCCATCATCTAGATTTTTTTTTCACAAATTGACTACTCACTTAAATTAATCACTCGGTAACTAACATTTTAAAAGTTACATGAAATGACTGTAAACACGGTAAAGTAACGTAGTGTGTCAATGTTGATAATCAATGAATGTCGCTAACTGTAACATACCTACAGTCCACCCACATGTCGCCATTTATTTAAGTTCCTAACAATAGGGTGCGAGCCTATTGCCATCAACTGGACGCTTATCCAAACTCCGAACTGCTGACGTAGTAACTTAGGCTTATCACTCTAGTAATACTTCCATAGACCTATTGTTACATAAGTACTTAAAAAATATCAAAGGGCACTTCGAGCTAACACCAACATTAGCACCCAAGGTCTCGGCAACCCTTTCTTTCTTTCTATAATTCCGTTATTGTCCAACTGGCTATAAAAAGCCTATGGCTGGTCATTACATAGGAACTCACTTACTACTGCCCTAAGACGTGGTGACAATGTGGATTGTGCTTTTAGTGCGTGCGATCCGAATACGATACGATTATGCTAATTTTGAAAAAAAGAAAATAACCGATAAAACGAAATTGTGTTAATGATGCAGTATATGCTATGGTAGTTATACAATCTATTTGACTCATATACTCCACAGGTTTAGGTAAATAAATAATGGTAAACAAATCGTAGGAAGGCTTTTTTTATAGTTGACACTTTCTTGTTTAAAAATACAGTGGAACAAAATTTTTATGTTCGAATAATACGATAGTTGTTATTCATAAACTACTCTTCCTAGATATAACTACTTGAGCACATTTTTTTAGTTAGATTTATTATAATAATATAATATTTTGTAACCTGCCTGTTGTAAAAATCCCAAAAAAATACGTTTCCTAAACCTTTTAGAAAATACAACGAATTATATAACGTTGCTAAATTGAAAAGTACAACTGTGATGTAGTATAGCAACTGAAGTGGCAGGTATTATGTTTAGTCGGTTAACCAGATGCCTTTGGCAGCGCTCTCGACAGTGATGATTTTGCGAGTGCATTTCGACTTTGTTAAGTTGTGTTATTATAGCTAACAAAATAATTGATGATACAACGGAATAATTTATTATTACTGTGTCAGATAGTTCATCAGATTCAGAATAGAACAATAAAAAAATATGACTACACATAATATGATTTTAACATTTGAAATAAAAGGTTTCGCATCTTGAGTCACGTGTTTTTATTTTTTTATTTACCTTTATTTAATTACCTAAACCGATGGAGGTTAAAATGCTATGTTAAATGATGGGTTTAAATGCTAACTGCGATAATGAATTGCAACAATACTAAGAACTAAAACTAAACTATATTACTATGAAAGTGCGTTATCTCCATTATAAGGTACAGTAGCCTCCACTAATGGTGCCCCAATCTCAAAAAGCAATACATAGATTGACACTTCGCTTTAACTTACGACCTTCTTATAATAAGCAATTTCTATAGGCTATAATACTATAGACACACACACTCTCATACGTTTACAAAATGAATGTATTTCCTAAATTCAACCGTTAAAGCAATTGGCATGATAGCTGAGCGGTTACCGCACTTGATTATCGCGTGTGAGCGCAGCGAGTCGCGGTTTCGAATCCAACTCGCTGTGTGATAGTCTTTTTATTGTTTTAAAAATCACTTTTGAGTATAGTTTCTTGTTCTGTTCGTCTTATTCACTAAACTCGTAAAACTGTATCATTATACCCAAAGAAACCTAAATAAATTTAAATGATTCACGACTTATTCACCGCGACTTATAGAACGGTGTTGGTTGATATTGTGTGCTAGTGACGTGTGTTTCATCTATTAGCGTTCTTCTAATTCATTTTAAAATGTAAGCAAATTTAAATATAGAAATGAAAGCGAATATTATTGCGCTGCATAAAAGTGGACTTAATACCTATATCACAAATACCTATGTGATGAAACCGGACTGAGTGTGAGTATTATGATTTAAATATATATTAAACATTTATTTAATTAAAGTATAACTGCTGATCCTTGTAGTTATTTTTAAACGTTTTATAAATATCACAATGTCTAAATAGAATAAAAATATAAAATTTCAATGTAAATTTATTTCCTAGATTATAGAACGATGAAAATTGCAATAAACTTAATACCTATGTGAAATTGCCCTTTTAAATAATTTTGTTTCTAAATAGTAGGTAATACATAAAGTGTGTATTTTGCTTAGTAGCCTAACAGTACCCCTTTTTTGTTTTAGTGAAATACTGTGAGTAGGTGGGTGAAAAGATATGAGGAAGGCGGTAGCCTTGCCCGTGGAAAGCAAAGTGGAAAAAAGACCCCAGCTCCTATAACAGGCACACGTTCAGCGAATATGAAACAAGTGGTTTCAAAACGACAAGACATTTTGCCGAATTATTCGACACATCTTTACGAACCGTGCGCCGTGCACTCCACGCAGAAGGTTCGCATCATCGAAAACCAGCTCGAGAATCAGCTCAAAAAACATAGTTAACGGAAAAAACATTAACATTAAGTTATAAATTACAAATATTTATTTATTTTAGTAATATTCAAATAATATTTTGTCTTATCCGTAATCTGGATTATTTTGAGGTTTAGTTTCAATCTTCTTTTCGGAATGAAAATGAATACTTAAGCTATAACCTCTTTAAGTCCTATTAAATACGATTTGTTAACTTTGAGGTTTGAGTTAGAACGAACTCACTCGCAGTAGAATAAAAGTAGTACTACTGAGTCATTTAATTGTATTGTGACAACTTGTCTGCATTTGTTACTTTTACGTGGGTAGATTTTTGTAGAATATTGTGATTTATTTAGAGTACCGACACACAGTAGTAATCAGCACAATATTATTATATTACTAAGATACAATAGCCTGAATATCATAGCTTATTTACTTCAATAAATTGTTCTTTATGACAAAATAAACTGTTTTAACAAGAAGTTATTATTAGTTATTTTTATACATTCTTCATGAAGTTATAACGAATAAACATTTTGTAATCATTTATTATTGGTAAACCTTTATTTAAATAACAATACGAGTAATAATAAAAAATGTTACATTATTATTCTGGTATATTAATAAATCGAATAATAAAAGAACAGATGAAGATGATTGTTGAAAAGAAAAATTAAACCTTCATCGCGAGATTTGAACCCAGACCTATGAGTTTCTTAATCCAAGACGATACGCTGCACGCTACCGGTACTCAAATTATACAAGTAAATTTTAGCAATGGTATGAACCGACCAAGGTCATGTCTGTCGTCGCCGACGGTATGTATAAAATACAGAGAGTAACGCCAATGTGTGAGTGCAGCGGTGAGTTTTGTGTTAATACATCACTTATACACACAGCTGTAGGTACGGCCTGGACCGCCACTTCATAGCAATATAGCCCTTAGTATGCGACTGCATTAGTGAATCTTGATAGTACAACTATCTAAAGACTAGTACTGCTAGCTTTCACATACCGCCGCTGAAACAATCGTTGAACGTAGCCTGCCACCATGATATAAGCAAAAAGAGAAGACTTACCTGAAAACAAAAGAAAATCCATTTTAGACACACTATCATATTTAACCGACTTAAGATAAAAATTAAGAAGGTAAAGTTAGTGCCTGGATTTACCAGACTAATTTTCAAAGTGTCAAGCAGTAAGTTTGCAGCTTTTAAGGAGACTCGTACAGTGTAAATGTCGTTTAAACCCTTTAAGCATGTGATCAGTCATTCTTATTGGTGGCGGAAGGCTTTGTGCTCAGATTAGCCTTGCAATGGCATGGTGATGCGGTATCATGGTGACTTGAGTATAATATGTGAAAGTCATCAGTATCGGGTTTGACATAGTGGTTCCATTTTCGTCTTAAGGGTTAAGGAAGATCAAATGATGAATTAAAATAATGCATTGTACGTAAGGAATGGTAGATTCTTTCATAAAAAATGGTAGCAAATCATTAATTCGTGGTTAATGTAATGTAGCAGAAAAAATTTCGCGTTATCATTTGGCTTAGCCTTTTATACTACACTAGCTTTTGCCAGCGGCTTCGCCCGCGCGGAACTTTCATCCCCTATTTAACTCCTTTAGGGGATGAATTTCGAAAAATGTTTCCTTATTCCTTGTCTACATTATAAAGGGAACCTCTGTGCAAAATTTCAGCTTTCTAGGTCCAAGGGTTTGGGCTGGGCGTTGATGAGTCAGTCAGTCAGTCAGGACTTCTCTTTTTATTTATATAAATTCGATAGTATATACGATCTGCCCAACAACTTACTGAATCATCAATTTCACAAAATAACAACCCAACATTCAAAAGCAAATATTGATAGCTACATGAATAACATCTGACCGGGATCACAGACAGCACAAACACATATCTACTTATAATTTTCTCACCCGACCCTCGCCTTTCCAGCATAAATCAATACATAAAACATAATCATACGCAATTTCATCGAATATCATTTTCAACTTCCATTTATCGATACAAAATCCCTAATCCCAAAAGGTATTCGCGATTTCAGTGCTTTTGCAAAAAGAAAGGATATGCAAATCCGTCGGGGGACCGGCAACCCGGCAACCTTCCGGTAACAAGGGCGTCCTTACGTATTGGTTCGCCGATGAAAAATGTATTCGATATGTTTTCTTTTTTGGGAGCTTAGAACAGTGTGTGTCTCGAATGCGATTAAAAGCAATTTTAGAGGAAATGGATTTTGAACATTTTTTAGGGGTTTGGTTAAAGTACCTATACTGTGTAGTGGAAATTGATTTTCCCCTTGATTATTTTCTATTCTGGCTTACCAAAACAGAATTTAGCATTTCGGATAGAAATATGTTAGCACAGATAATAACATCATAATTTGCAACATCTGCTATTTGTCTGTTGGGTGGGTTTCTAATTCTGTATCGATGCAGATAAAAACCAATAGTTAACACGGAACACCTGCCTAGCAGACCTCCACAACCACTTTTACCTTAAATAAGAAGCAGAATTTCTTTTAAATATTTATATTTTTTACTCTGCCTGTATCAGTGCCAAATGTCAAAAAATAACCCTTTACTTAGCTTCAGTTTAGCAGAAAAGGTTGAAACAACAAAATACTGTATCCAATGAAACAAATGAACTCGAAACAAAAGCCAAACACAATTCCAAATATAATTATTATGATTAGAGCAACAGCCATCAATATTGATTCTATATGTTTATGGTAATTTTAATACGAACCATCGTTAATTAATTACAAACAATATTTGAAAGTGTAAATTGGGCGTGAAATTAATAATCCTTGTTTTAAGGGATTATCAATTCTACCAAATTATTTGCAAAAAGTTTAAGAGTGATACATGTGTGTTCATATTGCACTAGCTTCTGCCCGCGTGAAATTTCAGAGGAGCATTTCTCGTAATTTTAAGAACGTTACCCGGCCTGATCTCAGTCTCAATCTGTCAAAAAAAAACCGCGAGTTTCTCTTCCTTCAGCACTAGCTTCTGCTCGCGATTATATCCGCGTGAAGTTAATTTTTCTCCCGACCCACCACGTTGCATCGCATCGCACGTCTATTACTTAATTTTTTTTAGCGTAGTTTTGTTATATAGCCTTTTTCGATAAATAAGTTATCCAACACTAAAATATATTTTTAATGCTAACCAGTAATTCCTGAGATTAGCGCGTTCAGCCAAACAAACTCTTAAGCTTTAGAATATTCTGCCCAATCCAGGGGGGCCAAACGCCTCCTGCCGGAGGCACTACGCAGGGGGTCGTGCGGTCCATGGCCCTATACGGGGCACCGGTGTGGAACCCTACGCTGAGGCGCCAACCAGCACGCTGGTTGAAGGCGTCCCAGGCGAATGGCCATGACCCTATGGCCATCCGGATGGTCCGGGGATACCGCACAATCTCTGGTGAGGCGGCGGGCCTCCTTGCCGGTTTACCACCATGGTATCTGGAGGCAAAGGTCCTCGCGCACACTTGGGAGTGGCGCGAGGAGGCCAAACGCTGGGGCGTAACTCCGCTGCCACGGAAAACGCGGCATAGTGGACAGAGCTCCGGCGGGATCTCCTGGCGACGTGGAGAGTGCGATTATCGCAACCCAGTGCTGGGCACGCTACGATCGCGGCGGTAAGTCCCCTCTTTGAGGAGTGGCTTGAGAGGCGGCATGGCGTCCTCACCTTCCGCCTGTCGCAGGTCCTCACCGGACACGGTTGTTGCGGGAGGTTCCTGTTTCGAATAAGATGGGAGGAAACGACCGGGTGTCTCCATTGCGAAGATCGTCCTGACGATACGATAGGTACGATACGATGGAGCATACGGTGGAGGTCTGTCCAGCTTGGGTGGAGCACCGCCGTGTCCTCGTGGAGGCAATCTGCGGCGGCGATCTCTCGCGTCCGCCCTGGTCCAGGCCATGGTACGGAGCGAGAGTGCATGGGTAGCCGTCACCTCCTTCAGCGAAGCAGTGATGCTCGCGAAGAGGGAGGCGGCGCACGTGAGGGAGAGGCAGTCTATGCGCCCTCGCAATCCTAGCCGCTGCAGGATACGGAGACGCCCTGGGCATCGGGAATCCCAGGCCGATTTCTAGCCACCGTAGGCATGGGCTTGCGGACGGCGAGTAATGGGTAGCTCGCTGTCCGGTAAAGACCAAGCCCAGGTCGACGGCGCCTTGTGTTCCACGCGCGCCTCAAAGAGATGTCAGCACAACCTGATGGGGCCCGCATGGGCCAAAGCCTGCCAGGGGTGCGGGTTGTTCGAAAGAGATACCGCCGCTCCTGGCACACAAGGCACTGAAAGAACACGGGTGGGTTTTAGTCAGTAAAAGTCTGACACCCTACTGCTCCGCCCAGAGCGGGAGAAGTTATTTGATGATTTCTCACCCTTAAAAAAAGCTCTAAGTTATTATTTAGTATACTCGTAGATATAAGTCATCCTCATAATCATTGTCAGCCTGGAATCACCTACAGCTAGGTCTATACCTAGACCTCCCCCTTTTTCCGCCATACTTTTCGGTTCCGTGCGTCTCTCATCCATATTGTGTTTATTTGTGAATAAAGATTATTATTATTATATTTCCTGCGACTTTGACGATTTCATCAAAACTAGGAAATTACTATGTAATAGTATTTTCTCACAGCCTTTCGTTCAAGAATTACTCTAAATAATCACTGTCGCTCTATTTGGGACCACAAAATATAATTTCTGTCAAAATCTTATATAAAATGATTACTGCACACGACTTAGTGTTAAGAGCGTAACCTCCATAAACAAACAAAAAAAGCAAATTACGAAAACAATGAAACCCTTTTTGTTCTCCAAAAAACAGGCTTGCAACTATACTGCCTAATCCTTTCAAAAAAGGCCTCACACATACTCTACTCCTTCGACCTTCAACACCACTTACATTTCAGCTTATTTTTTTATAAAACAACCTTAACTAATGGATTTGAAAGAAAATAACAGGGACAAAGGAAGCAAGCATTTCCCGGGTAGAGCCTGTGAGGCTGGTGGCTGATTAGCCATCCAATCAGGGATCCTATCTGTAAGACGATCGGTTTGTATGTAAGTGCTGTAAATCGCTTTACTTGTGACTAGTAGTTTTGCTCGACTCAGAAAATTGTAGATACCTACATTTTGTTATTTGCAATGTTTCTTGTTTTTAAAAGCTTACTTGACAGCTCACAGTTTTTTCAGAAAATAAACACTTACCGATTGGTTATGGAAGGTTTTTTTCCAAGATAGTGACTACTACTATAGTTTTGCTTTTGTATTTTACATCAAACTAATTCACGAATTCTGGTGCCGGAAACCAAACCAGTGTTTTCAATTTTGAGCTACTGCAGCATATTCCAGTAACATACTTGATTTCATACCTTCAACTCTCCATTTTCATCATAGCCATCTGTGTAAAATAACACTGGCTACTAACCCATCTTATAACTTAATCCGTCAGCCGTTCCTCATAAATTACATGAAAATACGTCGCGAGCTCTCTTAGCGCACAGTTCACATTCTGCACAATTCTTAAATATTCAGACGCTCAAAACCAAGTTATGAAGTGAGCAAGTAAAATATAAAAATACACCAAAAAGCGTCGCTAGTCTTGACTACGTTTAAGTTGATCAAAACAGCACGTTTTCATTAGCTAATTGAGTTGCGAGGCCTCGCTCATCATTCTGTATATAAACGATATTGCAGCCGTAAAAATGGACAGGGCTGTCATGCAGAACTTTAAAAACTTGCTTTTTTTGTTCGTTTTAATTTATATTTACCTGTGTGTGCGTTAATTACCAAATTACTAAATTTTTCGATTTTCATGTGAAGGTTTATTATATTGAAAATTAGAACGTGAGAAAATAAGGAGCCATCTAAGCAAAAAAGTTTCAAAACCGATTTTATTACGGCAATGTTAAACGATTAAAAGTGCAATTCTAACTATTCACCGAACACCATATCAAATCCTACGAGAACAGTCGCGCCTGTCGTATCAAGCCAGAACTGACGTGTGCTACATCGAGCTTCAAATTTTACCCAGAATGACAGACATTCGATTATGCTTTCTGCAATATTGTGCATATCCCGCAGAGGCCTATCCTTTGTCACAGCTTGTGAGACAGTGCGGGATGACACGTAAGTTATACATATTATTTTAAATCTGCTATCATACCCAAATATTTGATATAGAAATCGTCACAATTTCTATACCATCCGTTGAAACAAAATAAACTTTGTGTCATTTGAATTTAGAAAGCGCGTTTTCCATAACAGGTTTTATGGTTTATATAATAAGGGAATATTTATTTTATATCTGTCTATTTATTCAGTGCCGAAATTACATTGCAAAAAAATACTCTAATATATTTGACAGCCCTATTTAATATACAGAATGTAGCGAAGTGTACTGTGTACTTTTATCGCCCTCTGGGTTTTATGTTAATTCGGATACGATTCAGATGTGCTTTTAAATGCAAGTAAATGTGTACAAAAGGCATTCGGCCGTGATCCGCGCGTCTTTCAGATATTTGTTAGGCAGGTTGGCTTGTAACGTACGTTTTACTTTTGATTTAAAAATTCGTTGAGGCTGCTTTATGTGTGTAGCAATATACGGTGAGGTAAAAGTTAAAAAACTTAAGAAAAATACGAGTTGCTTTTGATTTTCTTTCGAGAGATTATACTTATTTGCGGAAAGTAACGCCAAAATATTGCGCGAATGATTGATAAAATATATTAATGTATGAATTGAAAATGAATGAAACGAAATTATATACATTAGTTTATGAATAATTGCTTTAAAAAAGAAACTTATTTAAATCAATCAACACATTCACACAGCCATTTATCACATAAAGTATTAATTCAACCTAAAGTCGAGATTCAAAGCATTATCCTAGCAAAAGTGATTGCTTGGTCACAATAGATATATTAGGTCTTTACCTATGAAATTGCCGTTCTGCAGTACTGGCCATTTCAAATCAAAATAATTTTTGTTTGGCTAAGAATTCTAATTTCAAATTAATTTTATTTTAAAAACATGGATTTTTTTTTCTAAAAGTAGTCATTTCTTTATTGATTAGTGTTACATTTTCATCGCATTTCAATCTTTTTCGTCATCATGGATACGTTAAAAATTCGAGTAATTATGGAATATGAGTACCGTCGTGGCAGCAACGCGGCACAAGCGGCACGCAACATCAACGACGTTTACGGAGCTAACACTACAAACCAACGCACCACCTGTTATTGGTTTGCTCGCTTCCGTTCTGGAAATTTCGACCTGAAAAATAAACCTCGCGGTCGTCCGAAGACTTTGGTCGACAATGACGAATTAAAGGCGATTGTGGAAGCTGATGATACACAATCTACGGCTGAATTAGCAGCAGCTTTCGACGTTAGCGTCAAAACAATATTGGTCCATTTGCGTCAAATTGGCAAGGTAAAAAAGCTTGACAAATGGGTGCCCCACGAACTCAATGATCGCCAGCGCGAAGTACGCGTCGAGACGTGCCTTGCACTGCTCAACAGACACACAAATGAAGGAATTTTGAACCGCATTGTTACCTGCGATGAAAAATGGATTCTGTTTGATAACCGTAAGCGCTCAGCAAGTTGGTTGGATCCTGGTTCAGCACATAAACAATGCCCTAAACGAAAACTTACCCCTAGAAAAGTGATGGTCACTGTTTGGTGGTCTAGCGCCGGTGTGATTCATCACAGCTTCTTACCAAACGGGGTGAGCATTACTGCAGATGTGTACTGTGAAGAACTGAACACAATGATGGAGAAGCTGGCGCATCTCCAACCAGCATTGGTCAATCGCTCGTCTCCGCTGCTCCTGCACGACAACGCGCGACCTCATACTGCACAGCAGACGGTCTCCAAGTTGCAAGAACTGGGGTTGGAAGCTCTCCGTCATCCGCCCTACTCACCAGACCTTGCGCCTACAGACTACTACTTTTTCCAGAATTTGGATAACTTCTTGGCGGGAAAAAAATTTAATACCCGAGAGGCAGTACAAAATGCCTTTGAAGAATTTGTTGCCTCCCGTCCAGCTGATTTCTTTAAGAAGGGCATCAATAAACTGCCACTGCGATGGCAAAGATGCATTGATTGCATGGGTGATTACTTCGATTAATACAAATAAAAAATTCATGAAAAAAAATCGTTTAAATTTTTTCATACAAAACGGCAATTTCATAGGTAAAGACCTATTATATCTCTTCCACGCCAGTTATCGGGACAGTCCCTGGTGTTTTATTGTTATGGCCACCTTAGCAGGTAGCCACAAAGCCGCTTAACCACGAGACATTAAAGGAAATTTTAAGCGAATTTATCGCTTTCAGAACCATTGATGGCTTGCTATGCTCCCTTTATTCATTGAGTCTATCCTATGTAGTACGCAATGGATACCATTCCCAAGTTTATTTGTTTTATTGTTCTTTTAAGTATTTTTGGAGTACGTCATAAAGTTTTACGGGCATGTAATGTTTGTTTAAATAACGTTATCAAATGGGATTAGGGATGATTCCCGAGATGGAGTATCGTTAAACGCTTAAGCTGATTTTATGTCCCACAGTATGCTACAGACAATTCGCTTGAATTTAGTCTCGTTTGAGATGTACTGCTGAAGATTTAAATGTAGTAACGTTAAGATTTATTGTTTCGTAATTCTATGATCTGTTAAACATTTGCTCTTTGACTTTTCTTCGCATTCATACTCAAGACTGAGTCATCATCAGTCTAGCATTTTCTCAACTATGTTGGGGTCGACTTCCAGTCTTACCGGATGCAGCTGGATACCAGTATTTTACATGGAGCGACTACCTGGCTTCCAGAACCCAGTTTCTGGGTAATACGATACCCCGTGGTAAGACTGGTTGTCAGACTTTCGGGCTTCTGACAACCCGTAACGACTGTCAAAGATCCACGAATGATAGCCGGGACTAATGGCTTAACGTGCTTTTCAAGGCACGGAGGGGTCTTGGTATGTATTCAAGACTGAGTATGGCATAGTTAAATATTAAACACAATAATTTATGTTTACAACAATATCCATCAATTGGTATGGGGCAACCTTTGATTACTTTCCAAACTCTTTCGTCCGGCCCTAATCTTCATAAAATATTTCAAAAGTTTTCTAATCCTAATAAAACCTGCCGCTTTTAGCTAAATACAGCTGTGTTCTCTAACTTCAACTTAGCTTATTAGGCGATAAATCCTTGAAATGTCGAAGTATATCTTAGCCTGTAACTTTAACAGAACAATTTATAGATTATTGTTGTATTGTATCGTATTGAGCTTTCCTAGGTAGGAATAGAATAGAATAGAATAACGTTTATTGTCTCCAGTATTACAGCTAGTAGTAGTAGTTACACTTATACAAAAAGCTATAATACTAGAAGCAAAAGGTTTAAGCGTCAGCATTATGCTTAGGTCCCCCTAATGGGTTGCTATGCGCTGGTTTTCAGCTCAAAACCCTTGACTCCTGTTTACAAAAAAAAAAGAGTTAAATTGAGCAAAAACACATAAAGTAATAAAAATTTAATAAAAACAAAAGAAAAAAACACATTTCTAATATAAGATTATCATACATTAATAAATTTGATTAGAAAAAAATGAAGGGAGTGGTTTATAACAGTAACGACACAACTGGCTATTTTATCCATCTTCATGGATAAAATAGTATTTTCATGGATATTAAAAAAAAAAACGAAAAGAAAAGAATAATACAGATGGAACGCTACCGAACGGCATGTTTCATAGTAATTTAGTGTTATTTTTTTGAAATTCAAAAATGAAACAGGTTGGTCTGTTGTGGCCTACTTTGGCATTACGAGGAACATAATAGTTTTAGGAAACTAAATAGTTGGCGGATATAAATTCCAAAATTAATGTAATTGAGGTAAGATAGAGTGAGGAAAAGAAAAAATACTTTTTTCTTAAACGGTGCTCCGTTTTACATTTTATTTATTTTTATATTAAATACATACTAGCCTTTGCGAGCGGCGTCACCCGCGTGGTTCTCGAAAATTATCCTACTGGAACGTATCAACCGGAAAGAAAAGTAAGGGTAGTAGTAAAAGTGTTAATTCAGGTTATAATCTATCTGTGTGAAAAAAAGAAACATCCAAATCTCTTCAGCCATTTTTACGTGATTGAGTAAAAACATACAAATTATCACATTTACGATATTAGTAGGATATGAATACCTCCATTAAAATCTATATAAATAAAGAGAGAAGTCTTGACTGACTGACTGACTCATCAACGCCCAGCCCAAACCCTTGGACCTAGAAAGCTGAAATTTTGCACAGAGGTTCCCTTTATAATGTAGACAAGGAATAAGGAATAATTTTTAGAAATTCAACCCCTAAGGGAGTTAAATACGGGATGAAAGTTCCGCGCGGACGAAGCCGCTGGCAAAAGCTAGTACTTAATAAATCCGCCAGCGTTAGCCTACCATTCATTATGTAATTTTATCAGACATGCCTGGAAACCATAATATTTTAGCCTATACAGGTTTTCAAATAGCACAATGTAAAACAAAATTCTGCTGTTATCACATTAGTCCAACCCCAAACTAAATTCGGTGCACATTTCATCACAAAGTTGCATAAACTTGTACTTCGCGGCGTGTGATTACTGTGAAATGTTCGCACTCACACAGTACTAGCTCATGGTAAGAGAGTTTGTACTGAGCTGGCAGGATTAACAATCGTACAATAGACTGTGTAAACTAACTCACTCACGAGAGACTAATTTGATGACTCTTACTGTCAGAGATAATGTAAATAATGCATGTGTTAGATTATTTATTTTGTTATTGTAATATTGTGTGGTGATAATGTCATCTGTCACATAAACAAAGCGTTGAACAAATGTAGAAGTACCTAATTTGACTACATGTTTACAAAAATAACTATCTTAGCTTTTGAAAATAACTTGGATGTTGTTACTAATAGGTCTTTACCTATGAAATTGCCGTTTTGTATGAAAAAATTTAAACGATTTTTTTTCATGAATTTTTTATTTGTATTAATCGAAGTAATCACCCATGCAATCAATGCATCTTTGCCATCGCAGTGGCAGTTTATTGATGCCCTTCTTAAAGAAATCAGCTGGACGGGAGGCAACAAATTCTTCAAAGGCATTTTGTACTGCCTCTCGGGTATTAAATTTTTTTCCCGCCAAGAAATTATCCAAATTCTGGAAAAAGTAGTAGTCTGTAGGCGCAAGGTCTGGTGAGTAGGGCGGATGACGGAGAGCTTCCAACCCCAGTTCTTGCAACTTGGAGACCGTCTGCTGTGCAGTATGAGGTCGCGCGTTGTCGTGCAGGAGCAGCGGAGACGAGCGATTGACCAATGCTGGTTGGAGATGCGCCAGCTTCTCCATCATTGTGTTCAGTTCTTCACAGTACACATCTGCAGTAATGCTCACCCCGTTTGGTAAGAAGCTGTGATGAATCACACCGGCGCTAGACCACCAAACAGTGACCATCACTTTTCTAGGGGTAAGTTTTCGTTTAGGGCATTGTTTAGGTGCTGAACCAGGATCCAACCAACTTGCTGAGCGCTTACGGTTATCAAACAGAATCCATTTTTCATCGCAGGTAACAATGCGGTTCAAAATTCCTTCATTTGTGTGTCTGTTGAGCAGTGCAAGGCACGTCTCGACGCGTACATCGCGCTGGCGATCATTGAGTTCGTGGGGCACCCATTTGTCAAGCTTTTTTACCTTGCCAATTTGACGCAAATGGACCAATATTGTTTTGACGCTAACGTCGAAAGCTGCTGCTAATTCAGCCGTAGATTGTGTATCATCAGCTTCCACAATCGCCTTTAATTCGTCATTGTCGACCAAAGTCTTCGGACGACCGCGAGGTTCATTTTTCAGGTCGAAATTTCCAGAACGGAAGCGAGCAAACCAATAACAGGTGGTGCGTTGGTTTGTAGTGTTAGCTCCGTAAACGTCGTTGATGTTGCGTGCCGCTTGTGCCGCGTTGCTGCCACGACGGTACTCATATTCCATAATTACTCGAATTTTTAACGTATCCATGATGACGAAAAAGATTGAAATGCGATGAAAATGTAACACTAATCAATAAAGAAATGACTACTTTTAGAAAAAAAAATCCATGTTTTTAAAATAAAATTAATTTGAAATTAGAATTCTTAGCCAAACAAAAATTATTTTGATTTGAAATGGCCAGTACTGCAGAACGGCAATTTCATAGGTAAAGACCTAATATAAATGATGACGTAGTATTTAATTATATTTGTATTTTATTTAAGGTTTTCTAATGTTATTTAATATAATACGCTGATTCAAATGACTGGCAACATACTCACAGTTCTATTCTATTGATAGATACTTTTATTTGTCTAAAATTACGAATCAGTTCTTATTAAATTGCTTAATTACCATAAAATATTTTAAAACGGTTTCACTACTTATCCTTTGTTTAATAATATCTGTGTTAGAAGTTATTAAGCCAAAATGTGTGACGATCTGTAACTTGTTCAAAATGGCGGGAAATGTTTAACGTAAAATGATATTGGTAGGATATAAAAAGGATGTTAATAACGTTATCGAGACAGTTGCTCAGTAGATATTCAGCTGGTTAGTCCTATTGCCGTTGTTGTGTGGAATAAATCAACCAGATGCCATGTAAGTTAAGTAATTTGTTATTATACCATAATAGTTGCTTATTAAATACCATGTTGTTGTAATAATGCCGAGTTATCTTGGATAAAGCTTCAAGAGTTGTAATTAAATGTAATAGCAATGTAAGAGATACCTATGTTGATGGAATATATCTGTACTGTTTCCATGGAGTTTCTTGTCCTTCTTCTCCATGAAAGACCTAGCTTTGGAACGGACAACTAGCTTTCTGATTTAATAATGACAAGCCTAATTTAAATAAATATCTAGTCTTGTCTTTCTGTGCTTTACTTCATGAAATCCTTTCCCTACATGTTCATAAGAACATTCATACACAGTAAATAAGCAGGAACCATTCTGACATTCAAACTTTAATATTTGTTTTTACATATACACAACTATAAATAGATATACATACATATACCCACACCATCATTTTTCTGACACATGCGTAGGTAACCTACATTGTTATACTAAGGACCGTTGTTGTACACAAATTTTTCGCCGTGAAAAACTAACGGTTGGTTTTTCGTATGTAGGCACGGTCGTCTAAGTTACATGGGTCACTTAGAAAGCGTGCTGACAGACCCGATAGCTAATGCACGGCGCTGTCGCCGTATGCGTCGTCCGGACGGTGGTGGTGGTGGTGGTCCGGTGGTTTGCCGTGTCAAACACTTGCTCAGGAGATTATTCTTCGGTACGGCTAGTGAACCGTAACGTAAGGAAACCGTGCCGTATACAACAAATAACCAAAAAATATAGTCTTAGCTGACGTAGCGGTAACAACATGTCACTGGCTACTTCGTAGCAATGTTGCTACGGCGTGGCAATAGTGCTACGTCGTAGCAGACCCATATAGTGGTTTGGCATTATTACTTTAATTCTTTCTGAAAAGTAGACATGTTCCGCCGACACCAAGTAATTTGGGATTAGAACAAGATAATGATGATGGTTACTTTGATTCCTTATAATTAACATCACTCATCGTTCTTTTTAGTTGATTCTGTAGCAGATTAGTTCAGATTAGATTACTAAAATAGATTGGAACTTCATTTCTAACTAGATGTAGAGCAGGGTGATCATATGTAGCAGTGGACGTTCACAAACCAATATGATGATCCTCGCCAGATTTGATGTGAAATCTGTAGGCCCCAACTCATCACAACAACGACAAGTGATCGCATTGGACGAGACCGCCACACTGATGGCCGTTTGCACCACGGTCAGTTTGTGTTCTAATCTCCAGTCAGAGTTTAACTACAAATACGTCGCGCCACGGAAATTATGTGAAACTGATACATTAACATTTGTTAGAGTATGAATAACGACGAACAGTTGATAAAATTCTATCCGAGGATTTAAACTATCTTTGGAAAGTCCCAAAGGTGTACACATACGTTTCCCAAACACCAGTTTGAGGGGTTAAAACTGACTGAGTTTGTTTCACTTTGTTTCTTTTTAAACTTATGTAATGGTCAGCTTGCTAGTACACCACGAACAAGATAAGACGCGGCCTTTACTTAGTATAGCTTCTTGAATGGAGATCGCAGTTTTAATTTTATAGTCAGTCATCTGGAAAGGCAACCTTTTTTCTCAGAATAAAGGACCAATTTTCCGCGCTATTTAAACAATTTTGCAATACGTCTATCGAAGCCCATAAATAAATCTGCCTCACAAAACAACGTCACAAAACAAGTTATCTAACTCATAACATTCATCACAGTTCGGTTGCACAGTGCAGTTTTGTCCTAATCTCCAGTTAGCGTAGCGAGTTTGACAACGCATTCGTCCGCCTTCATACGGCGCACCGCGGAAATTACATGACGCAGCGGGAGTGTCGTAGTGAGGGGATGCTATCGATAGAATTGTTAAGACAGGTGATTATTTTTTGTTGAAGATTTCAATCGATGAATTGTATTGTAAAGATAAATGAATGTTTTTAACTTTAACACTCGGTTAATTAACCATCATCACAAATAGATTAGAAAGACCTAATAACTCCTGTTTTTTTTTTCAGTTACTTGTGACTTAAAAACTTGTCAAACCCTTGTTTTAAAATTAAATTGAAAATATTTCTACACCACATAAACCTAAAAGAGAATTTATGAAACTTCATATTCATACTACCTATTTTCATCCAATTGGTCGTTTCCTGTAGAAAAGAGTTGGCAAGAAGCTACACGGTTACTTTTTTACATAATTGGCTTCTACAATGTTTTTCATTTCCAATGATATATTCAATAACAGGAGGACAGTTTAGGCATGTTAACAAGTAGCTTGTGTTTAATAAGATGAAAATGGTCAACAAATCAAAGCATCTATGAACCAAGATCTATAAGCCTACAACGTTCTCACGTTCACAAAATAGAAAAAAAAACTATGAGCAAGATAAATCATTAAAAAAACCTGATTTAAATAATATAATTATAAAGATATACGATGTTTTTTATTGAGGAGTATTGTATAGGTAAAATGAGCAGGCTTAAAAGTTGGTTATTAATCATCATCAATCATTTTGTACAACTACCAAGTCTCTCCGCTTGTATACCTACTACACATAATTATGTTGCTTGCAGTGTCCAAACAAGGTTGAATGCGTATTCAACCTTGTTTGGACAATTTAATCATCATCATCATCATTTCAGCCGAAAGACGTCCACTGCTGAACATAGGCCTCCCCCAGGCTCCTCCACTTCGACCGGTCTTGTGCTTCCCACATACAGCGGATACCCGCGGCCTTCACAAGATCATCGGACCACCTAGTGGGAAGCCTTCCTACTCTACGTCTTCCGGTACGCGTTCGCCACTCCAGAACCTTTCGGCCCCATCGGTCATCTGTTCTGCGAGCAATGTGCCCTGCCCACTGCCGGTTAAGTTTCGTTTTGAGCGGATGTCACTTAAATTTTCACCTTGTTTTGTTTTTATTTTTCTGTGTATTATTTCTAAGGTTTTTTTAAAACAGGCGCGAAACTTGTAGGACAATTTCCATGAAGTTCTTATAGAAATTGTTCTACGAGTGTCCGCGCGAGTGTACGAGCACCGCGACCACCGCGTCGCGCTAGTCTGAATAAGCCTTTACATTTATGCATCATATCAGGCTCATAACCATTTTACTTTCTAACTTACTCTGTAAAAGGAAAATACCATTACACAAAAACACAAAAAACTACACAAAACATAAAATCACAGAAAAACACACACAAAAAAATTACTCAAACATAAAATTATCTATCCTTAACCATGTCAATGTCTTTCAATACGTGTCAATACTTTTTTTGTCTTTTCATTATTCACATCAAATCTAATGACGTCATCGAATGATTAAATAAAGCAATCATTTTTGACTTAACAGCATAAATAAATATAATATTATGCAACTTGTAAAAAGAAAACCTAGTCCACTTGTCAAGAAAGAAAAACTCTCAAACAAAGAAGACAACTTTGAACTATCGACAGTTCCCATCCCTACGGCGTATCGTTCGAGCACAAGTCAGCAATTTCCCGGAACGAGAGGTGATTTATTCCATAAGTGTAAGTGTAGTGTAGTGTCAAAGTTGCGAGCGGCAGAATCAACAGTTCCGTATACCAGTCGTATAACAGATACATAATGTGTTATATAAGGTGGAAGAAGCGTCTTATGTGTAGTTGGTAATGAAGGGAGGTTATTCTCTCGAAACAGAGTTTTTTCTACTTCTCATGTATTTTAAGCAAGAAAGATTTTCATATCTATAACGATTTATTTGTTTCATTGTTTGCGTAATTTATTTCTGAACTCTGATAATACCATGGTATTCAAAATGAGATTGAAAGGCGAATGTAAAAAAAAAAATTATGAACGAGCCAATAGCTGATGTATTCAATGAGCTAAATGCAGTTTTTCTTTCAACTGGATCCACACTAAATTATTTGAACTGGAACATTGCAAAGCTGTTTGGATGTGGAAATACTTATTTACTATTTATTTTACCGGAAACACTTTACTGGGACCATTTTTCAGGCACATCTAAACTTTCCTGTTTAAGATATTAGTTTCAGGTATAATGCCATGGTATGCACACGTTCTTGCACAAGCACCTAGTACTTGCACGGTGTAATTTGTTCGCCACGTCGGAAGTTTCATCTGCAAGTTTATTGTGTTATTGCAAGTTCACGATGATTTATTTAAGAAATATAATAGTTGTTTGCGTATGGTTGAACTTTGGAAAATGAATAATAATGTGTTGTAAACCACAACCTATGTTTGTCGGGAGTGAATTGGAGGAAATGAACAGACGTGCAATTTAAGTACACTACGAGTATATTTATTTTATTAATCTAACAAGCAAGCAAGCAATAGTAAAATTCGTGTTCAGCCAGCTAAGACTGCGCTAATGTATAAAAGCGTTGTATGCAGAGCGCCAATAATTTATAATAATATCCCTAACTGTGTTAAGAAATTAAATACAGACCAGTTCAAGAAAACATTGTAAAAAATACTGACAGAAAAAGCCTATTATAATGTTAAAGAATTTTTATATGATAAATCGCTCGGAAGATACTGACTGAATCTATTCTATTTATTTTTGAATCGCTTGACTATTGACCTAATTTTTTAATTTAATATTATTGATAATTCTTGATTTATTTATGTTATTAGTATTTTAAATTCTTATTGTCTTTCGACCTAATTTGTACACCAACCATGGTCAAACATGTTGAGCCAAAAAACCTTGTAACACCTATAATAAGCATCATACCATGTATATTATCTACACATGTTTTTGCAAAAAATAAATCTGAATCTGAATCTGAATCAAACTATGTTAAGAAACATGAAAAAATCTTGCTTATGAGTTTAAATAAAATGTTTTAATATTTTTTGATCAGATTGTATATAAAAATAATAAATTTTGAAACATTCCTTTGAATAACTATGAATGATTTATCAAAAACCTTATTATTAAATGTTGTTGTTTGTATTATTGTTTACTGTGCACTCAGAGCAGGCGAGATCCAGTTACTATGCCGTAAAGTACTCTTTACGGCATAGTAACTGGATCTCGCCTGCTTTTGACCTTGATCTCGCCTGATGGAAAGTGTGAACGAGGCTTGCGATGGAACAAGCATGCTCAGAAGATGTCTGGTCACTCTTACTTTGAAGGTAGACGGGTTACATGTGGAAGGGAATGCAGACGCTGGCACAGTTTTACACTTTGGCTGTGTGAAATAAAGGCAATGGAGGAGCATTAAGTACGACTGCTCAGGATATCAACCTAATCCGGATGGTACCCTGCAGTGCGTCTGGTAGAGCGGTAGTAAAAGGGCGATGGTGGGATCAGGTCGTGGAGCTCCTGCGCACACTCCCCGAAGTACTGTTTATATAAGACCGAAAGGCAAGCAATATTACGTTGATGAGCCAGCCAGTTTTTGCAATGTTTTACTTCGAATTAGTTACATTACATGTGAAGTTAGATTAAGACCTGTTCGTGCACCGCACTGATTTGAGATGTCTTGGGAGCGACTCAAGCAAGCGAATCCGCACCGCGACCGTTCATTCGTCCATACGTTCTTATATATTTATGTTCATTTCATTCGTAAACCACTATCGTGGCATTAGCTTGTGGAACATCTCTTGTAAAGAAAAGGTTTATAATATACGCATTTAAAGTTGGAGTCAGATTTTCATTCATCGAGCCCTAGGTCGAAACAAAACCTATTTTAAAAGTCACAAAAGTCAATAAAGGAAAAGATTTCACAATACACAAGCAAAAACCATCACTTTTCCAACGCAAACTAAAACAATACACAATAAATAGAAACCATAACCATAACCGCCTACTCCCCTTACTTAACATCCCATTATATTATATGTACAAGTGCAGCTTACCGCCACATTCAGGGAATTCATTAAAATGCCTAATTTAATGCGCGGGCTTTAAATTACAATAATTATGTAAGTTCAGGGCTCGGAGTTAAGCTGCCCTGATGAACTGTAAGAGGTGTTTTAGAAGTTTTATGCAATGGGTTTGTATTGGGGCTTAAGATTTTGTTTTGGTAATTGTGTTATACCTAGTAAAAATTGATGAAATTTTGCTGTAATTTCAGGGCCATTTTGTGTTTTCAGTTCTTTGTAAATTTGATAAATTAACCCTAAAGACCGTAGATAACTTTGGGATATAGACTATGGAAAAAGCCGTTAATAATATGTAGTTATTTTTCAGACCATATTTGTCATGACAGTTAAATAAGTTACAAGTAAAAAAAAATCCTTCCTCAATCGCTACTGCTAAGGTATAGTTTTACAGCTAAGAAGGTGGGTAACGGTCTGTGAAAGTTAATTTCCTGCAGCTATGTGACTTTAACTTGTGCTTCCCTAAGATTTTATCGGCTGTCTTCACTTCGCTTCTTCCGGTAGTTTAAATATTTAGTAGATCTTGCATCTCTTAATTTTTATGAATATTTGTCTCCTACGTCTGGGCCGAGATCGATCTCGGCCTCAAACTTGCTAATGCCAACCAAAGATTATTTTCAATTTCCCTTCAGCTGCACTCCCAGAGACAATAAAACAATTTCGTTTCTACCCACATAACTCTAATATTAATATTCACGGGACAAAGAGCCAAGCGGCACGCCCACCATATAATTTTCCTCTGGTCACCCTTATTTATAAAGCTGGCCGGCAGAGGGCGCTTAACGTATAGTTCCTACGTGACATGATAATGGCGTTTAATAAAAGGAGAGGAAGGATGTGAGGTTTAGAAGTATTTACTATATAAGGTTTATATCTCCAGTAATGTTAATCTATAAACAGATACGTCACATAATTCGTTGCTGGTTTTGGAAAGCTACGCGACTATGCAATGGCTACGGCGTAGCAAGTGCTACGCGGTCGTAGCAGGGTTGCGTTTCGGTGGCAAAAGCAAAATGTTTGTTGATTTGATTTAGAACAATGTTATCATTGACGAATAATCGTGGTCTAACTTATTTAACAAAGATATTTTACTAAAATTTCTGTTAATGGTAGCTTTTATCTTCCGACTACTGTGCTAACCTCTCCCCGTGACTTCCAGTGCTTGCGATATTTTACTAAAATTAAAACAACGATTTCATTTTGAAACATGACTATTTAGCTAAACTTCGATCGTTCCCGTATCATCGGTTAGAGATCAGAGATTATAAAATCAGATATTAGGGATGTAACGTTCACAATGTACGCATATTTTTGCGTGCACTGGACACACCGTACGTGATTTTCATGCTAATTACAATTTTAACTGTTATTTAGTATAACGAGAGGTTTAATATAATGTTTTGTATAACCCAGCCTTTCCCAAAGTGGGCGAAACCGCCCCATTGTGCCGCTGCAGGTCTAAAGTGGGGCGGTGAGAGACTCGCTAATTTCGCTCAATCTCCGCTAATATAGCTCACAATAATTAATTTAATTTGAAGTTATTATAGTGGTTTTTAAGTAGGTGAAAAATGGGGGCGCTAAAAAATGATGTATTCTTAAAGTGGGCAGTAGATAAAATAAGTTTTGGAGCCCCTGGTCTAACCAATTTTTTTGGTAAATAGGCGGCAATACTGATACAGTTTTGAGAATTAGCACGGTAAAATGGCAATGGGATGGACGTGGGACGCTGTCTGCGTAAATACCAACTAGATTAACGTGTTCTCGCTTAGCGAAAAGCAGACTAGTGTTATTCCTGTTATACGCCTTTTGATCACTTATCTTATGATAACAAAAGTTGTTATTTTTGTCAGCGCTACGATTATTTACAAAATATATTTATTTTTATTTTATGATGTGCCGTACATGAAACAGGGTCAGTAATTGTTCCTTACAAACTTCCTTATGATCAAGCGATTGTAAGATCTTAACACATTAGGGAATGCTCACAAAGATATGAAAATGAAAAAAAGCAATTAGCGTTTTAAAAATTACACTGATGCACCGAAACCTTCAGGAACAACTTCCAGGCAAACACAAACATATCTTAAAAACCGGTCTCAAGTCCGAACAACATGCCAGTTGTACCACGTCCTCAATAGTTACGTGGTTCACAGTATTTCACAAATATTTCGCAGAAATCCTGCCTACACACAAACCGGGTCTTTGTGAGCGACAAATTGGTTTTTCCAGGTTTTGTATGCAGTTAGTGCAGTTTGCGACCGATAGATAGATTTTGCTAGAAATTGTTAACTTTGCTCGTTTCAGATTGGCACTGTGTGCTGTGTGGTGAAAAGTAATTGTATTTGGATATGGTACTGGTGACTGTTATGCAGGGAAGAGTTGACATATTTGATTTTGTAAGCTTATCTTTCAAACTCTGTAGAAAATTATAAAACATATAGTTCGTTAGCGACACATTTTGAGTAAACTCAACGTTTGACCCAATATACTGTATAACCCACTCCCAGTTTACTGTACAAGCACAATGTAATTCTCTTAGTTGAAAAAGCTGCTAGAAGTACACTTTAAACTTTCACTTTTTATTAGTTACATTACATACTACATTAATTGTTGAAACACCGAAAAATATTGTCATGCTACGAGTATGTCATAGCTTTGGTATTAATCTTTACTTCAAATAAAATCTATTTCTCGAGTGACACTTTCACACTGTTACACCACTAACATCGCCACTTAGATACCACAATATACCATCCATCCCATCTCCATCCGCATAGCGGGCTGTCTGTCCAATGAGGCGTGGTTTGGTAGCGGTGGCGGCGAGCGAAAAGTGCAGGATTCACATGCAAATGTGCACTGCATGTATTTGCATGTTCAACGTATTGAAGACCATTCTGCTCGGATTTGACGAAGTGTTTTTTAAATTGTGGGTAGTTCTGACAATGATTAGGTACATTTTTGGATGTGGAAGGAGGAAAGCGAGTGATAAGATTTGTTCATTATGGCTTCTTTTATCATTATTGTTATCTCAATGTCATCAATGTTAGCTGGTCATTTCAGTTTAGAATACAAAAAAGTCACTATCTGGTATTGCAAAAATCTTACTTTTTTAAACAAATAGGTATTGGTCGTCATATTATTTCCAGAGTTTGATTAATATTTATTTCAAGAAATTCATTGTAACAATTTTTTTTTAAAGAATCTTTTATCGTTAAATTAACAAATCTTTGCATTTTAAATGCGAATAATGTTATGTCGAAACTACAAAATTTCTTTGCTGCTAATAACATTCTGCTATATCCCACTCAAGCCAAACGAAGACATTCTCAAAGACGTACCCCTGTACCTACTACACTTACTAAACCTATACCCCATCAAAGCAGGCACAGCTAAAAAGGCATGGAGTGCTTCTTTTGAACTGCACCCCATTCATCCCCCGCTAGTCAGATTAGCATAGCGCATCTGCTTATTTGCATATCCTTTATTCGGTTTCAGAACTGATATTTTCGTAAAAATATATTTTATATTACGACCGGCTGGGGAATGTGCTCCTATTTCACGGGGCTTCAATTAAGGGGAAGTTCAAGTGGCTATGGTTATATGCATCGCCGCTCAATGTCATGAGAATTATTTAGTTCGGTGTAATTTGTTTTGTGGTTAATTTTATTTATGGGTTTGTTAATGCAAGGTTTGTCTGGAGACAAACATTATTTCTCATTTTTGTGAATACTCTGTGCCAAGTATTTATATAAGGGCTGTCTTAGTATTATGGCTATAAGGTTCGTATTTTCATTTTATTTTGATAAATCCAATGTAAAGGAGCAGTGCCGGCTCAGTGGTAATGGCCCTACGAGCTGTAGGTTGCGGGTTCAAACTCGAGACAGGAGCTTTACTTTGTGTGAATAATTTCATCACTACTGCTCTTAAAATCATAAAGGAAAACATCGTGAGGGAACCGGCTCGCATATCCTAGAATCTAAAATTCGAAGACCAATGTGACATCTACTATTCCACACTGCGCCCGAGTGAGCCCCACTCTCGAAGAGTGGGGGCCTGTGTCCCAGCAGTGAGAACATTATAGGCTGATTATTCATTGATATATTTAATAGCTTTAGGTAGATCCATCCGTGCTCAACCCTTCAGGGGATGGCGGCACGATGCTGTGATGAAACTAAATAAGAATACTTCATCGTTTGACGATACCTAAAAATACAGAAGCGTTTGTAGTCATTCTGACTGTCAAAATCGATGATTTGCTTTTTCCAACACGGTATTATTTAAAATCGTTGGGATTTTATGAAGTAAAATGCAAACTGCGAAACAAATATAATAAATTATGCATCTTCCAAAACGCTTGTTACATAAGAACAAGTAAATGCATTAAAGAACAGTGCAGTTAAACAGACAGTACTGCGTACAATGCACGAGTTTCCGCCAGTTTGTGGTATCGCTAAGTTTTCTGTCCTTGTTACCGCTACCATTGGTGTTACGGCTTAAATAAATTGGTAGTTACTGTGATCTTAAATTTATTGTGGTTTTATTTACTTCTTTAAGATGTTTGGATGAGAACATTCCTAATACTTTTTCCACACTAATAATTTTTTTCGAAAGTAAAAATGTTGTGTAAATAAAGTCGGTTTGCAAGTATGAAACATTACATTTTGACAACAACATCGAGATTTTCGTTCATTATTCTTTAATTGATTAAAAAAGTAAGGTGACCATAGAAATACTAACTTTGGTTTTCTAGTTTGATGTCTTACTTATCCAGTTTCAAAAATACACACTACGTTATTAACAGACTTAAATCCCCGTGAAGCCTTTCAATATTTTAAAAGAAAACAATTGTTCCCTAAATTGTTTGTAAGCCTCAAAGTTTGCCTCGATAACCCTTCCACACAATGGCTGGAATCCCCTGCGACTGTGAACACAAGTGCTCAAAACGTCGGCAAAAAGTTAAGTCTCCGTAGGAAATAACCCCTAAAACTATTTGCATTACAATCCTTTTCACTCACTTGAATGGTATGCTATTTACAATGGTTGATGTGTGTTTTTCTGCGTCAATAAAAAGATAATACTCGAATTTAGTGTGGTGGAAGTTGAGAATTTTCCTGCCGAAATCCTTGGTGCATCAATATAATCCAAGTAACCTTTTTTCAACTACTTTAAGGTCGTATTCCAATCTAACCAGATGCAATTGAATACTAGCGATTTTTATCTGATCTCCACCACCCAGATGCATTTAAAGTCAAAATAAAATCACGAATTTAAAATAGTTACATAAAAGGCACTTTTAAATGTCAAAGATAACAAGAAAATCGAATTGATTCTAGTTTTTCCTTCCATCAGGCTTAGCACGAGAACCGTAGACAAGCGTTTTGTCGACGGAAGAGTAGACAAAAATGACGTTTTCGCATATACAGTTGACAGTTTTTCACCGAGAAATGTAGACAAGAGATTTCTATTCTACAATAGAGTAGAAATAGAAACCGTAATGCTAAGCCTGCAGGTAGTTACATGCGGAGAAGAATGGGCAAAAAACTCCACCGTTACTATTTTAAACGGTAAAAAAAAAAAAAAAAAAAAAAAAAAAAACGGTAATAAATAAATAATAGAATGGTACATTATTGTAATGCCGTTTTGAGGTTTATTGCGTTTCTCCATTTCCATTCGCTTACAACAAGGAATTGCATAAGCACCCACGGCCACAGGTAGCGTTAACGATAGACATCGAATTGGTCTAAGGAACATTGTTTTCTAATCTCAATCAGTGGCCGAGCTCTCTATTTACGTAAACACACTTTTTATCAGAATCTGAATCATTTTGACATAAAATTGTCTGCTTAGCAACGTAAACGACGCCATGAATTTTGTGCAACTGTTAAATTGAAACCGATTCCTATTGATAGTGTATTACGAAAATATCACTCAGGTTTAATACAACGTTGCACTACATGTGGGGCCAGTTTTGCACCGCGTACAAATATAGAACTTCATAGTAGTAGTCTATAGTTGCCTGTCCCCACATTAAAGCCACAGCTTCTTTGCGACGTTGCGCCTGTCGCCGGCAAAAAGACGCTTGTTAGTGGAGTTTCAGTTTCAGGAGCCAATTCCTAATAGTGTGCTTAGACATTTTCTTACTTGGATATAACTTGTTACTTTGGTATTTTAGAGATAATAGTTTGATGTTGGCTTAGTGCAATTATTCTTTTTCGAAACTATAATAATATTATAAAGAGGAAAGATTTCATTGTTTGTTTGTTTGTTTGCATTGAATAGGCTCCGAAACTACTGAACCGATTTGAAAAATTCTTTCACAGTTGGGAAGCTATCTATCTACTATCCCCGGGTGACATACGCTATATTTTATCCCCATATTCCCACGGGAACGGGAACTACGCTGGTGAACCCGCGGGGCGCTGCTAGTATTTATATTTTTACTAACGACTGACCTTCACCACCCAGTTATTGGATAATACTAGAATACAGCGAAAGCCCCAAGGCGATAACCCTTGGTAAGATCCGCGAATGACAGGCGGGACGAACGGCTTAGCGGGGGGAGGGAAACATCCCTCCCCCCGCTAAGCCGCACCGGTTGATCGATCAGGTCAAGTCCTGTTGTCCTTAACCTGATCGATCAACCCGTGTGGCTGTTATAAGTTAGCCAGAAGCCCTTCGTCTAAAATTACTCAGATTTCCAACGACATCACAGTCATCTTATTATGCCCTTATTAATCTATACAAAATGAAATAATTTCGTCCCAAAACCCCACTTTAGTGTATCTCCAGCCGTTTACACGTCCCTGAGCATGTACAACAAGAATATTTCAAGCCTCCTTCTTATATAATTAATGCGAAAAGAACCTCTCGACGTATCTAAGAGTAAACTTCGAGCGCTCGAGTGTCCCGGGCGCTTCCTCCAGTTAGATTTAATGCGCCTTTTAAAATATTTCTCGTTCCAATCGACTGGGACAAGTCGAGTTGGTGCCGATTGGGACCAGGCGCAGTTGACTTGGTAACGATTGGCGACAGCTCCGAATATGAAAAAACGGTTTTGTAAGAGTCTGAAAGTGTTGGTTCAAGATTTTTTGTTATTTCGTTTGCGAAGATTGCACATTTGACGGGGTGGGAATTATGTCAATAGTTTTACTGTGTTTTAATATTTTTTATTGACACAGAGTTGCCAGAACTTGTTTTCAATTAGATAATTTAGGTCTATAATTGATAGTTGTCCCATTACAAAGTTTATCTATGCAGTATTCATTATTCGTAATCTATTAGTTTCGCTACTAAAACGCATAAAGTGAATTCACCATAAGCACGTAAAAAGCACATGTGCTCGTAAATACTTAGACATGAAAACATACCCTGTTCAGAAGGGTTCACCACCTTTGTATTAGTTTCGGTTAAATTATTCGTAGAGAATTCAGATTATTTTTAGTGATGAGATAGATAGCGCCTTCCCAATCACTATGTAATAGGTCCTAAGTCTTCCAAACTACTTACAAGAACTATTCATCGTATCTGTTAAAGTCTCAGATAAAACACATTAAGTGTGAAAACTAAAGCATCAAAATTCCAATGTCGACTTATAAAGTTGACGTCACAGAACTTCTTGATCCGAGTATCCGAAGATGTCCGAAAGTATCCGAGAGTATCCGAACTAAGATTTAGTGGGCAGACGCTTTCCAGGCGAGGCGAAACTTGGAGGATTTGCGACTCAACGAATAATGTCAGTTTAATGAGATTAAGTTCAGATGTTTGTTAACAGGTTATGACATGAAATGGTTATTTTGATTTGTGACGTGGTCTGTATTTACCTTAATACGATAGTTAAAAATGAATGAGTAACAGATAGCGATCTTTTTCCTCAGTCCTTTTTTTTAGGGAAGTCCCATAACTGCGTTTCATGTTCTCATGTCAGTAAGTAGCTTGGTTAATATTTCGACGTTTCAGCAGTGGTGGGTTCACAAAGTTTATAATTTGATTTCCCATCCTACTTTTCTGATAATCTCGTTATAAAAAAATTAACGCGGCGGTTAATTATTTATTTTTTTAAGTTTTTATTTTATAATTTTTTGTGGCTACAATCTACTAATTACTACATGCTTAATTTTTGATTTAATACACAACTCAGTATTAAAATCTGTGAGTAAACAATCAATCATCCCCTGTTTTCTTAGAAGAATTATCAAAATCGGACTACTCTGGAAAAAGTTATGCGTGGTCATACATAAAAAAAAAAATACGCGTCGAATTGAATAACCTCCTCCGTTTTTTCGTCGGTTCAAAAACCATTCTTCATGTTGTCCTCCCTGATTCATTATTACTTGAAGACGGTGCAATTTGTGTTTATTTTCGTTTCTCTCCTTTTACTAGTCTTTACATCTTCACCTTTTTCATTCTTTAAACTAACAATACAAGTGACAAGTAATCCACCCAAAAAATACAGACATCACCCTTACGTTCCTAATCATTTAACTGACTACAAACTCAGTTACATCAAGAACAGGACACTGAAATAACATCAAGACACGTGTGTGTCTTGATGTTATTTCAGTGTACACACACACACACACACGTCATCCGTACATTCTCAGTTACAGTTCGCTGTCTGAACTTTAGACGCTCGTTAGTCTGACCGCGATCTGAGTCGGCACTTGCAGAACTACCGACATAAGTGTCGGATAAGTGTCGGATATGCACTTCTACTTCTAATTGGTTGTAGGACGTCGTGTTCATTGATAGTCGAATTGGTTTAATTGGATTTATTGATCTTTGGCGAGGATTTTATCTTTTGAATTAATGAATAGGTGGTAATTTTCACTTGCGTCTTTTGGACATTTTAGTGTCGTCTGCAATTATAAATATAAAGCGGATTGATGACTAACAAGCAAACAAAGTCCTGGCCACCGATATTTGGCCAGGACTTTGTTCATATTTCAGTTTATATTTTTCTAATATTTTTGATAGCGTGCTGACTAATTTTTTTAATTTTTTTTATTTTGGTACATAATTACGCTAATAAATACATAAAATATGAAAATTAAATCTAACGAACTGATTTCATCCAATAATAAAACCCCTATGAATAAACCAAACCACCATTAGCCGTCAATATTCATGATTTTTTCATAAACTACAAAGTTTATAAACTCCGTTTTAATTTAATCCCAACCTCAGTGCACCACATATCAAACAGTTTATAAGAACTTAAACATGTTTAAAAAACTCGAAGCGACAGCGGAAGTGGCGGAAGTTTGTTAATTTTCTTGAAAACACACGAGAAGCCGCTAGTTAACGTACGTCAATATAGGCATGTCGAGAGGTGGAAACATACGGGTGACGAGACGTGGCGCGGGGACGCTATTACATTATAGTGGACAAGAAAGCTACAGTCGATTGACACATCAGTGGTAACCCTTGCACTACGAAAACCGCTCTTACTACTAGTACATAAAGGTGCTGTTAATTTTAAATTGTTACCTCTGTTGTGTGGTTCAATGTACTAGAAAAAAACTTGACAACCCATTTATTATTGTGGTTATTTTAGTATTAGTGTTGTTGATATCAAAGTCGGTAAACATGAATGGACTTTTTCAACAAAATCTTTAACAAATAAATTGAATGGTCAAGAATCTGCCCACATATTACTTTAAGTTTTCGTTACCAATGTGACCAGAGGTCCTTTAAACCCTGTTATAATGTTATAGCTTCAGATACAAAGCTCTCTATAACAGCAACATACCTCAAATTATGTGATGTTTCGGTAATTGGCAAGTCCAGATGTCGAAATAATATATTAATTTTGATTTTCACCAATTGGACACACGTTTGTCCAGTCTTTCGTATCGAGTTGGTGAAAATCTTCGATAAATATAAAACGGTAAAAATCTTAAGAATAAAATGTTTTAGATGTCCCTTATAAGACTCTCTGTTTCCTCGAAGCCAAATTGTAAGCTAGGCAATTTCATGTATGCAAGTTGTAGTAAGCCAACAGTGGAACTTGGCTCGTTTACGTCACTACAGTTGTTACAGGAACACACTCGGTAATGCACGCTTGTACTTGACTTAGCTGGTGTGCTGTTTTCAAGACGGATGGGTTATTAACATAGTTCTGTTGACTTTCTGGAGTTAGAGAGAAAGAATTGGTAAAGGGTTGGTGGATTTTGAAGGAAGATTGGTATACTTAAGTGATTTAATTAGACAATAATACGATTTAGTCTGATGTGATAAACTTCTACTATTTAGGTGACGTACTAGTCGAAACTGTATCATGGTAGGACAGTTTTCCTCTTACACAATGAACCAGTTCTAAATACAGAAATGTATTCCACTACTATTTCACAGTACAATACTTTTTTATCTATGATATTATTAGAATTACATAACTATTTTACTAATAATTAATTATTATTTTCGTGGGAACTAACATAAACATAGTTAATACCTACAGGCACAAAATAATACATTTCGAATTTTAGAGTTTAATCATGGGGTGTATTCATAACTGATGATTCAAGTTACGAGATGTTTTTACGTCAAAAATGTATGGTTAATCAGTCGCTAATCATTACTTAACTTTTAGCAGCGTTTATAAATAAAGGTCTTGTATGTTCGTTTATTTCCTCATAACTTGTAAACTCCTTATCATAATTTGACAAATGAGGTATCGTTGAAAGCGTCTTGATCGTTAGAATTGCATATAGCCGTCTAGTTTGGCATCAAATCATAAGCAATTTTTTTAATAATGCCATTTGGGTAATCTGGTTTTAGTTTTTGTACTTACTTCTACTCAATCATCATCTCGCTAGGTGGCGCTGTACGTGTGTTTACATTTAGTATTTTGCTCCCAATTTATTTAACTTTAAAAATAGTCCAAGTGCATATTCCGACTGAAAATCGTTTCTTCAGTTCAAAGATACGATTAATCTATAAGTACGTTGTGATTCTGTGAATAAAAAACATCGTAACTACTTAGTGACATTAATTCTGAACTCAGTGACATCAATATCGGCTCTCATAGACCTCAAACTCCTCATAGTACTACCAAACCAGTGTAAAATCAGTTTTCTGGAAGTTACTCTTTGTGATATAAGTGCATCTTGAGGTATACAAGACAATTAACAATTTTGTGCGAAAATATTATTCATTCAATTTTGCAAATCACCCCGGTTGCAACATATTTAAAATAGCGCCATCTATACTTTCTTTGTGTAACTTTTGTGACACGACCGACATTAACATCTCTGTTGGATCCGTGATCGATCAAACTTGCCGTCATACTAAAACGTAAATACAGGTGGCGCTACTGGTATCGTGAACAATAATCTTCCTTTCTGAAAAGTTATAAACATTACGAAAATGAATAATAGCTGTAGTCATTGCAATGAAACCGTGGGGCCCCGGGCATTGGCACTAAAATGCCATTCTTGTGCTGATATATACCACTGTGAGTGCCTTAACATCACTGAAAAACAATTCTCAGGCTATACTTGCGATCAAAAAGCCGCGTGGAAATGTCACCTATGCAGTAACATCACGCAGCGGAGCCGTCCCGAATCGGCCTCACTTAATTGCTCTACTCACCCCGCGAATTGCGAAGACGCGATAAACATGTCCTGCGACAATTTGGAACAGCAGCCCTGGTCACCGTACTCGTCATTAAGCTCAACATCAACGATTGTCGCTGGCACTGCGTCCAACTCGACTGACATCGGCAGCCTTGGTATAATATCACAGGAACTAAATAAAACACTCAAAGGTTGGCGGACTGACATGGACCACGCCATGGCCAAGTTCACAGCTGATATCACGACCACGCTGCGTGGCTGGCGTGAAGAAATGGAAATCAGCATGACGAAATTCAATGACAGTATCCAGTGTAGCATAACTGATATGAAGCAGGAAATGAACTCCCTCCGTAGCGCACACAACAGCTTAAATGAACAAGTTAGTACAGTGGCTCATGATGTTTCCGAATTAAAATCGTCCGTGCAGTTTCAGGCAGCTGAGCAAATAGACCTTCAGAAACGTCTTGAGATCATCTCCCGTCACAGCTCTGACCAATCCCAAAGCTTAATTAGAAACCTTGAGTTTAAAATTGATTCCTTAGAGCAGCAAGCTAGAAACTGCAATATTGAAATCTGCAATGTCCCTGAAAGGCGCGGTGAAGACTTAATCCGCATGATAGAACAATTGGGCACTGCCGTCAAGTTTCCAATACTACAGAAAGATATTATCTCTATCCATCGAGTACAACACGCTCAGCAAACCAGCAATAGACCCAAGAACATAATTGTTAAATTCTGTACAAGAATTATACGTGATAACGTCCTGAGCGCATACCGTCTGGCCAAGGAACTCAAGTCCGATCAAATCGGTATTTCAGGGTCATCGATTAGAATATACCTAAATGAACATCTTACCCTGAAAACAAAACAGTTGTTTCGGGATTGCAAGGAAGCCGCTAAACAGCACGATTTCAAGTATGTTTGGGTTAAAAACTCAACAATACTTGTACGCGAACGTGATGGCATGGCTTCGTTTGCAGTTCGCACACTGGACGACGTCCGAAAAATTAAAAGCGGTGACAAAATCCCGTCGGTCAGTACTCAAAATCCCGCTCAGTGATTGTAACGATAGGTTATACTTTAAGATCTCATTTGGTACACGAAATCTCACACATTTTGGTCATAGTATTATTATTATGTTTGTATTTGTTAACTTTTGTTTTTTGTACTCGTTATGCGTTGAATTTTATAATTGTAACTTGCTTGTTCTGCATTGCTTTAGTTTTAAGCGGTTATTACTCTTTAAAATATTTCTAATTTTATTATATTTTTTAAGTTTCGTCTGTTTACTCTTGAAACATTTGATCTCAATAGAACTGTTACTTGTGGTACTCAAAACTGTAGCAAAAATACTTTTAGGGCTGCACTGTTATTATTGTAAAACTGTGTTACTACCTCTATCTGACATGAGCTTGTCTTGCTGTTTCTTGCGTTTAAATTCATTCGTTTGCATCTTAAAATCCGTTTTATCATTAGTTTTGCTTGGCATCTATTATTCTCTTAGCGTCCTTCTATTAAACACACAATGTTTGTACATTTGGATATTCTATCATTACCAGAGCTTGACAAACACTTAACCATATACTATCAAAACTGTAGGGGTATCCGTACAAAACTGCATGCTTTATTTATGAATATTCTCACCAGAACATATGATATTATCATACTGACAGAAACATGGCTAGTGCCGGAAATAAATAATAATGAATTCATCGACCAGCGTTACGTTGTGTACAGGTGTGATCGCGATCGGGCCAGCACTAATAAACTGGAGGGTGGTGGTGTTCTAGTTGCTGTACTTAAAATCCTCCGCCCCTTTGAAATAGACTTAAACACTTCCAGTAACGCTACCCCACTGCATAACTACATAGAACAAATTGCTGTTGAAATACCTAGTGGTGAAAAACTAAAGCGTCACGTTGTGGCTGCTGCATACATACCTCCTAAAACTCCCCCACCTGTATATGAAAAGCACTTCGAATCACTTTATGAAGCTTTGTGTAATCCTAATATCGATTTCTTCTGTGTAGCCGGTGATTATAATGTCCCAGAAGCTACGTGGCACATGTCTGCTACCCATAATACCTCGATTAGCTCACCCTTGTGCTCTGGTTCAACTGCGTCTTGTGAATATCTTAATAATTTTATATCCCTTCTAAGTGCCTCTCAGTACAACTGCACACTTAACTCCAAAGGCAAAATATTAGACCTTTTAATATCCAACTTACCCTGTTGTGTGCAACAAGAGTCATCTCCCTTGCTACCTGCTGACGTTTATCACCCTCCATTTGTTTGTGACATAAATATAACAATTAAAAATCCCTCCCTAGACAGGAAATCTATACAAAAATACAATTTCTATAAGGCCGACTACGAAAAAATTAATGACATGCTACAGAGAACCGATTGGCCGGAACTTCTTACACACGAAAAATCTGAAGATGCTTTATTATTGTTCTATGACAAACTAGACCAGATTATCAAGCTACACACTCCCCTAACCTGTTCGAGATCTTCCAATTATCCAGTCTGGTTCTCGCGTCCTTTGATAAACATATTTAAAAAGAAACAGAGGGCCTGGATCAAGTGGAAGAAGTATGGAAATATATCGGATTACGAAGTATTCAAAACACTTAGAGCCAGTTTTGGGGAAATGTGCGGAAAATGCTTTTCTAAGTATATGAACTCGGTAGAAGATAGCCTGCACTCAAATGTCAAACACTTCTGGACATATGTCTCAAACCGAAAAGATAAACCGTGCATCCCAGCAAAAGTTCACTACAAAGACACTCAATCCAGTGAACCAGAAGTAATCTGCGATATGTTTTCAAATTTCTTCCACTCCGTTTATGAACCTGCGTCGCCACTCTTGTCACAGTGGCAACCGCCCGCGGAAACTTCCTCAAGTTGCGATATTATCTCTAGCTTATGCTTTGACGAAAACAAGATCATAAAAGAACTCAAGTCTCTGGATCCTTCCAAAGGTCCAGGACCTGACGGCATACCTGCTTATTTTCTACGCTACACTGCTACCTACATCTGCAAACCGTTAGTCATAATTTATAATAAGTGCGTCACTGAAGGAGTATTTCCAAAAGAGTGGAAGCGCGCAAACATCACACCCGTACACAAGGGAGGGTCGAAGGGTTATGTGGAGAACTACCGTCCAATCTCGATCCTCTCCACTTTGTCAAAGGTTTTTGAGAAACTCGTCCATAACGAAATATATCCATCCTTACATAATCTCATTATACAACAGCAGCACGGCTTCGTTCAACAGCGGTCTACTACCACTAACCTCCTGTCTTTCTCCAGCTTCTTGTTTGATAGTTTTGACAAGGGCCTGCAAGTAGACGCTGTCTATACAGATTTTTGCAAGGCCTTTGACAAGGTGGACCATGAGCTGCTGCTTAATAAAATTGCCTTTAACGGAATTCGTGGCAATTTGCTACGGTGGTTTGCTTCGTATATTTCGAACCGCTGTCAAAGGGTAGTAATCAATGGTTACAGATCAAGTGTTATCGAAGTCACATCTGGTGTCCCACAAGGCTCCATCCTCGGGCCACTCTTATTTAACATATTTATTAATGACATAGGTGACTGTTTCCGCAACACTGAATTTTTATTATACGCCGATGATCTGAAGGTCTACAAGTCTATCAAAACTGTTGATGATTGCATTTTAGTCCAGCAAGACCTTGATAGACTTACAGACTACTGCCACAGTAACAAATTAAAACTAAGTTTACCGAAGTGCAGCTACCTTACCTTTAGTAAAAATAAGCATATTATTAATTTCGCCTACACCCTCTGTCACGTGCCTCTATCTCAACTGAATTTAATTCGCGACCTCGGCGTTATATTTGACTCTAAACTGTGCCTAGACTCACACATTAACAAAATTGTCAGCAAGGCTTTCCAGCTATTTGGTTTTATCATGCGATCCACCCTTGACTTCAAGAGAACCTCGTCATATTTATGCTTATATAAAGCGCTTGTTCGTTCACAGCTAGAATATGCAGTGTCAGTATGGAATCCTTTCTACAAAATATACTCTGAAATGGTTGAAAAAGTACAATACAAATTCTTGCGTGCTATGCACTACAGATGCCACAAATCCTACTTATCATACTCTCAATTACTCAGCAAGTACAAGCTCCTCCCCCTTAGCTCTAGAAGGAATTACCTCGAAGCCACAGTATTATATAAAATTGTTAGAAACAAGTTTAACTGTACAAATCTGACCAGTATGATTTGCTATGCCGTACCTCGAACCATTCACAGGCGGCAGGTACGCGCAGGTACTCTTTTCGCTTTGAACACTTGCCGAACTAACTCAGGCCTGCGCTCGCCTATCCGCCGTATGGTTGACACATACAACAGTACCTTTGTTAACATAGATATATTTAATTGCACAATAAGTACATTTAAAAGCCTCATTCGCCATTCCCTATTAGATATCACATCAAGTGCTCCTTAATATAGTAATATTGTATAATTTAGTTATATTTTTGCTTTAACTTTGAACAAATTATTCTACTTTATTTTTATATACTTCTTATTTAATTTCTTTCCTAATAGTCTTTTTTATCATTTAACTTTTATTTAAGTATTTGCCACACGTACTGCTATTAATGTTCCTAGCGATTAGCTCTTTTTTTTTCTTAAACTACTATGCCTACTTGTGGACAGCGTTGTGGGTTACTTTATAACCAAATTGCTTTTTTGTTAAACTAGTTGTAAGTCCATATAATGTAACTGTTTGCTGTTCCTCTCAATAAAAAATAAAAATAAAATAAAATACTTATTTATAAAAACAACTAGCCAAATAGAAATAGGAATCAAACTTATATCTAGAAAATATTATCGGTAACTTAAGTTATAGTTCATAATTGCAACCGAATGATGTCCAATGCTGGACATAGGTCTCCCCCAATTGGGGGGAATTGCCATAATCACCGCTGGGCAGGCGGGTTGGTGATCGCAGAATGAGTCCCTTAGTAACCTCCTACGACACCTACGGGAAAAAAAGGAATGGTGCCATTTGTTTATTTTATTTTTAACCTATCATGCAATTTTAAATCTTTAGCTCTTGCTAGTGAAATATCCACATTTCCATACGAATACACAATTCCATACGAGAATGTCATCCACGATCCAAAAAATGGAAGGCCGGTCTCTCTGCCCACCATTCACCGTTGATCGCTTTTGTGCAGTAATATTTGAAAAAAGATAATTACTTTGAACTTTACTTTTATCTCCTACAGGTATTTCTTTGAGCCAATATTATCAAGTTCCTCCCAGTTTATCGTTCATCGAAGATTAATTTATATTTTATTACAAGGGGGCCAGTAAACGTCTCATACTGACGTTATCGTTCATAATTAAGTTTATTATGAACAGAATTTATGACCAGCCAGATATTGAGTCTGTGATGTTAGGAGGTAATTAGTTGTGTTAAAATTAAGTTGGATGTTATAAGGTGTTTTGAAGGGAAACGGGCTTCTTTGTTATTGGATATCAGGTCAGAGAATTAGAGAAAATAGCGTATTGGTTAAGATATGGACTCCTCCACGAGAGTTCGAAAGTTCGTATTCGTTGCACCAATGACGTGAATACCCACTAACCAATTCTAGTCATTGGAAATGCTTCAGAAACCTAGAAAACCTATTACAATGGACATCTGATTCGGTTATGTATTGCTTAACTTACACAGGAAGACATCAATCTTTTCACAATCATACCTGAAACAAAATAAAGTCAACATTAATAATGGATGAAACGGAGTGTTTTTATATTGAAATCGTTCTATAAAGTTAGTGGAACCATTTCTATTCACTGCCTAGTTGGTCTAGTGATTGCCACCGTGAGGGTACTGGTTTATATTTCAAACATGTAACAAGTGTTATTGAGTTTTTTCTCAGTAGTGGCTTGGAGTCTGGATTAGGGCCCGATTGATGGCAAAAGACTTAATTTATTTACATAGGACTTACGTAAATGTACTGTAATACGTTCACCTCTGCCCAACTCTTAGAGGAAAAAATACGTGTAGCAGTCGGGGACTGCCGCGGTAATGCTATTGCATAGCATGTATTATCAACTAATGCAATTACATTTTTTTTATGTTTTTTATTTATGCAGTATTTTTTTTTTCTTTGATATTAATTCAAGTTTTTTCTTTGATTCAAGTTTTTTCTTTGATATTAATTCAAGTTACACTTTTTGAGCGTGGTGACTGATAAGAAAACAAATTTTAGTATATCGTACAGTCGGTCGTACCATCGTTAAGCGAACGCTCGGGCGAGCTACATGGTAGGCGGAGTGGGGGCTGATTTTTTTTTCCGTTACGGAATTTCTTGATTCGGTCGCCGCGCTCAAAGCCCGCGATAAAAGCTATGCAATAGCTTAAAAAGGCTTCAGGTTAATTGTGATGTTTTAAATCGATATATAAATAGAATGCTCCTTAATATTTGCATCACAAAAATTACAAACATAAATGTAGAAGTCTTACGTAGGGTAATAAACACATTGGGCAGTCTTATCGCTAATAGCGATCTTTTAAAAATCACCTTTGTTTCTGTCTTACTAATTGTTACTTACATGCTTACCTACCTAACACCATCAGGTTTCTATGTATGCTACTTAAATCTCTGCTTACCCCACACAAACCCTTCATCTCTCCTATTCCGTCACATCACGTCCCATTCGTCACACCCGTCAGTGACAGACTGGTAATAAAACGCTACTTGCTCTAATTGATTGATGAGCAGCCTCTCTGCCTACCCTTCCACCGAATGAGGGCATTTGCATATCTGTTACTTAATCTGTGCATAATTTGGGTTTGGCTAGGGAAGTTTTGTCGAGAGGAAGATAAATGTCATATGGTATTTAGTTACACACATTCCTCTATTAGGTATAGATAGCTTAGGATATGGTTTAATTTTAGCTGTAGTTAGATTTTTGTTTGTTAACATTTTTAAAACAAGGCTATTATAAACAACGTTTAGATAAAAAAGCAATAAGAATCAAGAATTCGTCGGCCAAGAGATAGTCCCAACTCATGCTGACTATGTTTTTAGAAGTCACTGAAGGGTCAAAATTCGTTAAAGATGGTATAATATTATAGTATCAGCAATCCGAGGTTAAGACTTTTATACCTTAGACTGGAACCTATGTAGACGGTGCAATTAAAGTGCCTCTAGCATTGCATAAGTTGAAGCAACAATTAAAGCTGTATCGTTTAAAAAGTGGTTGAATGATGTAAGTCATTTGTTGCTTCAATTTTATTGTATACCGCATCAACTTGCATCGTGTAAATAGAGCTTTATTTTTAAAAACAAAATTTTCCCATTAAGTTATAAATCGTGGAAACTGGCAAATTCAAAACAATATAGAAAGTTGTTCAATTTTAATTAGTATCAGGACGGTACAGGCATCCCTGCTACATAAGAACCTAGACGAAGTTAGGGTTACCTCAAAACTTGTGCCCAATCGATCACCAGTAAATAGGTTACAGGTGACACTGCTCGTCGGGGGCCGTAAGTGCGATCCCGTGTCGGTAACCTATACTACCTATAGTAGGTAGGTTATGGTGTAGGTAGGTATCGAAGAGTTGCTTTCAGGTAGGGAATTGAATGTGGATCTTGAACGTTAAAGATATTGGAGTGAGTTAAAATATATATTTATTTAACTAATTAATTAATTTTGAACTATTTAGAGGTATGAAGAACTGGGTTTGAATATCACTCATCTTCCATTTAAGAAAGGGAGGACGCTCCGATCAGACGGGTGTCCTCTCTGGTGGGCAACTGCTCAAGGATTATTTTTTTGGGAATGACATATCACAGGTCAACTTATGAGGTTGTTGGCTGCTTAACCGGATTTGCCTTTTGTGACCTTATTGAAGTAAGGCCTCCAGCCAGGGCTATAAAACTAGAGCGACTACACGCTAAGGGCACCCCTTGTGGGGTATATACCTCGGCTTAGGGCATCGCTGTAAGTGAGCAGCGAGGGTCGGGTTGGATCGGAATGACTATCCGACTATTGACGTCGGGACGTTTTATTAGGTCTTTACCTATGAAATTGCCGTTCTGCAGTACTGGCCATTTCAAATCAAAATAATTTTTGTTTGGCTAAGAATTCTAATTTCAAATTAATTTTATTTTAAAAACATGGATTTTTTTTTCTAAAAGTAGTCATTTCTTTATTGATTAGTGTTACATTTTCATCGCATTTCAATCTTTTTCGTCATCATGGATACGTTAAAAATTCGAGTAATTATGGAATATGAGTACCGTCGTGGCAGCAACGCGGCACAAGCGGCACGCAACATCAACGACGTTTACGGAGCTAACACTACAAACCAACGCACCACCTGTTATTGGTTTGCTCGCTTCCGTTCTGGAAATTTCGACCTGAAAAATGAACCTCGCGGTCGTCCGAAGACTTTGGTCGACAATGACGAATTAAAGGCGATTGTGGAAGCTGATGATACACAATCTACGGCTGAATTAGCAGCAGCTTTCGACGTTAGCGTCAAAACAATATTGGTCCATTTGCGTCAAATTGGCAAGGTAAAAAAGCTTGACAAATGGGTGCCCCACGAACTCAATGATCGCCAGCGCGAAGTACGCGTCGAGACGTGCCTTGCACTGCTCAACAGACACACAAATGAAGGAATTTTGAACCACATTGTTACCTGCGATGAAAAATGGATTCTGTTTGATAACCGTAAGCGCTCAGCAAGTTGGTTGGATCCTGGTTCAGCACCTAAACAATGCCCTAAACGAAAACTTACCCCTAGAAAAGTGATGGTCACTGTTTGGTGGTCTAGCGCCGGTGTGATTCATCACAGCTTCTTACCAAACGGGGTGAGCATTACTGCAGATGTGTACTGTGAAGAACTGAACACAATGATGGAGAAGCTGGCGCATCTCCAACCAGCATTGGTCAATCGCTCGTCTCCGCTGCTCCTGCACGACAACGCGCGACCTCATACTGCACAGCAGACGGTCTCCAAGTTGCAAGAACTGGGGTTGGAAGCTCTCCGTCATCCGCCCTACTCACCAGACCTTGCGCCTACAGACTACTACTTTTTCCAGAATTTGGATAACTTCTTGGCGGGAAAAAAATTTAATACCCGAGAGGCAGTACAAAATGCCTTTGAAGAATTTGTTGCCTCCCGTCCAGCTGATTTCTTTAAGAAGGGCATCAATAAACTGCCACTGCGATGGCAAAGATGCATTGATTGCATGGGTGATTACTTCGATTAATACAAATAAAAAATTCATGAAAAAAATTCGTTTAAATTTTTTCATACAAAACGGCAATTTCATAGGTAAAGACCTATTATATCAGAGCTGCAGGATTTTGCTTAACGTCACTATGGTGCGCAATTTGCACGTGGCGATGTAGCTGCCGCCACAACATTAACATGTTTTTCATAATTATAAGGGCAGGCAAACCTCGGAAGCCTTTGTAAGACAAGCTGATTTACGGTTTTCCAGACAATGATCAACTAGTTATCATCACTTCTTCACAATGAGCAGATACGTATAGTACACCCACTTCGCATGTCCTCTGTCCAACACTTCGGGAAATCTAAGCGTGATGTTATGATGCATATGCAGCACCAGTAAGACGCTAGTAAGTGAATTAACTTCTGACACATTGTATTTATTTACTTTACATTGTCGTTATAGAAACTTTAAAACAACGTGTTACGTTTACAAGCACCTGTTAACAGAAAATACCAAACTCAAATCTCTCCCACATAAATAATTCAACGTATAATTTTGTTACAAAAAGACAGTAAAACAAAAAATACCGCGGATAACAACACACTGCCAGCGATGCGGGAGCGATGGCGATGAGATAGTGAAGCTAACACAATCCTTAGTTTTTTTTGTGACCGCCTAAATGTAAGATCTGATACTGACGGTTAGGGCATTGGTACACCTCGCTTAGTTTGTGGGAAAACTTACAGAAACTTGACAGGTACACGTAAGTTTTGAATTGTTATCTATGCCACTTGTTTCTGAGAACCTTAACGGTACATGTGTATTGTATGTCTATTTAATTACATTTAGTAAGAGATCAAAAAAAGGAGTATTGCTGCCAAATTGAACAGTATTTATTAAGAAAGTGTCAAATCAAAATACTAACCTCCTAAAAGGCATTTTAAATATCTTTTCACATGGTAATCAACATCGTTAACCTAAACCTTTTACCCTACAATTAAACCAAAAGTACCTCCCACTCCTGTTTACGGTTACAAATTGTCACGAACCGTCACGACGACACTTACATCCGGACATTCGGACACACTTCCTGGACACACTTCCCATTGTACCACTAACCTAAATACAAAACACGCGAGCGTTTCCTGAAGGCTCAAGTCGTATCCGGTTCCGGTTGTAAAAAGCGAGCCGGTGAGGATCTGAGCAGGATGTTGAGTCTATAGATGTGGCTTTAAGTGGGTTTACGTATAATTTTTAAGTGAGTCTAAGAGTGTAATTAAAGTGAAAGCGGATTTTATTGCGTAAGGTTTATCTGAGACGGGTATGGTTGGTTGGTTATATCTTTGTTTTGTGTAAACGAATAATATGGAAAGAAAAATTCCTTCAATGATTCTGTCTGTCTGTGTTTGTGTGTCTGTCCTGCATACTGTTTTCGTACAAACAGACTTAGCCAAATAATACCAGTAGGTCTAAAAACATGTTTACGTAAAAAATATATCCGCCAAACCCAAACAATACTTATTTCAACTCTCTCAAGACCTAAATTCCATACAAAATGGAGGTCGGTGCTTAGGTACAGCTTTATACCTATGCTGTCGTATCCAGTCGCCATATTTCTAAGTTCGGTACGCAGGGCGGGTCGCCCGTCGACAATTTATTTCGCATTAGCGCCTTTTGTAAGAACCATTAGTCTGTTCCGATAAAACCCAATATATGCCGAACTTCTTTCTAGATTTCCATAAAGCTGCTGAAGATTGTGCGCGATAATGATGGGAATTTTATGGATGCTAGTCCAAAGGTGGTATTTCTTTTAAAGGTTTTTTTTTTCACAACTTTGATAAATATGTTCGGTATTTAGTCCTTAGAGATTGCAAGCAGAAATTGTGCATTTGTGAGTTTATTAATGGTGATACAAAAGTCAATTAAAGTTAAGTTACATTTTTATCAGAAGAAAAATTTAAAGAATATTAACTTTAAGCTATGCTAAATTATATTCTGCATTATATACATAATGTGTCGAATAGTTTTGTGTATGTGCAAAAGTAGCAGTGTTAGTATCAGACTTTTGTTGCTAACCATACAAAATCAAAAGTCATTTATTCAAATTAGGCTGAGTATCAGCAGTTCCACAGTTCTTCACGTCAGCATCTATACCTACATATACAACAAAGTGGGTTTTCGTGTCTATCTATGTGACCGCTTAGGTCTTCTAAGCTAAACAATGAATTATGATGCGGTTTTTACATAATTAAGAGCATTTATTTTGGAAAATGTATATTGTATATATTAAACTTAGAAATAGCCCAAAAATCTCGTTATTTTGACAAGTATTGCACCCGTAAAAAACAGAGGTGAGTCGCTAGTAATAAAAGACATATTATCTTGCTATGAAACAAAAGACGAGACTCGTATCATCAACAATTAACTTTATCAGTAACTCAACCAACATCTAACAGCAGTGTTTACACCAAATTGGAATGATCCCTACAGCAACATAGCTAACGTTGTTACAAGCAGTTGAAGTTACAAAGTGCTCGAGCCGCTGACTTGAAGTTCGAGCAGCAAATTAAATAACTTGACGTCCCTTAGAGCTTACTTAGTACTTGTAGGACTTGATATGTGTGCTGATGCTAATTATGTTGTGGTAAAGGACATGTTGTGATGTCTAGTTAATCATGTATGTACTTGACGGGTGCTGTTAATTCATACCCATATTAGGTGATGGGAATGGAATAATAGAAATTTGACTCAACTGACCAAGGTATTTTAATAAACGTAACGTAACATGTAACACTAATAAGTCGACCTATTTTATGAAGTGAAAGGAGATGGAAAACGGTGGGCCCAAATGTAATATGTTGAGATATGATCTAAAAAAATAGTCATATTTTTTTATCTTAGAATATGAAATATCACCTCAATTCTCAATCTGGAAGCGGAGAAATATGAGAAAGATCGTTTTCGTGAGATTATCGATTGATTAATCGATTACACAGTTCCGTAAATAAAACCTTTGCACTAAATAATTAACTCAAAGTAATTAAATGCACTACGTATACTTAAATGCAATCTAGTGTATATCATTATAGTCCTGTTAATAAATCAAATATCAATTAATTACTGAAAAACCAATATTAATGATTATCGATTTCATATCGATTAATATCAGTCTTTTATTTTTAGTCTGTCACTAGCAAGATAACTGACTGACATTGACACTAGACAGTTGCCGATTGCTCATGTTTATAAACTCGCTTGCTGACTCGTTTTGTGTTTTCCGATGCGTTTTGAGTGCTTTCCCTATTATTATCCTTCATTTTTCACGACCACTGCTTTGGATTTTACGGATTCCGATCCTGCCTACCTTGTTTGACCCTGGCTTTCACACTGGAAAACGAAGATAGTGCACTCACACGTTTGACTAGGAATTGTTATTTTGGATTTTGCCGCCGGCTTGTGGATTGGATATTGTTGAAACTATGGATCGCTGTGTTGTGTGAATTGTGGGATAACAACTGGGCACTACAATACACTGGGCCGATGACCCTTACACGATGAAACAATTCTGTCAGTTAAAGATTGTAACATAACCTCAGTTTTACTTAATCTCTTATATCGCTGTTCTCAGATTGACAAAATCCGCAGCATTTTCAGTGGAAGGTTGATAATATTTATGCTATTAATTGACACCACTGCCATCTTTTTACATCTAGGCCCAAGATTGTATGTAATCGTTTCAGTCTCCTTTGAACTCTTATAAAAAGTCCATCAATTGCTTCTATGGTCTTCCTCTAATCTCATAGTATTTTCATTCATTACGAAATCGCTATACACATGAATTTCAAAAACACTTTATCATAATTATGAAACATCTGAAATTGTCACGCAATTGATTTCAGAGTTACGTGTTATCTTGCAATAACTATCAATGTGTATCGACCCATGCTATAAACCCTATAAACCCCAAACCGGGGCATCCCTGATTGATGCAGTTGACGTTCATTCAAGTTTTATGGCTCATAAACCTGAGCTTCTACGATTACTTCTGCCGTTATCTGTTAAATAGCATATTTAAATAGAGCAGAGATCCTTGAAGAAACGATTTTGCGATGTTTGAAGGAAGACCATGTCTGGTAGAGAATTTCTTCTAGCCCTGTGAAACAGAAAAGTACTGTTTTCTATTCCTCTTTTTAAATCCTGTCTGTTTTACAAATGACTTCCAAAAGCGTCCCTGTCTACTACTATGTAGATGCTTGCGAAGGTTTAATAACCTTGTATGAAAATGTCAGCATAATTATCGTAACCTTTAAAAAAACGCATTAGCTGCCTATAGGTACAGATCTATTAGTGTACAGTGTCATCCAAAAACAAGCGCCGCTGTAATTAATGCAAACTACCGTCAAATAGACGAGGGATCCAAATTCCACGCATTGCTAATGTAAATTCCTGTTTAGCATAGCGACTGTTTTCACAGGCGACGCCGGGCCACGTGATTAGTGATCATTACCTAATGCGGGCATGAGAGTTATACGGTCTATAGTCATCTGGGATTTCAAAAAAACTAGAATATCCGAGTTGCCCCTTTGATTCCAGTAATTATTCAAACTCAAAGCATTTATATCACTTAAACCATTTACAAGCACTTTTGAATTTTAAGTAGTAGTCGGTCAGTCAGAAATATGAAGCTAGTTGCCCATTCTAAAGCGAAGTAGGTAGGTACCTACTTCGCTATGGAGAAGAACGGGCAAAAAACTCCTTGGACAATCTTTTAAAATAAATTGTTACAAAACTATTAGCATCATTAATGTTTAATTTAAAATGACCACAGTAGCAGTAACTATGGTATACGTGCCAATAAAAATAAAAATAAACAATCATCATCTGACTAGCCTTTTTCCCAACTACGTTGGGGTCGGCTTCCAGTCTAACTGGATCCAGCTGAATACCAGTATTTTACATGGAGCGACTGCTTATCTGACGTCCACAACCCAGTAACTGGGTAATACGATCCCCTTGGTAAGGCTGGTTGTCAGACTTTCGGGCTGGCGACCCATAACGACTCTCAAAGATCCACAAACGACAGCCGGGACCTAACGTGGGAAAGCCTAACGTGCTTTCCGAGGCACGGGTCTTGGTATGTAAAGATGATCAACCATCCACGGACCAACCGTGGCAAGCGTAGCTTCCACCTCCTCCGCCTCTAATAAAAAAGAAGAGAAAATTAACGTAATAAAAAAAAATGACATTTTTTTGCTAAATAAGAGCTATTACTCGATTAACGAATATTTAAGTTATAAAGTCATATCTTATGTACCCACAACTTACAATTTTATTTTATCTATTAATTAATCCGTTCCATACATTTTGACCGCGCAGGTATATATCTCTCATTAGTACCTGTTTATATTTTATGTTAATTATATTTTATTTCATATTAATTAATTATATTTTATAATATAGTAGTTTTGCTAAATGTTTAATAACTAACAAATGCTTCCTCTCTAACTTACTTACGTTGCTGTGCCCGACAGGGTCCATATATGATCTTATTATAAGTTTACCACCTAAGAATACCTACATGTGGAATGCAATAAAGTATTGAGTATTGATCGATCGACCCGTGCGACTAATATTACTTAGCCGCAAGCCCATCAGAACAGAAAAGAATATCATAGACACATTTTGGAATACTTTTAGAAAGAGTTAGGATACGGGGATTAACAATATCGTACACTAGTCCGGTCCAGTATTGTAAGATGATACTACGGTAACATTTCCCAAAGGCAAGTCACACACTGACGGACAAAGTCAAGTCTCTCAAAATACATGCTCGGCTGTAAGTGTATTACCTGCCTAAACGGATCGCAATACGAAGATCCCAAGTCTCAGTCTTGGTTGATGGATCTAGACGTTGAGATCAAACCTAGTTATTGTTCCTTAGAATTTCCTTTGAATGTAGTTCCTATTTGCTCGTAAAGCTCACCATCTGTTGTTCCGATAAAAGTAAAATTGAAATTGAACTTTCATTGAAATAAAACAACAAAGCCCAAAAAACCTACCAGCGTAATAAAATCTTAGATTAAAAAAAACCCAAATCAACAAACCACAGGGAACGAGTGTCATATCATACTCATCGTTTTGCTGTATGATACAATATTCATGCAATGATGCGCTTCCGACTAACACCATTTGAATAATTTTGGTAAACAGTACCTATAACTACTTTTCCATTCATATTTATCACCACAAATCCTTCAATGAAATCGTCTCTCCATCATTACCCTAGCGAACTATCTCGCAAACACGACAAAGAACTTCCATTTAAACAAGAATAAGTATTCAAAGACACAATCTGCCGACAAAAGTCGCCTCTTAAAGGCAATACGACAGAGTTTCATAAAAGAAACTTATGAATTTCTTTGCGAACGACACCGTCCCTAATTCTTCGCCTTTGGAAGTTTCAGGCTAATGACATAGCAATGCACTTAGCTAGATGGCGATGTCTTAAGGACGTTCTCACACCGTAGTAGAATGTTGACAAAGTACGGAGAATTATTGACTGTGAGAATTTTCGTCGTTATGATGTTGTAAATATTGTCAAGCCCCATTTACACGATGCAAAGCAAAAAAATTACTTTCATCGTATTATATAATTTCTGTATTAGACGGTGCAACTTTTATTGTTGGTACAACTGATGGTATGGCATTATGTAATAATTATAGTAGGTAACTATTATAATTTTATGATCAGTTTTTCATTTAGCCAGATTCATTTTCATATTGCCAGAACAGGCATAAGGTACCTAAATTTTATTTTTTTGCCAATCCTAATGCAGGTTAAGAGGTAAAGTAATCAATTTTCCGATATACTCTTGGATATTTTACTTTCAGATTTGACTTGTTATTATTGAAGTGCCAATCAGGGAAAATAACTCTCAGGCTTTACACCCTACGCCAAATGCAGTTAAAGCGAATTTATACTACTGTCAAAAAATAACAACAGTGATTTTAATATACGGACATTAATCTGCCTCACTTTACATACTTGCCTCAGTTAAAATGGTGTGTAATGCTACTCACAGTAGTATATAGTTATTATACCCATAGCTACGACTATTTGCTCCATAATTAACAGGCAGATGTGTATGCATAGACGAGACACAGTATATATAGTACATCAGCTTGATATTGCAGTTTCTCCCTTAATTGACTTACTGGCTAATTTGCGGGTAGGCTAAAAGGGTGGTAAATTCGATTGGACGTTTTAACAATATTTTGAAACAGGCAGGTAAACAAAAACTACATGTATTTCATTACTATATTAGTTACCTCGATGCTGTAAACATCCGATGGAAACTAGCAAAGTAACATCATATTTTTTGGACGCAGCTTTAACTTTTATGTTAGGCTTTGAAATGTTGCTCTTTTTTGATACACGTAAATTGACACAATGTTCAGATAATGTTGTTAAAAATAGGAACTACAACCCTAGTGCTCATTTTATTAGACACTAGCTGTTGCCTGCGGCTTCGCCCGCGTGGAGATTGAAAATTATTTCACGGGAACGTACTACCGGGATGAAAACTATCCAATGTATTACACAACGGTGTAACACAATTCTAGCGCTTACTCTCAAGACGGCAGGTTTTAGCGCCATTTCGACTCATTTAAGACCACCTGCAGTTTCCCTGAGGAAACGCTTTGAACTACCCGCATAAAAATATCTGGCAAGAAACTGTTTTAAGTTAATTAGTCTGCCTGTTTTTATGGTGTTTTCTTGGGAACTCGACTTTATGGGATTAAATTATGGGGCGTTATGAGGTAATGACTTCATTAGTGATGTTTATATAGGCTGTAATAAGGGTCATTTTAATTATGAGGTGATTATGGTTTCGACAAATGTTTTGGGTGAGTTTCTAATCGTTAATTTCAATAACTGACGTGCCACAAAATCGTTTTCAATCGTTGGACAGACGAAACAGGGAGTCAATAAAAAAATATTTTAAGAAATTATAGAAAGTTTGTAATTCATAGCTAAATTGAACTAGAGACCATCAAAAAATGTGGCATAAAGGAGATTGAAAATTAAAATGATTACAGGTTTTATAAGAAAATCATGCAATAAATAATTTAGTTCATGGGCGCCGGCTTTTCCGTTGCAATATTAATAATGGTATTACGATAGGTTCTGAGAAAAGCGGAAACATCCTTCAGAGTTGCTGCGAAGGTCAGATGGCAACCACTCCATATTGTAAATCCAAGTATTTATATTATTTTAACTTTATTTACACACATTATTCCAATCATCCGACTTTCTGTTAAAAAATCACAAAACCAAACGTTAGAGCGAGCACCCATTGTTATCGCCCGGATCAAAATAGGGTTAAACATTATAAATCACAATAAATATCGGTTCAGTGTGCATAAAGCGATAATTTACGATTTTTGAACCCTCGCCTAATACGAATGTGTGAATAAGGGTCGCAAAATGGCGAAGATTATGAAAGAAAATATTTACTTAATTAGTGCACGTCACGAGATAGCTTTGGTTTGCAATAAAGGATTTGAATGAAAAAGCTTAATTTTGTTGTGTCGTGTTGGGCAGATTATGTGAATGCGGTGAAAACAAAGTTTAGTTGAATAAGCTGACATTGAACAAAAACTATTTATTTCCTTTACATGGCGTGACAGTGTTTTCTTTGCAAATTAACATTTGCATGATTAAGATGTTTTAATTTATTCTTTTAACAGAGTAATTTGCTAAACATTATTTTAAACCGTATTTTTCTGCCACAACAACCACGCACTTCTCGGACACTTATACGTCCCATCATTTCCATCTCTATCCCCTTTCGCTTTCTAATTTATGCGTCCGTTGTCTGGCCACCCCCCTCCCTTTGATGTCGCCGTAAATTCGGCACAAATTGAAAGTACTATTACAAAACGGATACGGACAGAAGGGCCATATACTGAGATAACAAGATTGCATGTGGAATAGATAACATTTTAAATAAACGTGCAATTTTTCCCCGTTAGTGTTTATAAGGCAGTTGTGAATGGAAAACACCTAAGAGGACATAAATATATAGTGACCTTATTGGTGATGTTCTCCAGAATGGCCAGGTCTGTAGCACTCGCGGAGTAAAAAAAAGAGTATGTAAGTACCAAATACTTACATTTGCAGTGCAGACCTGCAGTGGCGTTTTGTAGTTTATGCCAACCCACATCTGAAGAAGGCGTTAGTTTGTGTTTTGTTTTTTTTTTTCGGTGGGAAATCATCAAATAACTTCTCCCGCTCCGGGTGGAGCAGGAGGGAGTGTCAGACTTTTACTGACCAAAACCTACCCGTGTGGCCTGTATGCCCTGGCATACAGGCCACACGGAAGAGATACCGCCACCCATTGATATAATAGGGTTTTTATTATATCAATGCCGCCACCCCTGGGTGGCGGTATCTCTTTCGAACAAACCCGCATCCCTGGCAGACGTTAGTTTGTGTTCAGGTATGTGTTTTTCATCATAAAATTTCAAAGTGTTTAATTTCATCAACATTAGAATGCATCGCTAGCATCTCTGTTCAAAATTATTTTTATATGTTTATGAACATCGAGCTACCCATCTACTAGTTCCAAACATATTCAACAGATAAGGTTTTTTTATTTAAAAAATAATGGTATTTCAAGCAATGCAATAAATTTTTTCAATAGTTGTTGTGAACCTTTTGCAGCTCGTTACTTTATCGCCTACTATTGTTAGTGCCCAAATGTGGAGTGGCGAGCGGTGATTCTTTATCGCTAGGGTTGATGACGACCCTTAATTTTATTTATGCTCGTGACACGTGCCATTGTGTGCGGTTGTGGTCGCGGGGTGACGCGCGATTTGCACTGAGCTTGTTGTTCAGCGGAATTAAGTGCTGATAATGTTGGGAATTAATTCATCGTGTGGAAGGGATGAGATTAGATTGTTGGTTATTTAAATAGATGGATCTATAACCAAAAAAAATCAGTTGAAAAATATTCGCTGAGACTCACTCGCGCTGAACGTTTGCCAAAGGAGAAATCAAAATCCAGTGCGCAAAAAATTCTGCCGCAATTTTATTGCGTGTGTGAACGGCGGCTTATGGTTGACTGAAAAAAAACGATCGATTATCGAATCACAAATCTAAGGGGTTTCTAATTCTTGTAATTTTAAGAACGTGCAGACTCTGATCTCAGTCTCTATCTGTCAAAAATAACTAGAGCTTCCCTACATTTTGACAAGTTTTTGACATTTGATTATCGCCGAGATGAGACCGGGACCAGATTTTGAAAAAAAATAATTACGAAAATTGGCCTTCACATGTCACGCTATCCACAAACCAAAATTAAATATTCCCTATTATGCAGTTAAATTCAGAACCATCATTTAGTCGTCATCAAACCCATGTTAGTGGTAGCTAGTGACATCACGCGTCACGTGACGCGGTGGCCATTAGCCAGTAATTCGGGATCGGATGCAAATCGCGCGGGACCTGCGCTAATGTAACCGCTCGCAAATTTATACGCGAATCGTATGAGCGTACCCAGCGAAAGAATTTCGTATTAGGTGTTTTTTCAAGAGGAGGTAGAAATATACGAATGATACTGATAATATCTTTTGCCCGCGGCTCCGCCCGCGTGTATGCTGGTTATCGCATAAAAAGTAGCCTATGTTCTTTTCCATAACCCAGGGTTATAGCTTTGCCAAACTTCATGATGATCGGCTCAGCGGCTTGAAAGCGGAACAGATAGAGAGAAGCAAAACAGAGATAGAGTTACTTTCCCATTTATAATGTTAGTAGGAATTAGTAGGGATAAGTTACACTATTTCATGTCGGACTGGCCCAAAAAGAGGAACATTACTTTTTTAAACATTATTGGAAAGTTGTTGGTAGCGGTCAAATCCTTATTTATCTATATTTGTTAAGACGCTCTATGCATAACTCTAATATCGGACGCATCCCTAAGACTTGACTTAACTTTTGCCATACCATACGAAGCAAATATAATAGCATATTGTACCCGAATTTCCATGTGACATAGTCGTACCTACAATTTTCTATGCACCGCCGTACAATTCGAGATCGGATGCAAATCGGACGAAGCCGCGACTAATTTATCCGCTCGTAAAGCGCCGGACGAACGTTAGCCCTTACGTGGGGATGTGCACGGATAGGGCTTGGTATAGTCTGCTCCAAAAGTATCAGTTAGAAGTGTAAACATACGCTCTTCCGGTTAATTCTTACGTAATAACTTACTAAGTTAAGTATCACAGTATTTAGGAGATTTCTACTTTACATCTCACCATTTTTTCCAACAATTGTAGTTTATTTGAATAACATAATTAAATTATAATTGAAAAATCTTCGACGAAAATTGAGGTTATAAAATTAACACTAATTTTCAAAGGAACCGTTAAGGGGATTTGAAATTAGAATTTTGGATTGAAGTTTTCAAATAAAAGTACCGAAAGTAGTATTGAAAGTGGCGTAGTGCTACTTACAAATGGCATCCATAGATACGTTTTCTGATCCATTTGTTTACATTCTGTGGCTAAGTAATAATACCCTCACGGGTCGATCGAGCAGGTTACGATTCGCTTGCTGCGGTCGGTTCGTGGATTGATGACCATCTTTACATACAGAAAACCCTCCGTGCTTTGGAAATTACGTTAAGTCGTTGGTCGCGGCTGTCATTTGTAAATCTTTGACAATCGTTACGGATAGTCTGAAGTCTAAAAGTCTGACAACCAAATTAAACAAGGACTATTACATTACCCAGTTATCGGGTTGTATAGGTCAGATAGGACCTCCATGTAAAGTACTGGTATTCAGCTGCATCCGGTAAAGCCGAACCCAAAATACATAGTCGGTTAAAGGCAGGCAGATTACACACTGCCTTTTGGAACAGACTATGGCTTGCTTAAGAATTGCCGTACTACGCCGAAAGTCATATCAAAAGTGTTTAAATATTATGGAAATAACTTGAGTCATCTATTTGGTGATACCAACATGCTGAAAGTAACGTTAGTGTTATCTAAGTAACCGATTTATCGCGGCATCTTACTTGCGGCATAATATCCTACTAATATTTTAAATGTGAAAGTTTTATGTTTGAATGGTTAGATGTTTGTAAACAAAAACTTGTCACACAGATAGTTTATTACCTGGAGTAACACATTGGTTACTTTTATCCCGGTAGAACATTCCCATAAGATAATTTTCGAACTCGCGGGTGAAGTCGCTGGCAAAAGCTACCCAAGTAGCATTGCAAGCTGTATACAAGCTGTATTTTAGTTCGTTTTTGTACAGTAGGTTTATACACTCCATAGCTAGTATCAACTTAACGTGTAAGTAGTGATTAACAATTTCGTGTCAGATTATGTAAACGCAGTAATTGTATGCAATGATGACCTTTTGTTAATACAAGTAGCTGACAATGAAGTCTAACATTGTACATTGGATTAATAACAAGCATGAAAAGGCGTCATTGATGGCGTTTTATTTAGCTACACACACATTTTGACGTCGTCATCAGTATAATATCAACATTATCACAGCTTGGGCCTCAATAAAGCCCCATATAGATTACGTTTGCCAGTCTCGTCCAACGCTATAAGATGACCGTGTCCACCGCCAGAATGACGTCATTACCGTGACGTAGCTACCTGTAATAAGGGGTGCCATGCAAATTGCGAGGGTTCCGACTAATTCGACTGCGTGTAAATTTCGCTGTCCCGGATGCAAGTTCCCCTACTGAATCACATGTAGGATCATTTGCAGTCGTTGTAGTGATAGGAGGTTTGATACCAACATGTGGGTAGTTCAGGATTTTCATAACTACATTACTGTTATTGTGGCTTTTATTATTAACTTGGTGCTAAAAATAACCCTTAGCTCTTGATAGCTGCATTCCGTTATTAAAAGTCTTCTAGTTTAAAAATAAGAAACCTAAATATATTGACACTAATCGTGTAATTAAACATTCATCTATTTATCTTACACATGATAATGAGACATTTACATTTGCTGCAACAGTTATTTCAGCATTACAGTGTCATGACGTATTTTTAGCAATTAAGCGGCCTTTTAAGAAAAATCCAAATGATACCACTTTTAAGCTCTATGAAGCAATCATTTTTTAACAAAAACCATCGAATGCAGCATCATTTACGAGACGACGTATATCTTTCGTTCCGTTGAGCGCAGTACACATAGCTAATGAAAATTTCATACGAAATGGACACTAGGTGGCACCTCTGTGCAACTTTACCGTTAATTCCAACCGTTGTTTTTTATCGATGGAAAATAACGGTTTGTTTTTCACAGTATCGTATTAAAACCAGTAATTTTTCAACGAATTTAGTAATGAAGAATTATGAATTGAATCGGGAATTAAGCTTCTATTTTTTCGTTAATCCGGTTAGAGTTGTATCTCTGTGTTTTGTATTTGGGATTGGTATTGTGATAAATTGTTTCACTCGAGTTAAGCCTTTTTTCGCTAGGATTTAAAATGTTATAGGGATATAGCACATTAAATCAGTATCTTATTAAAAAAGGTTTCAATTAAATCCTGGACGTTCTAATCTTTTAATAAAAAATCCATCATGCCTTTATCATTCTAATGAACCGGAAAGAAATAACAATATCAAACAGACATTAAACCAAAAAATGCTTACAGATAGAGGGGGATCCTTAACACAAAACGCATAGATATCCTATCTCCATCCTAATTAGCATGAAAACAAAAAAAGTAACCAAATTAATTAAAACCCCTTAAAACAAGTCTCACACAGGAAACTATACCGCTCATCGCGTTGTGGGCGACAGTATAAATTAAAAGGGAACGATTAATTCTTCGTACTAACATTACATTTACATATTCTGGCAGTTACAGGGGACTTTTGATAAGGCAGGGGAGCTAATTTCATAAAATTGTATCGTCGAGATTAAAGGGGTACTTTTTTCTCTGGTGTTTTGGGTACATACCTATACAGTTTGGTCATTAAATATGCACTTGTTAGTTAGGGGTTTGGCGAATGAAGTTCGTTAACCCTGAAGTTGATTGTTTGTTCAAATATTTGATAGAAATTGCTAATCCATTGCTTCCTAAGTTTGAATAATTCGTCTGCTCAACAACACAAATAACGCAATGAATGTTTTTGAAGTCTGCATTTTTGTGGGACACGCATGTTAAAACGCGGCCCGTGTGATACCGCAGTGTAACACACAGGGGCATAGTCGTGCGACACTGCCTACCGCATACGGAACGGGGCAATTCTGTTCTTTGAAAGAGGTGTATTCTGAAATACTGTTAAACTTAAATAACAAAAAAATAGTATGTATTCATTAGTGAGCAGGTGTCGTAATTTTATTTCATTAAAAAAATTATGTCTTTCTTAACAGCCTCCAGAAATTTGACAAGGATGCAAAACGACACGTAGCAGAGGGGGTTACTAAACCCCCTCTGCCAAGATATACGTGAGAGGTATATAGCCACTCAGAACTCATGCAGCCAATAACTGTCGTCGTCCATAAGAGCGAGTGTTTAGTCAAAAATTTAAATATTTTATTTCACATAAACCTTGGCACTTATTGGAAAAGTGCCGGATAGAAAGAATCTTCACGGTTACTCTTTAAAAAATTATTGGCTTTTACAATGTTTTCAAATTACTGTGATAATAGTTTTGGTAGGCCTGTCAACAAGTACATCAGGTACTTAATAAAATAGAAAATGGTCTACAAATCTACAGTTTACAACGCCTACAACGTTCTTACAACCGCAAAATATATATAAAAACAACATAATATAAAAGATAAACAAAATATTTAAAAAAAAAAACTACTTAAACCAAATGACATGATTTCCACTAGAACCACTAATAAAAATTGGAATTAGAATTGTAAGTATGTAAAGTCAAATAATGAGTAGATTACGTCAAAGAAGTATGTGAAGTGCCTTGCGCACACACTTTTGCAAACATCTCTCGCGTACATACTCGTAGCTATTCTCCGCTAAGATTGACTGCCATGGCTTAAATTTTCCCTTCATAGTAATGAAGGGCTAAAATAAAGCTCTATTTGACGATTCATTCCCTACATTAAATGCATAACTGACATCACTGTCACATACAATACAGCCAAAAAAGACTAGTCACTGCACTCAATAAAACTGAATTTATTTAAAACATGAAACCCAATCACACTGGCACTGAGTATACAATACGGTTTCCATCAAATGCTGGCACAGACGGGTTGCGTCCGATTCTATTAGTGCCAAAAATCGGCAATACGAACAAAAATGTCCCCTGGCAGTCCCCACAAAAAGTAAGCCTGAACATACAGGGGGACCCCCCCGAGTGGGTTCCCGCATTGTCGTTGCGGGGGGGCTTAGTAACCGTGGTCTCCCATCCACGGTGAAGCCAAGAGGAACCCAACGGTGGGGCCGCTCGTCAGGGCTTTTGCCTTCAAGCCATTGACGTAGCGGCCAAAAAGTAGGTTGCGGTGAGGTGCACCGCAACTGAGGTGGGCCGCGATGTCGAATGGGAGGCATCGCGGCTGAGGGTTACGGGCTGCAGTAGAGGAGGAGTGCCGGTGCTTCTGAGCAGCGCTCTTCCCTTCCGTGGCCTGGACGGGGCCGCCACCGTTTGATGGCGGACGCGGTGGGGCCGCAGGGGAAGAGGAGTGTCGGTATAGCGTTGGCCGCTCTCCCTATCCTCTGCGGCCGAAAAGCGGTAGACGGGACGGCGCGTTGTGTTCCACACGCGCGCCGTCAAAGATGTCAGCAACCACAGGTGGGGTCCGCAAGGGCCGATGCCTGCCAGGGGTGCGGGTTTGTTCGAAAGAGATACCACGGCCCCTGGCATACGGGCTACTGAGGGAACACGGGTGGGTTTTAGTCAGTAAAAGTCTGACACGCCCTCCTGCTCTACTCAGCAGGAGAAGTCATTTGATGATTTCCCACCCAAAAAAAAAAAAAAAAAAAAAAAAAAACATACAGGGGGACAAATATCCATTAATGGGTCTGAAATGGGTGTGGTGTGGAACCAATGTTGGTGTGTTGGGCCAATGTTGGATGGGATTTATGATATCAGAAGAATGTCTAGATTTTGAAAAACATAAACCAAAATTCTTGTGAATGTTGGAAATTCCAGCCAATAACCTAATATTATTGAACTTCTGTTCCCATAAAGTATAAACAGTGACTTGATCTGCTGCCAGACCAACAGTTGTTCTCCATACGAGTTTAAGCTGGCTAGAAAGTTTTTGATACGGAGAACAAAAGGCTGGTCAAAATAGGTCAACAGATTAGGAGCCTATGGGTTTAATGATGATCCTCCAGCTGTCCTTTATGTCTAGTACCACAGCATCAGAATACCCAATTAATGATCATAAAGGTGTTTACCATCACAACATAACATAAAAGGTTTTACTGAAAACCAACCTCATTTCTCACTTCGTCTGGAATCTGCAATTGATCCAAACCAACATTGGTTCAAACATGGCCAGTAGACTGCCTATAAAACGCAGATGCATTTGCCGTGTTCAGAGAAATATTTTCATAATATACGAGCATTTTATTGTCTCGTAAAACTGGTGGATGATGTTATTATTTATGAAGTGATATAATTTCATTCATAAAAAATACTGGTCTTAAAAATTTAAGACCAGTATTTTTTATGAATGAAATGTGTAATAAACATAATAATATTATTATAATATTGTTATGTTGTAGTTAGTAGTAGCATAAAAGAGGAAAACTCTTTACTGGCTATTAAGGTATACAATAAATTACCAAACGCCTATAAAGAACCACCTTTGCTTATATTTAAAAAAAAGCTGATTCAAAAATGTTTTACTCTGTTAAGGAATTTGTGTAACTTTTATCGAAAAAAGAAAGTAATGGCAATAAATTTGGTTTATATGTATTTTATTTATTTTTTAATCCGACATTTACTTACTATTATTATTTTTATTTTGACATTATAACAATATTCATGGACTTTAAAATTTCAAATATTACATTCAATCTGACATTTTATAACAATCATTTATTGGTAACTGATAAAGTGTTGTGATATTTTTAAGTTATGTAATGCATTGTGAAATTAAATATTTGCAATTAATTAATTTAATCAGACATTACATTACACATAACTGAAGGAATATTATGACATTTTTAATAATTAAATATATTCTGAAATTAAATATTTGTACACCACGTGTAATGGTAGAATGTAAATGGGCCACATTAAAATAACATCATACTACTCTGTACACCTACATTTTGGTAAATAAAGTATTACTTACATTACTTTCTGGGTAAATAACTTGCTGTCTCGTTGGTCTAGGGGTCCCAAGCGCTACTGCTGAGCATGAGGTTCTGGGTTCGATTCCCAGGTTGGGAAAATGTATTATTGAGTTTTCCTCTCTGGAATTTCTCAGTAGCACCCCGAAGTATGAATTTGTGTCCGGTTGATTGCAATAGGCTCGCCCCTTTACCTTTGTATCCACTACCCTACGTGTGTCTTTTTTTTGAGGTTGGGAAATCATCAAATAACTTCTCCCACTCTGGGTGGAGCAGGAGGGCGTGTTAGACTTTTACTGACTAAAACCTACCCGTGTACCTTCAGTTGCCTGTGTACCAGAGGCCACGGTATCTCTTTCGAATAACCCGCACCTCTGGCAGACCTAACATGGGTCTTAAACATCACTGGGGGAATGTGGGTGTAATAAAGGGTACCTACACCTCTGCCCAACCCTTCGAGGAAACCTAGCATGATGTTATGTTATACATGGTGTAACAGAAACCCTATTGCTATCCTTAAGCACTAAAGATAATAGCTAGAATAGATCACTATACATAGTTTGAGCTCAAAATAAAATACTCTAAACTTGATACCAAATTTTCGGTTTCATAAATTTTTCTTAAATTCAAATCATATCAAACGTGTCACCGCATTACTTAGGGCAATAACTTTCCACGTTGCTTGCCAATATTACGATAAATCTCTGCCGAGTGATGTCTTTATCTCGGTTCGCGTCCTGGTATCAGTGTATTAAAAATTCTCATAACTTCCGAACATGTAGGTATAGGATTAAAAAACCCTTCCAATATCATTTGATATCGTCCAAAGAAGCCGTGACCTTCGAATGTATATACCTCTTCCGTTACAGGTTATGTAATGGGCAGACTATATTAAATAATAGACACCAGGTTTCGATTTTGTAGACTTGCAAAAATAATCAGAGAGGCAATTCTGGTAATTTTAAGAACGTTCACAGTCTGATCTCAGTGTCAATCTGTCAAAAATTCCTATACGTTTTTGTAAAAATTTTGAATTTCGATTGTCGCCGAGATGACACTGCGAACGTTTTTAATTAGTAGAATTGGCCTTCTGGTTTTGTTTCCCTCCCGGAAGTCGCTGCTGTGGCCTATAAAAACTTACAATACTGATGAACACTGAAAAGTGTCTGACGCCAAACCAACATTTGGGTTCAAAGATCTTTGTGGCAGATGGATGGGTGAGCCTTTTTACAATAGGTGTTTTATTTATATGAACCTTTGTTGTGTTTAACGTAAGCATAGATTCACTAATTCATTTAAAGGCTATAACGATCCACTACTATGTGTGCCGAACCTACTAAGTGCTTTTGAGAGCAGACACTGTCCAAGCATCATATTAGTAGCATCATAACACAGCGATTGTTCATAATGAAAAGCACTTATGACATAATTGGATTAATTGGTTAAATTACTTATGCTCGTTAGTTTAAAACGTAATAATGAAATCTTTATTTACAACATAATGGTATATGTGTGTGCTGATGGCTAAGTAATAACAGCTGTAAGCTTCGATCGATCAGGTTAAGCTACGCTTGCCGCAGTTGGTCATGGATGAGTGACTGTTTCTACATACCAAGGCCCCTTTGTGCCTTAGTCTTAAAAGGTGTCGTACTTCCCAGTAACTGGATTGTGGAGGTCAGATAGACAGTCACTCCATGAAAAATACTGGAATTCAGCTGCATCCGGTTTGGAAGCAAACCCCAACTACATGGGAAATGGTTAGGCAGTTGATGGAAGTGTGTTTTATAACGAAATAATTAATTATCTTGAGAGTTTTGATTTGGCTACTATTGCATTTTTATTACTAAAAGAACTATAATCCATGTCGTCCACAGTCATCTCTTTAAAGTGTGAAAATCGATCACAATCACAAATAAAAATACCAATAATAAAAACAAGAGGATCCTCCATTAGTGAGCCACCATCAAACAAACATAAAACGAGCCATAAAATATAATCAAACGTCGATATGCGGCCATTACCACAATGGTGGGCAAACTTTTTATTACGACCAGATGCGGTTATAACGGGTATAGTTAAAGAGATTTGTCCCAAAATACGGTGAAAAAGTTTATTATTAGCAAAAGTTCTGTTTGTGGGTGATTAACTGGGAAACCGAAGAGGCTGTGATGTGAGGTCAGTGGGTTACGAAGTGATTCAATAAGAGTTCGTTTATAAGGCCTTTGCTGAATTTAGTAGTTACAAAAATGAACAAGTTGAAGCTCTTTTTGTTTTGTAAAGGAATTATTATTGTCGCCTTCACTATCACTACATAGTTTAAAACAAAGTCCCCGCCGCGTCTGTCTGTCTACTGAATGGATTTTCGCGGTTTACACCAATAGAGTGATGCATGAGGAAGGTTTTGTTTTATAATTTGTTAAGGTTTGGTGTAAATTGGTAAACGCGAGCGAAGCCGCTGGCAAGCATTTTGTGATACGGGCAAATCCGTCCAATCCTTTGCTTCTAATGTTGATAACATCAGCGGTTTTCTTTGAATAATTTAATAAAGTAAACAAGCAAATTTTTAAGAGTAACCTGCACTTCAATCATAAAAACTTATAGGTACTAAATACCATGAAAAAACAACATAGAAAGACCGTATTACTGAGCTGTTTAAACTTATGGGTGCTGTCCATACCAAATAGAGGTTTCATATTGTAATTGCCAATTTTCATCAAATGAAGTCTATTCTGGAGTAAACCTTCAAAACGTACGAATCAAACAGAAAGGTTCACTTTCACATTTATAACACGGATGTGTAGCGTAGGAATGAACATAATACATCGGCCTGCGCCCTTTTTAAGGAGATTAATACAGGGAGAGCCTTATTTTTGTATGCAGAGAGGATTATGAGCCGCACACGAAATGTTCATGTATAAAATGTAAAGGAACGAATGTCTGCTGAGCTGGGAGTGAATGAATAACAAGCTTTCAAAGATAAATTATATTACAGCATTACATCTCGTATAAAATGTATGATTAAAGATGATTGTGGTTTGTCAGCATTCTTATTACCTAAAATTATTGTAACTCTAAACTTAGCCGAGATTGAAGCAATATTCTCTTTTAACAAAAAAACAGCTTTCTCCGAAGAGGTAGACAGAGGCTCACACACATATTTCGCCAATTTATTGTGTTTAAAGTCCCATCTCTTCCCGTGGGTGTCGTAGGAGGCGACTAAGGGACTTACTAGAGAATGGGTAGCAGCGTTCTCTATGTATTTTACTACCATACTGTATCGCCAACCCGACAGCCAAGCGTGGCGATTATGGCAAACCCCACCAAATTGGGAGAGGCCTATGTCCAGCAGTGGACGTCTTTCGGCTGAAATGATGATAATGATAAAAGTCCGGGACCCATGTAATACGGTATAGGTTCTATTGTCATCAAAAAATTCCTAATGTAAAGTCAAAAGTCAGCTTTTGTGTAAAATGTAGCAATATTCTCTTCCGACCTTTTTAAATTACCGTATAAATGAGTGTCTTTATATTCAGCATCCAACATGTCAGGACTTAAAAGATTATGATGTATCTAAACAAACGAGTTAATTAAAACAAAATTTCGAAAAATACTTTTACAATTTTCTTCCAACCTACCCCTTAATGATAGCTAGCAAAACGCATCATCAATTAATTAATTAAAATACCTCTTACACATTAGTCATTCATCATAGTACACGGTATAATTGCGACCCCCGCTCACGAGACCCCTGGGACTGTGGGAAGGGATCTTTAATTGAACTACCCTTATAATAAAATTTAATCTTTGGGCTCTTGTCTTATCTACGTTTATTACTTAGGGTTTGAGATATGGATTCATAATTATTGAATTGTACATATCTCCTGTAGTCTAGAAGTTACGTTTCTGTGAATCAAAATTAATTTAATTTGGGGCAGATTTTTCATTAATCAGATAATTTTTATCTGAAAAATGAATCTGACAGTTTTGCATATTTTTATCCAAAAGCTGTCAAACCGACATATTAATTCCTCAGATAAAAGTTATCTGAGTATTGAAAAATCGGCCCGTAGTGAAATTGTTTATGAAAAATTGAGCATTAACCTTTAATTTGGTAAAAAAAAAATAAACTGCAGAACGTTCATAATATTTTACCTTTTGATAGTTTAATCATAGTTCAGGCAAATTTATGATAATTTTGAAACTTACGTTTTATTCTTAAAATTTACAAAATGGCACTATAAGCAGCAGCATACAGCATATTTCAAACAATAACGCCAATCCAAATTGCCAGCTCAATACCGATAGGTATTGAACATAAACGTTCAGTACAAGTTACGCCGACCACTATGCGAAATCACCGGAGTGCCCCCTGGCGGCCGATTATGAAAAGAGTCTGATGAATAGACCAGCCAGGTTTTTTTATATTTTTTATTCGAGCACGGACAAAAGTTTGGTTAGGTTTCGTTCACATTGGTGTATTGTGAGTTTGAATTTGGAATACGTTTTTTGGATATTAGGTGTTTTGTGCATTGGGTTGAATTTTGCTATGAAAAGGTAGGTGAACCTTACACACTTCTACTGATCATGAAGGTATTCTAGACGATACTGTTTCTGAAAACACTCCATGCAATCAACAAATTATTATATTTTCATCGTCTTTTCTCGTATATTCATTTATACAAAATAATAAGTAGTGTCCTTTTTGCAACACTAAAAATATCACGTTTTACTAAATGCATATTATGTGGAATATATGGATAAAGTGTGGAAGTGGTATATATAATTTTGTTACTTTTTTTTTTGTCAGTCTGTCTATTTGTTCGTTCGGGCTTATCTCCGAAACGGCAATACTTATTGTGATGGGTGTGAAGATACTTTTAACCCTGAGAAAGGGCATAGGTCACTTTTTATTGTCAATAAAAGCTATGCTAATTTTGAAATTGTTGAAGCGAAAAAATTACAATTGCAACCGTCTTGGTAGTAAGTTAGTTTACGCCTGCATCCAATATTTTATCTTCTTTCAAATTGATATTGAAAACACTCAATTACAAATAATTTGACAAATATGTAGTACCGATTAATGAAATCCTGACAGGGAAATACAACATTTAAAAATTGTACAACTTTGTTACCGGGAAGCAATTTACGCAGTTAATATGTTCACACCTTTACAATCAAAACTCCACTAGAGTACCCATACATAAACACACACAGCACAACGCTCGTAGTTTTTATTGGGTGAGCAGCGAATGTGCGGTAACTTCGCCTCTTGTGGGTAACTTCCGTCTCACAGGGATTGCATTTTGTCCTTCACAATATTAGGTCTTTACCTATGAAATTGCCGTTCTGCAGTACTGGCCATTTCAAATCAAAATAATTTTTGTTTGGCTAAGAATTCTAATTTCAAATTAATTTTATTTTAAAAACATGAATTTTTTTTTCTAAAAGTAGTCATTTCTTTATTGATTAGTGTTACATTTTCATCGCATTTCAATCTTTTTCGTCATCATGGATACGTTAAAAATTCGAGTAATTATGGAATATGAGTACCGTCGTGGCAGCAACGCGGCACAAGCGGCACGCAACATTAACGACGTTTACGGAGCTAACACTACAAACCAACGCACCACCTGTTATCGGTTTGCTCGCTTCCGTTCTGGAAATTTCGACCTGAAAAATGAACCTCGCGGTCGTCCGAAGACTTTGGTCGACAATGACGAATTAAAGGCGATTGTGGAAGCTGATGATACACAATCTACGGCTGAATTAGCAGCAGCTTTCGACGTTAGCGTCAAAACAATATTGGTCCATTTGCGTCAAATTGGCAAGGTAAAAAAGCTTGACAAATGGGTGCCCCACGAACTCAATGATCGCCAGCGCGAAGTACGCGTCGAGACGTGCCTTGCACTGCTCAACAGACACACAAATGAAGGAATTTTGAACCGCATTGTTACCTGCGATGAAAAATGGATTCTGTTTGATAACCGTAAGCGCTCAGCAAGTTGGTTGGATCCTGGTTCAGCACCTAAACAATGCCCTAAACGAAAACTTACCCCTAGAAAAGTGATGGTCACTGTTTGGTGGTCTAGCGCCGGTGTGATTCATCACAGCTTCTTACCAAACGGGGTGAGCATTACTGCAGATGTGTACTGTGAAGAACAGAACACAATGATGGAGAAGCTGGCGCATCTCCAACCAGCATTGGTCAATCGCTCGTCTCCGCTGCTCCTGCACGACAACGCGCGACCTCATACTGCACAGCAGACGGTCTCCAAGTTGCAAGAACTGGGGTTGGAAGCTCTCCGTCATCCGCCCTACTCACCAGACCTTGCGCCTACAGACTACTACTTTTTCCAGAATTTGGATAACTTCTTGGCGGGAAAAAAATTTAATACCCGAGAGGCAGTACAAAATGCCTTTGAAGAATTTGTTGCCTCCCGTCCAGCTGATTTCTTTAAGAAGGGCATCAATAAACTGCCACTGCGATGGCAAAGATGCATTGATTGCATGGGTGATTACTTCGATTAATACAAATAAAAAATTCATGAAAAAAATTCGTTTAAATTTTTTCATACAAAACGGCAATTTCATAGGTAAAGACCTATTATTTATTTGTGTACTGAATCACGGTACGTGTATTTGATAGTCATGCGAAAAATTTTCAGTTATGGTTGTTTTAAACTAATTTCGAAAGACTATTAGATACGTAGTGTACCTAGTATCGTTGAAGTTACTGTAGCGGTATATTTAACCTTATTGTTGCGGAACCCAAACTGAAGGTTATGTTTTTAGCAATGAAGAAGGTTACTATATGTACGGATTGCTTAATACGCTTAAAAATTGGTATTTATTTGAAACTAATTCATTTAGAACAAAAATACTTGGAATAAATCTGGTGATGTTTTACAGCCATTAGAAGTGCCAATTATTGCCGAAATATGCTAAAATATTCGTACCTACTGGAAATACACAGAAACACAATAAATATTTAATACAACCAGTACACTTCAAACTTTGACTTCTGGTCTACGTCTTAACCGTCGGCTTTTGTCGTTTTAACTATTCATATTCTGTTGTAATTTTGATTGGCACAGTTAACAAGCTTTACTGTTGACTTGATTAAAATAATAGTAATAGTCCTAATGCGGGGACAAGGACAGTTGTATAGAAAATACACTACTCTCCCGCAAGTCGACCATCATAAATATTACTTAGAAAGTTGCTCACATTATGACATTGTTAAAGTCAGGATAAACGCTTCAATTTTTTCCAAGTTTTTTTTTTTTTTTTTCATTGCTTTGCACAAGTTATTCCCAATTCAAACAATAGCTTAAGTCCTAAAGTTTGTTCATATTCCACTAAACATTATTGTCGATGAAATAATGAAAAAACTTCTAAAGGCCATCGAGTGTGTCGAAAAACCGACCCGAATCGACGATATCCATAAAAATAAATGATCGAAAAATTCTCCAATAGCTATCACCTGATGCTTTGAGCGTCGACCTTGGATCCCTCTAGAAATTTAAATCACAACGAAACACATTGCGTGGTATCTAGGATCACAGTAATAGTTATTCGTTGTCCAACGATCAATGGAATGGGAATAAGTCGATAAACTCGCCAGTGTCCCAATTTCGTGGTAGGGCTGTCAGGCGAGTAATACGATCGCTTTTTATCGGCACGTCTGAGACAACCCGATCTTTTTATGTTAAAGAATCTTTTTTCTTATATCACAGAAGTATATAATTTCTTTTGTAATTTAGACGATGAATGTATTTTTTGGTTCATTAAATAGGAGGAAAGGAACAGCTGGGTATTTCTTTATTATATTTTGTTTGATTGAGGGACGGGGTACTACAGTAGGACTGTTTGTCTGTGAGGGTTTTGTAGAAGTGGATTATTAGAAATCGGTATTGACCCATTTCAATTTTCCAATGGGAATTGATATAAAAATGTGACTATTCATCACCGAATGTTTTGAGAAAATGTTTCTAAGCGGCTTATAGGTGCACTAGATAAACTTTTATATCTCCATCCTTAATTGGATAAAATACAGCGCGAACCAATTTGCGGTCAAAACCAATGTTAATGGTACAAAGTCATTATAAACATGTCATAATAAATAACTCACACCATTCAAATCATAACACTCTAAAATTAATTACTCGCACCCAAATGATCAACACAGAACAAAGGTGAAACTTATTAATTTAATTAATATAATTGTTGGCGTCAATAAATTAGTGGCATTCGTTGGTTTAATACATGTTAATGATCCCTTGCAAATTGAATGGGATATGGTTGTTGTTAGTTCTGTACGTGGGTATTAGTTGTATTGTCTTTGGTAATGGGGTAGGTAGAGATCTAGGTCGTATCGCTTATCGAAGATTTTACGAATTAACATTCGTACGAATGTTCAGTGAAATAACAATTTGCATTGGGCATAAATAGGATCGATTTTGATCAGTTTGATCATTATTGATGTTAAGTGATAAAGCAGAGATTATTAGTTTCTGTATTTAAAAAAAATCGAAGAGACATGGATGAGTGGGAAAAGTTGTGTAAAAGGTTTAAAACATTGCGTTACACCCGGATGTTGCACTGTTTCATTAGTAAACAATATCATATGCAGAAGCTTACATTACAAATAATGTGTATTTAATTTCACCACCACTGCTCACAAAATGTTCAGGACCCAAAAAATTCGAAGATCTATGACATTCACCAGCCCGCATTGGGCCCGCGTGGTGGATTATGGCCCAGTCCCTCTCAGCACTGGGAATATTCTTGGTTGATTATGATTATAAATAAAAATAGCTAATACTACACATCTTGTTAAACTAAAAGACGCATTTCATTTGATTTTTTCAAATGTTCGGAATCTCGGTTGACATTTTAGTGAATCCTGGCAAGGTCCAAGAAATAAAAACTTATGTATCCTGAAACTTTTACTGATATACAGTCGCGCGACTTTTCGAAAGAGCAAGCAATCAGCTGGTCCGATCTGTGGAGTCCCCGCTTATCGAGACTAACTTAGGACGCTCCTTATATCAGATACCCGTTATCCAATAAATCGCCGCTCAGATGGGTTCGGATTTGAAAATTATTTAAGTATTTGACTTTAGAAAAAACTAAGCACCGATTTATTCGTTTGAAAAGGCCAAGTGAAAAGTCGTGTGCCACTTAAAGAATTAAGAATAACCTAGGTAATTACGATCAACTGACGAATGAAGATACACAAAGAAAAAACATTTTAAAACTTAAACCGACCCTCTGTGCTCACCACATACAGGACACAACGTGAAAATATCATAACTGTATCATATAGTTGAAAATAAAGTAAAAATTCCGTAAACTTTTCATTTTCAATGCTTGTTAGCAACGCGCGTAGCAACCGTAGCGGTACGTAGCATTAAAAAAAACTGCTAACAAAATCCCTTGGTGCAGTCCCAGACGGCGTAGGCGGCGTAGCGCTCTGTAGCGCTATGTCGCGGGTACTATAAAAGTTGTGTGCGGAGTTAAAAATACTGAATGAAGTTTCTTTGGAGGCGTACTTTGTTTGCAATTTGATGTTAGGGTTCTGTACGTGAGTTTTTAATCTTTATAGGCACTTTAATGAAGTTTAATATTGTTAAAGTTTTTTGCAACATTTCTTACTCATTCGAAATTTGAAGAAATGTACCTACTATTGAATATGAAAAAACAATATCCAAAACTATGATAAAATTATTATTTATTGACAAATTATTCTTAATTTTCGGGTAAACCATCTACTTATTTCCTACGATCATTTAAAATATGGTGGGGTATTATGCATACTTTTAACTGCGTCAATGTCACTGTCTTTAGAAAATGTTTTTTATTTTATCTGTCACACTATTGATTAAAAAAAAAATGTGAATTGAGTTTCGTGTCGAATGTCACTCTCTAAAAATGGCGGACTAGTAATCCTGCAAAAATAAACACCACCTATCGTCAAACTCCGCAGCGCTCTATAAACCTCCGTTTTACTAGGGAACCCTATAAAACACACACACTTACACACACTATGGCTGCACACACACAACACACACGCGTTGTCCCAAACGTCTCGACACTCCATAGTTGTCGGGAAGTTTCTCCGCAAGAAATGTTTTATTGTGCCCTGTATGAGTTTCTACTCAAAATACTATCAAACTGTGGATTGAAATAAAATGTCTGTTTGTGAAGACGAGATTGGTTGATGATAAATAAGGAAGTAGGTACTACGAAGTGTACGTGTTGAATTCATAATTGGAAAACAAAAAGAAGTTTAATTTCCAACATTAGTAACTTAAGCAAGAGGTAAATTCTACAATTAATATTAAATTCGAAGAGAAGGCTGGACAATAAAATTAGAATGGCTGGAAAGGACCTAATCCTCAATTGCATTGATCACAAACCATGTGGGTTCTTGCCTGATCTTCTTTAATTACCCAACGCAAAAAATACTGAAATAAAATTTATTTGTCAGCTATGAAATTTTTTACAAAAAATATTGTTGAGAGCCCTTAGCACACAGGCTTTATATAAATTTATCTTATTTTATGAGACTATTAAACCCAAATTAATAAGCAACAATTTATTTTCACGAGTCATTTGTTATTTTTGTCAATTTAATAGCAGCCGCCCATCGAGTAGAGGCTGGAGTGTTTTGTGTTTAATAACGTTCCGTAATGAGACACTTGACAGCAACAGTACTTGTCGTTATAAATGTTAGCAAATTTTTTATAAAAAAATATTTGGAGTTATTTTTTTCCTTTTCAAGTAGGTCGTAATAAAAGTTTAAACTGAAGTTCCTTCATTAGATCATCATGCACGTCTTTAAGAATCATGTTATTTTTAAAAATATTTATTAATTGGTCTGGTTCTCCCGTTTCGTGTGATGCCGGATGTAAAGAATAGCATCATCCCATCTCTTCCCGTGGCTGTAGAAGGCCACTAATGGACTTACTAGAGAATGGGCAGCAGCGTTCTCTATGCATTTTACCACCATATTGCGATCGCCAACCCGCCTGCCAGGCGTGGCGATTATGGCAAGCCCCCCAATTTGGGGGAGGCCTATGTCCAGCAGTGGACGTCTTCCGGCTGAAATGATGATGATGATGACGATGATTGGTCTGGTTGATCTGTATTTTGACATTAAGTCTAAAAACAGGTCGAAAGGTTGAATTCAATACTACTTCAAACCAACTAGGAGATCAGAGTTTTAAAAGCTTTTTTACATACTCAGCTTATAAACGTTCCCACTGCTGGGACACAGGCCTCCTCTCCATGAGAGGGAGTGGGCCGTAATCCACCACGCGGGCCCAGTGCGGGTTGGTAGATAGCCAATACAAGTCACAAATTGCACTATTTAACTGCCAACACAAATAAAGTGATAATATCAACTGATTGAGCAATCCCACACAATACCATCGTTATTTACACACAAATAAAGCCCCCTTTCATTGACAAAACATCTATTACCTGTATAGGAGCCCCCGTCATCATACAACCGTCCGCCAAGCAAATCGCAGCGCGGACGTAATTGGCAAATATTTAAATAAAATAATTAGTCACCAACACAAGAGAATACCAACCTTAATAATAGCACGGTAAAGTTGTAATTCAAGTGGGACGTCAACCAACTCGTTAACGCTGTACCAATATTGAGACAGTGCTTGGTACAGGAATTATTGACGAATCGTGTTTGAACGAAAATCGTCGAATCAGGCCCAGTCGGGAGTAGTTGTCATATTTCCGTGACAGTGTGTAGTACTTGTTATTTTGTAATCGGATTTCTATAATTTTTGACGTGTTTTGGATGTGATGCAATTTGGCCGATTTCAATGCAGCTGCAGGCGTGTTTTTTTTTTTATAAATACGTAGATATTGTATTTAATCTGACCCCAAAAGGTTTGTGTGGTCATTTGGAACAGTATTTTTGTTTTACTTCGATTTAATAGACTTATCTGAAGTAAGCATTATTTTAATAACCAATCCAGAATCAGACTTCTTTTTCATTGCTGTCTTAAGTATTTTGTCACTAATGCTTCTTCAAGGCTCTAAACCTTAATTTTCAATTTTTGTTGGTAGGTATAACAAGTACCTATCCTTCCTTACATAATATTTCAAATTACCCTCTATTTACAAAATCCCGGGCTCTTCACTATTACTAGATATAAATAGACCCTCTCCACAAATCTGCATAAAGCAGTAAATATCTCGAATCTAGTTTATCCATTGGGAAGTAAAGCCGGTGTTGACTGGCTACAGCGTCGATGTGGTCCGGATTAAATAAACAATTAGGCACGAGCCACATAAATGTCAAACGACCCTTGTAATCGCCTTCCGAACGATAGTGTGACCACTGGCTTATGTTGCTGGGTGGGAGAAGTTACAGCGGTTTTAGATAATAAATTATTTTTGGATACAGAAAACCTTGAGGCATCACGAAATTGAAAACGTTTTGTTAATCAGAATTGTAGTGGACTTGAAAACTTTAAAGATAATTTTGGAACACTGTTGGTGCGAATATGGCATATTCTGTGCAACGAAAACTGTGCTATATTTTTTTTTGGTTTTGTAACCATTAATATGATGTTCTGAATATACATTATAAGAATTTGTTTGGTACATTATAGGACAGGGCCCATTCATACAATTGAACCTGAAAATCACATGAATGACATTCACATGACTGACTATAATGCAATCAAAACCAAGTCTCTAGACGTGTGATTTTATAAAACTCATGAAAATTTGGAAAAAACAAATCATAGTTAAGGCAATCCTAGGTATTCACCACACACGCACCACCGTCACTGTCACCCTACCCCAAACAACCGCAGTGTTATCAATACACACATTGTAATACAACCCCTATTAGGAGATACTATTGATAAATGGATAATACAGCAGATAGCGATGTTGTTATTAAATTTCCAGCGTTTCCACCACTATGCGACCGGCATTAACATTGTTTTGAATAATTGCCGCCCGAGTTAGTAGGAAATTTAATTATTCTACGGTTATTTGTGAGCACTCATACCTATGCTATGTGTCAGTCTAGTCTTCTTGGACATGGTAAAAAACAGTCAAACTTCAGTAGTTAATTTACCAGAAAAACTTTTCAAAACACTCAGGCTAGAAATTATTGATAAAAAATTTGTAAGAAACACAATTTCAGGACAACCACCGTGAATAATACAAATTATATTCGTTTCGTTTAGGAATAAAAAAAATTGTCACAGCTAAGTACATACCCAACTATTCGTGCTGTAACAACCACCATTAAATTAATCATGTTGTTAACCAACGACAAAGTTATTAATTCTATACCTGTTAATTTAGAAGCGTGATTAAGAGAAGGCTTCACAAAGGAATGGTCCAATAGTTAAAACGTCAGGTTCGCGAATGAAAGCCAAAAAGTTAAAATTCAACTACGCAAAAAATACTGTTCAAAATGTCATGCAACTCATAGTGATGTTCATAGTTTCAACAGAAAAATGCATCAAAAGCAATGAATCACAAACAATGCAAAACAACAGTCCAAATAACTTGAGAATAAAATCCGAATGAACCAACTCCACAATAAAATAAAATCATGAAAAATAAATGTATTCTCCTAATAAATTGTGGCGGGAACTCAATAAAACCGCTTGTGACCCATCCGATGGGTTATAGACCAGTTATATGGGTTTATTGAGTATAGGAAGCGATGGCCACTGGTCCCGATCGTGCGCGTTTAGTGCGCCCTAAACTTGTGTCCGACGGTTTGATCGTAACAATCTTTTGGAGTTCTTGAATGATCTAAAAGCATTTGGAAGAGAGAATAGGGTGTCTTATACGTAGTCTAAGACTCTGAATTGGTTGTAGATTAGGATTGTAAGATTCATAATTATAACTACGGCAGAAATTAAACCTCGTGAAAACTTAAAGCTAGCATTGAAATTATTATTATGTACATGTGTTTCTGATTGGAAGTATAAAAAAAAGTATTTTGTAAGTATTTAAAAAACACTAAACTTAAACCGCGGAAAATAGAAGCAGGAACTAATGGCTCAGCTGTAAGCGCCCTCAAATCATCGTTCGTTGTAATCTGCAGTTTCCAACGAATTTTAGAGTAAATTTTATATGAATATAACATCATTAAATAAATAATCGTCCTATATACGTAATCCTGCCAGTATACTGCTGCGATATAACCATTTAACGACACAATAATGTACAGTCCCCGCCAACCGCTATCAAAACTGACTGAGCTCTCATTATTATGCCTCTTATTTATCCATATTAACTAGATTTAATGTTGTGGAATGAACTAAACTGACAGATAGTCATGTAAACTACCGACCCGCGACTTCACAAAACATCGAGATTTTTATTAAATATGTGAGTTAATTGTCTATGTACCTATTAACAACACCATTCTTCTTAAAAAATAATCTAAATGATGCTGAGTACCGGGTATTAAAATCCGTTGCGTAGTTCAGAATATCAACGCAGTCTCACAGACGGACACAAAAAGAGACTTCAATTTATAATAATCTTTTCTTTTCTTTGTCTTAAAAACGGTGCCCCACACTAGGAATTTCTCTTGCATTGTGGGTGCGTTTGCAAACATTTAAATTCACATACACAAACAGCCAGACTCGGAACAACGACTTGTAGGTCATACAAATATTTGCTCCGTGTGGGAATCGAACCCACGACACGCAGCGCAGCAGTCAATCACTTAATCACTGCGCCAGCCGTGCCGTCTAAAATAATGTATCGATAATTAATAATAATGTATGTATGTGTGTAATTGTATATTTTGTAGTGTACCTTGTTTCTTTTTTGTAATGTTTTTTTTTTGTGGTGTACAATAAAGTATATATAAATATAATATAAATAATGTATCGATATCAGTGTTATTATGCAACTACCATCTAGCATCGTCATGGGATTATGAACATCCACACGATGGACGTCAATCTTTATGTGCAAACACAAACGCGAATCATCTACCCGACTCCCCTAATTCACTAAACCGAACATAGTGTCCTATAGTGCTGACTGATCAACCAAAACGAAACCTTTTTATCGAAGTAAGTTGAGGTCGGCTTCCAATCTAACCGGATGCAGCTGAATAGCAGTATTTTACATGGAGCGACTGCCTATGTGACCTCCATATCCCAGTTACTGGGTAATACAATATCGCTTGCTAAGACTGCTTGTCAGACATTTGGGGCTTCTGACGACTCATAACAATTGCCATACATCTATGAATAACAGCCGGGTTCAACGACTTAACGTACATTCCAAGGCACGGAGGGGTCGTGGTTATCATTTCAGCCGAAATCGGGGTAGGTAAAGATAGTCCATCCACGGAATGACCGCGGCAAGCGCATGCTTATCCTAATCGATCAGCCTGCGTGTCTGTTATAACTTAACCACAATGCCCCCTTGATACTGACTTATACAATGTTTATTTATTTTCGATCAACATATGTTACTAGATTGGATGCGGATGACAGAGGACACGGTTTTGGGACGCAGCTGGAAGAGGCCTATGTCCAGCAGTGGACTGCGATTGGTTGAGTTGATAGTGTTTTTTTTTTTAATAATGGCATCTCGCAGTTGACCTTGAGAGGCCGTGACTGCTCAACCGGACTTTCCTGTGAAGGTTTTTAGAACTCTAAAAGCCTCCAGCCAGGGTGTAAAACCTACTTAAACCTAAAGCGACTGCGCACTGAGGGCACCCCCTGTTGGGTACGAACCTCGGCTCAGGGAGTCACTGGCGGGGGGGCAGCTACTACTAGTGGGGACAGGCTGGATCAAGGTATTAGTTGATAGTGTGTTACAGGTTGCAACATATACTTGTCGACTATACGTACAGAACGCTTATGAAAGACGTATTCTATATCCTCTCGCCAAAAAGCAGTTATTCGTAATGTGAACTGCAACAACTCCCGCTAACAAGTCGGCCCAAAGAGCTCGCGCACTCAATCACGCCTGTCCGGTACACTGTCTTCACGCCGCAACATTTGTCTTGCCATGTTAGAGTGATACCAGACCGCAACGAACGCGCGGTTTTATTGTTTGAATAAGATATTAAAATTATCTCATAATTAATTTATCAGACGGGCTTGTGGCGATCTAATAACAGCCGCACTTGTCGATCGATCAGGTTAAGCTACTCTTGCCGCGGTTAGTCCGTGGATGGTTGACTTTCGTTTCATGCCAAGTGCTCCGTGCCTCGAAAAGCACGTTAAGCCGTTGGGAATGGCTTTAAATCGTGGATATTTGACAGTTACGGGTCGTCAGACGCGCGAAAGTCTGCATGACAACCAGTCCTACTAAGGGGTATCGTATTTTCCGGTAACTGGGTTGTGGAGGTCAGACAGGCAGTCGCTCCATGTAAAGTACTGGTATTCAGCTGCATCCAGTTAGACTGGAAGCCGACTCCAACGTAGTTGGGAAAAGGCAGGTAGATGATGAGGTAGATAATTTATCAGTATGGTAGATTAAAATTTACAAAAGCTGGAATCAGATTTTGTGTTGTTTTTTTATGATGATTGATTTCAAATCGAGTACCAAAATGTTTGTAACACAAAATTGAAGAATCTTTCTCATTTAATTAGGTAATTATAAACTCCCACCATCACGAAAAGTGTGAGCTTCCATCGAGTTTCCTCACACCGCCGCAAGCGATCACTCGTTCCAACAATATTAACACAAGTTGTAGCAGCTGCAATCAGTTGCGGTGAGAGCTCAACACTCCCGACACCGCCGACACTCCGTAGCAACCTGCTAGAGCTCTTTCATAGTTAGCACTCGAATTTCTTGTCCTTAAGTAATAAATAGGTACCTTGCAATTTATCACAATTAACAATTCACAAACAACATTGCCAACATCTGAAACTACTTTCTTATCAATCACAAACCAAATTAGCTTTAATTTCCACTGTTTAAAGTACATTTCACCTTACTACCTACATCTCAGATAGTGATGTGAAAGTGTAAAACTATACATAGTAAGTAATCCATTTGCACGGGAACAAGGTTCGGTAATACATTCACTTTGTTTATAAACAAACCCGAGGGGCGACGCTTGTTAAATCGTCTGTCTGTTTTCCTAACCTCGAGTCTGTGGTTGTAACCTACAATGAATTACTTCCCGTCTATTTCTAAGCTGATTTGAATTCGAAAAGGAAGTCCGAGAATATTATTTTACATTTCGCGAAAAGTGTTTTTTAGGGTTCCGTACCTCTAAAGGAAAAAACGGAACCCTTATAAGATCACTTTGTTGTCCGTCCGTCCGTCCGTCCGTCCGTCCGTCTGTCAAGACCGTTTTTCTCAGGAACGCGTGGAGGTATCAAACTGAAATTTCTATATGATACTTAGTTCTACTGTCCCTGGAAGTTGTAGAAAAATCAACCTTCTAACGCCCGGTTTCTCGACGGCTGTTCAAATCTATAATCAACTAACAAACCTGTTAAATTAACAGAACAGTCAAATCAAATTGGGTTGCTGAATTGGCGATTACGATAAAATTAACTAATCAACGATCAATGTCAACTGATTAACGAAAATAGATTATGTGCATGGCAACATCGTATTCTTCATTCATTTTGTTAAATAGTTCGTTCAATTTAACAAGGGCGCATTCCGTATTAGACAAATAGTGATAATATCGCGAAGCCAACCAAAATAAAAATCAGTACTAATGATCTGAAAGCTCTTAAATTTGTTGACTTTTCTTTTTGGTCGGGTTCGCGATACTATCACTTTTGTTGCATATCGGAACACGGCACATGTTGAAACTGTTGACATTTCTAAAGGCGGAATAATTTTGAGTTTGAATGTTCGAGGTATTTATATATGTAGGTAGATTAAAAACTTTTTAGTGCTTTTCATTTAATTATGGCATCGGCATCGACATCAAGAGGGAGAAACTATACAGAACGCGAAAAATGTTCTCTTTTGCGTATCTCATCATTGTAATGTTCCATTGGACACATTCTTTGGCGATAAACTCTAGACCTAATACTTGTTTGCTCATCTTCACTGCTACTAGACAAAGACAAAGACGACAGGGAGGATGCCATTATCTATAACAAAAATATGTACCGTAGTTAAAGTACCTATAGAATTATTATTTTTTGGTTTAGATTTTTATACTTACAAGTAAATGATAAGAAGATGACTGTTAACCATTGCTACTTACATGTGTATTTCTGATTTGTATACAATCCTTCGTAAGCATCTCACGGTTTCGTTTGTTTGTAAGAAATATTTGTCCGGTTATCAAATCTCCAGTAGAAAATTGATCAATCTCGAGTCCGCTATGAATAGCCAAAGTTGTTTTAATAATTATAACTAGAAAATATCCAAAGAAAACAGAAAATCACAGGGAACGCAAAGATAATCGCCCGAGCTCGACAGATTAGCTAACATAACATTTCACAGCTGCTTAACATGACTTTCAAGCTTAATCGTTCGTTTAGAAACCCAAAATTTGAATTGACAAGGGATTTTTGTACTAATTTGATTGCTGTGTTAAGTGATCAACGATATAAATCAAAGTACTTGATTAACGTTCGTGCAACTCGTTTTCGACTTAACAAGAGATTTGACACATGGTTAGTTAATTTTAGATTTGAATAGCCGTCGAGAAACCGGGCGTAAGTCAACGCAATCAAAAGATACAGCCATTTAGGCCGCAAAATTCCGCAAATTTTCGAAACTCGCACGGGAATCAAAACCTACAGGGTACTTCCCGTGAACTTAGAATCTTGAAATTTTGTACGAAGTCACGTCTTATAGTACAGATATAGGAAAAATTACGAAAACCGAAAATTTTTAGTTTCGTCATATAAAAAAAAATATTTTTGACAATTTTGAACTTTTACTTATATACCCACAGGTTTGTACGGAACCCTCGGTGCGCGAGTCCAACTCGCACTTGACCGGTTTTTAACAATTTGGAAACACAATCAGCCTGTAACTCCATAGGTGGTCTAATTAATGAAAACGTTCTCATTGCAAGTTAATTAGTGATTTCTATGTATCTTAATTATGATTGCTTACAATGTGTTATTGTTGCTTTCTCATTAAAAATCTGACAATAAAACAGAAACAACATCTCCATAATCTGTAAAACAAAATGGAAATCGCTTTAAAATGTAAAACGCACGTAAAAGTATTGTCAGATTCCGCCGCATATTGGCGAAGTTTGCGCGCTCCGAGGCGGATACGTATCTACATAAGTTGCGGATATTGAAAATATTTTGCGGATAATCCGCGGATAGTGCGGCACGCGGATACCGCTGCCTTTTCTTCGGGAAAAATGTTTTGTAACGCTCCAAAGTGTCCAGCTTCAATTTTTTTCAAGTTTCCTTCGCGTTTCTGTGGGATTCTAGTTTTAAAATTCAAAGAGCTTGTATTGGCTGGTAAAGAGAGAAATATTTTCTTTGTTATAAGAGTATTGCGGTGGTTTTTAGTAATAAGCTAGTAGATGAAATTGTGAGACGCTGCTTATCTTATACAAGCTTTCAGCGTTCTTCCCTGATTGAATATGAAGAGAAATCTAGAGAGTGTTGACAGTACCAGTACCTACTATATAATGCTAATGATAATTGTTTTCACCAGTAACATAACATCACGCCTTGTTCCCCCGGACGATTGGCAGAGGTGTACCTATAGTACACCCACATTTCGCTAATAATATTTAAGTCCAGTGTAATAGGGGGCGAGCCTATTGCCATCAACCGGACCAGATTCTACGCTGCTATTGAGAAATTACTGAAAGTAAAACCGTATAGCAATTTGCCCGATCTGGACACCGAATCCAGCAGGTCATATCCAGCAGTAGCTCTTGCAACCACAACACCGACCAGGCAGCTTACGAGTATTGTCTAAAAATTGAAGATTTTTTTGATGATTACAATCATTCAAATAGAAAATTAAACACCCATAATTCAATATCACAGCATCCCACCTCACTAAACACAATAACGAACAGCATTCCGAACATATTGAGTAGATAGGGGCAATAACGCGCGCGCCATCTGACGGCGCCTGCCGCTAATTGTCACTCGATAATCAAGTGCCCGTCTCGGTTAGGGTTATTAATACTAATCTGGAAACAACAGAATTTAATTGAAACAAAAAACAAACAGAAAAATTAGGTAGGTGTTTTAAATTTAAATCATAAGTCGATTTATTACACAGAATTAGCTAGCAATCGTAAGTAACGTTTATTTGCTTAGAAGGTACGTTCATAAATTAAAGGTGGTAACAAAACTTGTGATTCCTGAACAATTTACCATAAATTTGTTCATGCAAACATTGAAAAGAAAATTTAAATGAGATTGTAAATTATAACACAATCAAGCCTAGAAACCTATTGACAATAAATGAAATTCATCAGAACTCTGTTTTTCAAATCGCAGGAGCATCGATATAAAATACAAAGCGATTTTATTTTTATTTTAAATGTTGCCGATACGGAACAGCATATCAAAATATATCCATGTTTTTATACTGCAACAATTATAAAACATGGTCCAACGCGCCTACACAATTTAAAAAAATGGTTTCGAAAATAAAATTCCTAGCAGAGAGTGGTACAGTCGTGTTGCATTTATATTCACCCTATAAATAAATATTTTGTTGTGAATATTTGTTGGTATATTGGTATCTCTTCCCGTGGGTGTCCTAGGAGGTGACTAAGGGACTTAATAGAGAATGGGCAGCAGCGTTCTCTATGCATTTTACCACCATACTTCGATCACCAACCCGCCTGCCAATCGTGGCGATTATGGCAAACCACCCTAAATTGGGGGCCTATGTCCAGAAGTGTGCTTCATTCGGGTAAAATGATGATGAATGATGATATTGGAAGCTTCTAAAAACAATAATAATAATTAACTAAAAATCAAGTATCTTGCGAGGTTGTCGACATGTGGGACGTGGACTCTGCAGTAATTGTACCGATAATCATTACAGTTAATGGTCTGATGGACAATGGTCAATGGACCTCAAGAGGCTCTCATTGCGCGGCTGGATCAAGGGCTTGATTCAGAAAACAGTACTCCTAGACACGGCACGCATAGTCAGGAGGTTCCTTTCTCTAGAGCCCTGACCACCGACATCTTGGACCCTGCTGTTGATGCCGAAGGGCCACAATTTGTATAAAAATATTTAAAATATGCTTAATATGTATGAAAATAAATAAACAGAAATAATTATAGTATTATAATTCATTATATTTTTGCTGACGGCCTCGTTGGTATAGTGGCTGCAAGCGCTACTGCTGGGAATAAGGTCCTGGGTTAATTTCCCAAGCCACGCAAAGTCTTGTTGGATTTTTCTAAAGAAATTTTATCAGTAGCAGTCTAGCAGGATTTGTGCTAGGTTGATGGCAATAGGCTCGCCCCAAATTACATGGGACTTGCACATAACTGGCACAATGTGGGTGTGCTATAGGTACACCTCTGCCCTTCCCTTCGGGGAAACACGGCGTGATGTTATGGAAGTATGTAATATAAGTATATTTTTAGTTTTGCATAAATTGACAACCCTAACCGAGACATGTGTGTGTGTGTTAATGTTAGTTGCTTCATCATTGGCTTATTGAGTTTAGCTTCATTATTGTGTGATTTATGATTGGCTGTTACAGGCATGCTGCATGTCGTAAGAGGGTGAGTGTCGTGGACAGTTGTAGTGCTGCTGTTTGTCATGTGATTTTGATTTTATAGGTATTTGACATAATGTCTTAAACGGTCCGCTTCCGAGTAGGTACCAACGAGGTTTAAACTTATACCCCCTTATAACAGAACAAGGTTTTTCTTTAGGTATGGTTTAAACCGTCGAGCCTTTTTTTTAAATAAGAACCTAACTGAAATCGAAATACAGCTCCTTTTACAAAACTAGGCTTAGTTATAGGGTCCCGTTGGCACTCTTTAGGTACGGAAACCCAAAAAAACAGGAATACACAAGCGTTCACACTTACGAAACAGCTTGCTCAGCTCAATAATTTAGTCTTTGTTGATCAGAATTACGAAAACATTGTCCCCCTTATTACAAAACAAGGTTTTTCTTTAGGTATGGTTTAAACCACCGAGCACTTTTTTGAAATAAGAACTTAGAACTGAAATAGAATTACAGTTCCTTTTACAAAACTGACAATTTAGCACTGTCAGTTTTGTAAAAGGAGCTGTATTTCGATTTCAGTTAGGTTCTTATTTAAAAAAAGGCTCGACGGTTTAAACCATACCTAAAGAAAAACCTTGTTTTGTAATAAGGGGGACAATGTTTTCGTAATTCTGATCAACAAAGACTAAATTATTGAGCTGAGCAAGCTGTTTCGTAAGTGTGAACGCTTGTGTATTCCTGTTTTTTTGGGTTTCCGTACCTAAAGAGTGCCAACGGGACCCTATAACTAAGCCTACGTTGTCCCTCCGTCCATCTATCTATCATCGGGCCATATCTCATAAACCGTATTAGGTAGGCAATTGAATATTTTTTTTACAAAATACGAGTATCTTATGCCAAAGACAGTGAAATTTGTATGATAATTTTCTAGAATTATTATCTGCCCTACTATTTTTGGAGTCTTTTACATAAAGCGACTGCCTGTCAGACCTCCACCACCCATTTACTGGGCAACACGATACCCCTTGGTAAGACTGGTTGTCAGACTTTCGGGTTTCTGTCCTGTATCGACAGTCAGATATCCACTAATGACAACCGGGATCTACGGCTTAACGTACCTTCCACGGTACGGTGTGTTCTCGCTAGGTTAGCATGGTCACCCATCCATGGACTGACCGCGGGGAACGTAGCTTATCCTGATCGATCGACACGTGCGGCTTTTATTACTTTTTAGATTCTTTTTATAGAATGACATTATCAATTCTTCTTCCAATTAATTTTTTTCTGCAGATTTCCCGAGTCGTAAGCGGGGGACTAACATTTTCAATAGCAGATGTCCGAACGTCCTAAGCATTGTTTGTGCAAATCCTATGTACACATAACACTTTTAACCACCGCATGCATGCAACATACCGCGCGGCGCAATAAGGCGCATCGATTGACTGTGGCACGCCAGCGATGCGGCCTGCTATCTGCACCAATATTGTATTGTTACGGCCTATTAATGTCCGAGCTGTGACTTGATGGCGCTTGATACGTTTGTTTTGATAACACAGGAGTTGTGCGCGAATGTGTTGGCTGGAAATTGGGGAATTAGATGCGTTTGAAACAGTTTTAGGGTTTTAAATAGATTTTTCTAGAATAATTGATAAGGCATGAATATTATCAAGGCGAAGAAAGACTCATTAATTCAAAATATTTGTATGGCCAGGTTTGGATTGATGAGAGTTATGGATTGCAATGAAATGGATGTATCTACAAGTTTAGGCCCTTATTCATAAAAGTTATCGACTAACTAAACAGTTGTTAAAGTCTGGTTTCGTATTGAAAAACAGACTTTAAACAACTGTTTAGTTTTTCCGTAACTTTTATGAATAAGGGCCTTAATGTTAAAATTGTATGAAGGACAACAGCCATTCCAAAGCGGTGCCAAGATGGGCCGAAAAAAATATCAAGGTTGTCCGGAAGGGAAAGGAATAATTACGTAGCCCAGATTGGCGCAAAACTGTAACAAAGAAAGGGTTTAAGAATGATGAAGACATACATCCAACGAGAAGACTCAAATATTGATAATTTGCACGGTAAAGACCACCATGTTGCCATAGCCAAAAATCTCGTATCATGGAAACTACAATTCATTTTATTACCAATTGCAATGACCGTGAACGTGAATTAAATCAGCTTTCTCCACACATGGTATCAGGACGAGCATCGTAGGATTTTTGTTGGAAGGAACCCGACATAACCCATAAGCATTATAAAAGAAGTTCACCACATAAAAGAAGGCGTCTTCGGAAAAAATTTAAAATTATGGCCTGGCTAATCCATGCTCACCCCCACACATAAACACACAGAAATGCACACATACGAAATGTTCAAATGTCAAATAAAATGTAAAAAGTATATTAGAAAAAAAAAACATATCATCTGTAATTTCGAATTCTGCAATTATGGTTGTATATTAACTTTAGAACACTTGTTCTGGCTGCAATATTTTTTTGTCACTAAAATATGTATGGGCTGTATAAACCACTGCCCTTAATACAAGTTATTATATAACTTAGTAAGGGTGCTGGTTGCAACACCTACCTGTTTGTTAACTAGCATAAGTCAAGTGTACCCATTTATGTTAATTACTATTAACTTAATGTTAACATTATTATTATTTGATTAAATAAATAAATAATTATTATTACTTAACAGGTAATTTTTCGAACTAATTTGAGTCTACACCTAACTGATAATACGTCTCAAATAGTCCCAATGCCAAAACGAATCATAATCACAAACGCACATGTACATACATACGGTATGATATCACAAACGACATACAATGATATGTGGTTCTTCCCTCGCCATATTGTATTGTAATTGCCTATTATTGTCTCAACGCCTACGCGCCTACGCGACTGGCACTCTGCTCGTAAATCGACCACTTTCATAAATGAATACGTTTAATTTCATGATATTTACACTGATTCGTTATTTGTGTTTGGTATAAATTGTTATGTTCGGAATGGTAATTAAAATAATTGTTATGGAAAATATGTTGTTTATTTTTGTTTGTTCGTTTGTGATTTCGCAATTTTACAATTCCGTAAAAAAGGGTAGAAATATAATGTTCAACGTGCCATTCCAAATAATATGACTGGGCGCTGTATTGTGCGCGATATTCATTTTAATACAAGTACTAACAGTAAATCCAATCATAATTCTACCAGAAGGATCTTCCTTTAGCGTGTTGATGGCTGTCTAAATTAAGTCGGCCCAGAATTTGGATACCAGTTTAGCGCCTCCCTTTCCAGTAACATCATGTCCTGTGTGTCCTGTTATCTGTGCAACAGGACACGCAGGCCAGGATTGTAAGTGTCGCATCGTTTGTGGAACAGCACCTCATTCGAACTCTGGGTGGAGTCATCTGTGAATCTGGGAGTGCATGACTAGAGCCTCCCCGGGCGATATAGTGTAGATAACAGACCCACTTTTCATAGTTACGCACGGCGCACCCAGGACAATCAGCGAGTTTCCAAGATGATTGGTTAATCTATCCACCATGATGACGACAAAGTCCACAAGAAGGATAAATTAATGGGTTCTGGTGGTCTTTAAAAACTTTACCAAAACAGTGGCTACATTCTTCTTTCACTTCAATATCAGGAAAGCAATATATCAGTTCAGCAGTAAACTGTTTGTTCTACCTTAGTAGTCATAAGGAAAGGTGTAAACCCTCCTATAAACAGCCCGTTATAACCGCGGCAGTTAAAACGTCATTAAAGTGCGTACTGTTATGGTTATTTAAAGAAATGCCATAAAAATAATCGCTCATTTCTCTTTTTAAAAATGTGTTATTTTTTATCGTATGATCGTCATTATCGGCACTCTTGTTATTAACTGTTGTTTAAGACTCAAATAAAAGACGTTTCACTTTATTTTACTACATTAAATAAAAAAACTCAACGACACAGTTTTGTCAATGACAAAAAATTAACACAAAAACCACTTGCAAAATCTCTTTAACCTTTGACGTTTAAAATTTAGACATCTAAATTAAATTCTGGAAATAGCAAACTAGTTCTTACCAGAAAACTTAATACAAATTCTTAAGTACGTAAGTAGTTCTTGCAATAAAGCTTAATAAACTTGAATTGCTTTCTTATTCGAAAATTTCATCAATTACGTAAAGGTCAAGTTTTCTACACAGAGTTTAATAAGCTGCGCGTATACCAACGTACAGACGCCAGCACATCAAGCTACTCCAATCTGTCAAATTTATTTGATAGATTTTCAACTTTATACCGTAACCATAAGGTTCATGTTCAATTGGAAAAATTTGACAGTTTGGGGTAGGTTGACCTGCTGGCGTCTGTACAGTTACTAAATTATTCAGCAGTTGCTGTACAATTTGAAACTCAAAAGATTCATTTCAATTTAACCATTTGCTTGTACTTTTGCATTGTCAAAGAGTCGGTCAGTTTGGCAGAAAGTTGAACCTAGTAGTCCGTTTCAATCTCGGTAATTAGATAAATTGCTTGGTGTTGCCAAGAATTTACAGTTAGCCAAGAAATACGAAATTGAGTTACACCGTGTACATAGGTACAACATTGCACAACACGCTGAAAATCACACATACAATCTTAACCAACTCACTACCACTTCCGATCAGAAATCAAAACAAACAGATACACCACTTTACCAGCTACTTACATACCTCAAATCAAATCCCACACCACTCCAACTACACAAGTTAGTACCTACTACAGCTTGATAATTATTTTTCTAATATTTACGATGTAATTTCCCCTCGCGGGTACGTTTCCTGGTGACCCCCGACCTGCATAAATTAAAGCTACGCAACGATTAATTTTGTATTCGCTCACAAATGAAAATTAAATGTCTTGCGTTAGTTTGAATTATGGTGGGACTATTCTGTGTGTTGTTTTAAGATTAAATAGTTGGCTTTCATAAAGAAAAAAACTTACATGACGGTGACGTATATTTTTAAAGGGAAAAGAAGGGAGGAGTGAAAAGTTATTTTTTTCACGTACATTTACAGAAAGTTGCCTCAGTAATACCCCGAGTGACAGCATTCTGAGGGTGTTTGCAGAAAGGCTGGATGGGCCTACAATGGGCAGGTTTATCAAGGTACAAGTTGGCAACAAAGCTTGTTAGACCTTCTGGTGATCGTGTTTTTTTTTCTGTTCTAGCACGTTACTAATGTAGTTTTTAAGATGTAATACTGACACCGTATGGGCCTTGATGCCTGACAATATTTTTTTTTATTTTAAATTTATAGGTTAGGTTGGATCAGCCACAACTAAGCCAGAGCACCTTGACCAAAATGAACCGAGCGAGAACTACTTCAAGTTAGATTTCTTACTGACAAATTTCAGTTTGTTAAATATCCATTCGTAACTGCCTGCTCAGTCATTTTACTGCTTAATGATTTATTTAATTACATAATTAAATATTTGTCTTGACTCATTTGTTAGTAAATATGCGTTTTGTCATTTTTATTTTACAAAAACTTCAGTTAACAACTGCCGCTTTAAATCAATGCCTTGTTACTGTAGAAAAAATACGTATTGACATAATCGTTTTTTTTTTTTAACATTTCGAAGGAGACTGAAGAACGCTATAATAGACGATTTCGAAAACGTGTTTTTCTTTGTTGCAAAAAACTTATATTCCTAAGATTTAATAACTTTGACTATGACATACCTACACACTCGTATCAAGACCGCCACTGCACCACTTCTTCTTCCCAGCTAAAGCACTAGAAAGGGGGGGACTTTTAGGGGACTGTCTTATGTATTTTGACGTTCGAAAAGTGCTGATTCTCAGCCTAGTTTGAATAAATGACTTTTGATTTTGAAGACGAGGTTTTGCTGCGTTAGTAAGTCATATATTAAAATAATACCGTCATCATGAGTAAGCATCACATCTGAGGGCAAAATACACACATCGGGACAAGCCGACAGATAATGGGCGTCGTGATCATGGCTCCCATAGTCATAATGTTTATTCATAATTTATGATGTTCCATGGCGAGGTTGTGACTCATGGTGCCATGAGTCGAGAGGTTTTATGACTGTATTAGAAAATCTTTAAGAATTATGAAGACAGATTTTTCCTGTTGTACGGAGCACTTTAAGTAATGGATAATTTTTATGTTTGCCTTTTCTTTTTAAGTGCTTTCAACGCAATAATCGTTAGGTATGCCTCGATTAGTTTATGTTAGAGTAATCTACCAATCTAAATAGTTTTCACATGAACTGACCAAGATTATGTCTGGACTTTAAAATAGACTGTGACCTCTGATTTTTGCCTTTCTTCTCAGAGTAGTTAGATAGGAAGCGCTGATTTCAACTAGTTAAAAAAATGCGATTGAGGTGTACAGGTCTTTGTAAAAACCTATTTACAGAAATCAATCATTTATCATTATCATACAGAGTGTTTTGTGTTTCAAGATAGTAAAGCACTGTTCATTATTAGCTTGCAGCATTTTACAAAGGCATAGAAAAACGTGAACTAATCTTGTCTATAATTTTGTCTTTGAGTGCATAGGATAGTGCACAATGTGTTTGACTATCATTGAACTGAGACGCAGTCAGAGTGGTGACGTCACCGTTACAAGAGCAAAGGATAGTGAAGTGACAGTCTACAAGCTTTACATAACATACAGAATAGCTCTCAACGTTATTTTACGAGAAAGGTCAAGAGCCTATTAAAACTAACAGGCGACAGATGACAGGCGACTTGTCAATTTCGTAAATTACTTTCTTAGTTTTCTTTACAAGAGAAAGAAAGAACTACATTTATATGGAACCATGAAAATGTGACTATTAATTATGTAATTTTTTGACTGTCCAGTTTGTGACCTGGGAGGAGGAAATTCTGCTATAACTATTGTACGTTTTTGCCATTCCTCAACATCATAAATGTCTTCAGTCCCGTAAAGGATTTTGTCCAGAAAGTTCTCATATTTTAGTTCAGTCAACAATTTTATTATTAACACAAGTCATGTGCCCGATGGAATTCTAATCAGTAAAATATTTGAGAATTGTTTCAATTTCGGAGGTTCATCGGAACCACGTAACTACTGATCCATACTAACAGGTTGTGAGTCGATAACCCTGCCATACTACATAGACTTCGAACCCAAGTAGGTCGCAGCAAGGACAACCTCTACAAGTGGGGATTCATGGACGGGTCAGATCTCCGGTGTGTGTGCGGCGTCTCTCTACAGACAATGGCTCACCTCCCATCTTGCACCGCATGCCCTATTAGCTGCACACGTGAGCACCTAATGGCTGCATCAGCGAACGGTATTCGCGTTGCTGAATTTTGGGCCAAACAAATTTAAAAAACTGTACACGTTATGTACCTACATTCTTTAGTTTTCTCTTTGCCATCGACACGCTAAGAAGAAGAAGATAAGGAAACTTTTAGCAAACATGCTTCTAGACTCAGTGGACAGCGGTTTAGGCTGTGCGTTACTGTGCATCTATGACTGAATGAATGTTTTTTTTTTAAGAATTAATTATGTGGATAGGTTTCAATAAATCCTTCCCTGTTTCTGGCACTCCATTTTCTCGAAACAACAATACTTAAACATTTATGTATCAGTTCTCGTGGCCACACCAGTATCCGACCAGCGAGGCGCCACTCACCGCCTCTCCAGTCACTAGCCGGTGAGTCAGACGAGTCTATCTTACAAATAGTGTTTATCTATACCACTTAGTCATGCTGGAGACTATAGGTTAAAGGAAGATGGTTGTGATATGGTGTCCTGCTGTGTTATTTGTTGAGTTCTCATGGGGTAAAGTTATTATATCTGGGGAAGTTTGCGAAAAACAGCGGGGAGTAAAAAACATAGACTTAACAGTTGAAACATAGTTGGTTGGTCGAATAAAAGAAGTAAGTACTTATGGAAAATTGTTATACTACTGGAAAATGGTTGGTGTGCGTTCTCAATTCTCATCGTTAAAAACAATGTACATTTTACAAGTTGAGGTTCCTGATTAATAGATATTCAAAAATAACAGTAGCCGATTTTTGTCCGGCCAAAAAAATAGCTTACACACCAAAAAACCAGTGATCTGCACGAGTCTGTAAACAAAACCGCAACACACTAAAGCCACTACTTGCCACCACTTGAATCTCTGCTTACCCCTCAAAACGAGCGTGAAGCACGTGATAATCTAAAACAATCATTTCCCCGCGCGCTGACTCCACTCGTGAGTTCATTGCGTTGTGTGTTCAACGTGTTGTGACGTCACTATACATGCTTACTTTGTTGCTATGGCGAACTTGAATGACATGAAACAATTATTTTTATTTAAACTGTAAACCAAATTACTTTAAGTAGTATTCATAAAATCCAGCCAGTCATTAATTTATCATTAAGAAAAGGCTTATTAATATAGTTTTTTTTTTGGTTTAGTCTTTACTGTCCCACTGCTGGGCAAAGGCCTCCCCCAAATCATTCCAGGAACTCTTTTCCCGCGCTATTTCGAACCAGCCCTCGGGGTACGCATCCAGGTCATCTCGCCACCGCTTTCAATATCTAATTATCAAAAATTTAATTGAGTTTACGACACAAATAATTTTATGAGGTTCCGGTTCTCTCCTTCGAGGGAACCAGTAAATTACCGGGACACAGAGTGCCTACAATATTAAAAAAACCTAGTTATGTGAGCTTTAACTCTAAGTTCAGAAACGCATTGACAATACTCAAAACATTGAAGATGTCTTCAAGCAGCGGTAGCTCTCAACCCATCTTTCTCTGTCAGCCTGTTTATAGAGTTTACCAACCAACACGATAAAAACATGGTAAGCAAGAATGTTAACGATAAACAGAGAGTGATAATGTAAAACAATCAGTATCCGGACCCATTCAGTTGACTCGCGCTGTTGACGCACCTCGTGTGAGATGACGCGATGACGCAATGACGTCACAACATGGCGTGTTTGTTTGCACTCGCAGTTTGCGGCGATATTTGCAGATTTCAGTGAATGGAAATATGGATTTATGCTGATTTTTAGAGATGCAAATTGTCGTTCAGGAGATTTTGTTATAGAAATTATAAAATGATGGCATTATCCTCGCACATACCGCGCATACCACGCGCGTGCAAAATTAATAATAAACAATTAGCTTAGTGTCCACTTAAAAAAAAAACTGTTATCAAAATAATATAAGAGCGATAACAGATACAACTTAGACTAGAAATGCTAATCAAATAACGGGATTTTAACCCACAGCTCGAAGTTCAGAACAACCTTTACTTCAAAATTGAGCCAATCGTCTGTGAAGGTTTGTTAAAGAATCCTATATTTGACAGTGTATTAAAAAAACGTAACCCTCCTCTCCTGCTCTCATTACCAACCCGAAATATTTCAAAATTCCCGGTTAGTTTCCAATGTACCGCGACCGCGAAATGCAACAAGGACAACTTAAATCACCCACGGCCCAGTGGTCGCGTTGTCCGTTCATAAATATCCGAGAATATCCGCACTAACTGCACGCAGCGGATACGCGGATACAGCAGGCGCAGTGCGGCGACGCATTGCCAACATTCCCTGCGAATTTGCGCCACACCGATACGGAGGAACGTAGAGAAAAATGCAAAGATGTGTCGACGATCCGGATTTAAATATTTTGTGGCAGGAGGTTGCGATTTTCAGTCTGGGATGTGTTTTCTGAGCTAGATGCAGGGAGGTCTTGGTGATGTTCAATGAAGCACATTTAATAGTATTATTTTGTAACAGTAGTTTATTTTATTCGCTTTTAATCATAAAAGTTACCAGCTCGGAATATCTTAAACATTCCTTGCGTTTGGATCTATAAATTAAACTGCAGTTAACATATTTTACAATGCTACGATGTACGGAGCCATTTCTACTTGTTTCAGAAATAAAATGTCAACTTATATTTACGATTACCATTTTCACTGAAAACTAAATTGTATTTAACACCGAATCTGACAGTTAGCGGATATTGTCACTTCATACGTCATCGCGTCGGATTTACATTATAAACACCATGAAATGATTCAACTGTTCGGATAATATTTTGCAAACGAATATATTTCTGGTGTTGTTTATATTTAATTTAAGAGTTAGTCCACAATGTTTCCAGCTGTGGGCAATGTTTTATAGTAGATAGCTTTTTAAATAAATGTTCTTTCGATTTCACAGCCAACTCACGACTAAAGTAGAGTATTTATTTCAATGATTGAGTTAGTTATGTGTTCAAACAATAAAATTGCATAACTTTTTAGAGATGATATTTTCACACAAAACATTTATGTGTATTTGCTACATATATTATATTATTTCTAGTACTTTATTTATACTAATACTAGGGTTGTTCAATAAAAAGTGATAATGAGTATGAAGCAGTTACATTTTATTTACTATTATTTTATTTTTCAACATAATCCTTTGAGATATATACACTTGGTATATCGTTTTTCTAATCCTAAGATTCGATTCTTCAAAAACTCTTCATCTCGATAGCTTAAAAATCATGTACGACGGCAATCACTTCCTCATCATTGCCATATTTGTGACCTCTCAGTTGTTCTTTTAACCGCGGGAACAGGTAGAAATCTCTAGACGCAAGGTCAGGTGAGTATAGAGGATGTTCGATCAATTCAAATCTCAATCTCAATCAAAAATCAATCTTGGATAGCAGTCATCGCAAATCGAGACTTGTGTGCGGGAGCGTTATCTTGGTGAAACAACACAACTTTAGCAAGTTTGCCGCGGCGATCATATTTCCTGGCGCAGTTTTTTTATTTGTTCTGCGTATAAGGGCCCTGTAATAGTGGCTCCATGACTGAAGTATTCAATCATTAGCACCCCCTGGCTGTCCCAGAAAAGAGAGCCTATAATCTTACCGGCGGATGGAATTGCCTTAAACTTCTTAGGCGTTGGAGATGACGGCCTCTTTCCAGTCATGGACTGTTGTTTCGTTTCAGAATCATAATGGTGGAGCCATGTTTCATCCATAATTACGAAGCAAGCCAAAAATCGGTCAGGATCTTATTGTAACAATTCCAAATTGATTTGAGAAATCCGCAGTCTTGTTTGTCGCCTGTAAGCATTCTAGGCACCCAGCGCGCTGATACTTTTTCATGCCCAAATGTTCATGTATGGATACTTCCTATCGAAATGTTTAGTTCTTCAGCTAAAAAACTAATAGTAACACGACGATCTGCCAAAACAATTTTTTTAATTTTTTATCATTTGTTCGGTAACTGCCGTCGTAGGGCGTCCCGAGCGCGGATCGGCTTCAGTTAAAGTTCTTCCTCTCTTAACTCGGCCCACCACCGGGCAACCGTAGAATACGGAGGAGCATTAACTCCTAATGTTCCTTTCAAGTCTAGATTTACTTGCTCACTAGTTTTTTTTTTTTTTTTCAGGCAGAGATGTTTTATTACGGGGCGAATTTCAGTTTTATCCATTTTGCGTATCACTCTCCGACACGACGAAAACAAATAACTTCTATTTTTTTTTTTAAGAAAAGAAGTCAATCATTTTATTTTATCAAATGTCTGGGCTTTACCTGCCAGTATTTACTTTTTTGTTGTTCAAGGAGTTTATCTGCCATTATTACTTTTTATTGAACACCCAAAGCTGACTGACGAGTTTGATTGTTTTTTTGTTTTAACGCGCTAGTGTCTGGAACTAAAAGTCAGAGTTGAAAAAAATAATTTTGCCAGTGACATCCTAATTTTTGAGGAAAGTTGTAGGTTAATTTATCATCATGCTACGACCTTTCGAAGAAGACAGATCGAGCGGGCGGTCGATGCGACGACGACTTGATGCAGTGTGTCGGGCGCCAAAATTTTACGTGGACGAAGTCGCGGGCAGTAGTACTAAATATAAAATCTAGACACTCACTCACCATTTTATCATTCTAAATCAAAAGACAACGAAATTCCTTGAAAATTCTCCCGAACAAACTTCAACTGATTCATAATAAAAGGCGAACTAAGCGAGAAATAAAGACATAGTTTGAGCGCGATATTGTCAGATATTTTATTTGTCCGGGACAAATCCGCACAAGAAATTTCTAAACGTTCGCAGTTATTTCTACGTCCCTACGGACAAATGGCTGATGCAGTAATTGAGTTATCTTATTCAGTAGTTATCATTATTTTATTTTTATTAGCGATTAAAGAACGGAGGACTAAACTTTTTGGGTTTGAAGTTTCTTTTGTATAATATGTATACATACAGTAAATTTGACTAGTTCAGTGTGAGGCATTTTTAATCTACAGCGGCTGATTGCCTAAATAAGACCACCGCTAAAAGTTTTCAAAAACATATTTTTGTTTTTTTTTGTAAGTGAACTGAATAAAACCAACTCAAGCTCATAAATTCTAACCTACTACCAAATCAGTCTCCACTTTACCATTAGAAAATTAAATTAAAATATCTCGTTACATACGGACTGGTGGTGGCCAGTTTCTGGTGTATTAAAAAGTAGTATATAATCCGTTATAAAACTGCAACTGCACATAACATCGGCGACATTGTCTTTGAGATAGTCTCGAGAACATGAATCTTGTCTATTACATTTATGAACCGCGATACTACCACAGCTTTATGAGTTTGACATTGTCATAACTATAAACATGAACATAAAATTTATAAAGCAAGATTGAGCTCAAGAAAATAATAATAACTTACAAAAAAAAGCTTTAGCGGGTGAAGTCAACAGGGATACGAAAATTAAACAACAAATCTACTTTGACGTTACTGATAATAAAGCTTTTACAATTTTGAAACTGAAATTAGGTCCCACAAAAAGCTCTTTATTTAAGTTATGTTAAGAGTTGCGTAGTTATCATAAGTTACAAAACATAATACTAAAAATTAATAATTTAAAAAACCCCCGACCCAAAAACTCAAAAAAGTAAAAAATAATATTTATAGGCCTTTTAATTTTAACGTAATATTTTGATCAGGGCATTGTCAAGTCGGGGGACGGCTAGGCCTCTGTTTGGCGTTTTCATTGACCGGCCCCCGACTTGACAATGCCCTGATCAAAATATTACGTTAAAATTAAAAGGCCTATAAATATTATTTTTTACTTTTTTGAGTTTTTGTTTGGGTCGGGGGTTTTTTAAATTATTAATTTAATTTTTATTTCTTGCTTTTTAAACTTAATGTCTCCCTTAAATCACCATTTATCTATAATCTATTCATTGAGACCTTTTCAATGAGCCCAAACACGATACTTCTGCTGTTTGTTGGTGAATAACTTGGGTTTCCTGGAAATTCCAGGTGTTGCTCCAGCATCAGTTCAAGGTTATTTTATTCGTCTAATATCATTGAAGTAATAGAATCCCAAATTTTGAGTTGATCAGAGGCTAAAATCCGTTTTTCAACCAGAAAAGAGCTGATAATCTTCAAACGGCTGAACCGATTTTGATGAAACATGTCTAAGAACACTCCTGACTAATACACCTTTCAAACAAAAAAAACTAAATCAAAATCGGTTCATCCGTTCGGGAGCTACGTTGCCTCACACACACACACACACACACACACACACACACACACACACACACACACACACACACACACACACACACACACACACACACACACACACACACAGACAAGTCAAACTTATAACACCACGTCGTTTTTGCGCCGGGGGTTAAAAACAATGTACAATAAATCAACTTAGAAGTTGTCTTATAAAATATAATCTAAACCATAACGAGGCTACCGGACACAATGTTTGCTGCATTTTATCCACTAATAACGAGTAGTTTTTCAGTCGAACTCGGCCATTTCTTAGAACGTAATAGTTAGAGAGTTGACTTTGTCGGATATTTTATTTGTCCCGTTATCCGCACGACAAGTTACTAAACGTTACCGGGATACGTGGTGACATCCCTAGACCGGCCAGCTACTTGGTGACTCGCTATAATAATATTTTTCTCCTTTAGTGGTTATTGTGATCTTGTTGTGTGGCTACGTGGAGGATTGTTTAGTTTTGTAACGATAGGGGTAAAGTGTATCTAACACTAAAAATATCTGAAACAGTCTTTATACTACATTGTATGCATTACTCACTAATAAACGACATGAAATCTCATAATCTCATTATCATATTCAAGGCTGAACCCAATGTATTTACATGTACAGTATGTTCCAAAAGTATCTGATGACAGTACAAACAGCCATTGTTTAGGTTAAATTCTTACGCAATCATCTGTTGACACAGATAACTATATTTAGAAAGTTTAAACTTTATAAATGTCATCACTTTTTCCACCAATTGTTATTGTTTGAATAACATAAGATAAAGATAAAGCAGCGTCGAAAATTGAGATTATAAAGTTAACCTGAACTTTTAAATGAAAAACATCTCTATGGTGATTTAAATTAGAACTTCAGGTGTAAGTAATCAATTCAATTCAAGTAATCAATTCAAAGCATTCAATTTGTATCTGGCACTACAAATTGCCATCCACAGTTATGTTTTCTGATCCATTTACATTTTCTTCATGTTAAAATTGAAGTTCAATATGGAAAAATTTGAAAAGGCAAGCAGAATTTAGTTAACCTAGTGTGAATACAAAACAGCACTGTTGAGGAAAAGTATTATGACTATGGGACCTGTCATTTATAATAAAATACCTCATAGTTTTAAGGATTATTCAGTAAACATTTTTAAATCTAAGATTACTGCACTACTGTTAGACAAATGTTATTACTCAGTTAAAGACTTTTTAAATGATATAAATTTATCCTGATGATGATTGTTATAATTATTTAATTACAAATTTGATCAATTATGACATATGTACCTGAGACTATAATAATATCAATTGACTTAACTTTAATTTCTGTTCTGTTTTGCTGACATAATTTAATTTGCATTAATAGTTTAATTTATGTACCTAATAATTTGCACGCCGTAAGGTAGACTGTAGCCGATCTCATTAATTTAGTACAACATCTTATGCCTGTACCTACATTCATTTCAAATAAAGTTCTGATTCTGATTCTGATTCTGAATAATGCATACTCACCATTTTTACCCGACCGTATACTACACAAGACATAATTATCATTAGTTATCTGACGATGAGTGTCTGACGCCGAGAGAACGTTCCACTTGGAAGAAGCTTTAATTTAATTCCAATCAAAAGAAGAAAACCCCATTGTAAGTCTTCGTTTGCAATTGGATTCTTACAAAGTCCTATCATTACTGAGTACTTTAAGTTTCTACTAGACTAGCATACTTGACCCTTTTCTAGTAAATTATCCGCTTTTTTAATGAAGTATTGTGAAAGTGGGGAGTTCAGTCTTGAAAAATAAGGTGCAATAAACAATATGTAATAAAAGCCCTGTTGTTCCTTATACTCTCGTTTTCAGAATCGGTATGCATACGTAATAAAGCAAGTCATTTAATAAACTCTTCGTTTAAAATAAAAATTTAATTATGAATATTTGTAATGTTTAACTAATTTCTTACGTCTGCAATTTTGCATGAAGCGATGACCCGAAATTGGTAATAGATAAAACGTTCTCGCGCGTTCTCTCTTTGATCGTACCGCTGCCGCTGCGGCCGGTGCACCGCGCCGCCGCTTATTTACCAATTTTTCGACTAACCAATGCTTATTTATTTTTTACTTGCAGCGCTCCGCAGTTTCACCCGCGTAGTTCCCATTCCCGTAGGAATACGGGGATAAAATATAGCCTAGGTCACCCGAGGATAGCGTAACTTCCCAACAGTGAAAGAATTTTACAAATCGGTTCAGTAGTAAACAAACAAACAATTAAATATTTTCTCTTTATAATATGAGTATAGATTAGTATTGAAGTATAGATTATAACTTCATTATTGTTGTGCTTGTAGGTAAGTGTCTCTAAAAGGAACAACAGGGTTTTTGTTACATAATGTATATTTATCCCTGTTAACTCGAAACTTTTAACTCTTTAAATCCAGGCCACCCTGACTGGATTTTAAGTTATGATCGAAACTAGCATTGCAACTAGCTTACATTGACATCGATGGTATACTATTCCACTTTTTGTGGAAAACGTAGAACGCAGCGAACGTAGAACGGAGTTTAGATTGCTATATCTCCATGAAAAAAACAATGTTCTCGCAAAAAACAGTCCGCATCTCGTAGTGAAAGTTGTTTAAAGCCTCTTAAAAACTGTACTGCTAATTTAATTTGCGCATTATACAAATAATAATATTTTTAGTAAAACTATTTAAGAAATGGAGCTCCAAAAATGTGTCTTACTGAATCAAATTGTGGTATCTAAAACAAAATGCCAAATATTATTATTTACCTCCCTAAACGAGTGGAAACGGAACCATCATTCACATAAAATATACACGGAATTAAACAGAACACGTCTCCCAGCGTTCGTGTACATTGAAACTTTCCGGGTTGTGTACTGTATAATTGTGTATAATTTGTGTACCGTGAGAAACACAAGGTGCACCGAGGTGTTCGATTCACGACACATTTAATTACTTTTAGTTAAAATTCCCTTTTTGTCGGGTATAATTTAAGGCGTTGACGACAAGGAAGGAAAGATCAAAGACAAAATGTGCCGGCTATTTTTGTGGTGATATTTGTTTGTGGTTTTTTAATGTATGAGTGAAAGTTATAAATGAGTCTTTATTCAAGTAACTATGTAGATTGCTGAAGTGTCGGGATGACGCTGCAGGTACACAATAAGTTTTTTTCGAAAATAACTTAGAAAAAAGCTGAGTGAGAGAATCTACCTGTTTATCAGTGTGGTGACAAATATAAAATTGTTTTCTCTGTCTAGATAGCAACACTGTTAGAAAAAAATATACTAAAACTATTATTTGAATGATACCTAAAAACATTGTTTTAATAAAAGCTTCTCAATACAAGATTCGGTTTAGTAAAATAAATATTACATTATTTAATTAGCTGTGTTTCAAATTACAATATCGATAAACCAACCATCAAATAAACTGAACTAGTCCCAAACCTACCAATGATAAAACATTGACTATTGACACAACTCGAATATTCTAGCCCTAGTAGGTAATAGTAAATTCCTAATTATTGCGTAGCTAATAATATGGTAAGGGTTGCTTAGGGTGCACAGGTTTATAGTACGGCAATTTCTTCGTTAATAATTCTGTTGAAAGCGATGGCCGACAATTTGACCTCCCATCGATTTGATTCCAAACCCATTATTTCGATTTATAATTAATTTTTCATAGGTTAATGACAACTTTACTATATTCTTAGTTATTTTAAATACATGCCAATGTATTATTTTGTGTTGTGGCCTGTGGCTAGTGATTAAGTTTGAGTTCAGTGTTCTTTGGGTTAGTAAGTCGTTTTAGTCACCTCTTCATATATTCTTCAGCCATTTCAGTGATAATCGGTAGTACGACATTGATCAGATCTGTTTGTATCTATATATTTTGATTGACATTAAGATGTCCTACTCTAGTCAAACGAATCAAGACTCATGCAAGAAAATTATTACAAAATAATGAACAATGGATGATAATTTCATCTCGCTAATATATCAACACGCAATCAGGGTACTACTAGCAACCACTGGTAGGACATCTTCCAGTAGCCAGTTCCATCATAAATCTATTCATAATGGTCAAGGCTTTTCAATATACTGTAATGAATAACATGTATGTAGGCACCTATACAACCAAAACTAAATACCAACTCATTAATAAACGAAATACTATGACTAACGGCATTCAAACAAGCAGCTAACGCGCACATAACTTCACCGAACAAACAGACACACACACACAAACATACAGACGTACAAACAAGCGACGAGTCGCATACGTCCACAGATTATATCCGCAGTAATGTTGGCACAGCAGCTGCTTTATCTGTTGGCGAGTGGACTGGCTCTGATTGTGTTATGGGTAGAGTATGCTTGGGTATGGTGATGAAATATTGTGAAAAAGTTAAAGTTGCTACGCCTATAGATATAAATATAATTAATTCTTCCTCTCAAACTTATTGATTCACTCATGATGATCGCCTTTTCTTTGCCTTTTTTTAAATATGGTCACAGTAAAGCGGTAGCGAAGCAGTGGGGCACTCCACCATTGGGTAAGCAAGGAGGTTTATTAATGTACAGATTAGGGACGCGATCGTGAATGAAAAGCTACTGCTAAAAAGTAAAATTCAAGAGCGTTTCCAGAAAGGACATATGTCACAATAATATAATACTTTTTAGTATGAACGACCAGCCATGCGGTAACATATAGTCCGCTATATAGTGGATATTCAAGCATATTATAGTCAAAACATAGTTTTTACTAACAGAAATAATGGTTTCAACTATATTTTCGCCTGACCTATTGTGTGATCCTTAGGCGCCTTAACACACAAATTGTTCAGAACTCGATTGTTCAAACTTAATAGAGCATATAATATTGAAATACTAATACAACTAAAATCCAACTAGTTCGATCACAAGTAACCCAATATAAGCTAGACCCGACCCGGCTTAGGTTGAATTATGACAGTGATTAAGCCAAGTTTGAACCTCTCATGTCATCTTGTGAACATGTTCGGAACTATACTTGTATGTTAGTTTCAAATCGTGGTGGGTTGGTAAGTTTCGGTTGTATTGATTTTGAAAGTTATTGGCTTAGGATTAGAGTTATTAATAAATCAAGCTAGGAATTGTCGAAGCCACGTAGGTTCGGAATACGTTTTCTGTTGTTCCATAATCACTGCTTACTAGATTTATAACTACCTCAACAGATATCATAAATTAAAATCCTTTTTCGTGTTTGTCATGGAGTGTGATAGCGTTGTTCATCTAAATTACGCAACGGATTTTCACCATCATTTTCAAAATTTATTCCGAAATGTTTATCTACAGGATAAAATTTTAACTAGTGCGCAAACTGTAACCATAAATTCAGCATTTCATTCTAGAAAAAATCTGTTGTTCCATACATTTTGACCACGTGGGTATTGCACTTTTCTATTACACAACAGTTTTTTTTTTTTTTTTGTATAACCGATGAAAAATTTATTATGCTAGCTGGTCTAGAATGTTATGCTGAATTCATGGTTACAGTTTGTGCACTGGTTAAAATGTTATCCTGTATTGTTTAAAATAATACTTACATAAAAATTATTCCCTACGGGTCGCTATCAACTGCCTATTGCAGTCCACTGCTGGACACAGGCCTTTCTTATGTTGTGCCACAACACCCTGTCCTCCACCTTCCGCATACAGTTTACCCCTGCCAGTTTTTTGAGTCGTCGGTCTATCTAAATATTGGGCGTCCCACGCTACGGTTGCCGTTACGTGGTCTCCACTCCAGGACTAGTCTGCTCCACCGGCCATCAGTCATTCGACAGACATAGCCAGCAGCCCACTGTCACAGCGGGTCGCTGTGACAGTGACCACTAAACTGTTATCCAGTTTTTCGTCATAGAGACGATTTTTTTTTATTGTATTGTTTAACTATACCAAACATCGTTTGCCTTCAAAAAAGAAGGCACTGACGCTATGGCGGGCCAGTAATATATCTAAGCTTAAGTATTTCGTTTGTATGAGAAACAACAGGGCTATTTGAATACGTAGCTGCATTATGAATATTCTATTCTATAACATAAAAGTCTTGACTTCATATACAGGTTTTTAGGTTAAGCAAGGGACATACTTTAAGGGAGCGCAGTGCCTACCCTTTAAAATGATCAGCATTTCTTAAGAGACCAACTCTGTAATATGAAATAAATATTAGCTGTTCCCTACTCCCTTTGATGACGTAGATCAAAATCCCTACTAATATTATAAACGCGAAAGTTTGTATATATGGATGTATGGATGTTTGTTACCCTTTCATGCAAAAATTACTAAATGGATTTGGAAAAAAAATTGCGCACGGATAGATTATGACCTAGATGAACACATAGGATACTTTTATCCCGGTAGTATGTTCCTGCGGGATAATTTACGACTTCGACGCGGGCGAAGCCGCGGGAAGATGCTAGTGTACAATATATCTCTCGATTCACCTAACACCCTCTATACCTTGCGAAGCCATAGCACGAGCTCTTCTTGTTAGCATACGAAATGTCTTTCTTTTTTAATTTTATAAATTGGCAATTTGGCACCTTTTTCTTTTCATGTAATTAGTTTTTATCTTTTTATCTCATCGTGCTTTGTATGTTGTGTTGTGTTTTTTGTATGCACCAAATAAACGATTTATCTATCTATCTAAATGTACCAAAACCAACAAAATACCAATCATCTCTTTCTTAGGAACTAACTTGCATGTTCTTTCTCCAAAGAATCTAACCGATGATGACATTAAACCAGCTTAATCACCTCAACCAGCAACAAATACAATCAATCCGCTAAGCAAACCCGTAACTCAGGTTGGCAACATATACATTCTAGCATTAGTGACGTCATAACTGGCAGCCAGTAGTATGTTCCAGTGCTACTGGCACGGCTTACTGGCGCGTAGTCTGATTAATGGCGCATGGGCCGGGTGATATGATTCTCAGTAACGGAGGAGCAATAGTTAGAGCGTCTTAATTATGTTGATGTACTTGTAGTACTGGGAAATTGCGTGAGGATGCTGGTATTAGGGTCCTCTTGGAAAAGCGACATCCCGAGCTCTCTAAATGCTGCGTTTTTGTGGCAACAGACATATTAACGCCAAAGTTCTTTGCATCCAACGTGAATAATATGTCAGTGATGAATTCAAAATGTACTCACAATTAGTATGCAGTTTCAAAATATTGACTGTGAGTGTGAAACTCTTGGCTTTATTGAGATTTTGCTTTTCTAGAGACTTACGCTTTTTTCCGCGACATATACATAGTAACTTATAGTTGTAGAATACACTCTTTTTATTACACAAGTTTTCGGTTGCAGGGGGTGACGTTACATTTCTTTTTTACAATACCAAGATTTATATACACAAACACACCGCACAGTAACATGTAAGTACGTAAAAAAACACATTTGCACCCACAACATACTAATAAAATCGTGCACAATACGTCAGGGTATCCATTCCCGTACAAATGTGACTACGTACACTGTCGTGACAAAAAATGAGTGAAGACGAATTTCGTGTCATAGCGTGAATTATGCGCCCCTGGCATCTTTCAGATGTAGTATATGTTAGGTTTGGAGATACTAACCAATACTAGTAACATACGAATAATATCTTGCTGTCGTTACCAATTTTTTGTTCCGTTGTGTTGCCATCTAAGGAAAGCCTTCTTTTTCTTGTATTTATAGAACATGGGTGGCTGGCAAGCATGATCAAATTACAAATTCAAACGTAGCTTCTTTCATAATAAACTTTTCTGCTTGTATGTTTAGACGATGTGACCAAGTGTAGAAAAAAACAGTTTAGGGATGATGACTACTTTAACAAATGATGTCATAGCTACGTTTATTGTTACACAATAAATGCTATCACTGTCAGAGAGGTCCCATTTATACAATAGATTAATGTTAGGTTTAGTTTGAGCATTTGGAGGTTTCTTGTAATTTCAATACCACAATAGACAAACACCAGTTTGGGTTTACGTCCCTAGGAATAACAGTCAAGTTAATATGGTGCTGTATATGTATATCATTTGGCATCTGTTTCATAACATATACTATGACATAAAGTAATCACAGCCGCGCGAGATGACTCGCGAGTCGTAATTCCTGTTACGATTATGATCGCAGCTGCGAACGCGTCTTGTTTACCTAACTATGTGTGAATATGTCCCTGTTTATGAGACACGTGTTAGCTAATTAGAATTGTATTAATACATGTATATTAGCTGATTGTAAATGTAATGGCCCCGTACAGTCCATGTTGCAGATTGGATTACACAATATTTTTACTTTACTAATTTGCTCTCGGTTATTACCTAGGCAAGAGCCTTTTAAAAGTATTCGTAAAACACGATCTTAAATTTATTTTAAATGTTATTTATTTACCTTATTTCGCTACCATCCTATTTGATTGCGATGAAACTGCTAAAATCTTAATATACATACCTGTAACAAAGAAAAACATTAATTTATCACATTGCATTATGGAATTACATTACAGTTAATATACCTATTTTCCATTATACCTTCCTTATCTATAGCTACCAAACTCCGAGCCCAGAACTATTCAAGATATTCCTCCTGCAGGACATTCCATGAAATTCAAAAGGCGAGCCTCGTATCTCGTAAAACACAATGCATAAAGCAAAGGTACGAGCACCAACCATTTAAACAAAACATATTACACAAGAAACGCCTCAAGTATCGAAACAAAAGGCATTATCAGCTAATAAAATAAAATTTATCGCGTGCCAGTAGTACCTACCTAGCTAGCTACCTACTATCTATATATCTTGATAATGCAGTTTGCATGCGAGCGGCGAAACGCGCGGGACATGGTGCGTGAAACAAGATGAGAACTTCACTACACACCGGGACGGAAGAACGGGCCTGTTTTATCATTTGGCATTTTTTTATCGTTTTTAAACTATTATGTTCATATAAGTATCTAAAGGTGGTCAGCGGGGTTACTGCGTAAAGCACATTCAATCAAATCAAATCAAATCCAATATTTATTGGAACTAAAAACAGGTATACACATTTTTAGTGTTCGTTAACAGCTACGATAGTTTAAAAAACTGTGTTGCAGCCATTAGAGCCCACCTCCGAGAGAGGAGACGTCGGCGTTCCAACATTGATAATTCTAAAGCAATAAAATTAAGTTAAAAAAGTTATAAAAGGATCTAAAGTAAAGGCAAGCAGGGCAAAGTAAGCAGGGCCGGATTTAGAGGTCTGGAGGCCTCGGGGCAAAAAAGGAGTGGAGACCCCAAATTATTTGCCATATAAAATGAAAAAAAAAAATTGTAGAGTTTTTCAGTTAATATTTTATTGTGAAACCATGTAGATTCTTTTAGTATTTAACAAACATATATAAATATAATCGGAAACAAGAATTATACATAGCCGCTCCGGGCAAAAATAACATTCGCCGCCCTTTGCACTAACACCATCAAAGATGGTATGACCATAATTGTGTGATATTCTTTTAACTATATAATATTCACATACGTTAGTCTACTACGGCTTCTGAACAAGTATACAAAAATTCATGAGAGTAGGTATAAACATACCTAGGTACAACGTAACATACGTAGGTATAAAAAATGAGCGGAGGCAAAATGTATACTTACAAACGTAAGTATACATTTTGCCGCCGCTCATTTTTGCCGCTCTGAGCATTTGCCCGGCTTGCCCCCCCTTAGATTGGGCCCTGCATATAGATCTGATGATGCGTTTCGGAAACAGACAACGGAACTCTTCAAAAAATTACAGCAAATCAACCGCGAATGTTGCTGTTTTGTGTTTTGACCCAAAGGATGATGAAATTTCGAATTGGTGTATGGTAGGTAACAAAAAAGTGAAAAATAAAAACTTTTTTCAAAAAAATACCAACCGACTTCCAAAAAACACTACAAAGTGCAAAATAACTTTAATTTCGGAAGTCGGTGACGTTGGATGTGTATTTTAATTATTTGTCACCGCGGCAAAAATGAGCGGCGGCAAAATGTATACTTACGTTTGTAAGTATACATTTTGCCGCCGCTCATTTTTTATACCTACGTATGTTACGTTGTACCTAGGTATGTTTATACCTACTCTCATGAATTTTTGTATACTTGTTCAGAAGCCGTAGTAGACTAACGTATGTGAATATTATATAGTTAAAAGAATATCACATAATTATGGTCATACCATCTTTGATGGTGTTAGTGCAAAGGGCGGCGAATGTTATTTTTGCCCGGAGCGGCTAAATAGCTAGATCGGGCCCTGTCTATATGAAATTTCAATGGGACCATTTCGGAGTAAACCCCTTTCGAAAAAAAAAAAGAATTTTGCAAATCCGTCTATATACGACGGAGTTATGCCTGAACATACATTAAAAATATAAACATGTCGAATTGATAACCTCCTTCTTTTTGAAGTCGGTTAAAAACACCGACCGCGGCGAAGGCGGCTATTGTAGATGTCAAAGGCCGAACCAATACAAGCGCGATATCATTTGACAATGTACTTTAGGCGAAGTTGTAATAAGGTCTATTTCACTTTTTTATAGTCCATCTGACGACGCGTTTACAAAGGATATTGGGTTGGATACCTATTGGAATCCTTTTTGTTATTTGTTAATATGTATGTACCGATTAGACCCGCAAATAAATAAATCTTTAGCCTCGGATATAGGAATTGGGTCGCATTTTTTTAATCCGCGAATAGTGAAAACGCGAATGAAGGAAGCACGAATAAGGAGCTTTTACTGTACTTACTCAATAAATCGACTGCGCGTCTGGTTGAGTGTGCTGAAGCATTATTCCACGCGGGGGCGGGCGCCTATCTCGGCCCGTACAGGCGCGTGTCTTTTAGCTTTGTTTATCAAACGTTGACCACTGAATAAAACCACAGCAGTGGGAATGCTCTGCACGGACTGCGATAGGCCTCGACAGGTAGCAGTGCAGTAACACCTGACGCCACCTGTCAGTTAACGGCCCGTGGGACCATGGCGTTATCACGATGAAGAAAGATCACGCTGTAAAGGTGGATACTGACCGGCGTCACGGGTCAAAATGCACCTAATATGTTACCAAGCAAGTATTCGTGCAGTCAGTAGTACCTACGGCAAAACATGCGAGCGAGCAACACTGATTTTAGCACACGGCGTAAAGACATGCTCGCTGCGAATGTTACCATTACCTACGCCCCGTAACGTCGGTCATTATCCACATTAAACGCGCTGTTGAAAAAAGAACCAAACCAGGCAAAAAAAAAAAACTATTTAATTGTATAGCACGGGTTTTCTATGAACATAGTAAGTACGATGTTGTTGCTACGTAGTGCCATACCGCGCGCGCCCCCACCTCTCTCCCCGCTGCTGACGCAGGCAGCAGGAAGAGAGAGAGCCCGATCCCAAGGATAATGGACGTAACAGAGCGATCCTCCGCGACTCTCAGTTGCGATGCCTTTTTATTGTAAATTGTAATCAAAAATGTTTCAGTGTTTCTTTTGTTCAGCCATACATTTATTTGTAGACCAATAAATAATTATATTTAAAGAAGCGACTTTAAAATTGTCAATATTTTACTATTGTGATTTCTATTGTTCCTGTGTAGGTAATGTATCCTTTGTTGGAGATGCCAAATGGATAAATAAATACATTTTTAAACTTGTTTTAACTAAGAAAATGCTTCTCTGTAAGCGATGTTGCTCGGAAGAGCATCGACATAACTACAGTTGCCCGTGTGAAAACCTATCTATTTACTCAAATCCACCAGTAGTTATGGTCGCAATTTTGGATTTTTTTTCCTGACTTTCACCATCCGACCTCGCTTGAACCCCTCCCCACCTCGAAAACTAACATCACGAAAATTAGCACATAAGTATTTACAACTCTTTACTCACAAAACTCCCATTATTTGAATCGAGTAATGCTGTAAACACGCATTTAAATTTAACATTATCAAATTTCGCGCGAAATCAAGTTGTTGTCTTTGCATGTTTGCTATTCAAACCTAGATGGCGTTACTGACGCTAGAGATTAAGAATTTCTATGGAGATGTTCCTCTAGCCGCTCTAATTTTGCTACATTATGCTAGATGGCGCTACTAAGACTTTTATCACAATTAAAAATGAGATTTCTTCCCCTCTATTTGTATTAATTTGATTGATAAAACTAATAAATATTTATCTAACATTGCATTCTAGGTATATGACTCAGAACACCACGTCCGTTAATATTATCACAACTTTTTATTTGAAATTCTTTTAGCTTTTTTGATTCGTGGGAATCAACCACCAACGGAAAGCGATTTTAGTAATCAGTATCATTACTTTTTGAAATAACACAGACACAGTAAGTAACTTATATGAGAATGACGTGTTCATATTAAGTATTCGTTAGTACCGTTTCACGCCCATAGATGTCGCTAAGTGTTTCAACATTACGTAAATAAATTCTTCTTGAACACTTTAAATTATTTAGATAGGTTGACCGAAGCGATTGCGATGAAACAAAGACTAATATAAACTCTGAGTTATAAACAATATTTGAGTATGAAAGATAACCATATTAGTTTCGTTCTTTTGACGTGATACTTGATCTATTCAACATAGAAACTGAAAAACCGAGCTACAGACAAAAATTTTGATAAGGGTTAAAATGTCATCTGTTGATTATCCCTTACCACCCCCAGCAATTATTTTAAATGTACAGAAAAAGTTCCTTTACAGATTTATTATATGTATAGATGTAAGAGCCGTGATCTAGTTCTTAAAAGCGTAGAAATTAAAGAACAGCCAATTGAAAATGTCACAATGCGAAGTCAAATAGATACATTCGAAGAGAACCGAAGAGTAAAATAAAGCTGTCTGGCTGGCATAATTCGGATTACCCATTTCTTTTAAACCGGTTTTTTTTTTACGGTACGATAAACTATCGATAAAGGCAAGCTAAACATAAAATTTTACAGTCTTGAAATGTCCAAAAACTATCGTTTTGAGTTCTGAGCTGAATAACATTTACGGGTTATCTGCGTCTAAATCGTTTTAAATGCAATTTGGGATGCATATTATGCATAAGGTTGCCGTAGAAAAGATTAAACGAATCGAGGGCAAAATATATAACGACAGACAATTTTATTTCTGAACTGTGAAATCTCTTTAGAATTTTGTGAGCAACTTTCAACATTTTGACGGAAAGTTACGAACAGCTTATTTCTCAGTTTCATGAATATAATTTCGGAAACTTATTTGATTCGTTTCTATTTTCAGACAAATTGTTGAAATATCTTTTCCGGAATTCATTTGTTTGCTTCAGCTTACAAAACTAAAATACTTATAATAAAACAAATAATTACAATAAATCATGCGAATGCATCCTCGTCTGTCTGCCGCCAGTCTGTCCGCCAGTGTACTACTGTGGCTCGCTCCAACTGATATATTGTTATTGTTGTAAGAAAACAATGGACTCGAGTGAAAAATGCGCGTTTTACTAGTACAGCTTATAAATTAAATGGACTTCTATTAAAATATGTAAGGTTTTGTCTATTGTTTATTAAAACATAACGCCTACTTAGAGTTGAGATTTTCTTACGTACCTTCACAGTTAGTCACTTCTTTCCAAAGCTAACGGACGTATAGACAATATAGCCATAACCATTACCGGAAAGGAAATTGCAGAATTTTGCACTGGGAATGTCGGTAGGTACTTATTCTCTTATAAGCAGGGGAGGTGATAGTGATAACTGTACAAATATCAAATTGTATTTTGGGCACGCCACGATAGAGGCGGTAAGTCCCCTCCTTGAGGAGTGGCTTGAGAGGTGGCATGGCGTCCTCAACTTCCGCCTGACACAGGTCCTCACCGGACACGGCTGTTTCGGGAGGTTCCTGTTTCGGATGAGGCGGGAGGAAACTTCCGGGTGTTTCCATTGCGAAGATCGCCCTGAGGACACGGTGGAGCATACGGTGGAGGTCTGCCCAGCTTAGCCGAAGCACCGCCGTGTCATCGTGGAGGCGATCGGCAGCGGCGATCTCTCGCGTCCGGCCCCGGTCCAGGCCATGGTACGGAGCGAGAGTGCACGGGTAGCTGTCACCTCCTTCTGCGAAGCAGTGATGCTCGCAAAGAGGGAGGCGGCGCACGTGAGGGAAAGGCAGTATATGTGCCCTCACCGCCTTGGTTGCCGCTGGAGACGCCCTGAGCGTCGGGAATGTATCTACATGTAACAAATTACAAACAATGCGTTCCTTGTAAATTCACTTAGAGACCAACAGAATAAGTCCGTCTCAACCGCTATGAGGTTGAGCGTGCGAAGAGCACGCGTCAGCGGCGCCTCCCTTCCAAGGTTGGTCCGAGCGCGTGATTCCACTAGCAATGGCGGCTGCCATCTTCACCACACGTACCTGTCCGGAACACACAGACTCACCTGCGCTAAAATAACTGCATTATGCACCTTCCCTCTCAGTAATTGAAATATATATGAAGTGAGTGCAAGATCCCTCCTAACCCTTAGCTCATTGTATCCTACCATACCTAAAATAAATAAGGTTGGATACATTAACGGGTAAAAGGGATAGACTCGTAAAAACACTTATATAAATATCTCACAAATTTATTTTGTAACTTCTCCAGCTTGAAACTGTGTTTAGTTTCATGTGGAGCCCAGATGACTACATTACATTCTAGCTGGTTCCTTACCAATGCATTATATAATGCTATAATAGCTTTCACATTCGTGAACCCTCGGACCGTACGAAGCATGAAACCTTAATTTGTATACGCTCTTTTGCAGCTCCGCATGATGTGGTCACGAAAATTCAAACAAGTGTTAAAGCCTACTCCCAAGTCCTTGACTTCCGTGACCCGTGCCATAGGTAACCCGTCCATGTGGTAGGTATGTAGCATAGGATGATGTGCGCGAGAAAAAGTAAAAAAGTAATGGTCACACACCTCAAGCTATTAAACTGCAAGAGATTTTCTTTGCTCCAGCTCTCCACCCCTATCAATCATATTGTATTTTGTGTTCAATAATGTAGGTAACAAAATAAAAGCGACTGTAACGTGATCGACACGATCTTTTGTATGAATTATGACTAATTTGGAGTGACCTTAGAATTATAAATTCCAGATAAAAAAAACTCTAATTTTAGTTAAAGTAGGTTATAACATATTTTTCATTAGGAAAAAGTTGTTATATTATTTTAATTCTGGATAAATGCTACCCTTTAGAAAAAAATATAGGTTCAACAACTTCTTATAGTCACCACATCCAACACACCTTGTGTTGGGTGTGGTGACTATAAAAAGTTGTATCCCAAAAGACAGAAGAAAAGCATTTATCATATTCATTACTAACTTCCACATTCGTATCCTCAACACGTTCGTAGTACATACGAGTACCTACCCACCTACCTACTTACCTACATGCAGCCATTTTGTGGTAAATTTTTAATTTCCAAGGAAAAGCTAACGGCTTCCTTACGCTTGTATGGTACCTTTATGTTTAGAAACGGTGTAATATTTTTGTTTTTAGTGTTATTGTTTGGATTCTGTTAATAGAGTTTTTATGTAAGAGGAACAGGAAAAAGCTGCTCTTCGGGCTAAGTACAGCATTGTTATTTTTAGACGCATAAAATAATGATAGTTTCTTTTGCTCCAACTGAAAAAACTCCACCAGATAATCTTGCTAATATTAGGTCTTTACCTATGAAATTGCCGTTCTGCAGTACTGGCCATTTCAAATCAAAATAATTTTTGTTTGGCTAAGAATTCTAATTTCAAATTAATTTTATTTTAAAAACATGGATTTTTTTTTCTAAAAGTAGTCATTTCTTTATTGATTAGTGTTACATTTTCATCGCATTTCAATCTTTTTCGTCATCATGGATACGTTAAAAATTCGAGTAATTATGGAATATGAGTACCGTCGTGGCAGCAACGCGGCACAAGCGGCACGCAACATCAACGACGTTTACGGAGCTAACACTACAAACCAACGCACCACCTGTTATTGGTTTGCTCGCTTCCGTTCTGGAAATTTCGACCTGAAAAATGAACCTCGCGGTCGTCCGAAGACTTTGGTCGACAATGACGAATTAAAGGCGATTGTGGAAGCTGATGATACACAATCTACGGCTGAATTAGCAGCAGCTTTCGACGTTAGCGTCAAAACAATATTGGTCCATTTGCGTCAAATTGGCAAGGTAAAAAAGCTTGACAAATGGGTGCCCCACGAACTCAATGATCGCCAGCGCGAAGTACGCGTCGAGACGTGCCTTGCACTGCTCAACAGACACACAAATGAAGGAATTTTGAACCGCATTGTTACCTGCGATGAAAAATGGATTCTGTTTGATAACCGTAAGCGCTCAGCAAGTTGGTTGGATCCTGGTTCAGCACCTAAACAATGCCCTAAACGAAAACTTACCCCTAGAAAAGTGATGGTCACTGTTTGGTGGTCTAGCGCCGGTGTGATTCATCACAGCTTCTTACCAAACGGGGTGAGCATTACTGCAGATGTGTACTGTGAAGAACTGAACACAATGATGGAGAAGCTGGCGCATCTCCAACCAGCATTGGTCAATCGCTCGTCTCCGCTGCTCCTGCACGACAACGCGCGACCTCATACTGCACAGCAGACGGTCTCCAAGTTGCAAGAACTGGGGTTGGAAGCTCTCCGTCATCCGCCCTACTCACCAGACCTTGCGCCTACAGACTACTACTTTTTCCAGAATTTGGATAACTTCTTGGCGGGAAAAAAATTTAATACCCGAGAGGCAGTACAAAATGCCTTTGAAGAATTTGTTGCCTCCCGTCCAGCTGATTTCTTTAAGAAGGGCATCAATAAACTGCCACTGCGATGGCAAAGATGCATTGATTGCATGGGTGATTACTTCGATTAATACAAATAAAAAATTCATGAAAAAAAACCGTTTAAATTTTTTCATACAAAACGGCAATTTCATAGGTAAAGACCTATTAATTAAATAAAAAAATCATCGACTTTTGTTTCGTATGCGAAAGAAACTCACAAAATGGCTCACAATAAACAGCAGGCATTTTGCAATGAAAACATGACATTTGCTTTTCCAATTTTTCATTAGGTATCCTACCTAATGAAAAATTGGAAAAGCAAATGTCAAGAAAACAAACCCTTTTTCTAAAACAAATTACTAAATTTTTACTTCAGTATCCTAGACTAAAATAAAAATTTAGTGATGTATTTTTTGCAACCCACTACATGTTCCCTGTTACACCTCGCAGCTATAAAAGGAGCAATAGAATCTGAGTGGGAACACGTCAGCTGCACTCCGGTGCACGCAACTCTATAAGTATGCAAATTTTAATAGTCTTAACATATCAGCAGGGACCCAAGCGAGATGAGGAAGGGAGGTTGCTGCATTTTTGATTTTCGGTCCTAAGAAGGGATGAGTGGTATAATTTATTTTGGGGACACAAGGGTCTGTCAACTGATAAATATAGTGAAGAGGGGCCGGCCAGCAGACTAGAGATTAAACTAATAATTTTTAACTTGCAAAACAAGAGTGGTCAAATTTGAATTTATCTATCCATATCTTATTTAAACAAAGAGAGAAGTCCTGACTGACTGACTGACTCATCAACGCCCAGCCCAAACCCTTGGACCTAGAAAACTGAAATTTTGCACAGAGGTTCCCTTTATAATGTAGACAAGGAATAAGGAAGGATTTTTCGAAATTCAACCCCTAAGGGAGTTAAATAGGGGATGAGAGTTCCGCACGGGCGAAGCCGCTGGAAAAAGCTAGTTCACTCAAAAATATGTTTATGAAGATCTACAACGTAAGAAATTACCAAATAACTTGTAAAAGCTAAAGTAAGTTAGAGCAGTGGTGGCCCAGTGGTAACGACCGCGACTTACCAGTTTATAAGTCGCAGGTTCGAACCCAGACAGGTGCTTTATTTCGTGTAAATTATTTCATCACCACTGCTCTTAAAACGGTGAAGGAAAACATCGCCAGCATGTCTAAGAACGAAAAAATCGTAGACATGTGACATCTTCGAACCCGCACTGGGCCCGCGCGCTGGATTACGGCCCACTTCCTCTCACAGAGAGGAGGCTTGTGTCCCAGCAGTGGGAACGTTATAGGCTGATTATGATTAAAGTTAAGATAAGTGTATACGACAGCAAATTAGCGTTAAGTGGAAGTTATTCTTACCCTACTTAACTTTAAGCAACATTCACAAATAGACGCCGATATTATCGGTGATGTAGTATTTGCTTAAACAGCGTATGTTACGCCACGCATATTTAATATTTACGTTAAAATCAATAACCGAACACCAGCAAAATTATTAATAGAATCACTAAACCGGACATTTCCTACATAACGACAACTAAGTGGTGGGCACCAACAACGGTTGATTGCACCTAATCCAGCACTCGCTAAACAGAGGTTAAATAATGGACAGATTAATCGGAAATTAGCCGAGCTGCTGCCTCGCGGACAATACGGTTTCGAGATAACCATCGATAGAGCGGGAGCTGGCAATTTTCTGGTTAGTTAAAAGATTTAGTGTTGCGAATTTTGAATATATATTATGTAGCATGCAATTTATTCCCATGTTTAACACAATCGGTTCCCGCTTTATTTTTGTTAAGATTATGGTTTGGTGAGGTTCTGCATTTCAAATATTATACAATTCGTTTTAATATGGCTGTCCATTGACTATTCTTGCCTCTAATATTAGTATCCATTGACTATTCTTGCCTCTAATATTAGTATCCAGTGACTATTCTTATCTGGCTATGAGCGCGTTAATAAGTCGTACCGTAGTATTTACGATATTAGTAACGACTTATTAACCACCTTAAGGTGGACAGAGGGTTAAAATTTAATGGACAGAGATACTGTGTAAGCTGCGAATGTATCCCTTTTGTGCTTATATAGCTGTGCTGTGCTGTGTGTGCTGTGTGTGTGCTGTTTAGTTCACATTATCCCCAAAACTAAACGTCCATATCTCACCGATAACATGAACTAGACGCATCACATAAGTGTAGGCTCCTGTACAACACACGCGGTCGCGGCATCAGGCCCAACGGGCTGCGATAACGCGGACGCCTCGTTAATTAATACGCGTCAAACTGTTTTGAATTTTGATATTTAGATTGTCAAATAATGTATTCATATTTGGTATTATCATCTAATTTGAATGCGGTTTGGGTGAAGCCGCGGTTACGCATTAGATATTTAGGTTATTGAATAATATTCGCATGCGCCGCGGTTGTGTGGATTATTGCAGATGAATTGAAACAGAATCGCGGCAAATAGAATCCAATATTAATTATAATGTCCTGTTTAGTTTATCTACACAGACAGAAAATATAGGTCAAGTTAATATAGACGCTGTCTTTGAATAATCTTTTAGATAAAAAAAAATGTACAAAGCTAGAGTTTTGATGTCTCTGAAAGACGTAGAAAATTTTGTTGAAACAGAATAATACAAACCTCATTTGACACAGTACTGCAACTCACATTGCACGAAAACCAATATTTATAAAAATACCAACGAAGGAAAGAAAACTCTACTAAGTTTAGTTTCCAATAAAGAACAGATAACAATGAAAAATATTAAACCACATGCGTTGTGTGGTTTTGTGCATTTGTGTTCATTCACTTTATTGTCTGTTTTACATTGTGCCTCGCTAGAGGTGCCTTTTCCATGTGATGTTCAAGTTTAGTTTTCCGTTGGTTTGGGATTTTGCAGGAATACAATGCTTTTCAGATCGTCTATTAATTAAGATATAAAAGAGATAGCCGAGTCAATAAGTAATATTGGTAGGCATGTAAATTACCCAAAGTTCACATATTTTTGTCACTCTTAGGCCCGTAAGTATTACAGAACGTTCCTCAAGTACAATTTGATCTTCAATCAGTCGATCACAGTTTAAGTATAGAATCAATACTTGAGCATCGTTTTTATTCCAGATCGGCAATCAATCTATACTCAGCTGAATCGAGACTCGAATCGAGCCTCAAGCAGAGATGTGTATTGTCTATGCATCAGCCTGTTTTCGTTTACGATTTATTAAATTTACCAAGTTTGTTCTATCTCATCACTGGATCAGAAATAATAAAATATACTGTAAGTACCCAATTATTTAGGAAAAAAGCGTTATTTTTTCCGGTCCAGAATAGTACAACACAATGCCTCATTTATTAGAGTAAATTATGGTAATTTTGTATGTTAAAATGTTTAGCTTAAAAGACTTATAACTACGTCCATAAATAGGTAATAGGTGTACAATTTAAAAGGTTAATAATTATGTCAATTAAATGCACCCCTGCTACTAAAATATATCAATTATTGATTCTTATTTGTACGATTCATAAAATACGAGTGTGAGGGTAAAAATAAAACACCTGAAATGAAGCCGTCGCATAAAATCGTAAACACACAAAAATTTGCAATTATGGGGCTTTATGGTTGTCTGGTTTTCTTAAATCGTGGGATAGATTTCATAGGTAGAATTAAATCGTTCACCACATTTTGTGAATACCTATATCTTTTTTTGAAATTTTCTGATCTCTCAAATATCTGAAGGGAACACTAAACTTCAACCTTCTATTTGAATCATCGTTAAATAAATTATTGTACTTAATGATCTACTATTTCAAATATATCCATTTCGATAGTTTTAAATAAAAAAAAACAGTATTTAAAAACTCGATAACGAAACAGAAATTGACAAATATATCTATATAAAAATCTATGCTCAAGCGCGGTCTCGACCACATTTGGGTGATTACAGATCCAATCACTGCTTGGGTTCGATTCATGAACTGAGTAACGATCTAAATAAAACAAAACTCAGCTAAACTATGATCAATGAATCTATGCCTTTTTTTTGGGTGGGAAATCATAAAATAACTTCCCCCGCCCTGGGTGGAGCAGGAAGGCGTGTCAGACTTTTACTGACTAAAATCCATTCGTGTTCCCTCAGTAGCCTGTGTGCCAGGGGTGGCGGTATCTCTTTCGAACAACCCGCACCCCTGGCAGGCATCGGCCCTTGCAGGCCCCATCGGTTTGTGGTGATATCTCTTTGAGGCGCGCGTGGAACACAACGTGCCGTCGACCTAGGCTTGGTCCTTATCGGACAGTGAGCTACCAATTACTCACCGTCCGTAAGCCCACGCCTACGGTGGCCAGGAATCAGCCTGGGATTCCCGACGCCTAGGGCGTCTCCAGCGTGCGGTATCCCTGGATCATCCTGATGGCCATGACCCTATGGGACGCCTTCAACCGGCGAGTTGGTTGGCGCCTTAATGTAGGCGCCTACATCGGTGTCCCATATAGGGCCATGGACCGCACGACCCCCCCTAAAGCCTCTGACAGGAGGCGTTTGGCCTCCCTAGATTGAGCAGGAGCCGCTTCAAGGCAGCCCCGGCCCGCTCCAGTCTCGGAGCCAAACGGCGGAAATGCTCCGCGAAGTTCCAACGGCTGTCGAGGACGAGTCCTAGGTGTTGGCAACTCCAACAAACTAATGTCTTAGGCATAATTCATTTCCTGTTTCCTTATGTCAAATTGACACTTTTACAATAAAACCCGCTCCACTCACGTACATCAAAAAGCCTGCCTTTTATTTCTGCTGCAAAAATACCTCAAAAACCAGCCCTGCTGCAATACGCCAGCATAAAGTGGTCCTTCGAAGGAAGAGGAATTGGTGCAGAAGTACAATCAAGAAAGGATACACCCTATAGGTACTTTCTACGAAGATTGGGCTCAGGCCGCGTCGCCTGCAACAACGTGCGTGAGTGCAATTTCTATGCGGGAACAATCATCAGTCACCGACTGCAAGGAGGTATTTATAGGATATATTGGGTCAAAGTTCCTCGCTTTAAAGCCTTTCGGGGCCGAGGGTCGCATGACGCCATAACAAAGGCTACCTATTGGGCCTTTGTTCATCATCCGAAAAAAGCCATTTTGGTTTGTTGGATCGCCGGCCATTTTTTGGCGCGCTCGCTGACGCAACAACACGACGCTATAGCTGCAAGCCAATCAGCACTCTCGTCGTGTCATCGTCAAGCAAAATCATACAACCCGATTGGACGAATCTAAACTCATTCGTTCGTTCGTTCAGTCCTTCACTTCCTGCAGAAGAAAAGTTTTTCTACGACAACGATAAGACGCCATCTTAATAATTTGTGCATCTTTTGTTCTACTTGTAGGAACGCATTCTTAAGTTTAAGAAAATAATTACTGTACCGACTAGTTTTAAATCAGTTTATATTGTTATTGGAAGTTTATGTTTAAGTTTACGGTTTATATAAATAAGACAAAAACACGTACCTAATAATCTTTAGTGTTAACGCGTGAAATATGGATGAAACCACGCTAAAGGTAATGAAGGCCTCCCGTGGCTACAATAAGGCCTCAATTACACGATTATATCAATACGTTTTAAACCTTGAAGATGTGCAGCTTAGTAGTGCTGCAACATTACAAGCAAAAAGGGCTAGAATCACTGAATTATTTTCCGAGTACGAGTCCTACAATAAAAGGATTCTCGCAATAGACGAAAAAGACTGTGAAAATGTCGAAGAGTGTGAAGCAAAGTACTTTCATATTTTAACAGTGCTCAATGAGGCAATTCTTGGTAAATCCTCTCCAAACGTAGATAATTCATCAGCATTTAAGGCAAAATTACCTACGATCCAGGTGCAAACCTTTTCAGGAAAATATTGTGAGTACGTGCCATTTATTAACATGTTTCGTGCCATTATACATAAAGACAGGTCCATTGATAATGTCCAAAAACTTTATTACCTGAGGACGTTTCTCCAAAAAGAACCCTTTGATATTATAAAAAATTTACCACTTTCCCCGGAAAGTTATGAAGAGGCTCTTAGGCTCTTGGAGGAAAGATACAATCATAGGTTTCAAATTATCATTGAGCATAATAATGCACTGCTTGATTTGAATGCTCTGTCCAAATCGACACCCAGCAATATTCGTGAATTTGTTTCTAGTATCAAACAAACTTTAGCTGCTTTGAAAAATCTAAAGGTTAATGTTGAGGGGTGGGATCCTATAATCTTATCTATCTTATACCGTAAACTAGATATGTACACATCACGAGCTTACCAACTCGAGAGAAGCAATGAGTCGGATCCAACGGTGGTAGAATTCCTGTTGTTCCTGGAAAAAAGGGCCTTGGCATTGGAGAATGCAGAGCCTACCACAACAGGCAAGGCTCATAAGGTAGTGACAAACATGGCAGCAGCCTCGGCAACCAACTCTTGCGCTCACTGTAAGTCTGAACAACATAAATTATTTTCTTGTAATGATTTTAAATTATTGCCCAATGGGGCTAGAATAGAATTTGTTAGGACTAATAAGTTGTGTGACATATGTCTTAACAAACATAGCGGTAAATGTAAGTTTCATTTTCGTTGCAAGATTTGTAAAAAGGAACACAATACATTGCTACACAAGGAAACAGCTCAAGAACAACCTGTTTCTTTGATTTCAAATGTTAGCACTCCCAAGGTGTTATTACCTACAGTAAGGGTGAAGCTATATTCTAAGAGTGGTAGGGAATTGCACATAAAAGCAATATTAGATTCTGCATCACAGATCTCTTTGGTCACCAGCAAGGTGATAGATGTGTTAGGTGTAACTCCTATTCCAGATAATACAGACATATTGGGTGTCAGCAACTCTAGTAATATTGCTAATTACTCTGTGCCCCTTAAAGTATTTTCTTTAGTTACACCATACACGGTCAATATAAACTGTCATGTTTTAGAAAAAATTACATGCAAAATCCCACAGTTTAAAGTTGATTTATCATGCATAACCATACCTACAGGAGTAAAGTTAGCCGATGTAGACTTTAACATCCCATCAGAAATAAATATGCTGATAGGCGCTGACATATATTTTCCAGGTGTTGCTACCGGAGCCAATAGAAGTATTACAGCAAGCCGCTTCGCAATCAACTGAACAAACAGTTCAGCAACAACACCTGCAACCCCGCTTTATCAGTACAAGGTTTGGGCATGTCATAGCTGGCGCTTTAACAAACCATGCAGTTTCTAGTAAAGGTAAGGTATCACTATTATGTACTCATGATAAATATGAGTTAGAAATTAACAAAACTTTGCAACAATTTTGGTCAACTGAATCTGTTCCCCATTATTTTAGTGAGAAAGGTTCAGAACATGATTTATGTGAAGGCATTTTCAAAGAAACCACAAAACTTAAAGATAAAAAGTTTCAAGTTAATTTACCATTAAAGATTTCCTTGGCTGAGGTTAAGGATATCCTAGGAAACTCTTTTGATTATGCATTTAACCGGTTTCTAAGTTTGGAAAGAAAATTGCATAAAAACCCTAAATTACTTTCTGATTATGATCAATTTATAAGTGAATATGTTCAGTTAGGGCATGGACATTATGTTGAATTTAAATCACTAAATTTAAAAAATCCCATGTACTTTATGCCACATCATGCTGTGCTTAATGAGAATAGTAAAAGTACCAAAACTAGAGTGGTTTTTGATGCATCCATGCAAACTGACAATAAAATGTCATTGAATGACCTCTTGCTTAATGGTGCTCCAGTGCAAAAAGAACTTTTTGACATTATGCTTTTATTTCGCTTGGGGGATTACACATTTACTACGGATGTACGCCGAATGTTTCGTTGCGTTAATGTTAACCCTGAACATACTGGATTGCAAAACATATTATGGAGAAATGATGTTAATGACAAAATAAAATGCATTCAATTAGACACTGTTACTTATGGTCAGAAGAGCTCTGGTTTTTTAGCTACACGCTGTTTGCATGAACTTGCTGAAACTCATAAACATGAATATCCACTGGCTTCATATATTTTAAATAACTGTACTTATGTGGATGATGCTTGCTATTCCCATTCCGATTTAAACATTATTAAAAAGGCAAAACAACAATTATGTGAATTATTGAGTAAGGGTAGTTTTGAAACCCATAAATGGGCATCTAATTGTCAGCAAATTTTAAATGACATATCTCCTGACAAACAACATTTTGATGATTTTGATCTTCAAAAAGATAATTATTTCATGAAAACTTTAGGATTAACACTTAATGTAAGTAAGGATTGCTTTGTATTTTCATGTCCAGAGCCTTTTAATATTGAAAATCCTACCAAAAGACAAATATTAAGTTACATTTCCAAATTCTTTGACCCGTTAGGATTTATGTCTCCAGTTATAGTAAAGGCCAAAGTATTTATGCAAAAATTATGGTTAGAGAAGTTACACTGGGATGCGGTCCCTTCAGAGGGGATAAGACTGGAGTGGCTTTCATTTGTTAAGGGCTTGATGGACATGCAACCTTTATACATTGATAGAAATATAAGAATTGACAAAAATGCCAATGCAGTGCAGAATTAGCCCGTGACACTCGCCCTGAGCGCACGTGCTAATTGTTCCTGCCTACCGCTGCGTGACTCATCCTCCGCCGCCAACCTGACTCGCCGCGCCCCGCTGCGAACACTACGAATTAATAATCCAATTAATTTAATTATTGACTGGATTATTAATTACAACAAAAACTGTCTTTTTCAAGGCAAACATCTGTTTCTTTACGGAAGTAAATCGTCAAGTAAATTCACTTGGCCCCTTCTGGGTAAAATCCACAGTTTCGTGGTTCTCGGTGGAAACCTTACGGTGCCAACGAAACCGAGAGGGTGTTGTCCCAACACACCCGCCGAACCTCTTCAAGGCAAGGCAGTGAATTGGACGGGTCCCAGACCGACGGCCTTGGGGGATCTCCTAGTCGTCACTGGTGACAGTGTTCCTTCCACAGCTACTCACCTAGTGTCTTTGGGGCGTGTCTACGCCCCTCGCGCTAGACTGACAGGGCCCTGTTGCACATTAAGATTGGCAACAGGTTACAAGCTTAGGGCTCACCCGAGGTACACATCTCCCTGTCTATACCCGACAGGGAGGAATCACACATCCCCGGGCATCCCCCCGGGGAAGTAGACGTTAGGTTGATAGGAGTTATTAGGGACTCAGGCTCACTCCTTATGAGTGGGAAGTAGGTCACCCCCTCCCTTCTTTCAACATGGACGTTTCCGACGACGCCCACTGGGCGTCGTTCGAAGCGAACATGAAGGACCCCGTGTTTCGCGCACGAGTCAACCGTTTTCTGGGTATTGAGAAACCCACGTTTCCCGCCGCGACCGCGACCGCGACCGCGTATAAACCCGCGCCACCCGTTATAACTTATAACGATTCCCCGGCTTCACCGGCCTTGGCAACCCCGCAATCCCAGGAGCTTTTCTCCGACGCAGCGTCCGACCTTATGGACGCTGAAGACTGCCCTTGCACCCCCGAATCACCAGGAACAGCTTGTTTCTCTTCTCCCTCCTCGAACGAAGAGGAAGTGGCAGTGACTCAAGTGACTCAAGAAGAGGGCTTCACCCCAGTTGAGTCAAAGTCGAAGGGGAAGAAGAGAAAGAAGAAAGTCTGCGATTCCTCGCGATCTTCTAAAATTACCGCGCTCGTAACCGACCGCCCCCCCACCCCTCTCCCGACCGAGTCGACCCCCGCGACCCCCGCAACCCCCGCGATCCCCGCAACCCCCGCGATCCCCGCAACCCCCGCGACCCCCGCGACTGCGACCGCGACCGCGCCCGCACCCACCGCCGTACCCCGCGCCGCTGCGGGGAAAAAGGTGCCCGTTCCGCCCCCTGTCTTCATCCAAGACAAGTCAAAATGGACCGACGTGTCCAAATGGTGCTTAGAGCAAAAGATTGCCTACACCAGCGCCCGCACCACCCTCCAAGGGATAAAGGTAGCGATCCCGACGGCTAGCGACTACCGCAGCCTTACCAAACTCCTCCGAAACCGTAACGTGTCATTCCACACGTACGCCCTCCCAGAAGACCGACAGACACGAGTTGTCTTAAAGAGGGTTCCGGTCGAAATCACCGTGGAAGAAGTCAAGGCCGACCTTGACTTTCAAAACATCCCGTACACCGAAGTGCACCGGATGCACCGCGCCCGCCGCGGAGTGCCATACGACATGGTGCTCGTAGTCTGCCCGCCCTTTGAGGGCCATAACCCGATATTTAATCTTCGTACAATTTGCAACCTGTCCGGCATTCGGATCGAAAAGCCCTACAAGACGGGAACAATCGGCCAATGTCACAGGTGTCAATTGTACGGACACGCGCAATCGCACTGTTACGCCACCCCTAGGTGCGTAAAGTGCTTAGGTAGCCACGGTACAGCGGATTGTACCAGGCCCAAGGACCGCTCCTTGTGCACGGAACCGCCGAGCTGCGTCTTATGCGGCGAAGCCGGTCACCCCGCCAACTATAGGGGGTGCTCGAAAGCACCCAAAACCACTTCTCCCAAGCTGGTGAAGCGTGCCGACGCCCGCCAGCAAAGGGAAGCCCCCTCAGGGTACCTCCCAGATAGGCTCAGTCCCCAGAGACCGAGCCCCTGGAACTTCCTGAACCACCAGCAGGCATTCCCTGCGATGGCTTCAGCCAGGCCCGTCCCCGCGCCCATCCCTCAGTCCAAGAACCCGGGTTCAGGCGCTCCCGCGCCCCCTACCGCACCTCTTACCGCGACCACCGCCGCCGCGCCCCCCGCCGCCGCGACCCCCGCGTCCCGCGACCCCCGCGTTGGAGCACCCCCCGAGGCGCGCCCCGCACCCACTTACGCCGGTCCCATGACCATGTCCCCCGCCGTCGTGCATCAAAAGCTCGATAACGCGTTTTTCACTTTCTGCACCCCCCGTGCCCATCAGATGGCCATGGAGGTAGATGCCGCCACAAAGGCAGGCGATATCCTTAGGATATACGCCATCTATGATGCGTACCCTGACATTACGCAAGCCCTTTTAAACGCTAGACTTTCCGTGAACCACAATGGATAATACGGCCCCTACGCGTACTAAACCCCGATCCCTAAAACTAGGAACTTTTAACGCCAACGGTATCCGTACCCAAAGGGATGAGATCGCCACGTTCCTCCGCGACCATCACTTGGATATCCTGTTAGTTCAAGAGACGTTCTTAAAACCCTGCTATCGTGACCCGAGAATTGCCAACTATAAAATAGTTCGCAACGACAGAGCACATTGCCATAAGGGTGGAACTCTCATTTATTACAAAAAGTCCCTACACTGCATTCCTATGGATGCCCCCCCCCTCTCCCGATTAGAAGTGTCAGTCTGCAGACTGGGCATGACGGGTCATCAACCCATCACACTAGTCTCAGCCTACCTTCCTCCCCAGACCGAATCAGAGGACTTTCAACTGTTCTCAAATGACCTCACCGCCCTGTTGAGCATGAGCGACTCCGTTATCATAGCGGGCGACCTCAATGCGAAACACCCCGCGTGGAATAGTTCCAGGGAATCGACCAGAGGGAGACACCTGTTCAACCTCTGCTCGACCCTGTCCTTCGACGTCATCGCCCCGATGTCGCCGACTCATTTCCCCCACACAGTGGATCACAGACCTGACGTACTCGACATTGCAATTCTGAAAAGGATCAACCTACGGTTGAATTCCATAGAGGCAATAAACGAGCTCACCTCTGACCACCGTCCGGTAGTCGTGCATCTGGCCCCCCGCACGGGTCTCCCAGATACCGACCAACCTCCGCTCACCAAAGTGGTAACAGACTGGAGGAGAGTAAGCGATTCGCTGAAATCCAACACATCCGCCCACTTGGACGCCATCCCCGACCATTTCGACTCTCTAGCGGACACAACGGCCGCGATCGACTCATTCACGGGTCACGTACAATCTGTCCTGAACGACTGTTCGAGGCGGGTTCCGGTAGGGGAAGACCCCCGCTGGAAGCTGCCGGACGATGTACGCGAACTGCTGAATGAGAAGAACGCGGCCGTTCGTGCCTACAGCAACTTTCCCTGCGACGCGAACAAAGCTCACATGCGCTATTTACAGCGAGCTGTAAAGACACGCATGTCGGAGCTACGTGACGCGGGCTGGGACAAGATGCTGAGCGAGTTGGAACCCACGCACTTAGCTTTCTGGGAACTCCAGAGGAAACTCAAGTCCCGAGAAATAGCCACCATGCCCCCCCTGACCCGGCCCGATGGCACCGTTGCTTTCGACGACATCGAAAAGGCCGAATGCCTCGCCGATAGTCTTGAGGCCCAATGCACACCCAGCTCTCTACCTGTAGACCAAGCACACCTCGATGAGGTGGACGCTGAAGTCGAACGTAGAACCTCTCTCCCGCCCGTCGAAGACCCTGATGATCCATTACCTCTCGTCACCCCGGACGAAGTTCACGAGATCATCAAGGGTCTGAAACCCCGAAAGGCCCCCGGAGCTGACGGCATCACCAATAAGGTGATCCAGATGCTACCCGCCCACCTGATCATGCTCTTGACCACCATCTTCAATGGAGCCTTGAGCAATAACATCTTCCCCCAAGCTTGGAAGCAAGCCACGGTCATTGGCTTTGAAAAACCAGGCAAACCCAAAACGGAGCCCGCGAGCTACCGGCCCATCAGTTTACTGGACAGCCTCGGAAAAATCTATGAGCGACTTATTTACAAGCGCCTCAGGGACTTCGCCGAGACTAAAGGCCTGATACCCAACGAGCAGTTCGGCTTCCGAACCCAGCACAGTCGCTTACAACAGGTACACCGGATCGTAGAGCATATAGGCGTTGGTCTCCAACGCAACTATGCGACCGGTGCAGTATTTTTCGACATAGCGAAAGCCTTCGACAAGGTCTGGCACAACGGCTTGATTTACAAGCTGTACAAACTCGGCGTGCCGGACCGACTCGTACTCATCTTACGAGATTTTCTGTCGAACCGCACCTTTCGCTATCGCATCGAAGGGGCTCTCTCATCCCCCCACCCGATTCGCGCCGGCGTCCCTCAGGGCGCCGTGCTATCCCCTCTCATCTTTACGCTGTTCACCAGCGATATCCCCAAGAGTGGTAAGGCTCAGTTGGCTCTGTTCGCAGACGACACGGCCATCTACCACTCTGGGCGTAGTTCCAAAGCGATAGCCAAATCCCTCCAGACCGCAGTCAACGTACTCGGTGCATGGTTTAGGAAATGGCGAATCGAACTAAATCCGGACAAAAGCCAGGCGGTTCTCTTTAAGAGACCGCAGCGCCGCCAAGACCCCCTCCCGGCCATCTCCATATTCGGCAAGCCGATCCCTTGGGAAAAGCAAGCCAAATACCTTGGAGTAATTCTAGATCAGCACCTCTCCTTCTCTGAGCATATCAGGAAGGCGCGCTCACGCGCCGCCTTCGCTCTCGGAAGGTTGCATTCTGTTCTGAACGCACGTAGCAAATTGTCACTCAAGTGCAAATTGCGTATTTACACGGCGTGCATAAGGCCCATCATGACGTATGCATGTGCAGTCTTTGCACACACGCACCCCCGACACATCCATAGGATGCAGACCCTCCAAAACCGTTTCCTCCGCCAAGCCACAGGCTCCCCATGGTACGTTCGGAACGAGATCCTCCATCTCGATCTGAAAATGCCCACTATTGCTCAATTCATGAAACGCAACTCGAAGCGTTTCTTCGATAAAGCCGAGATACATCGCAATCCCTTGATTGTGAAGGCCGCTAATTATGTCCCCAGTAGAATCAGTAGTATTCGCAGGCCGAAACATGTCCTCTCCGACCCAGACGACCCCATCACTGTTCTCCAAGAAAAGAATAGGGCCACCAGTACAGTACACAAACACAAACGACGACCGTCCTACCGACCTCGCCGCCGAGGTCCTCGCGCCCCGCGAAGACTCCCGAGTAGCGATCAGACCCCCGACCGTCCCTTGCTCGTTGATGCGCCAGCCCGCGCCGCAGCTGAGCCAGTAGCTTTAAATTCCCCGACTAATAATCATGAAAATAATACCTTGATCCAGCCTGTCCCTGATACTACTAGCTGCCCCCCCCCCGCCAGCGACTCCCTGAGCCGAGGTTCGTACCCCACAGGGGGTGCCCTCAGTGCGCAGTCGTTTTAGGTTTAAGTAGGTTTACGCCCTGGCTGGAGGCTTTTAGATTCCTAAAAACCTTCACAGGAAAGTCCGGTTGAGCAGTCACGGCCTCTCAAGGTCAACTGCGAGATGCCATTCACAAAAAAAAAAAAAAAAAAAAAAAAAAACAATGCAGTGCACTTAATAGGATTTGCTGACGCTTCTGGCTCTATAGGCTATGGCTGCTGTGTTTATCTTCGGGTGGCGAAGGATTCAGGTAAGGCTTCATGTTCCTTACTCTGCTCTAAATCCCGAATTAACCCCCAAAGCAACAATGCACTCACCATACCGCGATTAGAGTTAAATGCAATGCTTTTGCTTACTAAATTAGTCAATAGAGTTTATGATACGTTAAGCCTTAAAATAAATATAAATGGTGTTTATCTATATTCAGATTCTCAAATTGCACTTGCATGGCTAGCTACAGAGCCAATTAAGCTTCAAGCATATGTTGCTAATAGGGTTAAGTTAATTCAGGAGCAGACATCTAGATGGCGCTGGCTGTATGTGGCGAGCAACGAGAATCCAGCTGACTATGTTAGCAGGGGAGCCATCCCTGATGATCTGAGAAACTGTAAGTTATGGTGGCATGGTCCAGAGTTAATGCTAGACAGTATGTATGATTTTAATAATAAACTTACCTTACCACTCCTTCAAGATTTGCCAGAAATGAAGAAGGTTGCTGCATTCTCTGATTCCAAGGTGGCCTTGATCACACGAAGTGAACTTAATATCTGTCAGTTTATTGATAAATATTCGGATTTAAATAAAATGATCCGTGTCATGGCATACATATTAAGGTTTTGTTATAATCTAGATAAGAGGGGTACTCCACTATCTCCTCTCGAGTGTGAAAACGCGCTGAATAAAATTATACAGCGCGAACAGAGCATACATTTCAGTCAGGAGCTAAATCATTTAAATTCAAAAAATGAAAATATTAAAGGGCCTCTAAAACCCTTACATCCCTTTATTGATAAACAGAACTTGTTAAGAGTAGGTGGTAGGATTGATAATTCTGAGGTTTCATTTTCACAGAAACATCCTATTATTTTACCTAAACAATCTCGTGTTACTGATTTGATAATTTACCATGAACACGTAAGATTGTTGCATGCTGGATCAAAGTTATTGTTAGCCAGCCTTAATGAAAAATATTGGATTGTAAATGGTTACAGACATGTGAAAAAGGTTATTCATAAATGCCTACTTTGTTTCAGAATCAAAGCCAAATGTGCTAAGCAAGTAATGGGTTCCTTGCCATCTCAAAGAGTGACAGCTTGTCGTCCTTTCCAAAAGATTGGTATAGATTTTGCGGGACCAATACAAGTAAAAAACTCGCGTGTTAGACGTGCTATACAAACTAAAGGTTATGTATGTGTATTTGTTTGCTTCGTCACGAAGGCAATACACCTCGAGATAGCTTCTGATTTAAGTACTGACTGTTTCCTTGCTTGTTTTAAACGCTTTATAGCAAGACGTGGATTGCCTACTGACGTATTCTGTGACAACGCAGGTTGTTTTAAGGGGGCAAGGAACGAATTAGTTGAACTATATAATTTGCAAGCCTCACATCAGCATCAGGCATTGGTACAAGGCTATTCTGTTAAGGAAGGCATAACCTTTCATTTCGTACCTAGCTATTCGCCTGTATTTGCTGGTCTTGCTGAGGCGGCAGTTAAAAGTATGAAGTTTCACTTGAAACGTATTATTCAAAATTATGTTTTAACATACGAACAGTTAAACACCGTCTTATGTCAAATAGAAGCAGTCTTAAGTTCTCGACCATTATTGCCTGTTACAACTTATAATGTGGATGATTTTTCCTATTTAACGCCGGGACATTTCTTGATAGGTACTTCTTTAACTTCTTATCCTGAAAATAATACTTACGATGTACCGGTAAATAGATTAAAGTTTTGGGAAACTTGTAACAAGGTAAGAACTCATTTTTGGAATGTATGGCACAAGTACTACCTTAATGTACTGCAGTCGAGGCCCAAATGGCGTGACAGTGTTAACAATGTTAAAGAAGGAAGTTTGGTTATTCTGAGACAGCCAAGCTCTCCTCCGTTATCATGGCCTATGGCTAGAATTGTGAAAGTGTACCCAGGCCAGGACGGAAAGATCCGTGTGGTTGATGTTATAACAGCTAACAAAAAGATTTACAAGCGTTCATTGTCTGGTATTTGTTTACTGCCTCTAGAAGAATAAATATGTTTCATTTTACTTATTGTTAAGTTTTAGGTTTGTAAGTTATGATTCATTTCCCTAAAGGTTGTAAACTTTATAATTAGTTACTTACTAATAATTTTGATATAAAATTACTTTTTTGTTACTATACCTAGTACTACCGTGTTAGTTCTAAGATCTAAATGTTAGCTGATAAGTTTTTGTTTTACATAGAATGTAGTACATACTAAATGTAGCATTATCATTTTTGAATACTTGTATGGAAAAGTAGGTTCTGTGTACCCAATTGATTTCATTTTTGTTCAATTTCAATAATTCAAGGACTGGGGTTATTATGTAATTAAGTTTTATTTGGTTAGCTTAACTTCACTTTCTTTTTTTGTTTAGCTTAACTTCAGTAAATAATTGAGATACTTTTTTTGTGTATAACAGTTCTTGGTATATTTTTATTAATAAATGTAGTCCTGTAAGTGCAAACCTTTGCCCCCCCAGCATGTTGGCAACTCCAACAAACTAATGTCTTAGGCATAATTCATTTCCTGTTTCCTTATGTCAAATTGACACTTCTACAATAAAACCCGCTCCACTCACGTACATCAAAAAGCCTGCCTTTTATTTCTGCTGCAAAAATACCTCAAGAACCAGCCCTGCTGCAATACGCCAACACTAGGTACTTCATCGTCGACTCGACGCCGGTGTGAACTTCTCCCACCGTTATCTGGGAACCTGTTGGTGGCGCATTCCGAGTACCATGAAACCACATTGCCTCGGACTTGTGCAAGGCCACCTCGAGTCCCAGTTGCCGGATCCTATCGACGATTGTTGAAACCCCGTGTGTCCCTTAGTCGGCCGCCGCCTGGTACGACCTCCTTTGCGCCAGGATCAGCGTGTCGTCAGTGTAAGAAACTACACTGACGCCGCTAGGGAGGTCGGCGCGCAGCACCCAGTCGTATCCGATGTCCCACAGATGCGGCCCCAGGACCAACCCCTGTGGGACACCGCACGACATCTCTCGCTGGTTTCCACTCTCCATGAATCTATGCTTGAGGAACTTTCTAAAATTATAAAAACTTTTTTCCAAAAAATAACAACTGACTTCCAAAAACAACACTACAAAGCTCTAAATAACTTTAATTTCGGAAGTCGGTGACTTTGGATGTGTATTTTAATTATTTGTCACCGCCTTCCGAAATTAAAGTTATTTAGAGCTTTGTAGTGTTGTTTTTGGAAGTCGGTTGTTATTTTTTGGAAAAAAGTTTTTATTTTTCACTTTTTAGTTACCTACCCCACACTAATTCGAAATTTCATCATCCTTGGGGTCAAAACAATGCATATTTATGGGATAGCAACATTCGCTGTTGCTTTGCTGTAATTTTTTGTAGAGTTCCGTTCTCTGTCTCCGAAACGCATCATCAGATCTATATGAAATTTTAATGGGACCATTTCGGAGTAAAGCCCTTTCGAACAAAAAAAGAATTTTGCAAATCCGTCTACATACGACGGAGTTATGCCCGAACATACATAAAAAATAAAAATATAAACATGTCGAATTGATAACCTCCTTCTTTTTGAAGTCGGTTAAAAACCAGACTCAAAACTAGTTTTAAACAGATATCAATGCTTGAGTTTTCATCTGCAATGCGGACCTTAGCGCCTCTCCTTTACAGATCCATTACTCTTTAAATATTCAAAGTACTTAAGTACTTTGTTAATATCCAATGCAATTATACAGAAGATTTTAAGAAAAAAATACCGTTATCATCCCGTTACTTAAACTGCCACTTGTCGTCCTGACAGTAAGACAGCTATTTCCAAGTACAAACCGTAGGAAAATATTATTGAAACATAAATGTATGATATAGTATTCATTCAGCTCCTAACTCGATATGCGACTTGCCGTCTTGTTGCACAACGCGACGTTGCTAATATGATACGACACAAAAGTTGATAACTATGCTACTTCGTACCTGTTTATTATATTTTTGTTAATTTGGGAGAAGTAGACAGTGACAGCTGATCAGTTGCTTGAAACTAAAGTGATCGATTAGACTTAATTTACCAATAATTTTGCCTCCAGAATTCAAATATTTTCAAAAAAAAAAAAAATATCTGACGAATCTTATATTTGAACATTTTCTTCATCCTCTACTGTGATAGGTACTAATTTTATTCACAGTTTACGTAACTGCTACCAAAATAAAATAAAAAACTCAATTTCTGTACCGTGGTGCAATATTTTGAGTGAATACTTTTCATGCTTGACGAGGGAGGGTATGTCTTTAGCCCGCCAAGTCACAAGTTTGACGACTCGCCCCTCTTGTACACTCGACCTGTTATGGTGCGATCCCTATAATTTGGTCATTTTGTACTAAAATTACTCTAAGAAGTGAAAATCACATGACAATTATAATTGCGAATCACGACCAAGCCATACTAAAACACCGTATAGTTTCGAAACTATATTTATGAGAAAACCATTTTAATCAACTATAATAAAACCGTTATTAGTACATTTATTGTTGATATTTTAGTTTGAAACAAAAATCATGAAAAACACTGAAAAAAGTAGCAATACTCATTCAATAAGTAATTTCGTAGAATTTCATTGAAATTTTCATTTTTATAAAGAAACAAGGATTTTTTAAGAACTAACAAAATAATCTCGAGCATCGCACTCTAATCTGCCGTACAACATCCCTAAAACATTTGCATTGCATTACAAATACTCGTGTCCACCCCAGAGGGAGATGTCTTGATGCGTTTAAAATATTTGCCTTAGACTTTAAGCGTCACTCCGCGAAGCCTCAAGATATACACTTGTTTATGTTTAACTTCAAAGGACAGTTTAAGTGGTATGTTAGTTACTTTTGTATTCCGAGGGAGTATTTCATGTTTTTTAAATATAGCTTAGGGCTGTTTGTCATTTAAACGTAAACTATTTTGATATTCATCATTCGATGTTGGGACTTTCTTGAAAAGAAAATGAAATGTTATTAATTTTTTGAGAAATTGGAATTAGGGGTTTGTATAGCCATCTGTTATGTTTCACTCGTGTTCTTTATAATAATTAATACAATGATTATAGGGGTGAGTTTATTAAGCTACTCATAGGTGATCATATTTATTTAAAATAACCTTGTAGTTTCATTGCTCTTTGCCACGGTAAGCTATAGTAAAATGATCAGGAATTTTTATATTAGAGTATTTTATTGCCACAGACTAAAATGTACTTTTATGTCAGTGAATATAGCTATAGTAAAGGGAGATACGTTAGGGTACTTTATTTGCACCAAAACACTACTGGCCGGATTTACAGATTTATTACAAACATTACGCTCCTAATTATTCTACTAATCACATCCATTACACAACATCTAACCCCACAGGCGATCATGAGCCCTCAAACCGCAACAACGAACCCGGAATATACCATACAGCTCTCAAACCAGAACAAAATGCTACCAAACAACAGGTGGTCGGGAAATTAAATAATAACATTAAAGACTAAAAATTAAACACTTTACCAAAGTTTTAATGTGTCGGCCGTCGGATAAATCACTGTTTTAACGTGAAATTTTCCAGTTTAAATTGATCGCCATTAAGTAAAGTTCTGGGGCGATTGCTTAATTACGGGCCTGTCACTCAGAATTACTTTTTGATGGAAGAGGTTGGAGGAAGTAAGAGGTGTGCCGCAGGGAGGTGTTCTAGGTCCTATGTTTTTTAGAAACTTGGCTGAGCAACAATGTTTTAAATTAAGTAAGAACAGTATTGAACTTCTATCTTTTGCCTTTACTGAAATAAACTACAGACCAGAACCTTCACAGTCTGATCGCAGTCTCAATCTGTCAAAAATACTTCTAGTTTTCATATATTTTTGACAAGTTTTTGACATTTGATTGTCGCCGCCATGAGACTGCGACTAGGTTTTGAACGTTTTTAATTACGAGAATTGGCCTTATGGTCTACTTAAATGAGTGTGGTTGTGTTTTCAAAAGACCATCTTAGACGATAATCTTCATTGTCCTCACGTGATCTGACCAAAATTATGAATAAACTTTAAAGGAGTTTGCTTCAGTGTTTCTTCTCAGGGCAGTCGGATAGGAAACACCCATCTCATCTTGATCACAATTCGTTTTAAGTTTTTATTAAACCTACTCACAGATATCGTTTATTTTTTGAACGTTAGACTGTAACAGTCACAGACATCTACTTAGTTTCACTACACATACGTGTTAAACTATTCCAACATTTACACCCACCTAATATAAATGTGCAGACAGATTCTCTGTACATACATATTTATCTCGGCTGTCGCTAATTACATTGTTTAGTAGAATTACCAGCAGCCCATCTATCTTCATTTGTTGATCTGCGGAGATGCCGCCCGTTGAATGCCCCAGTGCTGCGAATGATTATATAGCGGGTCCTAATGGGAATATTTATAATGTTAGGTCTCCTTTTATTTTAGTGTGAATGCAATAAAAAAGTTAAAGCGCATTTTTTACTCTTGTTCAACTTTACCAGCTCTTATTTTAGACAAGCATACCAGGCAGTGGTGGCCCAGTGGTAACGACTGCGATTTACGAGCTGTAGGTCGCAGGTTCGAATCCCGTCAAGCACTTTACTTAGTGAAAATTATTTCATCACCGATGCTTTCAAAACGGTGAAGGAAAACATCGTGAAGAAACCGGCATATCGTAGCCAAAAAATCGAAGACACGTGAAATCTACCAGCCCGCAATGGGCCCGCATGGTGGATTACAGCCCACTCCCTCTCACCGACAGGAGGCCTGTGTCCCAACAGTGGGAACATTAACGGCTGATTATGATAGTAAAAAACCAAAACTTCTACTTTTTGATTGCTTGGACTTACTAAAGGCAATTGATTCAGTGTATATTGAGTTTAATAAATTGATTCATTTCTGTGTACGCAAGAAAAGGCTCAATAAATTCTTCGAATGTAATATGAAAGACTACTTAACAAACACTTCAATCAGATCAACGGCATGACAAAAACTCCATTATTTTTATTTTTTCGCAAAATCGAAACGAAGATAAAAAATGAAATATGTTTTCTTGTTTTGTCATACATTGCCATCATTTTGTTAAAATTAAAAATTGATTGAAGCCTCTTTTTCCCGTTGTTTGTACAATGCAGTCAAAAAACTGGGCCCTCTTATGTACCTACTCTGAAGGGAGGGGAAACTCAACTCAATCAAATAATTAGCAAATATTTGTACTATGTAATTGGCTTGCACAAGCAGGGTAAGCACAGAGGGTGGTCATGAAAATTTTATGTACGTAGTTATTTTTAAGGTTTTTTGTCGTGCTTGTTAAATTATTTAAGTAGTGAATAAGAGTTTACTATGAGATTGTATGTGTAGTAAACAAAGAAGTTTTTTTTTTTAAATTACAGCTTTTCGCTGTGCAAGGCTTGTCCATTTTCCCACACCCAATTGATTATTATTAAATGTTTCCGGGCCATATTTGCACAACCACCCATTATATAAAATATTGACGAAAGTCAATAGACGAAATAGCAATACAATATAGCAAACCCAAAAAAATGAGCACATCCTCTATGAATTTCAAATCACTTTTTGAAGAGCCGTTCCCGAGATTACAACCGATTCTCATAAACATATACCACTTAATATGTAAGTCGGTACGCTAGTAATAAAATCGAGGCCCAAACTCATTATACTATCGCGTTATGTACAGAACCCAGCTCGTGATACAGCTCGCACCTGACCAGAATTGAGATTGTATCTTCAAAGCCATCGAAGTGTAATGTTATTGCAATTTTGATAATGTACTTCGCACAAGGAACTCGAGATTTTTCTCTTAGGAGGAAATGTGCGTGAGAGGTCTTATAACGGTTTGTGCTGGCATTCAAGAACACGTTTAGTAAGTCTTCTTGCCTTAGGATACCATTTCCCGAAAGTAATCGGGGTAATCTGATGGCAGTCCTTGCTTGTTAAATACTAATCAACAGTACCTACTGGGTTAGTCTGTTGTCTCTATTTTGTTTGCTTCATTGGTGTAGTGGTCGCAAGTGCTACTACTGATCGTGAGGTCGTGGATCGGGAGTGTTATTGGGTTTCCCAATGAATTTCTCAGTAGTCACCCGGATTTGTGCCAGATTTTTGGCTATAGTCTCGCCCACTATTACATGGGACTTAAACATAGCTGGCGAAATCTGGGTGTAAGTGTTATAGATATATATACTTCTGACTAACCTGTCGGAGAAAACAGGCTGGCGATGGTATACATACTCAGCCTATAAACGTTCCCACTGCTGGGACACAGGCCTCCTCCCCATGGGAGGGGCGATGGTATGTACCCATGTAAATCTATTTTGTTTTCCCCACAACGTCGTTTTAAGCTACGAAAAAAAAAAAGTGGAGAGTTTACTCTTCACTTTCTTTGAGTTTGTCATTTTGTAAGGAACGTAAATACCCGCTCAAAGTATCGATGTCCTTATATACGGGAATGGAAGTCAGACACATCATATAATAAGAAAAGCTGCTTTGAAACGTTGTTCATAACACTCTTTGAAAGTCAACAGTGAGTGTGCAGGGGAAGCGTGGAGCCACGAAATATGACTGCTTTTGGCGATGTGGAAAATTTTCTTAATATTTTTTAACCGTGAATAAATGTCTTCAAAATGCTGCAACAATTCGTAGGATAAATAAGTTTCTAATTAAAAAATAACATTACTTTCTAAACGCGATTTTTGACTGTGTGAAATTACACCCAAAAAGCCTGTACTTGACCACAATACACCATCATTTGGCATCTTAATCTCTGGTTATCTCACCTCATTAAGGTAATCTTATCTTAATCGCTTCTTCCTATAAGTCCGCCAGTTCCCTGCTCTCCCGGAGGTCTTAACACTGTTTTGTCAGGCACTTCGCGGCGCCTTATTGGCTCGATACAAATTTTGTTTAGCTTAGCTCCTGCAGATCGAAACTCATCCACGACTGTTATCATTCCACTGCTGATTATTTCACAGTTGATTGAAGAAAAATAGGTCGGAAGGAAGTTGGGTAACTTTGAATAAATGATTATTTAAATGTGGACCGGTTATTTTAATTCAATTTAAAGTTAAGAATTGAAACTGAGGTTGCTATGGTTATTTCTGAGAATGACTCAAAAACCTTCTTAGTAAAACTTTGCACCTGATTTTGTTTATTAAATAAATAAATAACAGTTATTTAAATCAAGCTGAAAATTTGCACTCTTTGAGCATCTAAAATATAGAATAGGTTCCCCAAAATGCCCGTTCTTGAGACTGCTCATGAACGGGCATTTTACGCGTAGTGATTTAAATATTCTGAAATTTCTAAAATTAAACAAACATAATAGTTAACTCTTTCAACTACATCTACGCATTCTTGTTCACAACTCTTCTGCATATAACTTTAAAATAATAGCCACCACACATATGTAGAACATATTACACTTACAATCTAACTTTATCCACCACGGAACACATTCTCCATTCTTTATTACAGTTTAACAACCCACTATAAAATATATTAGAGGAAAAATGACACGAAATTAGGCACGTAAAAGTCCGGAGCGACTTTACGGGAACGAAACTTACCGGACATAAAAATCCGTCCGAATTACTCAAGTTCCGTACAATTTTGACATCTTTTTAAGTACGAGCGTTTAAGAAAACCGCTCGCGGCTACGGAGTGTCGTAGACATCTGTTTCGTAGCATATTTTTGGCTACGCGTTTTCGTAGGGTTTCGTAGCTTTGTGAAAATTATCGCGGCATTGTGTTAAGTTTTTTTGGGTCAAATGATATCTTTTTTTTTTCGACTTCGTGGATTTTTGTTATTTAACTACTTATCATTATGTTCTATTCTTCTTTTCGGTTTCAAAATGAAACTCGACAAAATTTTATATTAAAGACCTTTATTTTATCACCCAGTATTGAAAAGTTCGTAATTCATGACAGGCACAAATGCATAATATGTAAATTGCAAAGAAAAAACATAAGAAAACCATGTAAGCCAGGCAAACCGGTTGTATGAGGTTACACCCATACAATATTGTGCCCTATTCTAAATTCCCATGCATGCTGAGTGTGTATCAACGTCATGTGCCATGTTACTGTCATCGTTAACTTACCGTCTGACAATACTTTGAACTTTAAAGTCATGCATAAGCAATCCGCGGACCCATTACCTCTAGCCGCCACTTCCCACATACTACATCCCAGCACCATTTTAATACATGTCAAATATTTAATCCTCCGTATGGTCACGTCTATTACGAATTTACGAGCTTAACCGACGGACAAGTGAGGGGAGATAAACCTTATGTACATATGAAAATTGCATGCAGTATTATGTCTTGCATGGCAGCGTTGCTATGAATTTATTTCAGGATTCAATGGGGGAAGAATGTTGTGGGTGATAACAAGAAAAGCAATTTTTATTGCCACTTTATAAGTATAGGAGGAACATTGCTTGGGACTCCATTTAAAGGATGTCTGATATGTATTTATTTAGAACTAAGTTTTGCCCGCGGCTTTGCGCGCGGAGGTCAAAAATCATCCCACGGGAACGTACTATTGGGATAAAAAATATCTTGTATGTTAATCCGGGTTATATACTGTCTCTGTGCCAAATTTTATTCAAATCCGTTCAGCCGATTTTGCGTGATTGAGTAACAAACATCCCAACATCTAAACATACAAACTTACAATTTTTTTTATACTGTATTATAACCGCGGCTCCGCCCGCGTGGATGTCGGTTATCACGTAGCCTTTGTCCTTCTCAATATCCCAGGCTATATCTCTGCCAAATTTCATGACGATCAGTTCAGCGGTTTAGGCGTGAAAGTAACTCTGTCTAGTGTCTGTCCCTCTGCTATGCAACAGACGGACAGACACTAGGCAGAGTTAATTTCGCATTTATAATATTATTAGGGATTAGTAGGAAGATAAGCACACCAACATTGCAGCAGGTTCACTTACATTTGAAATGTAAATAAAATCCAAAATACAGCATAGACTTGGCAGGTCGGCACTCTACGACTAGTCTAGTTGGCCGGTCCTTTCACAAAGGCATTTTCGTCTAGTTCGTGTTTTTTTCCGGAACCAATAGACTAAACATATTAGATCAGTCATTATTTTGAGTTTATATCAGCGAACTACGGATATGATAGCCACTAGGAAATTCGTTTTGAAGAAGATCATAATTCAAGCAACATATTGTTGCTTTGAGAAATCGACAAGATATATATATAATATATATACCTTTAGAATGTTTAGAAAACAAAATATCCACTTTGCGAGACACATAACTACAAAATAATTTAGTTACTACGTCTATAGACTTCCAAAAGTGTTCCGGCAATTCTTAATAATTACCTACCAACAAGTAGAAAATAAGCAAAGTTTTTCACATTCCCATACATTCAGGCTCAAACTAAACGCACCAGAGTCTATTGCTATTGTCTGAAAGCATCCCAAGAAACCGCTTCACCTCTGCTGCAACCAACTAAAAAATTTGGAGCCAAAACTTCATACCAATTTTCCTGCTAATAAAAACACATTCTACCACCAATTTGGCGGTACATTCACCCACTTACACCACAATGAACAGCCCTCATTCTTTCCTTGTACAACCGGCCCACAATACCACTTCTACCTGCACTACTCAGATATTAATGAGATTTCTTGTTTCCACACCGATTTAAATATTTTATAAAGCCACGTGCAGCCGGGGGAAGACATATGTATGTTTTATACAGCAATAACCCGAAGTTAGGGGTGAATTTGTTCGAATACTCGTGTAGTTTTTCAAAGATATCTGGTGCGATGAAATATTTTTTACTATTGTTTCCCTTTTGTTTTTGTGTCTTTTTATCTTTGTTTTCATTTTTATGTTGAGTAATTACTCAACATAAAGAAATCGTTAGCAGAACGCTAACGATTTCTTTATGATGTAGTTATGGGAAACTTTTTATAGCTTTTGTAAAGGGAATTGTTCGCAGAATTACTTTTTCCTCTTCGAGTGTGTCATGGTGGTAGCAAAATCCAAGAGAAAGAGTTCTAAAGATCAAAACTCATGTAGTTTTAAAGACGTTTTTTACTGGTTGGTTTTATCAAAAAGGGTTACAAGAACAGTTATGGAAATAACTGGGCTTAACCAAAACAAATCGACGATGTTTCCATTTCCAATTCCTCAAACTTAACTAAGGTAATCCAGCTACGGACCAATAACTTAAAACAGCGCTATCTCTTACTCGGATTCAGCAACTTGTCCACACAACTATTCTAAAGCAAAGCAGGATTAGAACAATTTATGCAAGTGCGGCTAAGATAAGATGTAGCTAGTTTAAGATATCTGCGTGTGTGTGGTAAAGGATTTGTGTACGTGCATCCTTGACGCAAGTCGCGGAGTTGACGCAAGTTCAAGGAGAGAATAGGAGTGTTTCGTAAGAAGGTAAGCTGTGCGATGTGAGGTAAAAGTGAAAGATCATGACTTAAATATAGATCTGAATATAGTATCACCATAGCATAACCGTAGGCGCTAGATATAATAAGTAGAGCATTGTCAAAATAAACTAATTTGGACAATGAAGCAGCCTTACTTGTCTTTTACCATCGCCTGGACATCTACAACATCAGGGGCATCACAAATACATTCCCATAGTTGAATTGTGTGTTGTTGGTAGTAACAAAGCACCAGCGAGTAACATTTAAACATACCGCTCTTTAATTAACTGGTACAGTTGCAGCAGCGCCTCTCTTAACTACAGGATTTGAGTATTCTAGGACAGGTTTGCAGATTGCCTCGTTTACTTAACCGTTTATTTTGATTATATAGGATCTATGAAACTTTTCATGTGTTCGGATAGGTATCAGTTAAGGCCAAAATCGAAATCCCTACCAGGTTTTTAAACAGAACCTTTTCCACCAGCTTCGGAAAAATCTTTTAACTAATGAAAAACTGCTATTGCTGTTGTCTCCCAAGATACGTCGTCGTTTCACTAAGTTCTACATCACTATGTCTTTATGTTGTTTCTAACACACAGGTGTTTGTTCTCCTCATCCCCTTTAATCCCTTTGTTGCTCTATACAACACTCTCGAGAAAAGCATCATAAGAGCTATTGATAACCATGAGGTTAATATTTTAAATAGTAGGCTTCGCTTTACATAAATTAAACAGATAGTTTTCCACCAGGCACTTGCCTGCAGGGAAAAGAGTTTTACTCATTCAAAATTTATTTACATGTTAATTACATGGGTAAAAATATTCCAGAATTTAATTTCTAATATTACAATGCTTAGTTTGGAACCGCTGACTCTGAAGATTATTTCAATGTCGTGCTGTCAGTCAAAATAACTAGGTAGCGAAAGACTTTACTTGCCTGAATATCGGAGTTTAGAAGGCAGTACTTTGTTTAAAATACGACATCACTCTGGTAAGACTGGAAGCCACATTTTATGACCACACTATAGCCTAGGCTAGGAAGACGGCTATGTACTTGTAGAGTTAAATATGGCAGTTTTAAATTGTTCCGCAGTCCCTTCCACACACAATAAACAAGCTAGAGCATACTAGTGTACGCGGTTCCACAGTCTTAGAGAATATTGCGCCATAACTCGGCCGGTTGGAACTGGATTTATCCGGTTTCGTATGCGCCGCTACTTCATAAAGGCAGTTACGGGATAATCCGCAGTATAAACGCGCTTTCTGGCTCTGTTTTTGTTTTGAATGCTAATATTTGGTAGTGCGAAATTGCCGGTGTTTTTAAACCGAAAGTAGTAAGCTACCTAGCCTAGCACTTCGTTTAAATTTTAGCGCTCCTTTTACCCAGTTCCGAAAAGTGCTTTGCTTGAATAAACTTTGCAATCTTTATTAAGTAAATGTAAGCTGCAGCAGTGGATCCCAAACAGTGATTTTTAGTTTTCTTTTAGTTCAGCGATATAGTAGTTAATGCAATGTGCACTAATATCGTACCTACTTACCTATTTTTCAGGGCAATACCATTTCAAAGCAATAATAGGACCAAACCCACTTAAATTTCAGACCATTCCATAAAGGTGAAAAACCCCACAAAAGTTTAGAACCTATTTGGCAAAGTGTACCTTATAATTTACGCACATCAATCGAACAAGTCCACAATAATCGTTAGGAATTCCCACACAACACAACACACAAAGTTGATTATAAAATACTCAGCATTATTCGTCTCAATAATTCGCTGGAAAAAATAAATTACCCCAAAATTGGAATAACAAGATAGGCACGAGAATAATTCCCATTGTCAAGGGACTTGAACTTATTGAGGGAAACCAATTTACTCCAGAAAAATCCAGTTTTTTCCGGTTCGCGCCGGATAGGAGTCGATCTATCTGGTCGGAACCGGTAAAAAGAAAGATTTAGATGCGACCGTGTTGACGTTGTTTGTTTTTATTGTAAAATTTAAATGGATTATCGTAACGATGTTTCGTGAAATTATTGTTTTATATTTGTTAGGGGTAAGGGTAGAGCAAGCTGTGGCAAAAATATGATTGGCTTTTTCTTTTTCTTACTTTTTCTGCACCTCGTATTTTATGGTATTGATGCAAAGGTTTTAAATACCTTGAAAAAAAAATACCTTAAAAGCATTTACATAGTTTAAGTACCTAGATATATTATAAATAAACGCAGTTCTATTTTACATAAAATTCGAATAAAACTCCAAAGTCCAAAGGACCAAAAGTTTAATCAAAATTTTTTGAACACATCAAAGACTTTCGAAACTTCTCACACAAAAACCATATTTCTAAACTTATTCGTACGTGTCCAGGTCGCAGACGTACTCTCAAAGGGACGATATCAATATATTAACATACGATGGTTTTCTTTCACCCCGTCGTGGCGCCCTCCCGCGGCCGTATCGCGCACTATCGGGCGCCAACTTTGCTCTATGCAAATTTAAACGCCTGCATTTTATGGCTGAGATTCGTTGTAAGTTATGAGCTGTTATTATAGTTTTTAGGGTTGGATGTTTCTCTTATTATGATTATGGGGTGCAAGAGGGGAAAGTTATTATGTATGACGAAATTAAATATGTATGCAGTAGCCGTAAGTAAGACTAAGAAGGCGCGAGTCGGTACGAAACTCGTACGGTACGAAACGTTTTTTTGTGGTAACTAGATTATTAACTTAACTGAGACTGCAGCTCCTTACTCTGCAAAGTAGATTAACATAGCTAAATAAAATTGTTTACTGGCTTGCCTACAACCGTGCCATCAGAATTTATAAACAAGGATGAAAGGGGAGAGGTAACGGTTATACCATCCACTCCACATCGTTCAAAAATCAGTACAGAAATAACAGGTTAACATTTAAAATATTCAGTGAGAGCAGATATAAAGTCATCTGGGTAAACGAGAAGCCGGGTGCACAGAATAAAATCATAAACTCCAATTTCACGCCACAGTGTAGCAGAGTAACTGAGATAATGTTAAATAAAATGCCAGTGCGATTGTAACTAACTGCTTTCTTCGCTGGATAGTCGATGAGATTCGATTATGGTGTGGAAATACTATATGGGATTGTGAGGCAGTTTATTAAGTTATCTGTGAGTTTATTTGGTAGATACTTTGTGGGTTTCTTACTTGTAATGAAACAGCGTTAGAAATGGAGAAAACACCACATAAAATGAAACAAAAGTATTGCATCTTAACAACTAATTATAGGTACAGAAGACGACAGACTGTTCTCCGTTGGGTCATTGAAATAACCTTCAAATTTGAAACAAATGTAATTTTCATTAAAATATACATAAGTTACAACAAGAACAACAATAATACATTTCTGCAAATAGTTAATTATTCCAACACTTATGCAACACTATAAACTTTTCACGAATGAAATCACAAAATTAACTCAACAACTTCAAACTACTAACACACAAAGTGCAAAATAAACAGCACAATATTTACTCATACCATGAATATTCTATTAGCATACGGATCTTTTTACACTGTGGCATTTATAAGATGGTCCATACAGTGCAGTTTGGGTAAAATTTTAATTAGCCTCACGGTTTGGTCCTTTTTGTTGGCATTTTAATAGAAAAGCTAAAGTGAAGTTATTGTTGGGTTGGGCTGTGCTTAGCTTAAACTGAGATGCACCTGGCCTCTGGTTATAAAATCTAGAATAATTATAAGATGGTAGGTAAAGAAGAATGTGAAAATATAAATATAAATTAAAAACCACAGGTGCCACAGACCACAAAACAAATATTTTAAAGCTGGAATAAACACAACCGACTTTATACAAAACAAGGTTTATCTTTAGGACTAGGATCAACCATTGATACCATTTTTTATTTCGAACTATATTGCGTAAAAATTAAAGTTTTTATTGCTAATACTGACGTCCAACCCGAGTTTAAGATGTCAATTTTCGATTCCGAACTTAACTTTGCTCTGAATAAAGTTTATAATACACTAACGAGCTCGAAGGTTAAGCATAATCTGTTGATGAAGTTCCCTCAGCTTGGACATAGGACTGTTCATTAAGAGAGGGAATACATATGAGGGGTCACAGTTGGAAGACATTTTGTCCGCGTGGTCGATGCCACATGTCTTCGAAGTTTTGGTTCTAGCGGACATACCGGTTTCTTCACGATGTTTTCCTTCAAGCAGCCTGACTGCCTGGTTTCTAACTCACAGCCTACAACTCGTTAGTCGGATCTAATACCACTAGGCTGCCACTGCTCGAAGATTTAGGCTCACAGAGGTAAATTTTCTAAAAGTCGAACCAAGTCAACTCTGCAGAAAAATCGATTAAGTTTATCTGACATTGCACTGTACTGGTGTGGCTTAAAATATACCAATAGAATCTTGATAACCAGTCTCATGCCGCAGAAGCTTATTCCCACTCAGGTGCAGTCTGTACTTCACTGTATATTTATATTCGTGCTCCAAATCCAACTAACTCTAAACGCTGCACACAGCAGCAGTCTCTACAAACCTCGTGAGAGAGGGAACACACGTACTTTTTTAATCACACTGTTTTCTGCAATCCAGTTTAGAATTGTTATATAAAAAAGAAAGACAGAAGGTTCACTATTATTCAAGAGGCGAGAAGCTGATGCATAGTATGCATACTAGGATGACACGATTCATTGTATTACTACTTTCCCAACTTAGAAATTACGATAGGGTATCTTAATTCCTAAGATTCTTTATATTAATCGAAACATCTCTCTCTTTATGCATGGACAAATAAAACCTATGCCATTCGAGGTGAGATGAAAAAAATATCGACTCGCTTTGGTCATTCAAAATAGCGTGAATAGCGATACAAGAAACTATTGCCAGTTCCATTTTTTACACCATGTGAATCAATAATTTTACTACACCACTTTTTGAAACATCATCTCAAAATGACATTATTTCACTGATTTCGTTGATATGCAAGTGGTATTTCTGCACCTTCCTATTGGAGCTGTCTTCAAGTTCAGCATCTGTTTTTATGCAGCGTGCAACACTGACTGATTTATTGCCCGTAAAACGAGATGAGAGCGCCGTCTCTTTCACTCGGTAGGATGAGATGCTGGTAATGTAAGTGATAGAATGAGAGAAGCAATATTGAATTCAACTTGGTCAAGTAATTATATTATAGGTAGGTACTGTTACGTGTATGCCAAATTGTGAAGAGGTTTATTAATGTATTCAGGAAATGGATAAGATCAAATTCTATAACTTGGTAAAGACGAAGTTACCAGAAAATTTGATTTTAACAACATGAAATCCTCAATAATCATAGACTTCAACTATTTAAATTGGGTTAGCAGAGATTTATAGCAAAATACATTTAGTTTCTAAGTACGTGGTATTGAAAAAAAAAACCGATAGAAATGTTGCATTCACAAAATGTGATCTTCGTATTTTAGTAATTTCGTTACAAATAGTTCGTGGAATACATTTAATTTTGTTACTGTTTGATAGTTTTGAAGATTGTTGCATAAATTAATAAGTTTCGACTTCCCCTGCCTACTCTCCTGTGTGTTAATCTGTCTGGATAGCTCATAAAGACGCTCTGTCTTGAATTTTGAATCCGCTATCTTTAGTGCGAAGTTTTAAACGGTAACTTAGTAACTTAATAATCGTTTTGTATAAAATATTTGTCGCACTACAGAATCATTAAAAACTGCACAGCTGTATAATTACTAGAAGTCTCCTTTTGTTACACAAACATAGTTATAAAGTTGGTTACTTACATTCTAAATCGAGCCATTACCGCCGACTTATCGTAAGCGACATTTTTACCTAAGCTGCGTTTTGCGACGTTATAAACTACTAGCCTCCGCCCGCGGCTTCACCCGCGTGGTAAGTAAATTATCGCCTGTGTGTTATTCTGATGTCTAAGCTACATTACTGGAAAGTTTCATCCAAATCCGTTCAGTAGTATAATTTGTAAAATTTGTTTTTTGTCGGTTACGCTAAATCGGCGGTAATAGCTCAAAATTTCTAGATTTGGGATCAGAATTGGATATGCAGAACTTGCATGTCAGAAATATCCTTGAAGGAAGGCAAAACTATGATCTACCACTATTTTGACTATTCAACATTTTAACAAAAATACTCTCACACTTCTTTTTAATTTTATTATGACAACTTTATTAACTTCCATACAAGCATACTTTACAGACACAACATTACATAAAACAAACAAATTACTGTCATACATCACCTTGTTTAAAGTTTTCGTCCAAAAACTGCAACAATCCTGGCAACACTAGCCATACGGGGAAGTTTGCACATCTCATTTAGTTAATTTATTCGTCGCTGCAACACCGCGACCTGAGGGAATTTGTTGCAGCTATGGGCTCTGAAGTGGCATTTCTTTGCTGGTTTCTTGTTAAAGAAGCAGTTTTATTGAATGGGAGATATAGAATGAGAGACTTTGGTGAGAAAAACTATGCAGGTAAAATGCGTTATATTCATGTTTTTAATGATCCAAGAATTATTCATTTCATTCTTGGATTTTTTTATAGTTTAAAGAAAATGTTTGCATGGTTTCTCAGAGTGTTTTTATGCTATTCACAGAGTCGAGATTCACTAAATGATTACCTAGCTTACGTAAACAGATTTCTCAAGAAAAACATCGTACAGCACTGAGACTGAGACCGGTAGACAACTAAAATAATAATCCGTGACAATAGGAATGGTCTGCCACCTATAGCCACGACTGGCTCCATTTTGAAAAAGAAAACAGAAAAAGTACAAAAAACATGCCTCCTAAACAAAAAGTATTGATATTGACTTCCTTATTAAAAAAACATCAAGATCATAAATTATTACAACCTTCTTTTTATTAAAACTTACGACAAAAAATAGAACTCAATACCACTTGATCCCTTGAAATAAAAATGTCCATAATATTAGAATAGTTTGTACTCTCAATTCACCCCCTACACCCCCTACGTACGGACGGACATTAAACAGATTTCGCGCTCATAAAATCCGTAATTTGAATTCCTTAAGACCTTGCAGGGGTTCGCCCGGATCTTCTAATAAGAAGGGCTTGGGTGTAGGTATGTGCTTATGTTTGTTAGTAATATATTTTGAATTGAATTAATTTGATAATGATTTCAGTGTTTTTAGAAGATAACAGAGACCAATAGTTGAATAAAATACTTAGGACAGAGCTAAGTTAGGAGCGTTTTTCTAAATTGAAAGTAGTTGAAACAATGATTGAACTTTCACTTCTAAGAAACAATGTTGTTGATTACAGATTTGAAATAATGTAGACTTTTAGCTAAAAGCTGCAATGGCCTTGTATTGTTGGACTCACATAAAATCCTAATAATTATAATGTTTATGTTTGACACCTGAGTTTGTTTCGGCATTTCTTCTCAGGGATTATTCAGCTAGGAAATAGTGGCGCCATCAATGTAGTTTAAAAATATTGACCTGTAAAATCTGTCTTAGATAAATCAAAATTTAATTTTATTTATTTTCGAAAATGAAAACAGTTGTAACGATATTAGGGTTTTACTTCTAGAAACAAACACTCTTGTTCACACATAGAAATCATTTATCTGATAATTAGCATGTTGTAAAAATTGTTTTCAGTCTGAATATAATAATAAATCTCATTTTATCTGTCTTCTAATTGAAACTGTTAGCCCTTAGACGAGCTAAGGGCTAAGAATGATTTCTCTCCGTCATCTTTTAATTCTCTTACAATAAAATAAGTCCTAAAAGGAGTATCCAAAGCATAGCCGGAAGGCAAACTATCTATAAAGTCTGCGAGGGCCGATAGTAAGAATACGAAGGGAGGGGGAATTTTATTTATGACGTCATCAAAGGCGACGCAGCGTAAGTAATATAAGTCTGAAAGTTTTCTTTTACCGTCGCATAATTATTGGCGAAACTCGAAACTTCGGTAAGCAACCGAACTTGTGAAATAGGGTTTATAACTTTGATATTTAATGGTCTAATATTCTATGAATATTCTAAGTTAGTTCGGAATTTAGTAGCGAGGCTTTCATAATTGTGTGGGAATTAAGGTTGTCTTAACAACTTGATTATCTTTCTTATGTACTAAGTGGGCCAGTTATTTTAAGACTGGTCGACTTATTATTAATAAAAGGATATTTTAAGGACTTATCTAGTCATTTAGTCGCGTTCGAATTGCAAAATATCGTTAACTCATGAGTGTCCTTTCGTGTCCTGGTAAAAATATTACTGACATTGTGTTCTGACCACGAATGTGCCTGGACTTTGAAAGAGACTGTGGCCTTTGAGATTGTTTCGGCCTTTCTTCTCTCAGAGTAGTCAAATAGGAAACGCCGACCTCATCTAGTTTTCAAAATATGTACAAACCTACTTACAGAAATAAAATAATTTACTGAAATAGGTAATTCTAGACTTTTATGTTTTTCAGGGACATGATGCGATAATTTTGTTTGGTCATCTATAAACGAAACAAAAAGTAGACTACATCATTTGTTTTTATATTTAATCATAATAACATTCATTATGTTGTTATTTTAACACCTGTCCAAAATAACTTATTGAAATATTTGGAGAGAAGATGGCCAGAACTTAGTACTCATTGAGTATAGTAATTTTATTCTAGGTGTATCACCTGCACATATAATATAATTAAACTACCTAAACAAATTATTGTAAAACATTTTAAAAATAAGTCTTCTTCATACGAAACTGCCTTTTGGAAGTAGAGCCTAAAATCAACTCTATTTTCTTCTAAATTTTCACGTTCTTGACGTTCAAAAGTGCCTTTTATTGGACTAGTTAAAATAAGTAATATGAGTTTGACTCATGAAGGGTTAGTGTTACTGCCAAGTATTACAAATAGGTAAATTTTATAGCTCTATTTTAACCCCAAGATTAAAACCTCCACTAATAAACGAGCTACATTCCAATGTATCAGTTGTAATGAAACTCCCGATGCAGTGACACCCCTGCTGACCCCGCCGTGATGTGGCGAGCAATATCAGCCGCTCAGACTTTTTAATTTGTTTCCGTTATTTATGTGCGTACAGTCGAAGGAACGTCTTGGATTAAAATATATGCAGTTGCTTTGTTGTGGGGGTATGTTGTGTTGGTGTTCTATTATGGCTGGATTTTATAGAGTTTTGCTGACGTGAGTTTAGAAGGTTATAAAAATATGTAGTAAATAATATTCATTTGAATGTCTAGCCTTAGCTACATTGAAACTTACTCATAATTTGCCTAGCCTTTTCCTAACTTCTAAATACCAGTATTTGACATGGAGCGACTGCCTATCTGACCTACACAACCCAGCTACTGGGTAATACCAAACCCCTTGGTAAAACAGGTTGTCGGTCTTTCGATTTCAGTCCAATATTTCAGACTATATTGAAACTTACCATTGAACTAAAGTCAGTATCTACTGTCAGTTATCGGTGTTCGTTTCAAAAGTTTGTTGTCATCGCGGAGACACAGTGAGCTTAACCTTTAGGTTTCACTGGCAATCCGCCATAACTTCCACGCGATATCACTACTCTACTTTTATTTTGAAACGTTTCTTTAAGTTAAGATACGGGTAAACAGTCGCTAATTATTACATAACATTAATTTTTAAAACGTCAGAAGCTAGGTGCCCGGTACCAATTTGTCGCTTCCTATGGAGAACAGCCGGCAAGAAACTCCACGGTTACTGTTTAATAAATAATTGGCTTTAACAATGCTTTCAAATAACAGTGATAATAGGTATGGGAGGACAGTGCAGGCCTGTCAATTAGTACCAGGTACTTAGAGGAATAAAAATACAGAATAGAAAATCGTCCACAAATCTACAGTCTGTAATGCGTACAACGTTCTCTCATTCAAGTAGGTATGTAAAAAAAACAACATAAATAAAATGAACCTATTTAAACCAAGTGACATGATTTCCATGACAATCACGAAAAAAGCAACGTTTATAAGTAAACCCCTTAGTGTTTACCGCATCTTCATTTTAGCCGAAAGACATCCACTGCTGGATATAGGCCTCCTCCAAACACCGCCACTTCAGCCAGTTCTGTGCTTAACGCGTCCAGCGGATTCCGGCAACAACAGACATCCCTCATATACATCAATTTTACTTCTGTTAAACATGTAATCCAAGACCATGACAAATGCCATATCTGCACTGATATGCTTGACAACCACCACAATGGTTAGTAAACACATAAAACAAAACTGTTTTTAACTGATCTAATCTATCAGCCGCCTTATAAATGACAATTAGCACGAATGTTTCACCCTTCCTGAATGTTTGCCTGAACACTGGAATATTTCATAAAAAAATGTGTACTTTAAGGTAAGGGCTGGAGAGTGTAAGGAGTAAACTTTTAGCGATATGCTTATTTTATTTGTATGTGTAGACAGAAGTGTATGGAATACCCACATTTCGCCAGCCATGTTTAAGTCCAATGCAAAAGAGGAGCGAGCTTATTTCTATTCATCATCATCACTGTCCCCACCCTGACTTCCCCACTGCTGGACATAGGCCTCTCTATTCTCGTGCCAATCCCCACGCTCCTGTGCCAGCCTCATCCAGATTTTGCCCGCGATTACAACAATATCGTCCGCCTATCTAATCGGCGGATAACCGCCATCTCGTCTGCCAGTCCTTAGTCGCCACTCTATCACAGCCTCACTTCACCTGTTATGATTGCGCCTTGCCAGGTTTGCTATAAGCTAAACAAATCAAGACTGGGTTGCTTGATAGAAATTCGTCATGAGTATAGAGGTATGAGGAACAGAGTGTAAAGTTCCCTCATACTCTATGGAAAAGGGAGGATCCTCCGACCAGAAGTGTGTTGTGTCTGGTGGGTAACTGCCCGACGGTTGATGTCGGGATGTTGTATATTTACGAATCGCGCGGTAAACTCTGCTTGCGCGATGTAGGATTTGTGTGATGTCAAGGCTTTGATGCGTAGTTCACATGTGGCGTTGTACATGCCGCCACATTACTCCAAATCACTCCTCTCCGGAAACCGATTAAAAACCCAATATTGCTTTTACCGACCCAGCGATCGAATCTAGGATTACAAGTTCAGTAGCCATGCTTGTGCTTGCCCACCATATCACCGAGATAATTTAGGTAGTGCGTGGCATAACATTGTGGTGAAAGTTAAAATAGTCCAGAATTTGATTGCAATAGTTTAAACTCAAAAACTAAATGATTTACTTTTCTATGTTCTATGTACACTATAATCTCCGTTCGTAATTTAGTTTTCTAAGATGTGAACGAATAAGAGTTTTTTGAAAAAATTACCGTAATACCTACAGCTTTAAGTTTCACTATTTTGTACTAGTCACTTAAAAATCAACTTAATTAACTCTACAATAAAGTTGCTTTTTAGGTGGAAATAACTTCAATTGGAAACAAAGATTTGAATAGATCTTAGGTAATACGTACCTATCTTATTAGGCCATACATTGAGTCGAGGAGCATTAGGCTCCTATAATTATCAATTAAGGCTGAGCTGATATTCAGTCAATGGATATTGGAACTGCCAGCTTAGGGACTTGAATGGACTTAATCAAACTAAGCAGTGATCAATTTAATAGTCGGAAATACTAATGTCTAACTATTAGACTGTCTGTCAGATATTCAGGCTGGTACATACCTACAAGAATTTTGGCTACAGGTTCGAAGATGAATTCTAGCTGATAGAACCATTTAATTTTGATTTTTTTCTTCCCCATAAGCCTGCTGAGCGTCCCTGGTTTGATTCCCAAATCGACCCAAGGATTAATGAGAGTTTTTCTTCATAAAATTTTCAGTAGCTGCTTGAAATCTGGATTTATGTCCAAATAATGACACCCCACCACCACTTCCTCCTCCTGTGGCCCAGCAGTGGGAACATTATGGGCTGATTATGCATGGAATGACAATAGATCAATCAAACACATTTGGTAAATGAGGTACTAAACGATTGTTCCTACTCCTTTACTGAGTGCAGGCGTGATGTTGTGTTCCATTAATATTCCCCCAACAGCCTTCATCTCATAACTTGCAACAAAGCTCTTTATCTACCCTCAATCTCAGCCGTCTGCTTAACACGAAGTCTTAATGTTACTTAAATACGGAACTTAAATTAAGCAGGAGTTTTAGGGTTCCGTAACAGTCGCGCCGGTCAGAGGCCAGTGATTAATATCTTAGTTGAAGGGACAAGCAGGCACTGTTCTGAGGCAATTAGTTATTTTTTGACATTAATTTCTTTAAAGGTGAGTGAAATTGTTTGTAGTTCTTTTGTTTCAGGGGGAACTAAGAAAAACACGACGTAAATGGCTTTGTTTCCTATGAGCTCGACTAACTGTAATGTAGTGATTTGCTAATCAGTTAATTTTCTTGACTTTAAATACTATAAGTCAGGGAAATTCGTTGTTTAGCAAATGGAAAACCAACTCAACTGGTGTGTAAATTAAAATCACAACCCTGTCAATCTTTGACAGTTATATGAAATGGTCATAACTCGAAAAGTTGACGTTTATTGTGTCGATTTCATGAACAATTAAAAACCCTGACTGAAGTATTATTAGGTTTTTTATAAAATGCTTATAAATCTAGCCTGCTGCATAAGATGTTATATGTTTATGTTACTGTTATTTTTGTAAACCAGCATGCGGCCCATCTGGTACTAGTACTCACCGCCGTTTGTCATCTGGACATCTGCAGTTGCGTTGCCTTCCTGTAAACTTTATGGGAAGACTTTTTGGCATAAATTTCGATCATATAATCACCGCGTTAACTTGTGCTCAGTTCCTATAAACAAAAACGAATCGTTTCGCTTACCAATGGTAGCATTTTCACTGCCAAACTGAGCATATATTCATAGAATAATTTTACCTATGATAGCTACTACCATATGGGAGCGTCTACTATGCAAAGTTATGAGGTATTTCCAACATTATTGGTGAAGGTACAAGAATCTTTATTTTAATCAATAACCGTCCGTAAATTACAGAAACCTGCCATTGTGGCCAAGTAAAATTAAAACCAGTAACTCGATGAACCGAGCGCTTGGCGCATCCTGGACAGTCACACCAAATACCTTGATGACTGGCCAATTCTTCTCTTGCTGATGTAGGACTAACGCCCGCCTGGTTCGCGACCACTCTCCGCAGCAGCTTGCTGTTTCGTGGATGCGTGGGAGTACCAGTGCCTTGAACATGAATGAACAGGCATTATTTGGGCACGCTCGATCCACCATAGAGCTCATCAATCGCGAGTTCACGAAACTACTTATTTGCCCAGTTTGGAAATAAAAATGCTACCGTTGGTAAGCAATTCTATTTGTTTTTGTTTTTAGGAACCGAGCAGTAGACGATAGCAGTAGGTACAGACGCCAGTACATCAACTGTAAAATTTTCCCAATTGAACATGAACCTTATAATTAAGTTATAAAGTTGAATATCTATCAAAGAAATTTGACAGATAGGGGTAGGTTGATGTGCTGGCGTCTGTACTTCGCGATAACGAAAATAAATACCTCAACAGAATCTGTATTCTATACACGGAGTAAATACCAGTCTAATATAAAGAGTTCCATCAAAACCAAAGCGGATTAGGTTATTGTATTAGACACTCTTTGATACATACCAGAACCCTCGAAAACATAATATTGTAAGAAAAAAAAAAACGAACCTCAGAAAAATAAACATAATACAGTAGAAAAAAATATACTTCTAGACTATTTCAAAGACACGTTGAGTAAGATACGCAATAGAATATTATTTGTGTTTATTTTTACTCTAGAAAAGATGTATTCATTTGTCGGTTAAGAAACGTTCGCACTTAGTAAACATCTGCATAGTGCGATAGCTTGTTTTGGCTTAAAAGGTTTTTCTTTAGTTCGTGTGACTTTCAAGGCCATAACATTACTACAGTCACTAGAAAACCAGATAGGAACAGTCGACCGGACGTTGTTGTTACGTTGATTTTGAGTTGACCTTGCGTAGTATGGAGTTTCAAGAGAATCCCAGGCCAGCTTAATTATACTGGTTTTCTTGAGACTGACATTTAGCCTGCGGTACCTACGTATTCTTTTGCTAAAGTTTGGAAAACCTTTGTTACTGACAAGTTCTATAAGTTGGACTTAGGACTTACCTGCAGCAGGAGACAGTTTCGTCACCACACCCCACCGCGATTTCCACTGCAACAAACAAAAAGAAAATATTAATTTAATCAGCACGTCGTCGATCCAGAGTTAAATATGAAAACGTTGTTTACGGTTAGAAAGAAAAGAAAGAAAGAAAAAAATATTATTCTGTACAAACAAAACGCACGCGTAAACTAGATTTATATAACACTAGCTTTTGCCAGCGGCTTCACCCGCGCGGAACTTTCATGCCCTATTTAACTCCCTCACGGGTTTAATTTCAAAAAATTCTTAATCCTTGTCTCCATTATAAAGGAAACCTCTGTGCAAAATTTCAGATTTCTAGGTATAAGGGTTTGGGCTGAGCGTTGATGAGTCAGTCAGTCAGTCAGGACTTTTCTTTTTATTTATATAGATTGGTGGATAGATAAGTTTTGTTATTCAAATTGTGTGCGGTCTATAAAAAAGTGTAGTAATCACAAGTAGAAAATGTCTTACACTTACGCAAGATTTCAAAACGATTTTCTCCTACATGGTTCTTTTCTTAAACTTGCATTTGTTACTGCACGAGAGAAACGGTTTTGAATTTTGTGTAGGGCTTCTTAACACGGTGGTTTTGTACTTCGCACTGGATTTTCAATGCACTGGTCAGCGCCGAGAGATGACAAATCCAATAGTGTGCTTATTTGAAATATTTTTTTACGCGCCGTGATGAGTTGTTAGATTCTCAATGCTAACTCTCGGCTCAATATTAACTAGAAAACCCAGAGTGCAGTTAGAAATACACCCACAATCACCAGTAAAAAATCCAGTTAGTCACCCAGTCAACCTGTTCTAAATACGTCTAAAATACTAGTGCCAATTAAAATAAAATCGCTGAAACTTTAATTGAATAAGCGCCGAAACGAGCCGCACTCTAAATATCGCATAAGTAGCTAACTGAAAGGGCACAGTCAGTGATCAAACTAAATATTTTTAGATCAATCAAAATGTAGTCATCGTATGTGCTCTCTGATTTCGAAAAATACGAACGTTTTCACGTTCAAGCCCTGTAAATATTCAGGGTACATTTAGCTCTGGACAGTATATTGTGGTCTAAGTTAACAGCGAATTGAGAAGTGTATAATCCATCTTAATTAAGTTGTACTTCGTATAGAATTTTTGTGAGACAATGACATGGCAAGGAGACATCAACATGGTTCTAAATAAATTGTTAATTCTTAGCGAGTTTGATCGGTTATTTGTCTCACGACTAAAATAGCCACTTATAATAATGCTGGTGATCCCTAGAGTATTCGTAAACTAAATCACTTGTTTTGTCACAGCTTTTCGCAATTGTCTTTTATCAGGGCATGGACAAAGAAATACTCAACAGCGAGGAAGTCAAGGAAACTCATTAGGAATGCTCATTTTCCCAGTACTTCGTCAGTTCTCGCGCTTGTCCCTTTCCCCAGCTGCAAGAACCTCAGCAATAGACAAATACATACTCATAAGTAAGCCAATGCTGCGACAGTTCTAGTCAAATCTCGAGCTTGTCCCTTACCCCACCGGCTGCGAGAACCGATGCAATAGACAAATAGCCGTCAGCGAGCAAGCCGGCAATAAAATCCACTATTTTACCGCGCCCCAACACGCTCGCGCCTCTTTATCGCTTTTTACCGGATAAACTTTAGCTCTAGCACTATTTCAAGACTAATGTTGGAGGATTCGTGGATCAAAGAAATATTATGGTCTGCGGAACATTGGTACTCGGCTAAAGTCTTTGAAATATTTCGTTTTTAAAAAACAACATAAAACAGCTAAATGCTAGTCGGTCTGGTGCTGGCGCACTGAGAGTAATTCCGTACCACAAAATCTATTATGCCTAGGGAAAATTCCACTAAACTTTTATTCCAAGAATAAATCATATCCTGAGCATAAATTTTGAATTTTCGTGAATTTGATTTGAATTTTGATTCTTACGTCAATTTTATTCCACAGATAAATAAGCTGGGTTTGGTCAAATCAGCCATTACCTTTTAACAGAGTTGCAACACAGCAATAGTCAGACAAACGGCTTAGGATTAACAACAGAACCCGTTGTCACCATTTACATACGGAACCCTAGTAAAAAGTGAAAAGATTTTTGCGAATTCCTGTGATGTTTAATGTTTGTTGCGCTTACCTGCTAGAACGACGGAAGGGATCGTTGTGAAATATGAGCCTCGGACCTGGAGAAGGACATAGACTACTCTTCATAATACTCTTCATCCTTAGTCGCAGATGAAGTCGCAGCCAACAAATAGTACCATTACAAAAACAAACAATAACGATTGAAATAGATTGATGAACTTGATTACACGAATGAGCGATAGAAAAAAACTATGGCAAATCGTGGGAAAGCACGAGTTACGTGCTCTGATAAAACATTTCAGTTATATACACTACGTACATAAAACCGATTACTAGGTAACAGGAAGTAGAAAATACAATCACTTAACTTTACCTAATTAATCACTTAACTCTCGCACGTAATAATTAAGAATTTTCTCCAAATTAAATTTGTTACAATTTCTGCAACTGTGTAACATAAAGTTAGGGAAATAATCCTACGTCTGAAATAATATATTATGTGAAATTATTGAGCAGGTTATAAAGGTGGTAGTAAAATGGTTTACGACTGAAAAATAAAATGGCCAAGTCCCGTATATTTTACGCCCCAGTATAATGTTACTGGAACACAGGATATAGTATTTTTCAGTTTAATATGTTTTTACAGCGAAGCTTTATTAGCTATTGATTCAATATGCTCCTGTGACTTGAGAGTTGTTTCAATGCTGTACATTTTCGAAGACGCACCGAACCATTTTAAATCAAATCTGCATTCTTATAGAATCTAATACGAGTAAGTAACAAACCACACTTTATGTTTTATACCTTATTTGCTTGGGTATAACTAGTTGTGAAATGGATATAGCAAAGTTGAACTTAACTCGAACCTGAAGTACAGACGCCAGCACATCAATCTACCCAATTTTGTAAAATTTTCCCAATTGAACATGAACCTTAAGCATTTTATTATTCTTTATTTATTTAAAGAGGGTTTTAATCTAAACAGATTATGACACCCTCATCGTTAAAATAAGCCTTATGCTTACGACATAAAGTTGAACATCTATCAAAGAAATTTGACAGATTGGGGTAGCTTCATTCGTTAAATTAATTTCAGAAAATAAAACTTCAAGCGAGTAATTAACAGCAGATTTCTACATAATATTCGACTGCCTCATTGGTCTAGTAGTCGGAAGCGCTACCGCTGAGCATGAGGTTCTGGCTGCAATTCCCTAGGTCGGAAAAATTCATTCATTCGTGTTTTTCTATCTGGAATTTCTCAGTAATAGCCCGGATTCTGGATTTGTACCCAGTTGATGGCAATAGGCTCACCCTCTATTACATGGAGCTTAAAAACATAACTGGCGAAATGTGGGTGTACTATCCGCACACCTCTGCCCAGCCCTTCGGGAAACAAGGCGTGATGTTATGTTATTATGTATTTCTACATATTCCCAATGCACACCACCTGTTAAATTAAGATTCTGTCCACTTTACCCACAGAATTATCATCTAGACACTCGCACATGCTGGTTAATTTTAACCCAATTCCATACTTCTCCGAAATCAACTCTAGCTACAGGCCCAGAGGTACTTATCTACCCACGCATATCGTAGGTACCTATCTACCAGTCGTAACTAGCTAAACAAATGACTGCCACAGTGCCGGCGCGTCGTCTGTCTGTTTGCACTTCAATGCCAACAGTTTGTTGTTGAATTTAGACAGCAACGTTTTCACTCGCTAATTGATAGTTTTCACTTTATATTACTTACTTTGATTGTTTACAGAGGATTTAGACTTACATTAATTCGATTTTGAAACACTTTATACCATATACCTCATATTTTTGGATACACTATTCAGGATGACATTTATGCCAACAACCATCATTACAGGAGTGATTATAGGATTGAATCCTCTATGAAATTCACAGCAGTCAACCTCAAAGATTAGTTGGCATAGGGAAAATTTCTCTAAAAGGAATTAACGTTCGGTAGCTAATCAGGTGAACAGGCAGTCTCTTCAATATATTCCTCACTATCCATCACCTGAGTTTACTTAACGATCCGTAACTCCATCATCCCTTCTACTCGTTTGTATGACCTATGTAGCGAATGATGCAATGGAGAATCACCATAAAATTATGTAAATCTTATATACAAGATGCCTGCCCCTTCCTCTTTCGAAGCATGATCCCTTTTGATCCTCAAAACTTATTTATACCTCACGACTCAAAAGAATTCATAAACCTGCTCAATTTCAATGACTTTCAAAATCTAAATTTCGGAACTAGTTGTAAAGAGTGACGTCATGGTTTCTATCCTCCATGATTGATCATTCACTACAAAGTTACTACTTGCATCAGTTCCCGATTCATTCTTACTTCACACTCAATTGGAAGGGGTTCGTTCCCTTACTACACTCTGCAAAAAAGAACCTTGGAACCATAGGTTAAGGTGCATTACACTTTGTGGAGACCTCCGGTATTTTGCATCATGATGGTGCGATAAATTCAACTATGCTTCATCAGACTCGGTAAGGAGAAGTCGAGAAAGTGATTTTTAAAGTAATATTTTAAAGATGTTGCAATGTATTGGAAAGTTATTGGCCATAAAGAAACGTTTAGCTAAACGCTCAATTCTGAAACCAACATGTTTGAGATGACATTGTTATTTGAATAAAAGACGTAGATTTAAGGATATTTTACAGAGATGGCCAAAGTTAAACGGTTTCATATTCACACATTATTACACAAATAATAAAAAGATATTGGTTTTTAAGTGCCAACCAAAAACTTTACCCATATTACAATTTTTGTACGACTAAACACTGAAAGACACTACGGCGACAGACTGAACACCGACAAGACTTTTTTTTGGTTTTTCAGTAGATTATAATAATTAATCTATCGAAGTGAAACCGTCAAATTGTAAACTGGTATCAAGACGGATAGTACATACCTTGCGCTATTACTAAATAGTCGAGTAACTGCTACTAACATGGAAGTAGCGCTCGCTCGGCTCGCTCGCGGTTGGTCGCAATTCTAACCTAACCTATTTGGTCGGTAAATAGTATGGTGCAGTTCACAATTAATAGACAGACTAGCTTCCTTCCGCGGCTTCGCTCGAATGGAAGTCGAAAAGTATCCCGCGGGAACGTACCACTGGGATAAAAAGCATCCTATGTATCCAAATCCGTTCAATCGTTTTTGCGTGATTGTGTAACAAAAATCCAAACATCTTCACAAACTTTCACATTTATAATATTGGTAGGATAAATATTTCTCTTCTGACGTCAATTATGTAAGTGATATGATCACTATCCTTCACACAAAACCACCTAAGCAAGTTTCAGGTTTATAATAATATGGCTCAGGTAAATGTCTATATTATTTACTTCTCCACTGAAAACTCTTCAAACAAACTATATCCCCATTTTTATCCTCAAAGGGTTTAATTTTTTTAAAGTCTTTTGTTTCTTTTATATTATTTGACTTCTAGAATATTTAGACCAATTTTCGAGTTAATCAAGACATGCAGTAAAATCATCCCTTGTAAAACTAACTACCCTATTTACCCCTTTAGGGGTAGATTTTCGAAAAACCCTGATAAACGCTATTGTTTATTTTTGGTTTTAGGTATAAATACTGAGTTTCGAGTAAATCAGATCGCGTGTTTAAAATTCTTCCATACAAACTTTGACACCCTCCAATCCCCCTTTAGGGGGTAGTTTAGAAAAATAATAAATGACCAACTTTATAATTTACTTAAATAATTTTGGCTGTGCGTTGATTTGTCAGTCAGTCAGTTTCTCCTTTTATATATATAGATATAGAAGATAGAAGATTACAATCTCGCGCGATCGATTATAATCTAACGGTATTTACAATTTTACGGTGACTTGCGTCGCTGATGAACCCTGTCGAAGAGTCCGGTCGGCGAAGTGTCCTGTCAGCGAAGAGTCCCGTCGAAGTAAAATCTTGTCGGTGCTCAGTCTGTAGGCATAGTGTCTATCGGCGTGAACTCGTAGTTTTTTTGCCTATCTTTAATAAAATTATAAGTAAAGTAGTTTGTGGATAGCCCCAATACAAACACGCGAAACTTTTCAACCGTGTCTCAGATCAATAGCGCATAATAATAATAATTTATTTATTTCAGACCTCATTATCATAATGTTACAGGTATTAACATGTTAAATGACCCATTCTAGTAGTGAAATATGGACGAAATTACAAGTCCATAATTCGCATTTTTCATAAAAAATCACCTACCCCCACATAACCTAACATCTAATCTGGCCACATATAAACAAAAATAATCCGGAATTTCGTCCAACAATGCAATGGTGTTATCAGGGTGCGGGCGCCATTGTCTCATTGTATATTCACGCCGCACGCCGCACTCTGGGGTAAGCACGCCTATCTCTGAAGATGTCAGCGACAGAAGTTTTCAACCTTTTTTTTGACTTTTCAAAAGATTTAGGATTTTGTTTTATTTTTTCTGAATGTTTTTATTTTTCTTTGTTTGCTTGTGGCTAATGATTTAGTTTGGGGTGAAGTGGACTGAAAATAATGAAGGAGTTTGGTGGTGACAGGTTTAATGATACAATATTTTTCTAATGTTAATTAAGTATTTTTTTCTAACTTGGTATCTGTTCACGGCATCCTTTTGTGCTCTAGATCGAACATACATAATCTATACATATAAAATGCTTTGTCCTGAATGACTGACTGACGGATCAACGCACAGCCTAAACCGCTGATCGTAGAGACCTGAAACTTGGAGGGTATGTTCTTTGTATGACGTAAGCATCCGAAAAGAAAGGATCTTTTTAGAGGGTGATAAACGGGGGCAAAGTTTTCTCAATACATTTTGTTACTCAGTTTTTAAACGCTTTGTGCCTTCGAAGTACCAGGTTGTCATAACTCGGTAGGAGCACACCTGACATAGTTGTGTCAGCTAGAAAGCGCTTACATTTAACATAATAATTTATATGTTATAACCAATTAAAAATCCAATTAGAACCCTTTTCGACTTAACGCGGACGAAGTCGCGGGCAAAAGCTAGTACGACATATAAATCTATCCAACGTTTCTCGCATGCATTTAAACAACAAACTCGAACACATGTCATAAGAAATAAAAGAATTTTGTCCGGAAGATGAGTAACAGTAACTTAAGGTACCAGTAAGTTAGACCAATGATAATATAGGCTAAATTACGCTGGCAAGCTCTAGCATCTACAGAACACAGTAGCTCTGAAGATATTTACCATCCCAAAAACAAAACTTTTAAATTCTCCTATAAACCCATACAAACTATTATGTGTGGACCATGGCCCAAGCCAAGACAGATGGTCGTACAGGCGCTCATTCTCAAGGCGTTACATACGTTTACAATTTATTAGGTATTAGGAAGGGTGAAAACATCCCCGTGCTTTCCCCGATGGTTTTAAACTGATCATAAATTGAAACCCCATACTAACGTAGACATACGTACAAGTATTTTATTCGTACGTACGGGAAGACTTGAAACGATTCAGCGATCGAGTACACGATAAAGAACAAAAAAGCCAGATTATGAAACAGAAATATGATAACTTAAAAAAAAAAACGAAATACCTATAACTTTAATATTAAACATATGGGGAGGTATTTGTGGTACTTTTGAGCCGTAAAAAGATTGTAAACAATGAGAACAACCACGTCTTCTTCGCATTAATAAAGCTATAAACATCATGAATCAAAAGAAATGGCTACAACAGTATTGCATCACGGTCAGATACTCAAAGAAGATGTGCCAAACAGGGAAAGTAATCCCAAAATGGCGGCGCGGCGCCTCAAATATAACCGCACAACAGAACGACATGAAAATCTCAATGTATTTGAAGAGTGAAAACAAACAATTGTTTAAATTAAGTCTCGTCTCCGTGTTAAGCCGTCGCCTCGGCTCGGAATGCGGGGATAAACGTCGGTTAATCCCTCCCGAGCCCTCTCTGTCCCTCCGAGGGCAAGTTAATATTTTATTGAAAAACCTTCTTAGCAACCGTTCGGATATGTCGGAGACAATGGCGGACTGTGGCTGTCAAAGTTTATGATGTGGGCGGGGAAATGAGTCGTCTTCTTTTTATTTTTGATGGTATTTTGATTATTATAGCTGCCGAGAAGTTTATTGGCCCAATTTAGAAATACTGGTACTGTGGACTGGTAGAAAATGCCTATGGCATTAAGTCCGCCTCTGTACATGTGTGTGCATAAAGAATAAATAAATAAATAAATATATTTGCAACAACGAACGAGATATTTTACAAACAGTGAGCGAAAACACAGGGTGGGACCTAAACCAAAGACATAGGTAAGGTGATCAATGTCCACACTGTGTCAGTTACGAAAGTTATGAAGTATAAATGTGTGGAGACAGTACAAGAGCATTAGCTATGAGACTATTCTAAATTTTATTTAGTGTTTGTAAAAACCTAGTTTTATATCCTACATTTTCAATCTAGGGGAAAACATGTGACGCTGAAATTGCTCTCATGTTGTTCAAAATTTCGAAACCATGTACTGTTACACACGCGTAGTAATTTATCTGACGCTTTCGAATATGTAGAAAGATAAAATAGCGAAAAATATACTGTTTTTATAAAATATCAGAACACTGTTTTAAAATTTGTGTATGTCAGATATTTACAAACACCGAAAACGTTTTATTTTGTGTCGTTATTTTAAAAGTAAAAACCATCTTTGCTTACATATTTACTTATTTAATGTTCCAATTAACCATATAACATAAGGAACCGTTATTTTTGTGTTATCACAATTTATATTTCTATTGAACTGTTGAAGATCACAGACATTTTTTTCGACAATAACAATACTTTCACTATTTACTTTTATAAAAAGTGGTAATTTGTTTATTTGTTTGCATATTCTTGTCACACCTGCGAACCCTACAAACACAAAAGATTTTTTTAATTTTAACTTTCTCCCATCATAAAAAAGAATCTTGCCTAAATAAATATTGACATACAAAATGTTTAGAGCCCCTGTCTTCGGCTTAAGCAGTGTTAGGTTTAATTGTATGTATGGCTTTCCTATAAGGAGATTACGGTTCGCGGAGAATGGCCGGGTACATCTGTGCGAATTGCGGAGACCTCTCATTTTGGAGAGTATCGCGCCTTTTTGGTTGAGGGGGCGAGCAGAGGCGGCAGTTGTGTCAATAGTCTGATCAACACGATTTTCTCGGATGAGCAAACAAGGTTAGATTTATATAGATGCATCGGTATTAGACACAAAAGTTTCTTGATCGAAAAGGCCAGAAAAGTAAAGGAGCGAAGGCAAAATAGTGTGAAAACTCTTCTTTTTAAACATTTTGCTAAATACATAAATATATTTTGATAATCAAAATGCAGGACCTAAATCAAATTGTTGTGATTGCCTAAAGTGGTTAATTAATTGAATTTCTGGGTATAAATATGCGGGATAAAAATCTGTAAATATAAATTTTAAGCCCGAGTTTTTATCTGAAAGTCAAAGCATTTATTTCAAATAGGTACTTGAAAGGCACTTTCGAACGTCAACATTAAAATATAATTTTTCTAGTCGCCCCTTCCAAAATGTAGTTTCGTATGGAGAACAATGGGCAAGAAACTCCACCGTTACTCTTCTTAAATGGTGTTAATAAAATATTTAACATACAGCCACATTAAAATTATAATGAAAACGATACACCCAGAATAAAATTACCATACCAAAATAAGTAAAAAGAATGAAAGTGAAGCAATTACAGATAAATTAGTTTTATGATAGATACATGATGCTCACATACAGGGTAAGTTTTTATCCAGTGCGCAAACTGTGACCATGAATTCAGCATGTCATTCTAGACCCCCTACCGCAGAAATTTTTCGCCGGTTAAAAAAAAAAATCTGCTGTTTCATAGAAAAGTGCAATACCTACGCAGTCAAAATGTATGGAACAGCTGATTTCTTTTTGTATAACCGGCGAAAAATTTCTGCGGTAGGGGGTCTAGAATGATATGCTGAATTCATGGTTACAGTTTGCGCACTGGATAAAAACTTTTCCTGTATTTACCAACATTGTAAAAGTAAGTATACGATTTTCCTAGAATATTAACAAGTAATAAGTCAATGTGTAAGTTAAAGTAATCACTGGGTGTAAATCAATGTCATAAATATAATTAATTATACAATTCAATTAGAAATAGTTTAATTTTGTCTAGACTCTAGATTGTCCTTAGAAGCAGGACCAATAAGTATGTACGCTTTAGTTAGAGTTGAAAATATGTGTATTGTGTATCATCAATATCTGTATTCGTAACAATAGTTTATCCTTTACATCATTCAAACTACACACCTTAACACATAAGTAAAGTTTCGAATGTCTGTCCCCCATAACCTATACCATAAATCCCCGTCCACATTTCTCCAAATCAAAGTCTCCTGTAAACCAAGGCGGCACTTTACAACGCCATCGATGCGAACCCATGGACTCGTGGGCTCATAAAAGGGAACTTCAACACTTGCGTCCTGCTATAAATCCCTCGCTACTGTAGCTGTGTGTGAAATCTGATCCCGTCGTAGTTTAAGTACAGAATGGCTGGGAGTGATTGGAATATAATGTAATCTTGATTGTATCTGTGAAATGTAGGAATTAGAAGAACATATTTTTATTAAATGCCGCTTCGGGAATGTACTACCGGGATAAAAAGTATCTTATATCTTAATCCAGATTGTAAGCTATCTGCACAGCTAATAAAATTTGTTCCAAATCCGTTAGACTTTTTGTGCGTGATTGAGTAACAAACATCTAAAATAAACTGTCACATTTATAATATTAGAGGGACGTTTCACAAAGCTGCCCTGATTACAAATCTTTCCGAAACTAGATTACCTGTACTACAGTCACATTATTTTGACTTGAACCTGCTAGATCCTGGTACTATCTTTGAGATCAAATTAGATGACCGTAGGCAATTACACGAATGATGTACGTTCTTCTACGACGTGCAAGCTCTGTATTTATCCTATAACTGATGTTTCTAAGATACATGTACGATACATATCGGTATTTAAACACGATAATATAAAATATTTGGTTGGTGACCCCTCAAATAATTTTTATTTTTTTATTTTATCATGGTAAGATACTGATACCCGTCTCTTCTGCGGCGTTTGGTTCGCTAATTTAATTTGACCCTATAAACTGAGGTCTTTCTATGTCCTGTAGACTTGCTAAGAACTAAAAGTGCCAAATGAACTTTTCTATTCCTAGAAAAAATACCTTCACGATAGCAATAAGGATAAACAGAGCTCCCATACATAAATAATACAACTTTGATGTATATTTTCATTATCTTGGAGTGTACAAGTTATTGTTGAAGTAAAAGTAACTCGCTGTATCTTGCTTATCTTGTAACTTGTGAGTTACAAGTGGGGAGAGTGATTTAGTAATGTGGACCAGATTTATTAGTGTGCAGTTTAGTTGTGCAGAGTTGCAATCTACAGCTTGATAATCTTTTTCCACTGTTGTTCCTTACACCATAGCATTTGCAAGGCCTTATAACTATGTTAGATCTGGAATACGTGACGTTATTAATGTTATTTTTGCTTAAACTACGCAAAATGCTTAACCGAAATAAAATAAGTAGAGCACAATGGTATTATTTTTAATAAGCACCATGGTCTTTCTAAAAAAAATCCGATTCAGATTAAAATATTGCACATGAAACGACATTGCCAGTTCGTCGTCCGCTCCTACCAATATACTTACTTCTATTTTTTTTTTCCCAACAGCAGTAAAGCGCTTCAGTACCCAAGCGTACAAAAAAGTGTCAGCATTTGTGTGAGGACCACGTGAATATAGCTCGGTACAGCGCCGAGGAACAAAATAGTTAGAAGCAGAAGGTTGGCTCGAATGAATTCTAGTTGTGAGTGATGTAGCAAATCAGGGCTTCTTTTCACATGAATATTTTATCACTTATTTTAATTTTAGAATGACCAGTAAGTACGGTGGGCAGCATAAATTGGGTACCCCAGTTGTATTAAAATTTTAATACAACTGGTGTGCCCAATTGATGCAGCCAACTGTACCTGTCTAATGTACTGGTCTGTATTGTCCCACGGCATGGCAAAAGCCTTCCTTATTTCCTACAATTCGCAAATACCCATCTTCGTCTCGACCTACCGTGATGGCATCATGCGATTGGGACACAATCAGTGCATATACCTACTATGTAATTTTATAAATGAGATAGTTTGCATATTTGGATGTTCGTTTGGTTCGGCACACCGATAGTTAAAAAATAAAAAATTATAATGTTACTATTGATTACTAGTAAATTTTCTAAGCCGCTGGCAAAAGCTAGTAAGTCATAAAAATGTTTCAAGTCCCAGCACAAACTAAACTTTGTGGTTGGAGTAAATACGTATTGTTGTAAAACATATGCCTATTTTTTATTCCTTGGAAACTAAATTGCGATCGCATTTTAAACGACGCGATCTTTGTATACGTACGTTTTCGTCGATGTATGAAGCTGACCTTCTGTACCTATTCTAGTTTATGGAGTTACAGCGTCGAAGGTGTTCAGGTAACAGCCTTCGTTCACACTGTGTAACAGCGCCGAGTACTGCACAACGTGAGTTTATTTCAGTATTCACGAGGTACTTCTGTCAAAATCTACAAAGCCTCTCGAATTTTTCTACAAATGGCGTTCGGTACAGGTAAGAGATTGACTTTGGAAATATTTTCCAAAGCGATAAATGAAAAAATATATAAATCGTTGCTTACCTATGCAACAGATACATTATTATGTAGTTACGAAACAAGGTCAGATGGTCAAGGTTAAAAACAGGTTCATCTCTTGCAGTCGGACGAAAAGAAGAAGTTGAGGATGACAAATAAATTGCTGTATCGATAAATTTTATTATTAATCATTCACAGTGCCTTTAGGCAGCTCGGACTTCCCATTTTAGTTCTACCAGATGTTACGTACACTATTTTTCCTTCATCACGTTACGTCATACACTTCATAACCCCTTCCCATATAGCAATATAACCACAAGTATACCACACACATACCTTATGCACCCCATTCACGATATACAGCAATTTAACGGCTGCATCGCCGTCGCCCTCCAATTTATTGAACTTGTCCGTCTCAAGGAAAGGGTCTTAAAGTTCCGGCAGCTCAGCGGCTCTCAGACAATGGGAAGATTATAGAGCTGGTAAATATAAGGCTTATTGAGTTTGAAAGAGGAAGATGCGATAGTTCAAGGGTGCGTAACACTTCTACTATATTTATCTAGATGCAGCAACGTTCATCAATACCCGTTTTCGTGAGGAAAATATGATTAAGCTGTTGAACCCGTGAATCGAATCGTAAGTAGTTTTATCATGTAAGAAAGCCCGATACTTATCATATATTATCACAGTTTTCAAGTATCTGGTTACGAAAAAGTTATAAAATCCTATTGAAAATTGCTTAACTTTCAATAGGATTTTGATGATTGACAAAAGCGAATAACAGATCAGCAAATGTTGATGATGATGCAATTATTACTCCGTATAAGAGCTACCTCCGTTTTTAAAAGAATCCCATACAGTGTTTCTGGACAAACTTCTGAAACGGCGCCTTGGAAACCGAAATCGAAACCTGACGTCCGACCATTCTCACTCACAAGTCTATGTACACTTCCCCAGGCCACTCGCCCTCACTCACACTCTATCGCCGCGCGGTATTAAGCCCGCACTTCTTCAGCCTCCACTTATCAGCCCCTGTTTATTGCTACAAGGCGCTATTATCGACTAACATCGAGATCGCAGGAATTCCGCCATCGGTCAGCTAATTTTACGAGATTTACAGGGGATCTCGAGAAATCCGAAGAAGTCCGGAATCGGAAGATGCGTGGAGATAAAGTTTTATTGTTGGTATGTTTTTTCTGTGGGTTTTGGATTGTCTTCGAAAGTCGGCAGAATTCTTTAAAGGCTGCTAAAATGGAATAATCCCTTGTGAATATCACAAAGCTCTCACTTTTGCGTTCTCTAGTGCCTTAAATAGTAGGAAGGAGGTAAATAGTCAAGCTACAGTTGTCTTTAGCTAGAAATATTTTTGGTGTGACGGTTCTTTATGTGACAGTACTTTTGTAACAGAAAAAAAATATATTAATTGCAACTATCGGTTGTCAGGACTAGTACCGATGGTCGCGGTAATAATACCATGCGAATGCAATTTTCATATGGATTGATATTGACTAGGTACAATAAAAAATATCGAGTTATTTTTGTAGGTATACAACTGATGCTTAACAAAAACCACGACATAGGGTCCTATTTTAGAAACTAGACCGTCCTCACCTTAAAACCGAGCTTATACATTCGTCCACATCCCTACATGTACCACACACCACAACCGCTATACCTACCTAGAACCACGAGGCTCCGCAAATTCGCCACACATCTACATTAAGCCTAACCTCGGCCGTATATTCACGGTATCTCCGCTAGGTAGGGAGGCAGCATGCATTAGTCAAGACCCACTGACATCTCTGCCACTCCCACGAAGATACGACGCGTTTTGTTTGCGTCATTTGTGAAAACAGGCCCTTTTTTTGGACTGGGGAACGCTTGAGAGAATCTAAATATTTGTGCCTTACAATTTCTATTAAGATACTGGGCCTATATACACTTGCTACGAGCTACGAAATTGCTACGATTTAGCTACGAATTGCTGTAAGTCGTCTACGCAGTTGCTACGAATTTAATTTAAACAAGAAAGCAAGCTTAGTCTTCACAGATTTGGCGTGAATGTTCCTTTTTATTTTCTGTACCTACACTTTATTTTAGATGTCACTAAGTGTCAAGATTTCTTACTCACTGTACTGATTGAACCCTGACTTAATCAGTTAAAGAACTCGTAATAAGTTACAATATACATTTTCGTCTGGGAGCGTGTCCCGCACAGTGTCAATTACCGTGTTTCAGAATGAAAACTACACTATTTTCTCTACCGATTTACCTATAAATAATAACCTAGAAATAGTCTCAAAACCTCACAGATTCAACGCAAAATAATAATTGGCTAGCACAATAGCTATTAGGAAAGTAAATTATCTCTAAGAATGGAGTGACAGTGGTTCTGACACGGCGAGTGGTGGGAAAATTGTGTGCCTTCTTTGTGTACGGAATAATACGCTTTATGTACGCTGGTGGTAATATTTGCTGTTTCATATATTTATTGGAGCATTGTGTTATGTTATGTGGTATTTTGGTGACGGCTTTAATAATTAGGTAAATGTTTAGTCGAAATGTAAGTTGGAATGTACATTTCGGCAGAAAATCTAAGGAGCTAAAAGACTAGCGTTGGCTATAACAGTAGGGGAGGACAAAGAAACGATGGATGGACTATATGAATGATGATATGGTTAGAAAGGGGTGACTAAGAGAGAAGTATGGAAGAAAATGACAGGTTGCGCCGACCACAAATAAATTGAGATAAAGCCAGGAAAATGACATGGTTCCATGGTACTACTGCCCCTATTAGCTCCTGTACGTCGCTAAGCTAAATCTGCTGTTCCAGAAATGGATTTACATCAATTGTGTGATAAGTGAAGAACACGGGTTTTCGCTTTCCAGGTCGCTTTAAACAATTAGCCGTTGTTGTACAAGTCTGAGATTCAGTAAAAAAAATTACTTACACTACCTCGTTCAGCCTGAACCGCTGATCACATTTTAACAAATAAGAATTAAGATCATTTCTCTTTATCAAATCTTTTTCAATCGGTCTCACAAGAAAACGCGGCTTAACGTTAATTCCAGTCTAAAACTCTGAATCAGTTTTTGCATTTCAAACTTTATTAATGTAGATTATTTTACATATTGTGAATGAGAGAACGTTGTAGGCCTTACAGACTGTAGATTTGTAGACGATTTTCTATTCTGGATTCGTCTTAGTACCTGGTACTTATTGACAGGCGTGCACTGTCCTCCCATACCTATTATCTCTGTAATTCGAAAACATTGTTAAAGCCAATTATTTTTAAAAGAGTAACCGTGGAGTTTCGTGCCGGCTCTTCTCCATAGGAAACAACAATTTAGAACCGTGCACCTAGCTTCTGACGTTTCATAAGTGCCAATGCAGGTTTATATGAAATAAAATATTTTGATTTTGATTTCGATTTGGGTAAAGTTCTTGATACAAAAATGACATTTTTGTATCAAGAACTTAGCAACGGACTAAAGTCAAAGACTTGTTAAAAATGAATGGAAACTCGATGTATATTTGACAGATTGAGCCTAAGATCAGACTGTGACCGTTCTTAAAATAACGGGAATTGTCCTATGATCTAAATAAAAACCTTATTTTGCAATAAGGGGGACAGAGGCTATGTCTGTTAAGATCAGACATCTGTGGATCTGTTCAATTAGAAGAGTGTGTATGTCTGTCCATATTTCCATATTTATAACACCATCTAAATATATAACATGAACTGGTGTACTGGTAGACCTCGTGTCTAGACTATTAAAGGAGAACAATTGAACAGGAAATTGAAACAATCATTGGCTCTCACTGAACGGAGAGGCAATAGACTAGTATCGATGAGACTGTGCTTAAGACTCCCGTGTAGTCTGTGCCTGATTGTTCAAAGTAACTTGATTTATATCGAGCAATCCTTTATGCTTCAGAAGTGGAAGGAAATGTACAGTGTTGGGTGTTTGTTGGCACTAGATAGGCATTTGAGTTTTGCAAGTAAATTATGATTAAAGATTTTTTTAAATTCTGCAACTGCAGTTTTGACTTCAAACAGCAAAAATGTATTTAATTGTTTCGCTGAAGAACCAACGGAAAAAGTGGACACAAAGACTTGGTTGTTGACTTATGTACATACTCTTTCTAATTTCTAAGGCGTAAATGTTAATTTTCTGGCACATATAAATATTTTATGGAAAGCACATTTCGCTGGCTTTTTGCGGCTGCTCGATGATGCGTCCTCGCATCAAGCGACGCGCTATTTTATATTATAGATTCGTGGGTATTTTAATTTTTTAATCTGAGCTGAGTAGCACACATAAAATCTTTTGGAATAGGCCTCCCCAGTTTGGGGGCTTGCCATTATCACCACGCTTAGCAGGCGGGTTGGCGATCGCAATATGAAGGTAAAATGCATAGAGAACGCTGCTGCCCATTCTCTAGCAAGTCCCTTAGTCGCCTCCTACGACACGCACGGGAAGAGATGGGATAGTGCTATTCTTTACGTCCTACACCACACGGATGTTATTTATATATGCTTTATTGTGCACCATAAAATACATAACAAAAATGTAACAATTAACACTAAAAACATAGAATGGCCGCCCTAATTCGCTTTCTGCGATTTATGTTTATGTTTGGACTTTAAAAGATACCATGATGTCTGACTTTGTTTTAGCATTTCTTCTCAGGCCAGCACCATCTAGTTTTAAAACATTGACGTGTAAATCTACTTATATAAATATACATTTAATTATGTTCAGACTGAAATCACAAAAACTACCAAAAAATAGTTCAGACTTTCCAACTACACATAAAAAGTAAAAACCAGCCATCTAAATAATTACCTATCCTAAACCTAGCACACACAGCTAATCATTACTCTTCTTTTTGCCTCAGTCGGACAAAAACAAACAAGAAAGGCAAGCGGTAGGGTGTCCACGCTGCGGGCGTAATCCGGACATACCAGCACTTGGTCCCGATTGATAAACATAGGGGAGCCAGGCTTATGGTCTAAGTTATGTGTTTGGTTTTAAAAGTAAACTTAGTTGAGGTACTTACTAAAAATAAACTTTTTTTTGTGTGCAGATTCCATTTGACATGGAAGTGTTAGCTTGTTTTTAATTCACGTTTTAATTTCAAAAAAATACCGTATATTTTCTAGACACATTTTCCTTATTCATTGAAAACTAGTGGTGAATTCTACTAAAACTTTTCGTATACGACGACAGTTAGGATTTTATTTAAATTCATTATTTTAATATTGAATTGAATCATTTGTATTTTGACAGTTTTGTCACAATGTATGTGATAAAATAGACTTTGACAAAACTGTCAAAATACAAATTATTACATTTGTAACAAATGTGTTTTCACTATGGCAACTGAATATATTATTTTAATTTGAAAAAACGCTTACGATATTATCGTTATTTGTGGGTAGAGCAAAAGTTATTTAAATTTGTAAAATGGAGTGCAGAGCGCGTGTGTGTGCATAAAATTATTTTACAGAAAAAAAGTTTCGGAATTATAAATCGGTTACTTGCAACAGTAATGAATTAATTATATCATCTTTACTCAATCGATATTATCCTTAAGCCTTGGTATTATAGCAATAATTATAGTAAACTCAGCTGGGATCATATTTTCAGCAACAAAAATCGAATTACAGAAAAGATGTATCACAAACTCACAACTTTTGTTAGTCTTAAATACAAGGATTTACAAGGAAATACTTTATTATTTTAACTCCATTCCTTAAACTCGTTAAAGCACCTTCAAGTTATTTGGAGAGTAACTTGTGACACTCATAAGGATCCCTTCAAGTTTATTTTGTTACGAGGAACATAGATGCAGCTTATGGGTGACCGTAGAGCAGACATAAAACGAACAAGCCATTACAGTTGGATGGGTTGGCTTAAAACTACCCTTTTTTGAATTAAAGGTTAACCATCACTACAGTGGTTATTAAATACTACACAACTTGTGATCTAATCCAAATGGTTTTTGAATTAAATTGGCTACAAATTCCTATAAGTGGAAGTAATTTTTGTCATCATACGTTCAATAATGCCTACACGTCTTACAAATTGCCCTGTATTTGTCTAAAAACAAACGCTGGGGTAACCACAGTGGGCCAACATAATCCGGACAGACCGGCAGCAGTCGGGTGTTCTCGATTGATAACATTTTTATTTGCCACTTAAATAGTGGGGAAACAAGGGTTGCGGATGAAGGGGATAATATCGGATCTTAGGACGCGAGTTAAAAGGCGAGCTTGTGGAAAAAACAACGAAATTTCTGTTTGTTTTTCTCGGTTTTTGGGTGGTTTTAGGTAAGTTGTTTAGTTAAAAGACCCTTTGGAATGTAGGGATTGACATCAAGTGTTGTCTGGATTGTGTTTTCAAACGATTTCATTTAAGCTTTGAACAACTTGTGTTTTTTTGTTTACTGGTTCATATACAGAAATCTTTTTCAATATTAATTATGGACCTGGCTGCCTGTATTATAACAGGACCAGAAATAAAATAAAATCGAATTAAGTTTTATTAAAATGTTTTCTACAAACATACCTTCTAAGGTAATTCCATGCATTACATAGCTTTCCCTATACATTAAGTTGACCGCCATCAAAACAACTTATTCACACAAACTAAATAAAAAACCACAATTACGAAACAAAGACGAAAGAATAAAACAAAAACCAAAAAAAAAATCACAGTTTTCCTGCAATCATTACATTTAATTACCTCACATGTCTGACGGTGCGTGAGCACATAATCAATCTCCTCCCTTCCCCCTCCCCCTTTTACCCTCCTTCCACTGTTAGCCGAAGCTAAACAACGCGACCCAGCCAACGGTAAAAATGTCTTATTGAGACTTATCCGCGGAAACAATTTAATTATGGTGTTTCTACTTTTTTGTTAAGATTTTTGTAAGGCGGACTTTAAGAAAAGTGGAGAAAAAGAATTTTTTAATCTTGATCTGAGAATTTAAAAAGACTAGTCAACCGATGGATGAAATCGTCGACGAAAAAGTCTATGGATAATTTAATGGTAGTTATACATACATGCTGCTTGTAGTCTGGACTTTTACGATTAGTATTTCATATTCTGAAAATTATTTCTAATAGGAACTCAAAGGAAATAAATGAATGTATGTCTGTAAGAGAAAACGAATTGTCTGGATTTTGATTAAGATCCAACCACTATACGTCAAGAACAGACCTCAGAAATATGAAATTTATATTAAAAGTAAGTTACCTTTAATTCATTGGTTTTACGTGAGTGTTTTTCTATGGTCTTCTTTCTAAAATTATGTTTTTCTTTCCAAAAACACTTTAATTACCTTATCTCCTAAAAGGCAATGGGCATCAAAATGTTTTACAAAGGATCCACCGTTCGTTCCACCATGTATGCGGATCCTACTCAGGAATATCAACCAACTGGCGATACCTAACATTTGTACGTGATACATTGTAGAGTATGTTCCCTTGTTGTAAATTTACTCGGTAACAACACAAGACATGGAAGTAAAATTAGAAGAAACTGTTTGGATTCGCCGTGTTTGTAGGTAAAGGTTTGTGAATAGATTTTGAAACGGAAAAACATTTATTTCATTGCTCAGGCAAGCCGATAGTTTATGATAAATCGATACGTTATTTAAAATTAAAAGGCCATGTTTATTTTGTAGGATTCTCCAGTTTATCCCCTGGTAGTTCCCAAAGGGTATAAATAGAATCTATGTGTCTGGAAGCTTCTTTTAAGTTATTTTGTTTCGGTTTGTATTTCAGTTTACATTCGGATGCGGATTGTCTTTAAAAACTAAATGAGGATAAAGTCTTAAAGTTATGTCAATAGCTCACTTCGTTAAACATGAAGTAGATGTATCTCTGGCAATTCAATTCCTTTGTCTCATTATACATAGGTACCTTAGGTATTATTTCACACATCTCAAAGCGTTTAGATCTCCGTTAGGTTAGCACATCTACGTGTTTGACGAGCACATGACGCCAGGCAGGCATCTAAGCCTTAAGTGCACACTTGAGCTTAGACGTGTTTTGTTTTATGTTGTATTCATTGTTATTATACTGTATAACAAGTAAGGAGTAGTTAGCTAGGTCTTATAGGTAATAGCGATGCATACATTGCTGAGTAAAAACTTTTCTGCCAATAAAGTACCTACACTGTCCCTTAGCTGTGCAAGTTTTGAATTGAATGCTGACAAGCTGCAGTTTGGCAGGAGATACATTATTAACTCGCTTCTGCCCGCGACTTCATTCGCATTTAACTTCTTGGGTATCGTGTTACTCAGTAACTGGGTTGTGGAGGTCAGATGGGCAGTCGCTCTATGTGTAATACTGGTATTCAACAGCATCCGGTTGGACTGGAAGCCCACCCCAACATTGTTGGAAAAAGGCTAGGCATATTATGATGTATTAGCAATCTGTACTAAGGATTTCTTTGAACAAAATATTGAAAAAAGACCACCCCACTGTTGACAATCAGCCTTAATTCTAATCTCTATCAACAAACTCTAACCACCGATCTATTCTCCCTGTCCTCCACATGTGACTGCCATCCCACCATCCCACTATCCTCCAATCCATCTTAGATCAATTCGCCTCACAACGATCGCTGCATTTAATCTGACGCGACATACTAAAGGACGTACCCGCGTACATTTGTCAGCCATGACTGTTAGGCAATTTATAAATGAATTAAGGAAACTTGGTCTGTATGTATATGTAGTGTAAGGTTGGTTATCGTGTGTTTTTTTCAATGTGAAGTTATAATTTCGATTGCTAACTGTACGCTTAGAACATCTCGACGTTTGACGTTTGACGTCTCTATCGGTGTAGCTCGCTGTTCAATTTTTTTCTTAAATAAATAGAAATAAAAGTCAAAGTGCATTACAATCTGTGTAATAGTGATCATAGTGGCAATCAGCACAACATACATTATAGTGAACAATAAATAGTGCGTTTAAGGGCCGTAAAATTAGAAAAACATTTCCAAATTGACCAAATTTTTATTTAGTTTTAATTTATTTACCCACAAATAACGACAAAACAATCGGTAACGTCGCCTTGATAACAGAGCCATCTGTCTTGTTGGCTGCAAACGACCTATCGACCCGTGTAGAGAATCGTTACTGCCGCCATCTAGCGAAAATCCTCGTCACCACTAGTTGAGCAAGTTTACTAACGTCAACAACAATGCCGGGCATCAAATGTGGAGGCTGCGGTCGCTTTATATCCACGTTAGAGGGCGCTAAATGCGGTAAGTGCCAGGAGTATTATCACAGAGTGTGTGTTGGTGTCCCTACAAAGGCGAACATAACAACCAACTGGCGTTGTCCGGAATGCAAAAAGAATATTGCTCGAGACAATAGGACTGAAACTCCTGTCAGAGGTGCCACACAAAGCCCCCCTGCTCATAACACAGGGACTGCAAGTATTACGGGCTCCAGCACGCCTAATAGCCCCGTCAATGCAGCCTCAACTTCCCCGCCGCCTGAAATCTCAATTGCCGACGTCACCACTCGGGAATTATCGCCTGTAGCTGGAACCGACTTGCAGGTGATCATTGAGGAGCTGAGGATGGTGCGTGCAGAGATTCAGGTATTTAGAAAGGAGATGGAGGTGGAAATGTCGGAGCTCAAAACCACCTTAAATACCTGCAGCACGCGCATCGACAGTCTGGAGGCCAGGGTGGACGCGCTGGAACAACGTGCTGCTTCGGGGACTACGAACTCAGTCAACGTGGACAAGATTGTGGAGGATTTGAGGCGAGAGCTCAATGACAGGGACCAGGACCTTCTTGCTAACGACATAGAGGTGTCAAATTTGCCGGAAGGAAAGGCGGAAAACCCAGCTCATATCATTAAGATCATAGGCCACAAGCTAGGGGTCAGCCTTGACGATCGCGATATCGTTAGTGCAGAACGTGTTGGTGGAAGGCAGCTCAACGCGACAAGCTCAGCAGGACCGACTGAATCTCGTTCGCGGCCGATCGTCGTGCGCCTTGCTCGTCGGGACCTGCGCGACCAACTTTTGGCGAGCGCGCGAGTGCGACGGGGAGCAACCACTGCCGACCTCGACATGCCCGCCCCAGCGCAGCGGTTCTTCCTCAACGAGCGGCTGACGAGAGCAAACCGTCTGTTATTTCGTAGGGCACGGGATGCAGCCAGTCTCCTCGACTGGAAGTTTGTGTGGACCAAGCAGGGCCGCATCCTCGCCAGGAAGATGCCAGGAGACAAGGCGCAGAGGATCCACACTGAAGAGGACTTATCCCGTGTCTTCGGAACTGGAAATGACAAGTCTTAATTATTTTTGTGCCTATTTATATTTATATAGTTTTATTGTTAATGCTTGGGGAAATGTGCGTCGCAACCGTTTTCATGGTGTGCTCGGCCATGGATCGGAGGTTGGTGTATCCACGTTACACTATTTTACTGTTACAGTTTATTATTCACCTTTATTATTTGTACAAAGTCTATTTTCACCTAATCTATTCCATCCAAATTATGTGCAAGAAGTAATCTTCTCAATCATAACTATAAGCTCTTACTATAGTGCCCAAGTGAACCACCACACAACATCATACATTCATTTGTACCATTTCACCAGATTTCACCACACTTCCATATCTAAAACTATTATCGAAATATATTAAGTTTGGTCTACTTAATGCGGGCTCTCTAGGGACAAATCAGGATGAGTTCTTGATTGCCATGGGTAACCACTCTGTGGACATCATGGCTATCAATGAGACATGGTTACGAAAGGGGGAAGAGGACCGCGCTCCTAGTGTACCTGGGTACAAATTTAGGCACGTACCGCGACCTGTGACTACCCGAGGTGGGCGTGGCGGGGGAGTTGCTTTTTATATAAAGAATGGTATTAACGCGCGTGTGAGAGCTCATCCTGAACACCCTGATGTGGAGCAACTTTGGCTGGGCCTGACCATAAATAAAAAAAGGCTTCTTATTGGGACTGCGTACCGCCCCCCCTGGCAGGATTTGGAGCTTTTCCTTGACGCCATAACAGCCAGTGTTAGCGCACTAGCCCCTTATGATAATCTGGTACTTTTGGGTGACCTAAATGTTAATCTGTTGGATGTAAACAGCTCAAAATCAAAGCAGCTTACGGACTTTTTTAATTACTTGAACCTTACTCAACTAGTTCAAACAGCGACACACTTCGTGGGTAACAGTAGTTCGCTCATCGACATTGTATGCACTGATGCTACAACACGAAATGTTGAGGTGAACCATATCAGTGAGCTCGGTCACCACTCCTTCATTACATGTGAATCTGTTTTTAAGAAGCCCAAGGTTAAACCTAGGGTGGTGGAGTTTCGCTCTCTTTCAGACATCATGCCGGATCACTTCCATAATGATTTGAACATGATACCATGGTCTACTATAGGAGATATGTGTGATGTCGATACTATGGTGCACACTTTTAACACATTTATGCTTCAGCTTTTTGATCTTCACGCTCCTATCAAGAAAAAGACCTTCTATAAGAGGCCTACGCCTTGGATCACTGACAACATCCATCTGATGTTCAAGCTGCGGGATGAGGCTAGGGACAGATGTCATAAAACTAAAGAACCGCATCATAAGCAGTACTACCTGGATCTTAAGCACGAAGCCGCCGCCGCATTAGTGAGGGAAAAGACAGCATATTTCACAAAAAACATCAACGATCAGAGAAAGGACCCTAAACTTCTGTGGCGTAATTTGAAATCAGATGTACTTCCGGACCATAAAGAAAGGCTACTGCCAAGACATTTTGACAATCCAAATATTATCAATGCGGCTTTTTTGGATGTTCCAGGAAACTGTAATGATAATACCTCACAAATATCCTGCTTCAATTCTCGCAGGCACAGTTCAGCCGAGTTCTCGCTCACTACAACCAACCAGGAGACAATTCTGAAGATAGTCAGGAGTCTACGATCAAACGCCCAGGGTGTTGATGGTATCAGTTTGGAAATGTTAACACTCACACTGCCAACTACCCTGGAAGTCATCACTGACATCATCAACAGGTCAATAGAATCGCGCACTTTCCCTGACCTCTGGCGTCGCGCAATTGTTCGCCCTATCCCTAAAATTAGTGATCCAGCCAATTTGAAAGATCTCAGGCCTATTAGTATATTGCCCTGCCTGTCAAAGATTCTGGAGCGTGTGGTTTATCTACAGGTAATTGAATACTTGGAGGCAAACAACATTCTCCCTGAACTTCAGTCAGGATTCCGTAAAGGAAGAGGCACTGCAACGGCTCTGATGGATGTAGTGGGCAATATCCTGGAGGCACGTGATAGGGGGGAGGGGTCGATCCTGGTCCTGCTGGATTTCTCACGGGCTTTCGACGCTATAAACACAAATCTACTGCTGTCGAAGCTAACCTACTATGGCTTTGATCGTGAAGCTGTGGATTGGTTCAGTAGCTATTTGACTGGTAGGTCGCAGTACGTGCAGATCCACAGGGACGACGGATCGACTGTGTCTTCCCCTCCACTCCAGGTGTCTAGGGGAGTCCCCCAGGGATCGATTTTGGGCCCTTTGCTGTACATACTCTACAGTGCTGATATTACCGGATCCATTGTAAACTGCAAGTATCACATGTATGCTGATGATATCCAGTTGTACATATCCTTCAAAGGGGGTGATACAGCGTTGGCAGTACAAAGGGTAAATGAGGACCTGCATAGAGTGGTGACCTGGTCTGAAGAGAACTCTCTGGTTCTGAACCCACTGAAGTCCAAGTTCATGGTGCTGGGTACAAAAAAGCAACTTTCTGCAATAATGTCTGCCAAACCAGAAATTTTTATTAAAGGGGAGAAAATTGAGCGAGCAGAACAGGCATGTAGTCTGGGGCTAACCCTAGATCCTGAGCTGCGTTTCGAGGCTCATTTAAAAAACGTACTAAAAAATTGCTTCTATAGGCTTAAGGTTTTATATGGTATACGTAATTTTCTTAGCGTACCACTTAGAAAACAACTGGTTGACAGTCTGATCCTATCCAAGCTCAATTATTGTGACACTGTCTATGGGCCCTGCCTGCTTGGTAGGACAGAAAGGTTAGTTCAGCGAATTAAGAATGCTTGTGTTCGTTTCTGTGTTCATGTCCCTCGCAGGCATCATGTGACACCATACATAAACCAACTCAAGACGCTAAAAATGGCTGCCAGGCGGAAACTTCATTTAGCGAGTTTAATGTTTGGCATTGTAACAACCCATAAGCCGCACTATTTATATGAAAAGCTCACCTGGCGTCAAGCTCGTTACAAGTATGGTCTTCGTTCTGTAGTTGGCCCCCTAAACATGCAGCAACATAAAACTGCAGCTTTCAGAGGTAGCTTTAGGTTTGCGGCCACTCGCTGCTGGAACGACCTTCCACCACCAATGCGAGGCCTAAAAACAATACAGTCATTTAAATTCCAACTTAAAAAGTTATTGTTACATAAACAGCTCTCTGAGCAATAAACTTTGTCTTATTCCTTGCTTACCGTATGGGTCATGGCCTGCAGTACTTGGCTTTGGATCTCCAGCAGCACTGCGACATGGCATTCGGACCCCTGTATGCCGGGACTGCTGGTAGCGTTTCCCCAGTCCACATTCTTTCTATGTTGACAACCTATTTATTGAAATATATTTTGATCATATTACTTATCCATGTTTATCGCTAAATATTTATGCATATAATCGCCCATTTACAATCTAATTTCAAATTTAATTCCAATAATCATATTATTTATTTATTAAGTTATGTTGTTCTATTTTGTATTTATAATCATGACTTGAATTCCACTCCATTTTTGTTATTTACCTTCCTGTTTTTGGCACCAGGGTTTCGCCCCCTGGCAGCAGTTTGCCATACGGCGGCCCGATAACTGGGATCTCTCACGCGTCAATGGCAACTTCCTGTTTTTGAAGCTTTTGGAGCTGTTTATAGTGTTTGGCATGTTGGGTCACCCTTCAGATTCCCAGGTTTTGTTTTGTCTTTTATTGGGTCCATCTCATCTCATCTATCACAACCACATTCACTCATATAGACTTAAAACACTGACCTACGGCACTGACACACAACTATTATTGCATAAACACATTACATAATTCACATAATTTGGCCATTTTGTAATTTCTTACATCAATTTTATGACGCACACGCACATTAACTCTATGGATGACGCTTCGAAATGTTGCCACTACATAAAGAGTAAAAGTTTATTGAGGATGATATTCTCGTAGCATGTTTGTCTATTTCTTTTTATTTTTTTATTTTTTTATTTGTTTTATAATTTTTTATATTCCTGTTTAGTTCTATCATATTTACATTTTAATATATTATTTTTTCTATAAGTTCGCTGTACCAGTTTAGTGTCCTATTAATTGTTTGAGGCACCGGGCGACGTCAATACGTCAAAGCCGGCTGTCACTGAAAACCAGCGCTGGGGCTCTGTCTTGCATAGGGTCGCAGCATAATGCTGAGCGATAGCCGTTTTGCGTGGATGTGACGCATGTTTCCCTCAACCTTTTCTTATTTTTGTATTCCTGTTCTTTTTGCGTCATGTTTACCGCAAATAAACGTTTTTTCTTTCTTTCTTTCTATCTGTTGTATGTAAATGTTATGTGAGGTGGAATTATTATACGTATATTTATGCTACAGTAAAGTATGGATAATGGTTTTAGGTGAGCGTTCTGGAAACAAAAATGGTATGGTTGTATTTTTGGTCCGTTTTTTTTTTACATGCTTTTCTCAAAATTATACATACTTGTAACAGGAAAATTATGGCACTTTGACAGTCGTTACGGATTGTCAGAAGCCCGACAGTCTGACAACTAGTCTTACCGTATCTTATCGTATTACCCAGTGCCTGGGTTGTGGAAGTCAGATTGGCAGTCGCTCCACGTAAATGATAAATATTAAATGATTTTATTTCTGTAAGTAGGTTTGTACAAACACTTTTACACGTCAATCCCATTTTTTTAACTAGATAAGGTCGGCTTTTCCTATCTGACTACTCTGAGAAGAAAGGCCGAAACAAACTCAGAGGTCTCTTTTAAAGTTCAGACATAATCTTGGTCAGATCAGGTAAAAACCATGTGGATTGCTGTCTGAAATGGCCTTTTGAGAAAAAAACCACACAGATTGAGTGGACCTGTCCAATCAGTGCCCACATATCAGTAATCAATGTAATCATGCAGCTCAACTCAGAACTTGAGGAGCTCAACGATTTGACGAACAATACCAAAGAAAGGCCATTTGGGTAGGCCGCATAAATTACTTAAACTGCCACACCATGACTACAAAAGAAAAAAAATAAGAAACAAAACAAAAAAAAAAAACAGCCACACAGTCATCACATTCACAATAATTATAGCACTATAATACTTTACCAAGTAAAATCAAAAAATATTTTTATTTCATAAAAACCTGCATGGGCACTTATGAAACGTCAGAAGCTAGGTGCACGGTTCCAAATTGTTGTTTCCTATGGAGAAGAGCCGGCAAGAAACTCCACGGTTACTCTTTTAAAAATAATTGGCTTCAACAATGTTTTCAAATTACAGAGATAAAATGTATGAGAGGACAGTGCAGGCCTGTCAATAAGTGCCAGGTACTTAGACGAATACAGAATAGAAAATCGTCGACAAATCTACAGTCTGTAAGGCCTACAACGTTCTCGTATTCACAATATGTAAAATAATCTACATAAATAAAATGAACCTATTTAAACATAGTGACATGATTCCATTGATTTCCATGAATGAATGAAGTAAATATTCATGTCATTTTATAAATAAAATTCGTCAATGTGCACAAATTAAAAAAAAGAGGAAATTATCGAGGTCAGTTCATTTGAGAACCATGTAGATTGGTATCTGATATGGTCTTTGGAGTGGTAAAATACTCAGCTGCATCCGGTTAGACTGGAAGCAGAACCCAACATAGTTTAGGCAAAAATTTAGGCAGATTGAGTCCAGCATAAATATAATAATTCCACCTCATTGGTACCTGGTACTTTATAAATGCATTTTTACACAAAAACAATGAATAAAAGATTACACTTTTTCCCAGAACCTAATTATGTGTTGTATATTTTTCTACAGAACAGTTCGTACTCACAAAGTTAGCACAAGTACTTTCGCTTATCCTACTGTAGCCACATTTCGTAGTTCAAACAGCTACAGACAACATTTCTCAATTCAGTACTACCCAGGCATCCCGTTTAGAATTTATGCTTAAAATGTGGCTTCACCTGCGATTTTATCCATTTCTCTTTGACGTTTGTATGTACATACTGTAAAGCAGTTAAGTAAGTACTTGTACAATAACAAAGTACCTACGTACGTACATACAGTCGAACAAACTGTCCAGTATACTAAGGGTGTTCAATAAAAAGTGATAATGAGTATGAAGCAGTTATATATTATTTATTGTTATTTTAATTTTCAACATAATCACCTTTGAGGTTTATACACTTGGTATATCGTTTTTCTAATCCTAAGATTCCCTTCTTCAAAATGTTCATCTTGATCGCTTAAAAAATCATGTACGGCGGCAATCACTTTCTCATCTTTGCCATATTTGTGACCTCTCAGTTGTTCTTTTAACCGCAGGAACAGGTAGAAATCACTAGGCGCAAGGTCAGGTGAGTATGGAGGATGTTCCATCAATTCAAATCCAGCATCTTGTATAGCAGTCATCGCAACTCGGGACTTGTGTGCGGGGGCGTTATCTTGGTGAAACAACACAACTTTAGCAAGTATGCCGCGGCGATTGTCGCGTTTTTCCTGACGCAGTTTTTTTATTTGGTCTGCGTATAAGGGCCCCGTAATAGTGGCTTCATGCTTGAGATATTTAATCATTATCACCCCATGGCTGTCCCAGAAAACAGAGCCCATAATCTTACCGGCGGCGGGTGGAATTGCCCTAAACTTCTTAGGCGTTGGAGTTGACGGCCTCTTCCAAGTCATGGACTGTTGTTTCATTTCAGGATCATAATGGTGGAGCCATGTTTCATCCATGGTTACGAAGCGAGCTAAAAATCGGTCAGGATCTTGTTGTACGAGTAACAATTCCAAATTGATTTGAGAAATCCGCAGTTTTGTTTGTTATGCTCGTCTGTAAGCAATCTAGGCACCCAGCACGCTGATACTTTTTTCATGGCCAAATGTTCATGGATACTCCCTATCGAAATCTTTAGTTCTTCAGCTACAAAACAAACAGTAACACGACGATTTGCCAAAACAATTTTTTCAACTTTTTTATCATTTGTCGGTAACTGCCGTCGTAGGGCGTCCCGAGCGCGGGATGTCTTTAGTTAAAGTTCTTCCTCTCTTAAACTCAACACACCACCGCGCAACCGTATAATACGGAGGAGCATTAACCCCTAATGTTTCTTTCATGTCTACATTTACTTGCTCAGTAGTAATTTTTTTCAGGCGGAGATATTTTATAACGGTGCGAATTTCAATTTTATCCATTTTGCGTACCACGTTCCGACACGACGAAAACAAATGACTTATATTTTTTAAATAAGAAAAAAAAATCAATAATTTTTATTTTATCAAATGTCTGGACTTTACCTGCCAGTATTTACTTTTTTGTTGTTCAAGGGGTTTATATGCTATTATTACTTTTATTAAACACCCCTGGTACATCTATACTAAGTACTTCTTTGAACAAAATGCAAAAAAAAAATTGTCCTTGAAACGGATTCATGAGTTTTCAACGCTCACTGTTCCTTGTGGTGCCGGACGTAAAAGAATAACACCATCCCATTTTTTCCCGTGGGTGTCCTAGATGGCGACTAAGGGACTTAGGTACTAGAGAATGGGCAGCAGCGTTCTCTATGCATTATGCCACCATACTGCGATAGCCAACCTGCCTGCCTAGCGTGGCGATTATGGCAAAACCGCTTTTGAGGGAGGCCTATGTCCAGCTGCAGTGGGCGTCTTTCAGCTGAAATGATGATGATGATGACATCCCACTGTTGACAGTCTTAATTCTAATCTCTACCAACAAACTAGAGATCTCTTGAACAAAAATAACATGTTTCCACGATACCGCCATCATCAATTTCTTATTGTGTGCGTAATAGCTCATGTCGTGATGACCAATTGGTTAAGGCAATGTTCGAGGTTGTAGGTTCAAGTTCGGGCTAGTAAGCCATTGAAGAAATTGTGAAATGAAATCTCGTTATATTGAGTCAATCGGTAAACAGGGTCATCAACCTGTTTTCTATTTAGCTCAATATACCTACAACATTAGTTTTTGTTTACCCTAAACCAAAAAAGGGGTCATTGTACTCAACATTTTGAACAACTTTTGGGACCAACCTCGAAATCGCGAAAAAAAAAATGTGCTGTTCCATACATTTGTGTTCACTTAAATTGACGAAATGTATGGAACAGCAGATTTTTTTTTTCGCGATTCTTGTCTATCAAGATTTCATTGGGTGATGGCCCAACGGATGGAAAATGGTAATCAATTAGGTACGATTTAGCCGTTGCATTGCTAAACATAAATACTGGGACGTATTCATTAAAATGTTCGACGTATCTATGGCCAAAATAACTTAAATATTAATTACTAGCATTTCGCCGGCAACTTCGTTCGCGTAAAATGTATAGCTCATGTTACTCCAAAATAATGTAGCTTTCCATTGGTTAAAGATTTTTTTTGCATCGGTTAATTAATTTTTGAGTTTATCCATTACAAACAATTTTGCTATCAATCAAATCTTTCCTCTTTACTTTATTAGTTTTAATTTTTATGAAATAGACGAAATGACGACGACGACCACTAACAAAATCCAAAACTGTTAAGTTCAATCTTTGTTATACCTGCCGTACTTAATTATTACAAAATAGAAGATACTTTTCTCCTTTGCTTAATTATCATATTTCCCCCTACCGAAGCAAGCGACTTATGGTATTTACCGGTCTAAATATACACAAAAACAATAGGGCCTACGGGCGAAGCTTCTAATAGTCTCCCGTAAATATTCTACCAAACAGTCCTTAATTTTCACAATGACTTAAAATTGCCAACACTTAACAGTGATCTAATAACGTTACACAAAGTAAAACAATTCTTGCTGAACAATAACATTGAAAGTAAATCGTAGAACAATGGTTAGAGTCTATGGTAGGACGCTATAGAGCTAAAATACAATATTCATTACGACTGTACCTTTAAAATGGTGTCTGAAGGGAAATCATTAGCATTTCCCTACAGTAGGATGGGCCTCTCCTAAAGTCTTTAGGGACGGGACATGCTCGATAGTTTATTGTTACGGTTATTTATGAAAGGGTTCAGTAATTCTGATATAATCGTAAAAAAAATTGGATAATTTACTGGGTGGAGGCCTATTTTCATAAATACCTACAAAGAAAATTACTTTAAGAATGAACTTCGGGGAACTTCAAGTCGGGGGACGGCTAATGAAAATGCTAGGCCTCTGATTAGCGTTTTCATTGACCGTCCCTCGACTTGATAATGACTTGATCAAAATATTACCGTCAACTTAAAAGGTCTATGAATGTTATTTTTTACTTTTAAGAGTTTTTGATTGGGTCGGGGGTTTTTTAAATCATTAATTTAATTTTTATTTCTTGCTTTTTAAACTTCATGTTTCGCTTAAACCTGCGCAGTGTTGCGTAGTTTTCCCTCAGTGAAGTTTGTTATATTTTTTTTATCCTCATTCCTCGTTCTGGGCACCATTTATCTATAATCTATTCATTGAGATGTTTTCAATAAGCCCAAACACGATACCTCTGCTATTTGTTGGTGAGTAACTTGGGTATCCCAGGTGTTGCTCCAACATCAGTTCAAGGTTACTTTGTTCGTCTAATATAACTGAACTAATAGAATACCAAATTTCGAGTTGATCAGACCCGTGGAAGATGCTCAAATCCCTTCATCAACCAGAAAAGAGCTGATAACCTTCAAACGGCTTAACCGATTTTGATGAAAGATGTCTAAGAACACTCCCGACTAATACACCTTTCAAACAAAAAATCTAAATCCAAATCGGTTCATCCGTTCGGGAGCTACGTTGCCTCAGACAGACACACACACACACACAAACACGTCAAACTTATAACACCCCATCGTTTTTACGTCGGGGGTTAAAAATAAGGATAACATATTAAGTAATAAACTGCTACTTCATTATCAGATTGAATTATGGGCTCTTGACTCTCTTACCTTATCATCTTCGTTCTACATCAATAAAACGTAACGCCACTTTATTTCAAAATTACAATTCAAATCATAAACCAATTAATTTCCCTTCTAAAATTTTAACAGGCCTGTCTATCGACATAGATTCACCTCCCTATCCTACCCCATACAGCCTGTAATTGCGCGGCCACATTTTGGGGGTAGAAACACATAAATTACACCTTTTATTCATTCCCGATTGCTAGTGTTATTGCTATCATTAAACACCCCGCATTGGCTATATTACTATGCATTGAAATATTACCTTTATTAATGAAATGTGTTATTTCATGGGCACGTGTAGGAGCTCTGTGGTTGTGTTATAACATGTGTCTGTTGGACCTTTTATCTCTATTTCTTATTGGGTGTAAAAATACTAGTTTTCGTTCCTGTTTTCTTTCCATTATACGTTTTGTCAAGCAGTAACAAGTAAATTTCTATTTAAAGAAGCAATCTATTGTGACCCATTTAAAAGCGAAGTTTAACGGTCAAAGATACATTTGGTAAAGTCAGAAGCAAAAGCCCTGAATCATTTTGGTGGCCATTATCAAGCAAATTCCTGTTTCTTGTCAATGATCGACTATGCCCATTTTCACTAACGCTAGGAGACACCTAAATGACTGCAAAATAAAAACGCGCTGATAGAGTTTGAACTTTCGATGCAGAATCAAGCGTTAAAAATCGAACACAGTGCCTTTTTTTTCTTATTTATTTGTCTCAAGTAAAAACGTGCATAAAAGGCCAAAGTTACACAAATAATTTTCTTACATAGATTAAACTTTGTCTTTCAATAAGAAATTGTGTAAATGTAATCGTAACACCTATTACTTCAGCTTCCTCTCGGCACTTCGCAAGATGACAAGCAAATAACAGCCAATGTTTTTCTTCCATTATCCGTAAGGAAATTAATTCCTCTGTGCGCATGGAAGTACTACTAAAATAAACTGGAAGTATTAGTGATGGGAATATGTTATGAATTATATCGAGAATTAGGTCTCATTAATAATGCTGACGACGTTTTCTAAAGCAACAACAACAACAGAATTGAAACGTCCGCTTTCAATTTCATTATCTAGTTTTAGTTAAAACCCTTTTTAGTTTTTGTGAAGTGGCTTTATACTCTTAAAACAGGCTTTCGACATTTAATCACGTAGGTAGTCGTCTCACAGACAAAAAAGAATGTAATCTATTTTAGTTATCATAGCAAAAACAATTTCCTATCAAGACAGCTGGATACCAAACTGTCAATCTGATTGACAGCTCGGTATCAAGAGCTGACAGACGCTGTCCTGGCTAGCAGACACTACAGCCAGCAAATTGTCCTTTATTTGTCAGATTGGCGTCGAAGCCAATATACAATATTGTTCCTTCACTCCAGAATATAAATGTCGGTGAATACTCTCTCTCCATCTAAACTAGGGGTGGCTAAATAACCGTGAAGCGTGGGTAAAGGGTGCAGGCTGCTGTCCAGTAATACGGTTTTTGATGGACTTGCCCATTGAAATAAACGTAGTTTTACGAAATTTACAAGGTTCATTTAATTTGTGTAGATTTTGGGTTTCGGATCTTTAGTATCTACTTACATACAGACCATTGTGTCACCCTATGTAAAATTTATACATATATATATCTGTAATTCGCACAATGTTACTGTGCTTATTAAAGAGCATGCCATTATATTCTGCTGAAATATAAATATAAAGCTAATCAAATGAGTAATGTTTATTACCCCAAAATAAGCTTTAAAAGAATATAGATATCGATAGAAACTAGAAAGTGTAGCACGAGTCTAAAATTATAATGCTGCGTACCGCTCAACCGCACATCAGTTATTACTCGACCACAACTAAATTACAGACACAACGTCGTAATAATTCGAGGTGATTTAAAACGCTTATTTGCCGATATTTTAAAGACGATTAAGACGTGGTTGCATGACCGCCGTAGAAACAGCAACTTCTGTGCACAAAAATTGATAAATCAACAGCGTACAGCAACAATATACAGCGCAAGCGTGATAACAAAAATTAAGAAAATAAAATATGATTTTTACATAAAGCAATATGTGTAATTCGCCCTAGAGTAGAGATAAGTGGTGTTGCTACGTTTGCTGCGTATAAGTGATTTGTATTTTCAGTTGTCTACTGAATATTAATACGCATGGTACACTACTTGTTGCGGTTTTTGGACTTTATGGTTATGGATTGCTTTTGTGACAAACGAATGGTACCATTGTATCGGAATGCCTTACAGCAGAAATTGTTTCAAACGTGTGGATCAAAATGCAAAACAAGCATCATTATATTGAAATAAAAAACGCAAAATTCGTTTTACGGTTCATGGAAAATATAAATCATAAGTCAGTATTTTAGATTACAAAAAGAAACACACAAAAAAGTAATCTTTGCCAGCAATATCGATATTTACGCAGATCACCGACGCCCCTCCCTAGTGATATAAAGCTGTAGTACACCGCATGCTTCGTTACCCCACAATCACGTTACGTAGACTGCGAGCGATTCGCTAATTCTTGCGTGCGTTTACCTTGGCCTGTACTTGTGTATATAGGCTTTATTTCTGGTAGATAAGGCAGAGGAATTTATTGTTGATGTCTTGTTTTTGAGATAATATTAACAGGGGTGCTGAATTTAAAAGGCATTGAGTAAAAAAAAAAGTTGATAGAGGTCCTATGCCTAGGCTCGATAAGCGCAGTGACTGAGCAATAATAGTTACTCCACATCGTGAATATCGTGGCATAAACAATAAATAGTATAAAAATGGCCTTTAAACCTAATACAGTATTTGCGAGTCAAGTTTAACCGCTAAAATCCTGACAGCTCCCACGTGGATCGAAATATTCGCGCTTGCTGGGATCGATATAGATCCACTTGGCAGCTGTCAGGCTTTTAGCGGTTGCATTAGTGATTAGAGAACTGTTCCTGTGAAATGCAACTGTGAGGAAAGAAAAAGAAATAAACTTATAACATACTTACTAACCCTACCTGACTTAAGTAACTTAGTTTAACTTTCTTATGAAACTTTGAGTATTACCAAATGTTATTTTTATAACCACCAGCTAATTGATTTTCCTATCACTCTACCAATCATAAGCAAATTCTAAAGTTTCCCTTTGCCAACAATAACCGTTCCCTTGTACACAGGAATTCTTTCAGTAAAAGTTAGCAGCGGTTTACAGCGTCAACGTTATGATAACCGCACGCTTCGTTAGCTAACAATCCCAGCTCGGGGAAGAGCTTATTTTTACGTTACGAGTATGTTGCAAACTAGCTTAGTTACTATGAAATGAAACGAGATATTTTCCTTTGCATAGGGGTAAGTGGAATAGGGTAATAGTGAACTGCGATGGGTAAGCACTACGACCTTCAAAAACAAGTAAAAGTTTGAATAGACGAGTCGTCACAAGCTTTTTTTTTTTTTTTTTTTTTTTTTTTTTTTTTTTTTTTTTTTTTTTTTTTTGGGTGGGAAATCATCAAATAACTTCTCCCGCTCTGGGTGGAGCAGGAGGGCGTGTCAGACTTTTACTGACTAAAACCCACCCGTGTTCCTTCAGTAGCCCTTAAGCCAGGGGCTGTGGTGTCTCTTTCGAACAAACCCGCACCCCTGGCAGGCATCGACCCTTGCGGGTCCCATCACTTTTGTGCTGACATCTCTTTGAGGCGCGCGTGGAACACAACGCGCCGTCGACTTGGGCTTGGTCCTTACCGGACAGCGAGCTACCCATTACTCGCCGTCCGCAAGCCCATGCCTACGGTGGCCGGAAATCGGCCTGGGATTCCCGACGCCCAGGGCGTCTCCGTATCCTGCGGCGGCTGGGGTCGCGAGGGCGCATATGCTGCCTCTCCCTCACGTGCGCCGCCTCCCTCTTCGCGAGCATCACTGCTTCGCTGAAGGAGGTGACGGCTCCCCATGCCCTCTCGCTCCGTACCATGGCCTGGACCAGGGCCGGACGCGAGAGATCGCCGCCGCCGATCGCCTCCACGAGGACACGGCGGTGCTCCGCCCAAGCAGGGCAGACCGCCACCGTGTGCTCCACCGTGTCCTCAGGGCGATCTTCGCAGTGGAAACACCCGGGCGTTTCCTCCCGCCCTATCCGAAACAGGAACCTCCCGAAACAACCGTGTCCGGTGAGGACCTGCGTCAGGCGGAAGGTGAGGACGCCATGCCGCCTCTCGAACCACTCCTCAAAGAGGGGACTTACCGCCGCAATCGTGGCGTGCCCAAGTCGTCACAAGCTCACGTTGAAATAATACCGAAACACTAGTCGATAACAAATTGACAAAAGTGTTTTAGTACTAAAGCGGAAACAAATTTATACAGATTATAAAAAGATGGAGTTTTCGTTTAGATATTTTTTTCCGAAAGATTAATGTTAAATTCATTCATGTTAAACTTTATATGTTTTCTAGTCATACAAACCGTTCGAAGCAGGAGCGGGTCTCTAGTTTTGAATGTAATAAAGAAAGTGATTTAGACCCACTAAACTAAGCCTTTATCATAGCAGATTTAATTGTCAGTCTGAAAGATTGCTGATTAGAATTAGTAAACATATCAACTGCATTAATTTCAAAACAAAAGCTACAAACCACAGTATACCCAAAACAGTAGACAATTTAATCAGCACGCAAATTATGTGCTATACATAAATCTACTCCATAATTCAATAAAGCGTCATTATTGCATAAACCTGTCCAAATGACTGGCTGCGTATCAAATAACGTCGTCCCTGCGGCCACAGAGTGAGAGTTGCAGTAATGCAATCAGAGGGTAGGCTGACTACCCCTCGTACGTCACGCGTATATTGGTGGATTGGTAGACTGCTACTTTGTAATTCTGTGGTAGTGTAGATAATTTTATGTTGGGTGATAAGATGGTGCGATGATGAATGTTTCTAGAAAGTGGTAATTGTCTTTTAGAGTATTATTTTGTTTTCTGGGATGTTAAATTGAATAGTCAGACTTACTTTTAGTCACCCTAGGATTGAGAGGAAATTCTGCTTACTACTACACTAATACTACTAATATTATAAATGTGAAAGTTTGGATGTCTGTTACTTAATCACGCAAAAAACAGCTACACGGATTTGGATAAAATTTGGTACACAGATTATTTATAATCTGGATTAACACTTAAGATACTTTTTATCCCGGCATTACGTTCCCGTGGCATAGTTTCCAGCCTCTACGCGCGGAAAGCTACTGGGAAAAGGTAGTAACGTTTTTAATTATACACTGATATAATCACAAACGGTTTTTTTTTACTTTTTAGTTATAGTACCTACCCCACACCAATTCAAAATTTCATCATCCTTGGAGTCAAAACAATGCATATTTATGCAATAGCAGCAATCGCGGTTGATTTGCTGTCATTTTTTGAACAGTTCCGTTGTCTGTCTCCGAAACGCATCATCAGATTTATACTAAATTTAAATGGGACCATTTTGGAATAAACCCCTTTTGAAAATAAACAAAAAATTGGAAATTCGTCTATATATGACGTAGTTATGTCCGAACAAACATAATATATGTGTGTCGAATTAATAACCTCCTTCTTTTTGTAAGTCGGTTAAAAATACAGGAGACTTTTTACCATGAATTCGGTTTCAGATTCGGAAAACCTGCGTTGAAGGTTTTCGTGAATTATTAAAACAAAAAGATGGTTGTTCCATAGTGTAATTGTCTATTTTTCGAGCGAGCTGCCCGTGTGGTTTTAGTGAGTCTGTTTGGAACTCAGTTTTACAACAAAGCAGTTTCCGCTAGTCTACGTCGTAAATTGAAAGACTATCACACATTCTAAACCGAGCAATATCCAGCGCAGTCAGGCCACAGGCAGATTGCAGTAATCCAATCAGGGCAGCTACCCACAATTTGCGTGTAACTGATGCCCGCACTCCAACGTGTTGCCCACCAGTATTGAATGTGCCCCGTTTTGATATTCTGCCCTTTTGATTGTACTTTACTTACGAAGTTACGTGGAGCTGCCTAGTGCGTAGGTAAATAAAGTTTTATACACTTCAATGAAGTTGGGATTGGCATTATAGCCCATATTATCGTTAGCGGAAAAATGTGTGTCCATTAACAAATGCACTACAAAGGTTACTCTAGTACGTAGTCTCACAAAATATAATGAAGCTTCTTCTTCTTTTTAAAGGTAATATCGTATGAAACTCCGTTCCTTTTGTATGGTAAGATATTTTTTGAAGACTTACAGTTAAGTTTGCAATTACAGACCTGTCTCGTCATTAATATCCTCTTAATCTTTATCCCACAAAGACCTTGACAATTCAAAAGTGCCTGTAATTGGTTTAATTGAAATAAATGCTTTGAGTTTGACCACAGCCCAAACCGTTCTGTGCCTTACAGACAAAATCCATACAAAATATGAACACAATAAATCAGGTAAACAAACCCTTTAGTGGTTCCCGTAACAATACAACGACAAGCACCCACGATCGACGGCAATTTGCGACGCGACACAACACAGACGCGGCGCAACACAGTCGCGCGACCAATAGATCGCAATCTAGACGAACAGCGCCAGATTAATCGTTTTTGTACACCGAGCTTTATTGCATTGGAGGAGAATTGAGCTTTTTATTTTGTTACTTAGTTACTAGTATTTTTTTTCCGATCTGAGAGAAAACTAAGGAGAGACATAGACATGGATAAATGCCCGCGTTCTATTTCTTCGGTAGTTGTAGTTCTTCGGTACTTTTATTTTTTTCTTGTTATTGTACCTATTATAACGTGGCCGCGTGTCTGCTACGGATCGAGGACCAGTGAGAATAATGTATGACTTAATTTTAATTAACATGCCTTTTTGCATTTATGAACGTTGTACAAACAATTAACTCAAGTTAAAAGCCTGGGAAAATGTTATCGATTTAACATTATTCTCCGTTACTTTCCCAAGATTATCACAAACTATGATGTCACAAAAAATGAATTTGGTTGATCATCATCATCATCATTTCATCCGAAATACTTCCACTGCTGGACATAGGCCTCCACTGAGCTCCACCACTTGGACCGGTTCTGTGCTTCCCACATTCAGTGGATTCGTGAGGCCTTCAAAAAGTCATCGGTCTACCCTGTGGGGGGCCTTCCAACTTTATTTATGTATGCTTTATTGTACACCAGAAAATACATGACAAAAATAAAACATTTAACACGTAAAACATACAATGGGTGGCCTTATCGCTTTCTGCGATCTCTTCCAGGCAACCTTGGACTGGACAGTGATTGCGTGGACATAAAAAATGGGGTTGTCATTGGTGCAACATATAAATACAATTTACTATAATAGATGTAACTAACTAACTATAACTTTACATCTTCCGGTACGCCGTCGCCACTTCAGAACCTTTCAGCCCCATCGGCTATCTGTTTTGTTAGCCATGCCACTTAAGTTTGGTAATTCTTCGGGCTATGTCGGTTGCCTTGGTTCCCCTACGGATCTCTTCATTCCTGACTGGATCGCGTAGGGAAACTCAAAGCTTTGCCCTCTACATTGCCATTTGTGTGACTTTCAGAAGGGATTTTCAGGGGACAAAGAGCTATAGTTAAGACCTTAACATCGTTACCCACTCTTTATAGCAGAACTTAAAACATTCAAACTGAGAGTAAAACGATATTCAATCTCTAACAATACAAAATTGCCGCATCCATCACTTCCCACTTCCCACTCTCACCGCAACACACTAGCCGTTACAGAGCCTGCAGTAATTAGCATACTCGTTCTCGTGTCAATTCACTAAATACACAAACTCGTGATATTTGACGAATAAGTCCACATACTCGTGACGTTTGACAAATAAGTGGATACGGTCAGCATAACAAGCAAAGCATTTGGAGCCGTGCACCTAGCTTCTGACATTTCATAAGTGCCCATGCAGGTTTATATGAAATAAAATATTTTGATTTGATTTGATAAAAAGTCTTTTATCATAACTGCTCTGTACAAAAAGGAGACAGGCATTAAGTCGATTTAAACTTTAATTTCAATTACCGAGCAACAACAAAAGGTGATAAATTATGATCACACGAACTCTTAGCTACAAAGTATCCACATAAAAAGTAGTGTACTGAGGTACTTAAATAACCTATTTGGTTGTGCCATTATTCAAAATTTGATTGACATCCGCTTTTCTAGACCCATCCCTTTCCCGCACATACCTCGCGAGTGAATGAAAGTGAATGAGAAGATTCGCCCTACCATATTTTGTCGCGAAGACACTTCCGAATGAACTGCATCGCGATCACAATGGCGTCGGCCCTGCTCCGCTTGAAAATATTGATAACTTTGGAATCACCGCATTTTTGCCTGTAATAAGACTTATAATCAACAGTTAGTGTTTGTGTTTAACGTGTGAAGACAGTACTTGAAGCTCAAGTGCCCCTGAATCTGGAAAAGTGAACCGTTGCATCGGCAACGACGACGCGAATACGTGGCTCCTGTAAAAGGTTTGTGTTTCCCTCCCTAATTATTACATGGGACTTACACCAACTGGCGAAATATGGGTGTACTGTTGGTGCACCTCTGCTCAAACCAGCGGAGAAACAAGGCGTGATGTGTTTAGAAATAATTTTGACCCTAATGAGTTCGTATCACTGTGTAAAAAATAACAGTGTGAATCGAGTTTTGCCACTGACTGTACATAAACTCGTGATATTTGACGAATATTCCAAGTTCCTCTCTTCGCTAAGTTGGTAAAAGTAGTCTTAAGTTGAAGACGATTAAGTGTTTCCCGCTGATAAGTTTGTTCAGTGATGTTGGAGCTTGGAGTCGCAAATGTTTGGTTTGTTAATATTATTTGGTCTTTGGATACGAATAGTGACATTCGAGATATTTTGACGTAACAAGAGTGTCCTCTGAGTTTATGTTAATTAGCGTAGGTACTTTCTGGTAGTGAATAGGATGGCGTGAAAGCAGTTATAGGTATGTTTTATTGTTTGCGTTCTTTCATGAATTTGCTAAAAAGGAGAAACTGTAACCGTACGTATTTCTACAAAGACTGTAATCTAGGGCAATCGTAGCTAACGAATCCAATTAATGATCAGTCACCAAAAGAGATGTGTATTAATTTGAACAGCGTCCATGTTTTAGGATGCGAAATAATTTCGTAAAGTAACTGTGTAAATTTTATTCGAAAAAAATCCATCAGTTTCCTACTAAACTGCAACTATATCCGACAACCCTCGTTCCGTACCACTTTTGGTGACTGTACAGCAGTAGACGTCCCTGTACAGACTGACGTAACCAAGGTGTCATAACATAACCAACCCAATCGTTTTTTGTTATCAAATAAAATATTGTTAGTGGCAATAAATAGCGTAACGCCAAAAACAAAACCCAATCGTTCCAACTAACATCACAAAAAACCATTGACCCAAAGACCACAATTCTAAAACATCAAAACAATGCCATTTCGAATGTGGACTTAATAATAACTGACATATCACGCGCAGACATTCTGTGGAACATAATCTCGTCATTATGACTGGCTCAAACGCTTGGCGCGATTGTGAATATACCCGTCACAAAGTCTACCATGCTTCCTTCACACCCCCACAAGAACATCACAACTCTAAAATCTATCGCTCAATTATCAACCCTCTACGAAGATTATAAAGCTGAAAATTAATTGATCAACTCATCAGACATGTTTGAATTACATAATCGAATTCTACTGTGCCTGCAGTTAACGGCTTTTTAAATCGCGAGCGAGATGAAACTCTAGTTTGTAGTGTTAAGGGTCGGATTTGGTTTGGTTAGTCAGGTGGATGAGTTGATTCATTATTGAACCAAATCTATAAGACAATGAGGCGTATGCACAATGAGCACGATATTGTGTGGAAGCTATGAGCTATACTATCGGCTGTTTAAGCGCTTTGTAAGCGATGCGAAGCGATGAGCGAGCGTGACGATCGATAATCCTGTTGTTGTCATAATCGGATTGACTTTCGTATGGGAGAATGAAAGCATTCTCTTTTTAATTAGCTCAACTGAGTTTTACGTAGATGCTTATAACGAGGATTGAGATTTACCGCGGTTTACTGTTTGGGTTTTACTTCCCTTTTCTCTTTAGCTTTTAACAAACACACATTCGTTTATTTATTAAATCGTCAGCATTATCTTTGTCTTAGCCTCAGAGAAATAAAGGCCAATACTTTTATAAAAAATTAATAATACCAAAGATAGCGAAAAATCTCGGTATTCACTCTTTTAGCTCCAAAAAATACAATACGTGCAAGTATAAAAGTATCATTTTAACAAAAAAGGGACCCGCACGGAGAGCGCGACACCCGGGAGGGTTCCGCCTACTTTTTTCTTTGGTTCTTCGATCCGGTTACGAGACTTTCTTATTTGGACCGTGACGTAAGTGTGAGGAGAAAGTGTCACGAGCTTTTCAATTTAATTCAGTGACTACAGTGATTATTAATTAGTTAAAAGTAACGTTATGTTATGTTTTGGTGGGCTTTTATTAGCATAAAATGTATGATTTACATGGCATGTTCTTTGTTATTCGAAACTAAATGTTTATTACAAAAATGTGTTTTTGATGTATGAACGTTAATGAAACAAAAGGAGTGTGCAAGGATCATAGCAGCTGGCATTCTGTAGTTTCTGCTTGCCATCGGAAGAGGCGTGAAGTTATATAAGTAAAGTCGTGGAAACCTAGACCTTAACCCTGTAATATACCTTTAAAAGCTACTTTTAGTCATTCATAAAACTTACATTAAAGCAGACATCGGAAGATGCTTCTACTAATTCTCCCAACACACCATTTGAAGTACCTACTTAAATGAAAAGTTAATAAGATGTAGTTACGTTGTGATTTAGGTACCGTAGTTTATCTAATGTCACCTCGCCACTAACCTGCCACCTATTGACACACGCACGCACGTTACCACAAACAATTAAATTGTGGTCACAAATCACTGACTGACCACGAATTACCAATCTGTATTACCTTATTACGTAGTCTGTACAAGGGTCCATGGTTATTCTAATAGATGCAATGCTTTCAAAATTGTAGCTATTTATGTTAATCATACGTTTATATTTGAAACGTTCAGTTAAGGCACAGCTGTCAAGGATCAAAAACCTGCCAAGTGCGAGTCGGACTAGTCGCCGTACAATATTAAACACTACATAGATTTTTTTAAACACGTTTATTGTATGTGTCCCCTTTCATTTCCATTGGTTCCCCTACGGATCTCTTCATTCCTGACTGGATCGCGTAGGGAAACTCAAAGCTTTGCCCTCTCCATTGCAATTTGTGTGACTTTCAGAAGGGATTTTCAGGGGACAAAGAGCTATAGTTAAGACCTTAACATCGTTACCCACTCTTTATAGCAGAACTTAAAACATTCATAATGAGAGTAAAACGATATTCAATCTCTAACAAAACAAATTGCCGCATCCAACACTTCGCACTTCCCGTTTAAAATTTATTTGATATTTATTCTTTATAGTTATATCTAGCGGCAATAGAAATACAAACTGTGATACGGTTCATGGGATACAGCCCGCTGACAGACCGACGGAAGGACAGCTGAGGCTTATTAGTAGGGTTTTGGCACTTTTTGGTTACGGAACCCTAATAATATGGTTGACAAACGAATCCAAGAACATTGGTATGATTACATTGAATACGAAAATAGTGGCTTTTATTCGTTTAGTTTTCATATAGATATCCTATGGTAAGCGATCCAGGCAAAAATTTATATCGGATGCTTGGAAGTGACAATATTGAAAGCTCACTTCACTAAGTTTTCACAGAATAGACAATAGAGTTCGTTTGACAATATTACGGTGAGATCCTATACCTAGCTTAGACAAACAACAATGTAACATAAGTTAGAACTCATCTTCAGTACTACGTCCGTCTGTCATAAAAATGTGAAGTTAAAACGTGTGCCTTGAGAGTTATAAAATTGAACAATGTAGTTTTAGGTTTTCTTCAATCAACTTTACGGTGGATAAGGGTTGAAATATTTGCACCTCTGATATTTATGTGTTAAAATGAGAATTTGATATTTTTAAAATAAGTTGAGATAAATTTAGAAGGTACACAAATTGTTTCATGAACCTACATCATTTAGAAAGTTAGGTTTAGTATAAGCCGCTATGACACAACATTAAAATCAGATCATTTATTCAAATAAGGCGAATCAACTCTTTTTGATCGTCAAAAATAGATAAGACAGTCCCCAAAATGCTAGCTGTTCAGTACTTCTTAGTGTTTTAGCTGGGAAGAAAAAGAGGTGCATCAAACTCCTCAGCAGCACAGCTGTCTCCTACTTAGGAGACAGCTACCTAACCTAACCAACCAGCTAACCTAACCTATAAAAGGCACAACACACGTCCGTATACATTCAGACCACGCCATGGCAATATTCCAGCCTCTTTGTATCTGGCCCTGTGGCGCAATGGATAACGCGTCTGACTACGGATCAGAAGATTCCAGGTTCGAATCCTGGCAGGGTCGCAATGATTCTTTTTGCGGTTTTGTTGAATCACGAAATCAAACAGGAATTTTGAGGAGCTCAGGTGAGAATATTAGTGTGAGAACCTGGTGCTTTGTCACTGATTTACTTTTACTTGTTAAAAAGATATTTTTCTATGATAAAAATACAAAGCCAGACAGTTTTGATCGTAACTCAGTAAGCTTGCACTACACGACAACCGACATTTAATTAAATTATTTAATATACTATGGACCCCACAAAAATACTCAGATTGCGACCACACATTTGTTTAAAACATCCCTAAAAAATAATTTATAAACCACATACATAATCCAGTTACAACGCCCCCTAGTGCAGGAATCAAACACTAATTGTCTCAGTGACGTCACAAAGGCATGAATCGAATCACGCGATTATCGAATTATATTTTTTTGTGGTTTTTATTGAATTATTTCCTTTGTAGTCGTGGTCTGCATGTATGGGGTTGGGTGCCACCCTTATTGTGACGTGTGTACTCTTTTTGTTATTTTAGATGTGACAATTATTTTTGAAGGGTTTAAAGTCGTGGGTTACATGACAATGTAAAGGGTTTAAAAATCACAATAGGACTAAATTAAGATTATAATATTATTCAGTTACTTGTCTACTTGCATTACGTGTAGTAGTGACAGAGTGGTTCAAAAGACGACGATGAACTTAAAGAAACTTTGATTGGTTTTGCAATGAGGTGACAGTTACATAATCATTTTTTTTTTATAATTTAAATAAACTTCTTGTTGACTCATAAAAAATAGTTATTTTACACGTATCTAATAAAATGTTTCTGTTTCCTATTCCAAAACGTGACAATTATAGTTACAGTTGCCTACCCAGTTATCACTTTCGCCATCTAGCAACCCAACTCGACACAAGGCCCTCCAAAAGACACGGGCGGAGACAAACACTACGACAAGTGCTGAAAGCCACCCCGATACAATACAGCAATCAAGGCCTGGACACTGAGGCCAATTTGTGGCCAGAATTGCTCAGCGGGCCGATTCTAAGGCCGCTTGTAATTGCTATGTTTGTTTGTTTTGATAAAGGACTCTATAACGGCCTGAGATGGGCCTTCAATTGAAACCACATAACATAGGGCTACGTGTGTAGATAAGAGAACATAATGTATCTAATAGTTAATTATTTTCACAGAAAATAGGTACATGGTACACATGTTTAGTTTAAAATGATGCTATTAACTACCTTAACTAGGACATGTAAACAGTTTAAGCTATATTATAAATACTCATTTGTTATGCATTTTTAACACATTTAATCAAATCGATAAAAGTTTACCATGTCAAGATGAAATTCAGTAAAATAAAGAATAGAAAGTAGTATAAGTAATAGAATAGAGTTTATTAGGACTCACTAGAGTTCGTACTACAGAATATAACTGTATTGTATTGTTGGTTGTATTGTATGTTTGTGTGTGATGCGGCTTTGTGCTGTGGTCTTGATGTTTGCTGTTTTGAGCTCTTAGACATTTTTGCACACAGTAATGTGCGCTTATGTAACATTTTTTTTTCCTGGGAAACGATGCACTAGATGTCTAAATTCTGTCTCAGATACCTTTATTAGGTACTTACTAGCTTTTGCCAGCGGCTTCACCCGCGCGGAACTTTCTTCCCTTATTTCACTCCCCTAGGGGTTGAATTTCGAAAAATCCTTCCTTATTCCTTGTCTACATTATAAAGGGAACCTCTGTGCAAAATTTCTGCTCTCTAGGTCCAAGGGTTTGGGCTGGGCGTTGGTGAGTCAGTCAATCAGTCAGTCAGGACTTTTCTTTTTATTTATATAGATTGAAGTCTATGAGAGCATAGTTTTGTGTGAGTTTGACTTAAAATTAACTAGTGATCGCATAAACCTTTCGGAATCATTATCTGAATGATGTTGAAAACCGCACACAAATCCGTCTCGTAGTGTAGAAGAACAACTCGGTCACACTGACAGACATGAAGAACGATTTTAACCGGTTGACATCGGCGCGGAGCCTTGAGGCTCCATTACAATAGAAAATTAATTGTGTCTCACTAGCCGATCTTGAGCGATACATTTATAATAGGTACTACTTATGTAGTAAGGATAAAACTCATTCTTGATCTGGGTGAAGAGGAAATATATGAGATATGAGTCCTTAAATACTGCTACCTACAGACTGAAAAACTAATTTGAAACAAAATTCTTGTACAAATGGTAGTCAACTGAAAAAGGTCTTCAAGACTTGTGGAAAGGAAAATTCAAAATACCTTAAGCTTGTATACAAAGCAGCTGTTTGTAACGTCTCGAAGTAAGCGAGACTGAATGCCTCTAACTGAGTTAAAACTTGGCACTGAATACTCACAATGTTGCTTTGTCTGTCCATCTCCCCTTTCTTCTAGTATAATTGGGACCGGTACATTACACTTTAATTCAAGAATTTGACTGCAAATTGAAGTTTTTATATTGTTGGGTAAAATGGTCAAGAAATAGAAGAGATTTTTCTTAACAGGCTCTGAGAAGAGTGGGTGGAAACTTGAAGGCAATTCTATTCATTAATGTTTATTGTTTCTGTCAGAGCTTTGTCTAAATATTACATTCAAAATGGCTGTGCTGAATGGTGCGTCTTGTTTGCTGATGCGTCATGTTTATGAACGGGCGCCGTCAGTAGGGACTATAATATTATTTGTTTTAATTATTCTTATATTTTTATTTCAAACGCCTTTAACTTACACGTCTTTGTACATCGTTTTTAATTTCAACATGAACGATGTAACTGATGGAATGGAGAATCCTGCCCGTTCTTCCTCATAGGAACCTTTTAACCCTATGAATTGGGCACCTAGTTTCATCTTTCTAAATGACCGGCCCCTTGCTTTATTTTGAATAAATGCTTTACGTTTGAGTTTATTGTATTGTTCGCGAACACCCACTATACTGTTGTGATATTTATGGTGAAAGGCTAACTGATTCAAGCGATATTTCATTATTAAAAACAAGTGCTGTGTGGGTAGGTAGTATAATTGCGTAAATAAATATTTCATATAGCACAATAATTCAACAAGCGGACCCTAGCCTTCAAACCCTTTCCCCCAAAAAGATCATAATATCATTAAACAGATTCTCCCGTGCACATTAATACGAAAGCCCAGTGGTCCAACAGTTTTTGTAGACAAAATATCGCACTAAATCACACCGGGCCGTTAAACGTAACAAAAGGTCACACCGTAATTAGTTTTTTTGTCCCCACTGTGCAATATTTCAACCTTCCCGACCGCATCCGTAATAATTTTTCAATTAAAATTCATTTTTGTCATAAAATATTCTGCACTCGTGTTGAAAATTAAAATGTATGTGTATTCGTATGAGTGATTACTTTAAATAACGTTGTTATTCCATTTTTTTCGGAGTTTTTATTGTATTTAAAAACATACGCGTAGTTAAATTTATTCTGTGGTCTTTGTTGTGGAAAGCTGTAATTATTTCATACACCTTACCAGTTTGCTTTTAATTATAAATCATGTATGATGCACTTGATGTTGAATGGTTTGTCTGCAACTTACCTGAAACAAATCAAATTAACATTTAGCACCCATGCTACTAAACACGTTCATTTAATTCATAAATGTAAAAAGTATTTAATAATACTATATGTACTGTAAACCACGTAATAAACATAATCATTAAATACAAAATTAAGCAAATTGTTAACACAAAAACTTATTAATCCTTCAGTTATTAAAATGTAAACCATATTATAGACAAAATGGCTTCAACAAAAACTTGTAATTTTCTTTCTAGCGTTATTCCTTACTAAAGTCTTTTAAATTATAAAGCGAGTTTTTGACTAATTCCACCATTAATTACTTTCATAATTGACACAACACAAGCATGAGGAAATAACGTCCAATGTTTCCTTTTCATTGTTCACGAGCTTAAAACAATTACGTAAATTCTAAATTACACAATTAAATTATGTTAAAACACTGTTTAAAAATACTTTGTAACGTAACTTGAGCTAACGAGGTGTGCTCAGTAATGGCGTGGTTACGTGAAATGGATCGCGAGCCGTTGCAATGTCGTGAATTCAAGTTCGTGCATACCAAATTATCCTAACTATAGTTAAAGTAACATTTTACATTGAGTAAACAGGCTGTGTATCCGTGTGGTGCAGGACGTAAAAGAATAGCACCATCCCATTTCTTCCCGTGGGTGTAGTAAAAGGCGTGGGACTTACTAGAGAATGGGTAGCAGCGTTTTCTATGCATTTTACCGCCATACTGCCTGCCGCGCGTGGCGATTATGGCAAAATCCCCCTTTTGGGAGAGGCTTATGTCCAGCAGTGGACGTCTTTCGGCTGAAATGATGATGATGAAACAGACTGAATGGTTATACGAAGAACGGTATTGAATTAATTTATGGGTAATTCCCTCTTTCAAGTATGCCTGTGCAGTCTCCAGCGGCAGTGTCCCTGTTTTCGAATCTTCAAATCATAATTTTACTTGGGTTTTGTGTGTGATTAATTCCGTTTTACATTCGTTTCTTAATAAATGTGAGCCAAATGCCCTTAAAAGAATCTATGAGTCGATCTTCGATCTACGTCGATCGATAACTTAGTTGGGCTTTTCTGAAAGACTTGGTGTAAAACTGAGTAGGTAGCTAAAAGGGGAGGCTTTTGCCTTTTGCTGTTGAATAAAGCTACTGCAGTCCTACAGTAACCTTGTTATAACGGATAGAGACTAGCCATAGATACTATTACAGTTTTTTTTTTTTTTTTTCAACTAACTTTTGTCAGTGACTACGCCCGCGTGGAGGTCGGAATTTATCCCACAGGAACGTACTACCGGGATGAAAGTGTCCTATATGTTAATTCAGACTATAAACTATCTGTGTGCCAAATTCCATCCATATCCGTTCAGCCGTTTCTGCGTGATTGACTAACAAACATGCAAATATTTAAACATCTAAATATACAAACATCCTTCCAAACATCCAAACTTTATACATAATATTAGTAGAATGCAATTGAAACCTATCAATTAGAACTGGCCCTTATATTAGTACATATTTTTGGATAGTGCAGCTCCAATATTACGATCGAAGAGTGATTGTATGTTGTTTATATCATACATTATTAAGTTTTATTATAGTTTTAGTTTTAATTTATTTAAAATGATTAAAACCTCATTATTTGACTATATCAGCGTTCAATGTGTTGCAATTTTTTTAAATGTTGCACACTGGACCTTGTCCCAACAAACTGAGTAATGTTAATAAAATATTAAAACACAATTACAATAATACTGCGGTAATTTTTCAGCTAAACAGACGGCGCCATTAATTTGGCGCAGTGTCACCGGCAGAGGCGGCGCCTAACCGCAGCAACGTGCGACTCTCTCTAAACTATTCGTTTTATTCCCGTTTTATATTTCAGTGAATATATTGTTTAATTGAACAAGTTTTGAAAAAAAAAGCGCTGGCTTTTCAGGGTGAATTATAATTATAGCAAATGCTTTTTTGATGATCTAAAACATAATGGGAAACAAATAACTATTAGCAGTTTAAAGTTATGGACATTGGTAAAATATGAGGAAATAAAGCCAGGTTTTAAAAAAACCTTTGTAGTGAATCTGGGTACTTATTATAAAGGATTAAAGCGACGTTTATAATAAAGGATTATATTATGTCGATACCTACTTAACTAATCATTTGGATAATAACTGCATGAAATTGTGTATTGTGTTAATGTTAGATTTGAATATTGGTAGGTATCTAATAAACAAAATCTAACACACTTGGGTTATTGCACAGTATTCTCATCAGCCTTAGATCTGTATCAATCTTATTTTTGTTTTACTCCCACGAAATTTATTAGTTCAATATTTTTATCGCTTATTTGTACAAGTTTTAAACTGTCACTTTCAACAGTTTGCCATCGTCACTTTCACACAAAGTTGAACTCTTTTCACCGAAAACTCGTAAAAATAGAAGCATGTGCTCACGGACTTTAAGCTCCAAATGCAAATCTGAGTTCATTTGACTAATAGCACGCAGTAATGGCGCTGCACAGTGTTAAAAATTTGCATTTAACAAGCCATAAAATAGATTAAAGTAGTAACGCTAAATTATTTCGTGGATGGCGTGCCTCTCGTTGCAAACGTATTAAAGTTTTATCCGGCCTGTGTGGCGAATCGAGTTAGAAGTTGCTCGACATTATGTCCACGGCGCAGTGGCGTGCGCACTGTGCACCCGTGATTCAATTTATTGTTGCGAAGAATTACTGTAATTGCTTTAAAATTTTCTATCGGACGCACTGTGTGTCGTGTTCTGTAGTTCAAAAGTTTGAAGTGCGGGGAACATTAAATGAGATTTTCAAGTTGTGGTTTTATTAGTTGGCTGTGAAGCTCCGGTTGGAATTTAAGTGGAAAATGGTTCATGTTTTCAAATTAAGTAGGGATTAATATTGTTTTAATTGTTGGTACCCAAGTAAGCATAATTGTAATGTTATTAATAAAGACTCGTTTAGTGTTAACTTACCACTCAACCTATTACTTTCTTGATAAAAGCTGATTAACAAAAGTCGCATCATTCTGTTGTATGGACCACAAATGAAAGATTACCCTACAATTTAATTTTTTAGATCTCTCACAGAAAATATTCTGCCACAATTGTGTCCACTGAAGAAAGACTTGTCTCTGCAGGCATGCAAACAACTGCACAGCTCATTACATTTAAAAACTTTGTATGGACAATGACTTAATTGGAAGCAATTCCGGTAATTCTACAATTTTGGCTATAAATCCCAGCCAGCGTTTATATGGATTTGAGTAAAACTTTGTACAATAAATATACCAAGGTATCTGCATAGCGTCTGTTGTAATTATAATTATCTTGTCGGTGTTTCCCTTTTGGGTAAGCAGAATAGCTGTCGGTACTGGTGCCGTTTTTGATGCATATCAAATCAGTACATAGATCTGTACCTGAGAGCTGTTTATAAAAGCTAGTCTAGCTATGTATAGTCAAGAAAATTAATCGTTTATCAAATTGACACACAACGCCAATTTCAATTTTCCATATTATAGCCATTTCATACAACAGTCGCAGCATGGAAGTTGTCATTTAAGTAATAAGTATGGATTTGTGGTCTATATGACAAATAGTTATCTGTGTATATTTACAAAACTTATTTATTTGTGTTTCCATTTTGTCTATAAGATTGATTGGCAAACTCTTTGTCGTACCAAGTGCCTTTAACAATGGAAACTATGTAAACACTTACAAAAATACTTTAACAGTCTTTAATGAAAATAAAGTCTAAAAGACATTAATCACTTAATAAATAAGACATTTATATCCTACATGGAATAAGGCCAGAAGAATTAAGATATCCAGAATTACTTGTCTATCTACCAAAACTCCACAATTTGAACACTCGGATCATCCCGTCAAATTCGTTAATAAATCCTTGTCCCCCATCCTGTTAATACCGCGGACAGATGGAGGATACGAATTAAAACTTGCTGTAATAAATATTGCTAGCCATCCCTTTTGCGCTGTAGCGGTGTAATTTTGACAATCAAGTTAAAAACTTTGATTGTGGATGAGTTTCGCTACTGTGTAACGGTAATTCGTTTTGTATTTAGAATTTAGTGAAAGTGTGTGAGTGGTTTGGACTAGAATTTCGAAATAGGTAAAATAAGTTCATTTTAATTTATACAATATAATAAAAACGTAATTAAGTTAAAATTGTGTATGGAATATTTTTGAACAAAGTAATTGCGAGTCTGATACCAAAAACATTGTTTTAAAAGTTTTGTACATTTGTCAGTTTGTCGTGATGTACGTGGGGATTGGCGCAAATACACCTGAATGAAATCGGATGACATTTGGTACAAACATAATACGTAGGGCTTCCTACGTGCTAACTATGTGTTACTTTTACTCCCGGTAGTACATTTCCGTAGAGTATTTCCCAACAACCCGGGTGATGCCTCTGGCAAAAGGTAGTTATAATAAAAGTCTTAGTAGAATCCTTTATTTTTTATGTAGATGCCATAATTTTTATGCAATAGTGTCTGGTTTCTATAATTGATTGTAAATATAAAGTAACACTTCGACCGTTTTTATTTTGGCAAGATAAAATTAAATAGTTGCAAGTTAAGGCAAATAAGGCAAGGTCTATTCATTTTTAATTTAAATATTTTAAAATATCGACGGCCCCTTTGCCTGTTCGCGTTTACCCACAAACTAAGGGTAACTTAGGGTAATATTGTAACGAGTTGCACTTGAGGTTGTAAACTTAACAACAATCTACTCGAACATTAAACTTCAAAAGCGTTTTACGAAGTTCAAAGTTTGCAAACTTTATTTATTTATTGCCATCGACTTCACTTGCCAACTTCTTGTGGTAATTATATTGGATTAAAACTATGGCTGTACCTACTTGTTTTCACGCAAGTCTTTTACTAAGAATTTTGTGGTTTTGCTCCTAAAATTACTAGGAAGGGTTGTAATTATTTTCAAGGACCTTAAAAGGGTTTATGAAGGATTAGATGAAAAGAAAATCTTGCCAACAAGTTAAGAAGCTAGGCTGACTGCCTCCACATCTAAATGAACAATTCATCCTGATGATTATTCATGCATTAAGCATGAGTAATCATCAGGATGAATAAAATATATACAACCTGTTACCATAGATTCAAGACATGATTCTCACCCCCCAAAAAAACAAACAGCTCCAAACAGGCCATACATTTAGGCCGCATAGGTATTGCACTTTTCTATGAAAAACAGTTATTTTCTACAAATCGAAAAATTTCTACGTTTAATCGTTTACTATCGTCATAATTATACCAAAATAAAAAGTAATTTATTCAAATTATGCTAGGTACCATCCCATTTTTCTGTGGTTGTCTTAGAAGGCGACTAAGGGAATTACTAGAGAATGGGCAGCAAGCAGCGTTCTCTTTGCATTTGACAACCATACTGCAATCGCCAACCCGCCTGCCAAGCGTGGCGATTATGGCAAATCCCTCCCTTTTGGGGGAGGCTTATGTCCAGCAGTGGACGTCTTTCAGCTGAAATAATGATGATGAGGCTGGTACCATATCGGGGTCGGGCTCCAGTCTAACCGAATGCAGCAGAATACCAGTTACTTTACATGGAGCGACTGCCTATCTGACCTCCACAATCCAGTTAACAGGTGACACGATACCCCTTGGTAACTGGTTTTTAGATTGTCTGACTACCCGTAACAACTATTTGTGCTAAGTCACGGAAATTAATTTATAAGCAATTTGACTGCCAACTTAAATTGTCCGTTTGTTTAAATCACAACGTTCTTTCTTTGCCAGAAGGGTGTAATTCTGATTAACAAATGATTTCCCTGAATGTAGGTACATGTACCAATAACCTTACTTACAAGTCCGTCTCACGTGTCCCACCCCCCACTGCTGGGCAAACCCTCCAAGACAGAGAACCTAAGCCAGTCATCCGTTAATATTTACTCCACAACATAATTCTCTTTGCAAACGAGGGTAGTTTCTTGTTTAAAACAAAAGAAACTGCATCGTTTGCGCAGATAATTAAAATGCTAGTGTTTATCTTCTAGTCGGCGACTTGAGAGTTTTTGTGTAGGTTTTAACTGTTACTTCTTCTGGTTTTCCAATGAATGGCGTTATTAATGTAACACTATACTGATATTGTAAGGATATGAAGAAGATGCCTCCGACTGCATGAGATTGCTTACAGTATTCAGTGTAATAGTCATCCTTATAAAACAAGTTCCTTGTTTCCATCGTTTTTAATTATAGTGCACTTCTTTGGCACTTCACTGGACACTTTTTTTAATGTAACCTTATGAATGCATGTGGAAATAAATAGTTTTAATTTTTTTTTTTTTGACCCCATTCCTGAAGAAAACGTGAGTTAAATGTATGTTCAATCCTTTTCTCTTTTGCGTTTTCTTCGAGATACTCGTATGTAAAGACCGGTAAAATCTAGATCTTTTGTCCGTCACTAAAAGTACCTAACCATAAAATTCCATACGGCGCGTTGTGTTCCACGCGCGCCTCAAAGAGATGTCAGCACAAAAATGATGGGGCCTGCAAGGGCCGATGCCTGTCAGGGGTGCGGGTTCGTTTGAAAGAGATACCACAGCCCCTGGCATACGGGCTACTGAAGGAACACGGGTGGGTTTTAGTCAGTAAAAGTCTGACACGCCTTCCTGCTCCACCCAGAGCGGGAGAAGTTATTTGATGATTTCCCACCCAAAAAAAAAAAAAAAAACATAAAATTAAATAGAACCAATTATCAAGAGTGTTTATCAAAGTTGTGTAGCTGAATAACAAAACAATCACGACGTTATGCGTTATCGCCATCAGTATTGACTTTATTACACTAATAACTATTGTGTGCTAATGTCTAAAACAAACCACGTATAGTTTTGTTAATTCTATGGTTCATTTGCACAGTTCATCACTATTTTATGGTTTCAGTAGAGTTTATTACTGTCGCCTGAAATTAGATCAGCATTTTAATGTCTTTCTAGATCTATTACGACGCGACGTCAAGTTTTATTACACTATTAGTGGCAGGAACATTTATAAGAACAACGGAGCTTTTCATAATACAAGAAATTTAAATATTACTTAATAACAAGCTAATTGGTTATTTGATGGGTAAACTAATACTTAACAAATAAAACCGGTCAAGTGCGAGTTGGACTCGCGCACCGAGGGTTCCGTACAAACCTGTGGGTATATAAGTAAAAGTTCAAAATTGTCAAAAATATTCTTTTTTATATGACGAAACTAAAAAAAATCGGTTTTCGTAATTTTTCCTATATCTGTACTATAAGACGTGACTTCGTACAAAATTTCAAGATTCTAAGTTCACGGGAAGTACCCTGTAGGTTTTGATTCCCGTGCGAGTTTCGAAAATTTGCGGAATTTTGCGGCCTAAATGGCTGTATCTTTTGATTGCGTTGACTTAGAAGGTTGATTTTTCTACAGCTTCCAGGGACAGTAGAACTAAGTATCATATAGAAATTTCAGTTTGATACCTCCACGCGTTCCTGAGAAAAACGGTCTTGACAGACGGATGGACGGACGGACGGACGGACGGACAACAAAGTGATCTTATAAGGGTTCCGTTTTTTCCTTTAGAGGTACGGAACCCTAAAAATTGTAATATCGAAAAGTAGGTACCTATAAGTTGCTAAAACATGTACGTGCCTGTTCATAAAGTTGGAGATAGACACTATTCACCAAATCAATTCATTTCATTTCACACACATAGATGAAAACGGAACTCCGGGACCAATTGTTGTCAATGGCGGTGCTCTCGAGGTTGTCCGAGAATACGTTTACCTCGGGCAAACTGCAGTTTGTCAAGAACAACTTTGAGAATGAGGCTAACAGAAAAAAATCATCTTGACTGGGTAGCGTTTGGGAAGCTTCGTCGAGTCTTCTCGTCGCATAGTTCGCAGAGCCTAAAGACCAAATGTACAATTAGTGCATCCTGTTATGACCTACGCAGCCAAAACGTGGACACTCACGGTTTGGATGGTGTATAAATTCAAGGTCACTCAGCGAACGATGGATCGAGCTATGCTTGGATTCTCTCTGAAATATAAAATCCGAAATGAGGTAATCTAGCAGGTAACCAAAGTTGCTCATATAGCTCACAAAATAAGCAAGCTGAAGTGGCAATGGGCCGGCCGTAGTAGCCGGAGAACCGATGACCGTTGAGGTAGACATGCTCTTGAGTGGACCGCGAATCGAGAAACGTAAACGTGGAGCGTCGATCTTCGCAGGTTGGCTGGTAGCGGCTAGATGAGAGTTGCCAAGAGAGTTGCGTGCAATTAGAGAGACCTTTGTCCAGCTGTGGACTGCTGTAGCTTGATGATGATAAATAATATGATAGATGCGGTAACCGTAACTTATCCAAAAAAGGTGAAACAGACTTTGTGTGTTTACAAATAGCAGTCAACCATGCGAGACAACCCCCCCGAGTGGATTCCCGCATTGTCGTTGCGGGGGGCTCAGTAACCGTGGTCTGAGACCGCAACTGAGGTGGGCCGCGATGTCGAATGGGAGGCATCGCGGCTGAGGGTTACAGGCTGCGGCAGAGGAGGAGTGCCGGTGCTTCTGAGCAGCGCTCTTCCCTTCCGTGGCCTGGATGGGGCTGCCACCGTTTGATGGCGGACGCGGTGGGGCCGCAGGGGAAGAGGAGTGTCGGTATAGCGTTGGCCACTCTCCCTATTCCCTGCGGCCGAAAAGTGGTAGGCGAGACGGCTCGTTGTGTTCCACGCGCGCCGTCAAAGATGTCAGCAACCACTGGTGGGGTCCGCAAGAGCCGATGCCTGCCAGGGGAGCGGGTTGTTCGAAAGAGTTACCGCAGTCCCTGGGACACGGGCAACTGACGGAACACGGGTGGGTTTTAGTCAGTAAAAGTCTGACATGCCCTCCTGCTCTACCCAGCGGGAGAAGTCATTCGATGATTTCCCACACAAAAAAAAAACCATGCGAGATAATAATAATTGAACAACATTGGCCTTCCAAAGACTTCCACTCTCTTGACGACGTAAATATTACTTACTTACATTCAATAAACAGCAATTACGCCATTCACTGTTCCTAAAATTAAATATTTGACATAACAAACAAAAATACTGGATCTAAAACAGTCTTACTGAACCATCCGACATTTAACAAAATTAAGTCAAACGCTTGCTAAGCATACTTAAGACATAAAGGCTATCTTCCCCACTACGGCTCCACAGTCCGCCGGCTATCAATCGGGTATAAACTGGCGCTGGATTAAGTTCTAGTAATCCTTCAGACATTACCTCCTATTCTATTTCGGGTCCCGTCAGATTTGAGGGTCTTATTCAAGTAAAATGTTGGTTGAAATTATATTATTATGTTATTGAAATAGTTTGTATTTATCAGGCGGTTGCCGCGTGTCTCCTAGTGCATCTTAGGACGATCGTAAATGGATTGTGAAATACTGGGTTAATTCCATGTTTTTTTAATCTTTCAGTTATTGTCAATCATTACTTTCATGCTTATAAAACCTTCAAATGCCAAATCACCAAAGATTTTTATTTCAGCATGTTAAGTACCCTTTCAAAAGGAATCAGCGCATTTCTCTAATTCATCAAAAGGTTTCTCAGCAAAATTCTTCTATATTTACAAAAATAAGCATCCCAAACGCTCGGTATTCCTTTCACTCGTAAATTAGCTTTTAAACCAACACGTGCATAATCAAAAAACTCACAAAACTCAACGGAACCAAACCATCAATATAGAAAAGAAACAAACGAACGGACAAACGAAATCTCTTTTGAATTTCAATCCCCCCCCCCCCCCAAAAGAGGGTTTTAATCGTTTTTAAATGTCTACCCGTGAAGGCGCAAATCCATGCAAATATCACTTTCATACCCCACAAGCAATATTCAACTTTCATACTTCGTGATAAAAGTTATTATGGATGCTAGTTCAAGTTGGTGTTGTTTTCTACTTTATATGGATTCATTAAAGAGTGAACAGAAATTGGGTTCTTTGCTGAATGTTGAGCAAATTCTTCCGAGGATTTGTGAAGTTTGCGAAATGGGATGAAATGTCAGACTGTCAGTCAGCGCGGATAGTCTGTGGTATAAGACATGTTATTTGTTTTAACAAGTTGGTTTAGAAGAAAAGTCCAGCTTCAGGTTTTCGTAAAGTTTGTGATGATTTTTTTATGTCAAATAAGTTCAAAGAAATGACAGAGTACAACTTATAAGTAGAGTCAATCTGTTGGTTATTGTTAATCCAAAATATCTTTATACGGAAGCGTTTATTAATCAAACTTTCTGACGATCTGAAGAACTCCTTGACAGTTCAAAGTTGATCTATCAACGTTAAATAAAAGCTTATTGTTGAATTTAATATTAAGTAAGTCTTACTAAAATTAATAATTATTAAAAAAATACAATAAATAAAATAAAATGACCGAATGTGTTCTAAAATATCAGTCAGTGTACTGGTTAACCAATGAAAAGTCCCTATTTATAGGTCTTAAGACACAAAAACACCTATACCCCAATAACTCAAAATTTCTATTCACAGCAAAAACAAGAGAAATGAATAGCCAACATAATACACTACAACTAAAACATTTGAATGTTGGCAGCATTGCGAGAGCGTTCTACTGTTCCCTGAATATTTTATTAAGCCTTTAAGATTACAGAAAAACCCACTCTCTAGAGCTCCCAAGGGAGGCTTCGATACGTATCAATAAAGGTAAATAATTTAATTCTCTTGCTTCTAGTAAATGGGGTAACATTTCTGGAGTTTTCGAATAGAAATGTGTTTTTTGATAGTATGTCGGAGTAGTAGTTCTACTTTAGAAGAAGACGACTTGCACAGGGTTGGTGTATAACGTTGACAAACGGTAACATATATCTACATATGTTATAACTAACCTATGCCCACGATTTACTTCAAGTGAAACAAAGATATACATCTCAACCTTCCTCATGAATCAGTCTGTCTATTGGTGGAAACCGCATCAAAATCGGTTCAGTCGTTTTTGAGTTTATCGCGAACAGATAGACAGACAGACAGACGCAGCGGGGGACTTTGTTTTATAATATGTAGTGATGACACTCGACAATACTGTAGCTTTCCATTAGTCGTGAGCGTACCATGTTCACCTTTACGCCATATTGTAACACATTACCTGTCAAACTAACTTCAGTTCCGCCACCTAAGACAAGATTAGAGAAGATAGAGTCAGCTCTATCTTCTCTAATCTTGTCTTAGGTGGCGGAACTGAAGTTAGTTCCGCCACCTAAGAACGGCGAATGCCAACTTCGCATTGATGACTCAGGTCATCAATGCGAAGTTGGCATTCGCCGTTAATGAGAACCGTATTCTTCATCTAGTCCAGATTAACCGACCGATTTATTTTACTTAATAATGATATAGCCACCTCGCGTGTCATAAAAAATATAACATTACTGTAACAGACTTCATTGTTCTATTAATTAATGCCAATAAGCGACAAAGCCACAATTACCTGTATTACCAATACTAACTAAGCTAAAAATAATAAAATTATACTCTCTTACAATTCTAAATGTTACAAGAAAGATAAATTACGTGACATGAATCCAATCGGGGGTGAGGCGAGCTGTAGGTGAGCGGGGCGGGGGTAGATAATTTTGGTTTTTAGGTGAAAAAGATTTATTATAGGGGCGTGCCCAACGCTGAACAGAATATTCCTTTGGTGGAAAAATACGGGGATATTGAGGTTACGACTTGTTAACTTGTATTGTTATCATTATCATAATGTGTTTTGATGAAAATATGCTGAAATAATGCGTTTAAGAAGTTGAAGGTGAAATGGATTGAGATCCTTGTCGTGTAATTTGGGAGGCTGGCATATAATAAGAATAATATTCTTTATTTCGGATTACAAGTTGTTTCTGTAAATCCATACAGTATTAGGAACAATTACTGCAAAACGATGTTAGTAACGAGCAAAAATATCTCAAAATTACATAGCCCTAACATCCTAAAACCATTATTATACTACTATTGTTCTTTTGTCGAACAATGGATTTGCTGATGATGATTGTTTCATTCCAGACTGTTAAAATAGCAGCAGAAATAGTTTATTGTTTACTTAGCTAAGACCTGTCAGCAAATTAAATACTAATGATGACACTGAATAATTCGGGAAAGCGAAACCAAACTTGTTATTTTTTAGTATTTAAAATACTGATATTCAACTGCATTCGGTTAAACTGGAATCCGACCCCAACATAGTCGGGAAAAGGCTAGGCAGATCATGAAGTTTTTATTCAATAATGGCGAAAAAAACTTATTATTATTTCCTCAATTTATACACAACGAAGCATGTGCATGATCAAGGAATTTATAGTACTTATCATTAACATAATGTCATCATGTCCAGCAGTGGACGTCTTTCGGCTGAAATCATGATGATGATGATTAACATAATTTAACATCACGCCTATTTTTTCCGAAGATTAAGGCAGAGGTATAGGTGCTGTTAAGGTTATCAACAAATAAGGTTGTCAACCTTATGATGCACAAGCGGGCAATAATAACGATCTATATAACTTATCAAACTCGAACACTGGAGCGTTTTTAGAATATGTTTTCAAATTAGGATATTAGAATAGGTTTTATTTCGAAAAGACAGGGTATTATGGCAGGCGCGTGGCTGTAAACACGAAAGCGTGGAATAAACGAAATAATTTTAATGTGATCGGTGTATTAATTTCTCTACATCCGACGGCTACATTTCACTTAAAAATAAATGGAGGGAGTATAAGGCCCTACCTATGTTATGGGTTTGGTTTCCGCACTTAGTACTTCAAGTGAACCATTGTGCGTGAGCCAAGGCGGCCGTCGGTTGCTATCCCAGCCAGCCCACCTCCCTCCAGAAGTTGGCTATAACTCCTGGCCTGTTGAGAATATTCGTGTAAGATGTGGGTACCCCGAGGGGTTCAGAATCAGAATCAGAATCAGAATTTTTATTTGTAAAACATGGGTAGGTTAAGGTCAAGGTCTTATAATTATTATACATGTCGCACTATGTTTTGTCATTGATGACATACAAATATCAGCGAAAGCTATTTTACATACACAATATATTTTAAAGAGGTAGTGTTTTATCATTTAAATAATCATCAAGGGCATAGTAACATTTATCTAATAATAATTTATGAAAACACTTTTTGAATTTTTGTAATGGCATGCTTCTAATAACATTGGGTATTTTATTATAGATGCTATGCCTGTGCATTTGAAAAGTACATGCGCATCGGTTTCCTCAGCCTCCATGCAGGCACCTGGGCCTGCACAGGGGGCTGTCCGTTATGTCTATTGTGTAGAAGTGTTTGTTTAGCGGGCAGTGTCCCGTGATGGTTCTGGAGCCATTACGGGACAGACGCAGATCCTTTCTGTCCAGGCGTAACAGACGTAGGTATGGTCCTACAGTATTTATTAGTTCACTCACATTTCACCAGTTATGTTTATATAAGTTAATATAGTAAGCAGGTACACGGGCTTACAGCAAGTTGAGACGACATGATATAGAATCATCAAAGTATCAGATCAATAATTACAGTAGAATCCCTTGTAAAATTGGCCCAGCCAATCATTGAATAGCAATAAATCGTACATACAAATACATAGGTAGTACAATGGGTGGCAGATTCAAAATGTCAATTGGATGTTATCCACACATTGAGAGAGTATTATTCATCCATTAAACCAGTTAATAAAAATGTAAATGCAATAAATTTAACACTTCAGTGCCGAGTGCCGTTATTACGGCCATCCGTATTACCGTCGTTAAATGTAAAACATTAACATAGCAGGTCAATTAAAATGCATATGCGTACATCTTGTTAATAAGTGTGATAACAGTATTATAATCAACAAATTATTTGGTCAAGTTCAGCTGCTTATTATGTGGTTCTGAGTTCGATGCCCAAGAATTATGTGTTCAATAGAAAAAGATTTCTTGTAAGGAATTTACGAAGCAGTTGAGCATTAGGAACAAAAATTTATATAAAGTTACTTATTTACTTAGTTTATGCTGTAGTGTCTGACGTATGGCAACACTACATTATCTGTTATCATTACACTCTGAACTTCCGTCATCACCAATTTCACTTTCATTCACTTTACCGAAAACAGGAAAACCCATTTCACACAATTTCCCAGCCTTTCTCATACACTTTACAAGAGTATTTATTTTCAATTCCACGGATCAACACGAAAAACAAAAGAGCATAGAGCCTTTCAACGGAAAAACAATAGAAACGTGTATTCCAGATAGTTCCAGAACAAATGATACCGCAGGATAGATTGTACGGAGTAATTTAGTGAGCTACGGCCAATGAGCGCGCTCCGTTTTGAAGTATTAGTTTTGGACTGTAAAACTGTGGAAGGAAGCGCATGTGAAGGGTTAAACTGTTTTTTTTTTCGGTTATAGGGAATGGAAAGTAGTTTTACTGCGTGGCAACAATTGGAATATGTTTTGAGATACAACGTAATTTTTGCCCTTTTTTTTGCCATCCTCCACCCTGTATGGTTTAAATAAGTTTTTAGTAAATTAGTATATTTGTTCGGGTCAAATCTTGCAAGCTGAATTAAAACCACTTATTGTATTGGCACAAACACGGCTAAATGGATTTTGATGGAAATTATCACACAGGTCGTTTATAACTTGCCTTAACGCATAGGGTACTTTTCCCAGTAGTACGTTTCCGTGGGATATTTTCAGACATTCACGCGGGAAAAACGGCGGGCAGAAGCTAGTTATTATTTTCAAATAAATAAAAATACAAAATTACATTTACCTGAGAACCGAGTCTAATTATAGTTTGGGTATAATTATTTCTATTAAAGTGATTACATTGGCTTCCCACCCCACTCAAATTTCAAAGACTCAATGAAGAAGAGACTGACTTTCATAAAACTGTACTGTATTTTAATTAAAAATGGTTATTTTTATATTTCCAAGCCATTCATCACAAACTATTTTAGTAGTTAAATATTTATAAAATAAACTCAATTCCACGAAATTGATTAGCTCGCAATACTTATTTATTTCGTACAACCGCCATTAGAGGAGTTAAGAAAACGAACCATTCAACTGCTCCGGTTGGTCTAAAAGACCTTCAAACCGCTTCAAAGATACGTATTTTCAGCAAAAAGGGAACTTTTCAGACATCCCTCGAGACTGATCGGCTGTAACGTCCGGCTCTCGTTATTTCTTTGACGTACGCTCTTTGAGAACATCTAAATGAGGCCAATGGAGCCCGAAAGATGTCGAAAGGACTCCGAAGACTCGGAAAGTTGCATTGTTTTGACTTGACAGACTCTGATAGGAAGTAATTTGCTACCCAATTAGAGATGTCACGGTAAAGGCTTTTTAACATTTCCGGGTAGGTTCATCGTCTTTTACGTAATAATAAGATTTGTCGAGAAATCAAAATGATTATGTTTTATATGACGGTTTGTGATAAACTACGTATTCAATCCATTATTAATTGATGTGAAAGTTTGTTTGTTTTTTACTCAATCATGTGAACACGGCAGAATGGATTTGGATGTTTGGCACACAAATAGTTTATAAGCCTGAATTAACACGTAGAATACTTTTTATCCCAGTAGTACTTTTCTGTGGAATCATTTCCAATGTCCGGGTGAACACGGGCGAAGCCGCTGGCAAAAGCTTATCATAATGATGTCTTTTTTTCAACTATTTTAATAATACGACCTAAATTAAACCATTTTATACATGTAGGGCCATGATAGCTTGACATTATTATTCATGTTACCTATTATTCCCAGTTTTCCAATTTCAACATTGTATTTTTATCTATAGCAATATGCTAGTTGATAGCTCGCGTTTATATCATAAAACATAACGATCCTTCCGATATTAACGAACAATTTATGCAAACTAAACCAGTATGCCAGTATTCTCTATATCGCCCAGCTTTTGATATCGGCAATAAAAAAACTAGTTAAACCTAAATATTTTAAAATATTCAACAATACCGCGTATGGTGGAACTTAACATGATTTTAGAAGCATATCGGTATGTGCTGGCACAAAATAGATAATTCAATTGGTGGTGCATTTTACCCCGTACCACCCTGCAGCTCCATCGTATATTCGAGCGAGTCTATGAATGCAGCGTTTTTCGCCAGAGTTTATTTCTCCTGGAGTGTTAAAAATAAAACTGGATAAAACATACCTCTCGCGTATCGCAGTGTTAACTTTATTCCATATAGATTGGATTTTTTTGAAGCGATTTTTTGCATTGTATAGAGTATAAAGGTTGTAACAAATTGCTGAAGGCTTTGAACTACAGTTATTAAGTGTTGTTACAAGTGGCTTGAAGCGCGATCCATTTTGTATTGGAACATTCTTCCCCGTTGTAGTGTCGACCCGGGATATTCCGAATTCCTTGTCATTTGTGAAACGTTAGGATGGTAAGCCATGTGTTCTAGATTTTAAAACTTTGTTATTGTTGATAACTTGACGTCTTCCCTAACTTTACCAAACCCAGGTGAACCTTATTCTTAGCTCAAAATACATCACTGACCTGAATGAAATAGGTCGAGAAACTCTCATGCGAGCAGCACTTAATGAAATCAATCAAATCAAATAAAATCAAAATGTCATGTGTCTAAAAATACTTTCAATTACATAAAACCCCCATGACATTATTCCTAATAACAAAAAAAAAACTGCATTCATCAAACAATTCGTCAAACACGATTACTCGCGTCAGTACTACAGTCCGGTCCGGACTACAGTCGGCCTGTCAGTCGACCGGGAGGAGCAACTTTCCATTAATGAAGCCGCCGTATTGTGCGTTGATTGAATTTCAACAACAATGCGATTAGGAATATCAGCTGGACGTGGCGCGGTAGTGTTAAAAAGTCCATTATTGAAAATATTGGCAAAGTAATAAGATTTCAGTTATTGAATAGGACTGTGAAATTATGGCATTTAATCTTAAATAGGTAGGTACAGTTGTAATGTTGCTCATAAGGGTGTAATTGGATTGCATCAACTTACATTAAATATTTGTGTGCCACGAACCTGCAAGTTGCACTTTTTATGGAGTTTTGTTCAACAATAATTGCTTTGCATGTTTTTCATCATAACTGAGTACCGTACTAGAAGCAATATCATGTAAATTAGCCTTCAATACAGTTTGAGTCATTAATTCGTCAAATATCGTATTAATCATATTGTTCACCTCAATGGTTCTTCATAAGAACAATACTCCCAAAACGATAATAAAAATGATCCCGAGAATCGCTGAGCGATAATATGCAAATCACTTCTAGTAGGCGATCGTTTCACGAGCTAATATAAAAATAATCATAACCTTTATTTTACATCTAATACATTTTGTTACAAATGCATAAAAGTACAACAAGCGTCAGTAAAGTGTAACAAGTTAAGACATGCTAAGCAGGTGTGCTAATAACGTGTATGTGGGTTAAATAGCATAGTCCAGACAGGGCATTAAGAAGCCTAGCCGATAGTATTGCTGTTACAGAAGTAGTGAGACTCGAGTTGACAAACTTGGATATTTAATATTCATATAAAAATGTAATAAATCCAAGATTACAATTAGAAAAAGACGTTTATGTTATGTATGAGGAACAAAGCACTTCACAAGAAATAATAATCCAACTACAACACCAAACTAAGTTCCGATGACGTACTGTTAAACGAAATAAAATGAAACGTAAGGTAATGTAATGTGCACGATTACTTCGGCGGCTAAGTATGCTTTTGTATTTATTTGTATATGTAGTTAGTTATTAACTAATTAAATTTAGTACTTACTAAATTCTCGAGCAAAAAAGCGGCACGGCCGTACCATCCTTTTCTCGGAGTAATTCAGGCCATTTTCGACTCCCTATAACTTCGTTGTGGATAAAACTAGAAGCGTGAATTTTCAGTAACCAAGCAGGCATTATAAGAACATGGTATATGTCAAATTTCATAGAAACAATTTGAACCAGTAGTTTAAGAATTATAACTAGTCAACGTTTCTTAATTTTGTCACTCACTGACCTATCATCAAAACTCGAAGGCACTTCTAGCAGACATCAGAAGACAAACTTCAAATTAAGAATACAATTAGTGTTTAGTGTATATCTTACCGGCAATCTGTATAATTCAGTATTCTATACAATACCTGGGCAATGTATAGAATACCTAAAACGTTTAGGTGATGTATGAAATATTATTTGTTTTATACTTTGCCTAGGCTTTCTATACAGTACCGAAAGCACAGCCGGCAATGTGTGAAAAAGACAAAAGCGCGGAAGGAGAAGACGTGCGAGCAGGTAGTAAACTCCACGCGACGCCTCAAAAGACCATTTCAGACACCAATCCATGGTCTTCACATGATCAAACCAAGATTATGTCTGGACTTTAAAAGAGACTGAGTAACCTCTGAGTTTGTTTCGGCCTTTCTTCTCAGAGTAGTCAAATAGGAAACGTCGACCTCATTTAATTTGAAAAAATAGGATTGACGTGTAAAACTGTTCGTACAAACCTGCTTACAAAAATAAAATCATTTATCTGACGACCCGTAACGAGTGTCAAAGATCCGTGAATGACACCCGGGACCAAAGGTTTAGCGTGCTTTCCAAGGCACGGAGGGGTTTCGATATATAAAGATGGTCAATCATCCGAGGACCGACCGCGGCAAGCGTAGCTTAACTTGATCGATTGACTGACGAACTTTATCATCTCGAAACAAAACAAGGAGTTGTAAAGACATTGTATTCAAGGCAGCAGTTCACAGTTTGTCATCAAGACTACTTAAAAAAGAAGATGTCCCTAATCAAGAAATGACACGTACACACGTACGTAATGATAAAACGTACAGTTGCGAATCTGCAATCTACGGGGACAGGTCAGGGATTTCTAAAATGTACTTGCAATAAACATTGCGATACTAAAAAGTGTTCATGTCTTAAAAGTAAATTTTAAGATAAAATTAAATAAATATTAGGAGTATTAAGTATCTTAAAAGTTAGTTACTAAGAATAAATAAATATTTTTGAGTTTATTCTTATTTTACTGCAAAAAAAAGTAATACCTAGCTTATTATAAAGATCCTTTTTAATTAGTAATTGTTAATTTAAAAAAAGTTTTTTTTTTACTATAGAGGAAACTTACATCGGACCAATTTGAAAACAAAATATACGTTTCGAATTGAGAACTTCCCCCTTTATTTTCGTTGGTTAAAAATCACGTGCACCCGATGACCACATCTGTTAGCAAGTGTTACTATAGCGGCCGTGTGTTGCAAGCAAGATAGTCCTTACGGTGATTAGATGTTCGTTTCTCCCATGATACTTACATAACATTGATAAATATAGACCAAATCTATTTACTTTACACATTGCCGGTGAACCAGCAGGTATTCTATACAATCCCCGGGAAATGTATACATTACCTAGGAAAAGTACCTATATAACGGACAATAATATTCATAACATTTCATACATTGCCTGGATGCCTCAGGTATTCTATACATTGCCCAGGTATTGTATAGAAATGGAGAGCAGTGGTGGCCAAGTGGTAACGGCCGCGACTTACGAGTTGTAGGTCGTGCAATGAGTTCGAACCCAGACAGGCGCTTTACTTTGTGTAAATTATTTCATTACCACTACTCTCAAAACGGTGAAGGAAAACATTGTGAGGAAACCGGCATGTTCTAGAACCAAAATTTCGAAGACATGTGACATCTACCAACCCGCACTGGGCCCGCGTGGTGGATTACGGTCCAATCCCTCTCACCGAGAGGAGGCCTGTGTCCCAGCAGTGGGAACATTATAGGCTGATAATTATGTATAGAATACCTTCAGGTATTCTATACATCATCATCAGCCTATAATGTTATACAGAATGTTTATACAGTTTACCGGTAACATATATATCAATCTCGGTCCAGTTTTCTAGATAAACCAACTACATAAATAACTTTGTAATCCACTATATAATCGAATTTAATATAATATGTATTACTTGTGAGATACATTGTGTTTTCATGCGATGGCCAAATCAACCATAAAATATTTTTGATATTGATATGGTCACTATAAGATGTTTGTAGGGTAGCTAATTAGAATAGAATAGAATATTTCTATGTTTTGAAAAAACATGTTATTATAAACGTAATAACTTACCGCCGTATTACATGGATCTCACAACTTTTTATGGTAGTAGAACTGAGTTGCGAGACTTGGTTGTTTTTACAAGTTAAGTTTCTGATGGCTTAGATATTAATAACAATGAAAGAAAAAATGTTAATACATCCTAAATCCGTGGAAAGTTTACCCTAAAACGGCATGAAATCTGCAAATAAACATAACAATCAACGAATTCGTCCCAAATTTGTCGAGATGGTATTAAAATAATCGCAAGATAATCGTCGTCCCAAATTAACTAGAACAGCTGCTCATTCAGAAATAAAGCCAACCCAACAAAATACTAAGCAAAGAAAGATCATTCCCAATATCAGGATAAAAGTCCGTCGAAATGAAAAAAACAATTTCGTTTCGTTCAATAAACGCGTATATCAAGAATCAGCACTTTTTTCGCACAAACAAGCATGTCCAATTAACAGCGAGCCTTTTTTTAGTCTGAAAAGGCTGAAACAGCAGACCAGCTGAGAGTCAGGCCCAAGTTTTAGCTCTTTGAAAAAATCTGTAAAGGGCTGCTTTGCTATGTGTCGCAATTTATAGAAGAGTGGCGGTAGAAAATTGACCGGATAATATCACCGTTTGCACATATTTTCTGGCGTTTTTTTTTAACATTTTCGTTTCATTTTAAAGAAATAAATAACACCTGCTCTGAATTTTGCATCCATGTTTTGACAGCAAGTGCTAGATACCTATGTATGTCTTGTTTAGATCATCATTGTCATCTAAATCTTGTATATGTCTAGAATTACCTACACTGAGCAATCATAATATTATTAATGTGATCACTCTCCAAAGCCACATTCCATTTAATCCGTCAGTATTCGTCAGGCTCCTAAATTCATGAACCTGTCAGTCCTAATCCCATTCAGGCCCTAATTCCTTGCTCATACGCAATGCAAACAGAATCTTAATACTTGATGAATTACTTACTTCTGCTAAGTCTGCTATATTCACTACAATACAATTATTCGCAGAGGGTCTTGTGTAATAACAGCTGCACTGGTGGATCGATCAAGTTAAGCTACCCATGCTGCGATTGTTCTAGTGGATGGGTGACTATCATTACCTACCAAGACCCCTCCATGTCGTTGGTCTCAGCTGTCATCCGTGGATTTTTGACAGTCGTTAAGGGTCGTCAAAACCCCGAAAGTCTGACAACCAGTCTTACCAAGGAGTTGTAAAATACTGGTATTCAGCTGCATCCAGTTAGACTAGAAGCCAACCCTAACATAGTTGGGAAAAGGCTAGGCAGATGATGAATTATTCATAACTGTGGTTCAAATGAGATTTTGTAAAAGCTTTGAACCTTTTATCAAATAAAAATAAGCATATTATATTCGCTTTGTCATAAAAAATACATTTCTACAACTCCTGGCAAGTAATCATGTAATTTCAGAAAAAAACGAGGCATGAAAATTTTTCAAACGCGCTGTTCATCTATTATAATTTATCATTAATGGGTAAAAATAAAAGGTGTGTGCGATCGGGCTCGCAACAGACTAATTTCACCATTCTAAGAAAATGCTATTCAGTGATAATTATTAGAGTCCTCCAGATTCTTAAATAGTCCCAACTTGACCAAAAAAGGAATTCAAATTAAAAGGGCCAGAGCTAAGGACCATAATTTTCTCTTACCACTTGTCCCACGCCCGAACCGTTAATTCTCCTTCATTTTTTTTTTCAAAAACGTACCGTAAGCCCTTTACCATTACGTATAATTAAATTAATATTTAAAAATTCTCTCTTCAGCTTTGCCCTACTATTGCGCTTGTTATTTGAAGAGGCCGACCAGGCAATAAGTATTGCTCAGCAATTTTACGAATGGCATTCGAGAATTTCCGGAGGATTTTCTATGGAAAATAATTTATTCATTGTATTTGAGGCCTCTCGATTCGTAAACCGATGGCCGAATAATTTGATGAAACAATTCTTCGTGAGTTTAGGACACACCGAGCCGATTATGGGGGTTGTGTTTGCACGAAACAAAGTATCTAGGTTTGTGGAGCTTAGGACAAGAATTATAAGATACGTATACATACAAACATACAAACAAATCAATTAAATTGAAGTGCCTTTTTGCCATGTTTCACAGATTATACATATGTGTATGATTTTTGCCTGTTTTTTTTGTTCCGGCTAATCTCCGAAATGGCCGGACTGATTTTGACGATAGCTGATGTTATAACATATGCTACTTTTTGTCCCGGAAGCGTGTTCCCGTGGCATGATTCCCAAAATGCACGTGGGCGAGGCCCTGGATACAGCTAGTGAAATAAATAAAAAGCTATTTTTATTATTTTTATGAAATTTAAAATCATAACAGAACATACCTTGTACTCCCTGAAGGATAAGGCAGAGGTGATAATTATATAGCACACCTATATTTTGCCACCTATGTGTCGCATCGCATTTATACATTCTACTTGACGCCCACCAAAATCAATCTTCAAGAACACCCTAGTGTGTCACAGCCTTTCTATCGAAATCTTCTTACGAAGGGTATTCAGCGTCGTCGCGGGGAACAAGAGGAGCGAGACGGGGTCGCGAGGGGAGGGGGTCATTCAAATCTGTTATTAAATTTGGAGACAATCACTACGAGTTTTTCCTACAAATCTTGGAAGGGGAGCAAGTGTTCCCCAGATTGGACTAACGAGGTATATATACGATTGTCTGCAGCCCCTAAATACGTTATAGGCTATTATTGAGGAAATTGGAAAATGCAGTTTCTATTATTTGGCGAATGTGACAAAAAATAACACGTCCGGTTTTATTCGTGGCAATCACGGAAAAATCGCTCCTCTATGGTCACTCGTAGGAAACATTTTGATGGACATATGTGACTTCGCGAGGTTCCTGTTATATTTACATATTTTATGAAGAAAGTCTGTATGACTAATTAATATTATTATGAGAAAGACAATGTAAATCTTATTTGAAACCTGTCTTATGTTTTGCGAGACCGTGTTAAAAAGCCAAAACATCAAATTCGAATGGTTTAAATATCCGCATACAAAAAAATCTACACACCACACAGCAAAGCACATCTCACACTACACATAAAAGTTCCCATACAGTCCAAAGTGCCCACATCCAAGAGTTACCTTCACTTCGCCAACGTCTGCAAGTCAAGCATTACCGCTAGGTGGCGCTGTGCCAATGATGGATCGTCCGCAAGACGGATGGCACCCACGAGTGCGGTTTAAGCTTGACAGTTCGGTCTGGAGTTAATTTTAAAATAGATGCAGGAATCTGGACGGTGCTCGATCATAGGGGTTCGAAAGATGGGAGGTGAGAGATCCAGAAGGGTTAAAGTTCTTTAGTAAGATAGGTAATCGGTAGCCTAATTCAATAAGAGAAACGTAAGATGGAACGTAGATACAGATATTGGACCAATATTTTAAACGGTTAAATAGTGATCTTATTTACATTTATTACTTGAACAATGGATTTCTGTCACCATCATCATTTCATTCGAAAGACGACCATTGCTGGACATAGGCCTCCCCTAAAAGGGGGTTTTGCCATAATCGCTGGCAGGCGGGTTGGCGATCGCAGTATGGTGGTACAATGTATAGAGAACGCTGCCCATTTTCTAGTAAGTACTTTAGTCGCCTTCTACGAAGCCCACGGGAAGAAATGGGATGGTGCTATTCTTTTACGTCCGGCACCACACGGAACGGATTTCTGTGTGATACCAAAATTAATCTTTATCATATAATCATTTTAGATTGTTCTTCCACGTCGCAAACTGAAACCATTTAATTCAATAAAACCATTTATAGGAACTTTTGAATTATCAAGGAGTTAGTCAGTCAGAAACATAAAGATAAATGCTGATTAGTAACGCCAATTGATCTTGTCCATTAATACAAATTCACTAAACCATTTCTAAAGTCAACTAGCTTCCACCCGCAGCTTCGTCCGCGTGGAAGACGGAAGTTATCCCCCAGGAACGTATTACCGGAATAAAAAGTATCCTATGTGTTAATTTAGGTTATAATCTATCTGTATGCAAAATTTTATCCAAATCCGTTCGGCCGTATTTGCGTGAAAGAATAACATACATACTAATTTTCACTATTACAATACTAGTAAGGATTTATGTTTACTGTGTGTAAAATAGGAACAAACAGGACGAGGGACGCACAAAGCTGTGGAGACCCAGCATCCAGTTGATGATCTACTTTTGTTTTTAAACTTAAGAGAAATAACGTTCCCAATTTAAACATTAACCATTTCGTACTTACCATATAATGCAATCACCATAACAATATGTAAACAGTAGGTTTACTTGCACATGATTGGCTGTAGACGGCCAATCTGTGCGGCGTGCATATTCATGAGGAGTGACGTCACTTAGTCGAGGCTTATCATGATACATGGACGAATTGTCATGCAGCTTACTGTGAGGATAGAGATGTGGTCGGCTCAGATGTGTGTGTTAGCAGCTTCAGCTGGAAATGGCAGGCTTAAGTGTTTCATTATAATATAATAGATTTGTGGGCTCTAGAGCAAACCATCACGTTCATCAACATAATATATCCTATAGGTAGGATATAGTAATATATGGTTGGCAGTCCTTATAGAGGTAATTTAACACTTTGTCCAGGGAAGTATTGACATAGTACTTTCTGTTTACATTGATGGATGCTAATGAAAACCAATTGCAAATTCGTAACAATTATGTGCGTCAAAAAACAGTTTTTTTTTTGTTTATTATATGCTCATATAATGCAACAATTATAATTCTTAAGGGAAATAAATATATAGCAAACCATAACCAGAAACATAAGACTTCTTATTTTTTTAACCTTCGAAAGAGCTTCTGAATTTGTAGCAAGAACATTGAAATCGAAATCATAGGTGTCTTTTACAACATCGCTATCTGCTAGACATTTGAGCAAGTCCTAGATATGATTTACGAAACCTGTGTAACAGCAATAAATAACTTACACAGTGCCCACATACCGAAACTAAAAGTTACGTAGATAAATGGGCAAACACAGCATATAGTAACCCAATTATCACCATTAACCTTTCCTGAAGACACAAAATCTTCGCATCACAGGAAAGCGAGCGTCGATAAACATAATAAACATCAAAAAATATTTACTCCCAAAGATCTATAAAAGTATAAGTAGGTACGTACACAAAGTTGTTTTTGAGTTTGAATTTCAATCTGTAAACAAGTTGTACATAAACGGAATAGGTTAACCTTTAACAACAAACAGAAAATAATCTCAACAAAATCGAAACTCAGAGTTACAGACTCGAAGTTTCCGAGTTACGTTAAGCATACACGAGTCTTAATCCCCAACTTAGTTATTTGGTGGGAACGGCTAATTAAAATTAATATATTACGAACTCGCTTTTGTGGTATTCACTTATAAGTAAGTTTATTTTATAATACAGGGCGTTGGGCTGGTGCCAAATTTCGGCTTTGTAAGCACTGACGGGTTGTGATTTATGGTTCTGCTAATGCAGGGTTGACTTTTTAATTTTGGGAAATTTTGAATTAGGTAATCGCAGTGCCTGAGTGCCTTTAAGCGCTTGAAATATCATTCATGATTATTAAAATATTTAGTAATTTGAAATTATGTTATTGAATTACTACTTGAAAGTAGATATTGGTGATGCCGTAAAAGCCCGGAAAAACTTTGAAGAAATTATCGCTTTTAGTCAAAATAACTAACTGCAATCAGCAATATATAATATGTTTGTAAAAAATACATATACCTATAAAAAATTCGTTACGTCGATCCCATACCCAGCAGAGGCCAATTTCTCCCAAAAGGGATTAACAGACTTTGTCTCCACATAAAACAATCCACAATGTACCCAAGAATATCAAACCAAACATTTATCGTGCCGAAACACGCAAACATACAAGTACATACAAACTAAGGCACAGCGCACACGAGACAGTTGAGTGCACACGACTGCTCTCCAAATTAATACGTCTTAAGATCGAGTTACCATCACTAATGCACGCCTATTTATTTTTATGTTAAGAGGATTGCACACTGGATGTGTGCCTCGAGATGAGGCGAGATTTTATTTGGATCAGTTTTTTGGACACAAAGTAATTTACACCAAAATAAAATGTATTTATTTACTTTTACCACACTTACTTAGTATAGGTATTTATAATATGAAATGGGACACATACAGAAGCCTATTTGCACGTGTTTTAATATCGATGTCTTAGCGCTAATGGATTTAAAACTTACTTTTTTCTAGCAGTAACTTGCTTCTAAACAGTTATTTAAACATCAATGTCTCTCTGGTTGGTAACAATACAGGCGAATGCGAAAAATAATAAAACGAAATCGAAATTAAAATGTCTACCTAGATCAACCACAATAAAATACCATTACCACATTTCAAACCACCGACGGTCTAGATTTAAAAATCACAGCAACAAACATCGTAACGCCTCGCCAGTTCCATTCCACGTACACTAGACACCTAAAAGGCATTCATTCGCCTCGGCCTGACAAGTGAGTAAGCCTCGCTACTCGGACCGACCCTTAGATTAAGATAGATAACCTCACCCAGTAAATAAATACCTTTATCTATTGAATCAATAAGATGTATGCGGTGTCCCGTGTTAGGCAACCAAGTTACTTTGTTTATTTTGTATTCGGAAGCATATCATGGAAGTTGAAAAAGCTACTGAGATAATGATATCATTAAGGTATTTTTGCGGTTTAAAATCGGTTCCTTGCACAGTCGTTGTAAATTAGTCTCAGCCGCGTCTGTCTGTCTGTCTGACCGCACTTATTTCTGAAACTAATTGTCAGTTTTAGTAAAACTGTTAAGTTGTAGCCCAATTCTTCAAGAGGAAACGCCCGGGTGTTTCCACAGCGCAGATCGCCCTGAAGACACGGTGGAGCACACGGTGGCGGTCTGCCCGGCTTGGGTGGAGCACCGCCGTGTCCTCGTGGAGGCGATCGGCGGCGGCGATCTCCCGCGTCCGGCCCTGGTCCAGACCATGGTGCGGAGCGAGAGTGCATGGGTAGCCGTCACCTCCCTTCAGCGAAGCAGTAATGATCGCGAAGAGGGAGGCGGCCGCACGTGAGGGAGAGGCAGTCTATACGCCCTCGTGACCCTAGCCACCGCAGGATACGGAGACGCCCTGGGCGTCGGGAATCCCAGGCTGATTTCCGGCCACCGTAGGCATGAGCTTGCGGACGGCGAGTAATGGGTAACTCGCTCTCCAGTTCGACGGCGCGTTGTGTTCCACGCGCGCCTCAAAGAGATGTCAGCACAAAATGATGGGGCCCGCAAGGGTCGATGTCAGCCAGGGGTAAGGGTTTGTTCGAAAGAGATACCACAGCCCCTGGCATACGGGCTATTGAGGGAAAATGGGTGGGTTATAGTCAGTAAAAGTCTGACACCCTCCTGCTCCACCCAGAGCGGGAGAAGTTATTTGATGATTTCCCACCCAAAAAAAAAAACCTAATGTGTGACTTCAGCTTGATTCGAATTGACATTAAATTGAACGCGTTACGACATTCCAACGGGAGTGGACATGTCATTCTTTTTTTTTCTCTCGACTTACAATTTTGAATCTTACTAAAAGTTAATAAGATTCAATGAAGCAAAGTTAAGCACCAAAGTAGAACCACACGGCCTAATTGTCATCCCATTGCCAAAATTTCCTTAAAATACCATTCCGTTTAATCCTTTTTCTTTAAAGAAATTCATTATCTTCCGAACGAAGAATTTCTTAAGCTTCCAGAAATAGATTAAAGAAATAAAGAAGACCCTTTTCATTAATTGAGAAAAGATTTACTTTGATTAAAGTAGCTTAACTCATTTTAGGCTACTATTGAGGACGCCTCGAGACAAGATTCTATGAAGGCGGCTGTATTCAGGTCAAATTACTGTTCAGTTTTGCTAGACATGAATCTAGGTTCGAAATACTTTGTAGGAGACTTTCAGTATTTAAGCTAAAACACTGGCCTTGTATTTTCAGGTGCTTTGGCATGGCAGGCTTTGGTCATTGCAGCATATTTTTAGTATATGTCATATATAAGGATGCCATTACCCATCTTTCTTACTTTTCACCCTTAGTCATCTTCATTGACAAAGAAATAACGACGCAAATGAGACATGACGTTTTGTTAATGTTTCAGGTAATACTAATTTAAATTCAGTTTGACTGCGATTAAACAAAATACAGCTAGTTATTCGAAAAATTCCCACATCAATCCATAATAGGTTTAAACCGTGATCGATTTACTGACTTTTCAACCAACCGCAACTACCATATTTGTCACCGACACACGAACTATCAAATCATCCCGAAACACCGCTCCATCAGGGTCCCACAATAATGATCGTGGGCAAACATCAATACTTCGACCTTAATAGATCGCCGAGCGAATCTTCACGATGCCCAATTCGGTTTCAGACCCGGACTATCGACGGAGACTGCCATCATGTGTCTTAAGCAGACTGTCCAGTATTATGCTGATAGGAAAACACCGGTTAATGCATGTTTTCTGGACTTATCGAGGGCATTTGACCTGGTGTCATACGATATCTTGTGGGAAAAGCTGCGAAAGGAAAGCACCGTCGACTGTACTGTTATTTCTTTGTTTAAATTTTGGTACGAGAATCAGACGAACCACGTAAGGTGGGGTGGAACTTTGTCTGATGTGTATGGGTTGAAGTGCGGGGTGAGGCAGGGGGGTATAACCTCACCTCGTCTCTTTAACCTCTACATTAATCAGCTGATTGTTGAACTCAGCAGCACCCGTATAGGCTGTCACATTGACGGAGTTTGCATTAACAATATAAGTTATGCTGACGACATGGTGCTGCTGAGTCCATCAATAAGCGCACTCAGGCGTCTTGTTAAGATCTGCGAAGATTACGCGATCACTCATGGACTCAGGTACAATCCAAAAAAATGTGAATTATTGGTTTTCAAGGCTGGCACCAAATGTTACACTAACGTGCCGGATGTGACCATAAATGATACTCCGTTATCCAGAGTAACAAAATTTAAGTACCTGGGTCACTGGGTCACTCATGACCTGAATGATGACCAGGACATAGAAAGGGAACGCAGGGCGATGGCTGTCCGAGGTAATATGCTGATCCGCAGATTTGCACGTTGTACGACGCAAGTCAAATTAACCCTTTTCAGAGCATACTGCCAGTCTTTTTACACATGCAGTCTGTGGGTCAGGTATACGCTGAGGGCATACAACGCCCTGCGTGTCCAATATAATAATGTATTCAGGATGCTGTTGGGTCTACCACGCTTTTGTAGTGCTTCCGGGATGTTCACCGAAGCCAGAGTTGATGGTTTTCATGCCATTATGCGGAAACGGTGCGCTTCTATTCTCGGTAGGATACGTGCTAGCTCCCACAGCATCCTGAGTGTATTGTGTGATAGGTGGGACAGCCCCATGCTGGCTCACTGGATACGGCTGCACACGTAGGTGTCAGTCGTTTCAATTTTCTAAATAGAATTTTACTAACATTAGATTAAGACTTTAACTAACAACATATGGATTTTGATCTGAAATAAATAAAATATTATTATTATTATTAACACATGCCTATAACTCAATTAGTTAACCGGTGCGCGAATTAATTCAGTTCGTAACAAAGACAAATAGTATGTGTTGTACACAGGACCACGCAAGTTCGCTCATTAATATTATGGGCGATGCGTGCGATTGATTTGGCTGTGTGCTTGACTGTATTTGTTGGTGGGATGTTATTCATCATTATTTTGCTAAGCTAAGAGTCCATTAATATTTACATAAACTCACGACGTCTCCCCATGGGGGCAGGCAGAAACTACAACACAGCCTGCTACGATCCTTACATAGTCGATATTACTTCGGTTAAAGAGACGAACATGTTGAACTGATTTGACTGACTCTTGAAAAATGAAGAAGATGATTAAAAACAAAATTGAATTCAGTTTTATATTATAGTGCGTTTCTTTATAATTACTAAGTTGAACGACAGGTCTACTTAAATTGTTCTTTGTGTATTCGTTGTATACTTTCCACCATAATACTTTCCCTGCTCATTAGGTATTAGTTCACTATAGTATTCTTAACAGAAATTCTAAAATGAAACTACTTTATGTTTCGTCACATCAGCAGATTGTTACTTTCAAATCCTCCATAAAATTCTTGTTGTGTGTCGCCGTCAAAGTAAATAGGGTCGGTCGAGAATTTAACGATGAGTTCGGCACCTTCAACAGCGTCCACCAGTTCTTAAAACGTGCAGACAACAGGACGCTAGGCCATATTAAGTGTCTTATTGTTTGTGGAGCAGCATTATTCATTAAAAACTCAATATTTTACACAAACATTTCTTAGCCCCAAAGTTTCAAGTGTCAACCAAATTCTCACCAACTTCAAAGTGCCACTGGCACCTACCTACTTCACTAGGAGAACCTGTCAAAACACGATTCACTCTTGAAACTACAATTTCCCTACCAAATATCTTGGTGTTTATAGAGAAAATATCGCTAAGGCTGATGCTTCGCCAATTGGCGCTCTGTCGCAGAGAGCATTGTCAATATTGGAGTTCGCCCTTCTTTTATACTGCGGTGGAAGGGTTGAGATATTAGCGTTTAAGGACCGTTGTGCTTTTGTAGTTTAGAATGGTAGACGAATATAATAATATTATAGTCGCTCTTGCAAGCTTTCTTCCAAGAAAATAACACACACACATATAAACACTATTTGGCTTTTCTAAGAAATTCAAAGAGACAGCTGAGTATAACGAATTTAGATTTGTTTTAAAATATTATTTAGTAATATTTCTCTTTATTTATTTTTATTTACATAATTAAAGAAGGACAATTAAACAGTAGTCAATTATTTTAATTAGCTTACAACTATATATTTACACTAGGTTCTAAATTAAATAACTAACGTTTATTTTAGTATTTCAAACTGTTCATTATAAATTTTATGAATTTTAAGGTTAATAATAATTACAGTTAAATGGTTAGTACAATCACTATCATTAACGCGAAGAGTTATGTCAAACAAGAATACAAAACCTAGAATATATACAAGTACTAACGATGAAGATTGCAAAAAGGTAAACTTCGCCTGGCTTACAATTTAAAACTACAACCCAAAATAACCTACAAACTCACAACACAAAATACCGTCTCAGAAGACCAACTCCGCTCAAGTCTATCCCTTGTTACAGACTAACAACTTGAATTGGAATTCTGCAATGTCTTCGTTAAAGTTCGAATTGCTGGCTAGTTTTATACCGTTTGAAAGTCTAAAACTGCTGCAAGTGGCAACACTGTCTGAATCGAGAACTGTGAAGTGCTGCAACATAAACAATTTGGCGTTGCCAAGTGAAATACTGGAAAAAGTCGATGTCTTTAACGATGTATCGACGGAGGAGACGGCTATACTGCACTGTGTAGCAACGAACTTAGTAAAAGTTCTGTAGTGAGAAGTAGTTTTTTCATACATTACAATCATATAATAAATGTTCGATAACGATGTCAAAGTCTACGGTATATGAAAACGAAAACGATTACTAATGTAATAAAAAAAAAACTTTTTAATTCAGGCATATTTGGCCCATACATATTGTTAGTAGAAAGACTTAAAACTATGTTAGTATTTAAAATAACAATTTAATTTAAATATTTGCCACCCTCTGGGGCCCCGGGCACACGCACTTATGCTTGAACTCTTTTGTTCGTATCAATGACAATAAAGTACCAAATTAAGTTTCTATTTACTACAAAACCAAACAACCAGAAACACATAAAACTATATACAACAAACTAAATTAGGCAATTTTATAGTCAAGGGACAGAATCCAAAACCGCGCTGTGGTAACAGTTGGAGCTATTTTCAGTACAAAATACCCAACTATTAGGGGTCTCAAGAAAACTAAACAACCCTTTTTCAACCGGGGGAGACCCTCTGACAATTTATTTTGTCCCGTAATAGTGACGTCACTGCATCGATGTACGGAACACCTGACGTAATCAGCCCCCGTCAAGTTGACGGAGGTTTGAAAAAAGAATAGTTTGATTATTTTTGGCCAGTAGTATGTTTCGGAAAGGGTGAAGAACTTACGTAGTTATTAGTTCGAGGTAATAGTACCAAGGAGATCGTGTTAAGGTAATAAATGAAGGAACAAGTTTTTGTTTTGTATCAAAGGACCAGTAATTGGATTGAGGTTTAGACCTTCTTTACTCTGCGAAGTATTAATCTAGGTAAACTAGTGCTAGTATTAGGTTTTAGAATCCTCTATAGAGAAATAAGATGTAAAACCATTTTGTCATGTTTCTGGAAAGGTGTATTTTTACTTTTTATGTTAGGTACATTAATATGCTATTTAAAAACGATAACAGAAAATAACTAATGTAGATTTCAATCATAGGCAACGGTCCGTCGGTAGCGTAAGTACGTAGTTACTAAAAATACCTTAGCATATAGTTTCCCATTCCCTGGTATACCGAAAATTATGCAGTCGTCTGAAACTTTAGATCAAAGTGCATATTTAAAGCCTTTTCAGTTTCATATTTTACGAAAATTCTTAAACCTAACTCATAAGCGTAATGTGGAAGTGGCAAAGTCTTAACTAAGATTTTGCACGATTTTTTATAAAGGTTCGAATTTTTAAACAGTTGTTTGAACATACATACGAGTACCTAACTAGATTGTCTTTTATTTATTCTACGGTCCAAAAGTAGTATACCAATTGTAGTAGTAAAATACCACTGTGTCTAAAATCAGATATTAAGATTTATCATGTTCCTGTAATTTGACGGGCTTCAAACTTTATGAAAAAGTCGAAACACCAATTTCTCGTTGCCACGCAAATCAAAGCCCACGCACGAAAATAACTACAACCTGCCACTATACCAATAAAACGATTAATATTCCGTCTACAATCCCCATAATCTTGTATTAACTCAGTGAGCATTACGAGCAAATTGTGAGCACGATCGCGTGCTCACGAGCATTAAGAAAGAACTGGCACTTACTTGCATGGGCAGTGTTGCGACGCGGGCAAGAAAGTGACGAGCACTTTTTTGCCCGATTACCTTAATGTGAACATGGGTGTAGAAACATATGCATGCTGATATGAGATTTGAATAGTGTTTTGTTTTGTAAATATTAACGTTTGTTTTGTTGTTTTATCATTAACGTAGGCAGAAAGTACGGACGGCTTGCTGATATTGTATCTGTCATCAATAGTACAACCCAAACCTTTGTTCAAAGGCATACTATCCTATCAACGACTACTTCAACGATAAGAATAGTTGGTCGCTGTGATTAACTCAAGGCAATTTTTGTGTTCTTTGACCAGAATTTGATTGCCTACTGACAGGTCATATCTATCATAGCATAATTGTTTGTTTTTATTTGACTGTATAAATTCATTTTTATTTTCATTGACTTAGTGTTGACCACGGAGTTACTTAACTTAGTTACTTAACTCCGTGGTGTTGACATAATCTACTCATTACAATGCTGTTTTTTTAAATAACGAGTTAAATTGCAAGATTTAGTTAGCTAGTGACCTGGACAATTAATCATATTTTCATATTGGCAATTGATTATATCTAGAAATATTTTAATTGTATGTTTCGTAACGTTAATTACGTACCTACCATTGTATAGAATCAAGTTCTTTTAACATAACAGACAGCTATGCTGCTGGGGAGTTTGTTGCGCCACTTCTTCTTCCAAGCTAAAGCACTAGAAAGTGGTGAAGAAGGTCGGGCATTTTTAGGCGACTGTCTTTTGTAATTTTTGACGTTCTAAAAGTGCTGACACCAGCCTACTTTGAATAAATGACTTTTGATTTTGACATAACATAACGCCTGTATTTCCGTAAGGGTTTGGCAGAGGTATGCCTACAGTGGTACCACATTCCGCCAGTAACGTATAGCAGGGGGCAGTCTATTGCCATCAACCGGGCACAAATCCAGACACCGGGCTGCTACTGGGAAATCCCAGATAAAAAAAACCAATAACACTTTGCCTGACTCGGGAATCGAACCCAGGACCAGAGTAGCGCTTGCGAGCACTAAACCAACGAAGCAATCAATAACACAAACTTATACAAAAACTTATTTGAATAATTATACTATCCTACTTCCTGGTATCCTACTAATATTATAAATGTTTATATTTGGACGTTTGTTACTCAATCACGCAAAAATGGCTGAACATATTTGAATGAAATTTGGCACACGGATAGATTATAACCTGGATTTACACATAGGATAGTTTTTATCTCAGTAGTATGTTCCCGTGGGATAATTTTGGACCTCCTCGCGAGCGAAGCCGCTCACAAGACTATCTCGATTAATAGTAACGTCTCTTTCAGTGATTGGGCTACCATTGGTATTCATAAAAGTAGAACACGACTTTATGAGCTGTACAATGAAAGGACTTCTGTAAACACTGCTGAATTTAATTTATATGTTAGAAATTATTCCAAATTATTTAAAAAAGTTTGTTGGATGGCCAAGTCGCGTTATTTGAGTTCTAAGATTAAAAACAGTAGTAATGTAATTAAAACGACTTGGAATATTATTAATAGTGAAACGGGAAGGTCTAGCAACCGAAATACTGACTACAGCCTGTCTATCAACGACAACATAATCACATCAGACTCGCAAGTCGCCGCGGCTTTTGAAAATTTCTTTGCAGATATTCCCGTTTCAACTACAAAATCACTAAACTCATCACCTTCTGTTGCTGAGTCTTTGCTGAAGGAAAATGTTAATGTTTGTGATTCAGAATTTCATTTTGAACATATTAGCTGTAGAGATATAATTAAAACCTTTCACACTTTAAATGTAAAAAAGACTGCAGATCTGTGGGGTAATTCTGTAGAAGTTGCTAAGTCTATTATTGACATTGTAGCACCTACTTTAGCTCTTATATTTAATAATTGTATAGACTGTGGGGAGTTTCCTGACCTAATGAAGAATAGTAAAATAATACCTTTGTTTAAATCAGGTAGTACATCAGACCCCTCTAATTACAGACCTATTTCAGTACTACCTACCTTTAGTAAAATTTTTGAGAAATTAATTTTAGATCAATTGCAAAGATTTTTTAATAAACATAATTTATTAAATCGCAAACAGTTCGGTTTCACAAGGGGTCGTTCAACTACCGATGCCGGTGTTGAACTCTTAGGGCATATTTACAATGCATGGGAAAATAAATACGATGCCTTGGGCATTTTTTGTGATTTATCTAAAGCATTCGATTGCGTGCTTCATGAAACTTTAATCAGGAAACTCCGCCACTACGGGATCCGGAACACCGCTCTGGATCTTCTTATTTCATACTTGTGTAATAGGATTCAGTGTGTTGATGTAAACGGAAAAAGATCTCCCGGGTCCGTAGTATCAATGGGAGTCCCACAGGGCTCGATTCTTGGCCCTTTCTTGTTTCTTATTTATATTAATGACTTGCCTTACCTCATAAAAGATCATCATGATATAGTGTTGTTTGCGGATGACACTTCACTTTTGTTTAAACTTAAACGTCAGCAACTTGTTAATGACGATGTAAATAGCGCAATCTCAAAAGTAGTTCACTGGTTCAATGTTAATAATTTACTTCTTAATGAAAAAAAGACCAAATGCATTAAGTTTACGCTACCTCACGTTAAGCAGGTGAAAACTAATGTGTTGATAAAGGGCGAAGAATTGAATCCTGAAGATAGCACTGTATTCTTGGGCTTAACTTTGGATGCCAAGCTTCAGTGGGGCCCACATATAGCCAAATTATCGAAAAAGCTAAGCTCTGCAGCATACGCTGTTAGAAAAATTCGTAATTTAACTGATATAGAGACAGCCCGCTTAGTGTACTTTAGTTATTTTCATAGTGTAATGTCGTATGGTATTCTATTGTGGGGAAATGCCGCCGACATTCAGACTATTTTTGTCTTGCAGAAAAGAGCTGTTCGATCAATTTATAAATTAAGTCCGAGGCACTCTCTCAGAGAGAAATTTAAGGAGATTAATGTAATGACTGTGCCTTCACAGTATATTTATGAAAATCTTTTATATGCCCATAAAAATATTAAATTGTTTAAAAAATACAGTGATATCCATAGTATAAATACTAGGAACAAACACAAATTTGTTGTACCATCAACAAGGCTCAAGAAAATAGGTGGGTCATTCAGATGTCAATGTATACGCTTTTATAATAAACTTCCAAGCCATGTTCAAGATCTAAGTCTCAATAAATTTAAATCATTCATTAAACGTAAGTTGTGCCTGAAAGCCTTTTATACTGTTAAAGATTATATTGAGGACAAAAAAGCTTGGGATTAACCTGCTCCAATTTTGTATACTGAATCTAGTTTTTATTTTTGTTTTGCTCTTTGACATTCTATTATTATTATATACACTTTGACATTTGATTATTATTATATACACTTTGACATGAATATTTACTTTGTGAAGTATAATATTATTTTTGCTTTAATTATTGTGAATGTGAGGACTATGTGGTATTTTTGTTTTTGTGTTTCATCTCTTTCTCAGTTCATTTATAAAGTTAATCTGGCAGTTTGAGTACTTTATGCGGCTTACCCAAATGTCCTTTCTTTGGTATTGTTCGTCAAATCGTTGAGCTCCTCAAGTTCTGAGTTGAGCCGTATGATTACTGATACATGCGTGCACTGAATGGACAGGTCCACTCAACCTGTGTGGTTCTTTCCTCAAAAGACCATTTCAGACACCAATCCACATGGTCTTCACATGATCTGACCAAGATTATGTCTGGACTTTAAAAGAGACTGCGACCTCTGAGTTTGTTTCGGCCTTTCTTCTCAGAGTAGTCAGATAGGAAACGCCGACCTCATCTAGTTTAAAAAAATATGATTGACGTGTAAAAGTGTTTGTACAAACCTACTTACAGAAATAAATCATTTATCATTTATCATTTACAAAAGCTAGTTATTAATCATTCGTGTTCATAATACCTATGTCTGCGAACAAAATATGGGCAGGAACATCAATATACAAGACTGCGAATGCGAATGCTATTTTCAGAATTGACGATACAATATTTTCTGTAATATCTAGATGAAATCACTGTTTCGCTTTCCGATCAAATGGTTCCAACGCTGGTCACAAAAAATATTCCAAATTCAACCTTATGCCTATACCGAAAATACATTAGCCAGCCTCTTATAAGCAAGACCAGCGAAGTATTTGGCTGGCACATTATCTTTCAACCTGGGTGCGCCTATTATTAAGGCATTTACACATGAGACGCAGTCGCGCGTAAACCCCGATACACAGTGAGTGATGTTCTCTGAATAGATTTTTTAGTTGTTCTCGCGAAACAAAGGTAGAAATGTTTTAGAGGAAAATGGAGGGAGACAGGTATTTAGGTATCGAGCTGATTTAGTTTAGGTAGAAAAGTATGTGGATATTCTGTTAGATGTTTGGTTTTACTGGTCTCATAAACGAATTCTATAGAAAATATAAAAAGAATATCGTTTGCCTGTCACTGAATGCCCAGTGGCATTAGGTCTGCCTATGTACCACTATTGCAGTTAGAAGTTGAAATAAATATATTTAGTTGAGTATTTTTAACAAATGGATAAAAAAATATTTGCTGTATCGTTAATGCATTACCAAAAAAATCCGACTGTTACTTGTTCTTTTCAAAACCTACACAAAACCTAATAAGAAAATAGCCATCTCAAAAAACAAAATACATATTTGCGTACCCTAAACGAATCGAAGTCATTGCCATTTTGATTTTAGTCATAACGTGAGCAGATTGCCGCGACCCCTTCATAAAACAATGTCCCCTCCGAGGGGCACACAAATCTGTGCCCTCAACTGACAGACAAGTCATGTCTAAGTATCTTTAACTTAAGATTATTTCACTAAGACCCTGCTAAAGATGTTTAACGTTTGCGCTCGCTGCCATGTTTGCAAGACTAACGATTTGTTTAACTATTTCAGGAGAGTGAAAAATAAAATGGAGATTGGGAGTGTTTTTATTTAATATTTTTTGGTGAGTGTTTGGAAGTAGATGGGTTTGGTTTTATGATTTAATACGACGATGGTTTGTTAGTTTCCTACAAAAGTGCTTACTCCCTTTTGATTCTTTACTCTATGTTTCGATGACCTAAGAAAAATACATGGAGCCTACCGGGTAGCATTTTTAGTCCAGATGTCTTTATTTTATGTTTGTTTTAATTACTTAATTTCAGTGTTTGGGCTACCATTGGTATTGATAAAAGTAGAGCACGACTTTATGAGCTCTACAATGAAAGGACTACTGTAAACACTGCTGAATTTAATTTATATGTTAGAAATTATTTCAAATTATTTAAAAAAGTTTGTTGGATGGCCAAGTCGCGTTATTTGAGTTCTAAGATTAAAAACAGTAGTAATGTAATTAAAACGACTTGGAATATTATTAATAGTGAAACGGGAAGGTCTAGCAACCGAAATACTGACTATAGCCTGTCTATCAAAGACAACATAATCACATCAGACTCGCAAGTTGCCGCGGCTTTTGAAAATTTCTTTACAGATATTCCCGTTTCAACTACAAAATCACTAAACTCATCACCTTCTGTTGCTGAGTCTTTGCTTAGGGAAAATTTTAATGTTTGTGATTCAGAATTTCATTTTGAACATATTAGCTGTAAAGATATAATTAAAACCTTTCACACTTTTAATGTAAAAAGACTGCAGATCTGTGGGGTAATTCTGTAGAAGTTGCTAAGTCTATTATTGACATTGTAGCACCTACTTTAGCTCTTATATTTAATAATTGTATAGACTGTGGGGAGTTTCCTGACCTAATGAAAAATAGTAAAATAATGCCTTTGTTTAAATCAGGTAGTACATCAGACCCCACTAATTATATACCTATTTCAGTACTATCTACCTTTAGTAAATTTTTTGAGAAATTAATTTTAGACCAATTGCAAAGATTTTTTAATAAACATAATTTATTACATAGCAAACAGTTCGGTTTTACAAGGGGACGTTCAACTACCGATGCCGGTGTTGAACTCTTAGGGCATAATTACAATGCATGGGAAAATAAATACGATGCCTTGGGCATTTTTTGTGATTTATCTAAAGCATTCGATTGCGTGCTTCATGAAACTTTAATCAGGAAACTCCGCCACTACGGGATCCGGAACACCGCTCTGGATCTTCTTATTTCATACTTGTGTAATAGGATTCAGTGTGTTGATGTAAACGGAAAAAGATCTCCCGGATCCGTAGTATCAATGGGAGTCCCACAGGGCTCGATTCTTGGTCCTTTCTTGTTTCTTATTTATATTAATGACTTGCCTTACCTCATAAAGGATAATCATGATATAGTGTTGTTTGCGGATGACACTTCACTTTTGTTGAAACTTAAACGTCAGCAACTTGTTAATGACGATGTAAATAGCGCAATCTCAAAAGTAGTTCACTGGTTCAATGTTAAAAATACTTCTTAATGAAAAAAAGACCAAATGCATTAAGTTTACGCTACCTCACGTTAAGCAGGTGAAAACTAATGTGTTGATAAGGGGCGAAGAATTGAATCCTGAAGATAGCACTGTATTCTTGGGCTTAACTTTGGATGCCAAGCTTCAGTGGGGCCCACATAAAGCCAAATTATCGAAAAAGCTAAGCTCTGCAGCATACGCTGTTAGAAAAATTCGTAATTTAACTGATATAGAGACAGCCCGCTTAGTTTACTTTAGCTATTTTCATAGTGTAATGTCGTATGATATTCTATTGTGGTGAAATGCCGCCGATATTCAGACTATTTTTGTCTTGCAGAAAAGAGCTGTTCGATCAATTTATAAATTAAGTCCGAGACACTCTCTCAGAGATAAATTTAAGGAGATTAATGTAATGACTGTCCCTTCACAGTATATTTATGAAAATCTTTTATATGCCCATAAAAATATTAAATTGTTTAAAAAATACAGTGATATCCATAGTATAAATACTAGGAACAAACACAAATTTGTTGTACCATCAACAAGGCTCAAGAAAATAGGTGGGTCATTCAGATGTCAATGTATACGCTTTTATAATAAACTTCCAAGCCATGTTCAAGATCTAAGTCGCAATAAATTTAAATCATTCATTAAACGTAAGTTGTGCCTGAAAGCCTTTTATACCGTTAAAGATTATATTGAAGACAAAAAAGCTTGGGATTGATCTGCTCCAATTTTGTACACTGAATGTTTTTTTTATATTTTTGTTTTGCTCTTTGGCATTCGATTATTATTATATACACTTTGACATGAATATTTACTTTGTGAAGTATAATATTATTTTTTGCTTTAATTATTGTGAATGTGAGGACTATGTGGTATTTTTGTATTGTGTTTCATCTCTTTCTCAGTTCATTTTTAAAGTTAATCTGGCAGTTTGAGTACTTTATGCGGCCTACCCAAATGTCCTTTCTTTGGTTTTGTTCGTCAAATCGTTGAGCTCCTCGAGTTCTGAGTTGAGCCGTATGATTACTGATACATGCGTGCACTGAATGGACAGGTCCACTCAATCTGTATGGTTCTTTCCTCAAAAGACCATTTCAGACACCAATCCACATGGTCTTCACATGATCTGACCAAGATTATGTCTGGACTTTAAAAGAGACTGTGACCTCTGAGTTTGTTTCGGCCTTTCTTCTCAGAGTAGTCAGATAGGAAACGCCGACCTCATCTAGTTTAAAAAAAATTTGATTGACGTGTAAAAGTGTTTGTACAAACCTACTTACAGAAATAAAATCATTTATCATTTATGACTGCGTCAGCGAACGACGTTCGCGCAGCTGAATTTTGGGCCAGATGCTTGATTTTTTTGCCATCGATAAGTTAAGAAGAAGAATAAAATAATACTTTACTATAGGCAACTCGCACGATGTTAATTTATTTGTGGGCTTAGGAAAGTTGTATTAGGCAACTGTCACGTTTTGAATTAAACATTAAGGAAACAACGAAAAGTTAAACAAAAAGGACACTAACTTTATTCCAAAAAATTCAAAACGTGCCAGGTGCCTAATACAACTTTCACTAGCCTGCAAATAAATTAACTTCGTGCGAGTCGCCTAAAGAAAATATTATATTACTAGCTTCTGTTTCGCGTTCGCGTCAAACTTGCTTCCACATGCATGTGCGTGTACTTCGTATTCGTGACTTTTTTCTCTTTGCTCAGCTCCTAAGGGTCTTAGCGTGATGTTATATAGCTTTTAGCCTTCCTCGATAAATGGGCTATCCAACACTAATATAATATTTCAATTCGAACCAGTACTTCCTGAGATTAGCACGTTCAACCAAACAAACTCTTTATAATATTAATATAAAAATATAATATAATATATATAGTGGAGAGCAGTGGTGGCCCAGTGGTACCGGCTGCGACTTACGAGTTGTAGGTCGTGCGTTCGAACCCAGCCAGGCGCATTACTTTGTGTAAATAATTTCATCACCACTGCTCTCAAACGGTGAAGGAAAACATCGTGATGAAACCGGCATGTCCTAGAACCAAAAATTCGATGACATGTGACATCTACCAACCCGCACTGGGTCCGAGTGGTGGATTACGGTCCACTCCCTCTCACTGAGAGGAGGCCTGTGTCCCAGCAGTGGGAACGTAATAGGCTGAGTATGTATGTAGGTATGTATACGTATAGTATAGATTTGAAAGTGACGATTCGCCCGATTCGGACGATATAATTGGTGCAAAGGTGATAAGAAATCACAGAGGGACATTGAAGATATTATTACGCTTCTGAAGCAGACTGATCCCGAGATAAGCCAAGCCTACTTCATTTCCTGATCAAAGACTCTTTAATATCGTGCAACCTAGAAATGGACCCTCATTTTTAGGAATTGTCAGAAACTTTCCCTTATATTATTAATTCTCTACATAGCCATGCATATTGCAGTCAGATGTTATCATTAGATCTTCATATTTTATTTAAGACAAAACATTACTACATCACAAAAATATCATCGAATAAAACATGTATAATTCAGGCCAGGGCATCACCAACAAGGAACTCGTCAATTAACATTCACCACGGACACAGGGTGAAAAATCCCATTCAACTTCCCTAATAAGAGTCGGGGCATCAGCAGTGAGGTCACGTCGACCAATTTCCTTGGTTTTAAATGTTTGAGACAATAATCAACGCCATTAAAACGTTTAATATTCATGGCTGGGGAGAAGTATGAGGGATTACAGTTTATTTATGAGTACAGCTTCTGAATTCTATTTGTTACGCTTAGGAGTAAAGAGTTGTAAATACCTTTGGTTTTGTTTAGAATTTCCTTAATTCAAACTTTGTTTTCCATCGGAATGATTTTAAGAATGAATTTGAATGATTCTAGTCGAGAGTATCTGTACATTAAAGTCAAAATCGAAAATCAAAATATTTTATTTCACATAAAACCTGCATGGGCACTCATGAAACGTCAGAAGCTAGGTTCACGGTTCTAATTTGTCGCTTCCTCTGTAGGACAGCCGGCAAGAAACTCCACGGTTACTCTTTTAAAAATAATTGGCTTTAACAATGTTTTAAATTACAGTGATGATAGGTATAGGAGGTCAATAAGTACAATAAGTACTTAGAGAAATGAAAATATACAAATCCTACATTGTGTAAGGCTTACAACGTTCTCTCACTCACAGTATGTAAAATAACCTACAAAAATAAAATGAATCTATTTAAACCAAGGTCACTTTATCCATTACTACCTTCTGCTCGTGACTGAGTTAGCGTGAAATGTCTAGTTCCTCCGATCCACTACGCGTCATCGCATAGCCTGGCCGCTCTATTACTTCGTTCTCACTTAGCGTTCTTTCTGACTTTTATTCTTTTGCTCGGCTTTTAAGGGTCATAGCGTGATGTTAATAGCATACTACGGTTTTCGAGAATTGGGCTATCAATCGCAAAAACATTAATTAAAATCCGTTTGGTAGTTCCAGAGATTAGCGCGTTCAAACAAACAAACTTTTCAGTTTTATTATCGGTATAGATATAGAGGGTAAGTTTTGATCCAGCGCGCAAATTGTAACCATGAATTCAGCATATTATTCTAGAATCCCTAGCGCAGACATTTTTCGCCGGTTATACAAAAAAAATCTGCTGTTTCATAGAAAAGTGCAATACCTACGCGGTCAAAATGTATGGAACAGCTGATTTTTTTTTGTGTTTCGGCGAAAAATTTCTGCGCTAGAATGATATGCTGAATTCATGGTTACAATTTGCGCACTGATTAAAAACTTTTCCTGTAGATAGATAGTTAAGCATAAAGAAGAAGACCTTTCTTTCCTGAGTAGAGGCTTTTAATTGAGGTGTATCGTAAACAAAAGCTTATTTCCAAAAAGTCAGGCGGTAGATAATGAAGGTATAGTGACACACACCCTCACTCTGCCGATGAGGGTATACGCCCATGTGATAGGGAGCGACCCTATTGTCACTAATCGGATACAATTTCATTAGAATCCCAAGATATACCAATTTTCCTCACTGAAAAAAAATACGGCCGAAATGCTTATTGATTTCACTGGAAGATTTTTTTCTTCTTTGAGCTGTAATTGCCGTTAACCACGCTAACAAACATATATTGTAAGCTTTTGTGATGGATAAACTCATAATAACAGTAACTAATCAATATAACTTCTCGTTAGTTGACAGGTTGACACGAAATTTGACAGACCGAAACCGTGGGCAGGTAAAGCTAGCCGTCACACAGTACGACAAAGGGACCAAAGCACTAAAACATGAAAATCACATAGAAACCATTCTACTCAAACATAAAAAGGAAAATTATTGCCAGAAAAAAATATCTAATAATTCAGCATGAAATGATCGGCGTGTAGGGCCGAAACTGCATCCGTCAGCTTTGGGCATTAGCGTTAACGAACCAAACGGCGGGACCCGGCGCGGGGTCCGGCCCAGCGAGCTGCAATAAGAGGATTCTGCACCCTTCTGCAGGTGTGGTCTGTGGTAGAGGAGGTAGCGGAGTGGATTGAGGAAAGTGAAAGTGATTGATTGTAGGAAATGGGGTAAATATTACATAAATATCTTTTTGATTGACTTATGAAGCCAATTGCCTATTGTAGTGCTTTATTTTGACGAACAGTTTCCATAGTGAATATTGTTGATGATCTTTTGATCTATCCTGTCAACAGTCCGATTCATGCAATTAATTTATGTTGCTCATTTCTGTGTGCATAATTTTGATGAAATTGTTCCACTCATGGATTTTCTAATCCATCCATCCACAAAATAGAATAAAAACTTAGACCTCCATCATACACCACATACACACTCATTCATATACCATACATCTGTACTTACCAACCCGCGCCCGCTTCCGTGTCTATTCTACACCACACAATAAAAGAGAAAATTGCATTAAATTATAAGTCGGCAAGCAATCACGTTTTGTTTCCCGTCTCACAGATTTAACGGTTTGAATAAATCCCGGCGCTTAATTAAAGAAATTTAAAAGCTTAAACAGCATGCCATTTGGAGTTCATAGTGCTTCATAGAAGCTAATTGAGCAACGCTTGGCGTTTATGACTTGTTTGTTGTGAAGATGTTGCTGTTATAGTTTTCTTATGATACTTTCCTCAGAATTTGAATGCGTTGGCACGAAATACGCGTTTCAGCACCAGTTACGAAAAGGAGAAGCATAAGCCCTTCTTAAACATAAAAGTTGCATAAAGTCACGAGTCCCAATTTGGACATATATTTAACAATTTAAAACCGTAACGATGTTCAACTTTCAACATTATCATATTGTAACAATAATTAAAAACCAGGATATAAACCAAAAAATCTGTGCGTCTAGAACGAAGTTCCATACGCTTTTTCTTCAACTCTGAATGTCACGTCGTTTACTGCATCTTAAAAATACCTCAACTTTTAGCACCCTCAAAACCATGAAAAAGACACCCATGATGAAACCTTTGAAAATCTTCGCAGCCGCTATCTTGAATTTTCATGAAGTAATTTTTGTTTTTTAATTTTTAACTACTCGGACAAATTATTCAAGAATACACCAGTTTTGATCTCAATCACACCACCTTCACACTATCAATATTCTAAAGGTCGGAAAAACGAAACAGACGCATACCCAACACTATCGCGTATCAGAAGTTTTTCATCAAACTTCGACAAAGTCCCGCCTTATAGGCAAAGTTGCGCCGTGATTAAATGTACTTGGTATATTTTACCTGAGACGTGTGTAGGTATGTGTGTACAACGATACTTCCGGTTCCGCCATCTTCGCTAACGTAGATTAATGTGGTATCTTTTTCATGTAATTATATTACGGAGGAAGTAGGTGAATGTTAAACAATGTTTTGGTTGCGTCTAATTTTAAATTTGGCATGGTAGGTCCACTGGGTATAATATTTTCATTGCTGAAATATATAGGTCTCCTTTCTGTGAGAAGGTTAGCCATACTCCACGCACGTGAGCCCAGTGTCGGTTGATGGAAGTCACACGTCTTCGAATGGTGTTAGGACATTATGGTTACCTCACGATGTTTCCTACACCGTTGTAATTGGTGTTGTTAAATTGTACACAAAGTAAAGTAGGCCTTCGAATCTACGATTATAACAGACTGGTAAGACGCGGCCGTTTCCACTGAGCTTCCACTCACTGATGATCCAGCCTTTAAATGTTGAGAAACTTCTCTACAATTTACGTTTAATTGTAAGTTACGTGCACTGATAACCGAGCTTGTTTTATGCAATGGGCAGCGTTGAGCAGATAATTGAAGCCTTTCAAACTCCTTTAGTAAGATTCGCTTTAGATTCAATAAACGAACCTTTATTAGGTGTGAAAATTATTCTCTATTAACCTAGGGTTTTAAACCCGCTCGTTCTTTCCTTGCATTACCCTACAAATACAAGATGCACTCACAAACATACACACCGCGTATATACACACCATGTATCTAAGGAAACCTACACACTTGTTCAGAGCGGCACATGCGATTTGGCATCATTTTTTGAACAACAAAGCAGATTCTCGGCAGTTACAACACATAGTCGACTTTCATTCGGCTCATACCGATCGGCATATCTACCCACGCTGTTCGGGTCTTTCGGCACAATTCGAATAAGCCAAGCGACTATCTATATTCTATCTTTCTATACTACCCGGCTTTTGCCACTCGGCTGTGCTAAATCACACAGAGCCGAAAAAATGTGTACCAACACTCAAAAATTCATTTTTAGGAAAAAAAAACTTGTATTCGCATAATACAACATTGTTATCCGAACACTAGATCCTATCAGACAGTTCTTTGTATCTAGCCAACTTCGCCGACGGAACGGTTCAGACTGAACGATAGCTCGTGTTTAACTTGTTCATTAATATAGTGCCAAGAATAAGCAGGAGTAGCGGATATTTATTCATTTAATACGAGAAGAAAAGATTACCTTGTTTACTTAGTGAAGAAAAGAACTATTTATAGACATAGCTAAAGATAAAATTCTGGACTGCAAAATAAAAGCTTCTTCTGATACAAAATTGAAACGATAGTTGACTAATACACATGGCGACTGCATTGTTTGCACTTACATTTTGAAAAGTTACATTTTTTTGGCTTATTAGTCAACTCGCACGAAATAAGTCGCCCAAATCGGGCGAGCGTCACTTTTAAATACTTAAATATTTTCTATGGAAAATATATCATAAAAGTGACGAGCGACGACGAATTTATGGGAGTCGACTAATAAGCCGTTTTTTGCGCTGTAATTCACTGGTTTTATAATTACTGCTTTCACATCTCGGAAAGTACACAACTACCGTTCCAGTATCTTGGCCGTATACAAATAAATTCAAAAAGCCCTTGATATCATTGATGATAAAAAGTACACGATATGATAAAGTACAATTTGAAATACCTATTATTAAATAAACTATATACATAGTATAGGCTGAAAAAGTTTATTTTTATTTTCTGAGTTTTTCCGTTATGTAGCTCGTAATAATTCGTAGAACCCACACATATGTGTTTTTTAAATGAGCCAGAGAGAGCCAAATGAGATCAGCTTCATGTCATCATAATATTGCATTGTCACTCGATGTACATATTCATGCAAAATTTCAGCTCAATCGGAAACCGGGAAGTTGGTCAAATTTAACTTGCAAGATCAATACAGGCACCGAGACAGGTGAAACTAAATAAAAACTTGTAATTATAAGTAACTTCCTATCTATCTGTATCTACAAATACTCACTATTAAAGATACCCTACTTACTCATAATACGAAAAATACTTTTTAAATAACTATGAAGCATCCAAAAAACAACTCACCTTAGAGATAATAAATATTGATTAATTAATAAGCAAATAAAACAATAAATAAATATATTTGTCTAACTATCATTATATTTATTAAATTTAATTCTGCAATAATCGAAGTACTTAACTATTATTATATTTATCACATTAAACACGCAGTGTTCTTTCTCTCTACTTAATCTATGCTTTGCCCGATTGTGACTAATATTAGTTCCCTACCAACTTCATACAATATTGGTACGAAAATGAGAATTGAGAACCCTTCACGTCGTACATAAAACCTATCACAACTAATTACTTCTGCACATCCTAACTCTGAAGCTCTGACGTCCATTGTTAGGAACTCATATTCAGCCAAAATCAGTATCCAAAAAGATGGGCAACAGCGCGAAGTGGGCGGAGGCCGTCTGGCGGTAATCAGCCGCGCCCGCCGAACAATGGCCTGTCGACGCCGGATTAAAAGTTTAACGCCACTGGACAGGTGATGAGAGGAGCGCGGGGCTGAGAGCCAAAGTTATTTGGTCCTTTGGCGCTTAGCGGTCCTTTTGGTGTTGAGTGCACTACGGTGGTTTAAGTGGTAAAGATTCATCAGAATGTTTAAGGTTTTCTTATTGTGATAAATTGCGTCATACCTAGAATAGCCATAAATCGATCTTTTAAGTACGGTTTATTTAAGTATTCGTGTATACTGATTTATGCGATTACGAACGAAGAAAATTAAAAACTTTTTTGTTATGCGTTTACGTTTTCCAAAAAGTAATAGGTATATAAGAAATATTTGGTCAGATAATATGTAGGTATTGTTTCTTATGCACTTTTTGCTTCAGTGGGAATGAGACTGTGCCCTGTACTGAAGAGGCTACAGTACTTGTGATAGTGCTTTGGTATTTCCACCTATGTTTCATCATGTGTCCAATCGCTCCCGCTACCGCTCCTCCCTCACGTCCCAACAGCCCAACACCTCTGCTGATCTCGACTTTAGAATTTCGCCACTTGTCCGCGAAGGATTTATTGTGTAACAGTATAATATGAAAGTTTGTTTGTTTGTCCTTCAATGTGATTAAAGGATGTTTCCACGGAGTTTTGTTTTTGTCACATTTTTGTGAAGTTTTCACAAAAGTTTTATGAAAGGGGCTAATGGGATATTGGAAGTAAACTTTGGGAGTTTTGAGCGTGGCTGTAATTTTAAAAAGTGTAAGTGTAATTGGTGGAAGTAAAGTCTGGGCCCCAGCCCCCAATGATTTTAAATCTTACTTTGTAAAGGCAGAGGTTGGAATAGATTATTTTAGATTGGGAACCAAACTCTAATAACACAGCCCACTTTCAAAGTTTCTCTAAAGTATAATTTGACAAAAAGCAACTCCTGGACCAAAATCTATGATGTTAGTTCCTAAAACCCCTAAAAGTGTGTTTCACCTACCGCGCATGATGTATACCTGGAAGAGAACAGCAACTAAGTACACAAGAAACCTTCGTCATAAAAGATTAGTGAAGTTCAGCCCCAGTCTTGTAACTGTACATTAATTGTTATTCAAGCGTTTATTTCATAACGTACTTACTATCAAATAAATGACGATAAACGACAGAAACTGACAAAAAATTCAAAAATCATCAACATTAACGTCAAATAACATTTCCATTCTATGTTGCCAGGTTGCCGCATATGATTAGGTTGCCAGAAGCCAGGTTTATTAATACAAGCCGTAGGTGTGCTAAGTGTACTATTACATAATGAGTATAACGTGATCATAGCAGATACCTAGACCTATTTATGTATTTTACCATCCCCATTGCTAACTTAACTAATTAGTTCACTAAAATTATTGCTCAAAACATGCAAAACTTTGATTAACTGACTCTACGGTACAAAAGGTAGTAATGTTTATCAATTAGTACTTTGTTACTAATGTACCTCTCGAGGATTGAGACAGTCCCAACACTGGATAACAATAAAATCCCGCCATTTTTTAATTAAAAATACACAAAGGTTCTCTTAGTGACGACGACACGACTACGATGCGATTTGATGTATTTTGCACCTTCAAAAAAGGGGCGAGCTTTTAATAGGCTTTATTTATTTAACATAAAATTGCAAGACCAATACCATTAGCATAATCAGCTTATAATATTCCCACTGCTGGGACTCAGCTCTTCTATCTTCGAAAAGAAATGGGCTGCTATTGCAGGCAATTTAGAATAAAAGTATATACCTACCCCGGCAGTCATATGCTCATCTCATAGTACTCCAGACATACTGACTAGATCTTCTTCCATTCGTCAGTCAACATATCAGAAACAGGCTTAGCGTCCCAAGGAGCGCTCATCGCAGGTGTCATTCATAAGAACAACTCGTTAATATTCCTGGTGGCTGAAAAATGGCCTATCTATATAGATCTTTCAACAGAATTGAAATAAGCTTTACGGTAGCTTATGTCAGGTTAATACAATTTTGACTTTTCTTCGTTATTATCTTTGATAGAATGTGACTTTCTCAAGGCTCTTTTGTTTTCGGTAGATATAGATAACATACAATTTTAGATTAGCGGTATACATTTTCTGAAGGAAATAGTGATTATTCTCGGGATTGTACAAGCAGTATGGTCAAAAGCCTGTAAATACATCGTGCTAAACTAAATAATGATCACATTCCTGAAAAAACTCTTAAACGAAATAGCATATAATATGTTCTCCCTGAAATTGGAAAACCTAAATTCCACTCTCAAATCGACACTAGATTAGAAGTAAAGTACACTTAATGTTCTATATATTGGTCGGATTTCTATCAAGTACGTATAAAATATATAATCATAAAGTTAAAAGTCATGGATAAAAACACAACATTACACCTTATCGGCTTATTAGTTGATTCGCACGAATTTTTCGTCCAAAACGGGCGAATAGACTCTTTTTTCTTTCTTTTAGGCGAATTGCACGAAGAATATTTATTTGTACTCGAATCGATATGTCTTCAAATACGTATTAGGCAATTGGCTCGTTTTGAATTTATGCAATAAAGGAATAACATTTGTTATATTTTCTCCTATTAGGTATCTAGTAAGAAAAATAAAAATAAAATCTTAACTTTATGTATTGCATAACATTCAAATATATCTAACGAATCGACTAATAATTAAGCCACCTTATCACCTTTTGTGTATCTTTACATAGTATAAAACAAAGTTGCTTTTCGTGACTGTACGCTTAGATCTTTTATAAACTATGTTTTCATCAATAGACAGATTGAATCAATGCGGGCAAATCCGCTGGGCAAAACTAGTTTCTTTATATAGAGATGTGTCAAATATAATATTTTGCCAGTCACCTATGCAATGCAACCCGTAGAAGTTCCATAAAATAAGGACCGAACTTATAAAAATCCCCCAATCGCGACTCCTAAAGGCCCCCACTCATCACTTTCCCCCATCCATTGTCCCAATAGTGAGACGTTTTTAATTAAGAAAATCGGCAGCTATTCGTTGTCGTCAACGATTTGCTTGATACGCCATTGTTTCAGTCCTTCAGTCCTCAGTCGCGATTGACGTCAGTTTTGTTTGAAAGCATTAGGAGATGAGACTGCTCAAAGAAAAACGGACAAAGATTCAACGGACGTTTTTGCTGTGATTGGCGTTTTTTGTAATGGTGAAGTGTATTGTTTGGTGTTTTAGTTGATTTTGTGGAAAATGTTTATTTAAAAAAAAATGTTTAAGTGACTTGAATGCCGAGACATTTATTTAACAATAATCTTACAATTATGGAAATCAAACCGCTTATGACTTCAGATTTAAAAGTCGCAATCTAGTGTTGCATATTTTTATTGTGATTCGGAATAAATATGTTACACAACATTGCGTTAGTGTAGGTAATAATCACAATAGTTATATGCAATTGTTAAAAACTCAAAGAATAAAAAAATGGTTTTTTGTTCATTTTTTTTTTAATTCTAACTTATAAAGTTACTAGCTTTTTCCAGCGGCTTCGCCCGCCTGGATGTCGGTTATCACGTAAAAAAGTAGCCTATGGCCTTCTCCATATCCCATCTCCCATCTCCATCTCTGCCAAATTTCATGACGATCGGTTCAGCGGTTTAGGCGTGAAAGCGTGACAGACAGACAGACTGGCAGACAGCGTTACTTTCTAATTTATAATATTAGTAGGGATAAGAAAGAAAGAAAAAAGAGTGGCTCTGTTATTTTATTAGCTATTTTAAACCAGACCCATGTGGGCTAAACCAGTATTGTACAGTCGCCAGCAGGTCAAGCTATCCCAAACTGTCAAATTTTCCCAATTGAACATAAATCTTATTCCTTTGTAATAAAGTTGAAAAATTATCAAAGAAATTTTGACAGATTGGGGTAGCTTGATGTGCTGGCCTCTGTACCTACTCATATTAATTTTATTGATTGCTTCTCTAATTCAGGAAAAAATGCAATTGTTTTATTTTTAAATTTCACATAAACTTAACACTGCTAAAAGCAATCTGCTAACTCCTTACTAAAATATACAATAAATCAGCACCATTTCCATTCACGTTCCCCTTACTCAAAAGCCAGGTTTAATCACAAAGTTACTCAAACAAAACGCAAACAGACAATCGCGATATAAATCACCAAACATTAGGAAATAAAACCGTGTCGCAGTGAGAGCTCCAAATTGGAAAATTCCCGAAGTGTCCGGGATCCCATTGATTCAGCTACGACAATAGCTGTTCAGGGCACTAATCTTTTCATTAAAAACCGATTATTCGCTGCATGCCCCGCTGCACTAATAGGACTAAAGAAACCCTTGACTATATTTTGCGGGTGACCACAACCTTACCGTTTCGTCATAAGATCGAAATTCCTTTAATACAGTTGCAATTCAAAATAAGTTGTTCTCAAGCCCCTGCAATATGCCACGCAGCCATCGCTGACGGGACGCGATGACATTTCAATTTGAATTCTTGTTGCGAAAAAACGGAGATGTTATTAAAAAAAGTTTTTTGTTCGAAAATATTTGACGGTTGATTAGAATGCCGGGGCAAGAGGGAAGTTTTATAACAAATTAGTTTTTGGAAGTTTCTGCTCTTACGAGTTCGTGATGTTTCGTTCGGGAGGTTACCAGCTTTCGGGCTCGTTTCCTGAGATGAGGTACATCGAGTTCGGAAACTCAATTGAGGGGAGAAGGTTACTGTAATACTGAAAAAATTCAATAGGTAGGTATTTACAGTGAGTATGTACTTTACTGTGAATGTGAGTACCATACAGGCTAGATTGAATACATGACTTTAAAAATGTTGTTTGCCAACGCGAATGTCCTGCAGATCTGGTAGCGTGTTGTGACGGGTAGTTGAGCTCCTTTAGTTGAGCTACACGATGACTGATGCAAGTATGCCATCTGTTGGGATAGGTCAGCTCAAATCTGCAATACCCTTCGAGACATACATGTACCTGTAGAGTCTGTTAGACTCACATCATCATTTCAGTCGAAAGACGCCTACTGTTGGACATAAGCCTCCCCTAAAAGGGGGGGTTTTGCCATAATCACCACGCTTGGCAGGAGGGTTGGCGATAGCAGTGTGGTGGTAAAATTCATAGAGAACGCTGCTGCCCATTCTCTATAAAGTCCCTAAGTCGCCTTCTACGACACCCACTGGAAGAAATAGGATGGTGCTATTCTTTTACGTCCGGCACCAAACGGAATTCACATAAAATGCTAATAATACGAGCTTTAAAAGACACCATGACGTTTGTTTTTCTTTCGGTTGTTCTTCTCAGGGATCAGTCAGCTAGGAAATGTCGGCGCCATCTTATTTTAAAATATATACTAACAAAATATTGATGTGTAAAAGTCACTTTAAAGATCTACCTACTTACAAAATAAACATTTCATTTCATTTCAGTATACGCAAGTAGGAACATTGATTCAAACATTATTTGACGAAATTGCATTAGATCACATTTTTTTGTCACAATCTATCACAGATTTATTCGCGGTTATGGGTTAGGAAGGTGCGAAGTTAATATGGCTGGCAAATGCTGAGGTAGTAACAACAAATCCCATTTTTTCAAACCCTTAGCCCTCAAAATTACCTTCATTGCTGAATCACTTATCAAATCATTGAGTTTTAAAACTCGACACAAAAGGATTCGTAAAACAGGTGTCTAAATAAAATAATATGTGTCCGTAATATGGTATTAAACCCGTTTTTGAAGTGTCTTTAGTAATGCTAATAAACCACTAAAAAAACAACATCTTTTTTGAATCGAGTAATGCTGTAAACACGCATTTAAATTTAACATTATCATATTTCGCGCGTATTTTGACGAAAATGCTGGACTCAGTGGATGCCAATAAATTGATCTGTAGGTTTTTTGTGTAAACTAATGCTTTGATGTTTTGTATGATAATTATTTATAATTTAAAAATGAGTTATTATTCTACTTATCGTTGGTTTGCTGTTCCTGAATGTAAGCTATTATTTCAATAAAAAATACTTTGGTTACCTACGAAAATAATAAAAGTACAAAGTTATTCAGTTGATTAGTAACAGCGGTATGACGTAATAACATGTCGTATATTATTTCATGGTGTTCAAGAACAGTTAATGGTACCTACTTAAATAACTGAAATCTTTGAATTAAATTTTAAAATTTATTTATTAATAAATATGGGGATACCATAAATGATTTTCTATAAGATAGTTCTACTTTAGGATCCATGTCAGTCTGTATACAATCCTTATCAAATCTCCACAGATACAAACGTCGCAAATCACAGATTCTTACAACCAAAATGAATGTCATTGCGGCTAGTGTTTACACCGGAATGCCGGCGCAAGTTTAGACCGGACATCCGGTCAAACTATCCGGCCTAATTTATTCTGGCTACGCAAACAACATGTTATGTTGCTGGCTATGAATAGGACTAGCTTTTGTCTAGTTTGGATCCTATTTGCTATCTAACAAACGGAGCGAAACTGTCCGGGTACGTAGGATGGCGCGGAGTTGTATTAGTTAGTCTATTATGGTATTTGATGATGTATAGTGTAACTAATGAGCGATTGCTATTTATAGCGTTATGTTCATGCCGCGGATCTCAGGCTTTTAACCTTTTACATCTGCTTGATAAAATAATTAAAATATGTAATGGAAAAAAGGAAAGTTTTTAAAAAACTATGGATTGAGTTTGAGTTTTCGAACTGAATTGTATGGTGACAAGATAAATAAATAATTAAATCACACAACATTTCATTGTCATGATATATGTCTGATTCCATAACTTATCTGTTTCATTATCTTTTTTTAATGATAGCTTCAAATTAAAACCCTCTTGGAACGCAAAAACTAAACCACCATCACCCGATTTTTTTTTTTTTTAGATTATATGTAAATAATAACCATTTACACAAAAGCCATTACAAGCAACACAACTTAAGAAACGCTAAGTAAAACCATTCCCGAGAACAATCTGAAGGAAAATATCTCATTAACAAAAAGCCCATTCAGGAAGAAAGTTCAGCACTTACGGAATAAACCACACATGGCAAGAATACCCCAACATAAATCATAGCCAATATATATTGACATATTACTCCATAACACAAATATATAAGACATGTGTCTTATTAGAATGGACACCTATCACCTACCACCAGTTTACGTGACCCATCATGTCGTTATAAGTTCAAGGGTGTAGAGGTCTGGCTATGTTGTCACAGGTACCACTCAGTTATTATTTCAAGTGTTCTTGTCGGCTCAATCTCTTATTTGTTCATACTTCAGATATGTTCTGGTTTAGCAGTGAGGCGTAAAAGTACAAATAATATCTGTGAGTATAAATAATTTGTTGATGTTTGTATTCCGATAAATGTTTCGTTAGAAATTTTGTTATTTATTGAGAGAATTCCGAAAGATTTGAAGGGATAGAAAATTTATTTCCTGTTTATTTTACTGAGTAAATGTGGTAATTAAAAGACAATATATCAAGGTCTAAGATTCAATGCTGTACCATAATTACCCAGAGTAACATTGCCCAAAAATGATAGAGAACTTAACCAAATATCGCCTTCGCTTTAACGTAAATAAAAACACTACATCGCGTACTTATCTCTTGGATGAATATACATAATTAAATAATAGGTACATGTTATTTTTACAAGTTATGTCATAGTACCCACGCTGGCCCATGGCGATTAAATATTAGAAACTCATTTCTATCTTCTCCCGTCCCAGCTCCCGGACCACAACTAAACTACCTCGCGTGTCGCCAATTATTTGTCAATTTTCGGCAACAATGACGCTTGATTGTCATCACACCACTCAGGACTACGGGGGTAAACGTAACTATGTGGCAACATGTCCTTAATTACGTGACAATCACGTATTGACCGATTTATTAAATGTAGTGTAGCGTAAAAATCACAAGCCGTATTGTGCCCGGTGGGATTGCCCATCGACAACTTCTCAGGAAAAAGGAAATTCCAAAAACTCGCAAACAGAAGTCTAAGTAGCAACAAAAAAATGATGAATTTCAATACAAACTTTCATCCCCTTTAGGAGATGCAACTTTCATAAATTCTTTCTTAGTGCTCACCTTCGTTGAACAAAGAAGTTTGGGCAACATTTCATGCTTCTACACCCAGCGGCTTAATCTGTGCGATGTTAATAGAGAAGGTTGCCTATATTCTTGGCCAGTACCACCAGACACTATAGCACAGATTGTGATACCAAAACCATTTTCCATTTGAACTAGTGTCGTAACTATAGATACTGCCAGCCTATTTATGTACTTTTGAAACGTCTGAAATGTACGTACCCAGTTCTACCTACAGCAGATAGAGAAATGTAAATAACCCAGAAATGACGGGAACACATGTTCCCATTAAGTCAACGAAGGGACTTGATTACCCGCGGGCGATGGGCACGTCGGCTGCGAGAACATATTAACCCACTTCCCACTTCTCGTTGTTGACTTACGCAACTTGCGAGAAAATGGAACTCACCTTTGGTTTTTCTGATTTAATTTACAGAAATAAAGGGCTCCTGACACAACTGTTTAAGTAAATAGTAGCCCTGCTACAATGGTTCACCTTATAGAAGTAGATACCATCGTCTATAGACCAGGCTCACGTAGGACTTGACACAATATCCTTACTAATAATTAGCAAGTAAGTTTGTTTGTTTGTTACGCTTTTACGCTAAAACGGATTTGGCACAGATAGATAATAACGGATATTGGCTACTTGTTATCCTGTATCGCAGGCAAAGTCACGGACAACAGCTAGTCGTTACACAAATTTTACTGTCACCTTTCATACTGAAACACAGCAAAACAAAGAAACACAGGAAAATATTTTATTTGGGACACGCATAGAAAATACAAACAATAAAAAATAACATTTCTAATATCTAACAGTTCTAACAAGATCTAGCTCAATCTGGCATACGAGTATTTTGCGTTACTTCCTGAGCTAGACCGCGGGACAGAAACTAGTTAAAAATAATCACATCTAATAGTTTCAGACGATGCAGTAGGTACTAAGACAATCCCATTACAACTATTGGCTGTTGGCATAACTTAGTCAAACGACAATTTAGCACAACTTGCTCGAAGCAACTGTGGTCTGTGGCCAACTTGCCATAAGTGAACGTATGCAGCGAATCTTAAGAAGTCCGTGTTCTGAACTGTTACTCTGAAGACTCATAGAACCTTTTTGAAAGCAATCCCTTTTTTATGTTATTGGATTGAAAACCCAGACCATCTGATGGTCATCACTGTCTATGGAAACCTGCAATCCTGCGACTTCGCAGGTGCATTTCTATAACAGACTGAGATAATGCTGAAATGTCTCATGAGCCTCCACGGTTGCGTTACACACTTTGTTTCACAGTCAAAAGAATGTTGAAGAAAACACATTGCTTTATTTGTTTTAAAAATTCTTCTGCTCGACAACGTAAATAACGCAATGAACTTTGTCGAGTTGGCCAACGAATCAGCATCGCCAAACGACAATATAAGAGGTAGTTATATACTTAAAAAACGGAAGAAAAGAATCACTGGGCATCAAAATATTGATCCGCATCGATGTCAATGGGAAAAGTGCCCAAAAGGCTTCGTTGTTTGGCTTACCCTAATAATATGTAGGTACATATTATATTATTAACATAATTTGATGTGTGTAAACCTATTTTATGTAAATATTGTCTAAATGATAGACATTGTAACTTGTAGTACTCCACTGAGTTCTGATTCTACTCATAAAAAACAAGGCCTTAATTATGTATGATTTTTCCATTCACCATGTACAATGCTCGTCGAAGCTAAAAGGCCAAACAGGTACCAACAGAATCTCCTCAAAAAGTTGTTTATTTAGGATGGGCCAAAACACTGAATCAACAATTAATATTCAGTAAATTATAACTTGGAACAAATAATGGAAGGCCATCGAAGAGCTTCCGTCAAGTGCCTTGTTTTAACAATACAATTTGGTACACGAGAGTAAATATTGTAAATGAAAGGATTGACTGACTTCATTATGGTGTGGGTGATAAAATATTGTGAAGAAACTTTATTAGTATGAAATCGGCAACATAGTGAACGTGGTGATCCTGAGGTTCCCTTCACTGTTTTTGAAAAAACTTTTGCTCTGTAATGGGACCTACCTATGAGATGACAGTTTTATGACTACTAGGTAATTTAGCCTGTTGACACTTCCATGCCTCTTAAAGACGATATAGATGTGTAATGTTTGTAGATACACAGTGTGCGGTTTTACAATTCCTAACGAGACGATATTATCGTGGATATTCACGTAATGGAATCACGATAACTTAGGGATTTAAAATTTATGGAAATATATGAGATATGACGTACCTATATCCATACATTTTATGAACGGAGGCTGGTCGTTCACGATAATATCGTGACGTTAGAAATTATAAAAGTGCACACGAGATTTACTGTTTGGCATAATCAGCCTATACTGTTCCCACTATTGGGATACGGGCCACCGTTATGTGAGAGGGACTGGGCCGTAATCCACCACGCGGGCCCAGTGCGGGTGGGTAGATGTCACATGTCTTCGAATATTTGGTTCTAGGACATGCCGGATTCCTCACGATGTTTTACTTCACCTTTTTGAGAAAAATGATGATGAAATTATTTAAACAATGCAAAGCGCTTCTCGGGGTTCCTACCTACGACGTACAATACATAAGTCGCGGCATTTACTGTTTGTATATCGAACACACTATAATACATTTTTCGTAGGTTAAAAAAAGAACTGTCCTTCCTTTACATTTTGACCGCGTAGGTATTGCACTTTTCTATGATAAAGCTGCTTTTTTTTTAATAACCAACAGGGACGTCGTGAATCACGTGGTTAATTCATGGTTACAGTTTGCACCGTTAACCGGACGAAATAAGAAAATGTTAAGCCCACAACGTTACAGTCAACTTTACAACAATGACCAATAACCACCCCTTCATACCCCATGTAGCCCTAACTCGCCACCAGCTATCATCCCACTCAATTAATCCAATAGCGGGCCAGCAGCGAGCCAGGCTAACTACGTAATTGTTTAATCTGCATGCTGGACGTACTTTGTATTGTTGTAACAGACAGTTTTCGATAGCTCTCGCCTCACTAAATTTAGTTGGTATTCTTGGGGTCGGTCTGAGTTGGAAGAGAAAGCGGATAGCGGGAGTTATGAGGTCGCGGTTTAATAGAGAGCAGTGGTGGCCCTGTGGTATCGGCCACAACTTAAGAGTTGTAGATCGTGGGTTCGAACCCAGGCAAGCGATTATTTTGTTTAAATTAATTCATCGTCGCTGCTCTCAAAATCAATCAATCATTCAAAATATTTTTATTTCATATAAACCTGCATGGGCACTTATGAAACGTCAGAAGCTAGGTGCACGGTTCCAAAATGTTGTTTCCTATGGAGAAGAGCCGGCAAGAAACTCCACGGTTACTCTTTTAAAAATGATTGGCTTTAACAATGTTTTCAGATATAAAATGTATGGGAGGACAGTGCAGGCCTGTAAATAAGTACCAGGTACTTAGACGAATCCAGAATAGAAAATCGTCTACAAATCTACAGTCTGTAAGGCCTACAACGTTCTCCCATTCACAATATGTAAAATAATCTACATAAATAAAATGAACCTAATTAAACATAGTGACATGATTAACATGACACACACTAAAACGGTGAAGGAAAACATGTGAGGGCACCGCCATGTTTGGCAACACTGGCGCAAAGTAAACAAGTTCGCCTCCAAACTAATTTGAAATAACAATTATAAACTCGAAAGTAATTCGCTATAAAACATTATAAATCCATCACTAACCATCTGATTAACAAGTGATATCGTTTGCAAAGCGAAATAGAACAGTAAAGTTAAAAAACCTACATATGTGGTCACTCAGTGTTTTTTTTTTTTCAACATGAACGTTAATGAACAAAAGTGACTAATTAAACTGAAGAACACTAATATTTAAAATTAGAATGGTTATCATGAACATCGAAACAATTTATCAGTGCTAAAACCGGAGTAAAGTGAGTCGAAATATCCAAAGTGATCGTTGTCATTTAAAAACAATAACACCACCCCACCACCTACCGTTAGACTCGTGGGCGCGTTCCAGCACCTGACACTGTCAAAGGCGATATTCGTAACATAAACAGCAGCACAAACGCCATCTAGTGCTGAGTAACGGACTTATAAGAAAGCGTTCCGTTTTTACTTTAATAATATCTGAAGCATCACTAGTATCATAGTCATAATATTTATACATTACTGAGTTTTTAATTCTGTTACTACAAGATGACACAATGTGCAGGCTGTGACCAAAAAATCCCAAGTATGCAATGCCTAACTTGTTCGATCTGTAAGAAAAACTATGACCTCGAATGTTCTAATGTCTCAAAGGCACAATATGCACGCATGAACAGCGAGTGTAGGTCGACCTGGGAGTGCCAAGAATGTCGATGTAAAAAACCCAAACATAATAACATGAACACACCCGTAAGACCGCAACAAGTAGATACCAATTCACAAACAAAACCAGATCCTAACGTTACTCTACGTCAAAAACAAACTCAAATCAACCTAAACGAGACTGTATGCTCTGAAGACCTAAGTATACTCGGAGATACAATAAATAATAATAAAAGTTTAGTGAATGACAATCAGCCTGAACTGACACTACATAATCTGAGCGAAATGATATCCTTAAAATTAAAAGAAAACAATGCATCAATAATAATGGAGATAAAAGATACTATTCAAACAGAAATTAATAAAGCTATTTTAAAATTAAAAGAAGACATAAAACAAGACACAGGCACTCTGTTCTTACAAAATACGCAACGAAAGATTGATATAGAGAAAATTAACATTCAAATAGAAAAACTGAATCAGCAAACCGAAATACTCCAAAGCGAAATAAAACGATTGAATTCTGAGACTCCCCCTCTATTACAACATGCACCTGAGAATAATGACAAGAAAATTGTCTTATATGGACTTACCGAAATCTACAAAGAACCTGAACAAGACTTACACGAAAGAATTAGAGCTATATTTTGGGATATTTTAGGAATAGACCTATTAGGCTACATTGAGGATACCTATAGGATCGGAAAATATTATAAAAATAGAAATCGACCAATGGTAATTGAACTTATGAGCAAAAGAATTACGAAATATATAATACAAAATAGTCGATATTTCCAAGGAACCGGACTGTACACTTCTGAATTCTTAAACGAAGAAGCAAGGAATGAGAGAAAAAACTTGCGGGATAAAATGCTCGTAGCACGAAATAAAGGACAGCAAGCTGTAATCAGAAATAATCAACTGTATATTGAAGGTGAGCTTATAAGATACAAAAACGAAACAATATCATATCCTTCACCCACAACTGAAAACGAACTGAATAGTATAGATAGACAAAGCGCACCGTATAACGACCGTACATTTCGAGAATACGAGGAAGGCAATAGATTTCGAAAATCAAGAGCAGGATTTTAACATTTTATTTCAAAATGTCCAAAGTCTATTTAATAAACAACACATAATGGAAGCATTTGTCAACGAAAACCAGGCGTATCAGGCTATATGTATTACTGAAACATGGCTCTCAAGAGATAAATTAAGCATCATTGACTTTGCTGGCTACAGAATTGCAACATCCTACTGTCGACCAAACCGTGGAGGCGGCGGAGTTTGCATCCTACTAGAAGAACACATAGACTATATAGAAAGATCCGACATAACCGAAATGTCACTCGAATATATCTTAGAAGTTTGTGCAATTGAAATATGTAATGATGGTTTGCTTTTAGTAACAATGTACTGGAACAGAAGAGAGGAAAGTATATTTTATAACCAACTCAATCAGATACTAGCATACATAAACAATAAATACACAAAACTAAACGTAGTCATCGGTGGTGACTTCAATATTAATATACTTACAAACAACTCCAAAGTTAACACTTTCTTAGACCTTATGTCTGAATACAAATACACACAGCACATAAAACGGCCCACACACATAACACAAACAGCCTCAACGTGCCTGGACCTAATATTTACAAACTTTAAAAACACAGATTTATATACATATGTAGAAGAACTAGGTTTTTCAGATCATTGTGGTACAGTTATAAAATTTAAAATACCGCAACGACCAAAGCAAACCACTTGGTACACTGAAAAACGACTATACAACAAAAATAACATTGAAAGTTTTAAATCTGCATTAAAGTCAGTAAACTGGGAAGATATCATTAGAGACACTAACGACGCAAATCAAAATTATAATGTTTTTAACGACGTATTAATTAATTTATTAAACAAAACTATACCGAAAATAAAAACCAAATTAAAAACACATTATAAAAAATATTGGCTATCTAAAGGCATAAAGATATCATGCACAAACAAAAGATTATTAAAAATTTTAAGTATTAAGACTGACAATCCAATCATTAAAAAATATTATAGAAAATACGAAAAAATACTAAAGCAGTCGGTGATAATATCCAAAAGACAGCACTATATTAATAAAATTAAAATATCTCAAAACAAAGTCAAAGCTATGTGGAATGTAGTGAACGAACGTACTAACAAAACAACACCTAAAGATAAATATAATATACAATTACAAATAAATAATACTTTAGTCTCAGATCCAAAACAAATAGTAAACACATTCAATAACTTTTTTGCATCAATTGGCGAAGAGTCCGGCCGTGAGGCCAAAGGCCAGCCAGTAGTCAACCCCTCTGAAAATACCCTATTTCTTAGACCTTTAGACTGTCAAGAAACGCATAGAATCATACAAAATCTAAAAAATAAAAAAAGTCATGGAATAGATGAACTACCCCCATCGCTGATTAGACAATGTGCAGATGAACTTGCTGTACCCTTTTGTGTATTAATAAATCAGTCCTTTGATGAAGGTACTTTTCCTGATCAACTTAAAAAAGCAATTATAAAACCATTATTTAAGAAAAACTCGAAAACCAACCCCAATAATTACCGGCCCATAGCCCTTCTACCGACGGCTTCAAAAATTTACGAAAAGGCTATGTGTGATCGTGTGTACAGTTTTTGCGAAAGATATAAAATCTTTGACGACAGTCAAAATGGTTTTCGTAAACATCGATCAACAACCCTAGCTGTCTATAAATATATGCAAGAAGTTACGAATATTATAAATGATAAAAAATATGCGGTTGGCATACTTTTAGACATGACCAAGGCATATGACAAAGTGCAGTTTAAAATTTTATTAGAAAAACTATACGGCATAGGAATTCGTGGTAATACACATAAGTGGTTTACGTCCTACTTAAAAAATAGAGAGCAATATGTGCAAATAGAATATTTTAACCACGACCAAAAGCGAATAATCCAGGTAAGGTCACAAAAGAAGATAATTAATGCATCAATTCCCCAGGGCAGTGTTGTTGGATCTCTCCTATTCATTATCTACATTAATGACCTTCCGAAAATAATGAAAGAACCATGTGTCCTATTCGCAGATGATATATCCCTACTTACCACATGCCAATCTAATAGTAATATTAACGAACAGATAAATATAATGTTAAATAAAACAACAACATGGATGGATGACCACAATCTTGAGATTAATTATAAAAAGACCAAAATAATGACTTTCTACCCTCAGCAAAAATCCCCATTGGCAGTAAACTTTACAATTAATGGCACAAAAGTTGAACTAGTTAACGACTGCACGTTATTAGGACTCACAATAGACACACACATTACATGGAAGCCCCACATAAATAAAATAAGTTCGAAACTGTCAAAATTCACCTACGCACTACGAGAAGTAAAAAAAACTACCGACTTACAAACTGCACTTACTACATACTACGCCTACGCTCATGCATGGCTCAGCTATGGCATTATAATGTGGGGAAATAGCACAGATGCGCCCACGCTTTTCATTCTCCAGAAGAAATTAATTCGGATTATAGTGAACATAGAACAAACAGACAGCTGTAAACCCTTTTTTATAAAACATAAAATACTCACCTTACCATCGATCTATATCCTGGAAATATGCAAATTCGTTAGGAAATACATACACTTTTTTACAACCCGCGGCGATAAACATACCGACCGGTCTGTCAGATATAAAAATATGTTAATGTTACCTTCTTCGCGCATGAAATTACATTCCAACAGCCCTTACGTAATGTCCATAAAAATATTTAATAAACTACCAGATGCAATAAAAGATGAAACTAACGACACGACATTTATAAATAAGCTTAAGCAAATATTAATTGAAAAAGCGTACTACACAATTAACGAATATATAAATGACAAAAAAATTATTTGACACAAACAGACGCCACAGATAGATACATTGTTATATGCACAGTTGAATGTTTTAATATGATGTAATAATAATATGTTGACCCAAATAATTATTTAAGATTTATCTGATCTCAATAAAATAAATTTACTTAATTAATGTTAATAATACTATTATTTTTTAAATTGTTGATTGTAATTTTTTTCTTTGTTTTTGTTATTTTTATTATTTTTTATACTTTTTGCTGTGCCCTACAGGGTCCGTAATTGTACCTTAGCTTTAAGCCATTTGTAAGACCTTTAAACATTATGGAATGCAAATAAAGATATGAATATGAATATGAATATGTCCTAGAACCAAAATATCGCAGACATGTGACATCTACCAGCGGCCCGCGTGGTGTAATGGCCCATGACCTCTCACAAAGAGGACGCCTGTGCTCCAGCAGTGGGAACATTGTTGGCTGATTATGCTTATGCTTACTAAGGCTACGATTTTTGCCTTTTAAGTTATGGTTTCGATAAGGATTCATATGATCTAACATGAATGAATAATATTTTTGTCGTTGTTGTTTGAGTAATTTATTAATGATTCAAATATATGTTACCGTTCTCAAATAACAGTTGTAGGTATTCGGTTTTTCTCTACAACCCATAACCCACCCAGCACAGTATTCCAGTAATTTGTTACAGACATATTGTATCCAATTGTAATGACGTATTCTCGTATAGAGAAAACCTAGCCTTTGATTGCTTACCATCAGCCTTAAATATTAACACTTATGTGGAGTCATTTTAGTCCTTTCTGGTTGCCCCTTTTTCGCCGAACTTAGACCAATCCGCAACTATTAAATTACACTACCGAAGCCAACCTAACTTGAAGTTGAGCTTAAGTCAAGGCTCCGTTAAGTTAGTTATAGGGTGCCGTTAACTTGAGCTATAACTTACCTTTGGTCAGTGATCTAACTTGGCACACAAATTACACTGTTAACTCATAACTTGCGTCGTATGTCAAACTGTATGATAATACGTTCGGTTTATGCAATAGTTCGGTTTTGAAGTCAGTTCAATACATTTGGGAGGTTCGGGAATAGTTGCGGATCTGTTCGCTTGGAAAAGCAGTCAAGTGTCAATGTACGATAGAGTTTCATTCATGTAGCTTTTCCAACTTCATAATGTTGGATTAAGTTTTAGTTTATCAAGATGTGAGTAGTATTTAATTTGGAGTAGCATTCTAAAACATTCTATCTGGACCTTTTTTTTTTTGATGACGGGGGGAAATCCTCATGGATGTCCTCCGCCCCGGGGAGGGCGGAGGGGTCTGTCAGACTCTTACTGACTAAAACCACCCCGGTGTTCCGTCTCTCACGTACACCGGGGATCACGGGAACTATTGAGTCTTCCGCGATCCCCGACTAGTGCCGGCCCGCCTATGCGGGCCACCTCGCGATAGGGGGGGAGTGAGGTGTTAAACTCCCCCCACATCAAAGAGAGGCGCGCGTGGAACACTACGCGCCGCCATCTCGGGTCCTAAGAAGTAGGGGGCGACGGATTCCCCAGTCCGTCGCCCCTGGACCCATTTAGGGGGGCTGGAAGAGGGCGTTGTCCGCCCTCCGCCGACGCCCGATGCGTCTGCTGCGGATCGGGTTAGCGGAAGCGATCTCCCGCTCCCTCTCCGCAGCCTCCTTCTGCGAGATGACTGTTTCGCAGAAGGACACCACCGCGTCCCAGGACTCCTCGTTGTCGACCATCGAGTCGACAACGGCCGGCAGCGACAGGTCACTGCCTACTCCTGAGATGAGGGCACGGCGTGGCTCCGTCCAAGCGGCACACTCTGCCAGCGTGTGCCACGCCGTGTCCTCTCGACAGTCGACGCAGTGGTGACACCGAGCGTCCGGCTCCCTGTTTATGCGACACAGGTACTTCCCGAAGCAACCATGCCCCGAGAGCACCTGTGTCACCCGAAACGACAGGGAGCCGTGCCTCCTCCCGAGCCAGCGCTCGAGTACTGGCCGGATCGCCCCGATGGTGGCGGAGCCGGCGGTAGGGCGTGAAAGCCTGTCCCGCCATTCCGCCACCAGGGCTGCGCGAAGCTGTGACCGACGCAACTCCAAATGTCGCGGCGTCAGCCACTCGCCCCGCGCCCTCGAGTCCTCGCGCCACCTATGCAGCGACGCGAGTACCTTCGCCTCGAGGTCCCACGGTGGGGATCCAGCCAGTACGCAAGCCGCCTCGTAGGAGATCGTGCGATATCCCCTGATGACTCTGACGGCCATAGCTCGCTGCGGTTTCCGCAAGAATTCTATCTGGACCTACGCCAACCTCTAGTTTACAACCTATTTATGGACTTGAGAACCTACCAAAATCATTCTTTCATGTTCGCACAGCTGGGACAGAGGCCTTCTTTCTGTGAGAGAGAGTGGGCCGTAATCTACCACACGGACCCAATGCGGGTTGGTAGATGTCTCTGTCTTCGAATTATTATTAATAGTTTATATATTATATTATATTATAAATTATTTTTTTTAGTTTTTTATCATTGTTCCTCTCAATCAAAGCAACTGTCATCTATCTCTTCACCACCCTTGGTTGACTGGTAGATAATGCCTGAGGCATTAGTTCCACCTTTTTACCTTTTTAGTGTGCGAAAAGTTTAAATAAATAAATCTTGATACTTACCACCCCGTTAATTCCAATTGGTATAGTCAGAAAAATAAAATTATTAATGACATCGACACACGTAATATAATAATTTTATACAACTGCCAGAGAATGACACGGCAGTTGTGATACCAATAATTCAATTTGGTAGTCAATTTGATCATTAAATAATTTCCTTGGCTTGTAACCTTCAAGGGTGAATTTATTTACAATGTTAAGCATAGTAAATGTGTGATGTTAATTTTGTTCACAATATTTTCTGCCTCGAGATATAAATGTAGTGAGTTAGTAGACAAATTAAAAAAGCAACAGATCCCAAACACCAAAACCGATGAAACAATAAAAATGAAACCCACACAATCCGCTTATCACGACAACAATTATAACGGAAATCAAAATAACGATAACAAAGAGAAACTCAATAAAGCAATTGGTAAACAATTAGTTGAGGACCTACGGTTGACGAGAATCGTTAAATTTTAATTGTCTGGCTATTGTCCGAAACGCGGGCATAACGCAGACCACTCGCGAGCAAAACGCAGGAAAAACCGCGGCACGTCACGCGTACAAAAGGGATTAAGTATGTTTGTATGTGCGCGTGTATGGATGTGTATCTTGTTGCAATATGGAGTGGGGGAGATGCAGACGGGCGATTTTTGCGTTGTTTTGCGGATGGCAGAAATTGTATGCGATTGTAGCGATGGTTACAAAGATTCAAATCAAAAAAGCACATGTTTTAATAAAACCGAAGATTCATTTCTTTCTGGAAATACCACAATATACAGGATGTAAGGGAAACTCTTCCGAAAACGAAGACAGGTGATAGGGCTAGTGATTCTCGATACAGTTCCAAAAAAAAAAAAAAAACCTTTTTTTTGTGCTCTCTGTTGTGAAAACATTTAAATGAATCATTGAGATTAAACACATTAAAAAACGACCCCAAATCCAGGCGCAACTTTAGATTCAAGCATCCTTTGTAAAGCGCCGCCAAAATAAAATGAGTAGAAACATTACAAAGCGTCAAATATTTTTAATTAATGCAAAATAACCAATTTAAAGCAAAAAAAAAATTGATATCGTTTGCATTTAGGTTGTATAAAACCTACGTTCTGGCTTCGGAAGCGTTCCCTTTACCTCCTGTATTTAACCTGAATCTAGACGATTATGTGAACAAAATGCTTACCTGAAACAAACAAAACTATCATTAGAAACGTTCTCAACACAATATTATAAACAAAATAGTTTTGACAAAAATAATACACAGATCTCTCTGTCTTAATATACGTACTAAATACTTAGTAATCTAGAAAGAACCCTCTTTAAGATCCCCCCGAGTGGGTTCCCGCATTGTCGTTGCGGGGGGGCTTAGTAACCGTGGTCTCCCACCCACGGTGAAGCCAAGAGGAACCCAACGGTGGGGCCGCTCGTCAGGGCTTTTGCCTTCAAGCCATTGACGTAGCGGCCAAAAAGTAGGTTGCGGTGAGGTGCACCGCAACTGAGGTGGGCCGCGATGTCGAATGGGAGGCATCGCGGCTGAGGGTTACGGGCTGCGGTAGAGGAGGAGTGCCGGTGCTTCTGAGCAGCGCTCTTCCCTTCCGTGGCCTGGACGGGGCCGCCACCGTTTGATGGCGGACGCGGTGGGGCCGCAGGGGAAGAGGAGTGTCGGTATAGCGTCAGCCGCTCTCCCTATCCTCTGCGGCCGAAAAGTGGTAGACGGGACGGCGCGTTGTATTCCTCACGCGCGCCGTCAAAGATGTCAGCAACCACTGGTGGGGTCCGCAAGGGCCGATGCCTGCCAGGGGTGCGGGTTTGTTCGAAAGAGGTACCACGGCCCCTGGCATACGGGCTACTGAGGGAACACGGGTGGGTTTTAGTCAGTAAAAGTCTGACACGCCCTCCTGCTCTACTCAGCAGGAGAAGTCATTTGATGATTTCCCACCCAAAAAAAAAAAAAAAAAAAAAAAAACCTCTTTAAGATTTCTAATCTAGAAAGAACCGCCTTGGTACCCTCCTACGACTGAGCACGCACTCAACCCGCGTGTCTGTTCGTTGCAGCACACGAACTCCTGCTATTTACCGACACTCGCGGCATCCGTTGCTTGTTTTACTACTTGCAATTAAATTTCACTCTGTTCAAGGCGTTTTGCCAGTCATTTTACACATGCAGCCTGTGGGTTAGGCATACGCAGAGGGTCTACAACGTTCTACGCGTACAGTACAATAACGCCTTTAGGGTACTGATGGGGCTTCCGCGGTTCTGTAGCGCATCGGGCATGTTTGCTGAAGCTAATACAGACAGCTTTCAAGCTATTATGCGCAAAAGATCAGCATCCCTGATGCGAAGGATTCGCGGGAGCACCAACAGCATCCTAAAGGTGATAGTGAATAAGCCTGATTGCCCGTTCCTGGTGCACTGGACCAGTATGCACAGCTGCAGGTCTGGTGCAGCGGGAAACGCAGATAGTAATTATAATAGGTTTATGAATTAGATTTATGGTGAATGTTTACTAACATAGTTTTATAAGTGTTACTAACTATTATATGAATCATCTGTGTTCGATTTAAATAAATAATAATAATAATGTGGACTGAATGTGGACTCGGCTGTAATTGTGCCGATAGTTGTATCAGCCAATGGACTGATGGCCGAAAGCCTCGATCAACATCTCTCGAGGCTCTCGTTAGGCGGTTGGATCAAAGGCCTGATTCAGAAGGCAGTACTCCTCGATACGGCTCGCATCGTGAGGAGGTTCCTGTCTCTGGAGCCCTAACCACCGGTAGCTTGGACCCTGCTCCCGATGCCGGTGGACCACTATTTTTTATATTTTTAAATGTTTTTGTTAATTTACTTTTATAAAAATATTTAAAAATGTAGATCATAAGGAATGAAAATAAATAAAGATCACAATAATAATAATAAATTTATGTTCTTTAGAAACTTTCTCAAACTTAACGCAACAGACAGTAACTCATTTTCATACAACTTGGATAACTTGAACAATTTATATGATAATACACAAAAACGTGGATTTAACTAGCATCATGCGTGTGGTGCCGGATATAAAAGAATAGCACCATCCCATTTCTTCCCGTGGGTGTCGTAGAAGGCGACTAAGAGACTTACTAGAGAATGGGCAGCAGCGTTCTCTATACATTTTGCCACCATACTGCTATCGCCAATCCGCCTGCCAAGCGTGGCGATTATGGCAAAACCCCCCTTTTTGGGGAGGCTTATTTCCAGCAGTGGACGTCTTTCGGCTGAAATAATGATGATGATGATGTGTGATTCAGCAGAAAACGCAGGACATGCTGTTTTTCTTTTGTTACCCGTAAAGGGATTTATTAGGAAACTGTAAATCGTAATTTATGCGCATGCAAGCTTTATGTTGTGTGTACCTAAGTCCTTCTTGCATTACATTTTTAGGTTTAGAGAAAAGTGGGCTACAATCTATATGTATTGATCCTCACCCATTGATTGTTTGCTCACCCCGATAGACATATTGTATCCCATGTATTTACTTCTTACTTGTGTCTCTTCTTACTTTCTTTTCTATCCTATACTTCATCACACTATGTATAGCCCGCGCGTCTGCTCGCCCCAACGCAATACACGCCTATTCAGCGACAAACTCACGCCATCTATCGCCCGTTTTACTATCCTATAGCATATGGACCACGGTTCATCATACTACGTTTCACCCGCGCGTTTGCTCGCCCCAACACTCCACACGCGTGATTCAGCGACACTCGCGGCATCCCTCGTTTGTTTTACTACTCGCAATTAAACCGACTGAGTGACGTGGATTGTCGCCTCTCGGGAAACTCTACGGAAAAAAGGGTTTTTTCACCACAAAAAGTACTTTTTCGTTCTGCATTAGGTGTATGGCTTTGAGGGGAGTGAAGAACTTTATTGGACTGTGCTTCTGTTTTGTTATTGTAGGCTGCGGTTTTTAATGAATAGGCGACAAATTGTTGTGTGTGTGCGTATGTGATTAAGTATGTAAACAGGGCCATGACAATATTTGAACATAAACACAAACATTTCTACACAGTGGTAAACAAATATAGTCATTTCTGCAAGAATACGAGTATAGAAGTAAATTAAACAAATGCCCCTCTGTTTCCTTCGCGGGTTAAAAAGCTTAATTACAGTGGAGAGTTCAGATTATGGTAAATAACTAAGATATTCGGATGAGCTTAACATTCAGACGACATTTGAAAACGTCTATTTGAGCAGCAAGAGCACGACTGACCTAAAGCTTTACCCAAATGCAACTAGTGTCAATACCATTCCAACAAAAACCGTATTTCTCTACATTAAACATCACACTCAGTCCAGAGGAATTCCGCGGCCACTGCCACAAAGCATACGCTACTGACTACACCAGTAGACTAACACTAGGATTAGGATTCCGCAGCAAAGCTAGGTGTACCATCAGACAAATAACCCTTAAGCATCTCGCGGGAAATCTCTCCGCACACCGCAGCGAATTTAATCTGTTACGTTAGACAAAACTTTAGAACATTCTTGCTGTTGTTCATAGAATTGAAGTCGAGGGTAGGTATTACTTAGTGTTATGGTTAGAACTTAGGCACTTAGCTTATTGGGTGGAGTGACTCGTGTCGTACTGTCTCGCAAAGTAAGACAAACTGACAAGTAATACTGACAAATGGTTGGCAGTTCCAGAATTTATCTAACATTAAACAAAACTAAATATAGTCCTGGTATTAGCGACGTAAACTTTCCTTTTACTTTCAACTCTAACTTGGTAGCCGATGGTATTGCTAGTGTGCGATGTTATCTTTTCTAACATCATTATCGTGGACATCCACGTCCATAGCATACATGGGAATACGTGCACGTTATAACGGTATCGTGGACGGAACATTAAAAGCGCCTTCTTATATTTCCATACATTATGCGTCCCTGTGTTACCGTCATGCTGTGCCATGAACATGGACCACGGTAAATTGTCACATTGGAAATTATAAACCCACCACAACCAGGACCATTGCTGTATGGTTCACGTACTAAGCAATCGAAGTTTGTAATGTTTTTGTACAATCTTCATAAATTCTTTTAACTGTGTTGGCGGCCGAAATAAAAGTTTATGATATTTTTTTATAAAAACGCATATTGCCTTCATTCGAATAATGTTCTTGATTATTAGACTACTGTACGCTGATGCCTTTATATACCTGAAAATATAAAAGAACCGATTTCTTTTTGTTTCCTTTTTTGCTTTGCCTGGCAATAGAAATAACTACTACCACTTACATCAAATCAAGTAGACTTTACACTTTCTTCAAGTCACAGCTCAATATAAAAACACAGTAGATAGACATCCACCCACATACATTATAAAGCCAACTCCAATCCTTTTTCAAACTCGAATAAAGCAGACTTCTCTTCTCCGTCCTTACGTCACGTACTTCCTTAGCAACGAAATAAAATGATACATGCCTCTGTTACCAGTATTAATAATATAGCTATATAATATATTAGCGAGGGCTCGAAGTATCACGTAAAATATGAAGGCTGCATTAACAATTTAAAATATCCTTTTATGTCAACCATATTGTGAAGTGTCATCGTCGCGAGATACCTTGTTATGTTTCTTAACAAACGTTTTAACGTATCGTTTTAAGACATCGGGCTAGTGAATTTTTAATTCTGTGGTTTGATAATGGTGGAATTCGTGTTATGGTACAGTCAGGGGAATTAATTGTTAAGCAAATTTATACTCCACACAACTGTTAAATAATGACAGAGGGGCAATTCTCGTAATTTTAAGATGTTTCGCAGTCTGATCTGTCAAAAATATCTCGACTTTCCATACATTTTTGACAAGTTTTTGACATTTGATTGTCACCAAAATGAGACTGCGATTTAACTTTGAACGTTTTAACCACGAGAATTGTTTGCCCTCTGTTGCATTTTGAATATACTAACAATTTAAGTAGTTAAGCGATTAAATTCCCTAAACGTCTGTATTTCTTAGAAACCCTGTGATTTGAGCGTTGCACCACATCTTAGTTATAAAAGTCAGGTTTTAATTAGGTCAGGCCTTCGTTCACGCTCTGTAAAATTCTGACCTAAGCTATTTCAAAAGGCCTGGTAACAAAATAACAGTCTATTATTAATGAAGGCTTTTCAAAAGCCGTTGGTAATTAATCGAAAATATGCTAAGTTGACAGAAACTCATGAATAGAACACTCTATATATGTATAGAAATCGGTGGTTTTAAAGTAACCCAATTTGAAACCATCTACTAAACTAATAGTTACCACTAACAATAGGGAATTTGTCTTAAATTATTCGGTCAATTCAATCTTGTTAGCCTTTTCCCAACTATATTGGGGTCAGCTTCCAGTCTGACCAACTGCAGCTGAATACCAGTGTTTTACATAGAGCGTCTGCTTATCTGACCTCCACAAACCAGTAACTGGTAACACGATACACCTTGGCAAGACTGGTTGTCAGTCTTTCGGATTTCTGACTACCCATAACGACTGAAAAGATATACGAATGACAGCCAGCACCAACGGCTTAGCATGTCCGAGGCACGCACGGAGAGATCTCGATATGGTCCATGAACGGACCGCGGCTAGCGTAGCTTATCCTTCGGTACTTATCCAAATTACATATAAAAAAACATCTCTACAGCAGAAAGAAATGCAGAACAAACTACGCGAAGAACAAAAATTACGTCGTTATACGAAACCAAGGTAGGTAATACTTCAAACAATTCCACTATTTGTCACTGCCGACTCATAAATGTTTCATCACGGCCAAGCGCCCTCTCCTGGGTACGTTTTGTCTCCATCCACCTTTTTGCTACCTCATCCAATCTTATTATCAACGTGACAAAGCTCATTTTTGATTGCATTTATTGTATTGGGGATAACCAACGGTATGTTAGATTCTTTGTCAAAGGATTTTGAGCTCCGGTCTGTTTTTTTATTTATTCAAAACTGACGTATTGTTTACCCAATATAATTAGAAAACAATATTTCATGTCAGATGCTTCTAATTACCCAGAGGATTTTTCCGCAGAAAAATGAGTTTATAAACCGTTATCCATTTCTGTGTTTACTTTTCCGATAAGTGAAATACACAATGTCAATCATTGATTGACATTATGACTTTAACTTCGGAAAAATCAAAAATGTTTTGAAAGAAAAGGTATTTTTTAAATTAAATAAATGACATATAACATGCCTTAGTAAGACAGATTTCCCGGTTGTGTACCGGCAGAATCGCAGATCGTCATTTGGGCACTTCAATATCTGTCACAAGCATAATTTATGTGACTATTTCTAAAATTCTAACATTGAATTCATCCCAAACTTGGTCCACACTTCATGACACCTATTCAAAGTAACCCTTTCAATGTTCGGGCAGGCAATGTATACTACCAAAATCATCAGTCTAGGCAAGATATTGATGATCACAGCAAGTCACCCCCACTCCACATGTAAAATATTTTTTTTGCAATACTTTCTTCACATCTTCCTATATTAAAATCTTATGAATACAAAAAACAGTTTCTCTCACAATAATGCTCTGAACTTTAATATTCTCCGTCTGACAAGGTTTTTATTGCGCACTTTTTATGTCAGAATGTATTACGGTTAAAATAGTTTGAAAGAAACTCGTGAATACCTCCCCAGCTCCCAGTTCCCAGCTGAATGGACCGACTGAACTGTTCCTAGACAATGCAAAGTGAGGACTTGCTTTATGGAATATTTATTACTTATTTCTTACGAAGATAGTGTGATGAATGTTACGTCTGTTGTTGGTATTTTAATGTTTTTGTTAATAACTAATCCGGGCTTCCAATGTTTCTTTTCACGAGTTTCATCTTAATATATATAAATTACGTGTAACGTTGTTTGTCGGCGATGGACTCCTAAACTACTTAACCGATTTTAATCAAATTTGTACACCGTGTGCAGTTTGATGTAACTTGAAAGATAGGATAGCTTACATCTCAATTTATGGTAGGGTAGTGTAGGGTAGGGTATGGTTGGGTAGTGTAGGGTTGGTAGGGTAGGTAGGTAGGGTTGGTAGGTAGGGTAGGTAGGTAGGGTAGGTATGGTAAGTAGGGTTGGTAGGGTAGGTAGGGTAGGTATGAATGACTTTTGGACGGACAGGACAACGTCTGTCGGGTCAGCTAGTAATAATATAATCATAAATCGGCACATAATATATCGGCCTTTCTTCTCAGAGTAGTCAGATAGGAAAAGCCGACCTCATCTAGTTTAAAAAATATGATTCACGTTGTGACTGTCTGTCATCTATTTAATAGATAAATATTATATTTAGTTTTTAAATTGTCACACGGTTCTGGGCCTCTTAGAAAACCCATTCCCCCTTATTACAAAACAAGGTTTTTCTTTAGGTATGGTTTAAACCATCGAGCCTGTTCTTTAAATAAGAACCTAACTGAAATCGAAATACAGCTCCTTTTACAAAACTGACAAGTTAGTCCAGTGCTAAATTGTCAGTTTTGTAAAAGGAGCTGTAATTCTATGTCAGTTCTAAGTTCTTATTTCAAAAACAGGCTCGGTGGTTTAAACCATACCTAAAGAAAAACCTTGTTCTGTAATAAGGGGGAGTAAGTCTCAACTTTATGATCTGACAGCTCGACAGGGGACCCTAATAAATAACGAAGTATCTTAGTTCTTTAAAATCCTAAAACAATATCACAACACTTTCACTTTAGAAACAACAGTTTCAACAGTTTCACTTTAGAAACCCATTTCATTTATATTTTAAGGTCACTTATGCCAGTTATCGGTCAAAAGCAATATATTACGACACTTAAAGATGCAATATTCTTACAAATTCCAAGAACAACGGACAAATTAGCCACATCCGGTTACTATCAAACGCAAACGATAATTCGTTAAGTACTTGATAAATGTACAGGTTTAGACTAGGCTATATTAGTCTAGAATGAACGTAAGCAGCATCCAAGGCGCGTGAATCCCAGAAAGCGAGTTTGTGAACGAGTTGATTTTGGACGGCGAAAGATGACGGACGGAGTTGAGAGTCCAGACTAGTTAAGTTTGGGCACGCCACGATTGCGGCGGTAAGTCCCCTCTTTGAGGAGTGGTTTGAGAGGCGGCATGGCGTCCTCACCTTCCGCCTGACGCAGGTCCTCACCGGACACGGTTGTTTCGGGGGGTTCCTGTTTCGGATAGGGCAGGAGGAAACGCCCGGGTGTTTCCACTGCGAAGATCGCCCTGAGGACACGGTGGAGCACACGGTGGCGGTCTGCCCTGCTTGGGCGGAGCACCGCCGTGTCCTCGTGGAGGCGATCGGCGGCGGCGATCTCTCGCGTCCGGCCCTGGTCCAGGCCATGGTACGGAGCGAGAGGGCATGGGGAGCCGTCACCTCCTTCAGCGAAGCAGTGATGCTCGCGAAGAGGGAGGCGGCGCACGTGAGGGAGAGGCAGCATATGCGCCCTCGCGACCCCAGCCGCCGCAGGATACGGAGACGCCCTGGGCATCGGGAATCCCAGGCCGATTTCCGGCCACCGTAGGCATGGGCTTGCGGACGGCGAGTAATGGGTAGCTCGCTGTCCGGTAAGGACCAAGCCCAAGTCGACGGCGCGTTGTGTTCCACGCGCGCCTCAAAGAGATGTCAGCACAAAAATGATGGGGCCCGCAAGGGCCGATGCCTGTCAGGGGTGCGGGTTTGTTCGAAAGAGATACCACAGCCCCTGGCTTAAGGGCTACTGAAGGAACACGGGTGGGTTTTAGTCAGTAAAAGTCTGACACGCCCTCCTGCTCTACCCAGAGCGGGAGAAGTTATTTGATGATTTCCCACCCAAAAAAAAAAAAAAAAAGACTAGTTAAGTTAGGCGAGTTATACTCAGCGAGATAAAATAGTGTTGCGAGCTGTGAGGGATGGTGCGTGGAGTAACTGGTAATAGACGCAGTATTTGTAAGTGATTTGTATTCTAATTCACTCCAAGGAATTACCTGGTAAGCGACAACTTCAATCTTTAGTAATAGTGTGTGCATTGTAATAACTGAGACCTGGTTTTATGGTTCTCGCAGGTTGACTGTATATTATGAATTATACATAATAGATTGGTGATATCGCAGTGGAGCTATTAATGATCATTTCTACATAACAGATTGGTGATATCGCAGTGGACCTATTAATGACCATTTATATTAGCCTTCACCTGTGAGGGACGAGAATTATGTGTGTGTTTATTGGTATGACTGAGTAAGCCTATAATAATAATATGTAGTTATCTTAGAGTGAGAGTGTTATTAAAGTTCTTATAACTAATAAGACAGATACGTGTTGCTGGGGAGTTTGTTGCGCCACTTCTTCTCCCCAGCTCAAAACACTAGGAAGTGGTGACGGGTGGGCTCTTTGGGGCTGTCTATAAACTTTCATGAGAGTTGAATCACAACTCTATCTAAATGATGATTCTTAGGTTTTGATTCTCTATCCTTATCTACTAAGTACTTATTATTGAATCTAGATTTCCAACTCTATTCTTTAGTCATCCGTGACTATTAGTATTTTTGATCTCAGATCAACAATTCGGTCGGATCGGCATGAACACTTGTCTACCAGATATGCTTGTTGTGCAACGGGAAAACTTCCAGGGGTTTGATGGGCCACATCTATCTCATATTCAGTCCAAGGACTGATAGGGACCATGTCTCCATAAGAGCATGATGACGACGTAATGCCGCAAGAACTAGCTGCTCCGTTGCTAGACAAGGACGGTCGCACGGTTGCTGCAGGGAAAGCCGCTTCGTCACGTTTATCAGTTCGAGAGAACTGCTAGGGACCATGTCTCGAAAGAGCATGACGACGTGAAGTAGCTGAAAAGCAGCTTGCGTCACTTTATGGAAATGTTGCCCTGAGTACTTCGAGTCTTGATGTGAGATTTCGTGTGAGTAAACGACTGACCAAATACCTGTTACGTTAGCGTATGGGTTATTCGTTCACTTATACAATAATGCAAGTACTTAGAATCTCTTTGCTACTTTTAGCTTTCTGAAACCACATCCAATGTGTTTCCATATATGAATTCTTAAGTATAATTTAAAGCTATTTGGAATTCATTTAAAGTAAATCGGTGGGAGAGTGACCAGTCCGGTGACGAGCTCTACAGGGCCGTACGGGGAGGAGTGTGGTCCTTCCCCCTTTAGGGGGAACCGACCCAAGAAGTAATATTAACATAATTAGGAAAAACGAAATTTTTATCGGCCTGGGGTCATTTAGTCACAACGTGTAAAAGTGTTTGTACAAACCTACTTACAGAAATAAAATCATTTTATCAATAGCATAGCCTTCATTTTCTACATAAATGTCTCAGTAGCTCCTGGTGTCTTTTACGATTTTGAAATGTTCCCCCTGTGATAAATTGGATTTGGCCAAAGCACATAATAAATACTACTTTAAAACTTTTGACATCGGAAAAAAAGTGAAATTTACTCCAATAAATATAACAAAAAACTGGATTTTTAAAAGATCTTTTAAGCTGTAAGCATTATCACGTCGTGGGACGGCCAATGAAAACGCCAAACAGACGATGCTCTGCAATAATAATTGTAACTATGCTTTTGTAGAAAGGATAAAATTTTAATTAGGCGTCCCCCGACGACGTGATAATGCTTTGATCAAAGTACCTACAACTTAAAAGGCCAATAAATGTTTTATTTTTTTGAGGTTATTGTTTGGGTCGGAGGTTATTTTTAATTTAATCTTTATTTCCTGCTTTTGAAACTTAGTATAATAATAGTAACCACGCTACGATCGACGTCACGTCACACTTACATCTGCGCAGCTTTAAGTATGCTTCCCACAATTAATTTTGCTCAAATGCTCAAACCCCTTCATCAATCAGAAAAGAGCTGATAATTTTCAAACTGCTGAACCGATTTTGATGAAACATGTCTAAAAAACACCGCTAGAAATCATACTTTTAAATAAAAGACACCGTATCCAAATCGGTTAACCTGTTTAAGAGCTACGGTGCCACAGACAGACACATAGACACACCGACCCACATAGCGGTCAAAGATATCACTCCGATGCGTGTATTAATGATAATTTCGTTTATTCCACGCATTCGTGTTAACAGTAGCGGACCTGCTATGTAAGAAATTTCTTTCCGTCACAAAAAACCTATGCTAAAATATTTGAAAGCTTATTCTGAATCAGCTAGACGGTTCGAATATGATGAATGTTAATTTATAGCCAACCTATATATCACATAAGGTCGTCTTTTGCCGACAACCTCTATGGTACACCTACGCCTTTCTGGAAAATATCGATGGTTATTATGTATAAATACAGAAGCTACCTATTGTGGTAGACACATAGCTGACTATGGCAATGAAACCATCCAATTAAGTGAATTCACATGTACAAGGTGTTGGAGCAATACAATGGATTCATCGTGTATTAGCATTCACGAAACTCATTGACGTAGGTTCCGAGTCCTCGACACGGTGTGCATGGTGCACAATCAATCAGCGGCCGAGACATTGAGCTACTGAGAACTGTTTTGTCCACTTTATTGGTAGATATAGTACGTAGGTATGTTTTTACATTACACACACACTCAAACATAACCACACTCACAAGTGCTTATTATACTAAAATAATAATTTACGTCAAGACTTTCACATTCACGTTGACACGATCTCCGTATAGAACGCTCCACGTTTGAGAACTGACTCCCAAAATACAAGCCCTGCCTTAGTTTGGGTATCAGCTCCGTACCGTATGTAATTTAATGAATATTGTAGCTTTGTTTGTACCAAATTTTTGTGAATGTTATTTGTGAAATAAAGTTTTTTTATTTTATTTAAAGACTATGGGTACGAAGGAGGATATTAATAAACTCTAAAGCCGTAACCGATGTCCTTTAAAAAGGTCAGTGTTTTGCGTAGTACTCATTGTCATTACCGAATGCGAAATATAATGTAGATAATTACGGAGATACTGATGGACCATGATTTCGAATAGGTCACGTAAAATCTCAACAAAATGAAAACTTTACACCCGTAAACCGCAAAATGCTCAGTGGTCTGGACATGACAAAGTTAAAAAAGACACACTTCGAAAGAGAAAACTAAAACAAAACTACGTGCCAAAAACCAGTGTTTCCCACATATTTCCTCGTCAGCCTACAAATCCGTCACCAATAAAGCTTGACTTCCACAAAAATAACTTGGCTCATTTTTTAGCAGGAACGATCGGCCTCTTTAGCGCGTATCCGAACGGAAAGCTCGTCGCGTCCCATCGCGTTCTGTCACTGTCGTTTCCGAACGTTCGTCAATATGTCTGCCGTCGCCATCTTGGCTAGGTAGGGCTTCCGGCCGATTTGGCGCGTATTTCACTTTTCACTGCGTCGCTCCCATTGACCGACACAGGGTTGATCGTTGTGTATTAATTGCATTTGTTACGGTCTAATTGTCACCTTTTTGGTATCTTTGAAATCTTCCTTTTGGAATTGGTGAAGTGGATGGACCCTTTTTATGAAAGACTTAAAGAATAGAATAGGAAGTGATTTTCTGGGATACTTTGTGATGTTATGACGACTGGCGAGAATGATGAGTAAACTCCACACAATTGGGACGATTATAATTTTTTGTAATTTTCTTTAAAAAGGCTTTGGTTTCGCAGAATGACTATTGAAGCAAAGAGATGCGCTCTAGCATACTTTCTCCGATCACCTTAGTACTACTTTGCCAAGCATGGTGATCAAAGTAATTTCCCATTTGATCACTCACATAGATACCCTTGCATATCAGTGAGCGCATGCTATACCTACCTACCTAAGTAAGGTTATCCACGCTATATTTCTAATGTGGTTAAATAATACATTTTCATAAGACCTAAATGTTTTCATAGCCAGAATAGCTTCCATTTGTACCTTAATTCATTATTTCGCCATAAATATGAAAATCCAAACTCCCCGTTGATACCTTGCGTCAAATCAACGGCAAACAAAATATAAATCTTAGTTACAAACTCATTTGGTGCCACGATGTAAATTGAGCTCTAAATTGTGTGCAATAAGACTTAATGTCGTTATAACGCGTGGTTATAATTCGCAACAATGCTGAGTGATACGCCTTAACAAATGAATTATTTATTCAGTGAAGAAATTAACATATCAAGAGAATGCGAGCGAACGTTAATGTGCGAAGTATGCTTCAAGTAGCCGAAATACAAGGAATACTAAGATTATTTAATTTTACTTCTTTTTTACTTTAAAAACCTTCAGGGTCATATCACCGTAATTATACTGGTAAATCGTTTTGGCGATATATTTGTTTCATTTATACCTATTGTATCGTGGATAGTTCCGCCAAAACCAACCCACAATCTCTTCAGCGAATTACCATATACTTTATATAACAACCAATACTTCGAATGTGGTATATCCACGGAGAAAAGAAAGGGTATATCACTGTAGTCATATATAAATACATCTAATACTTCTGCTGAGAATAGATTTAAAATAACCAAGTATCAACCAACCGATTTCATAACAGTTACCTAGGTTCCTCAGAAAGTGGAACAAATGTTGATGTCGGTTGGTTCGTTCTGGCAGATCTAAGCTCAAATGGGAAGGTAGGTGATAGCAGGCACCAGGGAAAGACATTATAGTCCGGCCGCAATTTCTTTTTTTTTTTTTTTTTTTTTTAGATTTCGTATGTCTTTGCGACCAAGCTACACCTCTATCTAAACAAACAAATTTATAATTTTTTTCACCCACGTTTAACAGAAATAGAAGATCTAAAAGGACTTACTGACCTTATAAGTGCTAACCTCCACAAAGGTCAAGTATACAATACTACGTCATACTACGGACCTGACCTTTCTCCTGTTAAGAGATGCATTAATATGGAAAAAGCTAGTGGAACATATAATTTATGTGACGTCATTTTTGGAGTCGTACCGTAAACCGTCATATTAATCTGCTCTTGAACTTCGTATAAAAATGTAATTAGGAAATTCGAGTGAATGCGCTATGTTCCTTATGTTTGGACATTTCTGTTACCTATATTTTCAATGCACAGTGTCTATTAAATACCTTTTGTTTATCGCTATTTCTATAACAGAAACCTTTTGGAAGAGACGTGTTTTTTCGTTTCATAGGACTTCAGTGACTCGTCCAGCTAATATTTCTACCTACTACTGTTCAATAAAAAAAGTGTTTTCTAAAGATTAAAACGAACCAAAAATAACAATCTTAGTACATCAATATTTGGTAAGGTAAGGTGCGTTAGAACCAATCAATAAAATTTACAGACTCATAAGTTTACTCCTTTCTTCTAGGCTATGCTAGATGGGTCCTAATACACCTTGAACGCACTGGTACCAAACCCTTTACCCCGTCCAAGTCGTGCACACCACATCCATTCTTCCCACTCCACGTCCCAGACATGGGCGTTGCTAATCCCACCGCCGAGGCGCGGTTTTACTAAATTGAAATTTGCTGTTGTCAGTACACTCGTACCGTTTAGTATTTATATCACCCGGTTTGTTTCATTGTCTTGTTTGTTCACGTTACTTCCTGAGAATTTAGATGTAGGTACCTAATGTATATGCTGTGTAAAGGTTATCACAGTAAATTGTCTTGGAATCGTAAGTTATCGTTTGTCTAATATTGTGCAAGTCGATAAGTGTGATTGAATGGTTGCATTTTTGTTTTATCGTCAACGGGTCGCTACCCGCACCTGCTTTACGTGGCTGCAATAGCGACTTGTCAAATCACCGAGATTCCTGCGCTTAAACTAACTACACATAATCGAGGGAAAATGATGGTGAAAACCGGATTAAAATCCACTGTAAAAATCAAACCGCTCACACAAGCAGACACGAAAAGAGACTTTGTTTAATACTATGTAAAGATATCGAGGTATTTAATTTGATGAAGGTCCCAAATTGGGTTTCGATCGTAATCATAAATAAGAGAAACGAGCCAGCATTGATGATTCATAATTAATTTCCTTCAGGAAAAATTAAAGCCACCAATAAGCTTCGTGAATTTGTATAAAGAAATATTATAAAAGGAAAATGACGTAGGTACCAGATTCAGGATTAATTCAGGCAAATAACCTTAAAATTCATTGACCTGTTCTAGCTCAAAATAAAAACACACGCCAGCTCCCTACGTTTTCAACCTAACATCAGAACATTGACATCGCACAATAATTATCTCAATAGTCTTCCATACAATTACACATCACACACTACTCCCTAACGAGGCGCATGAAAAGAATGCGCCAAGTTCTACATGATCGCCTCACAAAAGTTTAATCGACTGTCATCAAAAGTAATTACAACAAAGACATTTTTCCTCTCCCCATCCCTGAAGGGATATGGGCCGAAAATATATAACAAAATCAATGATGATGTATTAAAAAGTAGTAATTTTCAATCACGAGAGCGATTATTTCCACTATCCGTCACTAGGGGTGGGATAGGGGACGGGAAATTATTCCCATCCCCCTTCGGGGTCCATAATGACCCGGGATAGTGTGGGGTCCTTTATTAGTTTTTTTTGTGTTTTGTGCATTGCTGGGTATGTGTTGATTTTCTCCGGAATATGTGACGGGTTTTTTTTTTGTTTCAAATTCGATAACATTATGTTATTTGATTTAATCAGACCCAGTCCAATTTCAAGGGTGAAATGCTGATGCACTATGTCATTGTAAACAAGATTCTGCAGCACAATAAGGTTTAAATTTACTTTTTTTTTTTGATATTGTATAAAAATAAACCTTTATCAGCCAGTTTGCCAGTGCCAACGTGTTTATGTGGTATTAGACTCAATTATTATAACAGTGCTCATTACTATTACTTTTAATAGGTTCACAAATTACACTCCAAAATTGTTTTACAAATCACCCGGTTGTTCGAAAGCGTGGGAACAGTCGCCTCAAGTGACAGCTCAGTCAGTGTTATGTTTAACTGCTTAATTGTAGGGTTTGGATTCAATTTGAGATCTTCAGAATTCCGCTTAACACTAGGTTTTTAGATAGATAGAGGGAAATGTCAAACTAGTATGATCTAGGAGATTTTTTCCATTTATCTCATCTTTAAAGCGCTTCCAGAAAACCACTAAAAAATATTACACGAATAATGCAGAAATCAATCTATTCGCTTTGCACTCCCAACAAGAATGATGACTTCTCAGCCATTTTCAGTCCCAAACCTTGATCCAAATCCCCATCTAAAACTATTTTACTTCCATTAAATCCACCATTTTTCATAGTTAACACATTCACCCTAACTTGATTCGAACACTTATTGCTTTACGATAAGGCACAATCAATGTTGGAACCTCACCCTTTTGTTGAAAATCTTATTTGAATTGCATTAGGGGTGAAAATTGACAAAGTATCAAGAACTTGGCGGGTGCGCTACCGTGTATCGAAAATTAAAAGTTTAATCTGGACGTGAGGTGGTTTGGAAATTTTATAAGTACTTTGAATTACATTACTGGGTACTTATGTGAGTAGAGAGTACTTTGCGGTCTCGCATTGTTTGTAATGACGTAATTAGGCACGTGATCTGGGATGTATTTTACAGTCGTTGCTGATTGAAAACATTGAATTCATGTTTTTATTTTAGTATTTTTCAGTTTTTTTAAAGAACTAGATTTTTCCTTGATCTAACCAAACATACCTTCTTTCTGTGAGAGGGAATGGGCCGTAATCCACCACGCAGGCCCAGTACTGGTTCGTAGATGTCACATTGTCTTTGAATTTTTTAGTTCTACAACATGCTGGTTTTAGCACGATGTTTTTCTTCACCGTTTTGAGAGCAGTGGTGATGAAATAATTTATACAAAAAAAAGTGCCTCTGGGTTCGAACCTGATAACTCGTTTGTCGCGACCGTTGCCGCTGGGCTACCGATGCTCGCAATGGAACCAAAAACCAGACCAATACAATCAAGACCAGTAATAGAGTTTCAGGCACCCCATAACTTCAACGGCCGTGATGATACAGGAAAGCGAAAATACCCTTAATGCCAGGCCACTTATCCTAACAGAGTCCACCACACCAGTAGACACATGAGCGGGAACACAATACAGTTTTAGAAGAAGATAGAGTAGGACGAAAAACAAATGACGCAAACCCAATTGACTTGGGTTCCAAAAAAGTCGAATAAAAAAGCGATGGCCGCGGCTTGGCTCTGGGAATCAAACCCCATTGTGATACGGTGAGAAATTTTTCACCCCATACATTTACATTTATATGAAGACGCTTTGAAAGCAGTTTCAAATTGTTTTTAGAATTTTCTCGTGGGTTTTTGGTGTACTCAGATTTGGTTGAGGTAGATTTGGTTTTTCAACTCGTTTGAACTTTGTACTAGGTAAATTTTTTTGTATTTTTTTTTAAATCGATGAAAAGATTAGATGCCAATAAATAAACCTGACAGATTTAGCAAACGACGTCTTAAGGGGACACTTTGCGCGGGCTCGAACTCACTGGTGGGCCTGGCTAAAAATCACGCTGTCTCACCAGGCTTCGTATCCGACAGAGATAGTATCAGTGGTGAGCAGTTAGACGCTAGTCTACACGCACAACGTTATTGAGTGAGATGCAGGAGCATTTTTGGCAAAAAAATCGCGAAAAAATTAAGAAAAGTCCTTCGGAAGATCGGGTTTTATGAAAAAACCACTGCATAAATCAATGACCAATAAAGTTTATTGAAGTTATTGTTAATTGAACTTTGTCGGTACCGTCTTGGTTTTCGAGATTTTACACTCCTTTTATTACTTAAACACGCTCAAAGTTAGGTTAAATTAGCAAGAAAAACGAATCTTTGTTGGCTCATAACTTTTTAATAGGCTTTTATTTTAGTATTCTGTTTCCGTACAGACAATAATAATAACGAGACAAAACCATACCATGTTTAATTTTTGATTTACATAGTCAAACAGTGGAGTAAAACCCTCCCGAAGTTTGTATGGAAAAAATGTGGACAAGTGTCACCTTAACCGTCTTTGCATACGTTTCAATATTATGTTTCGTAACCCTGCCAAATGCTGATCGTTGAAAGAACCGGACACCGGACAATAATACTCACATTTTCTACCAATCTGATTAAGATCATGTCGAAACAAACACCACAGGATTGTGATAATCGTCGCGTGTCACAAAATATAACGCAACCAATCCAACGCTTTTGCATAAATAATGTAATACGTACAATTTTCGGCGAATTTCCGAAACGGCCGTCTTTCACTTAATTTATTCAAATTACCCACGGTCGGGGCCAACATTATAATTTAGTTGGATTATACGTCTTTTATTACATAATGTATGGAGTTTGATTTTAATGATGGGCGACACGATTTTTTCTAATTTTGTTTTCGCTTTGGTTAACAGGCCCTGGCCAGCCAGTCACACAAACGTCCAATCATCGGCAACTTTATTAATATTTCTTCATTTAGTAGTAAGTACATACAAAAATCACCTGAAAAAAGGTCAATTTTCAGGTAAACACTGTTATGAAAATAATACATAACCTCAGCCTGTAATTTTGCTCTCTGTGCTGAAGTGCAGCGGCCTCTTCTCGCGGTAAGAGCACCAAAGTGTTCTGCATAGGTTGACGATTTCAAATCGTTGTATTTACAAGTCCAGGTGTTTCTCATGACATCTCCTTTAACAATAGAATTTAAACTAATAATATGGTTAGTGTTTATAAATTAATTAACAGCAAACTGTATAGTCATTCATACTCAAACCAAACCACATTTATAAACGGTAAATTTCCAATATATCGGAGTGTCCCAAAGTGTCCATACGCCTGCATTTCTGCCTGCAAACATAGCACTAATGCCGCGATTGGTGAAGTCACATACTGGGCCCAACTAATGACACATAATTATATTCATTATTTTACACTAAGTATCATCTCAAAAAGAAGCCAAAGCAATCATTTAGTCTGCCATAGTAGTTATATTAGTGCAGAGCTTTATTTTAGATTGGCTACAATATTTACTATTCTCTCTTCCTCAATGCAGACTAGATTAGTTTTTCTTTCTAGAATAAAGTAAGCTTGAGCAAGATAACTTTATGATTGTTTACCATTTCTCTTTCAGTACCGTGCAATTGCCCGGCTTTTTTAATATTATTATGCGCAAGTTATTATTATTCGACAATTTAGGTAAAAACAAAAGTCTTGAGTTTGACAGTCGTTGCCCGAAAGTATGACAACCAGTCTTAAAAAGAGTATCGTATTACCTATAGTAACTGGGTTATGGAGTTCAGATAGGCAGTCACTCCATGTAAAATACTGGTACTCAGCTGCATCCAGTTAGACTAGATGCCAACCCCAACACAGTGTGGAAAAGGCGAGGCAGATTAAATATATCTAATTAAATATTTGTTTCAAAAAAAAAAGACGATGGAAAGAGACCAAACGGAATGACCATAGTGCCTTGGAAGTTAGGTCGGCCTTTGGTGTGGGATGCAACATGTGTCGACACCCTTGCGCCATCCCATCTTTCTTGTACGGTGGGTTGTGCTGGGGCGGCTGCTGCAGGTGCGGAGAACTTAAAATGGCGCAAATATTCCAATCTTATTGGAACGTATATGTTCGAGCCGTTTGGGGTTGAACTCTAGGGCCATGGGGTCCGAGTGCCCACTTAGTTTTCCGAGACATTTCGAAGCGGTTGGTCGACTCTTCACGTGACCAGAGGGCTGGCCTATTTTTCGGCCAAAGAATCAGCATTACCATACAACGTGGCAATGCTGCCAGCCTTTTGGGCACTTTTCCCACTGACAACGATGCGGACGTATTTTTTGATGCCTTATGATTATTTTGTGTCCCAGCAGTGGGAACATTATAGGCTGATGATGATGATGTTATATCCTAGGTCAGAATCGACTGATCCACTTCCACAAGTGATACACACTTACACATACTTACACTCACTTCGTCTGCCCATAGCGGTAAGCAGCAACTACAGAACCACCCGCCACGATCCTAAAATCCTTTTGCTTCATCTACGTTTACATATCTAGTTATAAACCACACTGGTTGCGAGTACAACACACCTGACATTTCTGAACACAAATGGTGTATTGAATTAATTCTAGCTGACTTTTAGCAAGGGAAAAACCACATTCATAATATTAATTATATTAACACATCTGCTGATGCTGCAGCACGTGCCCAAACACAGCACTTCCTCAGACTCCGGTGATAAATGTGACGTTTCTTAGCGATGAAAGACAGCCCTTAGCTTAATATCCGAAATATTGCCGCCATGTTGCCGCGATGTCGACGTCATTATTTACGGATCTGTGACGTCACCGCGTAATTAGCTTTCGAATACATGTTATTGGATGTTTTTGATGGGAATAATGGTGGTTGTATTGGTTGAGTAGGTACTGAAAATAGGAATTCTGAAGATCGGATATCGAATCCCCTCCCTACAAGCAGCTGTGACACTGTGTGGTACTATTTGAAAAAATTGACATATCCGTTTCCATACAGGTCCTTGTGGGGATTCAGGGGCTTGTGGCTAAGTAATAACAGCCGCATGGGTCGATCGATCAGGTTAAGCTACGCTTGCCACGGTTGGTCCATGGATGGGTGACCATCTTTACATACCAAGACCCGTCCATGCCTCAAAAAGCACGTTAAGCCGTTGGTCCCGGCTGTCATTTGTGGATTTTGACAGTCGTTACGGGTCGTCAGAAGCCCGAAAGTCTGACAACCAGTCTTACCAAGGGGCTCTGACCTGCACAACCTAGTTACTGGGTAATACGATATACCCAATAACTGGGTTGTGGAGGCCAGATAGACAGTCGTTCCATGAAAAAAATGCTGGTATTTAGCTGTATCCGGTTAGTCTAGAAACCGACCCCGATATGGTTGAGAAAAAGCTAAGCAGAAGATGATCCGATTCTATACAGAGTCCTCTAATTGGTTGATGTTATTTGCAATCCAAATGGGAAATTGCAAGAATCAAGCTAAGCAGAAGAAGTCTGCTTAGCTTGATTCTTGCACTTTTCGTTTAAGCTGGAAGCAAGATGTTTCTCTACGTTTTAATCTAGCTAGATCAATTAAGAATTTACTCAAATTCAACCCCATAACTACATCTCAAAGCAATGAAACGCACAAAAGCTTCTGAAAGACTGGCTATACATATTTCCATTTACATGCACGATACAAACATAGCTCTTTGACCAACATCAACCTCTACCATCCCATCCAATTCTAGCTTGAAAAACGTGCTCCTAACCCGCAGGTTCTCAAACAAAGAGCCCATTACGAGGCACCTAACGCCCGGCTTGGTCCAATCTGACGCTGAACAAAAACAGATATTAAAATAACACGCAGATGCTCAGAGTCATAATTTTTGCAAACAAAAATGTCATCGGGCCGTGAGTTGGGCACCACAGGTCGCGCGCCTAGTGAGGGGATCGAACGATTGTTATTGGGCTCAATATTGGAAACAGGTAATTGTTGTAAATGCAGACCTATAAGCATAGTTATCTTGTGTTTTCAAAATATTGTTTCACTCTTCTTTTCTCTCTTCTTTCATAAGTACCAAATAGATGAATGAACAGTGAATATACTTAATCATTTATAATACGATTTTTTTTTTTTAATAAAAATTATGACATGACAATGAATCTTTATTACAAAAATTAAACGGTCAATTCTTCAAAACAATGCCTGAACCAAAACTTGACAGGCCGGCTAAGACGAATCAGGCCTAAATAAAAATATGTAGCATAAATAATTGAAGAGACATTTTAGTAACAGCAAAGTGTACAACTGTTTTATCCCACCATCTACTTACTTTATAGATCTACAAACTAAAGTCATCCATTCAATCTCGTAAACCAACCAGCACAATACATTCCCAGCAGCCAAATGCAAATCAAGACTTTTAAAAATAGATAAAGAATCGAGCATTCACTTCGCTCAAAACTCGAGCTCGCAATCGCTTTACCTTTCCCAGCACTAGTTTCTATTGTTACGTTTGTCGCTCGGACCTCCAGCGCCTTTGTCATACAACGTTCACTCATTGTTCAACAGACAACGTTATATTTTCAGGCGTTATGACTCTTATGACAACGGAGAAGAGGTGAATTTTGAGTGGGAAGGGATTCTCGGTCAGAAAACTCGAATGAAAATGAAGCGATTCGGACCGTTTGATGCATTCTGAAAGATTCGCGCTATTGTTGTGTTATATTAATTCTATGTTTTGATGTGGGTTGAGGTTTTGCGTTTCAAAGGAGGCATCTATTCATGTCACTTTGTTGAATGGACTCCGACGATTTTACTGAAAAAGTGATGTGAAGGCACCATTTTTGACGGCGTTTGTTTGGAAAGTTAGAATGTTGGCTTTTGAACGTTTAAGATTATTTATTAATTCAGTTCATTTTCAGCGCATTTAATACCTACCGTTTCAAGTTACAAGTTCAGTTTAGAATATCTTCTGTTTGGCGGAACACAGGACAAAACAATACTTAAACTGTATTACGTTACTTATGTTGCAATAGCAAATTAAAAGTAGGTCCCATACAAAGTATATCAATAACAGGCACGGATTGGTTACTGAACAACCTTACAAAGCGTCGATTTGCGACTTTCCCAGACCACTAGTTAAAAGTGTTAAAGCTAACACTCTTGTAATCTTGCTAATAATAATCTACAAAGCTTGGTAGAGATCCTTCCTTAGATAAATGTTTATAACGTGATTCAATTTACAAATCGAAAGCAATGCATATGGTACCTACCAATAACAACTAATCACATAATAGTAAAACTATAGTAGTTATCTACGATGCTACATAAACAGAAACGCAAACTTTTTTTGAAGTTATGTTGACTTAGTTCATCTAAAATTTTACAAGGAAGATTAAATACACGATGGATGGACAGTGTGAACAGTGATAAGGATAGAACGGGATTGGCGACTGATTTGACGACTAATAGAGAAGTGTGGAAGAAATATACATGTTTCGCCGACCACAAATAAATTGATATAAAGACAAGAGAATGATGAACATTTTACAGATAATTACGACACTCTCACAAACTTTCAACTAAAAGGAAATTTCTCTCCAAATACTTACAGAAATCCTTATATTTTATCCTACTATCCTATTCCTTTAAATTATACTCGTTAACGTGAAAGTTTGGATGTTTGGTAGATTTAGATGAAATTTGGCAAATAGATATTTAACAACCTGGATTAAAACTTAGGATAGGTACTTTTTATCCCCGGAATACGTTCCCATGGGATAATATTTTTTTCGACCTCCACGCGAGCGAAGCCGCTGGCAAAAGCCAGTACACTGTAAAAAAACACCAAAGCATTAAAGAGACGTAATATGGGACAAGCTCAAACAGCGTTTAGGACGCGTCCTTGTCCCGTTCAATGAAAAATTCCTGCGATACCTCGCGTTCAACATTTTGCGGAGGTGAGGTAAAAATACGTCGCCGACGATTAACGGCGCAAGCGATGGAAGTTACACGGATAGTTTGTAACAGATTTTGTTATTCAAGATTGAAATAAATTAGGGATTTTCTTTTATAGGATAGCGAAAAATTTGGAATACAATGTAATTATTGATTTGATTAGGTTTTATTACTCATACACATTTATTTGTCAGAATATGGTAGAAATATATTATGGTCTTAAGATTAGGTCAGTGGCATCATACCATCCTGCCAAAGCACGCAAATATTAGTTATATACAGGACAGATGAAATGGGTGAGTTCGTCAGACAGCGTCGCATGACTGAGAGGACCAAAACTGTTTCAATTACGACGCTTTATTGGTCATATTTACGATTCGGTTCACATATTAGTGACCAGATTAACGTTATCCCATTTCTGCCATCACTGCCATAAACGGGCTAGAATAAGTACTTACCTAATGATTATTATTTATCGACCCGAAAATAAAAACCAACAAGTACGCATTCTGTTTGTGCTCTAATAAATAGTGATACCATGAAATGCAAAATACGTTATTACCACTGAATTAACTTCAATCTCGCTACCTCTTATGACTCGCGCCCCGCTAGTTAAATTATCTGGCTTTCACCGTTGAATTATTGAAATAATCCGTCTGTATGAAGCCGCGTAATGACGGCTCATAAATATCGCTAATAAGGAACATTTTGTACTGGTAACCGAACAATTTCATTTTATTTAATACGCGTTTCGGTACGATTTTGGTGTGCCGCAGAATGTATTGCATCGTTTTATATGTCATCCAATTGCCATATTAATATCAAGCTGTACTTGTCCTGTTGAGCGAGAATTGTTTTCGGCTTGCTTGCCCGGTGCATGTGCGCCGTGTTGTTTTATAGATGTTTTCGTTCACTTTTCAGTGGTATTTAAACTTAGATAGTTATGAATCGAACACATTACTGTATGCCCGATTTTGGTTGACTTTTTAGGGTCGGGCTCTTCTGTGACCCGTTTCTGCCCTTCATAATATGTTATCAGACGTGCAGATTTGAGGTGACAATCAACGAGTTTAGTATTTCTTAATTTGTATTTTTTCATAGATATGCTTTGATTGTATAATTTATTGTTCCTATTTTGTTTAAATTTGTGTTTGAGTTAGTTAAACTAACATAGTTTAAGTAGTACCATCAAATTATACGTAATGTGTCTATATTAAAGATGAAATCAATAAATTCAAACACAGTTTAAAAGTTCTAATTGAATAAATGAATTTAATTGAGTGACTATTATGAAAATGTAGGTGGTTTTGTAATTTTTTATTCAGTAGTACACATTTCAACAACAGTTGGTAAAGACTAACATAAACTCATTGGTGTCAAACATTGGTTAAGCTGTTTTTCATAGCCACTATGTTCACACACATCAATCGTCTAGCTAAAGTATTTCACGAGAAGCTCAAGCGTTAAAACACGTGAGCGATTCGATTTTAAAACTATGGCCGAAGCGGTTAACTGCGGACGAAGTTTTAATAGAATCTCTATCAAACCATTTCCTTACAAGTTTCTACACACAAATCAATGTTAAATGCTCGTCGTTTTCTTTAGAGATATTTGAGAAATGAGTACGTATGAAAAAAGGGTTTAGTTCATAATAATTTGTCATTTAAATCTGTGTGATTCAGTAAACTTGACCATAACACAATTTCAGCTGAATGATTGTACGGTTTCGTCTCTGAGCTGGCCATTGCCATTGCATCTACGGTATCCTCAGGCCGCGGTGTGGACGTCGGTATGTTTGTCTGTTTTAACATACCTAAGCAGTAATGTAAACAAATCATTCAAGTGAACATCCACACTTTAGATGCATTCACATACTTTTGTAAACAAGAAATACAGCTTTATAATTGAGTAGAGATTGAGTAACAAACATCCAAACATCTTCACAAACTTTCACATTTATAATATTAGTAGGATTCTTATAATGACCCTAAAACTCACACACTGACTACATTTTGGAATGGGCGACTAGAATCAATTCCGTTTAAATGTAAATGTTGACGTTCAAAAGTGCCTTTTAAGTGCCTAATTGAAATAAATGCTTTTAGAGTTTGACTTTGAAAAATACCCACATTTTCGATTCGTCATTAAAATAGTGCATACCACCTACTTCTCAAAAAGAACAAAGATATAAGACTATTAAGGTTCCGCAATGAAGCGAACAATTCGTTTGCGAGCCGTTGTTGAGCCCTCTTGTGAGTGATTGGCCACTGATTTGTACATACTGAGCTGATTGTTAAGCGGGAATATTGTTGGAACAGCAAAATTTTGTTGAAGCTTTTTTATGATTTATTACGAAAGAATTGGTGGAAGTATGTTTTGGGATTGAACTTTGATGGAAGCTTCATCTAAATTAAATAAAGGGTTTTTTTTTTTATCTACATTGTTCTAGTAAGAAAATATAAATTTATCTTTCTGGAATTGGCAAAACACATTGTGCAAGTGTTTTTTTTTAAACATTGTCCCACACTATGAATTTCTGGTGTATTGTGGGTGCGTTTACAATTATTTAAATTTACATACTCAAGCAGCTAGACCCGGAACAATTACTTGTAGGTCATACAAATATTTGTTCCGTACGGGATCGAACCCACGACACGCAGCGCAGCAGTCAATTGCTTAACCACTGCACCAACCGGGCCGTAAAACCGTGCCGTATTGTTACGATTAAAGCTGTAGTTCCGCCAATTAACATTCATTTAATTCGTCTCAATGTGTAAAACAATCCATTCCTTACAGCTAATCGGCACATTTTGTTCAAACAAATCGAACAAGATGCTACTCGGCCAGCCTCCTAAGACATTTATTTATCCACTCCCTTTTCCTCCAAACAACAGACATCCTTTCATTACAGAAATTCAATCACGTTAACAACAAAACATCGAGCGCGATGATCATCGGTCCAATAGCATTGTTTATTGGGGTCCCCATGATTTATGCTCTTCCGCAGGACATGTCCTAGCCAACGATGGCGCAAATTGTCCCGGCATTTGTCCCGGCCTTAGTAAATGTGTGGTGATAATTCACACGGACCACTCAGTGTGTTAATGTCGGGAAAAGTCCCGGACAAAACGGGACAAATTCGTGTAGTGGGTAAATAAGGATGATATTATTTTGTCTGTTGGATATGTTCGTTAAGTTGGCACTATATTTCTTCATAACACCTAAATGTCAGAGGAAATAGGCTGACAAGAGCGTGTTGAACCACCCTTAATGTTGAGTAAGGTTTTATCATCATGCCACAATACAAACGCAACAAGAAAAATCATGAATCAAAAAAAAAAACATAAATTCGTCTAGTAGCAGAAAACTCTCTTTCGAGTACATACCCACACATACTAACTAAGCATGAATATAAAAATAATAATTACACAGTATGTACAAGTATATATAAATTAAAAAAGGGAAGAGCTCACTGGGCATCAAAGAATTCGTCCGCATCGCTGTCAGTGGGAAAAGTGCCCAAAAGGCTGGCAGCTTTGCCACGTTGGATGGCAACGCTGATTCTTTGACCTAATAATAAGCCAGCCCTTTGGTCACGTGAAGAGTCGACCAACTGCTTGGCGATGTCCCGAAATACTCGATGAGCGCACGGACCCCACGGCCCTAGAGTTTCAACCCCAAACGGCTCAAATACATACTTTTATCCAACACCTTCACTTCTACTCACCATTAAAAAAGGCGTCACACTGCACATAATGTCGGTAAGTATAAAAATACACCTTCTGTGGCTCGTGCTAAACGAGCTATGGTGAGCTATGTTGAGCTATAGCGAGCTATGGTGCCTAGGTATCAACGCAAGGACTCTACGAGAGCTCCTTCGCAACTGGGGTAAGGGCTTTCCACCTTACGGCGATAGGGTTGGGCATAGTCGGAGGCAAGTCTTATAAAATTTACAATGTGCAGCAGCAAATCGCAAGAGACAATCCACCCCAAGAAGTGGTGTTAATTTCCATGGTTTCAAATTGTTTACCCTGAAAAATCATGAATTTAAATGAAAAATAATTTTGTCACAGCAAACCTAACTGCAAAAACTGATGAAGAACAATACTAGGTTTGAAGATGTCCATTTTATCAATTATAATTTTACCACAGGGATTAACGACACCCGTTTTTATTTTATCGCTGTTCATAATTTAAATAAACGAATAAATCAATCGTTAAAATATTGCATAAAATAAGACTTCTAATTAAAAAAGAGTTTATCGACATTTCCACCTGGCTGCTCACAACACTAGAATACATCAAAGTAATAGGTACAAGAATTTTGTGCTCGAAGCAACTCACGCCAGTACTACGCCACTAAATTACCCTCTCGCCTCATAATATACCTAACTAACTGTACCTGGCACGGACAAATAGTACGTTTACTAATACCTGAAACGGCAATTAAGAAAATACATGAAATAAAAAATGTTTCTTCGTGACCTACTAACACATCGTGAAATGTTACTTGTCACAACTAGACCTAACAATTTCTTGGGTTTTATCGAGTCTCCCTATATGACAAAAAACACGACCAAATCTTTAGTCATTGTAGTCCCCTTTGAGCATGCTACATAATCTTGGCCACATAATTTGTGTGCACAAAGTTGCAAAAAATTATACACAGATTATAACAATTTATTTAAAACCTAAAATTGTACTCACTCTAGTGATCCACTAAGTACTCGATGTGGTTCACAATAAATGAGTGTTCGCGCTACTTCGGTATCGAAGCTACGGTGCCGCGTCGTAGCAAACAACGAGCTCGTAGCACGTGTACGAAAGCTCGTAGCTATTTCGAAGCCACGAAAATTTTAAGCCGGCCTGTTTTTGTGGCGTAGCTTTTAATGAGGGGCACATTACACGCGGAAATTACTAGGTATAAATATTATTTCTTAATTTCATCCCCTCATGTAAGTACCAAAAAAGAACGAAAATTACTGAAAAAAATAAAAATACCCACAAGAACGACCTTTCTAAAAACTCTGATACGGAGACCGTAATTTTTAAATGTTTCATAAAACGCGACCCCTGTAATGAGAAACTTAATTTGTTCCCGTAATAAATATGAAAAGCCGGATTAAGCATTTTTATGTCAAAGGATACTCGTTTGTGGGGAGATGACCTTGGATGATGATTACTGAAGTGCTTCTATGTTTTAGACGATTCCTAAAAATAATTTTGATGAAAAGTGACGAAGAGTTAGTTACTGGTTGTTCTTCAAATTACGTTTTCATCATAGAATTGCTAATTTACCCCAAGAACATAACCCACATCAAAAATGATTTTAAAAAATTGGTCGACGTAAAATTAAATACATAATTCCACTCACCCTCTTGTTGTCTCGAAACTTCAACCAGCCGCTGATGACACTGTTATCCACAGCGGAACAATCTTCCTCCTCCACATCTGACCTCCTGGACAGCAGAGGAGACCCCCCTGGACTGTCCAGGACCTCCCGTCGCCTCATTACAGGAGTACATTGTTGGGACAGCCTGCCCTCATTGACCAGGTCACTCCTTCTGCCAAGGACTGGAGTAGCATGAGCTGAGACACCTCCGAGAATACCTCTTCGAGCCGTGAAAGGGCTCCCTTCCCACGGTCTTTTGGATGTGGTTTTGCATTCTGCATGGAGACACAAGGCATCGAAATTTGCCAGTTCCACTGACACCCTGGTCTGCAGACCGCTGGGGTGAGTGGTCAGGATTGTCTGCTTGGCGATGCTACAGCCATGGCGGTGGACCTCCTCTCGTCTCTCCATTTTGGGGAGGTATTAGTGCATCACCATCTGGGCAGGTTTTCGTTGGATACAATCCATTTGGTAGTCTTTTGTCCCATCTGAAATGAGAAGAGAATTATGTCAGTACAATTATTATAAAAAAGCAACACTTTTGTTTAGTTTTAAAACAGATCGTAATTTGCTACTTCATTATAAAAGTAGTAACGTTTCGAGTCTCAGACTCATAGCTTTTACCGGTAGAACAATTTTGAATTGTTTTTTGTCTACCAATTAGATAATACATGTACCAGATACGTACAACAACATCCGTATGATAAATTTTCTCTCTAATAAATACAAAACTATTTTTTTTTATAACAACAAACTTATTACTTATATTGTGGATCCTGAAACTATACTAACATTTTGAATATAATAACAATAACATGTGCCGTAGGGCAAGTTTTAACCTACTATAATTTTATGCCAATCACACGGTTAATATTATGCGTATACATACAGAATGTGGTTAAAAACGTCTACAAAATTGCAGTGCCTCAGTATCCATATACAACCTTATTTTTAGTATATGCGAAACCCGAAACACCTGTCTAGTATTCTTATGTAAAGAATCTATGTATAAAATTTCAAAGCTGCATCGTGAAAAATCACAAAGTTACAACCTTGTTATTTTACCTAATTATCTACACAAACATGGTCACCATAGGCCCCAGATGTCGCCCGCACGTCCAGCGTGGTTTGTCCTCATTGATAATAATTAGGCAGTAGGTACCTAACCCTATGGCAATTGTTTTGTAATTAAATGGTGATAACTAAAAAAATTAGGAAAAAATATAACATGCTGTAAAAAGTATTGGAATCGATTCAGTTCCTTATCCTGTACAAATTCAGGTTTCGCATATACTAAAAATAATGTTGTATAATGCCAGGATGCCAAAATTACTGTCTGTATAGCATATTAACCTGTCATTAGATAATAGTGCACCTCATTAATTGCCTCGTCGACAATTCGATGAAAACTACTTTGGTCTTTGTTAACGAAGTCATCATCAAGGTAATTTTTTAAGGCCGTTTGTCCACCGCCACGGCAGTCGTAACGGGACATCAAATGACGTTAATAAGACGACGAGATAACTGCGTCAATTTATTAAAGTTTACTGCTCAGTTTTACGACAGAATTTGTTAAAAAAACATGTATTTTTTAATTTTGAATTTACTTAAACTAAAATAAACAAAAAACCCGCGGTTTCACTAAAATTATTTGAGAGTTATTTTGCGTCAAAAATATCGTTCTCCTAATAAAGTTTCACAAATTCTCTAGCATTAATTTTGTCCGTAATATTAAGTAAGGCGATGACAGAAACTTCAGTTTTGGAACAAATTGGGCTACTAGAAACTTAAGTGGGGCAAGACGAATAATTTCATTAAACAAAATTGACAATTTAATTGTACAATTAAGAACACTTAGAAGGTTCAATTGAAAGTAATTAAACCGGGAGTATTTCGGAACTTTGAACTCTTGATACCACATTTATTTTAACCCGACACTTATAACTGATACATTACTTTTCTAAAATTAAACTTTTGATTACTTCTTGTATATTCTAATTACTCTCCATTTACCTTATTTCTAGGATAGGTGAGCATATTACAAAATAACCGATCCTTATAATTCTATCAAAATACAGTTTTATAAGCACAGTTTTACCTGCAAGCTGAATGCTGCCGAGTCAAGAAAAGGTGGGAAATTAATGTTAAATATGAATTTTAAGATTATGATGTTTTCATTTATAAAAACTGTGTCTACCTAAAAACAGATCCAAGCGAAAACGTAATCTTTCCTTCATTTCTTTATAATAAACCAGACATTAAGTCAGACAGCCTGTCTTTCCACGAAACCGTCTTCAAATTGCCGTTCTTAGTTATCAAAACGGCTTTTATTGTAATAATTTGAGAGGTCATAGATCTCGACCCATTTGTAGGGGGCCTTGATCTATGGTACATTTGAATGGGTTTCTCGAAAACTCTCTTTAATGAAGTTAAAGAGTCTTCATAATTCTTCGAGGGGTTGAATTTGGATGTCGTGATCATTTATTACTTGTTTATAATAGGATTAAAGAATGCAAAGCTCCCGTTAATATGTTTGGCGATGGGTCATTATTTCTGTTTGGAGTCGTATTAAAGTTGGTGCATATTAAATAGGTATTTAATGGCACATTGACTCGCTTACCGATGTCGTTGATTAACGTTAATGTTATCTAATGGTGAAATACGGCAATGTGTGCTTTTTAACCGACTTCATTAACCGACTTCAAAAAGAAGGAGGTTATCAATTCGACATGTTTTTTTTTTTTTATGTATGTTCGGGCATAACTCCGTCGCATATAAACGGATTTTCAAAATTCTTTTTTTGTTCGAAAGGGGTTTACTCCGAAATGGTCCCATAGAAATTTCATATAGATCTGATGATGCGTTTCGGAGACAGACAACGGAACTCTTCAAAAAATGACAGCAAATCAACCGCGAATGTTGCTATCGCATAAATATGCATTGTTTTGACGCCAGGGTGATGAAATTTCAAATTGGTAGGTAACTAAAAAGTGAAAAATAAAAACTTTTTTCAAAAAAATAACAACCGACTTCCAAAAAAACACTACAAAGTGCAAAATAACTTTAATTTCGGAAGGCGGTGACAAATGATTAAAATACACATCCAAAGTCACCACCTTCCGAAATTAAAGTTATTTTGCACTTTGTAGTGTTTTTTTGGAAGTCGGTTGTTATTTTTTTGAAAAAAGTTTTTATATTATTTCTTACGTGACGCGATTCTGGTAGTCACCCAGGTCTACTTCACAACATCACGATAATACAGGGAAGTAAAACGTATGCAAATTTATAAAGATCCTTTAAATTCCCTTCCACGATGACGTTACAACATGCAAGTATTTCCATTATTTTATGGACGTGGACGTCCACGGTAATATCGTCACGTTAGAAATTATAAAAGCTAACATTAGATATAGTTTTCACCACTTGTACATCCCAAGCTTCTCATTTACCAATGCTTTGGTGGACCGATAAAGTTGTTATTGAAGAACCTCATTATATTGTGTTTTACCGGACATACATGCTCTCCGAACTCTCTCTAAAGTCTAATTCTAAAGGAGTAGGCTACTCTACCAATAGTTTATTTATGTATAAAGGTTTACCAACAGTTTCTGTATACTGTATACCTTAAGTGTTGGTAACAATTAGCCTTGGACATACACAGTCGCCAATTACAGGTTAACCACCATTCTCAAAAATAAGTACGAGTATTAACACTGAAAATAACAAAATTAGAACGTAATTATAGCGTCTATAATTACGATATGGCAAAATTGACAGTTAAAAATAGTAGTTAGTAAATCCCGAAACAAGCATTCAGAATTCCTGATAACGACCAAGAAAAGACGACTACACTCTCCCTTACACATACCTGAAATGTGTTTTATGCCACGTACAGTTAACGTGGTTCCAGGTACATCTAAGCCGTGTCCAACAAACACAGCAAGGTTCCTTTTACCTTTCATTCTTCGAACTAGAACAAACATTTCTTTAAAATTCTTCAGAACTTCAGTAGTACAAACAGTTAGAAGGTACGTTCTGTAAATAATGTATGAAAAGCCGTTTAAAAGCCGGTTATCGGCGAACGTAAACGGTAGTCATTACCGTCATTACCGTTACTTACCGTTCGGTAATGATATGCTTACTGTCAATGAATAATGGAAGGGTTTGCAGGTATTTTGTAGATTGCGTTGGTTTTACGTGCTTTTAACCTGATACGTGAGAATTTAAAATCGGTTTGTAAATAGTCCACAACAGTCCAATCATCAAACCATAAATATGAGTCTTTTAAGACATTATCAATTTTTTATCGATCTAACCATGATTTTATATGGAGTCATGTGATATTTTATAACGTCACTGAACTGTATCAATAAATCCTAAGGTAAGAAGGTGTTAGGGAGACCTTTGCCCAGCAGTGGGCCAGTACAGGTTGATTAAAAAAGACCAATAAAATCAAAGTTTTAAGTTGCTCAACACATTACAAAATAGACATACTTGATACTTTTCCTATGAAAATTAGAAACATCAGTTGAAGAACTCACACACAGAATGCAAAAAATGACAACCACCTATCATCAAAATTGCAAAGTCACCCATCCACAGACTGACCACGATCAGCACTAATCTATCGATCCACACGCTTATTTAGCTCTTCACATAGCTATCACACTGCCGACCACAGTACTATACCCACCCTCAGCCGTTTAGAGCCATGAATTATGTATGGCATAATGTAGTGCACGTTGTGTACGTCTGTTTGTCACTACATTACCGTACAGTGTGCGGCTATTGTATTTGTGAGTGACGTGACATAACTTGACAGGTACAAGAGAATAATATGAGGGGGTTTGAAGTCATGGTTCTGTTGTTAACAAATTACTTAAGTAAATGATGTCATTCTGTGGGCATGTATATGTGAGGGAGAATGTTTTCTTTTAAGTATTTACTGTGATGTATAATAACAAGTTCCGTTCCGTTTCTGTACAACGCAATAGTATCAAACCTACAGCTGTCGCTTTATATTCCTGCGTCATAAATACTAAGAATCACAACTATTTAAGTGGAGTGCAGCAAATTAGCCTATTATTTACCCAAATAGCAATTTAGTTTTGTTACTGGTTTTCTGTACTAAATTTACGTGCTATATACTACTAGGTACAATGTACATGAATTCCTCAAAACTGTAATAACTGATTTTTGCACATAAGTTCTTTGCAAATACATTATATATCTATTCTATTCTATGCTACACATATATTTTTCCCAATTTCGTCTCATCTACAATAAAATTTGGATTTAGGCATCATTTTATGAGATCCGCGATATACTCAAAGGGCGATAACCCAATCATTACTCATTGGATACAAAAACGAACCTTTTCATTCCATATTACTTGAAACTACAGTAAATAATAAGCAACAAGCAATCCTTTTACCTTAATTAACAATCCCACTTGAACATGAAAACACTTTAAATACTGATTTGATTCTGCGAGACAATGCGCAGCTGTTAATTAGCTTCCCCTTAATTCTCATATCCGCATAAACCAATAAGAATTACATGATTAACATCTACTGCAACATCCACAGCACCACAAGATCCACCATCCTTACATTATTTCACTAACGTAAATAAATAAATACAAAATTCTGAATCGGCTCCGATCGGATTACACAGCAATCCACTTTGCAATGGCGAGAATTTCGCTTTAATTCACACTTGTGCAGTTTATTTGCACTGCAATGTACATCTGTACGTTTAATCGTTTGTTTTGATACACGCTTTATTGTTAATGAGTCATTTGATTTAGTTTATTTAGCAAAATAGATGCGGGAGCCAAAATGTATGGTGAACTTATCAAATCAAAGTAGATATTCAAATATTCTCCCCAGGGGCGTAGACTTGAATATAAATAATTTATTGGTAGGACCCAAAATAAGAAAAGGCTATACCTTAAATCTTAGCCTTGACCGTGATGGTATTGGATCTTCTGAAAATACACAATAGTTACGCAAAAGCTACCTTTCTCAAAATGTCACTAAACTCCACAATATAAAAAGAACGAATCGTTTGACCAAAAATCGTCGCACAAACTGCTTCTTTCACATTGCGATAGTTCAATATGCCTACTTACTACAAAGAAACTGCTACTTTCAAACACATTACCTAACTTGCTCGCGGTCGTGTAAATAATGTGGACAGAGCTACATCACGTGACTATTAAGCTGGTACTAAGTACCCCATTTATTTGCTCGCCAGTGTAATATCGGCGATCTTCGGGGAGAAAGATAATTCTTTACTTATCTTTTCAATTATCTTCTTTCGTTTGATTACACAAATTCATTTGGTATTGGTCAGCTTTGTGGAAGCTAATAGTATGGTTAGAAAAACGATTGGGAATCTAAGAATTGGTTTCAGCCTAGATTGGCCTATAAGAGAAACAAGAATTCTGTTAAAAAGGTTACCCCTATTTGAAGGCTCGAGACTTTTACTTTAAGGGGATTTAGTCCACATTTTTCCTATACAAACTTCGGGAGTGTATTACTCCACTGTTCGACAATGTACATCAAAAATTAAACATGATATGGTTTTGTCTTATTATTAATATTGTCTGTACGGAAACAGAATACTAATATCAAACACTTTTAAAAAGTTATGAGTCAACAAAGATTAGTTTTTCTTGCTAATTAAACCTAACTTTGGGCGTGTTTAAGTAATAAAAGAATTGTACAATCTCAAAACTAAATCGGTACCGACAAAGCTCAAGTACCGAATAGTTTAACAAATTTTATCGGTCATTATAGTTTATTTTATATTAATATGATTTATGCAGTGGTTTTTTCGTAAAACCCGATCTTCCGAAGTACTTTTCTTAATTTTTTACGCACTTGTTTTACTATAACTGATCCTGCAGCTCTCTCAATAATGTTGTGCGTGTAGACTAGCATCTTACTGCTCATCACGCTACCTCTGTCGTTCGTGAAGCCTGGTGAGACAGCATTCTTTTCAGCCAGGCCCACCAGCGAGTTCGAGCCCACGACTAGGTTCCCCTTAATACAAACTTCTAAAATAATCTTCAAACGAAAGTGAGCTAAGTACCTATAGAGCCCCAAGTATTTCTAGTTAACCATTTCCAACGAAACATAAATTATTTTACTGACCCACATAAAAAATACTGATGATATTTTATTCGCATTTCTGCAAACAAAGGAAACCCAGGGTCCATCAACGGATCTCTATACACAACCAAAGGAATGAGACGCATCGTTTTTTCTCTAATACCAGACCCTTTGAACTGTCATCAAAATAATCGTTACGGGTCGCTTCGCTTGTATTCAATTTTTATACCAATTCGTTTATGAAAGTCTTTCTTCAGACCTGTTCCAAATGCTTGGAACCCCTTTTAATTGGAAAGCTCGAATGGAATAATTTTAATTTAAAATATTCATTCGTGGCGCTCGCGCCACCAGTGAGTCCATAAAACGTTCTTTTGAGTGCAATAAAGAGATCGTGTTTCGTTTGCGGGCAAAATGTTATGAAAGATCTTGCCCACAATTTTTCTTGCAACTTGACCTCGTAAAAATGTGGAATTTAAAATGTAGGGGAGTTAAATTTGCATAAACATGCTGTGTGCCCACGGTAGTAAATATTTCATTTACGTCGTTTATTTCTGCCTTTAAGATGAAGTAACTGCTCTCTCATTAACATGTTGAAATATACATTTTTTTAATTATTTGTTGAAAGTTATTTAAGTGCAGACCTCTATATATTATTTCCAAGCTCTAGTAATCCTACTCCTACTCATATTGTAAATGTGAAACTGTGTATGTTTGGATGCTTGTTACTCAATCACGTTTGAATGGATTTGGATGAAATTGTACCTACATATAGTTTATAACCTAGGTTAAGACAAGATACTTTTTATTCGGATAGTACATTCACGTGAGAAAATTTCCGACATCTGCGCAGGCGAAGCTGCGGGCACAAGTTAGTAATTGTAAAATTATCCTTTATTTCGCATTCTCCAACATCACTTCCTCCTGTGGACGTTCGCCTACTCTAAATAATTGTGCACCAGCTTGCACTCCTCAATATCTCTCATAATCATTGCACAATCATCATCCTACTAATATATTATCTTGTCTCCTGTGATTTCTTCATTGTGAAGAGTCGGCCCCTGTCCCACCGCGTCGCATCCAATAGCCCGCCCACACTATTGTTTTGTTTTTATTTTAACTCAGCTCCTTAGGGTTGTAGCGTAATGTTAGTCTATATCCTTCTTCAAAACTTGAACTATCAAATGCAAAAATATATTTTTTTTTCAAATCCGACTGGTGGTCCAGAGATTATCACGCTCAAAGAAACTTGCAAACCTAATAATATTATAAAATATAATTGTTTATAACCTGGATACCTACTTTCAAAGGTCACGATCTCTTGAACAAAAAGGATACTTTCATCCAATCGTTCCCGTGTGATCATTTCCGACGTCACGGGCGAAGCCGCGGGATAAACTAGACGATAATATAAGTCATCAATAAAAGGACTCATTCAACCACACAAAATCCTAATAAATCCATCTTCCACGAATATATTTCCTTCACTCAAAACTCGGCTCCAACACACTACTACTGCGATAATCTTACAACTGTTTGGCGTCGTCAAATGAAGCGAACGCAATCACGTATTGGTTTAGGACGACGTGCGGGCACAACCCGACCGAGTAGAAGATAAGTTTCTTGCTCAATAGAGCGTGGCCACCGACGACTTGCCATTTAGCCGGATTATTGCCTGATTGTGATGTATACGGTAGCGTTCTAATGTTGTTTTAGGCAATTTATTGAATTTGTGTTAATGTTTTGTTGGTTCTGTTATTGTTTCTTTTGGTGAGGATAGGTAATAGGTAAATAGGTAAAACGGGCTGTTGTCCGCAACTCCACGTCAAAGCGCGTATTTTGCGTACGGGTGGGAGAATCGGTCATTCGATCCACCCCAGCTCCTCGAAAAAGGCCAGCAACGCCTTGGTGTTGCTGACAATCTCACTTAGGGTACCTGGGTTACCGAAGTATTTTGCCCTGTAATTAGCAACCGCCGGGCAGTTTAACAGCACATGAGCCGCTGTCTCGTCGTCCTCCATGCAGGCCCTGCACAGCGGACTGTCTGTTACTCCTGTGACAAAGAGATGTTTATTAAATGACCCATGGCCAGTTACGGCTGCTGTAACTGTACGCCGCTGTGGTTTTGTTAAACGGAGAACCTGTTTCGTGAGGCGGACATCGAATGCAGGAAGTGCTTCCTTAGCCTGCCTGCACTCACTTAGGTCCATCCATATTTTGTGATGATGATCCCTGGTTCGTTTCCTTACCAGAGTGCGTAGATACCCGAAGGGAAGTGGCGCAATGGGTTCTGGTCCCACTGGTGTCATGCTCGACCCCCTCCTGGCAAGTTCATCGGCTGCATCGTTGCCTAGCGAACCGCTGTGTCCCTTGATCCACTGAACGGTAATATTGTTGAGGCTACCTACCTCGTTGAGGCGCTGGTGGCACTCGTGTATCAGCCCAGAGTCAACCGTGTGACTGTTCAGCGCTTGCAGAACAGCCATGCTGTCTGAGAGTATGCGAATCGAGTGATCCTTAACTTCCCTTGCCATGATAGCAGACGCGGCAAGGGAGATGCCCATGCATTCGGCCTGGAACACTGTGTTATGGACCCCCAGTGGTGTGGCTATGTGGATGTTGAGGTCCTCCGAGAAGACTCCAGCCCCTGTGCCACTACCCGTTTTTGATCCGTTCGTGAAGATACGCAGCTCTGCGGGGCGCAAGCCTTCGCATCGTCGATCCTCATGCAGTTGGATTCTGTATTTTTTATCGAAGATAAATTGTTTGGGCACCCGGTCATTTATTGCCTTCGTAATGGGGAACTCACTGTTGAGTTCCTTAAGCAGCCCGGTGTGTTGTGTGTCTGTCTTACTCCATAGATTTGTAGCCTTTAGACGCACCGCCGCCATCGTTGCTTCCTGCTGAATGAACAGGTGGAGCGGCGGCAGCCCCAGCATGGCCTCGATCGCTGCAGTCGGAGTAGTCCTCATGCAGCCCGTGGTCGCCATGCAGGCTACTCTTTGCATGCGCTGTAGTTTGTTGGTAGCTGTAACCAGCTTGGTGCGGGGCCACCAGACCACGGCCCCGTAGGTGATCATGGGGCGGATTACTGCAGTGTACAGCCATAGTATAATTTTGGGGGATAGACCCCACTTCTTACCAATCATTTTCCTGCACTGCCAGAATGTGATGCAGGCCCTGTTTAGCTTGGTGTCCAAATGACTGCTCCAGTTTAGCTTACTGTCCAAAGTAACCCCGAGATACTTAACTTCATTGGCCAACTGAAGTTCCGTGTTGAACAGTTTCGGTGGGCAGAAAGGGCCTAATGCTCGTTTATGGGTGAACATTACTAGTTCAGTTTTGGTGGGGTTAACTGATAGCTCAAATTCCCTACACCATCTCTCTACGATACGTAGTGCTTGTTGTGTGAGGTTACAGATCGTTCCCGTCACCTTCCCCGAAACAAGAATTGCGAGATCGTCTGCATAACCTATTGTAAAATAATGGTTGGCGTTGAGTTTGGTGATAAGATCATTGATCACCAGATTCCATAGGAGGGGGGACAGTACCCCTCCTTGGGGGCAGCCTCTGGCTATCATGGCCAGCTGCTGCTCGTCCTCCAAGCGAACCACTCGTTTGCTAAGCATGTTTGTATTCCAGTCCGTTAGTACCTGATCTACCCCATGTCTGGAGAGGGCGCTTCCGATGCTTGAGAAATTGGTTTTGTCGAAGGCTCCTTCGATGTCTATGAAGGCAGGCAGGCAGGTGCCTTTTTGGTGTATTGCTTCTTCTATCTGACTGACCACTTGATGAAGAGCAGATTCGGTCGACTTACCTGAGCTATAAGCGTGTTGGTTACCGTGTAGCGGTATGGTTTTGAGGGTGCCGTCTCTCAGCTCCCTATCACATAACCTTTCCAGTGTTTTCAGTAGAAAAGAGGTCAGGCTGATTGGTCGGTGGGATTTGGCGTTAGTGTAGTCACCTTTACCTTGGTGAGGATGTGAGGATATTGAATTTTAAGAGGAACAATTTAGGTCGATGTAGCGTCAACTTTTATTTTTTAATCAGGGAAAAATATTACAGTGTGCCAACTGTAACTATGATTTCAGCCTAATAATATGATTCTAGACAGCGCGCGTCGACATTTTTCGTGCGTTTATAAAAATATTACCCTATTCCATAGATTATGACCGCGGAGGTATTGCACTTTTTCATGAAACAGTGTTTTTTTAACGTTAAAATTTTACCAAGCTTTGGTCTTTTGACAATCTCTCAAATAAATAAATTTCTCTCATTACGAAATCAAACAAACAAATAGTTTATAAATCTAAAATGATTGCTATCATTATAGTGCACAGTAAAACAAAGGAAACCAATCTAAACTCAACGATCTCCATAAAGTTCCTCGTACACACCATAATTCAATGCATGCACACCGTTTTATTCAACTTAAATTACCTATTTTTCATTTCTGCAAAACTTTCTACATTCAGCATGAAAAGCAATATACGATAGGAATGGATACAATAGCTTTGATCCAATAGAGTTGAGATCCAAGTTAGCTGCTCAAGCAAGTTAAATAGCTGTGTATAGGCAAAGAACAGTTTAAATTTAACTTTCTCGTCTGCTGCAGCCCGGTTCGCTCTTAAGGGCACACTTTGCGCGGGCTCGAACTCACTGGTGGACCTGGCTAAAAATCACGCTGTCTCACCAGGCTTCGTACCCGACAGAGATAGTATCAGTGGTGAGCAGTTAGACTCTAGTCTACACGTACAACGTTATTGAGTGAGATGCAGGAGCATTTTTGGCAAAAAAATCGCGAAAAAATTAAGAAAAGTCCTTCAGAAGATCGGGTTTTATGAAAAAACCACTGCATAAATCAATGACCAATAAAGTTTATTGAACTTATTGTTAATTGAACTTTGTCGGTACCGTCTTGGTTTTCGAGATTTTACACTCCTTTTATTACTTAAACACGCTCAAAGTTAAGTTAAATTAGCAAGAAAAACGAATCTTTGTTGGCTCATAACTTTTTAAAAGCTTTTTATTTTAGTATTCTGTTTCCGTACAGACAATAATAGTAACGAGACAAAACCATTCCATGTTTAATTTTTGATGTACATAGTCAAACAGTGGAGTAAAACCCTCCCGAAGTTTGTATGGAATAAATGTGAACAAGTGTCACCTTAATGTACCAACTTTATATGACTAAGTTGGAGTCAAAAATTTTAAACGACATGTATATTTAAAGTAACCACCTGAAGAGATTTTCTTAATGTTTTAACTCAATTGTTCTAGTCTTCGAGTTTCGTAGAATTTATTATGGATGAGAACATCTTTCCGCTGCGACTTGGCAGTTCAAGCATTTATTTTGAATTTAGATTCTTATATTATGTATTTGTGGGCTCACATGGAGGATACATGTCGAAATAAAAAGAGAAGAAATTAATCTGAAAAACGGAGGTCTATTTTGGCTACTAGCAAGAAACTCAAAACTAGCAATGGACAACAAACTCCTCATTTGCAAAGCTATACTAAAGCCCACCTGGACCTACGGTTAAATATCCAACGCACCACGGTTTATCAAGACAGCCATGAAATCCTCACTATTCTGATGGTCAATGAGAAGAAAAGTCTCAGGGGGAAAGACGAGGTGACAACTACAAATCCAAACTGATGAAGCATCCGAATGAGCTTGCGGGACAGCTCAGTACCCCAGAAAGCATACGCCGATTAAAATAGCGGCGGGACATTTTGACCAGAAGAGTCAGTCCGAAGAATTACTTCGAAAAGATTGGGCAAACCCCAATGCGAGAAGCGCCACACATGCCAACAGAACCATCTCATCTGCTCACAGACTAAAAGACTGATCTTCTAAAGCTGAGTTTGACGTTTCATCAAATATCTAGAGATGAAAATTAAAGTAAAAGAAATAAGTTGCTGAGTTTGCTATTCAACATTCTTCACAACCCTAAAACCCCATCCTATCTGCGGGAACGCTTCTCCTACGCCCGTCCTTTTGATGCACCTTGCAGGTCGCATCTTAGAAATCTCCTCAAGTCCCCTCCCCACTCAACCGACTCCTACTCCTTCACTGTGCACGCGGTCCGGTTGTGGAATTCACCTCCGCCTGACATTAGGAACTGCCAAACTGTAGCAGTATTCAAAATAAGAGTGAAAGAACACTATCTCTCCACTTTATCATAAGTTGCATTTGTGTTTATTGTTTAAATTACATTATAATTATATATACTTTAGTGATATTTATTTTAGTAGTATGGATGTTTGTTTGTCTGTATGTATATTCTTATATGATATATGTATTTATAAATTAGATTATAATTTGTGCTATTATGTTTTCCCTTCTATTATTATTACACGCGTTGTCTACATCTCTGTTATCTTCTCTCCTATCGCAGGTGTGCTGGAAGAGATTTCTGTAGAAATAAGCGTTACTTCTGTACGTATTTTTCTGTTCCTTTATTGTTGACTGTTTATATGAGTGTGTTAAATAAATAATAATGCAAAAAAAAAAAAGATTTCACTTATGTAGGTACAAACTTCAAGTCGCTTTCCTAGTGATACAGTACCCCTGTAGCACTAGGAAAGCGACTTGAAGTTTGTACCTATGTCAGGGGTAGATTTTTCGAAATATGACGTTATATTTCGAACAAATCTTCCAAACTATCTTTCAAAGCTAAATGTATTTTTCAAAGTAAATTAAGTGTAAATAGCAAAGCAAATTCATCCTCTAACCCTTTGAACATCCCACTAATTCCAAGGCTTCTAAGCGATGCTTCAGGTTACAAAATCAACGACCGCTGACCATTCACAATGTTTCAATCAGCGAGTATCGATCGAGTGTAGGTTCGCATCCCGTATGCAGCCCGTTACACATTTATAGTACGCCTGCGGACTGGCGTGCGGCAAATATGGCTGGATGATCCAGTGAATTAGTGGAAGTAATTTTTAATTGGATCATTGGAGTTGGTTTATGGAGTGTTGTGGTTACAGGGTCTTGTTAAACTTACAGGGAACTAAGAGATGTTCATAATCGGCATATAATGTTTCCACTGCAGGGACACAGGCTTCTTTTCAATGAGAGGGAGTGGGCCGTAATCCACCACGGGGGTCAGTGTAGGTTGGTAGGTGACAGTTATTCGAATTTTTTGATTCTGGGGGTTGCTGGTTTCCGGTCGATCAAATAATTCACACAAAGTAAAGCGCCTCGAACCTACGACCAACAACTCGTAATTCGCTGCCGTTACCACTGGGCCACCACTGCTCTCTAAGAGATGTTAACTTTCCTTAAACATACTTATGAGTTAGCTGCAATTTCGTGTTTTGATTATTATAATAGCTAGCAAAAATTATAATACTGTTCAGTGTCAGAATATTCTACTACGCATAGTTAATGTCTACTGTATTTGTTGTAAGAATGTGTTTGGGTTCTGGAGTTGTTGTGGAGGTCAGATAGGCAGTCGCTCCTTGTAAAATACTGGTATTCAGCTGCATCCGGTTAGACTGGAAGCCGACCCCAACATAGTTGGGAAAAGGCTAGGCAGATGATGATGAATGTGTTTGGGTTCTACATAACTTATTGTTACAAATGCCACGATTTATTATTTGATCACGCTTAATTCTTATGAACACGGCTCTCCTTTATCTAAACATATTTTATATGAAGATGACTTTTCGTGTTTGTCTGTCTGCCCGTTTACCCAACGGATTTTGATGAGTTTTTACCAACATTTAGACATTTTATTCCAAGAGGTTTATGTATATTCATATGAAACCTATGCTTCGTTAGTCTAGTGGTAGCAAGCGCTACTTACAGTTCTGTTCGGTTCGATTCCCAGGTCGGGCAAAGTGTTATTGGGGTTTTCCATCAAACATTTCTCAGTAGTAGCCGGCGTCTGGATTTGTGCCCGGTTGATGGCAATAGGCTCGCCCCCTATTACATGGGACTACAGCACAACTGTCGAAACGTGGGTGGTACGAGTACACCTCTGCCTAACCCTTCGGGGACTGGGCACGCCACGATTGCGGCGGTAAGTCCCCTCTTTGAGGAGTGGTTTGAGAGGCGGCATGGCGTCCTCACCTTCCGCCTGACGCAGGTCCTCACCGGACACGGTTGTTTCGGGAGGTTCCTGTTTCGGATAGGGCGGGAGGAAACGCCCGGGTGTTTCCACTGCGAAGATCGCCCTGAGGACACGGTGGAGCACACGGTGGCGGTCTGCCCTGCTTGGGCGGAGCACCGCCGTGTCCTCGTGGAGGCGATCGGCGGCGGCGATCTCTCGCGTCCGGCTCTGGTCCAAGCCATGGTACGGAGCGAGAGGGCATGGGGAGCCGTCACCTCCTTCAGCGAAGCAGTAATGCTCGCGAAGAGGGAGGCGGCGCACGTGAGGGAGAGGCAGCATATGCGCCCTCGCGACCCCAGCCGCCGCAGGATACGGAGACGCCCTGGGCGTCGGGAATCCCAGGCCGATTTCCGGCCACCGTAGGCATGGGCTTGCGGACGGCGAGTAATGGGTAGCTCGCTGCCCGGTAAGGACCAAGCCCAAGTCGACGGCGCGTTGTGTTCCACGCGCGCCTCAAAGAGATGTCAGCACAAAAATGATGGGGCCCGCAAGGGCCGATGCCTGTCAGGGGTGCGGGTTCGTTTGAAAGAGATACCACAGCCCCTGGCATACGGGATACTGAAGGAACACGGGTGGGTTTTAGTCAGTAAAAGTCTGACACGCCCTCCTGCTCCACCCAGAGCGGGAGAAGTTATTTGATGATTTCCCACCCAAAAAAAAAAAAAAACCCTTCGGGGATAACAGGCGTGATGTTATGTTAATGAAACCTAAATACTTGTCACAAATAAATCTCAAAGTTATGACATGTCGAAAAAACTGTTCGAACCAGACATTTTAAATATATGTAAGTCCAAAAGTAATTAATCAGTTGATGAATTATTTCAATTAAGCTTGCCACAAATGCTAATCATAATATGTATACAATCCTAACGTCATCTGTGAATACCTACTACTGGATTAATATTTAACATGACGTTATATCCATGAAATTAAATTGACAGCTAACTATGGTTCACATAGTTGTGGTTCCACTTAATTCCATCAAAATACGTGAACGACACAACAGGACTCACACAAACCGTCATAATCGAACGCCGACATTAAATAGTTGTCACATTATCATCTCAATTTCTAACGCGATTAGTATTCATAACTCGTATACTTGTCGCTGATATGATCTGTGTGCCATTAAGTTATGAGATATTCGAGGGAGTTGTAGGCATCACAAATATGATACGAATACGGTCAAAAAGCTTGAAAAATTAAGACATATTTATTTTCTGTCAAGAAGATGAAAGATATTTAGGGACTAGTGTTTTTAACAATTACTTCTTTTTGTTACAATTTTCACCAAACCATACAATTGTCGTCTTATACACTTTCACCGACATACACTTCTAAAACCACAGTCACCACCCCGCACTGGGCCCGCGTAGTGGATTACGGCCCACTCCCTCTCATCGAGAGAAGGCCTGTGTCCCAGCAGTGGGAACATTACAGGCTAATTATGCTATGCACTTTGTGTACCTATACATTTCAGACGGAATACTGCCATCTGCCTGTCGCAATCGGTAGTAAAACAATAATAATTTGCTATCAAATTCTCAGACTCGCGCTGAGAAAACTTTCGCTTTGAAAATAACGGTTGTTGTTCATTTACCCCAACCAAACTAGATTTCACAACAGACTCACTACTCAAAGACATATTCAAGCTTTCAAGCACCATGATTGAAAGCTAGTATGTTAAATACAAGTACCAAATACACAGTCAAATTTAACTAACCCTCATCCTCCTATATCTTGCTCCACGCTAACCGTAGAAGCAAAACTGTGCAGTTAATATAACGTAGTTAACTCGTATGTCAAAGGGCGCCGTCGTCGTCGTGAATACGCAATCACTAAGTAATCGTGTATCGGTAAATATGTTGCTTATTTACGAGATAGAAGGTGGTTGTATTAGCGTTTGAGAGGATTAAATAACTATTTGGTATCTAGTCGTTACGTTAGTTATTGTTAACTACGGTCTGTCCAATAAACAAACGCTGTTCAGATTAAAGAATGGCAGTTCTGATGTCGCTTAATTTCAGAAGCGTTCGTGAGAAAATCTATGTTCTTTTGTTTTAGTGTGTTTAGATAAAGATACCAATCACGTATGTAAAAATAAGACAAAAAATCGGATCTTTAAAACTATTATTACAAGTGACTACACTAACAGCGGTCGAGTATGAATTAAAGTATGTACATTATATACAGGGCATTGCTTTGTATTTATTAGGTTTTTTATTTAATTTTTTATTAAAGTGCTCAAAGAAAACCCTATCCAAATTAATACTTTTACGCAACGATCTAATAAAGGTAGGCTGAGGGGCTCGTGGCTAAATGACCATGATGCTGCACTGGTCGCGGTCAGTTCGTGGATAGGTGACCATCCATCCACATATTGAGACTCCTCCGTGCCTCGCAAACACGTTAAGTCGTTGGTCCCGACTGTCATGCGTAGTCATGTCATGGGTAGTCAGAAGCCCAAAAGTCTGAAAACCAGTCGTACCAAGAGGTATCGTGTTACCCAGTAACTGGGTTGTTGAGTTTAGATAGTGTGATAGTATAAACATATTTAAAAAAAACTTAAGAAACATGTTTGTACCCTGTAATGTCACCAGAGGAGGCAAAATATAATAATTTATTAGATGTAAGCACTTTTGTATCTCATTATAAGTGAACTGTTTAAGTTTCTATGAGAAATAAAATTCTTTAAACCTAGATAGGCAGTCACTATAAGAAAAATTCAGCTGCATCCGTTTAGCCGAACCTAATATAAGGAAAAAGTTTAAGCAGATGTGCATTCGTAGACAAGGTAATAAGAAGGTTTCAACATCGTATCTCCCGTATCGTATCTTCCGACAAATATTGTGAGAAACAGCTATTGCTCAATTATAATATTATGTTAACTAGATTCCTTAGAAGAAAAACTATTTATCTTCCTGTTTATTAAAGGAAGTTATAGTCTTTCTTTCGTATATTTTGTCCATTCAAATTGGTAAATATTGTTTTCTGGGACTTTCATATGAGTTTATAATTGGAGTTTTATAAGTGGAGTTTCTTGCCGGCTCTCCTCCATAGGAAACAACATTTTGGAACCGTGCACCTAGCTTCTGACGTTTCATAAGTGCCCATGCAGGTTTATATGAAATAAAAATATTTTGATTTGATTTGATTTGATAATTGTTCCACAAATGTTAATGGCGTCTTTTATACGGAGAAGAAACAAAAATTGATGAAACCATCAAACCAACATCCATAGCAACACTTTCCTTTCATCATCATCATTTCAGCCGAAAGACGTCCACTGCTGGACATAGGCCTCCCCCAAAAGGAGGGTTTTGCCAAAATCGCCATGCTTGGCAGGCGGGTTGGCGATCGCAGTATGGTGGTAAAATGCAGAGAGAACGCTGCTGCCCATTCTCTCCTTCGCTTCGCTTTCCTTAATTGTCAGTCAATCCATACTGTATTCACAGCATAATCAGCCTATAATGTTCCTACTACTGGGACACAGGCCCCATCTCTGTGGGAGGGAGTGGGCCTTAATTCACCACGCGGACCCAGTGCGGGTTAGTAGATCTCACATGACTTCGATGTTCGGTTCTAGGACATGACATCCTTCACCGTTTTGATTGGTGATTAAATAATTCAAACAAATTAAAGTACATTCTTGGGTTCGAACCCACGACCTACTCGTCAATCCCGGCCGTTACAAATAGACCGCCACTGCGCTCAAACTGCACATTACTGTGTCCATACTAACATAAAAATTGCCAAAATTACTCTGTGTGTCTGTCTGTTACTTTTCACGTCATGACGCCTGAACAGATTTCAATGAATCGGCACACGGATAGAACATGACCGTAGGTTACTTTTTATGCCGGTAGTACGTTCACGTGGGATAATTTCCTACCTCAACCCGGGCTAAACCACCGCGGGCAAAACATGGTGTAGTATAAATTTCCCCATGCACAATCCAAAATACACTTTCCCAGAGTTTTGTGACCGTTCACAAAACTGTTGTATATTCTAACGAAGCGTTGTCCTATTTGTTTAATTGTCCGTCTGTTAGTTTTCAGTTAACCGCTGAAATGTTTCAGCGCTTCCGACATACGGGAACTAGACTAAATAAACGGAAAAATATTCTTTTCACACATATTCGATTGCTGAATGTTTTTTTAGTGTATTAGATACCCGTCACGCTGATGTTTCCCGAAGAGGAGGTAGGATGTGTTTTTCACTCGTGTATCAAGTGTGTCAATTAGTGAGCTTTTTTAACACAACCTGTAGGTTTGCATATTAGGTTTAATTTCCACACATAACAATAATATGTTTACCTTCAGAGTTCCAGGGCTATTTGTTACTGCAAACGCACTTTCGATTTAGGAGAAAATAATTGACTAATGTACACAAAAGTTGGTAGTTACAAGTAAGAAGCTAGCAAGAAAAACAATCACTGCTGGCACCATTAACTTGACCATAACTCTTGGAATCAGAACCCATAACCATATTTCACGTCAACGAACCAGAAAACCCAAAGAAATATGTTATCAATTAATTGATCTCACACCAAATCTTTGATTCAATTAACGAACCAATTGATTGGGAAATACTTTCAATTAACTGTAAGGCAATGGATTACCGTCATCTGGAAGGTCGTTGTTCGACCGGAAGTGACGCAATAAGGTCGTGTGACGGACCGGAAACTATTACAAGTAACCCTCGCGATGCGTACTGTGGACGATAGGGTTTTTGTTCTCACAATATGGGCTATATGACGCAATATGATGGGGTTTTGTGAGGGTTATGGCCCATATGGTATGGTTCCGGATTTAAAAAGGATACAGAGATAAGTCAGTGTTCCATAAAATCGGCTTATATTGAAATTTTTATGAAACGGTCACTGCAATGCGTTCGTTTCGCAGTAAACAGGCTCCGGAGACATTGCTATAATGCCATACATTGCACACTGATTGGTACTTTTAGATTGTCGTGGTTATCCGCAAACAGAAACTTGGTGCTGGTTCGCATACGGTTTCCTATCGTTTGAGAATTTTAGCCTGTTTCCCAGATTAAAAATTCATACAAGCATTGGAGCAGCAGTCAAGAAAACAAGTTACTGCCATTATGGTACTGGTATTTCCCAATTGTGGTCTTCCTCGTCATAATCCAAAGATGCTCCTCTGCTGGGGTGAGGCACAGGCCACCACGCGGGCCCAGTGTGGTTTGGTAGATGTCACATGTCATCATATTTTTGGTTCAAGGACATGCCGATTTCCTCACGATGTTTTCCTTCACCGGTTTGATTGCAGTAGTGATGAAATAATTTACGCAAAGTAAAGCGCTTGTTATGGTTCGAACCATGACCCACAATTCGTAAATCTTGGCCGTTACCACTGGGCCCCACTATTCTAACACATTTGTTACTCAAAAACCTATAAAGGTACATACATGTTCGAACCTTATCTAATTGAAATCCTGATCTGAAAAAATCCTCACGGATCAGGGAAAGAAGACTAAATTAGTCAAATGCGTTCATCTTCTAGTTCCACACGTTAACAACTCACCAATAATAACTGACACCTAGCTTGAACCCTCCACACTATCACGATACAATCTATTCACACACAACCCTCTCTCCACCACGTCGGGTAAACCGGAGATGGGCGCGTGCCGGATGCCACCTCTATCATTTTACCGGAGAGATATTTCAGGATAGCGCGGCATTCCGACTCTATTATTCATTTTATTTAGGTTTTATTGAATACTGTTTGCGGTATCCAAAAGGGATTTCTGTGTAAATGTAGAATTTTGACCTTGACTTGAATAACTTTATTGGTTTACAGGTCTGTCAATATCTATGGCGGTGTAATCAAAAGAAGTTTTGTCATAGATTCAACTAAATAAAGAATTTGCTTTTTAACAAAGTATTATTACGGCTGTAAGTCAAAAATAGTGCTAGTTTTACGGCAAGGTCAAGTTTAAGTCTATACAACATGCGAGAAAAACGTTACTTCTGTATATGACTATCTTTTGCCAGCGGCATCGCCCGCGTGGAGATCGGAAATTATACCACGGGAACGTAATACCGGGATAAAAGTATACTATGTGTGAAACCAGCACACTAATTGCGTAACTCACGATTAATCATAATCGGTTTCGTTTTGTCAGTTCAGCAATATTCATTGCGTTATTTACGTTCTTGAGCAGACACATTTTTCGAACATATGAAGCAATGGTTTAACAATCCGTTTCAAAACGAAACAGATTATGATGAATCGTGAGTTACGCAATTAGGGTGCTGGTTATAAACTAAATGTGTGGCAAATTTCATCCAAATCCGTTTAGCCGTTTTACGTGATTGAGTAACGAACACGTAAACACACACACACTTTCACATTCAAGGACTTCGTGTCCATAGCACCAAAAGGACACATTTGACCCCCCAAAGCTGAATTCTATATGTTTATAAAAAATATAGAAATTTCTTAATACTACAATAAAAGTAAAAAATAAATTAATTTCGTAGCAAAAATAATTGTCCAGTTCGTATGAAAGTTAAACCGTAAAAGAGCATGCCTCTAACAAGGCGCCATTTCTTGAAAAACAAACAGAACCTCAGACAAATGCTAACGCGCTAATTTCACCAAATCACAACGAGCGTGTGACGTGGATGTTTTATTTTTTGTTACGGCTACCCTGTTTTGTATTACCATAATATTCTCTTTCTTTTCTGGATTTTGGGAGAAATATAACTTAACTGAACGTATCCTTCAATTCTTTCTGTTTAATGGTAAAGTGTTTGTTATTTTAGTTAGTTGTTAGCATAATTATTGCTTTTATATGTAATATGGACTTCTGACAAATCACGTATTTTTTTAGTAATTCTCGAATTATTCGTACTTCATGAATAATGTACAGGTAAATCACGTAGTCCTTTGCCACACTTTTCACCACATCACAATTATACCTACCCGAAATTCTTTTAGAAAAGCTATGGATAAAACACCGAAGATTAGTTAAAACGCCAGTCCCAAAAAAGTTCCAAATAATTCTTGGCAACACTACAGAGGGAGCTGGCAACCCTTTACAAGACCGTCATTTTTCATGTTGAACCGGGCAATTTATGCGCCGGTTAATTAGGTGTTTCATTTATGTTTTATTTATGTCTCGCTTACAATTATATGCATTGCGAAGAACTGTTATGATATGACGTCGGGATACACTTTTTGTCTGCATATTTTATGCTTTTGTTGGACTTTTTGCGAGGAGGAATGAGAACTGAAAGTAAATATTGTGAGAGTGAAATGCTATGGTCAGCGATTCAAATTAAACGAAAGATACGTGTACGTCAGAATTGCCAAAATGCATACTATTGACTGTGAAAACGTCATATACGGGATGTGTGAGCTCACTCGTCTCAGTACTGACACTTTTCACGATATTACTACGGTGAGAGATAATCTAACATTTTAAATCTTTATCTATGGTGGATTTGTAGTTTGGTCATAAGAGGAGGCATATTATTTTTCATGTATGCTTCCGCATATATAGCCGTAGCTTTTCTTTTAGCAATAAATCGATATCAAAGATGATTATCGACACCGAATTGAGCATCGTTTAAAGAAAATTGCGCGTGTTTTAAATTACATTGTTATTTTATTCCAGAACAAATACCTAGTAATTGCAAGAAGAATTCCATTACAAGTCTTGCTATCGGAAACAAGCAAACCCACATGTTTCTAAACATAGTACAGGAGCCCCACATTCTCAAATAACACACATCTTCAGTAAGTCAATCTATCCATTCACAAAATGCGTTTATAAGTATTCCTGGGTGTGGGAAAGAGACAAAAACCTAATCCTACCGATGGAGTTATCCTAATCGATATTATTAATATCTCAGGGCGAAATATTCGGAGAGGTTTCTAAGGAATGATGGGTGCACATTCCTACCCCTATCTTATTGATGTACTCCTAGACCCATGTATGTATGTGAAGGGATTAAATACTGCTTATGATAATGGTTTCCTATTTGTGGTCTGACTCCTTGACTACCAAAATCAAGGAACAGGTTAATTATTTATATTGATTGATTGATTTAATTATATTGATTAAACAATGCCTTATTAAGTCTAAGTTTATTTAGAACTAGTGACCTGTCCCTGCTTAGGTCTTGGTTATTTGTAAGATGTACATATAAAAATGATACAAAAGCTTTCCGGAATAAATTATCTAAATAATGGTAAAGTCTGTTGCTTAGTTTAGAAGAAAAACTTAGTCACACAATACAGACAGGAAAACCGATTTTAATTTAAAATATACAGGGTGACTGGTAATTAAACAAATGATTCTACTCATTATTATGAACAACTTTTGCTATGGGACCAAACCTGAAATCACGAAAAAAAAGTCAGCTGTTCCCTACATTTATGTTCGCATAACTCGTCAAAATGTAGGGAACGGATAATATTTTTTTTTCGCGATTTCGGGTTTGGTCCAATAGTAAAAGTTGTTGATAATGATGAGTACAATCATGTGTTTAAATGCCGGTCACTAATTACCAGTCACCCTATATAGAAGTTTAAAAACATAGATAATGTTTACATAACCATTAAACACACCTATTAAATTGTATTTTTTTCACCCACAATAAAAAATATCAAAGGAATAATAAAACAGTGATCTTTTTTAACTAAAGTCCGTTCCTTATTCCAAACACTCCCCGTTTACCACAACTCTTAGATTGTTCACTCAATTATTAAGAGCGATGCCCACAGTGACTGACACGCGATTAATTATAAGTACTTATCCTAAATACAGACAATGTAAAACGGAAAACTATCCATCACTGTAAACTGAACATTATTGATAGATGTTTATCCTTAAGGTAATTAAATAGGGTGCAGTGGGCGAGTAGTTTCGAGTAAAGATTTTGATATTATTATAACTTAAAGTCACGTTTACGTAATGACTGCATGTATTTAAAAGTTTTATTTTATTTTTTATTGGACGTAGTATTCTTCGTTCGACTCAATGCATTTATTCAGTCATCATCATCTGCTTAGCATTTGGGGTCAGCTTCCAGTCTAACCGGATGCAGCTGAACACCAGTATTTTACATGGAGCGACTGCCTATCTGACTTCCACAACCCAGTTACTGGGTAATACGATATCCCTTGGTAAGACTGGTTGTCAGACTTTCGGGCTTCTGACGACCCGTAACGACTCTCAACGATCCACAAATGACAGCCGGGACCAACGGCTTAACGTGCTTTCCGAGGCACGGAGGGGTCTTGGTATGTAATGATGGTCACCCATCCACAGACCAACCGCGGCAAGCGTAGCTTAATCTGATCGATCGACCCGCGCAGCTATTGTTACTTAGCCACAAGCCCCTCATTACTGACTTAGACCAAGCATTTATTCAGGACTATTTTTCATTATTGTATTTTGCAAGGTTTATTGTTAATTTCTAGGGCAAAACTCCTTTGTGAGAATCGAATGTGTTTTGAGTTCGAATGGGAGTTGTGGAGTTTTTTTTTATTTAAATAAATAAAATCATTTCGTAAAAATGTACATAAACTTCCACCTTTTGCCGTAAGTAGGTAGAAACTACAGAACGACACCTGCCACGATCTTTATATACATAGAAACTCTTTTTTCTATGTTTAGCTATGCTGTAGCTATGCTCAGTCTGATCTCAATCTCAAATGTCCAACATACCTCGAGTTTCCATATATTTTTGACTAGCATTTGACATTTGATTTTTTTCATAGACACATGCCGGTTGTGAGTACTACGCACATGGCCTCTCTGAAGAACATCACCAGTAAGGTCAGTATTTTATGTCCCTCAGAAAATACTTCGTTTTTGAGAATTGATTTTAGAGGTGATATGTTCATGTTGTTTTCACCAAATCTCATAATACATTATCAACAACCCAAATGCCCAACACCACCTCCCCGCGTGTTCCCGTGACCACATTTCACGCCATCCCTCACCGTATTCTAAATATAATCGATATTTAGAACGCGTGCAGATAATCGATACGAAGCAATCGAGTGGAAGACGAACGCAGCGGCGACGTACGTGTGGTTGCACCCCTGTGTTAGTGCTAAGGGCGAGATCTTCTGTATCTTGTGGAAATCCTGGTAGATTTAGAAGTTCTTCTTTATAATAAGTTGTGGCTAACGGTTCTATGTCTCAATGACGTGACTAGTGATTTTATTGATGACCTAATTCTACTATACAAAAAAAAAACATTTAACACTAGTGTGTTATGCTTTACGGTTTTACTCTCTACTATAACGTTATAAGGTAAAAGTTTGTATATTTGGATGTTTAGATTTGGATGCTTGTTACTCAATCATGCAGAATGGGTTTGAATGAAATTTGACTCACAGATAGTTTTTTTTTTTTTTTTTTTTTTTTGGGTGGGAAATCATCAAATAACTTCTCCCGCTCTGGATGGAGCAGGAGGGCGTGTCAGACTTTTACTGACTAAAACCCACCCGTGTTCCTTCAGTAGCCCTTAAGCCAGGGGCTGTGGTGTCTCTTTCGAACAAACCCGCACCCCTGGCAGGCATCGACCCTTGCGGGTCCCATCACTTTTGTGCTGACATCTCTTTGAGGCGCGCGTGGAACACAACGCGCCGTCGACTTGGGCTTGGTCCTTACCGGACAGCGAGCTACTCGCCGTCCGCAAGCCCATGCCTACGGTGGCCGGAAATCGGCCTGGGATTCCCGACGCCCAGGGCGTCTCCGTATCCTGCGGCGGCTGGGGTCGCGAGGGCGCATATGCTGCCTCTCCCTCACGTGCGCCGCCTCCCTCTTCGCGAGCATCACTGCTTCGCTGAAGGAGGTGACGGCTCCCCATGCCCTCTCGCTCCGTACCATGGCCTGGACCAGGGCCGGACGCGAGAGATCGCCGCCGCCGATCGCCTCCACGAGGACACGGCGGTGCTCCGCCCAAGCAGGGCAGATCGCCACCGTGTGCTCCACCGTGTCCTCAGGGCGATCTTCGCAGTGGAAACACCCGGGCGTTTCCTCCCGCCCTATCACCTATCGAAACAGGAACCTCCCGAAACAACCGTGTCCGGTGAGGACCTGCGTCAGGCGGAAGGTGAGGACGCCATGCCGCCTCTCGAACCACTCCTCAAAGAGGGGACTTACCGCCGCAATCGTGGCTTGCCCAACTCACAGATAGTTCATAACTTGTTTAAACGGATAGGATACTTTTATCCTTATTACCTACGTTTCGTTACATGCGAAGCCGCTGACAAAAGCTAGTAAAATATTAGTTTAGTAATAAAACATTTAATAGGTTCACTAAGATCACCAATCTCTTGTCGAAGCATGGTGAGTGCGGTTATTTATTTTTTTCCTTTAGAAGACTTACAGCTAAACAAAACACACTAGGGAATTTAAAATGAGAGATCAGAATAATAACAAAACCAGTATAATTCAGCTGGGACATTATTTGTACACTTTAAATTTAAGTCAGCTTTGTGAAGAGAGAATAAATGATAAATTAAATTAATTAATAATTTATGCACTGCCAAGAACCTAACATTCCGACATTCACTAGATGTCGCAGCGCCGTGTTTCTGGAACGAAGTTCCTTATTGCACGGTATACTTGTACTCTGCACACCTGGCGAATGACAGCTAGTCCGAAAAACGTCTAACAGTTTGATCGACTACCACATCTTTGAACTTACTTTTATTTAGTTAATCTCAAACGTTGATCTTCTTCTTTCTCCTGGCTTCTATCCCAATTTATTTGATGTGTGCCCTCCTAGTACTTCTGCGCCACACCGTATGGTTGTGGGTTGTCTCTTTTGTAGTGTTGCTCGGTATCATGTATTTTTGTACTGTTCGTAGCCAAGTTATTGGTGGTCGTTCACGACCTCTTTTCCCCTCTTCTATATTCAGGCCGTTTTAGTCGTATGGTCGTCATTTCGCCTCATCACATGGACGTACCAAATCTCAAACGTTGTACATAATTAACAGCGAACGAAATTTCGTTCCAAAAAAATCTTAATTTTAATGCCCAGTATATGTACCTACTACCCATTCCTGTTATGTGTGTATGGAATGATTAGGTGCTAATGGACTATGGCTAAATCACAGTATACATTATACGACGTCCACGAAAATTACTAGGGACGTATCTTGAAACCACATGTCACGCTATCCTAAAAATAATCGATACCATAATGCGTGCAGTTAATCGATACAAAGTAATCGAGTGGAAGACGTGCGTGCGATGCACCCCTCTAGTCGTAGGGTTGTAGCTAATAAGCTTTATTGTTTTATTAATACAAGTCAATAAGTTCGGTGTAAACATGACTTTACAATGACTTGTGGGGCTTCCTTTTGAGGTCGGTAAACAGTATAAACACAACAGTGTTTATACTGTTTGTAGCCGACGTTATTATTTGTGGATCTTTAGTGGTTTGTTTACTTTTTTGAATATATTGATTGCATGAAATTGATAATTGAAATGAGAATTAAAATCAATACAGTTTTGGTCCTGTAAAACTGTTAATAATAATAATTGGGCTTCCAAAAACTATAATAGATCCTAATTTGTACAATTTTACTAGGTACAGCCAGCAAAAGAAGTCACGTAATTATTAACAAAAAGTTAAACGGTTATAGAGAACGGTGAAGTACAGTAGCACAATAAATTGGTCCCTTGTCACAATTTACTATAAAATTCCATAAAGATATAAATTGCCGATAAGTTGCTGACGAAAGTTAACTACTAAATAATCTTGTAAGATCAGTTAGATAAGGAAGTTAGATAAGTTACTTATAGGAAATTTTTGTACGCGGGTGTATTAGTTTGGATAACTTTAGCGACTTCCCTAACCGACATTTCGCTAATGTAATGAAATAAATACGACTGTAGGATAAACTGGTACTCTTTCTTGCAACAATACTGCAATAATTCTTCTTTGTGAGATGAGAAAGACAGGACATGCTCAAATTTTATAATCTTTATCAATTATCAATAACGGATTAACTTCGTAGCATAATCAGCCTATACCGTGCCCGTTGTTGGAACACAGGCGTCCGTTCGGTGAGATCGAGTGAGTTGTAATCCGCCACGCGGGCCCAGTGTGGGTTGCTGCATGTCACATGTCTTTGAATGTTTGGTTCTAAGACATGTTGGTTTTGATATATATATATGTTGGTGATGATATAATTAACACAAAGTAAAGCGCCTGTCAGGGTTTGAACCTACGACTAGTAAGTCGCGACCGTTTCCATTGCACCACCACTGCTCTCCGTTAATTTTGTACAATGTGAAAATTATTTTTTCAGTGCGTTTGGACTATGTTGACTTTGAGACTATTATCTTTCGAGTAAAAACGCCACTAACGCCAGCTTCGTTTTAATAGAACGCGAGTGTGTCTTATTCACAGTCTCGACTCTGTCTGCTCACAGCCTAAGTGAGACATCATTACAAGCTGCCAATAACACGCGTATTGGCGCCAGAATAATGATGTAATAACACGATACGACAATGCCAACACACCCACACGCCCACACATACAACACACACCCTTGCCAAAATACCAATACATGCTTTAAAAAGGTGACGTGCAGATAAGTGCATACAAATTATTATAATTACTAGAGAGGGAACAGAGTTGGCAGTCGTCGGAACGTAATACAGTCTGCACGATACGGCTTCTGTATCAAATATCGGTACTACCCAAGTACCAACGAGTACCGCCGAGTCCTCGGCAAGCTGTTTTGTATTCATCGAGCTTAAGTTACTATCTGCGTGCTGTTTCTCTGAGGATTGCAGCTGAATTTCGATCAAATCATTTATTTTACTGATGTAGACCAGCCGGTCATCATCGAATCACGTAGGAGTTTACTTCAGCAGAACAAAGGCCTTTTAGTGGCTGATACAATAAATGATCGGAAAGGTGATCTTAAGCACCACGTTTGGCTAGCAAATTAATTGATTATCATAATATTGTATTATAACCCTTAGAACAATGCTGTTGTTATGGATCTAATATGATTTTGTCGGTACTAGGCAATATATTTGTATTAATCTTTTGCGTACGACTTTTCTATTGTATTAGGGCGATAAATGACGAAGACATGTTACCATGGGGATTTGTGTCAGTGCCAATGTCAATGACATGTCAGTCGTTAAAAGGAACCCGTAGGATACGACCTAACACCACCATAAATACACTATAACTCTGACAAACCCATAGGGAATCACGAGCGCACGGGTTTGAAACGATACGACGCGAACTAAACTGACGCTTAAGACAAGTCACGTTTATCATTATACTAAACAAATGTATGTTTGGGTAGCATGTTCTGATACCGTATTTAACTGAGATAAATAATAAAACTTTTCACGAACAAAGAATCTAATTCAAGCACTAACAATATCTGCTTACTAAACAATCAAAACAAAGGGATTCAGTTCATAGGTCAAATTCCTTACGAAAATTCTTTCTGCGTACCTGGCGTTACTGCAATGAATCAACATTCATCTAAATAAATAGCAAAATGAAATACCAATGTTTTAGTAAAACTTTAGTTCCAACTATGTGCACTATTCATAAATTTCTGAACGAAATTTATTACCATCGCCGACGCGCGAAGGAAAATGTCTGTGGAACTTAGGCATTAATAATAAATTGTTAAAAGTATACGCTTCTAGATCACTAATGTTTATTTATGTATTAGATAGTTGCTTTCTAGGCTTGTAACGAGTGCCCCTGAGAATAAAATTCTGGACATAAAAACTAAATTGAAGTGTGGATACCAGAGAAGAAGCCACCACGTAATATAGGAACCTACTTAGCTATGTGTGCCTGTCGTATATCTAACTGGTGGAGTTTAGATAGGTAGTGGCTTCATCTATACTATAATAATAATCTACTAATATTATAAAGAAGAAAGATTTGATTGTTTATTTGCATTGAATAGGCTCCGAAACTAATGAACCGATTTGAAAAATTCTTTCACTGTTGGGAATCTACACTATCCCCAGGTGACATAGGCTATATTTGATCCCGGTATTCCCACGGGAAAGGGAACTACGCAGGTAAAACCGCGGAGCGCTGCTAGTGCAAAATTTTAGTACTCAGTTACATCCGGTCAGACTGGAAGCCGATCCCAACATATTTGGAAAAGGCATCTGCCGTTTTTTCAACTATCTCTACTATACTACTATCTGAATTGTCCTCACAAGGTTTTGAAGCAGAGGATTTCTAAAAAGATTCCATGACCATTAACGACTAAGCAGTAATTAAAAGAAAGAAAGAAAAAACGTTTATTTGCGGTAACCATGACGCAAAAAGAAACAGGTAAGTATACAAAAATAAGAAAAGGTTCAGGGGAACATGCGTCACATCCACGCAAAACGGCTATCGCTCAGCATTATGCTGCGACCCTATGCAAGACAGAGCCCCAGCGCTGGTTTTCAGCGACAGCCGGCTTTGACGTTAAGACGTCGCCCGGTGCATCAAACAATAATTAGGACATTGTACTGGTACAGCGAACTTATAGAAACATAATATAATTTAATGTAAATGTGATAGAACTAAACAGGAAAACAAAAATAATAAAAACAAAATGTAAAAATATAACAAAAAGGAATCAGGAGGCTTATGAAATGCAGTGGACTTCTGAAGGCTCGCACTCATACTAATATCAATTATTTGTCTTCATAGTGATGATCGTAACTTCTGTTTGACGTTTGGTCATCTTCGCAACTCTATCGTAAGTTTCTACGTTCATAGCTGAAGTGAAATAAAGTGTTATTGGGGTTCAACATAGCTATTCACAACCATTCGATACGCTTGCGTACCGAAACGAACATTATTCAATGTTATCGTAGGAGTCCTATAAACGCTGTTCACAAATTAAATACCCCAATTAATTCTTCCAACAGTTATCGAAATGTATCTTTCAATACAATAACCTGTCGAATGGTTGTGAGTAGCTATGCCGGTAAAGTTATACTTCAAGGCTTTATCGTAGATAGGTCGATAATCCCATATACTTTATCATCGATCCAGTTTCATCTCTTCCCATCTCTTCAAAAATTAAACACGTTCATATAAACACAAGCCTTGTGGACCCGACAAAGAAGACAGCAATCCACTGCCAAGGACATGATCAGTATGTGTAGCACGTCTTGCTTAATACTGTGAAGAATTGTGTGAGAAATTGTGTGAAGAATTGGGTGAAAAGTTCTGTGAATCAGTAACACACTTGTCTTGTCATATATTTTATATAAAGGCCGTCTTTTATCCCAAAGTTGGTCAAAAGTGACCCTATAGATCATCATCGGCCTAGCCTTTTCCCAACTATATTGGGGTCGGCTTCCAGTCTAACCGGAAGCAACTGAATACCAGTATTTTACATGGAGCGACTGCCTATCTGACCTCACAGTTACCGCGTAATACGATACTTCTTGATAAGTCTGGTTGTCAAACGTGAGCCTATAGATATCATATAAAACGTTCACATAACTATAAAAGGAGATTTTTTTTAAGATAGTATAAACGATATTCGTTGATGCTACTCGTAACACAAGATTTCTACCAGTTTTTTTTTTTTCATCGATTAAAAATCTTTTTTCTACTCCAGACTTCAAACAATTTAATCAGACATACTCAGTAAAACTACTTTATACATTACATTTGACCGTCATACCAAATATTCTTTGCAAAATAATATTACAGACAATGCCAACTCAGATAGATCTTTGTATTAGTACACAACGAGGGAACCATAATCGGTTATTTGCTCTGATGCATCAGCCTATACTGTCCCCACTGCTGGAAACAGGCCTCCTATTTGTGAGACGGAGTGGGCCGTAATACACCACTGGGCCCAGTACGGATTGGTGAATACCTTTAAGTTACCTAAATCATAAACTTTCTATACTAAATAGTTTTTTTATGTAAAGTTTTTCATTAAGGTAACTTATAGGTAATCAGCAGGATAAATAATAAATCAGGGCTCCAATTATGTATAGTTATAATGATTCTCCGCGGAATCTTACTACGTCAATATCGTGTTTTTTTAGAAACCAATGTAACAGTAAGGAATCTAAATGTCATATTCTGCATGTTCTAAGACAATTTATCGATATTATTAATACGATATTAGCAGATCGTGTGTGATTGACGTGGTTTCGAGTAAGGAATCGAAACGAATTTTTTGAAAAAAGTTTTTATTTGTCACTTTTTAGTTACCTAACCCACATCACTTCGAAATTTCATCATCCTTGGGGTCAAAACAATGCATATTTATGCGATAGCAGCATTTGCGGTTGATTTGCTGTCATTTTTTGAAGAGTTCCGTTGTCTGTCTCCGAAACGCATCATCAGATCTATATGAAATTTAAATGTGACCATTTCGGAATAAACTTCTTCTTCTTTATATACGACGGAGCTGTGCCCGAACATACATAAAATAAATAAAAGAAATATAAACATGTCGAATTGATAACCTCCTTCTTTATTAAGTCGATTATAAATAATATTTATAAAATGACTTATATTTTACTGTGGTGATGACTGAAGGGTCAGTATCCAGCAACAGATCAAAGAAAGTACCCGAGGACCAAAACGCATTTTACGAAAAGAGAAATACGACTACAAAGACTAAAGAATATGAGCACCTCACCCTTGTCCCAGTTCACGGTCAAAGGCGCAATAGGTCATTTAAAATTTGTCCACACTATGCAATGTTACAAATGGAAATAATGTACTTTTTTTACGTTTTCATACCTAAGTATCGAATGATTTAGAAGAAACTGGAATACAGAGAATACTTTCACAACTAATGAAAAATACGCAAACCTATTCAGTAATATTCCTCCTAGTATTTTAGTTCATTATTTTGGTATCTTTCCCTCATTTATCTTAAATTGACAAAAAAATAAGTAAAACTTAAAACGAGCATTTTAATTCTGTGAAATAATTATAAGTTAAGTAACCCACGAAAACAGGCGTCAAAGTTGTTTAAAAAAAAGGTTGTCTGTGTAAGTAAATGAAATAAAAGTCGAACGTTGTACGAATGTTGTTATATATGCAATATTACAGAACATTAAAAAAAAAATACTTTATACTTACTAAAACAATAGCCTTCTAACTTAACTGAGTCACTTCACATCACTTCATACAAAAACACAATAATAATAAATAATTCTACATCCATAAATAACACTATACAGTCGTAGCAACTAAAGCAATTTTTCAAACAAACAAAATACCAAGTTTCAAATATCTGCACAGTTTACAAACTTACGCACTTTACTATGCAAATACTTTGCGAGAGAAACACGAAGGGATGAAATCGCCTCCCCACACGCGTCCGCTCGCCGCAACAACGCGACGTAAACTGAACCATTCGAATCAGCCCTTACAGTTTTCCGCGACAGAGAGGGACGCAGATAACAAGGAAGCGGGAAGTTGTGTATGTAGGGCAGAGATAGGGATAGGAACTTCCGTTTCGCACGTGGTGCGATGCGGTCAATTGCAATGCTACGGTCATTGCCATAGTGTGATCATTTTTAATCTTTTAACAGTAACCCTGTATTTGTGAGCTTTTTTTCCTTATATTACTCGGGTGAGCCACTTAAGGTAAGAAAATTGGGGTAAAACAACCCATTTTCCTGTGTTGACTTTTACAATTCGCGCGGGATGATAACCGGTGGATGTACTCTATTTTTTCCTGCACTCCCGGATCGGACATAATGAACTCATTCACTCTAAGATAGGATAAAAGGGACTATCTTCACGCTTGATATTTTTTGTCGCAGATGAAGCCGGATAATCGAGTGTCGTTAGTGGTTGATGTGTTAATGACGCGTCAATAGTTCGTGCTCGAGGTGACGGATGATGTTCTCACTCTATTCGGCTCATTACACACAAGTTCCCGCTATCTTTCTTAATGCGAAGTTTTCTCAACCGGCCCTTTGGACCGGAAGTAAATCAAGTATACGCAGTTAATAATTCCAGTCACCCTGTTTTTATTAATGTTAGTTTTAAATTATTTAACATAACATCACGCCTTGTTTTCCCGAAGGGTTGGGCAGGGTGTATCTATAGTACATTTCGCGAGTTATGTTTAATTCCCACGTAAAAGGGGGCGAGCCTATTCCCGTCAACCGGGCACAAATCCAAACTCCAAACTAGTACTGAGAAATTCCAGATGGAAATACCCAAAAACATTGCCCTACCTACCAGGACTTCATGTTCAGTAATCTATTGCTTATGTATGTAGGTTGAATTCCATCAATCGCGTTTTGTGGCAACAAACCAACAATCAATAAAAACAATCTATTTATAGCTGGAAACTACGTGGTTTCTACCTTTTATCAGAAAATTACCTCATCTCGGAACCGGATACCGGGAAAAAACAATTTAAGATTTTTTTTTTATTTCTATGGACGACTTACTTACAGCTCTACAAAGCAGTATAAAAATAATAATAAGTAAGTTGGACTGACATACAATTACGAACTGGTTTTACGTATAAAATAAAATGATATTAAGCATCTCAAAATATGGACATATGGATATACATATATGGATGGCATATGGAACCGAAACGTGGTCGCTCACAATGGGCCTCAGAAGAAGGTTTAAAGTTACCCAAAGAGCAATGGAGAGGGCTATGCTTGGAGTTTCCCTGCATGATCGAATCAGGAATGAAGAGATCCGGAGGAGAACCAAGGCAACCGACATAGCCCGAAGAATTGCCAAACTTAAGTGGCAGTGGGCAGGGCACATTGCTCGCAGAACATATGGCCGATGGGGCCGAAAAGTTCTGGAGTGGCGACCGCGTACCGGAAGGCGTAAAGTTGGAAGGCCTCCCACAAGGTGGACCGATGACCTTGTGAGGGCCGCAGGAATCTGCTGGATGCGGGAAGCGCAGAACCGGTCGAAGTGGCGGAGTTTGGGGGACGCCTATGTTCAACAGTGGACGTCTTTCGGCTGAAATGATGATGATAATGATGATGATCTCAAAATAGACTTCAACGAAGTAATTTAAGCCTTTAAATACAAAGTTGAGGAGGGGCACTATACAAGGCACAAGCTACTTCACCAATAATTTACAATCATAAAACTGCAAAGAAATGACTTAATATTCGGCCTCAAAAGTGCAAACACGATCTTTACCTCAACAGCCGACCCTCTAACAACTCAATCAATCGCACCGCACACAACATAGTAACATTTTAGAGCTGATAACACTCAACTACCTTTACATAGCAAACAGCACCAATAAACTATAGTAAATAATAGTTTTATTAAACCAAACTGCCAGTAACCTAGTCATCTACCAGTACCCGCCGGTCAATGTACGGTCAAGGGTTTATAGTAAATTATGTAAAACACCCGTTACTTTTATGGGGGTACCATATGGGGCAGAAAGTTGAAGTGAAATCGTAAAAAGTTTTGTAATACGAACTAGTTGGTACTTTGGTAGTGTCGGTACGTATCGATGGGTTTTGTTTGGTACTTTGTGCTGAGGTAATGGTGGCTCGTATGTAAGGACCAGTTGGGATTGGCTGAAGAAAGAGGTGCCGTGCGTTAGGGCCGGTTAAAAATGTATTAGGCCAATCAAAATCCAAATAAGTGTGTAATTATGTAATAGTGACGTGACTCACATAATATATACTATTTTATTTATAAAAACAATCACTTCTATTAATTGGGTTTAAAAAATATTTCACATAAACCTACATGGGCACTTATGGAACGTCAAAAACTAGGTGCGCGGTGCCAATTGGTCGTTTCGAATGGTGCAAATAACCGTGTTAATATGTATGGGAGAACAGTAGGATTGTCAACAAGTACCAGGTACTTAATAATATAGTAAATGCAATTAGCAATTCTACAGTCTACAGGGCCTACAACGTTCTCACTTTCACAATAAAAAATATCACCTAAATAATAGTAAATAAAACCTATCAATATCAAATAACATGATGGCCAGGACAACCAGTAAATACATATATGAACGGCGGAAATTTCAAATGTCGTAATATATATTTAAGTTATATTTCAGTGGTAACCACAAAATTAGAAACAACCATTCAATGACCACAAGGACCAATACACGCATCAAATTATTCAAACTCAAACTACTACTGATGCAATAAACACCGCCAACCTATACATGAAACCTCGTAGCACATCGTAGCCGCTGGCTACGAGCTACGTCGCTACGTCGCTACGCTGCTACGGTGCTACGGCAATCGCTTTAATTTCACTTAGGGCCAACGTGCATGCACTTGTTAGTCCAATGATTGTTAGGTGCCAGGTTATTGTCGGCTATTGTGGGCTATTGTGTGTTCCAAAGGTATTAACTGCCGGGTACAATGAAAGACCGGATCATGTGATACCCAGGGACAGGTCATGCAATCATGTTTTGCATGGGACAAGTAACGTCAAGAAATTGGAGTTTGGTAGTGACGGGTTAATGTATTGTAACGTTGAAAATGTGAAATAGATGCATGTGTTACGCTTAAGGGTATGACTTTCACATTATTATTTATTACGCGTTTTGGGATATAAATGTTTGTAAAAAGTATCAAAGCGAACTGAAGAACTCAGTCAGTCAAGAATAGGTAACAATGACAGATGATCGATTTAGGCACATCTAAGGTAGTGTTCCGCAAACTTTTTGTGTTCAAGGTACACCTAGGAAGTCGGAAAATTCTGAAGGAGCGCCATAAATGAAGACATTAATTATATTTTTTTATATTAATTTAATTTGAATATAAATCAATGTTTATTGTTAAACAAAAAAACAATATATATATTTACTAGCTTTTGCCAGCGGCTTCACCCACGCGGAATATTCAGCCCCTATTTAACTCCCTTAGGGGTTTAATTTCGAAAAATCCTTCCTTATTCCTTGTCTACATTATAAAGGGAACCTCTGTGCAAAATTTCAGCTTTCTAAGTCCAAGGGTTTGGGCTGGGCGTTGATGAGTCAGTCAGTCAGGACTTTTCTTTTTATTTATATAAATAGATAGTCGCTCGCATGCTCTAGTTTTGCGGCTATTTAAGTAGGTATTTTTATTTCGTCTATATATCTTACTCTAAGAGTTGACCTTATTTTTCTGAGGCAAACCAAGCAATGACCGCGGTACTCCTGCAGTGTGCCGCGTTACACACTTTGCGGAATACTGATTTATGGGATTCTCATACCCATGTTCTGAAAGTAGGTACATAAAATATGCCCCAACAAAATCACCATCATTACATTCTTCCACCAAACGCCATACATTTTCATAACCCCGAAATACAACCTCCTTTAAAATATTTACCCCTCACGCAATAATACCACAAATCATTGAACGATAAAGTTGACCGAAGGATTTAAAAGGACCAGATAACTCGATGAGAAGATTCTTTTGATCGGTGAAGCGTACAACGTGTGTGCTCCTGTGGGTCGCTCTGAAGAGAGTGAATCGGCGGTTTTTGAAATGGGAGGCTGTGTGTGCGAGTGACGTCATGTTTAGCGGTAATAATGACCTTTACGGTGTGTTTGTGGGCTACGTAAGGTAATAATCTAATCTTAATTATAAACTGCGTCATTAAGTTTAGTAGGTGTGTCGGTAAGGGTTTTAAGTGAATGGGTATAATAAACATGGTTTGAGACATAACAATAACTATCACATTGACTCGTGCTTGTAGTAGGTGCGGGATGCAGAATTTATAATTATCAAATTAATATTATTTTGAAAATCTTAAACATCCATAATCCGTTCATTTTTTTGTCAATTCTGTGCGTTATACAAGACTGACTAAAAAACAGTTTCATGTAAATTCTATGAAGACTATACAGGTAGTTCAGATCAGGAAAATACATGACGGAACTTTTCAATTTTGCTTACCGTCCAGTGAAAAAATAGACATTGCAATTTCTTTTCAAATCTAGATTTACCTACTACGTCCAAAGATTTAAGTACAAAACAGTAGCACTTTCATCAAACAAGAGTGTTTGATGAAAGTGCTACTGTTTACCCTTCATTTGAAAACGCACAGGTATATGATAAAACGCTTTCAACTCCGATGGGCTATAGAAGCCGTGACCCTATTAGCGAGCGATGCCCACTATTATCCCAGCGCCGGGCACACTTGTCGGGCACAGCGCCGGGCACACTTGGCGCCGGCGGCTCAAAGGACCGGCCCTTTTACAAGACTTTCATTACATTATACTGTGTGATGGTATGTCATAGTACGGTGTATTGAGAGGGTTCTGGGTTTATGATTGATAGATAAGTGTTGAAATTTGAATTCTTTCAAAGAAGGTTTGCTTGTTTGTTGTCAGAATTAAATTAAGGTAGTTGTAAGTCACATAATTAGATAATTTATTTATTTTACTTGTCATCAATGTTGTTTTAGACAGAAAGTGCTTAATGTAAAAATAGGCTTAATATTTGTGAAAAAGTGGTAAAAGTCATAAAATACTTGTGTTACAGGACACCAGAAAGTCTATGTTTCTTTCATGTTTCAAAATCAAAATATTTTTATTTCATATAAACCTGCATGGGCACTTACGAAACGTCAGAAGCTAGGTGCACGGTTCCAAATTGTCGCTTCCTATGGAGAAGAGCCGGCAAGAAACTCCTCGAAACTCGTTTAGTATATAGATGTACTTTCAAATTAATCCTTATCAAATCAAATGAATCGTCTTCATTAAATGTGTTTAATGTCAATCGTAAAAAATAGACAACAACGGGTATAAAATATGAAGACAAATGAATTCCAGAAAAAAGTAGCTATTTCTAACTCAAAGTTACTTTACCTCGCCGTACCAAAATAAAAGCAAGCGAAAATTAAATCATATTCTTCACATAACTTACAGTTTCTTTAACCACAAGTGACGTCAAGTTGCAAGACACACAGCGTTCTTGGCAAGAACATGAGCAATAAATCTTGCTCCACCATCTTGTTTTTACACAACTTTTGCTAAGGACGCGCGGACAACGAGAGAATATTTAATGGGTTTATTTAAATAAATTATAATTTGCCTAGTCATGTCCTTGTAACGCATGAACTCATACCATTGATCTGATAATTTGATGCTTTGTACGCACTATCGTATTTTCATTTATTTGCAAGTAGGTGCTTTTCAAACAGTTAAATCTGCCAGCAACACATTTATTGTTTAATTTTTGTGATTAAAAATGCACAACGTTGGTCATCAAATCCCAAAACTAAATTCAATGAATTACCTCTAAGTGCTTTGTGATATCCACATACATATAATACACACAGAACCGGACTCGAACTAGCATCCGTCTCTACCCCAACCGTTAGGTACCCTAAGGCCACTGCCGCTTTAAATTTCAAATTGAACTTCATCCATGCTTTGTAAATTGCATCCATTTTGTCTACGACTCAGTACCTATATCTACCCCTCTAGGACCAATATAATTGTTTATAAATACAACTGCTACTTTAAAGATTATTTTGCAAACAATAAATGTTTGTCTTAGAATCTGTGACTTATGAAACACAAATAACTTTACCATGGTTCTAAAGAAAATGGAAATACTTAATAACTCATCACGTAGGTAAACTTCTTATCGTACAAAAACTTGTAAACAAAATAAGTTAATTCTCCATCATACTTCGGGTCCAAACATTGTTTTTTCTACCAATTTACATCATAACACGTAATTTCTAAACTAATAATTAAAATACGCAAAAGCGTTCACTTTCTCTTTTAACATTTTTTGTCTCTTTCTGCCACGTGATGCGGGCAGCCAAATGAAGCGATCGCGTGTCCCACCATCATTCTTCAATATCACCCTGTACTCGCCGCTCTTTGTATACAGGGTGCGTGCGGATGTCCGGGCCGAGGGTACATGTCCGGGCTGCATCTTGCAAGCCTACTATAAGAGTTACTTAACGTGACCGTGATCCCTGCGGGAATTGAGATTATTTTCGGTTAACTACACTTGAATGTTAATATTGTAGGTTTATTATGATAGAAAGAGATCCGGTTAAACGTGTGCTAATCCAATAAATAAAATCACTCATTCGTTAGCTAATCTCATTCGAAGTCAAAAATTGAGTCCTAAAATTTAAACAAATCTTGCTACTTCTGAATCAACATAATTGTAAACTGAATTATTATTTGTATTATTAATTACTATTTGGTACCTACATATAAAATCCGGGTCTTTTTATAAAACACCCTGTATATAAATTGCGGCAGGTACGCGAGCCGCTGACGTGCGACGGTTAAAAACGAATTATAACGGAGCACCCTGTAGCCGGCCATTTGTCATGAGAGCCAGTGACGTGACCAAGAATAGTAATCGAGTCTAATCGAGTTGCTGGTGCAAGATCGATTTTTAAATTTGAGCTCACTACATGAATATTTATAATAGTTTGGCTGCTTGTTCACAACATCGTTCTATGTATTTTTATAACGCTTTGAAGCTTCGCTATTATGCGATATGAAAACAAAATGGTCCTCTTGCATAGATAGAAATGGAAACTGCCGAACTATTATGTAAAATTATCACCGCGAAAAGGTGAGCTGAGGTGTCATTCTATCTTATTCTAGGGAGTGACAATAATGAAAACTCACTTCACTTATATTTTCCACTTTAATTATTTAAGATGATTTTCTTTCCCTTAGACCCAAGAGTGCCCATAAGTTATCTTACTGTAGGTTTCAAACACTTTCTTCTACCACTATTGAACACAACAACGGTTAAAATATGGTTGCGCTGTAACTTCCCGCACCGCACCAACAAAATTGAGCATCCCCCACTCTTACTCGACTACGAACCATTCGATTACTTCTCCTCGATGTGTCCCATCACTTGACTACGGGCCGCAGCACCGCATAGACCAAGAGACAGGCAACTATTAATTTACGAAATAGCGAAACAAAGAGCGGATCCGACGAAATCATTAATTGTGGAACGATTGATGATTGGTGAATAATAGACCTGTGAATGATATGCGCGCGTTACAACATTAATTTTGATTCGTTTTGATTGATTGATTGAATTAATCAACTGTAGTTTGTAATTCGTTTTATGGTGCTGAATTTCGACAGGTTCTAAAAATTGTGTAAAATAATACTCGCACTAATCAAATCATAGGTAATAATTAAGTTACAAGGCTGAAATCTATTTACGTAGATTACGTATCTAATTTAATATGAAGAAGTATTTAACCCAGCCAATTATTAATGTCTCAGAATTACCAAGAATTTTAGGACTTTATGTAATAAATGTCAAAGCTAATCACTGAAAGTAAAATCAAGATACCCCGTCTTGTGTTAAGTAATATTATGTAGTTTTTTTGTGATTTAGATCGAGCGATTACATTTACATTTGATAACTAGTTGACTGATCATAGACTTGATCAGCACAAAAAAAGTTTTCCCATACACATTTTTTTTAAATCATGATTTAAACAAAATTACCCTAGCTTCCAGCCAACAATGTAATCCAGATGAAAACATATTTTTTCCAGTTACCGCGGACTTAAACAAATAAAGATAAAGTGTGGTTATCTGGCCTAACTATCAGCTAAGTCATTTTTAATTACGTTCGTAATTGGTTTGCGTTAGTCGTTAGTTACCGCGGTAGAAATAATCTGAAAGGGCTTTGTGTTAGCTAGCTATTGATGTCGGTATACATTGAGCTTATTGGACGAGTTGATTTTTTATTTTTATTTTTGTTGAGCTACGCGATGAACTTTGTAATGGTGGAGTGACTGGTGTTGTAGTTGTCGTTTATAATCGTGTGTATTTCAATCAAAATCGTGGTATGAGTTTTATTGTTAGTTCATGAAAGAGGTTTGTACTGCTCTTATGTTTAGTTACTAATTAAATGTCATGTTAAGCAATTAATCGAACTGTTTAGGTTAGTGAGACAGTTAGTTATTAACAAAATCAAAAGTCATTTTTTTCAAAATAGGCTGAGAGTTAGCTCTTCAAACGTTAAAATTACATAAAACAGTCCCCAAAAACGCCCGCCCTTACCACTTCCTAGTGCTTTAGCTGCGAAGAAGAAGTAGCGCAACAAACTCCCCAGCAGCACAGCTGTTTGTTAGAAGAACTTGTGGTTCTATGCAATGGTAGGTAAGTAAATAACGTTACGAAACACAAAACATTAAATTAAATTATTTGCATCAAAAGTTACGCTAGCTTCTTTGCAGGGACTAACACAGATGTTAAAATTGTTCGGAAACAAATAACCTACTTATTCCTGTGAAACTACTTTTCCCTCCTCAGCGTTACCAAGTCAATTGACCCCAAGAACTATATCCAGTATACCCAGAATAGACTCAAAAGAGACCGAAACTAATTAGCGCTCAACAAAAAAGGAAAAAAGAGGCAAGCAATTTGGTTCGATTCGGAAACTCTTCGCTACAGAACTAGAACCGTTCAGATAGTAAATCTCAATACAGCCAAACGCGTTTAGACTTCTGGCGGGACGCCAACGCTTGGATTATGTTAATACTGGATACGGTAATAATAGGCTTAGGCGAAGAATTAAGGCGTTTTTTTTATCTCAGAATTATGGAGGTTTATCCTTGATTACTCCGTTCTGAAATTTTTTGGCTTTTTGCCAGGGTATGACGCTAGATAATTGTCTGCTCATTAGCATGAAAAGGAGTTATTTCTTGAAATGTTGAGTCGCCATTTTTTTTTAATTTTTTGTTAATGGGACCATTTTCGAACCGACGAAAAAACGGAGGAGGTTACTCAATTCGACGCGTATATTTTTTTTTTTTTTTTTTTTTTTATGTATGACCACGCATAACTTTTTCCAGAGTAGTCCGATTTTGATAGTTCTTTTTTTATTGGAAAGGGTATACCTCGAAGTTGGTCCCATATAAATTTCGAAGAAAAATTCCAACCCTAAGGGTAAGAAAACAGGGGATGATTGATTGTTTACTCACAGATTTTAATACTGAGTCGTGTATTAAATCAAAAATTAAGCATGTAGTAATTAGTAGATTATAGCCACAAAAAAATTATAAAATAAAAACTTTTTAATAAAAAAATTGAACCGCCGAAAAACCGAAAAATAAAAAATAATAAACTAGCTTTGTCCAACCCCAATAAATAAGTTCGGAAGTCGGTGACTTTGGATATGTATTTGATTATATGTCACCGCCTTCCGAACTTATTTATTGGGGTTGGACAAAGCTAGTTTATTATTTTTTATTTTTCGGTTTTTCGGCGGTTCAATTTTTTTATTAAAAAGTTTTTTGTTTTAAATTATTTCTGCGTTTATAAAATTTGTCTGAACTTAAATGGCTTTCCTCGGAATTCTGTTTGAAAAGCCTTACTATTTAAAATAAAAGGAAATAATAACATTCTTCATTCATACCGTGTAGCTTTCAGTCCTAGTATTAGAAACTTATTATAATAAACGGCCTCTTCTAAACATGTAGTTTCATAAATACTCAGGCCAAAATCCCTCTTTCTGTCGTCATCTTAATCCCACTCTTCCGAAACTTCGAAATCTAAGACTAAACTCAAGTTAGCGCTCAACCAACGTTGAAATCCTTACAACACCGCGGACGGCCAATAGAGAGCAATTCTTCAAACAGACAATAAATTCTCAACCCAAAGTAAATGACATAAAGTTCAAATTAGCACAAGAACACAAAGATAGCTTGGGGAATCAGATAGAGTTAATGAAATAAATGGATTATATATCCATTGTGGGCAGTTACATTGCAGTTTTTATTCGTTTGTTCAAGTTTATGATTTCCAATTCGCAATCGAAGTTTTTATTGAGGGAGACTGCAATCACTTTGTGCTGGGATTCTAAATGCCTTTGGCTATATATCGTTAAAGGGATGAGAAATCTTTATTTTCATACTACGTTGAAAAGTTAAATTACGTATTGAATAGCTAAACACCAACACAAATATACAATAAAGTTACGTGGTAGTTTTTTCCGTGATCAATTTTTAAATAAACCAATTATCATCACTATAATTCAACCATCCCGTTCCCATCCCAAAATTAAATTAATTTGTAACATCCACTAACATTTCCATACCACACTTCAAAGAATTTAATATAGCAGAACGCGTGACGCGCGGAGTGGAGGGACCGAGGTTACCTCGTAACCCGCGCGCTGTCACACGTCAGTCATCATTCGTCACGCGCACGTAACACACGTCAAAGATATTGCGCTCAGATTGCGTTTAATTTCACTGGGGTGCAGTTACATGCGGCGTATAGAATTTGAGATGTTTGTTTTGTAAATCTGAGCTGAGCTGATTTGGTACGCGTAGGTAAGTACCTAAATAAAACGTTTGTGTATTTTAACTTAATCGTTTATACTTTGTTACTGGAATTGTTTGTTTTAATGAGTAAACTGCAGATACAATTATGAAAAACCTTTATAAGGATTCCATTTCTAAGGACAATAATTACTTACTTTAACAAAAACGCCTACAACAAAAAATTTGTCCTAGCTATCAGCAAACAAATTGCCGTAGTGAAACAAAAAGGTGATTCCAGAGTCCTGCCTTATTCATTTGAACCTCTCTAAACCATTTGCTAATTGAAAATCTAACAAAACGATATTTCTTGTCGCAATTTATAAAAATATTATATACTCGTTTCCGCCCACGGCTTCACCCGCTTGGAAGTCGGTAATTATCCCGCGGAAACGTACTACCGGGATAAATAGTATAGTATGTGTTAATCTCGGTTATAATCTATCTGTGTGCCAAAATTCATCCAAATCCATTCAGTAGTTTTTGTGTGAAAGAGTAACAAACATCCACATCCATGCACACAAAATATTTATTATTATTTAAGCTAACAAGAGTAGAGTTCCCTGTACAAGCACGCATATACTTCGAGGTACTTGTCTAAGGTTAATACGAGTATCAAATTAAGTTCAAGTGGGTCACGATGGCAAAACCCCTGGAACCCCTGGGAGGCCTATGTCCAGCTGTGGACGTATTTCGGTTGAACTGATGATGATGATGATGATGGGCCACGATGGGCAGTAAAAAATTTCCACTTAGACATAGTATGAGCAAGCAAGTCACTAAGTAATTATACTAAAACTAAATATAAATAAATGCTCCCGACCGAATTTCGGCCATGGTGGCCAATGTCAATGGATATTAGCCAAGTACGCAGGAGATATTATAAATACAGGTACACTGTCTCGTAGCATAATCTGTCGGCTAAACACAAGTAATTTGTTTAGAACGAGCCACCAAATAGAAATAAAAGTTTCCAAAAATCAATATTAGGAAGTAGGTTTCCAACCACTCATAAGCACTCGCTCGTGCTCCTCGATGTGGGCTCAGTATTTACTATCAGTGGGATCAGTGACAGATGAGCGATTGTTGCCATTTGTCACAGGCGCCGCGCCGCACCGCGTGCCCTATTTAGTATGTGGCCACGAACTCTGCTGCCTGTCGTTGATCTGACGAGCAACTGAGATGGGAAGAAAGGGGTACCCATTTACCGAGCATAATTCTATTGTTTGGCGGCCGGAAGTAATTAGTTAGTTGGTTGGCTGGTATTGGCCGTTTTGCCAGCATTATATTCAGGTTTACAGTCTTAGACTAAAAAACAAGCTCTCAAAACCTTTTTAAGATCAGACACCGTAAAGCCGACATTAGATGCCTCGTTGTGACTTATTTTCCACTCTTGTTATACCCCTCGCCCTGCAAACCAACAAATAACCAAAGAAGTTAAGCATTTATTTCATCATGATCATCACCCACAGCCCAACTTCACCCACTGCTGGACATAGGCCTCTTTTGTTTTGACTTATCCCCATGCCCCTGCGCCAGTCCTATTCAGTTTTAGCCCGCTATTTCAACAAAGTCGCCCGCCCATCTCACCGCTGGACGACCCACATCTGATCTTCCAGTCGTTGGACACCACTCTGTCACAGCCTTACTCCACCGGTCATCACTGCGCCTTGCCAGGTGTCCTGCCTAACGCCACTTGAACGCCACAGCACGCTTTCCGTTTTCGAAGACCTTTGTACGTCTTCGCATTTCGACGTTAGGAACTCGCTCTATTGGCCTGATGCCAAGCATGGAACGCTCCACGGCTCTCTGTACAACTCAGCCTGTACACAACCTCCTGCCTGATCGTCCACGTCTCAGCAGGTATATATTATTTACTAGCTAATAACTGCCAATAGTTATTTTGTTAATAATACGTTTGTTTCGTGGCTCCACTGCAACCGTATGTATGCCGCTCATGACATGTGGCTTGAATCGCATCGCACCTCCTCCGTGTAAAAATATATCGCCCTCATCTGTTATCATATGCTTTCAAGATAAAAATCATAAAAAGTGTTTTTGCTCCGATTTAACACAATATTTTATGTTTGCTTCCAACTATTGAATATTTTTTTATGAACCAAACATAAATCATAATAAGAACGAACCATACATAAATCAAAAATGTACATACCCACTAACCAAAAAATCCAAGACAGAAACGTAGCAAACCGTACCCGTTGGAAAATTATTATAATTAAGAGAAAAACTTAAGATTTTTTTTCACAAAAATCCTTCCTAATTATGAACTTCAAAAATATTAAGCAAAATTTTAATTTTTTCCCACTCTTTAATGGGCCTGACCCAGTTGTGACTTTAACAATTTTTACATTTAAAAGTCCTCATCTTTAACTTTTTACAGAAAAGTTCATAAAACTCCACAAAGAATGACTCCATGAATGATTGATAATGAAAAACTCGTGCTTCACAACTCACTCTCGTTAACTTTCACGACGAGCTTGTTCTTTTATTATTTCTTTCTTTCATTTCCTGAATACTGACGGAATAGAATTGAAAATTTTATTGAATCAATCTGCTAACGTCATGATAATATGTAAATTACTTACTCAATTACAAACGATTGTCTCCTAACTAGTATTGATGGACATTTGATGATCTTACGAAAATAATATTTTCGAACCAAACTTTTTCGAGGACGGCCTCTTCTACAATTTGGAACTTTTATATCGCGAGAAAAACTCATTTTAATTTTTCGTAAATGTAAACCGTATTGCCTCCGACGTGGCATAAAACTGTGCTGCTTAATCTGGAGCATCATCATAGTAGAAAAACCGATTACAGTGCAAGTTATTGATTTGGTTGGCGACGGCAGGACGATTGCATCAGCAATGGTCAACGGTAGCAACTGGAGGCCGAGCTAGAAGGGTTACTGCACACCCGCATTTCACAACCTTAAAGGATTTACTAGCTATTTCCCTCCTCATGACAAATACAAATAGCTGGAAGTAATGGGGAGAGGCTTTTGCCCAGCAGTGGGATGATGCAGGCTAAGAGCCGTAGTGGTCAATGTAAGGTATGTCCATACATTTACGGTCATCTGTGAATGGACTTCTTAGTCACTAATTTTGGCAGAAAGAATTTAACTATAATGTATATAAATATAAAGAAAAGTCCTGACTGACTGACTCACTCATCAACGCCTAGCCCAAACCCTTGGACCTAGAAAGCTGGAATTTTGCACAGAGGTTCCCTTTATAATGTACACAAGGCACAAGGAATGATTTTTCGAAATTCAACTCCTAAGGGGTTCATTAGGGGATGAAAATTCCGCGTGGGCGAAGCCGCTGGCAAAAGCTAGTCATCTAATAAAGAGGTCTTGATCGTGCCTGTACTCTTCTTATGTGTAGTCATTGGGATAGGTGGGGAGAAAAGCGTAAGTCAATGATATGTTCCCCACAATAATACAGAAACAGTTTCTAAGTCCATAATTATGATAAGCAATTCAGAGTTTTGCACATGTAAGTAAGACTGCAAGTGATAAAATGTTCATGAATCAGACTCAATATCTCACTCTAAGCTGCCATCTTTCTCCCACTCACCAATACTTAAACGGTCGAAAAAGTAAAAAAATGGAAACATAATAATTCTCGGGCGAATCTTAATTATTTAGGTATGATTTCGACCCCTGAAGTTAAATAACCCTTTTTCACCTCGTTAAAATTGCGAAGACTTATTAAGTGTCAGTTTAGGGGGTGCCTTAACTTCGGCTTTACGAATAAATGAGTCAACGGCGCAAATTATCATAAACGGTGGCTGATTCATACATTTTTCATGCTTAAATAATAATTTGACTTGTAACCCTACCAGACGGTGCAAATATATAATTGAGAACATTTTAGGTCGTAGTTTTTACTGATATTTCAAGAACCCATACGTACTCTTTAATTGAGTGGATACGTCTAGGGTACAGGTGCGCTCTGAAAAAATCCATTCAAAAGCCTACATCCACTCCACTCACATGAAACTTTAACTTAAAAATCCATCACGTACCTCTCATACGTTCAAATTCAACGTGATGCCTTTCGCTTCAATTTCAACTCTCATTACTGCCATCCTCTCGAACTCAAAATAAAAGCCGAAGCAGGATGCGTCTAAAAGTCTCACTATGGTGACATAACCTAGTTACTTCCACTCTGTGGAAGAATAATTGGCTGAAAGTCCGTACTACATACCAGTACTGGTATGCGAGTACTAACATGCCAGTAGCTACTACACTGCGGTAGATAGAGCCCCGGCAAGCTAGCAGCGAAATAAGACAATCCTTTTGCGTCACATCAAAGCGAATATTCGTTGGCGGCAGATTTCGCACAATTCAATAAATAATCGGCCGTGTGAGATGTATGGTGCAAGGTGTACACTTTTTGGCCGTTTCCCTCACAAAATCATACATTACAACACTATCAGCGCATATTGTACGCACAGCTGAGACACAGGTCTCCTCTCTGTGAGAGGGAGTGGGCCATAATCCACCACGCGGGCCCAGTGCGGGTTAGTGGTTTGACTTCGATTTTTTTGTTCTAGCACATGCCGGTTTGGTGTCATGCCATGCACATGATGCACATGACACCTTGTTTTATCGTACCTGTGCTTTCTACATAGGAACCTACTGTAATGGAAAAACAGCCTTAAATTGGTTTTATTGAAAGAAATTCTTTGAGTTTGTGTTTGAACTTTATGTGACATTTATGTTCAGCAGTGTACGTTTTTCGGTTGAAGTCTGATGATGATGAGGCTTTATGCAAGTCCGTTATAAAGTTAGTAGTCAATATTGCTGAAAATAATAATAAGTTGTCAATAAAATAATCGCCAACATACTATTTTATCTGAAAATGTGTTTTATGATTGACCAACAGAAACAACAGAGCAACGATACAGTTTAACAAAACATGGCAGACAGCAAGTTTCATTGCAATCCCATAAATGTAGCCGGGTAGTTCGTATAGTTCGATGATTTCCCCACAAGCTCAGTCGAAATTCTCTAAAAGACTCACCTATTTGTAGTCTTTCTTACTTACATTTTTGGATTTACAGTCACAACGGTACAAACGCTACCTGTCATGCCTTGCGCACACATTTTTATATAAAAATCCGTATGTATGTCGGACCTGCATCCAATATCCGTGTGTCCGTCGAGTTTAGGAGCGAGTGCGGGTGACGGCCGCGATTATTTTGTACCCGCCGACGTTTGAGGAGGGCACGCTATCACGCTTGTGTTTTGTGGCGTAAGCAGGACGTGAAATAGTTTGAGGAGTTTTGTGGTATTTATTTGTATGACTATTTTTAATCATTCTTAATAAATAACGTTCTGCAAGAAGCTGTGTACGGAAGCATCTTCCGTATCGTGGCTAGTATTTTGACAGCAACAAGTTTTAATGAAAACACCAGAGTCAACTTTCAGACAAGAATTAGTGCAAGGAACCCCGCAGCAACACGTTTCTGTCTTATGTAGCTATGTTGATATGCAATAGATTAGTTAATGTAATGACACACAGTGACTCTTATTGAAATTTTCGAGTATTTCCCTAACACATAACATAACTTCATACCTCTTTGCCCAACGGTTTAGGCACAAGTATTCATTTCTTAAAACATTATTCTGAACAGAGAGAAAATTACCTTTATTAAAAATAAAGCGTAAATCTCACAGGACTCTTAAGCTTTAAAAGAAGAACACAGTTAATACTAGTTCTCAACCGCGGACTAGCAACTTCCACCACTTTTCAACTTCAACGCCACACTATAAAGAACCAGTGACTTAAAATATCTTAATAAAAACTTTGCAATATTTAATGAAAGTGGAATTCCTAAGCAGCCCACCTTTATCAAGAGGGAAGTTTTCTGCATAATGTTACCATAATATTTTACATATTTTAACAGTGCACTCGAGTCAATGGCAACCCTGCCGGTTGCCACAACCTCATATATTTGGGTCTTTGACATAAAATACAGCGTCCTACTAATATATTCACCTATGGGCTTTTTAACCTAAAAAGGATAAACCGCAGGCAGCTGGGTTAGACCGTAATTTAGTTATTTTTAGAAAATATTAGTGACAGTACGTTAGCATAATTCGACAAGAAGTTCTCGTGGTTTTGCGTGCGCCTTATAAATATTTTTCGACACACATTAATAGAGTGCCAAACTCCTACACTACATGGGTCAAAATGACGTGACTTTTGTACTAATGCTTTGCACAGTAATTGTAATAACCGAGGGACTAAATCGGATTCCTACAGTCAACATTCGTTCTTATCGTTATTTTTTTAATGTTGATAAACATCCTAGTTAAAGGTCACTCTGCGTCCTAACCGGATCCATCCAGAGAGACAGTTTTAACCCATCAGTTTAAGCGTCAGTCTAACCCATAGCTATGTTGACGAGCGACGTCTATCAACCCGATATCTCCTGAAATCTGCTGCGTGATCTATCGTCTGGCGTCGATCGAGAAAATCGTCCGGTTTTCACACTGACATCCATCCATCGAATAGACAGTTGAGGTTATGACGATAGCAGAAGATTGAGCAGACGAAGTAAACCAAAACATAAATTTGCTTTCAAATAAAAAAAAACACAGATGAGAAATTAGGTTTAGGCTGCCTACATATTAATGTAATTCTATGTCATGTATTAGACGTTTGTTTGTTATGCTCTCACGCTAAAGTGGCTAAACGGATTTGAATGAAATTTGGCACATGGATAGACCATGACTTAAATTACGACATAGAGTACTTTTTGTCTCGATATTCTTACGGGATCGAGACTGATGCGTATGACACCGCGGGGCGCAAATTTTTAATAAATTAATATAAGTAATTGTAGAATTATGATAAGATCTCAGAAATTTATGAAAGGAAAAATAAAATATTAATTAATAGTATAGTTATTATCTCCTTTATTTATTTTCAGTCCTTATTACTACATTTTTAAATATTTTTATGAAAGAAACTTATAAAAAACATTTAAAAATATAAAAATAGTGTTCCGCCGGTAACAAGAGCAGGGTCCAGGCTACCGGTGGTTAGGGCTCCAGAGACAGGAACCTCCTCACGATGCGAGCCGTATCGAGGAGTACTGCCTTCTGAATCAGGCCTTTGATCCAACCGCCTAACGAGAGCCTCGAGAGATGTTGATCGAGGCTTTCGGCCATCAGTCCATTGGCTGATACTACTATCGGCACAATTACAGCCGAGTCCACATTCCACATGTCAACAACCTCGTGAGCTAAGTCAAGATATTTAATTTGTTTCTCTTTCTCAGCTTTCACGAGGTTCCCGTCATGTGGAATGGTAACATCGACTATAATTGTGCGGCGCGCTAACCGATCTATCACCACTATATCAGGCTTTTTTTTTTTTTTTTTTTTTTTTTTTTTTGGTGGGAAATCATCAAATGACTTCTCCTGCTGAGTAGAGCAGGAGGGCGTGTCAGACTTTTACTGACTAAAACCCACCCGTGTTCCCTCAGTAGCCCGTATGCCAGGGGCCGTGGTATCTCTTTCGAACAAACCCGCACCCCCGGCAGGCATCGGCCCTTGCCGCACCTGTGGTTGCTGACATCTTTGACGGCGCGCGTGTGGAACACAACGCGCCGTCCCGTCTACCACTTTTCGGCCGCAGAGGATAGGGAGAGCGGCTGACGCTATACCGACACTCCTCTTCCCCTGCGGCCCCACCGCGTCCGCCATCAAACGGTGGCGGTCCCGTCCAGGCCACGGAAGGGAAGAGCGCTGCTCAGAAGCACCGGCACTCCTCCTCTACCGTAGCCCGTAACCCTCAGCCGCGATGCCTCCCATTCGACATCGCGGCCCACCTCAGTTGCGGTGCACCTCACCGCAACCTACTTTTTGGCCGCTACGTCAATGGCTTGAAGGCAAAAGCCCTGGCGAGCGGCCCCACCGTTGGGTTCCTCTTGGCTTCACCGTGGGTGGGAGACCACGGTTACTAAGCCCCCCCGCAACGACAATGCGGGAACCCACTCGGGGGGGACTATATCAGGCTTATTGGCTACAATAGTCCTGTCAGTAATGATAGATCGGTTCCAGTACAACGTGACATGGTCATTTTCAAGAACTGGGTCGGGCACATACTTGTAATACGGTACCTCAGAATCCACAAGTTTATATTGCAAAGCAAGTTGCTGATGTATAATCCTGGCTACTTGGTTATGCCTGTGCAAGTATTCGCCGTTAGCCAGACGAGAACAACCAGAGATAATATGTCTGATGGACTCACCCGGACGGTGATATGCCCGACACACGTCCACCGTCCCGTCCTTCATAATATGTCTCCGGTAGTTATTCGTCAAGATAACCTCATCCATAATTGCACAGACGAAACCTTCAGTTTCCTCAAAAATGTCACCAAAACGTAGCCAGGATACGGACGCTAAGAAATCAACACCGGGCTCATGAAGAGCCCGATAAAAGCGCCCGTGAAGCTCCTTGCTTCGCCATATTTCCTTGCGATCATCGGTAGTTAGTATAACAGGTTTGCGCCAGTTCTCTTTAGCCATGGACAGTGGGGTGAGTCCCTTGTCCACCGCGACCACATCGCGGTGCATACCCACTTCGGCTTTTATAAAATATTCCCTGAGACTGCACACCTCGCGGTTGTGGAGGGTTTTGGCATTCAGAAAGCCTCGACCCCCGCACTTCCGCGGGATGTAGCAGTGTACGGACTCGTCGATCCAAGGCGTCGAGTTCAGTCTGAGTCCATTTGAGTATGCCGAAAGAGTACATCAAAACTGGCATGACCCAACCGTTGAAGGCGCGCACCTTGTTTCCGCCTGAAAGAAGACTGATTAATACCTTCTTCAGGCGACCAAAGAAGCGCTCCGTCAACGATTGCTTCATGTCAGCAGTGTTGATGCCTAACGCTTCCGAGAGTAGTATAGTAATTATTACCATATCATATGTACTATCAAGATTCACTAATGCAGTCGCATACTAAGGGCTATATTGCTATGAAGTGGCGGTCCGGGCCGTACCTACATTTGTGTGTATAAGTGATGTATTAACACAAAACTCACCGCTCCACTCACACACTGGCGTTAATCTATGTATTTTATACATACCGTCGGCGACGACAGACATGACCTTGGTCGGTTCATACCATTGCTAAAATTTACTTTTATAATTTGAGTTCCGGTAGCGTGCAGCGTATCGTCTTGGATTAAGAATCTCATAGGTCTGGGTTCAAATCTCGCGATGAAGCTTTAATTTTTCTTTTTAACAATCATCTTCATCTGTTCTTTTATTATTCGATTTATTAATATACCAGAATAATAATATAACATTTTTTTATTATTACTCGTATTGTTATTTAGATAAAGGTTTACATACTCAGCCTATAAACGTTCCCACTGCTGGGACACAGGCCTCCCAATGGGAGGGAGTAAAATAAAGGTTTACCAATAATAAATGATTACAAAATGTTTATTCGTTATAACTTCATGAAGAATGTATAAAAATAACTAATAATAACTTCTTGTTAAAACAGTTTATTTTCTCATAAAGAACAATTTATTGAAGTAAATAAGCTAGTTGGTGAACTATGATAATCAGGCTATTGTATCTTAGTAATATAATAATATTGTGCTGATTACTACTGTGTGTCGGTACTCTAAATAAATCACAATAATATAAAATAATATATTCTATAAATTATATAAATAATATATTCTACAAAAATCTACCCACGTAAAAGTAACAAATGCAGACAAGTTGTCACAATACAATTAAATGACTCAGTAGTACTACTTTTATTCTACTGCGAGTGAGTTCGTTCTAACTCAAACCTCAAAGTTAACAAATCGTATTTAATAGGACTTATAGAGGTTATAGCTTAAGTGTTCATTTTCATTCCGAAAAGAAGATTGAAACTAAACCTCAAAATAATCCAGATTACGGATAAGACAAAATATTATTTGAATATTACTAAAATAAATAAATATTTGTAATTTATAACATAATGTTAATGTTTTTTCCGTTAACTATGTTTTTTGAGCAGATTCTCGAGCTGGCCTTCTGCGTTGAGTGCACGGCGCACGGTTCGTAAAGATGTGTCGAATAATTCGGCAAAATGTCTTGTCGTTTTGAAACCACTTGTTTCAAATTCGCTGAACGTGTGCCTGTTATAGGAGCTGGGGTCTTCCACTTTGCTTTCCACGGGCAAGGCTACCGCCTTCCTCGTATCTTTTCACCCACCGACTCACAGTATTTCACTAAAACAAAAAAGGGGTAATGTTAGGCTACTAAGCAAAATACACACTTTATGTATTACCTACTATTTAGAAACAAAATTATTTAAAAGGGCAATTTCACATAAATATTAAGTATAATGTTATTTTCATCGTTCTATAATCTAGGAAATAAATTTACATCGAAATTTTATATTTTTATTCTATTTAGACCACGATTTAGACATTATGATATTTATAAAACGTTTTAAAATAACTACAAGGATCAGCAGTTATACTTTAATTAAATAAATGTTTAATAAAATATTTAAATCATAATACTCACACTCAGTCCGGTTTCATCACATAGGTATTTGTGATATAGGTATTAAGTCCACTTTTATGCAGCGCAATAATATTCGCTTTCATTTCTATATTTAAATTTGCTTAGATTTTAAAATAAATTAGAAGAACGCTAATAGATGAAACACACGTCACTAGCACACAATATCAACCAACACCGTTCTATAAGTCGCGGTGAATGAGTCGTAAATCATTTAAATTTATTTAGGTTTCTGTGGGTATAATGATAAAGTTTTACGAGTTTAGTGAATACGACGAACAGAACAAGAAACTATACTCAAAAGTGATTTTTAAAACAATAAAAAGACTATCACACAGCGAGTGGGATTCGAAACCGCGACTCGCTGCGCTCAAACGCGATAATCAAGTGCGGTAACCGCTCAGCTATCATGCCATTTGCTTTAACGGTTGAATTTAGGAAATACATTCATTTGTAAACGTATGAGAGTGTGTGTGTCTATAGTATTATAGCCTATAGAAATTGCTTATTATAAGAAGGTCGTAAGTTAAAGCGAAGTGTCAATCTATTGCTTTTTGAGATTGGGGCACCATTAGTGGGGGCTACTGTACCTAAGAATTCCAGGCACATTAAACTTTGTTCAAATAACTGTTAAATAATAAAAAATTAACCCTATATTAAACAAAAATAAGGGAAAGATTATGTTAACTCAAATATGTTGTAATTTTCATTCATAATCCGTTTAGGGTACAAGTTCAGAGTCTAAAACAAATAAAACCTTTTTATTTTTCTGACCTTGTTTTATTGTTTATTTTTTACAATGAAACTGTTTATTTTGCTTATTTTTATGCCCGAAAAAGCAATTAACAGGATAAACAGGATGCGAGCAAGGCTGCCTTAGTACCATTATTAACTTTTAAAGGGCTATCTCGTATATTAAAATTGTTGCTGGAATTTAAAGAAATGTGCTAAAATTTCCATCATTTAATTTCTAAGTAGGTACATACTTACCAACATAATTAACCATTTACGACCTACCTACATACTCACACCCTTCCTACTAGCTGAGCTAACCTGTCTTTTTTATATGCACGTGCTTCTGGGACATGTTTTTTTTAATTCTTGTAATTTTTTTTACTACTAAAACTGCTACGGGAAAAAGGTCGTTCAGGAACACAGCCTGTAGATAAGTTTCTCAATATATCGCGAAAAAAAAACAAATATGCAGTTTCTAAATAAATAGACAACCTTTTTCAACGTCAAGATGCGTATGTCTATCACATCAAAAAACTCTAAATATAGATCCAATCCTAATATATACAAACTGATCTAAAAATGTCCCCACGTACCCAGTACCAATAGCCAAGTACGTTCGGCAAGTGAAAATGCTCGTCGATCTAACTAGCGAGTAATCAGGCCGCTTTGATCCGCCGTCAAAGGAATAGCTTCAATCAGCGGGCTGTACTAGTAGCTATGTGCTGATTAAAAATATCTTTGATTTTAGGTTGTGCGTCCTTGTACGGGTGTACGGATGGAATGTATTGTGTGATGTGTGTCGTTGAAATTGGGTTTAGTTTCTTATGTTTTTAGTGTTGTGAGAAGAAATGTATTTGTATAAAAATGTAGTTATCTGGTTACTGGTACTTCAGTCCTCGTTCTTCTTAGATCATTAGGGAATTCCTCAAATTAGGGAAAATGTTGTGTTAAATATGAATGAAAACTCAAAACTTCAAATTTTATAATGTAGGCAATTCATTTATTTCCCCAGAATCAGGGCATGAAATTATCCGTTGAAGCTGTTGTTCACTGCGAGATTTAAATGGGAATACCAATAATTATTTATACGCTTGCAGGGGGCATTTTACAACTACCTGCATAAAGTGACTTTATTGGTGATGTTCTTCCGAAAGGTAACGTGCGTGTATGAAGTATGAACGTAAACGAAGCAAAAAGGAGTATGTATGTAAGTGTATGATCGTGGCAGGTAGCGTTCTGGAGTTTCTATGGTGAGAAGGCGTGGTATTTATGTATGATAATAACGATGATCACAAATAATGATTACTTATAAGTTCCTTATAAAAAATTCACGGTCAAGATTCAATGCAATGATTCTTGACCGTGAATTTTTATAAACTGCCATCTAGTTTCAAATACTTATTGAACAAAATAAAGTAAAAACAAACTTCACAGCCGCTCAGGCCCGCGCGTTGTTTATAACGAGGCGACGTCAAAATGCCGGCCTGACGTCAGGTGGGCCGGGACGCGTATGCTCAAATATTCATTGAGTTTATGACGAGACGCTATGAAACAAGCGATTTTACTACGAAACACTGATTACTTACATATATGACAATTGATAGAGAAGTATTAAGTTGTAAGTTATAATTTTTTCAACACACTTGCTCATAAAATGGCTCTAATTTCACTACAGTTAGGCACATAATGACACCTATTATCAAACTGTGACTTTTTCATTACTATTATTCACTAGTGAGTTATAGAATTGGTTGAGTTGCTTTGTTCTTAGTGAGTTATAGGTTGTTTTTGTTTGAGTTGCTTTGTTCTTAAAAACGATGATGATGATGATGATGGATGATAATGGATGATGATGGATGATGATGGATGATGCTGGATGATGATGATGGATGACGATGGATGATGATGAATGATGATGATGGATGATGATAGATGATGATGGATGACGATGGATGACGATGGATGATGATGGATGACGATGGATGATGATGGATGATGATGATGGATGATGATGGATGACGATGGATGATGATGGATGATGATGGGTGATGATGATGGATGATGCTGGATGATGGTGGGTGATGATGAGTGATGATGGATGATGATAGATGATGATGGATGACGATGGATGACGATGGATGATGATGGATGATGATGGATGATGATGATTTAGTATTATTTTCTTCGCAAGTGTGTTGAAAAACGTCGTATGATACACGTGTGTATTGATGATTATCGTCCTCGGCTCTCTTAAGACCCTCGCCTGACGGCTCGGGTCTCAATGGCGCCTCAGCGATAATCACCAACGTTACACACTTGTACCATAATGTACTATTACACTTTCACAAGAATATTTACTTGGAGAAGTATAATATTATTATTGTTTTAATTATTGTGAATTTGAGGTCTATTTGATATATTTGTTTTTGTGTGTCATCTCTTTCTCAGTTCGTTTTTAATGTTAATCTACCAGTTTGAGTACTTTATGCGGCCTACCTAAATGTCCTTTCTTTGGTATTGTTCGTCAAATCGTTGAGCTCCTCAAGTTCTGAGTTGAGCCGTATGATTACTGATAAATGCGTGCACTGAATGGACAGGTCCACTCTATCTGTGTGGTTCTTTCCTCAAAAGACCATTTCATACACCAATCCACATGGTCTTCACATGTTTTTTTTTTCTGACCAAGTTTAAGTCTGGACTTTAAAATAGACTGTGACCTCTGAGTTTGTTTCGGCCTTTATTCTCAGAGTAGTCAGATAGGAAACGCCGACCTCATCTAGGTTAAAAAAAATATGATTGACGTGTAGAAGTGTTTGTACAACCCACTTACTGAAATTAAATCATTTATCATTAAATGGAAGAAGTAGAAGACATGTTGCACCGATCCCAAATAAATAAGGATCAGGGCAAGACAATGGTTATGACTTAGGGTCGTTTATTATTACTAACGAGATGACGATTAATAGAGAAGTGTGAAATAAATAACCATGTTGCGCCGGCCACAAATAAATTAGAGTAAGGGCCAGGAGAATGATAATCACTAAGTCAAAATATTGGAATGGGTTTCAAGATTCCGCCTTGATGAGTGCGACGCGCAACTTTTCCAAAATGAGGTAAAATTAAAAACTTAAATGGCAGTTATCAAATTAAATCAAAATTAAAACGAACAAACTATCGAACGAACGATTGTTTTCCCATATTATTTAATAAGCTTCGTTGTCTTCGTCGCCACACACAACTGTCACACAACTCGGGAGAGCAGAATAAAATATTGAGTTTGTAGCAAACCAATCACATTCGCGTCCGATGCGAGCGTCCCGCGGTCGCGTGCCGTCGCGATATAGGCACTAACATGGCGTCTTTTTCCCTCGACGGAACGTAGCGTAAAAACGCGCATGGCACTGCGCACCAGTCCGCCGCCCGCTCGCTTACCGCGTAGACGCGTATGGAAATATCTCGCGCAAGTCGCCAACGCCACGTGCCTACGTCGTGCCGCCATTATTGTTGTCGCCGTATTGTGTACGCGAAAGACAGATTAATTAGGGTTTCGTTCCCAGTGTTTATAATCCAAATAAACTTTGAAACTAAGAAGGTGGTTTCTGTTCCTGAGATAACCTCCCTCATATGTGGCGCTCCAACGTTAGTTTTTCGTGTGACAATACCTAGTGCTTGTGACAGTTTTGCAGTGACGTACTAAAATGCCAGTGACCAGGAGTAGAGCGGCTAGTTTGACTCGGAGGGAAGATGCAGACGACGCATTACCAGTCCCCTCGCGACCAAACACGCCGACCGCAGAGCCCGCCAACCAAGATGGCGACGACGCGTTTTCTTCCTCGCCGCGCATCGATGCTAACGCTACGTTCTCCAACGAAAACGTGGCGACTATTATCGCGTCTCTCCAACGCTCTCAAACAGAAGCATTTAGGGAGTTGCTCAACTCGATGTCGCGGGCGAATGCATCGACCCCGGAATCACTCGCACTGCTAGGCCAAAACACCCTAGCCCGCTGCAAAGCCACGTTCTCCGGCCGACCGAAGGAGTCGGTTGAAGCATTTATCGATGCAATAGAGGCCTATAGTGATTGCGCGCAGGTGGCGGATTCAAACATTCTGCGCGGTCTAGCCTACCTATTCAAGGATGAAGCAGCCACGTGGTGGCAAGGAATAAAATACTCTGTGTCGTCATGGCGCGAAGCCAAAGAAAACTTGATAAGTGCCTACGGTGATCGCCGGCCGCCTCATCGGATCTACTTAGAAATGTTTGCGACGCCGCAGGGCAATGAAAACACGGATATTTTCGTAGCGCGCATTCGCGCCCTTTTGGCACGGTTACCTCAAGGCGATATAAAGGAGTCGGCTCAAATAGACATGACCTATGGCCTCCTCCACAGCAGAATAAGAAAGAGGCTAAGAAGAGAGGATTGCCGCAGTTTCTATGATTTACTCCGCCTCGCACGTAATATCGAGGATTCATTCGACGAGGTAAACAAGATGACGCCAACGGCGACTGAGCGTCGAACACAAACGCCGGCAACATTGCCGACGTCCACGCAACCCGCCGATCGCGACAACGCGCGCGCCCCCGCGCGCAGTCTTGCTCCTGTCCGGGCGCCGGCGCAAGTCGGGCCCGCTGCTGCGGCGCAGCATGCGCCAGCTCACCCGCGCCCTCCGTGCCTGATCCAACGGCGCCGCCCGCGCCTCTTCCACCGAAGCACGACACGGCAAAGAGGCCACGACCCTCCTGCACATACTGCAGGCGGTTTGGCCACACCAAAGAACATTGTCGTAAGTTGCAGAATCAAGGTGAGAGTGAACAAAGTAAAAGTAGTGATCAAAGTTTTTATTCCGTAAAATCTCATTCAGTTGTTAAAAATTTCGCGTCAGACTATATTTGTGACAAAAACGATTTTATTCCACGAGAAAATGTGCGTAACTATTTTAGTAAACAACAAAGTGATACTGTCCCACAATGTGTAACTAGTATTATTTGTAATTCTGGTAATGTTAATAATTCGCAAATGTCGAAAAATCTGAGTAGTAATTTTAACATAAAAAAGGATAAAACCCTTCGACATCCTAACGATATTTTGTGTAGCAATTTTAAATATGTAAAGGAGAATGTGCATTCATGTGATAATGATGTTTTGTGTAACAATTTTAAGAATCAAAAGGAGAATGCGCATTTTTGTGAAAATGATGTTGTAAATAGTGATTATAAAAATCAAAACGATAATGCCCATTCATGTTTAACTGAGATATGTTTGTGTAACGACCGTACGGGACCCTCCATTGGTCGCGAGTTGCGACCTATTTTTAATATAAAAATTTTGGGTTTCTCCGGCACCGCGTTGATTGATACGGCCGCCAAACATTGCATTGCGGGTCATACGCTATATACTCTCCTTCTACGTCAAGGTCATCCCCTCAGCTCTTCGACACGCGAAGTTAAGCTTGCCGACGGTGTAACCCGTACGATGGATGTACTTACCACTACGTTAGAGGTGTGCTTAGAAACGGCAGTTATTACGATTCCATTCTTAATTTTTCCAGACTCGAATAATAACGAGACGTTATTAGGTATCGATTTTATAACCGCCGCGGGAGTAGTTATTGATTTTTGTAAAGAAGCTTGGTATTTTAGTAAATGTGAAAATGTAAAATATAACTTATGCTTCGAACCTACCTCGCGTGACGTGTCTTGCGCCGCTACAGATATACTTAGGGATGATGAAGGTACTCACCTTAAACCAGCTGAGCGTCAAGCGCTCGCTGACGTCCTCACCAGGCACGCACGCGTCTTTAAAGCAGGGGGAGGTCCAACACCGTATGCGGAACACCGCATTGATACAGGTGAGCATCCTCCGATTGCTGTTCCTCCTTACCGCCTAAACCCTTCGAAGAAAGAGCTGATGAAGGCTGAAATAGGTAAGATGTTACAGGATGATATAATAGAAGAGTGTGAATCGGCTTGGTGTTCACCGGCACTGATGGTGCCGAAGTCCAACGGTGGTATCCGCTTCTGCGTTGACTACAGGCGTTTGAATGCAGTCACCAAAGCTGACACATATCCGATGCCGCGCATCGACGAGCTACTTCAGAGCACAAAACGGGACTGCTACATGAGTACGTTAGACCTTCGATCTTCATATTGGCAGGTTAGTGTAAGGGAAGCTGATAGAGACAAAACAGCTTTTGTCTGTCCTCTAGGCACTTACCGTTTTAAAAGAATGCCGTTTGGTCTCCGCAACGCGCCAGCCACCTTCCAGCGTCTCATCGATCGTCTCCGATCCTGCTCTGTGTTACAAGATGTAACTTTATTAGCTTATTTAGACGATCTGTTGGTAATATCTCAGGGATACCAACAGCATCTGCAAGACCTCGAGGCAGTTTTTAAACGTCTGGCCGAGTTTAACCTCCATGTGAATAGGGAGAAGTGCGCTTTTGCTCGAGAAAGTGTTAAATATCTCGGTCACATTATTACACAAAATGGTGTTTCCACCGACCCAGGGAAGGTGAGTGCTGTACTCGAGATGAAGGTACCAGGAAACCTAAAGCACCTGAGAACCTTTTTACAAACATGTTCGTGGTTCAGAAAATTCATACCCAACTTCTCAAAAGTTGCTGAACCATTGACACGCTTGACTAGGAAAAGTCAAGTATGGTCTTGGGGCTCAGAACAGACCCAAGCATTTAAGGAGCTGAAAATTCTACTAACCACAGCTCCAATACTGGTGCAAGCCGATTTCAGTCGTCCTTTCATTCTGCGTACTGACGCAAGTAACTACGCCTTGGGTGCAGTTTTATTGCAGGGCGACGGCAATCAGGAACGGCCACTTGAATATGCCAGCCGACTCCTCAACGCAGCTGAACGCAACTATTCCACCACGGAGCGTGAAGCACTCGCTGTAGTGTGGGCGGTGGAGCGTTTTCGGCCTTACCTAGACGGTCAACCAGTCGTGATTGGAAGTGATCATCAGCCTCTACGCTGGTTGCTATCACTTAAATCACCAGCAGGTAGATTAGTTCGTTGGGCTCTGAAGCTTCAATCTTTTGATATTCAATTCGAATATACTCCAGGGAAGGCGAATGTCGTAGCAGACACGTTGAGTAGACCAATATGTTCCAGTGAAACAAGCGACTGTTGCGGTATTTGCTCAGTCATCTGCGATCTTCCCGCAAAGACACCTAGTCAGCTTCGCCTAGAACAGACTTCGGACCCTGAAGTAGATAAGATCATCAAGGATCTAGAAGGACCTGATGATGTTGCACCTAAACGATGGTTAGAAAGGGGTTACCTCATGGATCAAGGAGTCCTGTACCGATTCAATCCGGACTCCGATAGTGAATCCCCTCAGTTAGTCGTACCTGGTGCTCAAGTTACCGCTATTTTGAAGGAGTTACATGACTCTCAAACAGCTGGCCACCCAGGTATCGATAGAACCTACCAGAAGGTAGCGCAGCTGTATTATTTCACAGGGATGCGGAGAATAATCACCGATTATGTCTTAGCCTGCATCCACTGCCAGCGATATAAGGCCAACAACGCCAAACCTCCAGGCCTACTCCAAACACCGGTTATGAGCCAGCGGAACGAGGTGTTGGCCATGGACCTTTTCGGCCCACTCCCGGAAGGAGACCAGGGGGAGCGGTGGGTCTTTCTCATTGAAGACACTGCTACCCGATGGACAGAGTTGTTTGCTCTAAAAGAAGCGACAGCGGAAGCCTGCGCTCATGTCCTCATCGAGGAATATTTCATGCGGTTCGGTCTACCTCGCAGGATTATTTCGGACAACGGTGTCCAGTTCGTTTCCGCGGTGATGCGACAATGTATGTCAGTCCTAGATATCAAACAAAATTTCGTTCCGCTGTATCATCCACAAGCTAATCCTGCAGAGCGAAAAAACCGCGACCTTAAAGCTATGCTGGCCCACCTCGTGGCTGATGACCACACATCATGGCCCAAGAAGTTGCCAGTGATCCGTTTTGCCCTCAATGGCGCGACATGTCGCACCACAGGTAAGTCACCGGCTTACTTGACTTTTGGCAGAGAGATGCGGTCACCCACAGAGGTCGTTCACGACCTTCGTGCCATCAAGTTCAAAGAAAACTTTGTCCCACAAGTGACTCCTTACCTTGAAAACTTCCTGCATTCACTGTCAGCTGTTCGAGAACGCGTTGAGATCCAGCAGGACAAAACAAAGGAGTACGCCGACGCGTCACGCCGACCATCTGACGCCTTCGAGGTAGGTGATTTAGTCATGCTTAAATCTCATTTATTGAGCAAAGGGTCAAAAGACCTTACTTCTAAGTTCTACCCTCGCCGAGATGGCCCTTACCGGATCACTACAAAGGTAAGTCCAACAACGTACACCATCGCGAGTACAGAACAACCAAATGTAGAAATAGGGAAATATCATTCCGAAGATCTTACACGTTACCGAGGTAGCTACGACTCGTTACCAAAACCCGTTATTCCAAAACGAAATCGCGGACGTCCAGCTAATGTTGCTAATGTACCAGTCCAGGACCGAGGGCGTTCTCCAGGACTGGAGGGGGAGTATGTAGCAAACCAATCACATTCGCGTCCGATGCGAGCGTCCCGCGGTCGCGTGCCGTCGCGATATAGGCACTAACATGGCGTCTTTTTCCCTCGACGGAACGTAGCGTAAAAACGCGCATGGCACTGCGCACCAGTCCGCCGCCCGCTCGCTTACCGCGTAGACGCGTATGGAAATATCTCGCGCAAGTCGCCAACGCCACGTGCCTACGTCGTGCCGCCATTATTGTTGTCGCCGTATTGTGTACGCGAAAGACAGATTAATTAGGGTTTCGTTCCCAGTGTTTATAATCCAAATAAACTTTGAAACTAAGAAGGTGGTTTCTGTTCCTGAGATAACCTCCCTCATAAGTTATATTTAATAATCCCTTTGTATCGAGAGTGTTTCGGCTGTACTCTCTACAAATGAGCTACTTAATAACATAAGAGAATTTGTTTTTCTACACGTGCACGTCGTTGTTAAATAGAAAGAGATTTGGAACAGGAAATATAGGTATTCATAGGATGAATTAGGTAGATAGCTCACATCTGAGAGGCAATTCTCGTATTTCTGCATTCAATCCGTATTTTTTTTTTAGTTTTTAATTACAAGAATTGGCCTTCAGATTGTTTTCGATTTCGAATAGGGGTTGTATCCAATAATAACGGCATCATTATTCCCTTTTTGAAGGATTGTTTTAGTTGGTCGATTAATTGGCACGAACTATGTAAGAATAATGTGAGATCATAATCATAGTATTTAGCATATTAATCTTTACCATCTTGTTAAACAGTGAATACTAATGTTTGTTTCTTAGTGACAATTAACTATTATTATTCTATATTTTCCTTTATTCCATTATATACATATAAATTACATTTTAAAATATTAGAATATAAAATATATAAAAACATTTAAAAATATAAAAAATAGTAGCCCACCGGCATCGGGAACTAAATATTATTATTATTTTCCCAACAATGTTTGGGTCGGCTGCAGCTACAATTCCATGAATATAAGATAATTTAGAAAATAATTTCAGTTGGTGTTAATAATTATATCTCAATGAGATGTTTGGGTCGGCTGCAGCTACAATTCCATGAATATAAGATAATTTAGAAAATAATTTCAGTTGGTGTTAATAATTATATCTCATTGCTCTCAAAACGATGAAGGAAAACATCGTGAGGAAACCGGTATGTCCCAGATCCAAACATCGAAGGTGACATCTACCAACCCGCACTAGGATCGCATGGTAGACTACAGCCCAATCATTCTCGAAGAGAGGAGGCCTGTGTCCCAGCAGTGGGAACATTATAGACTGAATGCAAGTGGTATCAAAGAATAATTCCTTTCTTTGTATTTTCTAAGTGACCTTCATTCCGCGGTAACACATAATATGAACCTCAATATAATATTAAATAGTGAAATTGCATAAATCACCTCTAAAACCAACGTCCAATATCAGGCAAATTGCACAGATTCCTCCAGAAACCAAACCATGTCAGGCATAGAACGGTGTCAAGCAAAGCAAATAAAGCCGGTGGCACACGATCGTGCTGGTTCGTCGTCGTCGTCGCGGGCACTCGTGTGTGATACTGCTATTGCCTGCAGTTACAGAGAACTTAGAATATACTAGAGCACAGTTTGTTTTGTGACTTGGCTGCATAATCTTAGGCGCTGTTCTAATATACAGGGATCATTACGTGATCGCTTCCTTTTAGTATTACCTTGGACAAACGGTCATGCGAAAAATGTTTTGTGCCTTATAAGTATTAGCTTGCGTTCCAGAACCAGGACTTCTACAAAGTTACCCATGTTTACGGATTAAAATGCCGCATCCAGCAACTTCCCGATCGCCACACTGCAGTGAGGTATGACGTCGAGCCACCGCGCATCACGGACGGTTCCGCACGTTCGAACAACAACTTCGACTAGTTACCGCTCAAATACTAAACTTGCAGTTTTCTGTATTGTAGCCACACTCTGCCATAAGTTCATAACTATTCGATCATTCGCCGTCAATTTGTGAAGACCCGTTTTAGTTTAACTGTAGGGTTTCATTTTAAGAGCTTATTATTGGCCAGTTGCTCTTGAGGGATTATTAAATAGTATTATCCTGAATGAAAGATATACAAAGCAATATATTTTTCAAGACAATATTATTAGAACTAGACAGCGATTCGTAGGGTTCATACGGAACGCTAAAAAAAACTGTCGACTGTCAAAACCTCATGACGTTATGGGTATCAATCTGTGATGGATTGGTTGTGTCTACGGTACGGTCTGAACGCACAGATTCGTTCTATACCTATGGCCTCTATGGCTATGCTTATATTTTCAGTGTGCTCACGATAGGTTTTATTCGCGAACGTGAAACTAGCTGCAATACAAAACTTTTCGTTCGTAATAAATAAAGATTTGTGACGGTTTCAGTTCAGGTATGGTGCATTGCATTAAACAACATTACTAGCCTGTAATTGAGCGATTTTCTCACTTTGTTTTCCTATACTATTAGTTAGTACCTACTAAATCAACAAATAAAGTTTTCGTGTCTGTATTAATTGCATCCACATCTTGCATCAAAATACTTGAATACCGTTGTATATTTTCCTAACGCAAAAAGCCAAATTTGTGAAACAAATCTGACGGATGGTATCTACACTGAAAAACCGAATAGGTTGAATTCCATAATGTTGATTTCATGCAAGTTGCGTTAACCTAATATTATGTTTAAACAACTATTATATGACATTTATTTCTAAAAAAAAAAATGTTAAAAATTAATAGGTTAAACCAACCACTAAAAGAGGTTAAAACGACACAATATTCGAATCTAAGTAAGTCTAACTGATAATATAGTCAAGTCAACATATTAACGAAGTAGAGTTAACAAATTAACTTAAGTTAAATATATATAATCAGTTTAAACCAAACTGAACACAGGTTAAATTTACCTTTATAGTTCAACTATTTTTATTTTGTTAATTCAACAAATCATGTCGGTAGGTGCTATATTAACCTAAAATAAAGGTTGAAAAAAGGTTAAAACAACCTATTCGGTCTTTCAGTGTACAAAAAAGTGCCCAATATTCAGTTTTGTAGCCGGTCGGGAAAAAAAATGCAAGCAACAAGCAAGTCTATTAAAAATAAAACAACTCCCAAAAAACATCTTAAGCCCTCCTCAAGAGCAGCCAGCAAAAATTAAAACAGACTCTCTTGTAAATAGGTCAACAGCGCAACAATTCATTTGGCGGGTTAATAACCGAGAGATCACATTATAAAGCAGGTAGATCCAGCAGCGATTACACGTAATAACACCGCAATAAATATCGCGGAGCCACTTCAGGTAACCCTCGAGTGGGACGGTGGAGCGCTGGTGCAAGGAATAGGCGAAATGAAGTGGCATAGTTACTCGATTATGACTAGAAATAATACTACTACAAATAATTTTAAAAAGGTTCGAAAAGTATAGTTGGGTCACGCAAATTTTGGCATAATGTAACTAGTTTGTGCATTCTGCAGTGATTTTTCATCTTCTCTCGTATCGGCAGTGAAAAACCCATTCTGGGGGTATAGTCGCTAGCCAGCCGGGTGGTAGAGGAACTGGCAGTGCGCTGAAGTTTCTTGCCATTCTCCATACGAAGGAACCTTCTGGAAGGAGCGACAATAAAAAAAAATGTTAATGTTGACCAAAACTGCTTATTTCAAATAAATTATTAGACTAAATGGTAAGTATGTACCATCCGTTGTGAAGGCGTGTGTAATCTAGAGTGTATATAGGGATAGGTATACACCCACTCCCACTCCCTTTACTTAATATTTTAAATCCAAAAGTAACTCTGTCTGTCTGTCTGTCTGTTATGCTTTCACGCCTAGATTACTGAGCCGATCGTCATGAAATTTTGCAGATATATAGCCTATGATAATGGATATGGAGAAGGATATAGGCCACTTTTTTACGCGATAACCGACATCGAGCCGCGGGCAAAATCTAGATAATTTTATATTTCCTACGTACAATTTATTAGTATACTGATGCGAAGTCGAGCATTCGTTAATTATTTTTCTACAGGAAAATTAAAAACAAATCGCTATCGCACTATAGTGCAGTTCCTTCAGCATCTTTTGTATTTCCTAGTCAAAACGACGAGGTGAATTTTTGGATTGCATCTAGAATTGTTGAGGTACCAAATCGTTTTCTGATTACTATGCTTTTCTTAGTCTCCGCTGCTACTCATGGCTTGCCCCACCTTCTATCAGAGCCCGGTACCGTCCGCTCAACACGATAATTCACCCGGTAATTAGCACTCGTCGTATTCCAACAAAAATGTCCGCCATATTCCAACTGTTTTGTGAAATTATTTTTTATTTATGATCACCCTCGTTTTATCTTAACAAGGATCTTACTTGACCGCGGTCCTTGTGGAAAACTCACACGAAAAAGATATAAATTAGTTTAATTTTTTTCTAAAGTTTTTTATTCAAGTTCCAGGCATCCTTTTAATTATTTACCGACATCGCAAAAGGAGGAAGACATAAATTACACGAGAATCTTCAGCAGGATTGAATGGTTAAAAAGAGGAGAAATGTTCGGCTCTGTCCCGTTATGGTATAGTTTTTTTTTTTTTGGGTGGGAAATTATCAAATAACTTCTCCCGCACTGGGTGGAGCAGGAGGGCGTGTCAGACTTTTACTGGCTAAAACCCACCCGTGTTCCTTCAGTAGCCCGTATGCCAGGGGCTGTGGTATCTCTTTCGAACAAACCCGCACCCCTGGCAGGTTATGGTATAGTGGATCCAATCTGCTATTACCAGACTCGTGATTTCTAAAACGGTTAACTACCTAAAGGCAGTAGGTACATATATATGCCTAGGCCTTTGCTAAATTTGAATCTATATAAAACACAGCAATAACAATGTACCCGGTAAATTAAAATCGCTCATGTTTCAGATATAGCCAAAGTAAGCCAAAGTTGTTATCAGAAAAATAAATATGCAAATTAATCTTATTATAATTAAAACATTCCACTCGCTGAATTGTCTACGGCATTTTCAAATGTTTTGATAGAAGAACTTAATCAACTCGTAAAACATAACTTATCACCAAATGTAATGTTGGAAAATATAAACATGGACATCATCATCACTATTTCAGCCGAAAGACATTCACTGCTGGACATAGGTTGGATCCCTCTCAGAATCAGAACTTTATTTGCTATGAATGTAGGTACAGGCATAAGATGTTGTACATAAATTAATGAGATCGGCTACAGTCTACCTTACGGCGTGCAAATTATTAGGTACATAAATTAAACTATTAATGTAAATTAAATTATGTCAGCAAAACAAAACAGAAATTAAAGTTAAGTCAATTAATATTATTATAGTGTCAGGTACATATGTCATAATTGGTCAAATTTGTAATTAAATAATTATAACAATCATCATCAGGATAAATTTATATCATTTAAAAAGTATTTAACTGAGTAATAACATTTGTCTAATAGTAGTGCAGTAATCTTAGATTTAAAAATGTTTACTGAATAATCCTTAAAACTATGAGGTATTTTATTATAAATGACAGGTCCCATAGTCATAATACTTTTCCTCAACAGTGCTGTTTTGTAATTACCCGAATGTAGCAAGTTCTTGTATTGGGATCTCAGGGGACCATTACGTATTCTTATATTGGCAAGTGACGGAAATAAGTCTATGTTGGCTTTTACAAAAATTGCCACCTCCAATATGTACAAGCATGGAAAAGTTAGGAGCCTCAGAGACCGAAACACAGGTTCACAGCTGTCTGTGCATTTAAGGTTTGACATAGATCTAATACACCATTTCTGGGCTTTAAAAATCTCCTCCCTCTCACTACAGTTACCCCAAAATATGACTCCAAATCTTATCACTGATGCAACCAGCCCATGATAAGCTAGTAGAAGTGTGTCACTGCTAACTTTGTGTGATAGGTTAAATAGTACGTAGGCTGATTTATTTAACTTCTTACATATGTCATCGGCATGCTGTTTCCAAGTCAAATTGCTGTCAATCAGGATGCCTAGAAATTTCGCTACACAAGTCGTTTCCACTTTTTTCCTCCTCCTCGTCGTTATTACAAGGGATTTTAAACATTACTGGAGAAGGTATTCCGGGTTACACGTCACAGAATACGGGCGTAATGTTTCCTTAATCACCTTACATACTCAGCCTATAACGTTCCCACTGCTGGGACACAGGCCTCCTCTCAGTGAGAGGGAGGGGACCGTAATCCACCACGCGGACCCAGTGCGGGTTGGTAGATGTCACATGTCATCGAATTTTTGATTCTAGGACATGCCGGTTTCCTCACGATGTTTTCCTTCACCGTTTGAGAGCAGTGGTGATGAAATTATTTACATAAAGTAATGCGCCCGGTTGGGTTCAAAGCCACGACCTACAAACTCGTAAGTCGCAGCCATTACCACTGGGCCACCACTGCTCTCACCTTCACCTTATCAAACTGTAATTAATAATTGATAACACTAGATTAAGAATTAGATATTGACGCACATTGCATGCTGATTCCTATCAGTTTGCAGAAACGGGTGATTATATTTAAAAATAAATAAATGATAGCATCACCTATGGAGCGCCAAGCTTGGTTATTAAAACAACATCAAAAGGCTACAATTGAGATCTTTGTCTAAGATAGCGAGCGTTGGGTGAGGGTAGACAAAGCCAGTTCTTTGAAACATTCATAATGTCTATGATCTCAAAAGTGGCAGGAAAACACCTGAACAAAAGACGTACCAAACCTTGAGGAATGGCAGAAAAGGTGGGTTGTACTACAGAGTGAGTAATTCTGGGCTGAAATTATGTTGATGAAGAATCATTACCATGTAGCCAGTTCCTGTTTCATGTCTGATATCCAAGAAACGCCGATGACTTACCAAACGCCTATTTACCAAAAGAGTTTAATGAATTAAAGCAACAAGTAAATTAAATAATTTAGTTTATTTTCTACTTACATAATAAATGCATAAGTTAACATTATATCCAAAAAGCAAGTGTTTATCAAAACCTAAGTATAAATAAATACTTAGTAGCTAGTCTTGCCGAAGATGTAGTTTCCGGCAGCGTTGACATCCTCAGATGTGAAATACTCCTTCCACAGCTCTTGGAACTCGGGCCACGTGACCTGAGCCTTGCCTTTAGCCATCTTCTGGAAGGCAGCGACAGCTTCTTCCTTGTTCAAACCAAAGGAAGCGTAGACTGAAGAGAACTCCTCAGCATCAATGGATCCGTCGTTGCTGGCATCTTCAATCGTGAAGGCGAGCTTGCAGTAAATGTTCTGCCATTCGAAAGGGTTCTTAGAGAAAGTCTCCCACATGGCGATCCACTCGTCTTGACTGACTTGTCCATCCTTGTTGGCGTCAGCAACTTCTTGGATACCGCTCCAGATCTTCAGTAGGGTTTCTTCTACGTATTTGTATTTCTCGTCTCCGGCTTTCCAACCTCGGGTCTTGGTGATCCTCTCAATGGCAGCGGTGATGTCATCCTTCTCGATGTTGCCACTGCCATCTGTGTCGAAGAAGGAACTGAAGACGTGGAGGAACTTCTTCTTCTTGAAATCGGACACCATGTTGCTGACTGTTGTCTGTTTCACTGGTAAACTTGTAAATACTCTCGGTATCTTGTGTGTTGCTTATATAGTCACAAAGTGTCCACATTGCGGGTGAAACGTGTCTGTTTGTGTATTAATCATGAGATAATAGTGATTAGTAAAGTTAAAGTGAAAGTAATGGTGTGTAAAACTTGGAGACATTTCTGTCTGTATGTTGCTTTAATTAACTAATCACATCAATCAAACTACAAATTATGATTTCTTTCTTGTTCAACATATCATTATTAACTTTTCAAAGTTAACTAATGATAATAATATTTTAACTTTCTTAGCTTAGTTGTTAACCCTCTTGTACACATACATGCTGTGGTCTCCTATAATTGAAGGAGTAGGTACACCAACTGAATACCTGACGTTGCGTATTTGTGTAGATATATCTGTTGTTGGAGGTCCTAAATAATAAAACAAACATAAATATGCGTTTCTCAAACCCAAATTGATTACATAATAATACAAAATGTTAACAAGTTTCGTCCAATAAGTACGACAATTCCAATAGTCATGAGGGAATTATAAAATGGTTGGTAACGGTAATTGTCACAGCCACATACAGGCTGCTACAATGTTTAAACGGAACAGTTATTGCAATGAGGTTCCCAGTGGTGCCATCGTAATATGGTTGGGGGTCATTAAAGTGCCGTTGTTTGAGGCGGAATCTGTTCAGACTTTATTTTACAGTCTAAATGGGCTACTGATAGTTTTTTGTGACCGTTTCTCTTTAGGATACTTATCTCAACCAGGCAGAAAGTAATGGGGCTTATTTTAATTCGTTTTTTTATTGTTTATTTTTAATTTTAAAGTTAGCTCGGCGCAAATAAATTCTAGTAATAAAGTAGTTTAAGTCAAAATCAAAAGTCATTTATTCAAACTAGGCTGAGAGTCAGCACTTTTAAGATTTTGTGTGCATATTTCCTAAACTCAAATCTCTCATTTGTTCTCTTTATTATAACGCTTTTATTAGCTCGGGTTGTATGTATGTATGTATCTATGTATGTAACGGAATCTTTGAGCCAAATTTTCACTGGTTTCCAGACGTCTGATCAACTTGAAATTTTGCACACGTCTTAAGGGCCGATGACAATGCAATAACCCGACAAAAATTTTCAAAATTTAAAAAAAAAAAAAAAAACCCGATAAAAATTTGATCGAACTAAAAAATGGAAAATAAATAATAGTAAAAAAAAAAACACGCTTTTATTGCTGACGAACTAAAAAGTAGAAAATGAAGTTTATGTTACAGTAGTAGGAAGTCAATAATTCAATTCAGAGTAAAAAGCGTGGGGTGCTTGATATTTTAATTATTACAACTATTCTATTGGCAACCATCTATGAGAGGAGAGTCATGCAAATATAGGAAAATGCACCCCACGGTTTTTAAACTATTATTTTTTTGTCTGGACTTTGATATTGGATTGGATGAGAATGGATATTTGAACGTATTTTTTATTTATTTAGCTAACTTGTTTTTTATTTTATATGCACATGTTTCTGTCTCAATGTTTTTTTCTTTCTTACTTACTTTAATTCCCCGAAAAAGCTATTAGTTATTCTTGAGAAGTATAGCAGGTCTGAATATGCTATGCCATCAAGGCTACGGACGGAGATAGATGGCATATTAATGGTGAAATATCTATTATACATTACCCCATGTCCGGACAGCCATATGGATCACGGAGCACCCTCTAATGGGGCTGCGCGGGTGCAATATATCTGGGGAAACCAAATTATAACGCCTCTGGTTTTTGGTGGAGAGTAAAACTTGTTTTCTTTGGAAAATTATTATACAAAATAATTTCTGGGTGGTTTGGACACTTTCCAACACATTTCAGTTATATCAGAGAAAAAAAAATCACAATAATAAATACTTCAGTTTTAAATAAACTGTTCCTCTTTGAGTTGCCAATAGTTAATAAAAATATTGTATAGAATACATAGAGGTCCATATAACTTTTTGTACCTAAGTCTTCGAACTAATATTCTTCAGACATTTTCCTCAAAACAATGATAAATGGCTACCAAATCACAAAATAGAAAAATTACTTACACAAACCCGCATAATAAGCCTAGTGACATCATTAAAGTAATTAATACTGATTCTTTAGATAACGCTGACGTCCGCTACTATCTCGTCAACTGCAATGCAGGGAACGAACACTCAGTGTTTGTTTTGTTATCATCGCTTATATAAACACTAAATTGGTATCTACTTACGTGCAGTGGAAAAGATTGTGCTGATTATTTTGGCAGGCGCCGCGGTCGGTCGCTTTGATTTTGGAAGTACCTAATAGTCCTCCAGATCGAATTTCAGCCAACCAAGTAGATACTAGCCTTCTACGCGAGAGTATTATAGTGCACAAGCATATGCGCAGGCACAGGTGCACTCAGTCTTCCCTCACTCTCATAGTCCACGGTCAATGGTCGGCAATCTGACAAGACCGGAGAGAGATCAGGCGTCGAAAAGCATCAACTTGCTTGTCGAAGTACGTGGGTATAACACCGCTAACTTTCAAACTCCGAACGGCCTATTCCTGAGAAATTCCTTAAGGTGGATGTCCTAAGGTATCCCGCGATATTCAAAAAGCGTAAGACAATTTGATATTCGCGGGCTATTCTGGCGCTTCCTACATAAGGAAAAACTCACTAACACTTTGCCGATCTGCGAATCGAACCCACGACCGACAAGTTGTCAGTCACGCTTGTGGCCACGAGGCTAACGGCGCAACGACGGGGTGGGGCAATTTGGAAGTAGTTACGTTGTGTTGGGGTTAGGTTCAGGCATATTCTAGTTATCCACCAACGCACACTACGCCCGCATGGTGGATTACGGCCCACTTTCTCTCACAGAAAGCAGACTTGTGGTGGGAACGTTATTAGCTGATTATCCTAGAATTCTAGCTTGAAACAATGAATTCAGGGCACCCCACAACGACTATGTTGGTTGCCATTGATGATCATGTACCTAAACGAGCTACGATATGCAAGGGATAAAACCGATTTTTGTTTGATGATACTTGGGTAAGGCGAAAATGTGGGACGTAAACAATTCCTGACAGTTAAAGAAAATTCTGTTTTAAGATATCTCTTTAACTTTGTCTGTAGAGTTGAGAATAGCTTGAAAATAAACAAATAACCCTCCGCAGTCGGGTAATATGTGACTAATGGCTAATCATTGGCGCATAACTTGTTTTCAATTTGAAAACTTGAATGACAACTTATTTTCAAGAAACGATTTTCTTTTGTTGACTTCCGAGGAGAAACCTACGTACACGTACATAATAACTAGTCCTACTAAACCTCGATAATACCACTCACATAACACAATTATATCGAGTGTAAACAGAGCAGTTGAGGTTCCTACTGACAGATACAACGCATCACTCAACGCTCGCCCCTCACGACACATTAGGACGCCATCATACTCGTAAGTACTAAGATATGTGATAGAGCAACACTATTGATAACGGAAACAAACTATGACTGTATGTCTGACACATGCTTTGTTCTTTTTTTCTAAATGACACATTAAATTTAACGAACTTCAAAAGAGGAGGATGTTATAAGTTTTTCTGTGTATTTTTTGTATATTCATCAATTTCTCTGCGTTTATTGGACCCATTCCAGTTTTTCTTTTGGTAGTACGCGTATTTGTCTGAAACGAGATAAAATGCGCAAATGCGCAAACTGTAACCATGATTTCAGCATATCCCCCTAGCGAAGAAATTTTTCGTCGGTTATTATTAAAAAAAAAAATCAGCTGTGTCATACATTCTGACCATCACTTTTCTTTGAAACAGGTGATTTTTTTCGTAGACCCCCGTCTAGAATTATATGCTGAATTACACCGTCTATCTAGATGAAAGTTGTTTTAAACATTTATTTTGTTACTAGCACTCCGCCATGGTTGTTGCTTACCCCACCTAAATCAAAACTGCAGGAAAATAAATTAAAAACGGATTTGGTTCGAACTATTTCTAGTTAAAAACATTGATATATTTTATTCTAGAATTTTAGGTAATTCCGTATCTGATTGAATTGTATTTTTTGATTTTATTTATGAAACTTTGACCCTTTTATTAACACTAGGTTTTTATTGTATCATGTTTGTGTCATTGTGTGATTTATAAATTGTTATAAAGAAATGTAAAGAAAGATAGAATCCTAATATTGCAGTGTTATTAATCTATAGATTTGTACCTAAATAATATTGTGATTTCCAAAACAGGGCCATACTGAGCAGAACACACCTGCCTTCCTGTTGAAAAGTGTCCATATCTTGTGACATTAGATCACATATGAGCACAGTACCTGAGGGTAGCTCATGTGCCGCGTGACAGATAGGATGCATCGCTCAAAACACGCCCCTCTGACAACCTTACAACGTGGTAGCTGGAGGTGAAGGGAAGTGGATGCGGCATCTTTAATGATGAAAGACTAATGGGTGGAAAGGAACATATAGGTAAACTTAGTTCTAACGACAATATAAATGGAACAGAATTTATAGGAAATTATCTGCCTAACAGGAATTAATACGGGGATAGAGAACATGGCATAAACTAGCAAATGGAAGACCACAACGCTTCAACGACCTCAGCACCAGCAACGACCGTGTTTTAATTAATTCATAATTCACTTAATCATTTTTTACTTATGTTTAATAAATACTTAGTTGTTATAAGAAATTTAGAGCAGTGGTGGCCCAGTGATAACGGCCACAACTTACGAGTTGTAGGTCGTGCATTTGAACCCAGCCAGACGCATTACTTTCTGTAAATAATTTCATCACCACTGCTCTCAAACGGTGAAGGAAATATCGTGAGGAAACCTAAATGTCCTAGAACCAAAAATTCGAAGACATGTGACATCTACCAACCCGTACTGGGCCCGCGTGGTGGATTACAGCCCACTCCCCCTCACTGAGAGGAGGCCTGTGTCCCAGCAGTGGGAACGTTATAGGCTGAGTACAGTTATAAGAAATTACTAGCGCGCTATGATATAAGTACCATTAAAACGATCAAGATGAATAATATCGCTACCATCTGACTGGGTAGCTAACATTTTTAGCACATCACTATTATTCTCATAGGTTTGTTCTCTACTAGAAGTACCATACCCAGAATCGTATATCAACATATCCGCATCAAAACCTGTCTTCCCACATCCGATCAGCTAATGCGATAAAAGAGAGCTGTAATAGCGGCGGGCTGGTCCGGGGGTACGCCACTCATTTGCCAAATTGTCCAAACTCATACAATTTTTTATAGCCACTTCTATCTAGAAGCCTAAAGTAATGGCCGCCATTACATTGTTGCATCTCTAATGGCAGTTTTTATGGAAACTTCCAAATGGTGATTGTTATGTTCTTGAGTTTATAGTGTTTTGAGTGGAGTAGTAATAGATTATATCGGTTTTCAAGTAAATATAAATCATACATAGGTCACATTTTCTAAGAGTCTAATTAAAAATATTATGATAGCAATATGAGTAGTATTAGTCACCAACATCTTCCTTACATAGTATAAAATAAAGCCACTTTTCATGTTTGTATTCTTAGATCTTTTACACTACGCAACGGATTTGAATGCGGTTCTCATCAATAGACAGAATGATTCAAGATAAAAGTTTATATTTATAATACACCGACCTCCATGCGAGCGAAGCCGCTGGCAAAAGTTAGTTTGATATAAATGTTTTTCCTCAAAGCTTAAAGCTCAATGTGCCCATAAGACGCCGCAAGGAAAATCATAATGTTATTGAGTTGCTATCTGATGAAATAGCTAACAAAAGTAAGTGAAGTGTGTTATTTTCATTATTGCGCTTATCTGCAAAATGAAAAAATGAGTGCCTACCTAGCATAAGTAAGCACACACATTTTATTTTACTTAGACGATTGTTTAGCAGATAAAAAAAAGACAGAACAAAAATTACTTATAAAATTATTTTAATACAAAATGTTAAACCTAATCTCACAATCATAATCTTTCATAAATACATACACTTCCCTAAAATTATCCCTAAATTAATGCGAGTGAGAATGGGAATGCTTTGACAGGCTGCAGATGTAGCATCCGAAGATGAAGTTCCCAGGAGCGTCCTGATCTTCAGACACAAAGTACTCCTTCCACAGCTGCTGAAACTCCTCGAAGGAGACTGTCTCCTTACCCTTGGCCATTTTGTGGAACGCCTCGACAGACTCCTGTTTGTCCAGACCAAAAGATGCATAGACCGAAGAGAACTCTTCAACGTCGATAGCTCCATCGTTGCTGGCATCCTCTAACTCGAAGATAAACTTGCAGTACAGGTTCTGCCAGTCAGCAGCTGCAGATGGGTTCTTGGCAAACTGGTCCCACATCTCAATCCATTCGTCTTTTGATATTTCACCATCATTGTTGGAATCAGCTCGGCTTTGCAGACCATTCCAAATCTTCAGAAGAATTTCTTCCACATTCTTGTATTTAGCATCACCAGGTTTGTACCCTCGGAGTTCGGAGATTTTCTGTATCGCTAGTTCGAAGTCTTTCTTGTCTATCCCGCCACTTCTGTTAGTGTCGAAGAAGGCGTTGAACACATGAAGTAACTTCTTCTTTCTAAAATCAGACACCATTTTGCCAAATATTTTAACAGACTAATCTAATGCTTAGGGAAAAGCCTTTATATATCCATTCCAGAGATTATATTGACCGATAGGCAAATATTAATCGGTGAGTAAATCTGTATATAACATGTTATAAAGGCTATCAAGACGATATCGCAGGAATTAGAAACGGCGGGAAGTTATCTGAACGTTATCGGGCGAATGATCTCGTTATTAACGATTAGTTCGTTACTTTCATCACGTTGTCGTTAATCTTTTATAGCGAATCGTTACGTCGGTGCGTTATCTTAAGAAATATAATAAGATTGAGCTCGATTTTCGTTACTATGTGCGTGGTAGGTACCACCAATCACTAATACCAATCAACTAAGCCGAGATAATTTCGTTAGGTAGGTAGGTAACGGAATTATCTCGGTAAAGTTTTTAATACCTGAATACTTAAGTCACTACCATAATAAAAATTATAGACACGGCTTTGTTGACCCCTTTTATAAGGCGTTCTATTGAAAAGCAGACTTTGTTGATGCTATCCAACATAACGTTGAGACAATTATTCAATAAAAGACCAATAAACTCATCATCTGCTTAGCCTTTTCCCAACCATGTTGGGGTCAGTTTCCAGTCTAACCGGATACAGCTGATTACCAATATTTTACATGGAGCGACTCCTATCTGACCTCCACAACCCAGTTACTGAGTAATACGATACCCCTTGGTAAAGACTTCTGACGACCCGTAACGACTATCAAAGATCCACAAATGACAGCCGGGACCAACGGCTTAGCGTGCTTTTCGAAGCACGGAGGGGTCTTGGTATGTAAAGATGGTCACCCATCCACGGACCAACCGCGGCAAGCGTAGCTTAACCTGATCGATCGACCCGTGCAGCTATTGTTACTTAGCCACAAGCCCCTCGTAAGAGACCAATAACTATGAACTACTATTAATAGACGTTACAAAAAGGAAAATAACATAATAAGTATCTACGCATTTTCAATATTCTATGATTAAGGTAGCAAAGCCGCGAACGTCGGCGATCTTCCACGCGCAATACATCAGCTTACGATCCAGACCCTAGACCAACGCGAGCGCAAAAACAAAGAAGCACGCGTCTTTTGTCTGCTAAGCCCTCGGGGTAAGCAAGAAATTGTTTTGTGGAGGAAAGTGACTGTGTGGGAATTACTGTGTTTGTTTGTTTCTACTTGTAAAGGGTGTGTGGCTATGTGAGACACTAGGGACGTTTCAAAATATTAAAAGCAATATTTTTACTTACATTACGACTGTTTACTCCGAAGGGATAAGCAGAGCTATATGGTACACTCACACTGCTCCAGGTAAGTTATAAGTCATATGTAGTAGGGATCGAGCCTACATACCTAATTGGCAAATATCTAATAATGTATTATGACCTGAAAAGAACGATGTTCAGGACTTTTAGCGATTACGATGTCTTTTCTATGGAGTAACATAACCTAGCCTATTGTGTTCCCACTGCTGGCCCACACGCCTGCTCTCTTTGACATAGAGTGGGCCGTAAGTACCGTAAAGAAAGAAAAAAATGTAACATTTAACATGACCTATGACTATGACATATTTATACTGTGCCTTGAATACTTATTTATAGAAAATAAACAAAAAACTTCCCGTATCCTTCTACAAAATCGTTTAAAAACGCGAAACAAACAGTAATTTGTCTGTAACAATCAATATTAGCTCGGGTAATGGTCTCTGCCGGTGCCTCGTAGATAGCTAGCGTGATTTACGACTCAAATCGTACGTGTTTGCCGTAATCATGCTATCGAATTCGCGATCACTGCTATGTGGGTAAAAATATGGATGCCCGAGTTGATAATGTTGATATTGTAACATAACATCACGCATGTTTCCTGAAGGTGTAGGCAGAGGAATATAGGACGCCCACATTTCTCCAGTTACGTTTAAGTTTAAGGGGCGAAACTATTGTCTTTAATTGGGCATAAATCTAGACTAAGCAATGCTATGGAAAAACATCAAAACAGTGTCTAACTTGGGAATTGAACCCAGGACCGCACGCTCAGTCAAAACAACTCAGCTGTCGTAGTTATGACCACTAAACCAGACTGACTTCAAATCCTTCCGTAGAGATCTGATATATCTAATCCACATTTTTCCCATACAAACTTCGAGAGTGTATTACTCCACTGTTTGACAATGTACATCAAAAAATAATCATGGAATGGTTTTGCCTTATTATTAATATTGTCTGTACGGAAACAGAATACTAAAATTAAAACCATTAAAAAGTTAGGAGCCAACAAAGGTTCGTTTTTCTTGCTAATTTAACCTAACTTTGGGCGTGTTTATGTAATAAAAGAAGTGTAAAATCTCCAAAACTAAGTCGGTACCGACAAAGCTCAATTATCGAAAAGTTCAATAAACTTGTTGGTTATTAATTTATGCAGTAGTTTTTTTCAGAAGACCCTATCTTCCGAAGGACTTTTCTTAATTATTAACGCGCTTGTTTTACTAAACTGATCCTGCAGCCCACTCAATAATGTTGTGCGTATTGACTAGCGTCTAACTGCTCATCACGGGTACTACATCTGTCGGACACTAAGCCTGGTGACACAGCGTGCTTTTCAGCCAGGCCCACCAGTGAATTCGAACCCGCGACTAAGTTCGTTTTTCAATATTCAGATAACTTTTATGTGAAGAATAAATCTAACTGTTTCCCATAGTTTCTATACAAACGCTATCAAACCGACATAATTATTTATTCCTCACATAAAAGGTTATTGAAAAATCAGTCCATACGAAGAAACATAAGTACCTACTGGATATAATATACCGAAAACTTGACTACATTTGTTTCAAATAACAGCAAAATGACCCACGGACTAACTTCAGGCAAAATTGCCTCTTGATTTAATAGCTGCCTATTAGAGTCTAAATTCATACAATGTTTCTACCCCCAAAAATCTTTGTTCAACATTGAACAATACATTTCATAATTATTTCAACTACATTTGAAACGCGTTTGGAAGTTAACGCAAACGTAACGCATTAATACGAGTTAATGGCTCGAAACGTTTACGCGTATTAACGCAGTTATAAATTATTTACAGCTAAAACGTAAACGTGTAAGTTAAGCGATTTATGTTACGTTTACGTTATCTGATTGCGAATATTGGCGATAGCCTTGACTGTGTTATCGGTCGGTTGATAAAGAAGTATCGCGAATTTGATTCCTTGTGTGCATAATTATATTTAATTCAATTATGTGCACTTATGAAGTGTAGGTACATAATTTAATCTAGTACGTTTGACTCTCGTTTCATTATTTTCTTATGTCTGCCTCGTTAGTCTAGTGGCTGCAAGCGCTACTGCCAAACATGCGGTCCTGGGTTCAATTCCCAGATCGGGAAAATTGTAACTTGGTTTTTTCATCAGGAATTTCTCAGTAGTAGCCCGGAGTATGGATTTCTGTCCATTTGATGGCATTAGGCTTGCCTTAATTACATGGGACATAAATATAACTGGCAAAATTTTGGTACACCTCTGCCTATCCCTTCGGAGATTAAAAGGGTAAAATTATGTTCATCAACATCATCATATCAGCCGAAAGACGTTCACTGCTGGACATAGGTCTCCCCCAAAGGGGGTTTGCCATAATCACCACGCTTGGCGGCTCGGTTTGGCGATCGCAGTTTGGTGGTAAAATGCATAGAGAACGCTGCTGCCCATTTTCCCAGGCATGAGCTTGCGGACGGCGACTAATGGGTAGCTCGCTGTCCGGTGAGGACCAAGCCCACGTTGACAGCGCCTTGTGTTCCACGCGCGCCTCAAAGAGATGTCAGCACAAAAAATGATGGGGCCCGCAAGGGCCGATGCCTGCCAGGGGTGCGGGTTTGTTCAAAAGAGATACCACAGCCCCTGTCATACGGGCTACTGAGGGAACACGGGTGGGTTTTAGTCAGTAAAAGTCTGACACGCCCTACTGCTCCACCCAGAGCGGGAGAAGTTATTTGATGATTTCCCACCCAAAAAAAAAACGCTGCTGCCCATTCTCTAGTAAGTCCCTTAGTCGCCCTCTACGACACCCACGGGAAGAAATAGAATGGTGCTATTCTTTTACGTCCGGCACCACACGGCATGATATGTGTCTTTTATTTTCTCGAATTAAAATGTAGAGCTAATCTCAGAATGAATAACCTGCTAATGTTAAAAGTTACTAAGGTGAAAAGATAGACAGATGGCGGTACCATACCATACATGGGTGTAGGTGAGCTTACTGGGTGCAACGAACCGAAAAAATGTAAGTAGTCTCCAGTCATGAAGGCTCTATCAACGCACCTAATAACGATTCGTTTAATTCACAAAGATGGACAAGGGATGTAGCACTTATATCCTGTAAGTTTCTTTATGTAGTTTTTTAGTTTAGTTTATAAAACAATTGACTATCGAGCATCAGTCGAATTAAGAACTCGATACCGATTTTCGATAGCTCCAAAATCACGTTCGTTCCCCGACACAGCCTACCGATACCCATAGATACCCATCGTTAACTATCGTACAGTGTTGTTTGTACTGCAGTGGAGGCTCAAAAGTGCGGCATGCGGGTAGTATCGCCTTGATTGACGTCACTCCGGGGACACACGAGTAAACACACACTGTCTGTGCGTCATGAATATTCTGTGGAGAGATTTTTTTAAGTTTCTGTAGAGGGTAATGGGTAGATGTGGTATTTGATTACTGTACCTACCATGGTTACGTATACATTGGCTGTGAAGACAGCCCAGGCAGGTTTTGTAGTTTTAACTGAAGATAAAAAGTTGTATTTTTAAATAGTTTAATTTTGGAGTATCTTCTTCTGGTTTTATTAGTATGTAAGTTACATCGGTACTTATGGACTAAAAGAAAATGAATCTTTTTTTTCTTTAAGCTGATCAGTAATTCCTGTGTGATGTCTTATATTCTAGCAGATGTTAATGGCTATCGTCTCTTAGGATCCAAGCTCTACTTTTTGACCGTCCGTAAACATAGCTTCCCCTTTCCCAGACACACACCCCCTTATTTATAAACGCTGCTTAAAGTTAAGCAATGATTAGCGACTGGTTAACCATACATTTTTGACGTTTAAACATCTCGTAACTTGGTGGAGCACACGGTGGCGGTCTGCCCGGCTTGGGCGGAGCACCGCCGTGTCCTCGTGGAGGCGATCGGCGGCGGCGATCTCTCGCGTCCGGCCCTGGTTCAAGCCATGGTACGGAGCGAGAGGGCATGGGGAGCCGTCACCTCCTTCAGCGAAGCAGTAATGCTCGTGAAGAGAGAGGCGGCGCACGTGAGGGAGAGGCAGCATATGCGCCCTCGCGACCCCAGCCGCCGCAGGATACGGAGACGCCCTGGGCGTCGGGAATCCCAGGCCGATTTCCGGCCACCGTAGGCATGGGCTTGCGGACGGCGAGTAATGGGTAGCTCGCTGTCCGGTAAGGACCAAGCCCAAGTCGACGGCGCGTTGTGTTCCACGCGCGCCTCAAAGAGATGTCAGCACAAAAAGTGATGGGACCCACAAGGGTCGATGCCTGCCAGGGGTGCGGGTTTGTTCGAAAGAGACACCACAGCCCCTGGCTTAAGGGCTACTGAAGGAACACGGGTGGGTTTTAGTCAGTAAAAGTCTGACACGCCCTCCTGCTCCACCCAGAGCGGGAGAAGTTATTTGATGATTTCCCAACCAAAAAAAAAAAAAAAACATCTCGTAACTTTAATCATCATTTATGAATACACCCCACAAACAACAAGCGTTGCAATGATGACAGTAGACACTTACGTGACTCATCAACGCCCAGCCCAAACCCTTGGACGTAGAAAGCTGAAATTTTGCACAGAAGTTCCCTTTATAATGTAAACAAGGAATAAGGAAGGATTTTTCGAAATTCAACCCCTAAGGGAGTTAAATAGGGGATGAAAGGTCAGCGCGGGTGAAGCCGCTAGCAAAAGCTAGTATTTCTATATGAGGGCGACTGCATTCAGCAGTGGCTTTCAACAACGAGACCAAAAATTAAAACGCAGTCATCCGCGCGGCACTATCGAGCCCACTAAACGTCCACATTTCATCCAGATCGCGGCCAACAACAAATAAGCTAAAACTTTACAACGGAGGGTAGTTCACTACAATGCCGACCTATCTCGCCCCCTCCCTCCCTCCCTGCACCCCGCGACCCGCTCGCGATATACTCAACAAAAGGCCTTCTGCATGCACGCTGTCTTTCATTTGATATTTGTATTTGAGATAAGTTATATTTTATACTGGAAGTGGCTGAATAATGTAGGTTTGCAATATTCAGTTTGAATAATTGAAAGTGTTAATACTTAATGTCGTCACTCCAGAACCTTTCGGCCCCATCGGCCATCTGTTCTGCGAGCAACGTGCCCTGCCCACTGCCACTTAAGTTTTTGGCAATTCTTCGGGCTATGTCGGTTGCCTTGGTTCTCCTGCGGATCTCTTCATTTCTGGCGACCGCGTACCGGAAGACGTAGAGTGGGAAGGCCTCCCACAAGGTGGACCGATGACTTGGTGAAGGCCGCGGGTATCCGCTGGATGTGGGAAACACAAGACCGGTCGAAGTGGAGGAGCCTGGGGGAGGCCTAGGTCCAACAGTGGACGTCTTTCGGCTGAAATGATGATGATGATACTTAATGTCTTAAAAAGGTAGCAGGTTTAAAAACCCAATATAATCTAAATTATCAGCAAGCACTCCAGAATTAAACTCGTGTGTGTGTCTGTCCTCAACTCAACCTACACCAATTTATACCTAGGCATTTCAAAAAGTCTAAAAGTTAATTATATAAACACCAAATAAATAGGGTTTAATAGTAGTGATAAGAGATCACGTCACATTTTGTATAAATATAGCCATTACACATTACATAATATATAATAGGATATGTTATCATATCAATTAGTCTTACCATAATAACATTCACTTTTGTTTGATATCTTATTAAAACAAGGTAATTTTCGTCTAATCAATCGGATCGTGCTTGCTTCAGACGTCAGACCTAAAAAACAGGTACCTAATGCTCTTCTCTCGAGGTTGTGGATTCAAATCCGGGCAAGTACCAATCTGACGTTTTAATTCATATTATGTACCGACACTCTTAATTTATCTTGGACATCACTGACATCGGTAAAGAAAAACGTTGTGAGGAAACCTGGATTTAAAATGCTACGGCTACATTGTCGTAATGCTCTCGTACACCGCTCGACGTCTCACTGTGCAACAGAGAGCGCGCGAAGTGTAGTTCGCGTTATCGCGACAATGTAACCACAGCATAATATAGGTATATAAATTATTTCTGAAATTGCCAACCTTCCTTGAGCAAGCGTTATGATCAATGCTCATGCCTGCCTATGAGAAGAGGGTGTTGCCCTGAATTGAGTTCATAATAGACTGGTATTAGGTTCCTACAATGTTCACATAACGGCACGAACGTCAGAATAGTTCATACCGTGGTACAAATAAAGTCAGTCAGCAAAATAGTAACGGAGCTCAGTGTGACGAGAGTGACGGACATTCCTTCGGAAAATTTCCTTAATGTGTCAGTCAGTAACCCTGACCGATACTGCAGTCAAACCCAGAATCAAATTAAGCTGCGTTTGGGTTTAAAAGACCATGAATGAGACATGCATTTGCAGGAGGGGTATTGACGCCCATCAGCTAGCGAATGACGAAGCTTTGGCGACACCGTTCCACACTCGTCTCGCACCATGCAGCTCTACGTCAGGTGGTATCTGATGCTATGGCTACAAAGAAAAATAGTAGGAATTACAGGCCGTGCACTTCATAATGCTACGGCTCGTCGCAATAACGCGAACTACACTTCGCGCGGTCTCTGTTGTACCTACAGTGAGACGTCCAGCGGTTTGTGAGAGAGAGAGAGCGTGCGAAGAGTAGTTCGCGTTATCGTGACAATGTAGCCGGAGCATTATTCCGAACATTTTTCTTTGCAAGTAGGTATTGTCCACAGTAGCGCTGACAACTATACCTACTAGCAATCTGTTAATATTAATTAGATACTGCTGTATAATCTCTGTTATCAGTCTTATCAATGCGAGTTTCTGCATTTGTTTGCAAATGTTTTTTGCATGGGTGGTTAATTATAGCAAAAATAAATAAAATGAAAAGACAATACGCTGCGTTGCTGTGTAACTGAGCGCTAACTACTTTCATCGTTTTATTTCGTGTTACATAATGAATACCCCTGTCTGTCAATTTATTCTCAGCAGTTATCGAGAGGATATTTAGGAATCTTGAATGAAATGAAAATGGGCTCAGACATTTATCAGACTCAATGACTCTGCTTAACAGTCAACATAATATTTTCTGATGATGTATATCTGCCCTAATTCCGAAATGACTGAATTCTAATTTCCCAATGCCTCCAGTTTTTCGGGCATTTGCATGTGTTGAAGCCTCATGAACGCTTTTTTCTTTACCTAACCGATCTTGAACGTTTGCTAAAATCTCCTGTAACAAAAGGGGGAAGCCGCCTCAATTTCCCAATTCGCCCCAGAGCCCACAGTGCCTAAGTGACACATATCTCGCGACATGAGCGTGCATGTGTGTCGCGATGTCGTCTCATCTCGTCGTATCTCCGTGTCATGTATTATTTTTAATCCAGCACACAATGCAGCGACGCGACCTCGCCGCACACGGCTAATCCGAGCCGCAGTACTGTGTCCGTTGTTTTACGATACGTTTTACGGTATTATAGAGATTCATGACGTACGCAACAGGGTTTGAAAAAGTTCAGATTTAACAGTAAATGCAGTTCTGATGAAAAACTGAGTTTTCATGACTCTTATTAATTAAACAGCACATTCGATGCTGCCCAACCGACCCGCTAGGCTGGTCGGTTGGGCAGCTAGCTTGAACCACGACACTCCAGCAAAACTAGCTTAAAACTGGTAGGTGCTCAGCCTATAACGTTCCCACTGCAGGGACACAGGCCGCCTGAGAGGGAGTGGGCCGTAATCTTCTATGCGGGCCCAGTGCGGGTTGGTAGATGTTACAAGTCTTCGAATTTTTGGTTTTAGAACATGCCGGTTTCATCACGATGTTTTCCTTCACAGTTTTGAGAGCAGTGGTGATGAAATTATTTACAAAAAGTAATGCGCCTGGCTGGGTTCGAATGAAGGACCTACAACTCGTAAGGCGCGGCCGTTACCACTGGGCCACCACTGCTCAAAACTGAGTAAAACTTTTTTTAATCCTATTGCTATTTAATTAGGTACCCGTTCATAGTGTAACCAAGCTCGACTTTTCTCGTAGTACGGTAAAGATGAACTAGCAAAATTGCTGATACTTTGGACACGCACTCCCACATGCATTGGCGCTCACCTCAGCGATGCGATGGTATAGATAACAACGTCCCGTCTTATTCGCTGCATGTCTATAAGTTATCGCTACCTACTTACTGTGCACCTGCACATCTGCCTGTATCTGTGAGCGAGCGTGCCCTCATTGTGGGATGGATGAATACGATGCTGGAACAGTTGCAGTTGTTAAAAATTCTTTCATAACTTAACATTAAGTACATTCGTCTCTGTAACGAACGAAGGATGATGGCATGAAATAGAAGTGGATGTACGTGAATAGTGCACAGACAATATAAGGACCCTCCTACCTCTGCGCACAGTTGATTAGTATTGGCTGATTGGCTGCCCCACTACGTGTTGTTGGTTTGTTTCCTACTATTCGAAGTAACTTGATTTTCATACTACCATCCCAAGCAGTCAAACAGATCATGATTCAATCTAATCTAATCCTAATTAATATTAGGTATAAATGCGAAAGTGACTTTGTTTGTATGACACTAAGACCATGACCTCGATAAGAACAACGGCTACTTTTCATCCTAGATCGCCGACAAAGTCGCTCGATCTTAAATTTGATTTGGGCAAGATAAACTTTACTAAAGAGTGTATTTTATAAAGAATAAGTCGTCATAGAATTTAAACAAGAGCGTACGCCTTCAGGCAGCCCTTAAGTAGGTACGTACTCCCCTTAAGTTTACTTAGAAAATCAATTTAGTATACCTAAACTTAGTCTTAAGTAGCTACCTATGTCAATGATAAATGCAACTTATGCATATACTGCCTGAATACAGAATGTAGAATATTTTGTTTTTTGAATTCGTATGAAATTCAAACGCAAGATTCGACAAAACAACACTTTGCAAAATATCATCCATAAGTATTAATTTATTTTTAGAAAATCATTTTATTTTGCATCTGTTTTAGAATACTATGTTGTAAACTCAATACCACCATAATGTATCTAAAGTAGGTATATCTGAGATTATTCCCTATGTGAAGTTTGATGTTAGTTGTTATAAGTCTTATTTAATTATCTGAGAAATCTATTTTAGAAACTTACTTTGTTTTGTAGACATATTGTACTTATCTACCTACCAATTGTATGTCTTTAGTATTACGACAAGATATAAGGAAGAATACACGAATGCTGTAAGTTTTTCTTTCTGACTGCCCCGGTGGTCTCGTGGTCGCAAGCGCGACTGCTGAGCGTGGGGTCCTGAGTTCGAGTCCCGTCGGGCAAAGTGTTCAACAGCCCGGAGTTTGGAAGTTGGCGGTGGGATACCCCCGTGTCTCGGAAGGCACGTTAAGCCGTTGCTCCTGCGCCTGATCTCTCTCCGGTCGTGTCGGATTGCCGTCCCATCGGATTATGAGAGTGAAGGAAGAGCAAGTGCATCTGTGTCTGCGCACACACTTGTGCACTATATCTCCCGCGCCGAAGGTTAGTCTCCATTGAGATGGGTCCACAAGGCTGAAATACAGTCTGGAGGACTATAGATACTATAGGTACCCGAATACACGAAAAAAAAATCAGCTGTTCCCTACATATAAGTTCGCATAACTCTTCAAAATGTAGGGAACAGCAGATTTCTTTTTCCCGATTTCGGGTTTGGTCCCATAGTAAAAGTTGTTCATCATGATGAGTACAATCATGTGTTTAAATGTCGGTCACTAATTACCAGTCGTCCTATATTTATATATATAAGAAAAAAAAAATAGACTTGATCAGAACTATTGTGAAATTATTGATCCTAATCCAACTGATTTGATTTTACCGGGGTTATATTTCCTCAATCGCAACTGGAGAAACAAAATATGGCGGTACGAAGTTCGCCGGGTCAGCTAGTCTATTCTATATCTATATCTATACATATAATAAATCTGTAAAGGAACTTTTTCTGTACATTTAAAATATTTCGAAAATAATTGCTTGGGGTGGTAAGGGATAATCAACAGATGACATTTTAACCCTTATCAAAATTTTTGTCTGTAGCTCGGTTTTTCAGTTTCTATGTTGAATAGATCAAGTATCACGTCAAAAGAACGAAACTAATATGGTTATCTTTCATACTCAAATATTGTTTATAACTCAGAGTTTATATTAGTCTTTGTTTCATCGCAATCGCTTCGGTCAACCTATCTAAATAATTTAAAGTGTTCAAGAAGAATTTATTTACGTAATGTTGAAACACTTAGCGACATCTATTGGCGTGAAACGGTACTAACGAATACTTAATATTAACACATCATTCTCATTTAAGTTACTTACTGTGTCTGTGTTATTTCAAAAAGTAATGATACTGATTACTAAAATCGCTTTCCGTTGGTGGTTGATTCAAACGAATCAAAAAAGCTAAAAGAATTTCAAATAAAAAGTTGTGATAATATTAACTGACGTGGTGTTCTGAGTCATATACCTAGAATGCAATGTTAGATAAATATTTATTAGTTTTATCAATCAAATTAATACAAATAGAGGGGAAGAAATCTCATTTTTAATTGTGATAAAAGTCTTAGTAGCGCCATCTAGCATAATATAGCAAAATTAGAGCGGCTAGAGGAACATCTCCATAGAAATTCTTAATCTCTAACGTCAGTAACGCCATCTAGGTTTGAATAGCAAACATGCAAAGACAACAACTTGATTTCGCGCGAAATTTGATAATGTTAAATTTAAATGCGTGTTACAGCATTACTCGATTCAAATAATGGGAGTTTTGGGAGTAAAGAGTTGTAAATACTTATGTGCTAATTTTCGTGATGTTAGTTTTCGAGGTGGGGAGGGGTTCAAGCGAGGTCGGATGGTGAAAGTCAGGAAAAAAAATCCAAAATTGCGACCATAACTACTGGTGGATTTGAGTAAATAGATAGGTTTTCACACGGGCAACTGTAGTTATGTCGATGCTCTTCCGAGCAACATCGCTTACAGAGAAGCATTTTCTTAGTTAAAACAAGTTTAAAAATGTATTTATTTATCCATTTGGCATCTCCAACAAAGGATACATTACCTACACAGGAACAATAGAAATCACAATAGTAAAATATTGACAATTTTAAAGTCGCTTCTTTAAATATAATTATTTATTGGTCTACAAATAAATGTAGGTATGGCTGAACAAAAGAAACACTGAAACATTTTTGATTACAATTTACAATAAAAAGGCATCGCAACTGAGAGTCGCGGAGGATCGCTCTGTTACGTCCATTATCCTCGGGATCGGGCTCTCTCTCTTCCTGCTGCCTGCGTCAGCAGCGGGGAGAGAGGTGGGGGCGCGCGCGGTATGGCACTACGTAGCAACAACATCGTACTTACTATGTTCATAGAAAACCCGTGCTATACAATGAAATAGTTTTTTTTGCCTGGTTTGGTTTTTTTTTCAACAGCGCTTTTAATGTGGATAATGACCGACGTTACGGGGCGTAGGTAATGGTAACATTCGCAGCGAGCATGTCTTTACGCCGCGGCCGTGTGCTAAAATCAGTGTTGCTCGCTCGCATGTTTTAGGTACTACTGACTGCACGAATACTTGCTTGGTAACATATTAGGTGCATTTTGACCCGTGACGCCGGTCAGTATCCACCTTTACAGCGTGATCTTTCTTCATCGTGATAACGCCATGGTCCCACGGGCCGTTAACTGACAGGTGGCGTCAGGTGTTACTGCACTGCTACCTGTCGAGGCCTATCGCAGTCCGTGCAGAGCATTCCCACTGCTGTGGTTTTATTCAGTGGTCAACGTTTGATAAACAAAGCTAAAAGACACGCGCCTGTACGGGCCGAGATAGGCGCCCGCCCCCGCGTGGAATAATGCTTCAGCACACTCAACCAGACGCGCAGTCGATTTATTGAGTAAGTACAGTAAAAGCTCCTTATTCGTGCTTCCTTCATTCGCGTTTTCACTATTCGCGGATTAAAAAAATGCGACCCAATTCCTATATCCGCGGCTAAAGATTTATTTATTTGCGGGTCTAATCGGTACATCGGTACATACATATTAACAAATAACAAAAAGGATTCCAATAGGTATCCAACCCAATATCCTTTGTAAACGCGTCGTCAGATGGACTATAAAAAAGTGAAATAGACCTTATTACAACTTCGCCTAAAGTACATTGTCAAATGATATCGCCGCTGTATTGGTTCGGCCTTTGACATCTACAATAGCCGCCTTCGCCGCGGTCGGTGTTTTTAACCGACTTCAAAAAGAAGGAGGTTATCAATTCGACATGTTTATATTTTAATGTATGTTCAGGCATAACTCCGTCGTATATAGACGGATTTGCAAAATTCTTTTTTTTTTCAAAAGGGGTTTACTCCGAAATGGTCCCATTGAAATTTCATATAGACAGGGCCCGATCTAGCTATTTAGCCGCTCCGGGCAAAAATAACATTCGCCGCCCTTTGCACTAACACCATCAAAGATGGTATGACCATAATTATGTGATATTCTTTTAACTATATAATATTCACATACGTTAGTCTACTACGGCTTCTGAACAAGTATACAAAAATTCATGAGAGTAGGTATGTTTGTAAGTATACATTTTGCCGCCGCTCATTTTTGCCGCTCTGAGCATTTGCCCGGCTTGCTCCCCCTTAGATTGGGCCCTGCATATAGATCTGATGATGCGTTTCGGAAACAGACAACGGAACTCTTCAAAAAATTACAGCAAATCAACCGCGAATGTTGCTATCACATAAATAAGTATGCATTGTTTTGACCCAAAGGATGATGAAATTTCGAATTGGTGTATGGTAGGTAACAAAAAAGTGAAAAATAAAAACTTTTTTCAAAAAAATACCAACCGACTTCCAAAAAACACTACAAAGTGCAAAATAACTTTAATTTCGGAACGCGGTGACAAATTATTAAAATACACATCCAACGTCACCGACTTCCGAAATTAAAGTTATTTTGCACTTTGTAGTGTTTTTTGGAAGTCGGTTGGTATTTTTTTGAAAAAAGTTTTTATTTTTCACTTTTTTGTTACCTACCATACACCAATTCGAAATTTCATCATCCTTTGGGTCAAAACAATGCATACTTATTTATGTGATAGCAACATTCGCGGTTGATTTGCTGTAATTTTTTGAAGAGTTCCGTTGTCTGTTTCCGAAACGCATCATCAGATCTATATGCAGGGCCCAATCTAAGGGGGAGCAAGCCGGGCAAATGCTCAGAGCGGCAAAAATGAGCGGCGGCAAAATGTATACTTACAAACATACCTACTCTCATGAATTTTTGTATACTTGTTCAGAAGCCGTAGTAGACTAACGTATGTGAATATTATATAGTTAAAAGAATATCACATAATTATGGTCATACCATCTTTGATGGTGTTAGTGCAAAGGGCGGCGAATGTTATTTTTGCCCGGAGCGGCTAAATAGCTAGATCGGGCCCTGTCTATATGAAATTTCAATGGGACCATTTCGGAGTAAACCCCTTTTGAAAAAAAAAAAGAATTTTGCAAATCCGTCTATATACGACGGAGTTATGCCTGAACATACATTAAAATATAAACATGTCGAATTGATAACCTCCTTCTTTTTGAAGTCGGTTAAAAACACCGACCGCGGCGAAGGCGGCTATTGTAGATGTCAAAGGCCGAACCAATACAGCGGCGATATCATTTGACAATGTACTTTAGGCGAAGTTGTAATAAGGTCTATTTCACTTTTTTATAGTCCATCTGACGACGCGTTTACAAAGGATATTGGGTTGGATACCTATTGGAATCCTTTTTGTTATTTGTTAATATGTATGTACCGATGTACCGATTAGACCCGCAAATAAATAAATCTTTAGCCGCGGATATAGGAATTGGGTCGCATTTTTTTAATCCGCGAATAGTGAAAACGCGAATGAAGGAAGCACGAATAAGGAGCTTTTACTGTACTTACTCAATAAATCGACTGCGCGTCTGGTTGAGTGTGCTGAAGCATTATTCCACGCGGGGGCGGGCGCCTATCTCGGCCCGTACAGGCGCGTGTCTTTTAGCTTTGTTTATCAAACGTTGACCACTGAATAAAACCACAGCAGTGGGAATGCTCTGCACGGACTGCGATAGGCCTCGACAGGTAGCAGTGCAGTAACACCTGACGCCACCTGTCAGTTAACGGCCCGTGGGACCATGGCGTTATCACGATGAAGAAAGATCACGCTGTAAAGGTGGATACTGACCGGCGTCACGGGTCAAAATGCACCTAATATGTTACCAAGCAAGTATTCGTGCAGTCAGTAGTACCTACGGCAAAACATGCGAGCGAGCAACACTGATTTTAGCACACGGCGTAAAGACATGCTCGCTGCGAATGTTACCATTACCTACGCCCCGTAACGTCGGTCATTATCCACATTAAAAGCGCTGTTGAAAAAAAAACCAAACCAGGCAAAAAAAACTATTTCATTGTATAGCACGGGTTTTCTATGAACATAGTAAGTACGATGTTGTTGCTACGTAGTGCCATACCGCGCGCGCCCCCACCTCTCTCCCCGCTGCTGACGCAGGCAGCAGGAAGAGAGAGAGCCCGATCCCGAGGATAATGGACGTAACAGAGCGATCCTCCGCGACTCTCAGTTGCGATGCCTTTTTATTGTAAATTGTAATCAAAAATGTTTCAGTGTTTCTTTTGTTCAGCCATACCTACATTTATTTGTAGACCAATAAATAATTATATTTAAAGAAGCGACTTTAAAATTGTCAATATTTTACTATTGTGATTTCTATTGTTCCTGTGTAGGTAATGTATCCTTTGTTGGAGATGCCAAATGGATAAATAAATACATTTTTAAACTTGTTTTAACTAAGAAAATGCTTCTCTGTAAGCGATGTTGCTCGGAAGAGCATCGACATAACTACAGTTGCCCGTGTGAAAACCTATCTATTTACTCAAATCCACCAGTAGTTATGGTCGCAATTTTGGATTTTTTTTCCTGACTTTCACCATCCGACCTCGCTTGAACCCCTCTGGCGGTGACAAATAATTAAAATACACATCCAACGTCACCGACTTCCGAAATTAAAGTTATTTTGCACTTTGTAGTGTTTTTTGGAAGTCGGTTGGTATTTTTTTGAAAAAAGTTTTTTGAGAATGTAAACAAACATAATGAAACCAACCTCATCACCATAAAGTATATTTATATATCATCATCATCATCATTTCAGCTGAAAGACGTCCACTGCTGGACATAGGCCTCCCCCACATTTATAAATGCTGCGACTTAATAGACATTCCATCCTTTGGTACGAGCCGCTTTGCGTGTTTTACCTATTGTTTCATCTTTCCATTTATTGCAAAATGTTGAAATTTTTTTTTTACTTAAAAACGATTTTCGACGCGAAAAAATCTGTTTAACGCATAGAAATGCTTGATCGTTTACGCCTTGGAGAGTCGCTTGCATCCATATCACGCTCATACAATTAATCAATATGGTCAAAAACTTCAATTAAATTGTTTTTTTTTTTTGTCACTTAGGAACGTATCCCCTATAATCCCATATAGATTACCATTCCATAGTCACGGTTTCTGTATTCGCGGTAGGTATTTTACGGAACGTATACCTCGCGAATAAAGAGCTTTTACTGTACCTACGGCAGGTGCACATTTATTATAAAATGAGCCTCGACCAGGCGCTTTGATCTATATTTATTCTTAAAAATCTGAGTGAGACTTCGTCGCAATATCATTATAACCCCTAAAGACGCCTGCAGGCCTAGACAAAACACCTTTCTGTTAACGTTCACGCTAAACTCTACGCCAGAATATATGGGAATGACATTACCGTGTCCTTTCCGCAGGTAATGTCATTCCCATACATTTTGGCGTACCGTTTAGCGTGAACGCCAAGAATAATGTGTTTTGTCTCTAGGCTCTGGACTGCATTCGAAAGCTGTGGTAGATTCCTACCAGGATAGATCGGAAGATCGGAGGAGTGGTACCTACACCGTCAAAGCGACACATTATTGTTTTCCGACATGCACGCGAACGAAGTCGCGGGCACAGCTAGTATTAAATAAAATTCACTGAAATCGATTCAATTGTTAATTATCAACAAACTACTTCCAGGACTTGCGCTTATTCTGTTTCACCTTGTATTATAAGTGGGACACAGGTAGGTATCTACTTACCGATGCTGAATCACCGACATAGTTGCATAGATTGCTTATCAAACTCATAAGTAGGTATTTTAAGGATGCGATTAACAAGCTAAATCCACATCTATATGACTGCATTAATCCTAATGATCTTACAACTTGCACTTGAAATTGTTTATAGATACTAGCTTCTGCCCGCTACTTCATTCGTTTTAAAGTCGTAACGCACCACAATTTACTAAAATGTCAGCGACATTTTACAAAACTTTCCTTTATACTACTTACGTTTCAAGTGCTGGATAAAATGTGCCCGTTTGAAAATCCGCTTGTCCTGAGGTCGATACCCGCAGCCTTCAGTGAATGACCCTATGACTGGTTGATAGTCATCGCGAAGCATACGCTCAAAGGGAACTGCATGCACTTAAACTGGAAGGGGTAATTCTGACAAATATGTGGTACACAGGGTATAAGCACTGTCTCGCCAATTCCACAACCTGTTAGAATATCCGCCTCGATGAGGTTTCTCTGCAAAGACACGAGTTTACGCCTTCAATTTTCGAGAGAATTCTGTGATTGATCGCTGCAGCATGTTCATTTTTGGGCGTTTAAATGTCCCGTTCACACACCCAAGAATTCTCTTGGTACGGTATTGGACTCTATCCTCATGTCCACGTGGCATTCCCGCCACGGAAAACTCGCATGTTGATGATCAATCGCCACTAAACAGAACTGTGATACCACCCATCATGTCATGGTTCCTGCGGATGTCTTGCTGTGTTTTGTTTACAGCTTCTACAGCTTTTCTATTTGCCAAAGTAGATTATTCATCGTATTGTAAGCACCCTAAGCACCATCTTACCACTGATCCGTGACACCCAAAAAACAGAGGTATCGTATTACCCAGTAAGTGGGTTATGGAGGTCAGATAGGCAGTCGCTCCATGTAAAATACTGGTATTCAGCTGCATCCGGTTAGATTGGAACCCGACTCCAATATACTTGAGAAAAAGCTAGGCAGATGATGAATGAAGTAGGATAGCATTGCATTTTAGTCTTCGAAAACGTTTTCACGCTTAAAGAATGTCTCAACAAATTGTACGCTTTTATATACATTTCGCGCGATTTTTCCGGAAGATAACTCAATTCGGCATAATGGGCCGCTTGCACTACTGCAGGTGTTAAAATATCTTCATCGCTGCTGGACTCGCTCATATTTTATGATTTCTTACGATTTTATTAAAAAACAAACCAAAATTATGGAAAGCAAATTGGATAGAAACAAGTTTTTTTTTATCGTGCAGTCGTCTGCTGGCCAGTTCCATTACTTATTCAAAAAAATGCGGTTGGGAACTGACATGAAATAACTATCGACGCATTTCCGTGGACTGGCTTTAGTTAGAAAATTATTGAATAGAAAGATTCGAATTTCAAAAACTCTTTCCACAAAAGCGGGCAAAATGCACTTTCGAACGACAAAGAATCTTTGCGAGCCTATGAGGTGAAAAATGTATTTTTGCATTAGAATCGTTACCTGATCTCGCACAAAATACAAAAAAAAATGTGGGTATTCAATGGACAGTTTTGACTTCGTTACGATTTTATTATATGTATAGATTGTAAGTTACAATTGCACATATTGAACCATTTTAACATGTCATAAAGATTATAAAGTTTAATAATAAAGTTTATTGAGGTAAAAAAGGTAAAACACTAAATACAAATTTGCTTAAATCTACGAAAAATTCAGTTGTGTTATGTGCCTGAACTAGGTCATCCTGTGTTTCAGGCGTGGCAAGGTATCATATTTCTAAATAATCACATTAATTATAAAATCTAGTAGGTATGTAAAATGGTGTAAATAGTACAATAAAACTAAAAATCTTAGTACCTATCCTAACCTAGCTAAAATTAATTAGTACAAATACAATTTTTTATTTAAGTACAACTAATAATTTCTCTGTATCTTCATAGGACATACTTTGGAGAGCTTTCTTGAGAGTTCTTTTGCAATTTATATAATTAAGAGAATAAATGTTGGTTCTAGCATTTAGTCTGTTATAAAGTAGTGGTCCTAGGAAGACAAAAAATTTGGCTGCGAAAGCATGTTTTGTACTTTTTGTAGGGCAAACTATATCTTTCCGTCTCTTTTTAGTAAATTCAGTGCTATATGGGAGGGCTGCGTGCTGTTTTAATACGATGCTCATTATGAATAACTGTCGAGCTGTTAGTACTTCACAGGATTTATAGAGTAGGTTAGTAGGAAAAAGGAAAGGGCGGCCAGTAGACACCTTGAGAATCGCTCTTTGAGCTCTCTCGATGGGTAGTAGCAAACTTTTACCTGCTCCACCCCAAGAGGTGATGCAGTACGTCAAAATTGACTGGCAGAGAGCAAGATAAACTCGCCTAATTAATTTTGGGTCTGCAATATAACGTAGTTTTTTGAAAATGAATATAAGCTTAAGCTTACGCATTCTATTATTTAAGGCTTCTATGTGTTGTTTAAAAGATAAGGTTTCATCTATTATAATACCCAGATATTTTATTTGATTAGTTATAATAGGTCTTTACCTATGAAATTGCCGTTTTGTATGAAAAAATTTAAACGAATTTTTTTCATGAATTTTTTATTTGTATTAATCGAAGTAATCACCCATGCAATCAATGCATCTTTGCCATCGCAGTGGCAGTTTATTGATGCCCTTCTTAAAGAAATCAGCTGGACGGGAGGCAACAAATTCTTCAAAGGCATTTTGTACTGCCTCTCGGGTATTAAATTTTTTTCCCGCCAAGAAGTTATCCAAATTCTGGAAAAAGTAGTAGTCTGTAGGCGCAAGGTCTGGTGAGTAGGGCGGATGACGGAGAGCTTCCAACCCCAGTTCTTGCAACTTGGAGACCGTCTGCTGTGCAGTATGAGGTCGCGCGTTGTCGTGCAGGAGCAGCGGAGACGAGCGATTGACCAATGCTGGTTGGAGATGCGCCAGCTTCTCCATCATTGTGTTCAGTTCTTCACAGTACACATCTGCAGTAATGCTAACCCCGTTTGGTAAGAAGCTGTGATGAATCACACCGGCGCTAGACCACCAAACAGTGACCATCACTTTTCTAGGGGTAAGTTTTCGTTTAGGGCATTGTTTAGGTGCTGAACCAGGATCCAACCAACTTGCTGAGCGCTTACGGTTATCAAACAGAATCCATTTTTCATCGCAGGTAACAATGCGGTTCAAAATTCCTTCATTTGTGTGTCTGTTGAGCAGTGCAAGGCACGTCTCGACGCGTACTTCGCGCTGGCGATCATTGAGTTCGTGGGGCACCCATTTGTCAAGCTTTTTTACCTTGCCAATTTGACGCAAATGGACCAATATTGTTTTGACGCTAACGTCGAAAGCTGCTGCTAATTCAGCCGTAGATTGTGTATCATCAGCTTCCACAATCGCCTTTAATTCGTCATTGTCGACCAAAGTCTTCGGACGACCGCGAGGTTCATTTTTCAGGTCGAAATTTCCAGAACGGAAGCGAGCAAACCAATAACAGGTGGTGCGTTGGTTTGTAGTGTTAGCTCCGTAAACGTCGTTGATGTTGCGTGCCGCTTGTGCCGCGTTGCTGCCACGACGGTACTCATATTCCATAATTACTCGAATTTTTAACGTATCCGTGATGACGAAAAAGATTGAAATGCGATGAAAATGTAACACTAATCAATAAAGAAATGACTACTTTTAGAAAAAAAAATCCATGTTTATAAAATAAAATTAATTTGAAATTAGAATTCTTAGCCAAACAAAAATTATTTTGATTTTAAATGGCCAGTACTGCAGAACGGCAATTTCATAGGTAAAGACCTAATATTAATATTAGGACACGTAAGGAGGCAATCTGCCGGGGCCATACAACAGTGAGCATACATCGTCGAGGGCAAAACAGATGTTTGTTTGCGCATTGAAAACTTAATATAATTTGTCTTAGCCGCATTTAGTGTTAGTGAGTTATGCTGAAGCCACTTATTTACAATATTAAAACCGTGTTGCGCAAACTTGTATACTTCATGTTCCGATTCAGCAGAAAAAAGGAGGGCAGTGTCATCAGCGTAAGATATTATAGTGCCGTGCTCTAGGTTTAGATTACAGAGGTCATTTATGTATATCAAAAATAGAGTAGGCCCTAAAATACTTCCTTGGGGCACACCAAAAGACGTGTTTTTTTCGTCTGCGCTGAGAACATTGCCAATTTTAACGCACTGGGTTCGGTCTTCTAAGTAACTTTTGAGAAGTTTCAGTTGAATGCCTCTTATGCCCATTGTCTCAAGCTTGCGCAACAGAATAGGAATGGAGACTGTGTCAAAAGCTTTGGCGAGGTCCAGGAAAACTCCAACAGTGTGGTTACCCTTGTCAAGTTCTTGGGCTAGATAGTCAGTTAGATGATGTACGGCATCGGCAGTTGAAATTTTAGGTCTAAATCCATATTGACGGTCCGACAAAATTGATTTATCCTCCAGATATCTAAACAATCTTTTATTTATGATTTTTTCTAAAATTTTTGACATAGAACACAGTAAAGAAATTGGTATATAATTTGTTACGTCCTGTTTACTGCCTGTTTTGTATACAGGGACAATAACTGCTTTTTTGAGGCACTCAGGAAAAATACCCAAGGACAGGCACATTCGGAAAATATAAGTCAGTGGTGGTACCAAAATAGTCTTGAATTGTTTGATGATTTTATTTGATATATTATCCCAACCAACTGCACAATCGTCTTTCAAAGTCATGATTATTCTTTCTACCTCAGTTTCGTCTGTATCTAGCAGGGCGAAGGATGTTAAGGTGGAGTTACATGCAAAAGGCGTGCTTGTTAGAAAGTGTGATTGAACCCGATTTCTTTCTGCCAGATTCTTTCCGACGTTAACAAAGAAATTATTTGCTAAGTTAGCAGATGTTAGCGGTGTCGAGTGCGCTTTTAATAAACCTGAAGATGACTCATTTTGTTTCGAGGTATATGTTACATTTTTAATATATTTCCAGATCTGTTTACTATTTGTTCCAGCCTCTTCCAATGCAGTTTTATCGTAGTTGCTTTTAACCTTTTTAAGGAGATCATTACAGAAATTACGATACCTTTTGTACGACAGCTGCAGTATTGCATTATCTGGATGAGATTTAGCCTTCATGTGCAGTTTATCTCTATGTTTCATACAACGAATAAGACCTGTCGTGATCCAGGGTTTTATGTTACAATTTTTACGGCTCAGTCTTGATATGTCTGTATTTTTCTGAATTGCATGTCGTATATTTTCTATTACATACAACATACAAAACTGCGGATCAGCAGAAATGTAGACTGGATCAAAGTTGATGACGCGTAAATCTTCTTCAAGTTTATTTATGTTTAATTTAGTAATTGTGCGAGTGTTTTGTTTAGGTAATTTACAGTTTATGATTAATAGGGCAGCATTATGATCGGTTATTGTTGAGTTAATAACAAGTGCAAGTGAAGGGAAATTCGATTTAAGCATAATATGGTCCAAGCAAGAGCCACTTTGATGTGTAGGAAAATTGTGTGCGGGGAGCAAGCCATGAAAGGCGCATAGGTTGAGGTAGTCCTGAGCAGATGCATCAGCACTTCCTGGAAGAATATTAATATTAATATCGCCAAGTAAAATCGTGTATTTGAAGGATGACAGGTTTTGCAAGGTGTCATTCAGAGAGTTAGTAAAATTGCTGATATTTTTAAAGGAGGGTGGCCGATATATTGCTAATATCGCAAATTCTGTCCCAATTTTAACTAACAAACTGTTGCAGTCGACCATATTAGGTTCCTCAACGGAGACATTTAAATAACTTCTGACATAAACTATCACCCCATCATTTTGATTGAAATTTATACTACTTTTGTACATAGTATATCCCGTGATTTGCGGTATGTTATATTGCTTAGCAAGCCAACATTCGGTCAAAACAATTATGTCACAAGCCATGTTTATCCGTTGTTGAAAAGTGCAAAAACTATCAAAATTCTTATACAGCGTGTAACAGAAACCCTATTGTTATCCTTAAGCACTAAAGATAACAGCTGGTAAAGAATCACTATACATAGTTTCAGCTCAAAATAAAATACTCTAAAAATTGATACCAACTTTTTGGTTTCTTAGGTTTCTTTGGGTTTCTTAAATTCAAATCATAACAAACGTGTCACCGCACTACGTAGGTCAATAACTTTCCACGTTACTTGCCAATATCACGATAAATCTCTTCCGCAATTCTGCGCGCCTAGTACCCTAGTAGCCGACCGCAGGCGGTGTTCTTTGTCGGCACAAACTGACGAAATAAAAGTTGCCCCCGCGGCACCGCACAAAGCGATGGCGCGCGCGCGCACTGACTAAACCATACTTACTTTACTTTACCGTGAATCCGTGATGTAAAAATTAATGCGTAAATATTGATTTACAGTTTACTCATTGATTATCAAGCCAGAAAATGCACGAAAAAATTGAGATAACAAAATTCACGTAAAATAAATCGAAACAAAGTTTAGGTAGGAACTAGTTTCAGCCCTTATTTCTTATTATTACCGAGTAAACAGTAAAATCTTAAAGCTTTATTTAAAAAAAAAAACTTACATTTTTAAAGATGGGGTTCGATGTGGTGACCTTGGTGTTGTATGCACAAGGCCGCTCGCTTGTTCATGGACACCTGAACATTGCGTAGCATGTCTGTTGTTATTGTCCTGAAAGCGGCCTCAATGCGCACTTTCATAAGCTCCATTGTATCACACTGCACTGCTTATACTACATTTTTAATGTACCCCCACAAAAAAAAGTCTAATGGGGTTAGGTCTGGGGATCGCGGAGGCCAAGCCACGCTTCTACTACCACGCCCAACCCACTGGGGAAAGCGCGCATCTAAATAATGGCGCACATCTCGAGCAAAGTGTGCCGGTGCACCGTCGTGTTGAAAAATTAAATTATTCTCCATCACAAGATTAATGTAACTTAACACTGGTAGCACTGAGAGGACATCGTCTAATTCATTCCTCAGGAAGCTTAAATAATTTTGGCCGTTTAAGCTTTGCGGCAAGAAAACTGGTCCTACGACGACGTCTCCAATTATACCTGCCCACACGTTCAGTCGCCATTGGTGTTGGAATGACGACTCTGTCGAAGCATGCGGGTTCGTGTGAGACCAAACATGTTCGTTGTGGATGTTGCTTATTCCCGCTCTCATGAAGGATGCCTCATCAGTCCATAGCACTCTCGAACCGAAATCTGGCGAAGCCACGCGAGGTAAAAAATCTGCCGGTATCAGCTCCTGGGTGCGACGGAAATGGTATGGGTGCTGACCGTCATTGCTCAGCACTCGCCATACCTGCATGTGGTTAGAGGCACCCAGCGCTAATGCAGCTCGACGTGTGCTAGTGCGTGGATTGAGTTCAAAATGCTCCAATACAGCTTCTTCAAATTCTGGATCGGTAGTACTCGGGCGACCCTCTGAAGCAGGTACGTGGAATGACCCAGTTTGGTACAGACTGTTGGCATTGGCTCAATGTGCTAGTAGCCATTGCCTAAAAAAATGTTAAAAAGTCAAGCCGGGGGTTGCGCCCGCCATCTTCGGTGTAAAAAGCATGAGCATGCGGAAGCCAAAAAGAAGTTGTTTTTTCTGTATCACTAACCGTTCAATAAATCATTTTAATAATAAAAGGCAGTTTTAAAACATGGTGGCAGCGGATGGTTAAAAAATATCAAGATGACTGAATCTCTTGCAACAATCGTCGAACTACAAACAAAGCTCCTCCAATCAATGCAGGAGCAAATTAACTGCTTACAAAATGTGAACGCTATCAACGTGCCATGGCCGGCCCCTATCAATATAGGCATCGATCCAGAGGACGCATACAAAGTTTTCGAGGCGTCATGGAACAATTATTGTAGAGCCACTCAGATGGATAGCTGGACGGCAGACAAAGAACAAAGAAAAATTGGTGTACTTTTTGGCGCCATAGGCGAAGAAGCCCTTAGAAAATATGGCTACTTCGGCATCAACATCAACCAAACGACCGATAAAACTTGCAAAGAAGTGTTACAAATAATGTGCTTGAAAATGGTCCCTAAGAAAAATATAATATATAGCAGGTACAAATTCTGGAGTAGTAATCAATCAGAAGAATCTTTCGATATTTTTTACAGCACCTTATCCCGACTCATAGATGACTGTGACTACAAGACGAACACAGACGAAATGCTGAGAGACAAAATAGTTCTTGGCATAAAAGACATGGCCCTGAAAAAAGAACTGTTAAAAAAAGAAAATTTAACTCTTCAAGATGCAATAAATATGTGCCGAGCTTCAGAGGCCACAAACACACAAATTAAAAATCTTTCAGCTACAAGTACAAATGGTGAAATCAAGAAAATAAAAACAAAAGAGGAAACAAAAAGAGGAAAGTGCCGATTCTGTGCAAATACACACATATTCAAAAAAGAGCTGTGTCCAGCGTGGGGAAAAACCTGCCAATTTTGTAAGGGCCGCAATCATTCTGAAACAGTTTGTAAGAAGAAGAAGGTTAAAGAAATTAAAGAACTACCAGCAAATGAAAGTATGAAAGAAACTACAGATTCCGATACTGATATGGACTCCGAAGCAACATTCATAAAGACAGTAGTGGAAGAGCCTAATAAACATCTTGCACACTGCAAAGTTTTGTTCAGAAAAGGTCAAAATTGGAAGGAAACCACGTGTTTACTAGATACTGCAGCAGATGAATCACTAATCGGACTCCGAAATGCTCAAAGAATGCTGGGAGAAGAAACAGTAAAAAATAAGATGAGACCATCAAAGAAAAGCTTGTTCAGTTTCAGTGGACACAACATTATTATTGATGGAGAAATAGACATCTTTCTCAAAGTGCAAGTAGCAGGACATACTTCTAAATACAAAGTCACCTTTCAAATTGTACATACTCCACACATCCCTCTGCTCTCTTGTAAGATTTGCCTAGAGATGGGTCTTGTGAAATTTTGCAAAGAAGTCTCTTGTATCTATGCAAAGGAAACACATGACATAATAGATAAATATAAGTCTGTATTTGAAGGTAGGGGAAGTTTTTCAGGTCACGTCAATTTCGAAGTAAATCCTACTGTCACTCCAGTCATTCAGAAAGCTCGACGGGTTCCTGTAGCACTTAAGACAAAGCTGGAAGAAGAATTGAAAAGATTAGAAAAGGAAGGTATAGTCACTAAAGAAGAAAATCATACAAACTGGGTAAGTAATATATTAATTGTTGAGAAGAAGAATAAATTCAGAATTTGTTTGGATCCAATTCCACTAAATAGAGCTATTTTGAGACCTCGTTATCAGTTCACAACAGTAGATGAAATCTTACCAGAATTAGGCAAGGCTAAGGTGTTTTCCACATTTGATGTTAAAAAAGGATTTTGGCACTTAAACCTTTCAGAGGAAAGTAGCAAACTGACCACGTTCTGGACTCCCTTTGGGAAATATCGTTGGAAAGTGCTTCCGTTCGGTATTTCTTCATCACCTGACTATTTCCAAATGAAAATGAGTGAAGTTATCCAAGGTCTTAAAGGGGTTGAAGCATTAGTAGATGACCTGTTAGTTTATGGTATAGGTGATACGATGGAACTAGCAATAAAGAATCACAACAAGAATCTAGAACACCTTCTACAAAGGTTAACAAAATATAATTGCAAACTAAACAATAGTAAAACCAATTTGTTACAAACCTCTGTAAAATACTATGGTCATCTGTTTACCAACAAAGGGCTTCAGCCAGATCCTTCAAAAATAGAAGCTGTAAGAAACATACCTATTCCAAATAATAAAAAAGAGCTCCAAAGGTTCCTGGGAGTTATCACTTATTTGAGTAGGTTTATACCAAAGTTAAGCTCAGAATCATCAGAGCTGAGACTCCTCACACATGACAAAACAGAATGGCTTTGGAGCAGTAAGGCCCAAAAAGAGTTTGACAGACTCAAATCTTTAATAAGTAATATAAAAACACTTAAATACTATGATAAGAATAAACCAATAATTATGGAATGTGATTCCAGCGAAGGCGCTTTGGGTGTTGCAGTGTTTCAGGAAGATCAACCTGTTGCTTATGCTTCACGGTGCCTCACACCTACAGAGAAGAAATATGCTCAGATTGAAAAGGAGCTCCTCGCAGTGGTTTTTGCCTGTACCAGGTTTGACCAACTTATTATTGGCAATCCTCAAACCATAATTAAAACGGATCACAAGCCACTATTGAGTATATTCAGAAAACCTTTACTTAATGCTCCAAAACGACTTCAGTCTATGCTACTAACATTACAAAGATATAGCTTAGAATTACAATTTGTGTCAGGAAAGGATAATATTATGGCAGATGCTTTGTCAAGATTTTATTTGGATTGTAACGACATAGACAAATCCAAAGATATGAAAATTTTTCAAATAATAGAAAACATAAATCCCATTATAGATTTACCAATATCTGATACTTGCATAAAAGAAATAGAACAAGTAACAAATAATGATCAAAACTATCAAAAACTTAAACATTTTATTTCACATGGATGGCCAAGTTATTTAAAAAATATCCCAGAAGCTTTGCACCAGTATTTTAGTATTAAAAATGACCTAACTACATATCAAGGTCTTATATTAAAAGGTCAATCAATTCTCATTCCTGAAACCTTAAGAACAAAGTTACTTACCAAGTTACACAGAGCTCATTCTGGTACTGAGAATACTTTAAAACTAGCTAGACAAGCAGTATATTGGCCCTCTATGTCTAGGGATATTAAAGATATGATTAGAGCTTGTTCTACTTGTAATAAGTTTCTTCCTAGTCAGCAAAAATTAACCATGCAAACTAGTAAAATACCAGAATATCCTTGTCAAATTGTATCTATGGATGTATTTTTCTTCTCTCATTATGGTAAACAAATCAAATATCTAATTACAGTTGACCACTATTCTGATTTTTTTGAAATTGATACACTAAAGGACTTATCAGCAAAATCAGTTATAGATTGTTGCAAAAGAAACTTCTCAAGACATGGCATTCCGGAAACTGTTGTTACAGATAGAGGTACCAACTTTGTGAACCAGGAGTTTTCTGAATTTTCAAAAAAATGGAATTTTTCCCATGTTACTTCATCACCTAATCATCCACAGGGTAATGGAAAAGCAGAAGCCACAGTAAAGATAGCAAAAAAACTTCTATCAAAATCTGCAGATAGCGGTGAGGATTTTTGGTTCAATTTACTCTGTCTTAGAAACACTCCCAATAAATTAGACTCGAGTCCGGTTCAACGTCTGTACTCTCGAAGAACACGGGGTTTTCTACCAGTTCTTTCAAATCTTCTTAAACCACAAATTATCAAAGATGTTCCTGAAAGCATAGAAAGGAGACGCAAAGATATCAAACAATCTTATGACAAAAGAACAAGGAAAGTGGTAACGTTGGAAGTTGGTCAACCTGTTTCAGTACAACTACAACCATCGGTAAGTACCTAAATCCTGGTCTCCAGGTGTTATCACAGACGTTTTGTCTGACAGGTCCTACTTAGTAAATGTCAATAATACTTCATATAGAAGAGACCTATCTCATGTACGTCCTTTGTCATTATCCTCCCTATCTCAGGCAAATCTTACACAGAATAATGATAGTTTGGCTAACCAATCTAACAATGTCGAATTAAATTCTTTACTGCAAGAACAAATAAATACACATGTTGATGACTCTGTAGATTCTAACATTAACAATGAAGACTGTATAGCAGAAGAGCTTACCAATCTAAATAATACAAATGAATCTATTTGTTCTCCAATACTAACAGATATCGAAAACAATATCACTACTAGACCTAAAAGAGAAACTCGTAGACCTTCTTATTTAAGAGATTATACTTGATAACAAAAATAAAATTGTTAAATTATGTTATCTAAATGACTGTTATCCATTTCCTTTACTAAAATGTCTCCTTTGTACTGTAAGTATGTATTACTTTTCTAATTAATTTGTTATATATTTACCAATAAATAATTCACAAAAAAAAGGGAACATGTTGGCATTGGCTCAATGTGCTAGTAGCCATTGCCTAAAAAAATGTTAAAAAGTCAAGCCGGGGGTTGCGCCCGCCATCTTCGGTGTAAAAAGCATGAGCATGCGGAAGCCAAAAAGAAGTTGTTTTTTCTGTATCACTAACCGTTCAATAAATCATTTTAATAATAAAAGGCAGTTTTAAAACACAGACGATGTACCATCCGACTAAAACATGCCGACGAAGGCAGTTCTCGACGCTCAGCATCTGGTCTACCCGCAATAAAACGGCGACGGTACAGTTCTCGGGCAGCTCGCAAATTACCATCTTCTGCTCCGACACACATCATCATTTCGTAATATTCGCTATTACTTAACGACATTTTGCAAACACAACTAAAAAGAAATTGTTAGGTGTAGCCGAACTTAACCAATGCGCGTATCACAGGGATAGAAACGAGTGCACTAGAAGCGGAAAAGAATACGACTGACGAGCAAAACAATAAATAAGATATAAGAATAATGCTAAATAAAGCTCCTAGTCCCTGCTTTTCTGGTACCTAAATATTATTTCGTTAAAATGACTACTACCTAACCTATAGGGTAGCTAGTCCTATTAGTGTCCACTACTATTAAAAAATATTGTTCAAGAATTTAAGATTATTTTACATACCTACCCCGCCCTGGGTGGCGTGGAAGTAGGTATCTACTGACTGAAAACCTTTCTGTTCCTTAAGTTGCCCTTGCATTCCGGGGCCGCGTTATATCGTTAGAACATTCTAGCAACCCCAGAAATTCCCGCAACTCCGGAAAATCATTAATTTCAATCCATCAAAGATCATATGATTGGGCCGCGTTATTTCGGTAGAAGTCTGAATTAGAAGTTGTAATTACCAGGAGTAATTGGACAGACTGCAATTGGTTAATATACCCTAAGACCCTAACCCATTGGGTTTACACACATTATGATAATTACATTGTGTGTGTAATGTCGTAATCAGGGTTCTGTGAGCAAACGATTTTCAATTCATCAGTAACAATTCCTGTTACTCATGCGGTCCTAGTACTTTTATTAATTTCTTTCCACAATTAGATGCAGTTTTGCGACATTTTTTATTGACTACATTTGAATGATAGCCGCAACGGTTTAAACTGTGGTTTTTTTAAACCAACGAACGCCGTGGTTATTATCGGAATAAATAAATAAATAGGTACACACGCCCCCAACCACTCTCGTGGCCCATTTTATTAAGCGCACTCTTTTTTATTTTGTTTGATTTTTTCAATGCCCTTATTTTAAAAATTATGAACGGAACCCACTGTGAATCTATTTGTACTAGGAGAAGAATAAGCTGCGAAGAGGTGAATTTAAATATTTTTTTGGGTTCAGTTGGACATAAATTGTGACTAAATACTTTTTCTATTCTAAGTTCTAATGGCAAATATTAATGATTATTTAAGCAATTAATTCCTGGTAGGATGCACGTAAGGTTCTGATTTTTATGATCGGTTTAATTGTACGAGCTGACGATTTATCAAACCGATTCGTGTTAATGCGATCTTCAAGCAAATTGATTCAATAGGTAAGGTTTTTGAATGAATTTTTAGAAGATCGATTCTTTCAAAAGCACTGGATTCGATCTGTGAATCGAATAAAAAAATCGATTTCAAGCAAAACATCGTTCATCCTTATGGCCACCAAAACAAAAGGTTAGGAATACCGTAAGGAAATTTACAGGAATATTGTTCTTGAATTCGGTATTTACTGTGTTGTAGGTACAGTGGTAAGGTGGGTGGAAGATTACTATGTAGATAATTTATCAACAAAGTAATCTTCTACAAAAGGACTACTACGTAAAAAACCAACAGGTGTGTAAATGATACCGGACAATGCAAGCAGGTATCTAAATATTATTTCGTTAAATGTTGATACCTACCTAGACAAATTAATTGTATTGTAGCTAGTTCACAAACATAAACAAAGTTAAGGAAAAATCTGTAATAATATTTTGTAAACAAAAAATTAACATGCGGAACCTTTTATTCAGAAATACCAGGAGTAAGAGGTTTATTTTTACTTACAAATAGTTCGCTGACACCGATCAGCTGACTTAGTGCTAGTGATGTGTTTAATTCAATTTGAAAAGTTCGGTTTCTGGTATCAATGTATTAAAAATTCTCATGACTTCCGAACATGTAGAGCTAGGAATATAAAACCCTTCCAATATCGTTTGATATCATCCAAAGAAGTTGTGCCCTTGGTATGTATATACCCTTTCCGTTACACGTTGTATATGCTACGTATATTTTGTGTTAGTATGGTTAAGGGAGTTTTATAGCCGGAAATATATTGTTTGCATTGTTCCGCTTCACAGAGTTTAGACTCGGATACAGATAAATTATCTAAGTCATTAATTATCGTGTCAATCATATTAAATAAAAAGAATAGAAAGCGAAAAATGTAAATTAAAAATTAAGTAAAAGGTCTAAAATAACTTATAAACGGCGCTCTTAGGCGCCTCCATATTCAACAGAATTAACGTATCTTTTCTCGGCCATTATTTTCGCCGGGCAGTCAGTAGCGCCTGTTATGTGATTGTCTGGCTTTTTGAAATGCGAGCAAGTAGCGCATTTTGGTTCATTTGCCTTCTTTGGACAGTCTTTGATCGAGTGACCCTGATCACCACAATGGCCGCAGGTGTAAGATGTCTGTCGACATGACTTGGCAGCATGTCCATACTGCTGACACTTATAGCAGCGTGTGACTGAAGTGAAGTCTCTGACAGGACACGATGACCAATTAACAAAAACACGTTCTTTAGACATCAGGGCTTTTCGAATGACCGGAGATACTTCTACGATATAATTGCAGGTCTCGGCGTCCTTCTTACCTGACTTATGGCTTAGCTTTATAGAGGTCAAGAATGACTCAACATTGCAGTCCTGAAGTTTTTCGGCTAAGTTTTGATGGTACAAACATGTGAAGACTTCATTTTCTGTCATGGATGTCGGCACTCCTATGATGACTACTCTGGGCTTTCTTTTATGAGGCTCGTCGACGGTTAGACCCGACTTTGTGAGCTGCACCGATTGTCTCAGCTTTTCAATATCTTCCTTCGTCTCGGTGCTGATAATCACTCCGCCGTTTTTAGTCTTGCGTAAGCCCCTCACGTGAAGTTGCATTTTTTCCGGGCAAATTATTTTTTGGACCAGACATTTTGTCTCATCACTGGTCTTCAATTTGTCGTTCGGATAGATAGCCACTGAACTTAAGTTAATTGGCTGGATGTAATTGTTGGCTCCTTTCTTTACCATATCAGAAAAAGACGGTCCTTGGGCAGGTTTCAGTGACTCTCCGATTCTCGACTTGAGCTCCTGTAGCTGCTGCGAGAGGTCAAGTTGGTTTTCTAAATTTATAAGGGCATGGTGGAATTGGACGGCTTTTGCTTTGATGGACTGGTACTGGACGGCCATTTGCGACGTTCCATGGCCAACCTTCCGGCATAGGGCATTGATGCGCAATTTCTGGTCCATGTTCAGCTTGCCATCAGCTGCAATAGCGCAAACCTCCTTCAGGCTCTGTTCAATATTGGTCATCCAATTTTGGACTTCTGTCGTCGGTATAGCATCGAGGTCATTGTTCCTTTGACTGGGCGCTTGAGGGGGAGCAGCGGGTACGGCTGCGGGCACAGGTGTAGCTGGTGGGGAGCGGGCACACCTACTTCTAGGACTGAAGGGACTCTCCTCCATTGTGAAACAGTTTATTTACTTGCTAATCATGGATCATCGTCAACCAAACACACACTTTACACAAACCTACGCTAATTTCCGACACAGTTTGCGTAATTACCGGCTATTGCACTAAAAACTAGGTCACGACTTCGCAAGTGATTATTTGTTTATTTCAATTAATTGTTCGACACGTCTGTTCACCCCGACAATGCTAATGAAAGATAGATTAATTGATATTAACTATTTAATTATTTCTCACTTGTAAATCTAAATCACTAATAATTTTATTAACGTTTTCAGGTCGGTATCTACATACGAATCTTGTAAAAAAAAACATTTTATGTTGGTATCACAGAAAACATATCGAGCCTTTTCAGGAAGAAGATCGTAACCGCCATTTTGCATATTTTACAGGAGAACGTTTTTTTTAAATATTTCTCAAAATATTTACAGCATCAATTTGAAATTTTTACTTGGTGTTTTATGGGCACCTCCCTATTAATTACTTACTACTTATTGACTTAGTACTATAAAATCACATACATTTGTCGCTTAGGTACGTTAAAACTGATGACCGTTATTATGTAGGTAGAGCTGATAAATGAGTATGTCGATTACGATAATTCATAAATAGCATAAAATAGTAGAAATATTTTTTGTGTTTTTTTTTTAACTGTTTTTATACGAGATATCATGCCAGGCAGAGAAGGACAAAGAGTCAGAAATAAAAAAAGTAAAAAAAGGTACTTCTACGTGAATTTGAGCTTTATTAATAAAATAAAACTGGCTGTGCCCGCGACTTCGTTCGCGTGCATGTCGGAAAACAATAATGTGTCGCTTTGACGGTGTAGGTACCACTCCTCCGATCTTCCGATCTATCCTGGTAGGAATCTACCACAGCTTTCGAATGCAGTCCAGAGCCTAGAGACAAAACACATTATTCTTGGCGTTCACGCTAAACGGTACGCCAAAATGTATGGGAATGACATTACCTGCGGAAAGGACACGGTAATGTCATTCCCATATATTCTGGCGTAGAGTTTAGCGTGAACGTTAACAGAAAGGTGTTTTGTCTAGGCCTGCAGGCGTCTTTAGGGGTTATAATGATATTGCGACGAAGTCTCACTCAGATTTTTAAGAATAAATATAGATCAAAGCGCCTGGTCGAGGCTCATTTTATAATAAATGTGCACCTGCCGTAGGTACAGTAAAAGCTCTTTATTCGCGAGGTATACGTTCCGTAAAATACCTACCGCGAATACAGAAACCGTGACTATGGAATGGTAATCTATATGGGATTATAGGGGATACGTTCCTAAGTGACAAAAAAAAAACAATTTAATTGAAGTTTTTGACCATATTGATTAATTGTATGAGCGTGATATGGATGCAAGCGACTCTCCAAGGCGTAAACGATCAAGCATTTCTATGCGTTAAACAGATTTTTTCGCGTCGAAAATCGTTTTTAAGTAAAAAAAAAATTTCAACATTTTGCAATAAATGGAAAGATGAAACAATAGGTAAAACACGCAAAGCGGCTCGTACCAAAGGATGGAATGTCTATTAAGTCGCAGCATTTATAAATGTGGGGGAGGCCTATGTCCAGCAGTGGACGTCTTTCAGCTGAAATGATGATGATGATGATATATAAATATACTTTATGGTGATGAGGTTGGTTTCATTATGTTTGTTTACATTCTCAAAAAACTTTTTTCAAAAAAATACCAACCGACTTCCAAAAAACACTACAAAGTGCAAAATAACTTTAATTTCGGAAGTCGGTGACGTTGGATGTGTATTTTAATTATTTGTCACCGCGTTCCGAAATTAAAGTTATTTTGCACTTTGTAGTGTTTTTTGGAAGTCGGTTGGTATTTTTTTGAAAAAAGTTTTTATTTTTCACTTTTTTGTTACCTACCATACACCAATTCGAAATTTCATCATCCTTTGGGTCAAAACAATGCATACTTATTTATGTGATAGCAACATTCGCGGTTGATTTGCTGTAATTTTTTGAAGAGTTCCGTTGTCTGTTTCCGAAACGCATCATCAGATCTATATGCAGGGCCCAATCTAAGGGGGAGCAAGCCGGGCAAATGCTCAGAGCGGCAAAAATGAGCGGCGGCAAAATGTATACTTACAAACATACCTACTCTCATGAATTTTTGTATACTTGTTCAGAAGCCGTAGTAGACTAACGTATGTGAATATTATATAGTTAAAAGAATATCACATAATTATGGTCATACCATCTTTGATGGTGTTAGTGCAAAGGGCGGCGAATGTTATTTTTGCCCGGAGCGGCTAAATAGCTAGATCGGGCCCTGTCTATATGAAATTTCAATGGGACCATTTCGGAGTAAACCCCTTTTGAAAAAAAAAAAGAATTTTGCAAATCCGTCTATATACGACGGAGTTATGCCTGAACATACATTAAAATATAAACATGTCGAATTGATAACCTCCTTCTTTTTGAAGTCGGTTAAAAACACCGACCGCGGCGAAGGCGGCTATTGTAGATGTCAAAGGCCGAACCAATACAGCGGCGATATCATTTGACAATGTACTTTAGGCGAAGTTGTAATAAGGTCTATTTCACTTTTTTATAGTCCATCTGACGACGCGTTTACAAAGGATATTGGGTTGGATACCTATTGGAATCCTTTTTGTTATTTGTTAATATGTATGTACCGATGTACCGATTAGACCCGCAAATAAATAAATCTTTAGCCGCGGATATAGGAATTGGGTCGCATTTTTTTAATCCGCGAATAGTGAAAACGCGAATGAAGGAAGCACGAATAAGGAGCTTTTACTGTACTTACTCAATAAATCGACTGCGCGTCTGGTTGAGTGTGCTGAAGCATTATTCCACGCGGGGGCGGGCGCCTATCTCGGCCCGTACAGGCGCGTGTCTTTTAGCTTTGTTTATCAAACGTTGACCACTGAATAAAACCACAGCAGTGGGAATGCTCTGCACGGACTGCGATAGGCCTCGACAGGTAGCAGTGCAGTAACACCTGACGCCACCTGTCAGTTAACGGCCCGTGGGACCATGGCGTTATCACGATGAAGAAAGATCACGCTGTAAAGGTGGATACTGACCGGCGTCACGGGTCAAAATGCACCTAATATGTTACCAAGCAAGTATTCGTGCAGTCAGTAGTACCTACGGCAAAACATGCGAGCGAGCAACACTGATTTTAGCACACGGCGTAAAGACATGCTCGCTGCGAATGTTACCATTACCTACGCCCCGTAACGTCGGTCATTATCCACATTAAAAGCGCTGTTGAAAAAAAAACCAAACCAGGCAAAAAAAACTATTTCATTGTATAGCACGGGTTTTCTATGAACATAGTAAGTACGATGTTGTTGCTACGTAGTGCCATACCGCGCGCGCCCCCACCTCTCTCCCCGCTGCTGACGCAGGCAGCAGGAAGAGAGAGAGCCCGATCCCGAGGATAATGGACGTAACAGAGCGATCCTCCGCGACTCTCAGTTGCGATGCCTTTTTATTGTAAATTGTAATCAAAAATGTTTCAGTGTTTCTTTTGTTCAGCCATACCTACATTTATTTGTAGACCAATAAATAATTATATTTAAAGAAGCGACTTTAAAATTGTCAATATTTTACTATTGTGATTTCTATTGTTCCTGTGTAGGTAATGTATCCTTTGTTGGAGATGCCAAATGGATAAATAAATACATTTTTAAACTTGTTTTAACTAAGAAAATGCTTCTCTGTAAGCGATGTTGCTCGGAAGAGCATCGACATAACTACAGTTGCCCGTGTGAAAACCTATCTATTTACTCAAATCCACCAGTAGTTATGGTCGCAATTTTGGATTTTTTTTCCTGACTTTCACCATCCGACCTCGCTTGAACCCCTCCCCACCTCGAAAACTAACATCACGAAAATTAGCACATAAGTATTTACAACTCTTTACTCCCAAAACTCCCATTATTTGAATCGAGTAATGCTGTAACACGCATTTAAATTTAACATTATCAAATTTCGCGCGAAATCAAGTTGTTGTCTTTGCATGTTTGCTATTCAAACCTAGATGGCGTTACTGACGTTAGAGATTAAGAATTTCTATGGAGATGTTCCTCTAGCCGCTCTAATTTTGCTATATTATGCTAGATGGCGCTACTAAGACTTTTATCACAATTAAAAATGAGATTTCTTCCCCTCTATTTGTATTAATTTGATTGATAAAACTAATAAATATTTATCTAACATTGCATTCTAGGTATATGACTCAGAACACCACGTCAGTTAATATTATCACAACTTTTTATTTGAAATTCTTTTAGCTTTTTTGATTCGTGGGAATCAACCACCAACGGAAAGCGATTTTAGTAATCAGTATCATTACTTTTTGAAATAACACAGACACAGTAAGTAACTTAAATGAGAATGATGTGTTAATATTAAGTATTCGTTAGTACCGTTTCACGCCAATAGATGTCGCTAAGTGTTTCAACATTACGTAAATAAATTCTTCTTGAACACTTTAAATTATTTAGATAGGTTGACCGAAGCGATTGCGATGAAACAAAGACTAATATAAACTCTGAGTTATAAACAATATTTGAGTATGAAAGATAACCATATTAGTTTCGTTCTTTTGACGTGATACTTGATCTATTCAACATAGAAACTGAAAAACCGAGCTACAGACAAAAATTTTGATAAGGGTTAAAATGTCATCTGTTGATTATCCCTTACCACCCCAAGCAATTATTTTCGAAATATTTTAAATGTACAGAAAAAGTTCCTTTACAGATTTATTATATGTATAGATATAGATAGAACTTGTCGCCTTTTTCAAATCTAGTGTTACGCAGCTTGCTTGTTTGTATTTTAATTTTGTTTGGTAAGAAGGCTGTTGCATAGGAATTCCAATTTTTAATTTCATTATTTCTTAAAAGAATTGTCTCATATTTTTTGGGATTTGTCCGAGCATTTCCAATCAAAGTTTGCCATTCAGATGGTGCGTAAATAGTTCTTTTCTGTATAAATCCTACTATTGTTGCATGCACAAAGTCTACTGGCATCATGGTATGTCCAGGAATGAGGAAGTTTATAATCAGCCTTTCAACAAAACTTGCATGATATTGCATGAAATAATACAGCATTACAATCATGGCTTTATTTTTATTTTGTCCTGCGCAACCATCACAGTACCTATAAAGCAACTTAATTTTGGGTCCTTCTCTCGTCAACCAATTTAAGGTATTTAAAGATAATAGTACAGATTTCATTACACCCACTTTTCGCTTCCGTTTCGTTCCAAAGATAACAAAATACAGATCTGCACCCTAATTGCGTAACTTACGATTCATCATAATCTGTATCGTTTTGAAACGGATTGTTAAACCATTGCTTCATATGTTCGAAAAATGTGTCTGTTCGACAACATAAATAACGCAATGAATACTGTTTAACTGTGAAGACGAAACCAATTATGATCAATCGTGAGTTACGCAATTAGGGTGCGGGTACCGCTTTCTTAAATGCTTTCATTATAATAGGAGCTTTCGAGTATAGTAGAAATTTACAGTTTGACCGTGAGGTGTTGTTAAGACCTTTTCAAGATCAAAGCTTGCACACAAAAAGGTGGAGGTTAGGTACGTTAAAACAACTGAATGGGTTGTAACTTACGATGAAAATTTCGTAAGTAAAAAAAGTTAATTACCTACCATTTCTACTATGAACTCAAGTAAGTGACAAAAGATTCAAAATCAGTTGATCTGGCGGTTAATAATTAAAACCGTTTTTTTGGGAATTTTGGCGCTTACGATGTTCTTCCTGAAAAGGCTCGATATTTTGTAAAAAAGGTGTATGAAGGTGGGAACTTCGATTTTGATAGTAACACAGAAAGCGAGCCAATTTTTGAATTAAGAACCTACTTAGGTATAAAATTGCCAGGATGCACCTACTATCTATTTATTTAGGTACTACAAAAATACTAGAATATAGAAATATTGCTAAACATCGGTATATTCTTAGACCACTAACAGTACCACAAGATTTTTTTGTATACAGACGTTGTAAAGGTACCTTACCTACCGGTATTTTACCTCTAAGTAAATAGCATTGAAATAAAGAAATTGTTGCAAAACTTTAAAAAAACTTATGTATGCTATGATATGTTTTGTACTTACATTCAGGAACAGCAAAAACCTCCGTACTAAAAATCCTAGGAACTCTTTATTTTAAACGCAGCAATAGTAATTATCGAAATAGGCCCGTGATTGCTCTGAACGAACGCAGTCGCAGAATGCACTCAAAATGTTCCGGGCTATGCTCGCTGTAGGACCTAAGTGCACAGAAAGTGCTTAAAAGTATTTAAACGCGTAATATCGTCCTTGAGTCGCGAATTATTTGTCTAGGGAGAGATGTTTGGGGCGGAATATTTTTACTATCGCATTCTAACGTCGCAATCTGATACCTCTATAGTCCCGAAATCTTTGACATTCATTGTCACTGAGATGATCTGATGATGATCGCCAACTCCCGTCATTAAAAACGTTCAAAATCTAGTTCGCGACTTGATTTTGAACGTTTTAATTACGGGAGTTTTCGGTCTGTTAAATCATCATTTTTGCCTAGAATTTTCCCATTTTGCATCCACTCTTACCGGATGCAGAGACCTTCCACAACCTAGTTCAGTCCCAATGATGTTGCCTGAGAAATTAGCAAGATTATTTTTAAATAGCTTGTACACTATGTGAACGGGCTGAAGTTGATTTCGTGTTATCGTAGGTACCTACGATTTTTTTTTTTTTTTTTGGGGAAACGTTTCCGTCTGGTATTTTTCTAACATGATGGGCTCGGTGATCAATAAAACAAATAAAAATGTTTTCTAAAAAATATAGTATTCATCAATAATATAATTCTATAATACATTATTATTTATATCAAGTTAAATATTAGTAACAGAGCTCGTACATTACTCACACATTACAATAAACAACGTTAACCAGTTACATCATACAATTTGTGTTTGGGCATGAGTAGGACAATATAATGATGATAAATGTCTAATTTATTTATGAATAAAGTCGAGACTTGGTGCATAGTATTACCTATTTAATTTTGTTAAGGAACGATAAGTACGTATACTTTCAGTTCCATCCCAAGTTATACCATCAAGCCGGAAACTAGTTGTGCAAACTTAGTTATTCATTGAGATTTTCACGTGTAAATAGACAATTTATTAAATTTTAAATGCTCTTAAACAATGAATGAATTAATGAAATGTAGACTCCGGCGTGGTTTGACCAGAGTCGATTATTTTCACTAGCCAATAAAGCCACATGTTTCATGGTGCTATAGACCTTTGCAAAACGAGTAGACCGGGGGGCGCCGTAACGGTAGGGAAGACGTGCACTTAGCATAGGGAAGGATTATGGAGTCGACCGAATATGCATCCTAGAGTAAGCAATAAAGAGACTGCTAGTGGAGAGACGGGTGATATTTGTCTATGAGCATGTTTCGCCACCAGGTTGTTTAAGTAAATGCTCTTTATAATGTATTAAAAAGTACAAAAAGTCTTTAAAAAAGTTTCCCTGACGCTAAGTACTTATTATTAGTCTAGGTTACTTGGTTTCAATCATTGTTTGATATCGAAATTGTGCTCGACAACTAGTGCTTTATTTGTAACAACACAGTTATGCATCACGCAGAACTAATTATATTGCCAAGGGTAGCATTACTTCAGTTGTGTTAGAGTGCAACATTGTAAGAAGCCCATAACATATTATTGCAAATGGTTACACAAAAATTCAATAATACTATGCGAAATGTTATCAATCAAAAGTGCACACAAACTACCAAATATTTCATACAGTTATTGTATAAATAAATATACTTTATTATGAAAAGTTAAATACAATTCTAAGTAATCTTTTTACAAAAAAATCTATCAGTTGTGTATAGGTAATTATTATTTGATTACTTTTCTATTAAATATATTAAAATTATATTATTAATTTATGTTAACTATGAGGCCACAGTTTGAGTGGAGTCGATTAGTCATATTAATATATGAATATTATGTCGATCTTTTTGCAACTTCTACGTTCTTTACTCGTTATTTGACATAGTGTGGAGATATCGCTTTATTGCACAAAAAATGCCTTTTTTTTGCTGTGTACTGCACGTGGCACCCATATTAACGTGTTAAATTATGCGTAGTAAATAACCCGTCAATAAACGTTGAATTTATGTAGCTGGAGTTTATACTGATCATATAAGTTTGCACCACTTTGAATTATATTGCAGAGAAAGTATAATCCAAGATATTGTTATTGAGGCTATCATTGTTATTCTCTAGTCAGTAAAAAAAAAACAATTTAAGTATTTTTGTAGTTTCAAGAGTGCTGATATTTACATAAACAACAAGACACACATTCAAGGCGTATTTTTGTATGGAAGAAGACAATTATGTTGCACCTATCTTAAATAAATTAAGTAGAATGCTGAACAATGACGTTGCAGTGTCTTTTTCCTGACAGATATTTTTTCCTCAATCCAATACAAGTTGTCAATTCCACGCACAACGGACCGAATGGGAGTCTACGTGCGGAAAAGGGAGTCCCATCATCATCATCATCAAGTTGTCAATTATGTAGGTAAGTTTCCTGGTAAAAGGTAATTGCGTCTTTACAGATCTTGGTTAACGCCGAAGTAGCCACTCCCTAAATTCAAGACTTGATCTGCTCTTAAAAGTGATACAAAACCCTCAATCAGCAAACTTTAAACATAACTATAACACGTCCAGCCTTTCACCGCACGTAGACCTCCAGCTGCGCGGCCAGCTGGCACAGCATCTTGAGGCCCGGCAGGAACGACGCCACGGCCGCGAAGTCTGCGCCCGTCGCCAGTGACGTGGCCACTGCCTGCGCGCCCGCGTGGTTGCCGCTCTGTGCGTACTGGCAGCACGCGTGCAGGGACGCGCACGCCGTTTCTGATAGCTGAGGGAAAGGACTAATATTAAACAGCGGAATAAGAGGAACAAAATACAGTATTAATTAACAGTGGACAGTAGTAAAAAAAAAACTAATTACATGTTCAACTGCCACGCGAAAATAAATATGAATCATGCGATAAAGACAGTTGCTAAGGGACATCAGAAGCCCGAAAAATTGACAACCAATCTTACCAAAGGATATTCTTTTACCCAGTAACTGGGTTGTGGAGGTCAGATAGGCAGGCACTCCATGTAAAATACTGCTACTCAGTTGCATTCGGTTAGACTGGAAGCCGACCGTTACATAGTTCGGAAAAAGCTACGCAGATGATGATCTAGAGAGTGGTACAGTCTCTGTTGAAAAAAAAACACTAAAAACAAACACTGATGCTAACAACGATAACATACCTTGTATTCACGTAACATATCATAAAGTGTCTCTAATCTCCTTTGCACATCTTCTAATTTTCTCTTCATTTGCTGCAATTAAATAAAACATATTATTATTACGATTACACGGTTCCTATCTTGAAAATGTATTTAATATGACAACTAAGGTCTCCTTTAGGTGTGATTGCAAAATAGCTCTCGCTCTTCTCTGATGCAAAAATACCCTAATCAATCAAAATATTTTTACTTCATATAAACCTGCATGGGCACTTATGAAACGTCAGAAGCTAGGTTCACGGTTCCAAAATGTTGTTTCCTATGGAGAAGAGCCGGCAAGAAACTCCACGGTTACTCTTTTAAAAATGATTGGCTTTAACAATGTTTTCAGAGATAAAAGGTATGGGAGGACAGTGCAGGCCTGTCAATAAGTACCAGGTACTTAGACGAATACAGAATAGAAATTCGTCTACAAATCTACAGTCTGTAAGGCCTACAACGTTCTCCCATTCACAATATGTAAAATAATCTACATAAATAAAATGAACCTAATTAAACATAGTGACATGATTAACATGACAATCACTAAAAAATAAGTTGATATTAAAATTGATGTATAATGTCAAATAATGACGAGAATATGTCAGCATTGTAAAAATAAAAAGAATAAAAAAGAACATTGAGAGCAGTTAATAGACTTTCACATAGTTATGCTGTTAATGAGGTACCAGGGAAGCCACATGTGCAGAAGGAATTAATGCCAAACTTCCCTGTCTTCAACTTAATCTTTTATCTTATAATATGCTTTTTTGATAAGGACACGTTTGATGTGCGTTTTAAACTTTCCATCGCTAAGTTCTATAACTGACTTTGGCAACTTGTTATAGAAGCGGATACTGTTTATTAGAAATGATTTGCTAGTTTTTTAGTCAATCTAAATTTTGGAACCACAATTTCATCTTTACTACGTGTATTTAGATTATGGAAATCGCATCGTTTTTTGAAAAGGCCTAAGTTTTTGCGAACATACAAGATATTTTCTAGGATATAAAGAGACGGCAGTTAGAATATCAATTTCGCTGAATTTGTTTCTAAGAGACTCGCGAGGCCCCATTTTATAGATTGCGCGGATTGCCCTCTTTTGTAAAATGAAAATTGAATCTACGTCAGCTGCCGATCCCCACAACAGAACGCCATAAGACATAATACTGTGAAAATAAGCAAAGTAAACTAACCTAGCTGTGGCTACATCCGTCAACTGCCTTATCTTTCTTACTGCGTAAGCAGCTGAGCTTAATCTACTTGAAAGAGCTCTAATGTGAGCACCCCATAAACCAAAATAAACCAAATTAACATCAAATTATGTTACGAGTAGATAACATATGAAAATTACCGGGTTGGTAGCCCTGTTGGAGCACTCGAGCCTGATGCCGTCGAACACAGCCTGCAGCACCGCGTGCTGCTCCGGCAGCGCCGCCTTCTGCGCGGGCGGGGCCGGCGTGGGCGGCGCCGGGCTGGCCGGCTGGGGGCAAATAATACATATTTTGTTGCTTCATATTCGGCTTGTTTCGGCACTTACTTGATGCTCACAGTTCATCCTGAGATAATGTTGTTCAGCAAATTATGGTAGCGGGCCAAATTGCCTATAGTCATAACTGATTTAAAACAAAGAGAGCTTAAACCATCTTTGAGTGCATAATTTACAATGTGTCCAGGGCGGGTTACCCTTGTTTCATCAAAAATAAATTGACAGATTAACACTTCCAAAACAATTTTCCGCATAATTTCATTTTCCAAATTATTACTTAGGTTACTGTTCACAAAATTGAAACACGAACCTAATGTGGGGCAAGTGAACGTTTAAACAATAACTTGCTTACTAACTAGTACTTTTACCAATTTTAATGTAGTCAAATATTTCAGTTGCAGTTAATAAAATATGCTAAAAATTTTGTACCTTCAATTTTCAAGTTATCGTTTCTATTCAGTCAACGACGAAGTTTTACTACAAGGGTGTTTTTTCCACTTGGGACAAATTCTAAACAGGTAATAAAAATAATAATATTCAGATTCTGGTAATAGTTTCTGGTTTCACATTCAAAAATATGTTTCTGGTAATGTTTGGTCACAGTTCTAACCTAACCTAGTTGTTTCATAACGAATCATTTGACTAAATGTTTGCTGTAATAAATCATTTGATTAAAGACCAAATGCCTTTATGACATTATCCTTGGTAATATTCTGCCGAGAAAAAAATTGACCAAATTAAAATGTGCAAACTACAATCATTCCAAATATTCCATTGGTATAAAAAAAATTGCTAAAATTTGTTTGGATAATGAAATTTTCGGTAAATCGGCAGGATCCCGTCCAGGACACAATACACACAAACATGTAATGTCAAAATCGTAATTTTATTTCTGGAATAGCTAGAGCTAGCAAACTCGCATTAACTGGATTTAAAAAACAACTAACGATCTATAAAACATCTGTGGTATTCTCAGCTACTAGAGAATGGGCAGCAGCGTTCTCCATACATATTACCACCATACTGCGATCGCCAACCAGCCTGCCAAGCGTGGCGATTATGGCAAGAACCCCCAAATTGTGGGAGGCCTAACAGTGAACGTCTTCCAGCTGAAATGATGATGATGATTCTCAGCAAACGTATGTTGGTCAAGATTACATCCAGTGGTGTCTTCCTGTCTGGTAAAACTAAGATCACAAATAAAGCCTGATGAAAACGGTTACATATTTTGCTACATGGCCATCTATTGGGACATTAACAGCACGCACAAGAGCAGGTGGAAAACTGAAGTAAAGGAAATAAACCGGTTTAAAAAACACACCTTCTGCGGATAAGCCGGCGACATAGCTGCAGCCTGATAATCTGGGTACTGGTCGGGGTACTGCTGGCCATACTGCGGGCCGGGCTGGCCGTACTGCGGGCCGGCCTGGCCGTGCTGCTGGCCGTACTGCGGGCCGGCCTGGCCGTGCTGCTGGCCGTACTGCGGGGCCGCCTGCCCGTACTGCGCGGCCGGCGCCAGCGGCACGTGCTGGGGGGGCTCCACGCCGAACAGCGGGTGCGTGATCGGTGCCTGGGCTGTTACTTCTTGTTTGGGCTATAATAGATAGGTTTTGCTAAAATTTTCCTCGTAATAAGTTCCGTTATGAGTTGAGATGACGATAAATGACACGAAAGTGTAAAGACTGGACAGGTCTACTTAAATCTGTGTGTTTTTTCCTCAAAAGACCATCACAGACACTAATCTACATGGTCTTTTAATGAGCTGACAAAGATTTAGTCTGGATTAGTTTGTTTCGGTGTTTCTCTTCAGAGTATTCGGTTCGAAAAGTTGAATTGAAAAATATTATTATTTCTTCAGCCGTGTAAAAGTATTTTTACAACCACTTTACAGAAATAAAATATGTTTTCATCATACATAAATATTTGTTTTGTTTGATGATGTATGTGGAGTAAAAGCAATGGAGACCGAACTTAAAATATGCCGTTTTTGGCAGATATTATCTTTTCCTGTTCTATCGTGATAAATGATAAAATATGGCCGATATAATGACTTCAAATATAATTAGTTACAGAACAAAGTCTGGATTAAAATAGCAGCCACATCAGATTAAATTCTAGCATTACATTTCAAAATAAAACGAAAAACCAAATTAAAACAACATTTTTTTCGTCGATGCATTATATTCACAGGGAGACGAAACGCTACTTACTAATGTGGAGAAACTTTTTATGACAGATGTTATATTCGGCGGAGCTTGGTCTTTATTAAATCGACGTTACAGCAGCCGAATTTATTACAATTTATGAAAATGTCATGATGAAGTCAACAAGAGAAAAGATGCAAACACTTATGATAATTATTAAACAACTTGAAAACACACGTTAGAAGATATACAGCATGATCAAATCGGGTTTAACACATCAAAACGGCAAGACCTTCAGTCAGATTGGTGAACAAATAGTGCATGGTTCACACAGCCGGTACCTCGTCTACATGTCGCCTATGTTCGATAATGTTGTTCCAACGCCGCGTGCCCGCGTGCAAGGCCGACATGTCACCCGTGCCTAAATGCTGATAATGTTACTCCATCAAACACTACGTAACACTTTGGTACAATTGCAAATCTGACGTTCAACGCTACAAGCTTAATTTAGCGCATGGTCAAAATCGAAAATAAGCACCATCCGCCATCTTGCTTTGTTAAAAAAAAATCTGTATCCATTTTACAATTGTTTACCAACTCCCCCAGTCAATGTCAGTAAAGAACCGAAAGGTCTTTGTAGAACTATATACGTGGGACACTCGGAAAGCTTTGCGAAAATAAAAAAAGAATTCTGTAATAAAATATTTTTTTATTAAATCTTTTCAAAGTACTCTCCACTAGCCTCTATACAAAGTTTCAGCGACTGAACTAGTTTTCGAAACAATTTTTCCAGTCCGCCGCAGACACCTTGTTTACAGCCTGCTTGCTCGAACGCTGACAGCGCATCTTCAGGCGACGAAAATTGTATCCCTTTGAGCAGATTTTTTATTTTAAGGAATAAAAATAAGTCACACGGTGCTAGGTCAGGGCTGTAAGGAGGGTGACCCAGGAGTTTGATCGGCGTGCAGTCCAGGAAGTCCCTCGTTTTGAGCGCGGTGTGCGAAGGCGCGTTGTTGTGGTGGAGCAGTAGCCCGCGGAGCCCTGTGTTTGATCGCTTGTTGCTCACAACAGAGAAAACTTCTGCCAAGCATTTGGTAGTATGTCATTCAGCGTTGATGCTTCTATGGTTGGTGGTTTGGTCCAGTCAAATTGACAAAGCTCGCGATTAAAATCTTCCCCCTGCTTGTAAATCGCTTCACTTTGGTAAGCGTTGTTTTGAAACACCCAAACCGTCGACTGGCGCTTCGTTTCTGGATCGGATCTATTGATAAATCCAAGACTGAAAACCTGTAATGATGTCGCAAACAAGCCGAGCCTGATTCAAATTTGTTTATCATATCACTGCACCACTCTACCCGGGCCTGCTTCTGAGCATCGGTGAGGTTATGCGGCACCCAGCATGAAACTATCTGCCCCATGCGAAGATGTACGTGTAGAATTTCGTGAAGGCTTCCCGATCCAACCTGCAGTATGTGAAGTAACTCGCCTTGTGACATGGATATTTTTTTTAACTGCTAGCACGTTTTCTTTCGTAACAGCCGTCAAAGGGCGACCACTTCTTTCTTCATCCCCCAAAGTTAGTCGACCGCGCTGGAATTCGTTATACCAACGATACACGGTCGCCTTAGAAGGGCCTTCATCTATGACTGCCATTTGAAGTCTATCGTACGATTCGTCAGGTTTCAGGCGACACTTGAAATCGTAAAAATCATAGCACGAAAAAGTTCCGGCGCAGATCCATTTTTTTAGGAGACACGATAATTTAAATTAGCTTACAAAAAATGTGGAGAGAAATTTTTAAATTGGATCGTACCTGTTTTACTTGCAAATAATCATGTTTTCAAATCGATTATAACTAGCCAGTCTCTCATACATAAAAGATTTTTTCGCAAACTTTCTGAGTGGCCTGGTATCTCTGAGTTTATTTCGGTCTTTCTTCTCAGAGTATTCAGTTAGGAAACACTAACCTTATCTAGTTTTAAAAACATAATTAAATTTTGACGAGTAAAATTGTTTTACAGAAAAATAACTAGCATTTATCATTTAAATATAGTGGTCTGGGTGACTAATGATTTTAACGGCTTATAGTTTAATACGGTATCCTCACAATTGCTCTGGCATTGGTCTTCTTAATCTAGATTGGACCTAAGCCTTTCATTAAGCCTTTTTAAATCATCACGAAATGAACAAAAATTAAAGCCTCACCAAAACCGCTGACCCGCGCCTTAGGTATGAGCGCGGCGCGGCGGGACAGTGGATTCCTCAGTGCAGGGCCCCAATTCTGTATGATAAGTAATATTCCCCGCGGAATCTTACCACGTTCAAAACTCGTCAATATCATGACTTGTACAAATGACAGTATTTGATCCTAAGACTAGTAATTGCAAATTACAACATTTTGTACATCACTAATTGTTAACGTATCGTTTTTTATTTATTTTAAAATATTTTTGCAGTATAAAAATGTATTGAGATTATTGCATTTGAACGTACTTACTTAATTCTAGCTGTCCGAGGGTGTTTACATGTTTATATTGTATATTTTCGTTTGAGGGTTCCTGTATATTTTGAAATAATATATTACCATATCGCAATTGACCGGAATAATCGTAGTATTAACATTTGCCACATCAACTATTATAATACTTTTTTTTATTCGTTTTAGTTTCATATCAAAATTGTTTCTATACATTTATTTCAGTACGGAAATAGTATGTTATCCATCCGATCTCCGGCTGTTAGGCTGTAGGTTGAAGTATGTAGCTTTCACTCTTTGTTGCTGTATATTTTCTATAAAATATGGAAAATGTTTAACAAGGTGAATAAAACCATTAGATAGTACCTATTAGTGTGGTCACAGATCAAGCATGTTTGACAATAGTGTATACGTACATAAAGCTACGATGTCCCTTGTGAACGAAAAACAATAGTGTATTTTTACATTCTTAAAAATAAGATTTGTTGAATTTCACACGAACTACAACGATTCCGTACGGTTCTCAAGTCATTTCGCGCGCTTTCGTTCATTGTGTAATAGAGAATACGATAATAGCAGATTTCGTGTGTGATCTAAGGAATTGACGTGGTTTCGATGTAGGGAATCGTTAAGTGGTAATAGTGAATTAGGGCCCAGTCTGCTCATCCGTCCCAGCCACAGCGCGCCGCCCCGCCCCGCCGCATGCCCAGGGCGGGGCGGCATCGGGCAGGCTGTATCTAATTAACACTCGAGTGACGCTGACAAGGAGGTGCTGTAGGTAAAGTGGTAAACATTTATGAAATTATTTTGTGAAATATCACTTGCAATGTTTTCAAAAAACAAGATGGAGGCGCTAATTCCAAAGTAAGCCGCGCGGCAAAGTAACCTTGTAGCGCGATACACATTTACCTTTCTGAATTCGAAAATAGCAACAACTTTCGCAGGGCAAATCTAGATATTCTTTTGTATAAACTTCTGGTATATATATACCCTTTACGCACATTTTCTTTAAGTCTTCGTATTTCGCCTTCGAAATGGGAATTTTTTCAGTGTAAGCAGTTTTAGGTTCACGAATAGCTTGTTGATTCTGCCGAGACCTCAATATAAGAGACACATCAACAGCTTGTTCGGGTCCATCATAGTCGTATTTAAGATAGAACTTGTCGCCTTTTTCAAATCTAGTGTTACGCAGCTTGCTTGTTTGTATTTTAATTTTGTTTGGTAAGAAGGCTGTTGCATAGGAATTCCAATTTTTAATTTCATTATTTCTTAAAAGAATTGTCTCATATTTTTTGGGATTTGTCCGAGCATTTCCAATCAAAGTTTGCCATTCAGATGGTGCGTAAATAGTTCTTTTCTGTATAAATCCTACTATTGTTGCATGCACAAAGTCTACTGGCATCATGGTATGTCCAGGAATGAGGAAGTTTATAATCAGCCTTTCAACAAAACTTGCATGATATTGCATGAAATAATACAGCATTACAATCATGGCTTTATTTTTATTTTGTCCTGCGCAACCATCACAGTACCTATAAAGCAACTTAATTTTGGGTCCTTCTCTCGTCAACCAATTTAAGGTATTTAAAGATAATAGTACAGATTTCATTACACCCACTTTTCGCTTCCGTTTCGTTCCAAAGATAACAAAATACAGATCTGCACCCTAATTGCGTAACTTACGATTCATCATAATCTGTATCGTTTTGAAACGGATTGTTAAACCATTGCTTCATATGTTCGAAAAATGTGTCTGTTCGACAACATAAATAACGCAATGAATACTGTTTAACTGTGAAGACGAAACCAATTATGATCAATCGTGAGTTACGCAATTAGGGTGCGGGTACCGCTTTCTTAAATGCTTTCATTATAATAGGAGCTTTCGAGTATAGTAGAAATTTACAGTTTGACCGTGAGGTGTTGTTAAGACCTTTTCAAGATCAAAGCTTGCACACAAAAAGGTGGAGGTTAGGTACGTTAAAACAACTGAATGGGTTGTAACTTACGATGAAAATTTCGTAAGTAAAAAAAGTTAATTACCTACCATTTCTACTATGAACTCAAGTAAGTGACAAAAGATTCAAAATCAGTTGATCTGGCGGTTAATAATTAAAACCGTTTTTTTGGGAATTTTGGCGCTTACGATGTTCTTCCTGAAAAGGCTCGATATTTTGTAAAAAAGGTGTATGAAGGTGGGAACTTCGATTTTGATAGTAACACAGAAAGCGAGCCAATTTTTGAATTAAGAACCTACTTAGGTATAAAATTGCCAGGATGCACCTACTATCTATTTATTTAGGTACTACAAAAATACTAGAATATAGAAATATTGCTAAACATCGGTATATTCTTAGACCACTAACAGTACCACAAGATTTTTTTGTACACAGACGTTGTAAAGGTACCTTACCTACCGGTATTTTACCTCTAAGTAAATAGCATTGAAATAAAGAAATTGTTGCAAAACTTTAAAAAAACTTATGTATGCTATGATATGTTTTGTACTTACATTCAGGAACAGCAAAAACCTCCGTACTAAAAATCCTAGGAACTCTTTATTTTAAACGCAGCAATAGTAATTATCGAAATAGGCCCGTGATTGCTCTGAACGAACGCAGTCGCAGAATGCACTCAAAATGTTCCGGGCTATGCTCGCTGTAGGACCTAAGTGCACAGAAAGTGCTTAAAAGTATTTAAACGCGTAATATCGTCCTTGAGTCGCGAATTATTTGTCTAGGGAGAGATGTTTGGGGCGGAATATTTTTACTATCGCATTCTAACGTCGCAATCTGATACCTCTATAGTCCCGAAATCTTTGACATTCATTGTCACTGAGATGATCTGATGATGATCGCCAACTCCCGTCATTAAAAACGTTCAAAATCTAGTTCGCGACTTGATTTTGAACGTTTTAATTACGGGAGTTTTCGGTCTGTTAAATCATCATTTTTGCCTAGAATTTTCCCATTTTGCATCCACTCTTACCGGATGCAGAGACCTTCCACAACCTAGTTCAGTCCCAATGATGTTGCCTGAGAAATTAGCAAGATTATTTTTAAATAGCTTGTACACTATGTGAACGGGCTGAAGTTGATTTCGTGTTATCGTAGGTACCTACGATTTTTTTTTTTTTTTTTTGGGGAAACGTTTCCGTCTGGTATTTTTCTAACATGATGGGCTCGGTGATCAATAAAACAAATAAAAATGTTTTCTAAAAAATATAGTATTCATCAATAATATAATTCTATAATACATTATTATTTATATCAAGTTAAATATTAGTAACAGAGCTCGTACATTACTCACACATTACAATAAACAACGTTAACCAGTTACATCATACAATTTGTGTTTGGGCATGAGTAGGACAATATAATGATGATAAATGTCTAATTTATTTATGAATAAAGTCGAGACTTGGTGCATAGTATTACCTATTTAATTTTGTTAAGGAACGATAAGTACGTATACTTTCAGTTCCATCCCAAGTTATACCATCAAGCCGGAAACTAGTTGTGCAAACTTAGTTATTCATTGAGATTTTCACGTGTAAATAGACAATTTATTAAATTTTAAATGCTCTTAAACAATGAATGAATTAATGAAATGTAGACTCCGGCGTGGTTTGACCAGAGTCGATTATTTTCACTAGCCAATAAAGCCACATGTTTCATGGTGCTATAGACCTTTGCAAAACGAGTAGACCGGGGGGCGCCGTAACGGTAGGGAAGACGTGCACTTAGCATAGGGAAGGATTATGGAGTCGACCGAATATGCATCCTAGAGTAAGCAATAAAGAGACTGCTAGTGGAGAGACGGGTGATATTTGTCTATGAGCATGTTTAGCCACCAGGTTGTTTAAGTAAATGCTCTTTATAATGTATTAAAAAGTACAAAAAGTCTTTAAAAAAGTTTCCCTGACGCTAAGTACTTATTATTAGTCTAGGTTACTTGGTTTCAATCATTGTTTGATATCGAAATTGTGCTCGACAACTAGTGCTTTATTTGTAACAACACAGTTATGCATCACGCAGAACTAATTATATTGCCAAGGGTAGCATTACTTCAGTTGTGTTAGAGTGCAACATTGTAAGAAGCCCATAACATATTATTGCAAATGGTTACACAAAAATTCAATAATACTATGCGAAATGTTATCAATCAAAAGTGCACACAAACTACCAAATATTTCATACAGTTATTGTATAAATAAATATACTTTATTATGAAAAGTTAAATACAATTCTAAGTAATCTTTTTACAAAAAAATCTATCAGTTGTGTATAGGTAATTATTATTTGATTACTTTTCTATTAAATATATTAAAATTATATTATTAATTTATGTTAACTATGAGGCCACAGTTTGAGTGGAGTCGATTAGTCATATTAATATATGAATATTATGTCGATCTTTTTGCAACTTCTACGTTCTTTACTCGTTATTTGACATAGTGTGGAGATATCGCTTTATTGCACAAAAAATGCCTTTTTTTTGCTGTGTACTGCACGTGGCACCCATATTAACGTGTTAAATTATGCGTAGTAAATAACCCGTCAATAAACGTTGAATTTATGTAGCTGGAGTTTATACTGATCATATAAGTTTGCACCACTTTGAATTATATTGCAGAGAAAGTATAATCCAAGATATTGTTATTGAGGCTATCATTGTTATTCTCTAGTCAGTAAAAAAAAAACAATTTAAGTATTTTTGTAGTTTCAAGAGTGCTGATATTTACATAAACAACAAGACACACATTCAAGGCGTATTTTTGTATGGAAGAAGACAATTATGTTGCACCTATCTTAAATAAATTAAGTAGAATGCTGAACAATGACGTTGCAGTGTCTTTTTCCTGACAGATATTTTTTCCTCAATCCAATACAAGTTGTCAATTCCACGCACAACGGACCGAATGGGAGTCTACGTGCGGAAAAGGGAGTCCCATCATCATCATCATCAAGTTGTCAATTATGTAGGTAAGTTTCCTGGTAAAAGGTAATTGCGTCTTTACAGATCTTGGTTAACGCCGAAGTAGCCACTCCCTAAATTCAAGACTTGATCTGCTCTTAAAAGTGATACAAAACCCTCAATCAGCAAACTTTAAACATAACTATAACACGTCCAGCCTTTCACCGCACGTAGACCTCCAGCTGCGCGGCCAGCTGGCACAGCATCTTGAGGCCCGGCAGGAACGACGCCACGGCCGCGAAGTCTGCGCCCGTCGCCAGTGACGTGGCCACGGCCTGCGCGCCTGCGTGGTTGCCGCTCTGTGCGTACTGGCAGCACGCGTGCAGGGACGCGCACGCCGTTTCTGATAGCTGAGGGAAAGGACTAATATTAAACAGCGGAATAAGAGGAACAAAATACAGTATTAATTAACAGTGGACAGTAGTAAAAAAAAAACTAATTACATGTTCAACTGCCACGCGAAAATAAATATGAATCATGCGATAAAGACAGTTGCTAAGGGACATCAGAAGCCCGAAAAATTGACAACCAATCTTACCAAAGGATATTCTTTTACCCAGTAACTGGGTTGTGGAGGTCAGATAGGCAGGCACTCCATGTAAAATACTGCTACTCAGTTGCATTCGGTTAGACTGGAAGCCGACCGTTACATAGTTCGGAAAAAGCTACGCAGATGATGATCTAGAGAGTGGTACAGTCTCTGTTGAAAAAAAAACACTAAAAACAAACACTGATGCTAACAACGATAACATACCTTGTATTCACGTAACATATCATAAAGTGTCTCTAATCTCCTTTGCACATCTTCTAATTTTCTCTTCATTTGCTGCAATTAAATAAAACATATTATTATTACGATTACACGGTTCCTATCTTGAAAATGTATTTAATATGACAACTAAGGTCTCCTTTAGGTGTGATTGCAAAATAGCTCTCGCTCTTCTCTGATGCAAAAATACCCTAATCAATCAAAATATTTTTACTTCATATAAACCTGCATGGGCACTTATGAAACGTCAGAAGCTAGGTTCACGGTTCCAAAATGTTGTTTCCTATGGAGAAGAGCCGGCAAGAAACTCCACGGTTACTCTTTTAAAAATGATTGGCTTTAACAATGTTTTCAGAGATAAAAGGTATGGGAGGACAGTGCAGGCCTGTCAATAAGTACCAGGTACTTAGACGAATACAGAATAGAAATTCGTCTACAAATCTACAGTCTGTAAGGCCTACAACGTTCTCCCATTCACAATATGTAAAATAATCTACATAAATAAAATGAACCTAATTAAACATAGTGACATGATTAACATGACAATCACTAAAAAATAAGTTGATATTAAAATTGATGTATAATGTCAAATAATTACGAGAATATGTCAGCATTGTAAAAATAAAAAGAATAAAAAAGAACATTGAGAGCAGTTAATAGACTTTCACATAGTTATGCTGTTAATGAGGTACCAGGGAAGCCACATGTGCAGAAGGAATTAATGCCAAACTTCCCTGTCTTCAACTTAATCTTTTATCTTATAATATGCTTTTTTGATAAGGACACGTTTGATGTGCGTTTTAAACTTTCCATCGCTAAGTTCTATAACTGACTTTGGCAACTTGTTATAGAAGCGGATACTGTTTATTAGAAATGATTTGCTAGTTTTTTAGTCAATCTAAATTTTGGAACCACAATTTCATCTTTACTACGTGTGTTTAGATTATGGAAATCGCATCGTTTTTTGAAAAGGCCTAAGTTTTTGCGAACATACAAGATATTTTCTAGGATATAAAGAGACGGCAGTTAGAATATCAATTTCGCTGAATTTGTTTCTAAGAGACTCGCGAGGCCCCATTTTATAGATTGCGCGGATTGCCCTCTTTTGTAAAATGAAAATTGAATCTACGTCAGCTGCCGATCCCCACAACAGAACGCCATAAGACATAATACTGTGAAAATAAGCAAAGTAAACTAACCTAGCTGTGGCTACATCCGTCAACTGCCTTATCTTTCTTACTGCGTAAGCAGCTGAGCTTAATCTACTTGAAAGAGCTCTAATGTGAGCACCCCATAAACCAAAATAAACCAAATTAACATCAAATTATGTTACGAGTAGATAACATATGAAAATTACCGGGTTGGTAGCCCTGTTGGAGCACTCGAGCCTGATGCCGTCGAACACAGCCTGCAGCACCGCGTGCTGCTCCGGCAGCGCCGCCTTCTGCGCGGGCGGGGCCGGCGTGGGCGGCGCCGGGCTGGCCGGCTGGGGGCAAATAATACATATTTTGTTGCTTCATATTCGGCTTGTTTCGGCACTTACTTGATGCTCACAGTTCATCCTGAGATAATGTTGTTCAGCAAATTATGGTAGCGGGCCAAATTGCCTATAGTCATAACTGATTTAAAACAAAGAGAGCTTAAACCATCTTTGAGTGCATAATTTACAATGTGTCCAGGGCGGGTTACCCTTGTTTCATCAAAAATAAATTGACAGATTAACACTTCCAAAACAATTTTCCGCATAATTTCATTTTCCAAATTATTACTTAGGTTACTGTTCACAAAATTGAAACACGAACCTAATGTGGGGCAAGTGAACGTTTAAACAATAACTTGCTTACTAACTAGTACTTTTACCAATTTTAATGTAGTCAAATATTTCAGTTGCAGTTAATAAAATATGCTAAAAATTTTGTACCTTCAATTTTCAAGTTATCGTTTCTATTCAGTCAACGACGAAGTTTTACTACAAGGGTGTTTTTTCCACTTGGGACAAATTCTAAACAGGTAATAAAAATAATAATATTCAGATTCTGGTAATAGTTTCTGGTTTCACATTCAAAAATATGTTTCTGGTAATGTTTGGTCACAGTTCTAACCTAACCTAGTTGTTTCATAACGAATCATTTGACTAAATGTTTGCTGTAATAAATCATTTGATTAAAGACCAAATGCCTTTATGACATTATCCTTGGTAATATTCTGCCGAGAAAAAAATTGACCAAATTAAAATGTGCAAACTACAATCATTCCAAATATTCCATTGGTATAAAAAAAATTGCTAAAATTTGTTTGGATAATGAAATTTTCGGTAAATCGGCAGGATCCCGTCCAGGACACAATACACACAAACATGTAATGTCAAAATCGTAATTTTATTTCTGGAATAGCTAGAGCTAGCAAACTCGCATTAACTGGATTTAAAAAACAACTAACGATCTATAAAACATCTGTGGTATTCTCAGCTACTAGAGAATGGGCAGCAGCGTTCTCCATACATATTACCACCATACTGCGATCGCCAACCAGCCTGCCAAGCGTGGCGATTATGGCAAGAACCCCCAAATTGTGGGAGGCCTAACAGTGAACGTCTTCCAGCTGAAATGATGATGATGATTCTCAGCAAACGTATGTTGGTCAAGATTACATCCAGTGGTGTCTTCCTGTCTGGTAAAACTAAGATCACAAATAAAGCCTGATGAAAACGGTTACATATTTTGCTACATGGCCATCTATTGGGACATTAACAGCACGCACAAGAGCAGGTGGAAAACTGAAGTAAAGGAAATAAACCGGTTTAAAAAACACACCTTCTGCGGATAAGCCGGCGACATAGCTGCAGCTTGATAATCTGGGTACTGGTCGGGGTACTGCTGGCCATACTGCGGGCCGGGCTGGCCGTACTGCGGGCCGGCCTGGCCGTGCTGCTGGCCGTACTGCGGGCCGGCCTGGCCGTACTGCGGGCCGGCCTGGCCGTACTGCGGGGCCGCCTGCCCGTACTGCGCGGCCGGCGCCAGCGGCACGTGCTGGGGGGGCTCCACGCCGAACAGCGGGTGCGTGATCGGTGCCTGGGCTGTTACTTCTTGTTTGGGCTATAATAGATAGGTTTTGCTGAAATTTTCCTCGTAATAAGTTCCGTTATGATTTGAGATGACGATAAATGACACGAAAGTGTAAAGACTGGACAGGTCTACTTAAATCTGTGTGTTTTTTCCTCAAAAGACCATCACAGACACTAATCTACATGGTCTTTTAATGAGCTGACAAAGATTTAGTCTGGATTAGTTTGTTTCGGTGTTTCTCTTCAGAGTATTCGGTTCGAAAAGTTGAATTGAAAAATATTATTATTTCTTCAGCCGTGTAAAAGTATTTTTACAACCACTTTACAGAAATAAAATATGTTTTCATCATACATAAATATTTGTTTTGTTTGATGATGTATGTGGAGTAAAAGCAATGGAGACCGAACTTAAAATATGCCGTTTTTGGCAGATATTATCTTTTCCTGTTCTATCGTGATAAATGATAAAATATGGCCGATATAATGACTTCAAATATAATTAGTTACAGAACAAAGTCTGGATTAAAATAGCAGCCACATCAGATTAAATTCTAGCATTACATTTCAAAATAAAACGAAAAACCAAATTAAAACAACATTTTTTTCGTCGATGCATTATATTCACAGGGAGACGAAACGCTACTTACTAATGTGGAGAAACTTTTTATGACAGATGTTATATTCGGCGGAGCTTGGTCTTTATTAAATCGACGTTACAGCAGCCGAATTTATTACAATTTATGAAAATGTCATGATGAAGTCAACAAGAGAAAAGATGCAAACACTTATGATAATTATTAAACAACTTGAAAACACACGTTAGAAGATATACAGCATGATCAAATCGGGTTTAACACATCAAAACGGCAAGACCTTCAGTCAGATTGGTGAACAAATAGTGCATGGTTCACACAGCCGGTACCTCGTCTACATGTCGCCTATGTTCGATAATGTTGTTCCAACGCCGCGTGCCCGCGTGCAAGGCCGACATGTCACCCGTGCCTAAATGCTGATAATGTTACTCCATCAAACACTACGTAACACTTTGGTACAATTGCAAATCTGACGTTCAACGCTACAAGCTTAATTTAGCGCATGGTCAAAATCGAAAATAAGCACCATCCGCCATCTTGCTTTGTTAAAAAAAAATCTGTATCCATTTTACAATTGTTTACCAACTCCCCCAGTCAATGTCAGTAAAGAACCGAAAGGTCTTTGTAGAACTATATACGTGGGACACTCGGAAAGCTTTGCGAAAATAAAAAAAGAATTCTGTAATAAAATATTTTTTTATTAAATCTTTTCAAAGTACTCTCCACTAGCCTCTATACAAAGTTTCAGCGACTGAACTAGTTTTCGAAACAATTTTTCCAGTCCGCCGCAGACACCTTGTTTACAGCCTGCTTGCTCGAACGCTGACAGCGCATCTTCAGGCGACGAAAATTGTATCCCTTTGAGCAGATTTTTTATTTTAAGGAATAAAAATAAGTCACACGGTGCTAGGTCAGGGCTGTAAGGAGGGTGACCCAGGAGTTTGATCGGCGTGCAGTCCAGGAAGTCCCTCGTTTTGAGCGCGGTGTGTGAAGGCGCGTTGTTGTGGTGGAGCAGTAGCCCGCGGAGCCCTGTGTTTGATCGCTTGTTGCTCACAACAGAGAAAACTTCTGCCAAGCATTTGGTAGTATATCATTCAGCGTTGATGCTTCTATGGTTGGTGGTTTGGTCCAGTCAAATTGACAAAGCTCGCGATTAAAATCTTCCCCCTGCTTGTAAATCGCTTCACTTTGGTAAGCGTTGTTTTGAAACACCCAAACCGTCGACTGGCGCTTCGTTTCTGGATCGGATCTATTGATAAATCCAAGACTGAAAACCTGTAATGATGTCGCAAACAATCCGAGCCTGATTCAAATTTGTTTATCATATCACTGCACCACTCTACCCGGGCCTGCTTCTGAGCATCGGTGAGGTTATGCGGCACCCAGCATGAAACTATCTGCCCCATGCGAAGATGTACGTGTAGAATTTCGTGAAGGCTTCCCGATCCAACCTGCAGTATGTGAAGTAACTCGCCTTGTGACATGGATATTTTTTTTAACTGCTAGCACGTTTTCTTTCGTAACAGCCGTCAAAGGGCGACCACTTCTTTCTTCATCCCCCAAAGTTAGTCGACCGCGCTGGAATTCGTTATACCAACGATACACGGTCGCCTTAGAAGGGCCTTCATCTATGACTGCCATTTGAAGTCTATCGTACGATTCGTCAGGTTTCAGGCGACACTTGAAATCGTAAAAATCATAGCACGAAAAAGTTCCGGCGCAGATCCATTTTTTTAGGAGACACGATAATTTAAATTAGCTTACAAAAAATGTGGAGAGAAATTTTTAAATTGGATCGTACCTGTTTTACTTGCAAATAATCATGTTTTCAAATCGATTATAACTAGCCAGTCTCTCATACATAAAAGATTTTTTCGCAAACTTTCTGAGTGGCCTGGTATCTCTGAGTTTATTTCGGTCTTTCTTCTCAGAGTATTCAGTTAGGAAACACTAACCTTATCTAGTTTTAAAAACATAATTAAATTTTGACGAGTAAAATTGTTTTACAGAAAAATAACTAGCATTTATCATTTAAATATAGTGGTCTGGGTGACTAATGATTTTAACGGCTTATAGTTTAATACGGTATCCTCACAATTGCTCTGGCATTGGTCTTCTTAATCTAGATTGGACCTAAGCCTTTCATTAAGCCTTTTTAAATCATCACGAAATGAACAAAAATTAAAGCCTCACCAAAACCGCTGACCCGCGCCTTAGGTATGAGCGCGGCGCGGCGGGACAGTGGATTCCTCAGTGCAGGGCCCCAATTCTGTATGATAAGTAATATTCCCCGCGGAATCTTACCACGTTCAAAACTCGTCAATATCATGACTTGTACAAATGACAGTATTTGATCCTAAGACTAGTAATTGCAAATTACAACATTTTGTACATCACTAATTGTTAACGTATCGTTTTTTATTTATTTTAAAATATTTTTGCAGTATAAAAATGTATTGAGATTATTGCATTTGAACGTACTTACTTAATTCTAGCTGTCCGAGGGTGTTTACATGTTTATATTGTATATTTTCGTTTGAGGGTTCCTGTATATTTTGAAATAATATATTACCATATCGCAATTGACCGGAATAATCGTAGTATTAACATTTGCCACATCAACTATTATAATACTTTTTTTTATTCGTTTTAGTTTCATATCAAAATTGTTTCTATACATTTATTTCAGTACGGAAATAGTATGTTATCCATCCGATCTCCGGCTGTTAGGCTGTAGGTTGAAGTATGTAGCTTTCACTCTTTGTTGCTGTATATTTTCTATAAAATATGGAAAATGTTTAACAAGGTGAATAAAACCATTAGATAGTACCTATTAGTGTGGTCACAGATCAAGCATGTTTGACAATAGTGTATACGTACATAAAGCTACGATGTCCCTTGTGAACGAAAAACAATAGTGTATTTTTACATTCTTAAAAATAAGATTTGTTGAATTTCACACGAACTACAACGATTCCGTACGGTTCTCAAGTCATTTCGCGCGCTTTCGTTCATTGTGTAATAGAGAATACGATAATAGCAGATTTCGTGTGTGATCTAAGGAATTGACGTGGTTTCGATGTAGGGAATCGTTAAGTGGTAATAGTGAATTAGGGCCCAGTCTGCTCATCCGTCCCAGCCACAGCGCGCCGCCCCGCCCCGCCGCATGCCCAGGGCGGGGCGGCATCGGGCAGGCTGTATCTAATTAACACTCGAGTGACGCTGACAAGGAGGTGCTGTAGGTAAAGTGGTAAACATTTATGAAATTATTTTGTGAAATATCACTTGCAATGTTTTCAAAAAACAAGATGGAGGCGCTAATTCCAAAGTAAGCCGCGCGGCAAAGTAACCTTGTAGCGCGATACACATTTACCTTTCTGAATTCGAAAATAGCAACAACTTTCGCAGGGCAAATCTAGATATTCTTTTGTATAAACTTCTGGTATATATATACCCTTTACGCACATTTTCTTTAAGTCTTCGTATTTCGCCTTCGAAATGGGAATTTTTTCAGTGTAAGCAGTTTTAGGTTCACGAATAGCTTGTTGATTCTGCCGAGACCTCAATATAAGAGACACATCAACAGCTTGTTCGGGTCCATCATAGTCGTATTTAAGATAGAACTTGTCGCCTTTTTCAAATCTAGTGTTACGCAGCTTGCTTGTTTGTATTTTAATTTTGTTTGGTAAGAAGGCTGTTGCATAGGAATTCCAATTTTTAATTTCATTATTTCTTAAAAGAATTGTCTCATATTTTTTGGGATTTGTCCGAGCATTTCCAATCAAAGTTTGCCATTCAGATGGTGCGTAAATAGTTCTTTTCTGTATAAATCCTACTATTGTTGCATGCACAAAGTCTACTGGCATCATGGTATGTCCAGGAATGAGGAAGTTTATAATCAGCCTTTCAACAAAACTTGCATGATATTGCATGAAATAATACAGCATTACAATCATGGCTTTATTTTTATTTTGTCCTGCGCAACCATCACAGTACCTATAAAGCAACTTAATTTTGGGTCCTTCTCTCGTCAACCAATTTAAGGTATTTAAAGATAATAGTACAGATTTCATTACACCCACTTTTCGCTTCCGTTTCGTTCCAAAGATAACAAAATACAGATCTGCACCCTAATTGCGTAACTTACGATTCATCATAATCTGTATCGTTTTGAAACGGATTGTTAAACCATTGCTTCATATGTTCGAAAAATGTGTCTGTTCGACAACATAAATAACGCAATGAATACTGTTTAACTGTGAAGACGAAACCAATTATGATCAATCGTGAGTTACGCAATTAGGGTGCGGGTACCGCTTTCTTAAATGCTTTCATTATAATAGGAGCTTTCGAGTATAGTAGAAATTTACAGTTTGACCGTGAGGTGTTGTTAAGACCTTTTCAAGATCAAAGCTTGCACACAAAAAGGTGGAGGTTAGGTACGTTAAAACAACTGAATGGGTTGTAACTTACGATGAAAATTTCGTAAGTAAAAAAAGTTAATTACCTACCATTTCTACTATGAACTCAAGTAAGTGACAAAAGATTCAAAATCAGTTGATCTGGCGGTTAATAATTAAAACCGTTTTTTTGGGAATTTTGGCGCTTACGATGTTCTTCCTGAAAAGGCTCGATATTTTGTAAAAAAGGTGTATGAAGGTGGGAACTTCGATTTTGATAGTAACACAGAAAGCGAGCCAATTTTTGAATTAAGAACCTACTTAGGTATAAAATTGCCAGGATGCACCTACTATCTATTTATTTAGGTACTACAAAAATACTAGAATATAGAAATATTGCTAAACATCGGTATATTCTTAGACCACTAACAGTACCACAAGATTTTTTTGTACACAGACGTTGTAAAGGTACCTTACCTACCGGTATTTTACCTCTAAGTAAATAGCATTGAAATAAAGAAATTGTTGCAAAACTTTAAAAAAACTTATGTATGCTATGATATGTTTTGTACTTACATTCAGGAACAGCAAAAACCTCCGTACTAAAAATCCTAGGAACTCTTTATTTTAAACGCAGCAATAGTAATTATCGAAATAGGCCCGTGATTGCTCTGAACGAACGCAGTCGCAGAATGCACTCAAAATGTTCCGGGCTATGCTCGCTGTAGGACCTAAGTGCACAGAAAGTGCTTAAAAGTATTTAAACGCGTAATATCGTCCTTGAGTCGCGAATTATTTGTCTAGGGAGAGATGTTTGGGGCGGAATATTTTTACTATCGCATTCTAACGTCGCAATCTGATACCTCTATAGTCCCGAAATCTTTGACATTCATTGTCACTGAGATGATCTGATGATGATCGCCAACTCCCGTCATTAAAAACGTTCAAAATCTAGTTCGCGACTTGATTTTGAACGTTTTAATTACGGGAGTTTTCGGTCTGTTAAATCATCATTTTTGCCTAGAATTTTCCCATTTTGCATCCACTCTTACCGGATGCAGAGACCTTCCACAACCTAGTTCAGTCCCAATGATGTTGCCTGAGAAATTAGCAAGATTATTTTTAAATAGCTTGTACACTATGTGAACGGGCTGAAGTTGATTTCGTGTTATCGTAGGTACCTACGATTTTTTTTTTTTTTTTTTGGGGAAACGTTTCCGTCTGGTATTTTTCTAACATGATGGGCTCGGTGATCAATAAAACAAATAAAAATGTTTTCTAAAAAATATAGTATTCATCAATAATATAATTCTATAATACATTATTATTTATATCAAGTTAAATATTAGTAACAGAGCTCGTACATTACTCACACATTACAATAAACAACGTTAACCAGTTACATCATACAATTTGTGTTTGGGCATGAGTAGGACAATATAATGATGATAAATGTCTAATTTATTTATGAATAAAGTCGAGACTTGGTGCATAGTATTACCTATTTAATTTTGTTAAGGAACGATAAGTACGTATACTTTCAGTTCCATCCCAAGTTATACCATCAAGCCGGAAACTAGTTGTGCAAACTTAGTTATTCATTGAGATTTTCACGTGTAAATAGACAATTTATTAAATTTTAAATGCTCTTAAACAATGAATGAATTAATGAAATGTAGACTCCGGCGTGGTTTGACCAGAGTCGATTATTTTCACTAGCCAATAAAGCCACATGTTTCATGGTGCTATAGACCTTTGCAAAACGAGTAGACCGGGGGGCGCCGTAACGGTAGGGAAGACGTGCACTTAGCATAGGGAAGGATTATGGAGTCGACCGAATATGCATCCTAGAGTAAGCAATAAAGAGACTGCTAGTGGAGAGACGGGTGATATTTGTCTATGAGCATGTTTAGCCACCAGGTTGTTTAAGTAAATGCTCTTTATAATGTATTAAAAAGTACAAAAAGTCTTTAAAAAAGTTTCCCTGACGCTAAGTACTTATTATTAGTCTAGGTTACTTGGTTTCAATCATTGTTTGATATCGAAATTGTGCTCGACAACTAGTGCTTTATTTGTAACAACACAGTTATGCATCACGCAGAACTAATTATATTGCCAAGGGTAGCATTACTTCAGTTGTGTTAGAGTGCAACATTGTAAGAAGCCCATAACATATTATTGCAAATGGTTACACAAAAATTCAATAATACTATGCGAAATGTTATCAATCAAAAGTGCACACAAACTACCAAATATTTCATACAGTTATTGTATAAATAAATATACTTTATTATGAAAAGTTAAATACAATTCTAAGTAATCTTTTTACAAAAAAATCTATCAGTTGTGTATAGGTAATTATTATTTGATTACTTTTCTATTAAATATATTAAAATTATATTATTAATTTATGTTAACTATGAGGCCACAGTTTGAGTGGAGTCGATTAGTCATATTAATATATGAATATTATGTCGATCTTTTTGCAACTTCTACGTTCTTTACTCGTTATTTGACATAGTGTGGAGATATCGCTTTATTGCACAAAAAATGCCTTTTTTTTGCTGTGTACTGCACGTGGCACCCATATTAACGTGTTAAATTATGCGTAGTAAATAACCCGTCAATAAACGTTGAATTTATGTAGCTGGAGTTTATACTGATCATATAAGTTTGCACCACTTTGAATTATATTGCAGAGAAAGTATAATCCAAGATATTGTTATTGAGGCTATCATTGTTATTCTCTAGTCAGTAAAAAAAAAACAATTTAAGTATTTTTGTAGTTTCAAGAGTGCTGATATTTACATAAACAACAAGACACACATTCAAGGCGTATTTTTGTATGGAAGAAGACAATTATGTTGCACCTATCTTAAATAAATTAAGTAGAATGCTGAACAATGACGTTGCAGTGTCTTTTTCCTGACAGATATTTTTTCCTCAATCCAATACAAGTTGTCAATTCCACGCACAACGGACCGAATGGGAGTCTACGTGCGGAAAAGGGAGTCCCATCATCATCATCATCAAGTTGTCAATTATGTAGGTAAGTTTCCTGGTAAAAGGTAATTGCGTCTTTACAGATCTTGGTTAACGCCGAAGTAGCCACTCCCTAAATTCAAGACTTGATCTGCTCTTAAAAGTGATACAAAACCCTCAATCAGCAAACTTTAAACATAACTATAACACGTCCAGCCTTTCACCGCACGTAGACCTCCAGCTGCGCGGCCAGCTGGCACAGCATCTTGAGGCCCGGCAGGAACGACGCCACGGCCGCGAAGTCTGCGCCCGTCGCCAGTGACGTGGCCACGGCCTGCGCGCCTGCGTGGTTGCCGCTCTGTGCGTACTGGCAGCACGCGTGCAGGGACGCGCACGCCGTTTCTGATAGCTGAGGGAAAGGACTAATATTAAACAGCGGAATAAGAGGAACAAAATACAGTATTAATTAACAGTGGACAGTAGTAAAAAAAAAACTAATTACATGTTCAACTGCCACGCGAAAATAAATATGAATCATGCGATAAAGACAGTTGCTAAGGGACATCAGAAGCCCGAAAAATTGACAACCAATCTTACCAAAGGATATTCTTTTACCCAGTAACTGGGTTGTGGAGGTCAGATAGGCAGGCACTCCATGTAAAATACTGCTACTCAGTTGCATTCGGTTAGACTGGAAGCCGACCGTTACATAGTTCGGAAAAAGCTACGCAGATGATGATCTAGAGAGTGGTACAGTCTCTGTTGAAAAAAAAACACTAAAAACAAACACTGATGCTAACAACGATAACATACCTTGTATTCACGTAACATATCATAAAGTGTCTCTAATCTCCTTTGCACATCTTCTAATTTTCTCTTCATTTGCTGCAATTAAATAAAACATATTATTATTACGATTACACGGTTCCTATCTTGAAAATGTATTTAATATGACAACTAAGGTCTCCTTTAGGTGTGATTGCAAAATAGCTCTCGCTCTTCTCTGATGCAAAAATACCCTAATCAATCAAAATATTTTTACTTCATATAAACCTGCATGGGCACTTATGAAACGTCAGAAGCTAGGTTCACGGTTCCAAAATGTTGTTTCCTATGGAGAAGAGCCGGCAAGAAACTCCACGGTTACTCTTTTAAAAATGATTGGCTTTAACAATGTTTTCAGAGATAAAAGGTATGGGAGGACAGTGCAGGCCTGTCAATAAGTACCAGGTACTTAGACGAATACAGAATAGAAATTCGTCTACAAATCTACAGTCTGTAAGGCCTACAACGTTCTCCCATTCACAATATGTAAAATAATCTACATAAATAAAATGAACCTAATTAAACATAGTGACATGATTAACATGACAATCACTAAAAAATAAGTTGATATTAAAATTGATGTATAATGTCAAATAATTACGAGAATATGTCAGCATTGTAAAAATAAAAAGAATAAAAAAGAACATTGAGAGCAGTTAATAGACTTTCACATAGTTATGCTGTTAATGAGGTACCAGGGAAGCCACATGTGCAGAAGGAATTAATGCCAAACTTCCCTGTCTTCAACTTAATCTTTTATCTTATAATATGCTTTTTTGATAAGGACACGTTTGATGTGCGTTTTAAACTTTCCATCGCTAAGTTCTATAACTGACTTTGGCAACTTGTTATAGAAGCGGATACTGTTTATTAGAAATGATTTGCTAGTTTTTTAGTCAATCTAAATTTTGGAACCACAATTTCATCTTTACTACGTGTGTTTAGATTATGGAAATCGCATCGTTTTTTGAAAAGGCCTAAGTTTTTGCGAACATACAAGATATTTTCTAGGATATAAAGAGACGGCAGTTAGAATATCAATTTCGCTGAATTTGTTTCTAAGAGACTCGCGAGGCCCCATTTTATAGATTGCGCGGATTGCCCTCTTTTGTAAAATGAAAATTGAATCTACGTCAGCTGCCGATCCCCACAACAGAACGCCATAAGACATAATACTGTGAAAATAAGCAAAGTAAACTAACCTAGCTGTGGCTACATCCGTCAACTGCCTTATCTTTCTTACTGCGTAAGCAGCTGAGCTTAATCTACTTGAAAGAGCTCTAATGTGAGCACCCCATAAACCAAAATAAACCAAATTAACATCAAATTATGTTACGAGTAGATAACATATGAAAATTACCGGGTTGGTAGCCCTGTTGGAGCACTCGAGCCTGATGCCGTCGAACACAGCCTGCAGCACCGCGTGCTGCTCCGGCAGCGCCGCCTTCTGCGCGGGCGGGGCCGGCGTGGGCGGCGCCGGGCTGGCCGGCTGGGGGCAAATAATACATATTTTGTTGCTTCATATTCGGCTTGTTTCGGCACTTACTTGATGCTCACAGTTCATCCTGAGATAATGTTGTTCAGCAAATTATGGTAGCGGGCCAAATTGCCTATAGTCATAACTGATTTAAAACAAAGAGAGCTTAAACCATCTTTGAGTGCATAATTTACAATGTGTCCAGGGCGGGTTACCCTTGTTTCATCAAAAATAAATTGACAGATTAACACTTCCAAAACAATTTTCCGCATAATTTCATTTTCCAAATTATTACTTAGGTTACTGTTCACAAAATTGAAACACGAACCTAATGTGGGGCAAGTGAACGTTTAAACAATAACTTGCTTACTAACTAGTACTTTTACCAATTTTAATGTAGTCAAATATTTCAGTTGCAGTTAATAAAATATGCTAAAAATTTTGTACCTTCAATTTTCAAGTTATCGTTTCTATTCAGTCAACGACGAAGTTTTACTACAAGGGTGTTTTTTCCACTTGGGACAAATTCTAAACAGGTAATAAAAATAATAATATTCAGATTCTGGTAATAGTTTCTGGTTTCACATTCAAAAATATGTTTCTGGTAATGTTTGGTCACAGTTCTAACCTAACCTAGTTGTTTCATAACGAATCATTTGACTAAATGTTTGCTGTAATAAATCATTTGATTAAAGACCAAATGCCTTTATGACATTATCCTTGGTAATATTCTGCCGAGAAAAAAATTGACCAAATTAAAATGTGCAAACTACAATCATTCCAAATATTCCATTGGTATAAAAAAAATTGCTAAAATTTGTTTGGATAATGAAATTTTCGGTAAATCGGCAGGATCCCGTCCAGGACACAATACACACAAACATGTAATGTCAAAATCGTAATTTTATTTCTGGAATAGCTAGAGCTAGCAAACTCGCATTAACTGGATTTAAAAAACAACTAACGATCTATAAAACATCTGTGGTATTCTCAGCTACTAGAGAATGGGCAGCAGCGTTCTCCATACATATTACCACCATACTGCGATCGCCAACCAGCCTGCCAAGCGTGGCGATTATGGCAAGAACCCCCAAATTGTGGGAGGCCTAACAGTGAACGTCTTCCAGCTGAAATGATGATGATGATTCTCAGCAAACGTATGTTGGTCAAGATTACATCCAGTGGTGTCTTCCTGTCTGGTAAAACTAAGATCACAAATAAAGCCTGATGAAAACGGTTACATATTTTGCTACATGGCCATCTATTGGGACATTAACAGCACGCACAAGAGCAGGTGGAAAACTGAAGTAAAGGAAATAAACCGGTTTAAAAAACACACCTTCTGCGGATAAGCCGGCGACATAGCTGCAGCTTGATAATCTGGGTACTGGTCGGGGTACTGCTGGCCATACTGCGGGCCGGGCTGGCCGTACTGCGGGCCGGCCTGGCCGTGCTGCTGGCCGTACTGCGGGCCGGCCTGGCCGTACTGCGGGCCGGCCTGGCCGTACTGCGGGGCCGCCTGCCCGTACTGCGCGGCCGGCGCCAGCGGCACGTGCTGGGGGGGCTCCACGCCGAACAGCGGGTGCGTGATCGGTGCCTGGGCTGTTACTTCTTGTTTGGGCTATAATAGATAGGTTTTGCTGAAATTTTCCTCGTAATAAGTTCCGTTATGATTTGAGATGACGATAAATGACACGAAAGTGTAAAGACTGGACAGGTCTACTTAAATCTGTGTGTTTTTTCCTCAAAAGACCATCACAGACACTAATCTACATGGTCTTTTAATGAGCTGACAAAGATTTAGTCTGGATTAGTTTGTTTCGGTGTTTCTCTTCAGAGTATTCGGTTCGAAAAGTTGAATTGAAAAATATTATTATTTCTTCAGCCGTGTAAAAGTATTTTTACAACCACTTTACAGAAATAAAATATGTTTTCATCATACATAAATATTTGTTTTGTTTGATGATGTATGTGGAGTAAAAGCAATGGAGACCGAACTTAAAATATGCCGTTTTTGGCAGATATTATCTTTTCCTGTTCTATCGTGATAAATGATAAAATATGGCCGATATAATGACTTCAAATATAATTAGTTACAGAACAAAGTCTGGATTAAAATAGCAGCCACATCAGATTAAATTCTAGCATTACATTTCAAAATAAAACGAAAAACCAAATTAAAACAACATTTTTTTCGTCGATGCATTATATTCACAGGGAGACGAAACGCTACTTACTAATGTGGAGAAACTTTTTATGACAGATGTTATATTCGGCGGAGCTTGGTCTTTATTAAATCGACGTTACAGCAGCCGAATTTATTACAATTTATGAAAATGTCATGATGAAGTCAACAAGAGAAAAGATGCAAACACTTATGATAATTATTAAACAACTTGAAAACACACGTTAGAAGATATACAGCATGATCAAATCGGGTTTAACACATCAAAACGGCAAGACCTTCAGTCAGATTGGTGAACAAATAGTGCATGGTTCACACAGCCGGTACCTCGTCTACATGTCGCCTATGTTCGATAATGTTGTTCCAACGCCGCGTGCCCGCGTGCAAGGCCGACATGTCACCCGTGCCTAAATGCTGATAATGTTACTCCATCAAACACTACGTAACACTTTGGTACAATTGCAAATCTGACGTTCAACGCTACAAGCTTAATTTAGCGCATGGTCAAAATCGAAAATAAGCACCATCCGCCATCTTGCTTTGTTAAAAAAAAATCTGTATCCATTTTACAATTGTTTACCAACTCCCCCAGTCAATGTCAGTAAAGAACCGAAAGGTCTTTGTAGAACTATATACGTGGGACACTCGGAAAGCTTTGCGAAAATAAAAAAAGAATTCTGTAATAAAATATTTTTTTATTAAATCTTTTTAAAGTACTCTCCACTAGCCTCTATACAAAGTTTCAGCGACTGAACTAGTTTTCGAAACAATTTTTCCAGTCCGCCGCAGACACCTTGTTTACAGCCTGCTTGCTCGAACGCTGACAGCGCATCTTCAGGCGACGAAAATTGTATCCCTTTGAGCAGATTTTTTATTTTAAGGAATAAACATAAGTCACACGGTGCTAGGTCAGGGCTGTAAGGAGGGTGACCCAGGAGTTTGATCGGCGTGCAGTCCAGGAAGTCCCTCGTTTTGAGCGCGGTGTGCGAAGGCGCGTTGTTGTGGTGGAGCAGTAGCCCGCGGAGCCCTGTGTTTGATCGCTTGTTGCTCACAACAGAGAAAACTTCTGCCAAGCATTTGGTAGTATGTCATTCAGCGTTGATGCTTCTATGGTTGGTGGTTTGGTCCAGTCAAATTGACAAAGCTCGCGATTAAAATCTTCCCCCTGCTTGTAAATCGCTTCACTTTGGTAAGCGTTGTTTTGAAACACCCAAACCGTCGACTGGCGCTTCGTTTCTGGATCGGATCTATTGATAAATCCAAGACTGAAAACCTGTAATGATGTCGCAAACAAGCCGAGCCTGATTCAAATTTGTTTATCATATCACTGCACCACTCTACCCGGGCCTGCTTCTGAGCATCGGTGAGGTTATGCGGCACCCAGCATGAAACTATCTGCCCCATGCGAAGATGTACGTGTAGAATTTCGTGAAGGCTTCCCGATCCAACCTGCAGTATGTGAAGTAACTCGCCTTGTGACATGGATATTTTTTTTAACTGCTAGCACGTTTTCTTTCGTAACAGCCGTCAAAGGGCGACCACTTCTTTCTTCATCCCCCAAAGTTAGTCGACCGCGCTGGAATTCGTTATACCAACGATACACGGTCGCCTTAGAAGGGCCTTCATCTATGACTGCCATTTGAAGTCTATCGTACGATTCGTCAGGTTTCAGGCGACACTTGAAATCGTAAAAATCATAGCACGAAAAAGTTCCGGCGCAGATCCATTTTTTTAGGAGACACGATAATTTAAATTAGCTTACAAAAAATGTGGAGAGAAATTTTTAAATTGGATCGTACCTGTTTTACTTGCAAATAATCATGTTTTCAAATCGATTATAACTAGCCAGTCTCTCATACATAAAAGATTTTTTCGCAAACTTTCTGAGTGGCCTGGTATCTCTGAGTTTATTTCGGTCTTTCTTCTCAGAGTATTCAGTTAGGAAACACTAACCTTATCTAGTTTTAAAAACATAATTAAATTTTGACGAGTAAAATTGTTTTACAGAAAAATAACTAGCATTTATCATTTAAATATAGTGGTCTGGGTGACTAATGATTTTAACGGCTTATAGTTTAATACGGTATCCTCACAATTGCTCTGGCATTGGTCTTCTTAATCTAGATTGGACCTAAGCCTTTCATTAAGCCTTTTTAAATCATCACGAAATGAACAAAAATTAAAGCCTCACCAAAACCGCTGACCCGCGCCTTAGGTATGAGCGCGGCGAGGCGGGACGGTGGATTCTTCAGTGCAGGGCCCCAATTCTGTGTGATAAATAATATTCCCCGCGGAATCTTACCACGTTCAAACCTCGTCAATATCATGACCTGTACAAACCAATGTCACGGCAAGGAATCGAAATGTCTAATTCTGGATTCTCCAAGACAAATTGTCTATGGCCTATTATGAAAACGCACCCGTGAGCGTTTTGAAGTTTAATTCGACAGTATTTGATCCTAAAACTAGTAATTGCAAATTACTCCATTTTGAACATCACTAATTGTTAACGTATCGTTTTTTTTATTTTATTTATTAATATTTTTGACAATCTAAAACCATAATTATCATCAACAAAAAATAAAATGGCAATAACTATTTTGACAGCAGTGTTAAAATGTATTGAGATGATTGCTTTTGAACGTACTTACTTCTAGATGTCCGAGTGTGTTTACATTTTATTTTCGTTTGAGGGTTCCTGTATATTTTGAAATAATATATTACCATAATCGTAATTGAAAGGAATAATCGTAAGTACTCGTATTAACATTTGCCACATCAACTATTATATTACAATTTTTTATTAGTTTGGAGTTTCATCAAAATTGTTTATTTACATTTATTTCAGTACAAAAATAGTATGTTATCATCCGATCTCGGGCTGTTAGGCTTAGTAGGCTGTAGGTTGAAGTATGTAGCTTTCACTCTTTGTTGTTGCATATTTTATAGAAAATATGGAAAATGTCTAACAAAGTGAATAAAACCATTAATTAGGTAGTACCTATTGGTGTGATCACATATTAAGCATGTTTGACAATAGTGTAAATAAAGCTACAATGTCCCTTGTGTATGTATGTATGTACGAAGAACAATAGTCTTTTTACATTCTTTAAAATAAGATTTGCTGAAATTGACACGAACTACAAGGATTCCGTACGGTTCTCAAGTCATTTCGCGTGGTTTCGTTCATTGTGTCATAGAGAATACGATAATAGCAGATGTCGTGTGTGATCTAAAGGATTGAATTGGTTTCGATGTAATGAATCGTTAAGTGGTCATAGTGAATTAGGGCCAAGGCTGCTCATCCGTCCCAGCCACAGCGCGCCGCCCCGCCCCACCGAATGCCTAGGGCGCGGCGCGGTGGTATCGGGCAGACTGTATCTAATTTACACTCGAATGACGGTGACAAGGGTAGGTAAACATTTATGAAATTATTTTGTGAAATTTCACTTGCAATGTGTTCAAAAAAAACAAAATGGAGGCGCTAATTCCAAAGTAAGCCGCGCGGCAAAATAACCTTGTAGCGCGATACACATTTACCTTTCTGAATTCAAAAATAGCAACAAGTTTTGCTAAATAAAAAATGGTTAATATTATGTTTTGTAACACTTACCTTAAGTTTAGAAGACATCATAGGCGGATCATTCCACCCCGGAGGAACAGGTTTAGTCGGCACCGCGGCCGCAGCCGGGTCCGGAGCCTGCGCCGGGTTGTAGTACGAACCGTTCACCACCGGATTCATACCGGACTGGTTCAATTGGCCCGGATTCACCGACATCTGTCCCGGAGGTCCGTGGATATGGCTCATGGGGCCCTGGTTCATGGGGCCTAGGTTCATTGGACCTTGGTTCATAGGACCCTGAGAGTAAGCCGGCACACTAGCGCCTCCATATTGGTCGGGCAATGGACTGTTGAATCCGCCGTAAGGTTGAGAAGTGACGGGGTTGTTGAAACTGTACTGGTTGTATAAGGGCGCGGACTGGACGGAAGGATCCACTTTGTATTTGGAACGGGATCCTATGCCTGAAAGAAAAGACGTGTTAGTATTCGTGATTTTCTGTTGCTCCCCAAGCGTTGACGGTATAAAATCTAAATCAGTTTGATATTTTCGCCGTTTATTAAACAATGCGGATTATGAGTATTGCGCAAAATTTCTTAAGTGAGTGCTTCAAACTGATTTATATAATATATTTATTAAGGTACACGAAGGTTTTGTAGTACATGAAGGACTTACAAAGGTGAATCATTGCTCCCCTAGTTAGATCACTGAGTAAAGATCATGATGACTAGACTATTGTTTTAGCAGATGGAAGCGTTTGTTAGTTGCTTAATCTTCTTTAACAGTCGTATGTGTCGGAGTGACCGAAGTATAACGTATACTGAACCGCAAAATTTAGAGACATCATGGCTCCACTTAGTGAGTTGTGGAAGGGATTGGTCTTGATAACACGGCGCACTGAGTTATGGAGGTACTGAATGCTCTATCTCGTTACCGTCGTTATTGCTTGAATTATGTCATCAAAATATTTTATTGTTAATTAGCTAACCTGACAGACGTTGCAGAACTATGAATAATATGGTCGTTAAGTTTTCTTAAATTTTATAATATTACGCGGAACTTTTTTATTTTTTTTCTTTCATAAGAACCTTCTCTTGAGAATAAGAAATACTACAAAAAAGAATTAACAAAATTGGTCCAGCCGTTCACGTGTGATGCCGTGACTAAGGAAAATAGGGATTAATTTTTATACAGATGATTATTTTCAATTATTAAATTATCTTGAATCAAACATTTATCATCTCTTAAATAATGGCGAATAAAAATTTTCGTGGATCTTTTAAAAGGCCTTGCGCCGAAATGTGATAAAAGGTTGACTGTTAGAGAATGCCTTGAGGTATTAAGTAGGTACGCTTATATGTATTTTCTAGTGTGCCGAGTTTTTTTTTTTTTGTGGCTTTTTTTATAAACGTTAATCAACGTTAAGAAATGTTTTAAAGGTAAAAAATTATGGTTAAATAGTTGTTAATCATTACTTAACTTTAAGTACCGTTTATAAATAAAGGGTATAATGTTTACAACACGACAAATATATAAAATAAATCACGGCGCAGTATAGTATCTTAATCTGCTCAAGTGGTGGTTTGGTAAAAAGTTTGGCTAACCAGTCGGCCCCACGCTGCCCGGCCGCGCCGGCTGCGCGGCCTGCGGCGCCTGCGGGGGCGCGTGCGCGGCCTGCGCGTGCGCGGCCTGCGCGTGCGCGGCCTGCGCGTGCGCGGCCTGGCCCGGCGCGGGCGGTGCGTGCGCGGGCGCGGGCGCGGCGCGCGCGGCCCAGGGCGGCTCGTACGCTGCGCCTGGGGCAATCCAAACTTATTAAATGGTTCGGTAGCTTAAAGCTTTTTCAGATTAGCTAAAGTACATCCATCTTTTATCGGGTACTGTGTAAAATGTTATAACAAAATACCTAGTGATATATTGCAATTAAATGAAAGGAAAATTAAAAGTCATATTAAAAGTAAACTTTGTAAACAAGCATATTATAAATTAGAGGACTATATCCAAGATAAGAATGCTTGAAAACATGCTGGTCCTGCTCCATAGGACAATCTAGAGTCTAGACAAAATCAAACTGGTTGCTAATTAAATTGTATCAATAATTATATTTATGACATTGATTAACTCAGACACTGACTTATTACTTGTTAATATTCTAGAAAAATCGTATATTTACTCTCACAATGTTTGTAAATATGTGAGCACCATGTATCCATCACAAAATTAATTTATCTGTATTGCTTCAATAGCATTTTTTTTTATTTTGCCTATTTTGGTATATTAGTAATTTTATTCTGGGTACATCGTTTTTCACACATAATTATAAAATGAATGTACTTTGTTAAATTGTATTTAAAACATTTTAAAAGAGTAACGGTGGAGTTTCTTGCCCGTTCTTCTCCATACGAAACTACATTTTGGAATGGGCGACTAGAATAAATTCTATTTTAATGTAAATATTGACGTTCAAAAGTGCCTTTTAAGTGCCTAATTGATATAAATGCTTTGACTTAAACCTGTCTAATATCTATTAAGATCTTATTTTGTGATGAGGCCGAAATACATCATAAAAAGCAACATTCAAAACTTTTGTCATTTCAAATAAACCACGTATACACAGAGATATTGCAGCACGATATTATGGAATTTTCAACTCTCAGCGCTTAAACCAAACAACGAAAATCCAAAAAAGTGTTTCCCAACAACTTGAAAAACCACACTGTTCGATTTTCTACTCTGGGCGATAAACAATGCGCTGTAAATTCAAGGCACAAAAACATCCCGGCGAGATAATTTTACTTCCATGCGAACGTAGACTTACTAAAAATTCGTAAAGTTCGTATCTGACCAACAGTGCCTAGTTAATGAACGGCTTACCAGTAGGCGCATAGCTGGGCTCCACGTGCGGCACGTGCGCGCGCCGGTGTGGCTGCGCGGGGCCCACTGGCTGGCGCGCCTGCTGGGGTTGCTGTACACGAATGGCAATCACTTTATTGCGAATATTTGTTACTGTACCACGCTTTAACGGCTCAACGGAGAGGTTAGTGGAGAAACTTTCACAGTTACATTAGGGCCTGGATTAAAACATAGAATACTTTTTATAGGAGTACATGTAAAAGTTTCTCCAGAATGTGAATGAAACCATAAGCAACAGCTAGTAAGCTTTCATATTCGTTAATACAATGTGGAAACTCTATGGCAAAACGTATAACAATCGTCGCCACCTTGATGATAAATATCACCATATCATATAATATGTGCCAGTAATTTATGTGCTAATAATTGCCTGAAATAACTGTTTTTATTATTTATACCAGCATCCTTCGAACCTGAACACAGCAACTCTGCTAGGCCGTAGAAAAAGGTATGTTAGTAATAGTTCCCCTGACGAGCTGCCTCACACAGATCTCTACTTCCCCCGCTATTATTCTCTCTTCTTCCTTATTTCCAATTGATATTACATCCATTTTAAACAAAAACCTATAAGTTTTATTGAAAAAGTCGCAAAAATTTAAAAAGTTGTAGCTTATGCTGAATATTATTATGTGATGTGGTGTGTTAAAGTTATTTGTTGAGAAAAACATTAGTTTATATTTTTTTAACTAAATCACGAACGTAGATCAGAAGGCCAACTCTCGTAATTAAAACCGTTCAAAATCTAGTCGCAGTGTCATCTCAGCGACAAGCAAATGTCAAAAATGTATGAAAAATCGAGGTATTTTTGACAGATTGACACTGAGATCAGACTGTGAAGGTTCTTAAAATTAGTAGAATTGCCCCTCTGATGATAGCGCTACAATAGTATTTTTTCGCGTGACTGAAATCGGAACTAACGCTACCTTATTTCGCCATCATATTTTTTGAATATATTGAAGTGACATTTCACAAAAGTTGGGCAACAACGTTCTATTGTGAATGTCATTCGAGCGCCAATACATCCCTGTAACAGTACACTTACATGGCTGGCCCTCCTGTCCTGCACCATGCCCAGTGCGCGCATCAGCCTGTCGCGCAGTTCAGTGTGCTGTATACCCTCCAGAGTGTTGAGAGCGCTCTGCAGGCAACCTTGAGAAGCGAGGCGGGATGCGTACTCGTTTAGGACTGTTTCTAGTTTGCCACCGGCCTGTCACAGAGGTAAAATATAATATTATTGAAAGGATCAGTGTTAGTAGAATTGGATGTATCACATTTCACAACAAAAATTGTATGTACACTCGCGGAGGAAAGGTTCAGTTATCTCTACTAATATTATAAATGCGAAAGTATCTCGGTCTGTTACGCTTACACGCATAAACCGCTAAACCCATCCTCATGTTTGGCAGAGATACAGCCTGAAGGCTACTTTTTTACGTGATAACCGAGATGTAGTCTGAAAAATAAAAAGTTTCATGTAACAGTAGTGAAAATGGACCTTATGGTGCTTAACAATTTCATTCTGCGACTGAACATACGAGTACTCCTCGGGACCGGCGCACAAGTAGCATATAGTAAAGTGCACCCACCGGCACTGCCCTGCCCCTGGCCAGCGCCGCCCGACGGGCCAGCAGGGCCAGCTCCGTGAGCGCCGCCAGCGCGGCCACGTCCGTAGCAATAGTAAAGTGCACCCACCGGCACTGCCCTGCCCCTGGCCAGCGCCGCCCGACGGGCCAGCAGGGCCAGCTCCGTGAGCGCCGCCAGCGCGGCCACGTCCGTAGCAATAGTAAAGTGCACCCACCGGCACTGCCCTGCCCCTGGCCAGCGCCGCCCGACGGGCCAGCAGGGCCAGCTCCGTGAGCGCCGCCAGCGCGGCCACGTCCGTAGCAATAGTAAAGTGCACCCACCGGCACTGCCCTGCCCCTGGCCAGCGCCGCCCGACGGGCCAGCAGGGCCAGCTCCGTGAGCGCCGCCAGCGCGGCCACGTCCGTAGCAATAGTAAAGTGCACCCACCGGCACTGCCCTGCCCCTGGCCAGCGCCGCCCGACGGGCCAGCAGGGCCAGCTCCGTGAGCGCCGCCAGCGCGGCCACGTCCCCGCGCCGGCGCCGGCTCCAACGGCCCACCAGCTCCTCGGGACTCATGGCGCACAGGTAGCAGATGGTCGCGGCCTCGGATAAGGCCGGCTCGGACTCCTTTGACAGTTTGTCGCCTAGCATTTCTGTGAAGGAAATTTTAAAGTGAGCAAGGTTCATGACAATTAAGGTGTGACGTGACCATTAGTTTACCGCGTTGCAAATTGTTATTTGCAATCCGTTTTTTGGGTTGGCTCCTACATCAATTCGCTTAAAATGCGTCTGAAGTATACAGGATGTATGGGTAAACACCGTTGTCCCAAACACGAGTAAGTTAAAAAAAAAATACGAGCGGGAAATGAGCGACGTTACGACGCGGCGTTACGTACGCTCGCTAGCGAAACTGATAGCTGACTGGCCGGGGTCACGACCCGTGCGTCAGAGTCGGGCCACGCGGCGTGGTCCACGTGACGGCTGTATACTTATGTGTCCTATTTTAATTTATTTTTTAAGAAAACTGACAGCTAGGATACAGATAGTTGACGGTTAGTGAAAGAAGGCCAATTAAAAGTTTTCACTAACAATATAAGTCCCGGCGCGCCAGCAGCAGGCTGCTCGCCACTTACCACAGTAGTGACTAGCCGAGTCCCCGTCACAGTGCGTGAGCAGGGCGGCCAGCGTGTCCCGCCAGCAGCAGGCTGCTCGCCACTTACCACAGTAGTGACTAGCCGAGTCCCCGTCACAGTGCGTGAGCAGGGCGGCCAGCGTGTCCCGCCAGCAGCAGGCTGCTCGCCACTTACCACAGTAGTGACTAGCCGAGTCCCCGTCACAGTGCGTGAGCAGGGCGGCCAGCGTGTCCCGCCAGCAGCAGGCTGCTCGCCACTTACCACAGTAGTGACTAGCCGAGTCCCCGTCACAGTGCGTGAGCAGGGCGGCCAGCGTGTCCCGCCAGCAGCAGGCTGCTCGCCACTTACCACAGTAGTGACTAGCCGAGTCCCCGTCACAGTGCGTGAGCAGGGCGGCCAGCGTGTCCCGCCAGCAGCAGGCTGCTCGCCACTTACCACAGTAGTGACTAGCCGAGTCCCCGTCACAGTGCGTGAGCAGGGCGGCCAGCGTGTCCCGCCAGCAGCAGGCTGCTCGCCACTTACCACAGTAGTGACTAGCCGAGTCCCCGTCACAGTGCGTGAGCAGGGCGGCCAGCGTGTCCCGCCAGCAGCAGGCTGCTCGCCACTTACCACAGTAGTGACTAGCCGAGTCCCCGTCACAGTGCGTGAGCAGGGCGGCCAGCGTGTCCCGCCAGCAGCAGGCTGCTCGCCACTTACCACAGTAGTGACTAGCCGAGTCCCCGTCACAGTGCGTGAGCAGGGCGGCCAGCGTGTCCCGCCAGCAGGCAGGCGCGGCCGCCGCCACGAGCGTGTCCCAGCGCGCCAGCAGCAGGCTGCTCGCCACTTACCACAGTAGTGACTAGCCGAGTCCCCGTCACAGTGCGTGAGCAGGGCGGCCAGCGTGTCCCGCCAGCAGGCAGGCGCGGCCGCCGCCACGAGCGTGTCCCAGCGCGCCAGCAGCAGGCTGCTCGCCACTTACCACAGTAGTGACTAGCCGAGTCCCCGTCACAGTGCGTGAGCAGGGCGGCCAGCGTGTCCCGCCAGCAGCAGGCTGCTCGCCACTTACCACAGTAGTGACTAGCCGAGTCCCCGTCACAGTGCGTGAGCAGGGCGGCCAGCGTGTCCCGCCAGCAGCAGGCTGCTCGCCACTTACCACAGTAGTGACTAGCCGAGTCCCCGTCACAGTGCGTGAGCAGGGCGGCCAGCGTGTCCCGCCAGCAGGCAGGCGCGGCCGCCGCCACGAGCGTGTCCCAGCGCGCCAGCAGCAGGCTGCTCGCCACTTACCACAGTAGTGACTAGCCGAGTCCCCGTCACAGTGCGTGAGCAGGGCGGCCAGCGTGTCCCGCCAGCAGCAGGCTGCTCGCCACTTACCACAGTAGTGACTAGCCGAGTCCCCGTCACAGTGCGTGAGCAGGGCGGCCAGCGTGTCCCGCCAGCAGCAGGCTGCTCGCCACTTACCACAGTAGTGACTAGCCGAGTCCCCGTCACAGTGCGTGAGCAGGGCGGCCAGCGTGTCCCGCCAGCAGCAGGCTGCTCGCCACTTACCACAGTAGTGACTAGCCGAGTCCCCGTCACAGTGCGTGAGCAGGGCGGCCAGCGTGTCCCGCCAGCAGCAGGCTGCTCGCCACTTACCACAGTAGTGACTAGCCGAGTCCCCGTCACAGTGCGTGAGCAGGGCGGCCAGCGTGTCCCGCCAGCAGCAGGCTGCTCGCCACTTACCACAGTAGTGACTAGCCGAGTCCCCGTCACAGTGCGTGAGCAGGGCGGCCAGCGTGTCCCGCCAGCAGCAGGCTGCTCGCCACTTACCACAGTAGTGACTAGCCGAGTCCCCGTCACAGTGCGTGAGCAGGGCGGCCAGCGTGTCCCGCCAGCAGCAGGCTGCTCGCCACTTACCACAGTAGTGACTAGCCGAGTCCCCGTCACAGTGCGTGAGCAGGGCGGCCAGCGTGTCCCGCCAGCAGCAGGCTGCTCGCCACTTACCACAGTAGTGACTAGCCGAGTCCCCGTCACAGTGCGTGAGCAGGGCGGCCAGCGTGTCCCGCCAGCAGCAGGCTGCTCGCCACTTACCACAGTAGTGACTAGCCGAGTCCCCGTCACAGTGCGTGAGCAGGGCGGCCAGCGTGTCCCGCCAGCAGCAGGCTGCTCGCCACTTACCACAGTAGTGACTAGCCGAGTCCCCGTCACAGTGCGTGAGCAGGGCGGCCAGCGTGTCCCGCCAGCAGCAGGCTGCTCGCCACTTACCACAGTAGTGACTAGCCGAGTCCCCGTCACAGTGCGTGAGCAGGGCGGCCAGCGTGTCCCGCCAGCAGCAGGCTGCTCGCCACTTACCACAGTAGTGACTAGCCGAGTCCCCGTCACAGTGCGTGAGCAGGGCGGCCAGCGTGTCCCGCCAGCAGCAGGCTGCTCGCCACTTACCACAGTAGTGACTAGCCGAGTCCCCGTCACAGTGCGTGAGCAGGGCGGCCAGCGTGTCCCGCCAGCAGCAGGCTGCTCGCCACTTACCACAGTAGTGACTAGCCGAGTCCCCGTCACAGTGCGTGAGCAGGGCGGCCAGCGTGTCCCGCCAGCAGCAGGCTGCTCGCCACTTACCACAGTAGTGACTAGCCGAGTCCCCGTCACAGTGCGTGAGCAGGGCGGCCAGCGTGTCCCGCCAGCAGCAGGCTGCTCGCCACTTACCACAGTAGTGACTAGCCGAGTCCCCGTCACAGTGCGTGAGCAGGGCGGCCAGCGTGTCCCGCCAGCAGCAGGCTGCTCGCCACTTACCACAGTAGTGACTAGCCGAGTCCCCGTCACAGTGCGTGAGCAGGGCGGCCAGCGTGTCCCGCCAGCAGCAGGCTGCTCGCCACTTACCACAGTAGTGACTAGCCGAGTCCCCGTCACAGTGCGTGAGCAGGGCGGCCAGCGTGTCCCGCCAGCAGCAGGCTGCTCGCCACTTACCACAGTAGTGACTAGCCGAGTCCCCGTCACAGTGCGTGAGCAGGGCGGCCAGCGTGTCCCGCCAGCAGCAGGCTGCTCGCCACTTACCACAGTAGTGACTAGCCGAGTCCCCGTCACAGTGCGTGAGCAGGGCGGCCAGCGTGTCCCGCCAGCAGCAGGCTGCTCGCCACTTACCACAGTAGTGACTAGCCGAGTCCCCGTCACAGTGCGTGAGCAGGGCGGCCAGCGTGTCCCGCCAGCAGCAGGCTGCTCGCCACTTACCACAGTAGTGACTAGCCGAGTCCCCGTCACAGTGCGTGAGCAGGGCGGCCAGCGTGTCCCGCCAGCAGCAGGCTGCTCGCCACTTACCACAGTAGTGACTAGCCGAGTCCCCGTCACAGTGCGTGAGCAGGGCGGCCAGCGTGTCCCGCCAGCAGCAGGCTGCTCGCCACTTACCACAGTAGTGACTAGCCGAGTCCCCGTCACAGTGCGTGAGCAGGGCGGCCAGCGTGTCCCGCCAGCAGCAGGCTGCTCGCCACTTACCACAGTAGTGACTAGCCGAGTCCCCGTCACAGTGCGTGAGCAGGGCGGCCAGCGTGTCCCGCCAGCAGCAGGCTGCTCGCCACTTACCACAGTAGTGACTAGCCGAGTCCCCGTCACAGTGCGTGAGCAGGGCGGCCAGCGTGTCCCGCCAGCAGCAGGCTGCTCGCCACTTACCACAGTAGTGACTAGCCGAGTCCCCGTCACAGTGCGTGAGCAGGGCGGCCAGCGTGTCCCGCCAGCAGCAGGCTGCTCGCCACTTACCACAGTAGTGACTAGCCGAGTCCCCGTCACAGTGCGTGAGCAGGGCGGCCAGCGTGTCCCGCCAGCAGCAGGCTGCTCGCCACTTACCACAGTAGTGACTAGCCGAGTCCCCGTCACAGTGCGTGAGCAGGGCGGCCAGCGTGTCCCGCCAGCAGCAGGCTGCTCGCCACTTACCACAGTAGTGACTAGCCGAGTCCCCGTCACAGTGCGTGAGCAGGGCGGCCAGCGTGTCCCGCCAGCAGCAGGCTGCTCGCCACTTACCACAGTAGTGACTAGCCGAGTCCCCGTCACAGTGCGTGAGCAGGGCGGCCAGCGTGTCCCGCCAGCAGCAGGCTGCTCGCCACTTACCACAGTAGTGACTAGCCGAGTCCCCGTCACAGTGCGTGAGCAGGGCGGCCAGCGTGTCCCGCCAGCAGCAGGCTGCTCGCCACTTACCACAGTAGTGACTAGCCGAGTCCCCGTCACAGTGCGTGAGCAGGGCGGCCAGCGTGTCCCGCCAGCAGCAGGCTGCTCGCCACTTACCACAGTAGTGACTAGCCGAGTCCCCGTCACAGTGCGTGAGCAGGGCGGCCAGCGTGTCCCGCCAGCAGCAGGCTGCTCGCCACTTACCACAGTAGTGACTAGCCGAGTCCCCGTCACAGTGCGTGAGCAGGGCGGCCAGCGTGTCCCGCCAGCAGCAGGCTGCTCGCCACTTACCACAGTAGTGACTAGCCGAGTCCCCGTCACAGTGCGTGAGCAGGGCGGCCAGCGTGTCCCGCCAGCAGCAGGCTGCTCGCCACTTACCACAGTAGTGACTAGCCGAGTCCCCGTCACAGTGCGTGAGCAGGGCGGCCAGCGTGTCCCGCCAGCAGCAGGCTGCTCGCCACTTACCACAGTAGTGACTAGCCGAGTCCCCGTCACAGTGCGTGAGCAGGGCGGCCAGCGTGTCCCGCCAGCAGCAGGCTGCTCGCCACTTACCACAGTAGTGACTAGCCGAGTCCCCGTCACAGTGCGTGAGCAGGGCGGCCAGCGTGTCCCGCCAGCAGCAGGCTGCTCGCCACTTACCACAGTAGTGACTAGCCGAGTCCCCGTCACAGTGCGTGAGCAGGGCGGCCAGCGTGTCCCGCCAGCAGCAGGCTGCTCGCCACTTACCACAGTAGTGACTAGCCGAGTCCCCGTCACAGTGCGTGAGCAGGGCGGCCAGCGTGTCCCGCCAGCAGCAGGCTGCTCGCCACTTACCACAGTAGTGACTAGCCGAGTCCCCGTCACAGTGCGTGAGCAGGGCGGCCAGCGTGTCCCGCCAGCAGGCAGGCGCGGCCGCCGCCACGAGCGTGTCCCAGCGCGCCAGCAGCAGGCTGCCGCACACCAGCGCCACGGGCTCGCCGGCCATCGTGTTGATGTGGTACTTCTGCACCTTATACAGGAGCTCTGGACTGCCTGTGGACAGAATTATAACGTTAAGTTAGCAGCATTACTTGCTGAGGTTTCCAAAAAAGAACAACGATCAGCTACGGAATTTGAAAAACTACGTTCTAAGTCCGGGGTTGCACCAACAATCATTAAATGCATTTAGCACTCCACCTATTTAAACATCTTTCCATTTCTGTCAATGGTTTTAAGATTAGAGACAGACGGATGTTTTAAATACGTTTAGTGCTAAATGTATTTCGTTATTATAATATAAATATAATAATAATTCCTTGAAATATAATAATAATTCCTTGTTTTCACCAAAAAAGTCAGCAACATTACAATTTTTATAGACTAAGCGCAAAATAGGCTTTTAGCTAGGTCACAATAATTTTAATACTCTGACTCCTAAGCTAGGTGTATGTACCTGTGTCTTAGGAGTCAGTGATTATCCGTAACAAACAAAGCCGTATTATAATAAAACAGGACGTTTCAACAATAAGCAATTGGTGTAAAATGAAAACGTTTAACTTTGCGGTGAGGTGAATAAATGTAGGATGTGTGTAGTGAGTGAGTGTAGGATGTGTGTATGTAGGTAGTGAGTAGGTATAAGATGTGTGTGGTGAGTAGGTGTAGGGTGTGTAGTGAGAAAGAATGGAGTGTAACATACGTTAATAATGTTTACGTATCAAAGGATAGAAGATACCTATACCATTACATTCCATCTTTCATTCCATCTCCATAAGGTGACACTTGTCCACATTTTTTCCATACAAACTTCGGGACGGTTTTACTCCACTGTCTGACTATGTACATCAAAAATTAAACATGGTATGGTTTTGTCTCGTTATTATTATCGTCTGTACGGAAACGGAATACTAAAATAAAAAGCTATTAAAAAGTTATGAGCCAACAAAGATTCGTTTTTCTTGCTAATTTAACCTAACTTTGAGCGTGTTTAAGTAATAAAAGGAGTGTAAAATCTCGAAAACCAAGAGGGTACCGACAAAGTTCAATTAACAATAAGTTCAATAAACTTTATTGGTCATTGATTTATGCAGTGGTTTTTTCATAAAACCCGATCTTCTGAAGGACTTTTCTTAATTTTTTCGCGATTTTTTTGCCAAAAATGCTCCTGCATCTCACTCAATAACGTTGTGCGTGTAGACTAGAGTCTAACTGCTCACCACTGATACTATCTCTGTCGGGTACGAAGCCTGGTGAGACAGCGTGATTTGCAAAGGCGGTTCTATGGCGTTTGTGGGGGAAAACATTATGCTTAAGTCTGCCAGTCGGTTCCTTTGGAGGGCGGGCAAAGTGTTTACGTAAAGTCGACAGGAGCACATGAAGTTGCCTGACTGTGAGTACCTTGCAATCAGAATAGAGCTGCACAGTGGGGTATTTACGCGGAAGAGAGAGCATTACCTTAAGGACAGCTCTCTGGGCACGCTCAAGGCGTATAAATACATTTTGGGTGGCACCACCCCAAACGGGCAAGCAGTACATTAGGACAGACAGAATTGAAGGGTTTTTCGTAGTCCACAAACGCTAAGCAGAGAGGCAGGTTATACTCTTCGGTCTTCTGTATAACCTGCCGCAGCGTATGTATGTGGTCTACTGTGCTAAAGCCTTTAGGAACCGGGCTTGTTCGGGAGGCTGGAAGTCATTAAACCTGCGTGCTAGACGGTTCGTGATGACTTTGGAAAACAGCTTGTAGACATGACTCAGAAGTGAGATGGGCCTATAACTCTATGAAAGGCACTGTCACCCTTCTTAATGAAAAGTACCACCACACCTTTGTTCCATGCCTGTGGCATTTTGCCCTCGTGTATGACGGAATCAAACAGCCTCCGGAGGGCATTAAGAACGGGTTTTCCACCGGCCTTTAGTTCGGCCGTGATTGTGTCATCACCCAGCGCCTTGTTGTTTTGGAGCTGCTTCAGAGCCATCCTAATCTCATACAAGCTAACCTCTGGGATCCAGTATAGTGTCAGGTCAATCTAGCTCTTAGGTCGTTTGCCAGATTCTTAACGGGGTTTCCTGTTGACCTGTATAACCGTCCATAGAACCTCTCAATCTCTCTCAACAGCTCAGGCTTAGTGGATACGATGCTGCCTTCATCGGTCTTCAGTTTCGTAAGCTGACTCTGCCCAATAGACAGATCCCTAGCAAAGACCTTAGAGCTTTTATCCCGCTCTATCGCGTCTTTAATAAGTTTTGTATTAAAGCGGCGGAGGTGGCTTTTGGACTTGGAGATCTGTCTATTAAGCTGCCGGTACCCGAGCGCATCGTCTGAAGACTGCAAGACCATCTCGCACCTCTTCTTCATGAGCTGCAAAGTAGGATCAGAGAACCTCATATTTTTAGTGGTACGACAGGGCTTGAACAACTTAGACTCGACAGTATGGACAGTTTCCACGAACTCATCATTAAAATCGACCACAGAACTCCTTAGACGCTCGAAACGACTCTGAGACTGTTCGAGTTGAAAGCTCTTGGGGTTTTGGACTTGGATCGGTGCTGGACGGAGCGTAGACTTCATCAGCCGAGAACTTTCCAGCTTTATATTGAGATGATGTGCCTCTTACCAAACGGTGATCACTACCAGTTTTCACCGCGTTGATCACAGAGATATCATTGAATATTTGCTTCTTCGTCGACATAATGAAGTCAATCTCATTTTTGGTTGCACCACCAGGGCTGTGCCAGATCCACTTCCTGTGCTCCCGTTTTTTGAAGAAGGAGTTAATCATAAAGTGGCCTTCCTTCTCCATAAAACTAACCAGTAGGTCACCCCGGTGGTTTCTACGTCCAACTCCAAATTGCCCCACTCGCAACTCATCATCGTTTCGTTTGCCCAGTTTCGCGTTGAAGTCCCCCATGACAACGGTGAAGTGAGTTTTGGAACGATGCATGGCTCTAGAAATGTCCTCATACATGGTCTCCACCTTCCACCTCACCTCCACCGAATACCATGCGGATATTCTGAATATAAGGAACGTCACCCTGGTCTAAACACCCTCGATCTTCACGTTGCTCACAAGGGACTTATGGACGATAAACCCGACACCGCCCTGGTCGCCCTCCCGGAAATACTCGTAGAGCAAGTTACCGGGTTTAAGGATTATCGAGCCCTCCCCCTCTCGTCGGACTTCAGATAGCCCTACTATATCCTATCGCAACCTGCTCAATTCTTCCTCGAGCTCGACGATCTTCTCGTCGGCCCGGAGTGTACGCGTGTTGTATGTTGCCAGGTCCAGTTTTTGGTGATTGTGGTAGCCGGATCTGTTCCGGGGATTCTTTGCACCCCTTGGTTCACCGTAGCCTTAACCGCTACCGTAGCCAAGGGTAGGTCGGCCACCGGGCACTCGGGGTCATTTATTTATGGTGCTTGTCATTTTGGGGGGGTTTGCCATAATCGCCACGCTTGGCAAGCGGGTTGACGATCGCAATATGGTTTTTAAAATGTATAAAGAACGCTGCTGCCCATTCTCCAATAGTTCCCGTAGTCGCCTTCCACGACACCCACGGGCAGAAATGGGGTGGTGCTATTCTTTTAGTCCGACACCACACGGTACACAACGTTCATTACGTTGTAATTATGACACAAGTATATTTGAACAAATCCCCACAAATTCGATACATTAGTATAACTATAAAATTTTCCTAGTGAGCCCGCTTTAAGCTTAGATTTGGAACTTCCTATACCTACAAACGTTTTCATAAAAAAAGAACTTTAATGCAAAATGTCGTTTAACTCACCCAGCGAGGCGATGACGAGTGCGTCGGCGACCCTCTTGGCGTCCAGGCACAGCTCCACGGCCTCCTCCAGGTGGCCGCACACCAGCGCGCGGCAGATCAGGCTGGTGGCGTCTGTGGATGGGATGGGAATTACACACGAAATACGTTATATTACAGACAATAAATAACACTTCGCTCTCATAAGTATCAGCGCAACGTCCATTATTGTACCCACAAAATGAAACATATTACTTACGGTCAAAGAACGAAATTGTTAAGCAATTTTCAAACAAATTTCGTAACCGTATAGCCTGGGGTCTGGCACCTTTGAGAACTGTTATTTTCATTCAAAACGATAGCGTTTTTCCTTGACTGTACAACAAATAAAAATGTGTGCAATAAAGATATTTTATCATCCAAGAATCGAATACTTGGAATGGAAGCGAAATTCTCGCTTAGAAAGAAGAAGAAATAGAGCATTATACGGTAAACCAGATAATATGGTATCGGGCTCTCTGAACACGTTCATAACGGCGCGTCATAACCCTACTTTCGGGGTGACTAATAAGCCTAGTTTCTACGACGTATTCAATATTTTTATATGAGTAGAATAGAAAGTTGACAAAGTCGGCAAAATTTAAAATACCTTCTCCATTCGGGATGACCACGTTGGAGACAGTGGGCGTCAAGTCAAGATTGGACAGTTTCCTCTCGATCTGAGTGTGGGCGTCCTGTAATAAAATAATACCTTCTATATCAATCAGTACATAAATTTATGAAAAGATCGAAACGAGAACACTAATCCCCAATTGTAAGAGACCCATAATTACAAGAAATCTTTCATTTATTGGTAAAATCCAATTATTATGTAAGTAAATGATCAAAGTTTTGCAATGTAAAGCGTTCTTCAGCGTCCAAAGGCACATTTATTAGCACAAAACAAATTAGAAGGACATACGCTCGTAGCCTCCTGGACAATCAAACATGCAAGTACCTCCTACAAGATCTGACAAGTTATTTAGCTAAGCAATTCGTTTCGCTAACTGTGCATAGCTTCAGACACTACTGATTTCCTAATACTATGACAGTCTACCATCGACAGTCGTACTTACCGACAAATCAGTGCTGGTATCAGTGGACAACTCCGCTTCCGTTTCAGTAGACTCGCCCTAGCCGCGGCAGGCAGACAGACAGTGGCATATTATATAGACTGAGTTATGTGAGCACAGAATATAATAGATATTATTTACATTTAGTCGTGTTAAACTTTTCACCACCACGTTGTAGAAATTATACTCAAACGATCTTATTAGAGAAGGAGGTCTAACTTTACAATAAGCTAAAACCTTCGAGCCAGTTTTTTTTTTTTTAATTCTGAGCTTTATTCTGACTAAGGTAAAGTTTGTAAGACAAAAGAAGCGGGCTTAATTTTACCTCCGTAGCAGTGAAAAGCTCAAACTAACTAAATGAAGAACTGTTAAGTACGAAATAAGTCGGACTACGGAAGGCAAACATCAGTTAATAAATTAACAAGAACATTTAGCACAATTAAAGATAAAGTTATAGTATTACAAGCACAGAAAACAGCACTGGCAAATCAAAAGCCATATTAATACAAAATACATTTTTACTGTGTACAATTAAGGGTGGTAACTCACTCTACTCAATGCAGCTACGTTGGGTTGAGATTCGTCACCGGTCGGTATGTTGGGGCTCTTAAACTTCGAAGACATCTCGTCTTGTTTGAAACCTTAATAACAAAGAAATATATAAAAATAACTAGAAATGGTAAGTAAGCACGATGAAAATAACAATAATATATACATATTTTTTTTTTTTTTTTTTTTTATATATATATACAATATAAATATAACAATAGTATATAACCCATCTAATCTCTTCACCACCCTTGGTTGACTGATAGAGAATGCCTAAGGCATTAAGTCCGCCTTTGTACCTTTTTGTGTGCGAGAGCTTAAAAATAAATAAATAGGGGGCTAGAAGTAACAGTTCAGTGGCACCCGGTTATCTCCATGATTATTATTATTAAACACATTTTTCAATAAGCCACACTCTCCTTATTAATTGCAGATTTTTTTTTAATAGTGCCACTGACAGGCACACTCCTAGTACGGAACCGTACATTACAGACTTACGCGCCGTGCATTCTGCACCCACAGCATTTGTACTTTGTACCTATTGTTGCAAATAAGATGTAAAACTATATTTCAATAAATCAGTGTTTAACGAACATTCACGGCGGTCGGTTTTATTTCATCATCCCAACAGAATCACCCCGTTAGCATATCACCAAGTGTAGGGAGATCCCCTACACTCCTTTTTATTAAAAGAAACACATTGTGCAATGAGCAATTATTTTGTTATTTTTTCTTTTCTTTTAAAAGTACCACTGACAGGCATGGTAGTTGGTACATAAAAAAAAGAAAAATACAAGCAAGGGTTAAATAAAAAATAATTATTAGTGTAAAAGATTTGACTTTCGTGACAAATTAATAGGTCGGTCCGAAGCATTTAGGCTTATTCCTCACTATTGACGTATTGGCATACATTACACATAATATCTTCTATATCTATAGTATTTACTCACCCAATAAGTTAAGCACTTCACTCCGGAACGTCGGCAAGAAGTTAGCGCGAAGGAAGAACCATGTGTAGCGCTCATTCTGGTCAGTCGTAGCATCGCCCTTTTGACGACAGTACCTGTGCAACCGAATATGTGTATTAGTCCATTTAACTTTAGGAGACTCAGTTCAATCAATATAGACCGCAGTTTTTAATCGTAGCTTATGCATAATCAGCCTATAACGTTCCCACTGCTGGGACACAGGCCTCCTCTCGGTGAGAGGGAGTTTATAATCGTTGAATAAGCTAAAATAAGCGACCAGCAAAACACCGAGATTTTGGTTCATGAAAGAATTGTAAAAATCTGTAGATCTAAGATAGCATTGTTCAACTGAGAGCCGTAAGGCAAAATGTGGTAACAAGAACAATAAATAGTTTAGTTATGTATCTACTATACATATTAGTACTTACTCAGCAAGTCTTTCAATAGCAGCGGGATCATGGCTGAGACTGGTTTCTAACACAGCATCCAACTCTGTTGCTCTTTCTACTATCTCTGGTTCACTTACAACCTGTTTATATAATAACACAATAAATACGACAATAGAGCATTAAACTTATTGAAATCATGCAAGGTCAAATGAAATCCTACTCTTTGCTGCACTGTCTACGAAGCAGCAGAAGGATGATCCTCACCGCTACTGCTGCCCGCTTTGACTGTGCTTTCCAGAATTAGTGGATAAGGACAGCCATATATGCATCGGTTAGGTATAGGGACTAATAATAACAACTTGATGTTTTAATAGGCACAATTTGTTACTAACAATAATATCACTAAATGTTGTGTTAGTGGTTTGGCTCCATTATGTGATATTATGATTAAGTAACTATGTGTAAAGAGTTACTCAAATATTACAAAACTTCGAGCTACATTATTGTTTACATCTTGGGCAATTTTTGAAACGCCAGGGGTAACCTTGTAATCTATTTAGACTGATATGTTTTAGATTCACATCTGTGCGGTTTCGCCAGTTAATTTAATTTGAACTTGTATAAAATTTTAAACAGAATTGATTTATAAGTCATAAGTCATAAGTAATTTATTTCATAACAATATAGGTACATTGTGTTGAAAATTTAAAAAATAACATTATAAAATTGCAACTAAAATTAAATTGTTAAAATACATTTAGAAAAGTCAATAAAAACAATAAAGGTCAATTAAGAATTAAAGTACAATATATCATAAATAATAAATGTCAGAGTAATAAAATCAATCATAAGTTACAATGTCATAGGATTCATAGGTCATCTAGGAATTCATTGATGCTGTAATAGCCTTTCCCCAATAAATAGGTCCTCAATTTGTTTTTAAATAAGTTAACACTGTAAATGGTTTTGAATTCTATAGGTAACCTGTTGTACAAAAATACAGACTGGTACCTCGGGCTATGTTTGACAACTTTTAATTTCGGTTGAATAGTGTTGGGCAAATCTTTCCTACGTGTGCTAGCTCTAGTTTGTCTTTGCTCATCAGTCTCCATTTTATGCAAATTTTTAACTAAGCTGGTTAGCAACACTAAAATGTAAAGGCATGGCACTGTCAAGATTTTTTGTCTAATAAAATGGTCTTTACATGATTCCGCCTGTTTCATGCGGAGCATAGTCCTTAGAGCTCTTTTCTGAATAACGAATGCCATTTGTATGTTGTACTTATAGCTATTGCCCCAGAACTCAATGCTGTATCTTAGCTTGGACTCCACCAAGGCAAAGTACACATTTCTAAGTTGAGGTAAACTCAATTGTTCCCTCAGTGTTCTAATCGCATAGCATGCCGAGCTAATAGACTTCGTTATAGACAATGTCTCGACCTTCCAATTCAACAATGCATCAATATGCACACCTAAGAACTTGACACTGTCAACTATTTCGACCTTGTTCCCACAAGATACAATGTCCAACTTGACGTTATTTCGGCTTAAATAGGACACACTTTGTTTTATTTACATTAAGTTGCAAATTATTAGTACTGAACCAGTGTTCAAAAGCTTTCAAGAGACTATTGATCTTAGATTCTAATTCCGGTATATCATCTGCAGTAACTATCGCATTTGTGTCGTCCGCAAATACTATTAGTTTTGTGTCCTTTACACGTTTTTTGATATACGCTATCAAATCATTTAAAAATATGATAAAAAAGATTGGACCAAGAACGTATATAAGCTTCATCAATATTAAGCGTGAACTTACCTGGCTTATGTGTACAAGTTTCTGCGGGCCTGCCTCTTGTGGACATTTCTCGAACGTGACCAATTTGCCGCCAAACTATGAATAATAAATTACATTAACCTCAGTTGCTCTAAAGATACTAAGCATAATACGTTCCCATGGCTGGGGCACAGGCTTCTTCTCTGTAAGAAGAGGCCAGTGTTGTGGAGCTGTAATCTACCACGCGGGCTCAGTGTGAGCTGGTGAATAGAGTCCAAGATATAACTGGTTATGATATTTGGGAACTCTTTCTGAATTTTTCCCCAAGATTCATTTGAAAATTCACCTAAGACAGCATGTATGACGTTAATTCTTGCTGGCATTATTGCTGAAATGAACTTATTTAGCGCGGCCATTTTTATTTGTGTTCTTGTTTACGGTATTTTACCAAATAAAAGTTCGGTACGACCATTCGCCTAGTAATATACGCACGGCAGTATAGTGGCCAGGCCGCGCAACGAGTCCATGATGTTCGCACGGCAGTATACTCACACAAAACTTGCAGCCCACCGGCCGCCGCAGCCAGCGCGGCGCGCGCGCCAGCAGGGGCGCGGGCGCGGGCGGCGGCGCGGCGGGCAGGGCGCTGAACGTGGCCAGGCCGCGCAACGAGTCCATGATGTTCGCACGGCAGTATACTCACACAAAACTTGCAGCCCACCGGCCGCCGCAGCCAGCGCGGCGCGCGCGCCAGCAGGGGCGCGGGCGCGGGCGGCGGCGCGGCGGGCAGGGCGCTGAACGTGGCCAGGCCGCGCAACGAGTCCATGATGTTCGCACGGCAGTATACTCACACAAAACTTGCAGCCCACCGGCCGCCGCAGCCAGCGCGGCGCGCGCGCCAGCAGGGGCGCGGGCGCGGGCGGCGGCGCGGCTGCGCGCGCTACGGCCGGCAGCGCGCTGAACGTGTCCAGGCCGCCGAATGAGTCCATGATGTTGCTCTGGTTGTGCGTGCTCTGCCGCAGAAAACGTTCAATGGAGGAAACAATTGGTAAGATAAAAAGGCGGTGCCATAAAATTTAAATACATATCCACAGTCACCGACTTCTGTACTTAGTTATTTAGGTTAAACAAAACAGGTTTATTATTTTTTGCTTTTCAGTTTTTTCGGCGGTTTATTTTTTTGTTAAAAAGTTTTTTTCAAAAAGTGGCGTATTGCAGGGACGTATAGCATTCGGGATATGGGCTATTACATACTAGTGCTTTTTTTTACCTTTCCCGAACTCGTGCGTTGTTTTTCCCAACTGTCAAAATAATGTCTATTAAAAAGAAAAACCAACCATGAAGTTTTTACTAAAGAGTTTTTGTGATTCATACAAATACATATATTTCTAAAAAGAAGCTACTAATTTATTTCAATATCAGATTTAATGATTTAATTGAATGACTTAGGTTAGGTTTCATTTCATTTCATTAAATTTCATTTTAATTTCATATCATTAAAAAAAATCTAAAAAATCACTTAACTATATCGTATGAATATTTTTTTCTCTTTGTTTTCTGTCTAGGCGATACATTTGTATGTCACTTAATTCAAAATTACATTAACATGGTCGCATATCCGAAATACCTGATTTATTAATTTAGTGAAAATGGACTATTCTGAATTTGAAGTTTTTTACCTAAAATTTTGTTAATCTAACTAAACCTGACTAGTTTTAATCGCGATTAAAAAGATGTGGAATAAAATTTTCATGAACTAAAATTCACACCAACACCTCGACTTCGGGTACAAATACAGCGGTGTATCTTTTTTTTTTCCTATTTTTCTTTCTTTTGTTTTGCTTATATCTCGAAAATGGTATGTCCTGTCGCAAAAATAATGAAAATTTCGACCCTTTAGTAAAACCGCAAACCTCAAAACTCAACATTTAGGTTATAATTTTTCATATTTTCCATACAAAAACTGAAAAATTCCGTCGAGACTGTCCCCCTAAATCGCGATTATCAATAAACCATAATCATCCAGCCGACAAACTGTTAGGCAGTTTGCTAGGTTTATGAAATGTACACACGGCTACACATCAACCTAAGCCACCACCATTACCATTTCCAGTATAAGCTGCACCCTAATTGCGTAACTCACGATTCATCATAATCTGTTTCGTTTGGAAACATATTATTAAACCATTGCTTCATATGTTCGAAAAATGTGTCTGTTCAACAACGTAAATAACGCAATGGAACTGTCAAATTGAAACCGATTATGATTAATCGTGAGTTGCGCAATTAGGGTGCTGATCTCAAATTCAATAGGATTGAATATCTATTATTATAACCGTCGTAAATGTATCCAAGGTAACGTAACTCAGGTAAAAGCAGGAATAGATCGTCGTACCTATAACAGTTCCGGGTCGTAAGTTAAGACAAAGTTCACTCAAAACGCTTGCTGATATAAACTAAAGTGAGATTTTGAGTAGGGAAGGTCCCCCTGAGTCCTGCCACCCCGCATACCGGTCATAGCGCGCTACATGTTTAAATAAAACAAATCTGAAATATGTTGTTTTTCACCCAGCCAAACCACCCAGTAGGTGGAATAAAACGGGTGATAACTGGGTTTTAACCCACTGTGGGTTTAACCCGGGTGATTACCCATCTCTATGACCAACAGCTCGCCATATGCTGCCCTGCGGATTTCTGTATATCTCTTAGTACCGCGGGGGCGTGGCCGGCGCACCAGTCCCCGTGCTCTGCGGTGCAAGTGTGGAGAGCGAAAACCGGGGTGGTTTTTACTCGATAAGAGTCAGACAATAAATTCAGTGTGCCCTGCCAGCTCATAGATATCATGCTGACTCAAATGTCTCGCTGACGGTGACGCGTGTGTTGGATCATTTAACTCCCTTCAAAATAGTTCAGTTGAATAATGCTGATCCATGTGTCATGATTGTTTCTGAGTGCTCTGGACGCTTCTAACGTGTACTTCTGTTTTACATGGATCTCCCTTACGTATAATTATAAATTCAACATTAATGATGTTACTAATATTTTTATAACAATATCATTTAAAAGAGTGTCCATGGAGTTTCTTCCCCGTTCTTCTCCATATGTACCTACTACGCTTTGGAATAGACAACTAGCTTCATATTTGACCAACTCCTTGACAATGAGGGTTTTCTGAAATGACGTTCACTAGGTAGCAGCACTGAGACATCAGGCCCGGGCACCTGTCAAAAATATCAAAGCGCCTACGAACTGAATGGTGAACGAATGAATGAGAATAACATCAAATATTTTAAGTTCATTGTCGAACTGGAAAACCTCCTTTCAAATTGGCGCCAACTGGTGGCTTGACTATTCAAGAAAACCCTTATTAAAAAGTGCCTTAAATGGTGTAATTGAAATAAATGCATTGAATTTGATTAGCTGGTGGCTCTCTGTTGTTTCTGGCAACATCCACATCGGACAAGGCGTGAGTCTATGTAAATAATTCTAAGCTTTTAAAACCTGTTAAATATAAAATACTCACGATCTCAGGCCGGGACCCGCCCAGCAGAGAGTGCACGGCCACCTGCTGGTCGAAGGACGCGGTGACCATGAGGCTGGGGTCCCTGGGACACCACGACACGTCGAACACCCACTGTTGTTGGTGACTTATCTCTGACAGAAGTTCGCCTCCCTGAGGACAAAACAGATGGAATGAGGAATATAAAGTTTAAATATGAAGGATGATAAGGCAAAATATTTGGTTTGATTTTCGACCCAAGACAAAAACAATGTTCCCACAAAATCTAACAAGATATAGAGCGATTTCAAAAACTCGAGTAGAGTAGAAAGTAGCCAATGTCCTTTCCCCATATCCCAGGCCATGTCTCTGCCAAATTTCATGACGATCGGTCCAGCGGTTTAGGCGTGAAAGCGTAACAGACGGACAGACAAACAGAGTTACTTTAGCATTTATAATATTAGTAGGGATTCATGGTTTACCGATGCAGTCCGGGATGAGCATACATTACATATCGAAAGCCCGTCATTGGTCCAGGCTGCTAAGCGTAGATCTTTGACAGTAGTTACGGGTAGCCAAAAGCCCGAAAATCTGGCAAACATTGTTACTAAGAGGTACCTAGAACATGAGTTGAGGAGAACAGACAAGCAGTCGCCCGAAGTAAAATACTGGTTTTCAGCGTCAACCCCAACATAGTTGGAAAACGGCTAGGCATATGACGATGACTCACAGGCTGGGTGTTGTTCGGGTTCCAGCACAGCACCTTGCCGTCCTTGCCGGCAGACAGCAGCAGGTCGGCGTCCTGCCGGCTCCAGGACACGGACATCACGCCCTTGTTGTGGGCTTCCAGGGTCACTAGGGGGGAAGCTGCCAGTCTGCAAGTAATGTACGTGTATTACCGTGGAGTTTGTTGCCGGCTCTCCTCCATAATATAGACCAATAGGAACTGTGCACCTAGCCTCTGTTTTTATATAAGTGATGGGCACTTATGAAAATTACTCTTTACTGACATACATTTTCTTAATTTAAATTACTTCTTATTGAATACACTAATCAGTTACAAAGGTATCACTAGTGGTGGACACCTGGGCCACTTCTCCCCATTGTCTTTTGACCGTCAAGTTTAGGTATAAAAATTATACGTTTAGGACAATAATATAGGTATTATTATGTTTTTTTTTTTTATAATTACAATTTAACATAACACGTTTCAATTAACTCTTATGTCATGATTAACTGCAAAATTGCCGAGACTGCTTTTGAAAAGAAACTTTTTCAATCATTTTTCTATTTATTTTTCGGTTCTTTACTACAGGATAAAAAAAAATCGCCATTAAAATCATAACAATCTCCAATTCCCCTTCCACCTGTCCTCACCTCAAGTCCCACAGCTGCACCACAGGCACCTGGTCGTCCTCCGACGCGATGCAGAGCTGCGTGGCCACGTTGGGGTGCCACGCCAGCGCGCGCCAGCGGGTGCGGGACTGGGAGTCACTGGAATACAAATGATTTTTCGTATTTTCGTCGAGTATTTCATATGTATACTGTAATAGTAGAAAAGCTAGAAATGTAATAATATAGTTTTCCAATGTTTTTAACTCTATTGGAGGCTTTAATAAGGGCTTAAGAGGACACTAGTCGCGGGCTCGAACTCACTGGTGGGCCTGGCTAAAAAGCACGCTGTTTCACCAGGCTTCGTGTCCGACAGAGGTAGCGTCAGTGATAAGCAGCGAGACGTTAGTCTACACGCACAACGTTATTAAGTGAGATGCAGATTATTTAATAGTAAAACAGGCGCGCAAAAAATTAAGAAAAGTCCTTCGCAAGATCGAGTTTCAGGAAAAAACCACTGCATAAATCAATGACCAATAATTTTTATTGAACTTTCCGATATTAGAGCTTCGTCGTTATCGACTTGGTTTTGGAGATTTTACAGTTCTTTTATTACTTAAACACGCCCAAAGTTAGGTTTAATAAGCATGAAAAACGTATCTTTTTTTTATAAATATAAAAGCCATTAAAAAGTGATGAGCCAATCACTTTTTAATGGCTTTTTTATTTTAATATTCTGTTACCGCAAAAATCATCAAAAATTAAACATAGTAAGGTTTTGTCACAAAACCATACTATGTTTAATTTTTGATGTACATTGTCGAACAGTGGAGTACCTACTCCCGCAGTTTGTATGGAAAATATATCGACTAGATTCACCTTAAGGGCTGATTTTTCAATAGTCAGACAACTTTTATCTGAAGAATAAATCTGACAGTTTGACATATTTTCTATACAAAAGTTGTCACACCGCAATGTTTATTCCACAGATAAAAGTTATCTGAACAATTTGCTCTAAGTGGGCAAAAAGAGGTTTTCTGTCTGCCAACCTTATTTACGAAGTTTACTACAATAGCTTATGGCGTGACTTGATTGCTAGTGGGCAAAACTGGTTGCCGGGCTGAGTGGATTTAAATTTCTTCATTCATTTATCATTTATTTCTTACCTAAGTTTCATGATCGGTTCATTCTTCCTCAAGTCCCACACGACGCATCTTGTCGCGAATGTGGATCCGAGAATGTGTTGAACCTATCAATGCATTAACTTTATCCATTAATAACAAAAAAAAACATGACAATATGGCCGATCATCAAACAGTAGAAATTGTCCTATATGTATATGTCACAGAGAGGACGTCCTACAATGGCTAACTTTTTCTAAAATCAATAATGTCATTATGCCGGCCATGTACTATACAGATACTGGCATAGTAAAGTAGAATGTAATCTTGTATGCAATCACTTGTGACCAATTTCCTACGAACCGTACGGTGCAATTCGAATCAGTTAAGAATCAATTGAGTTCAAAAAGCTTGAGTTCATTATTCGATGAAAGAATGCCCCGATGGTTTATAAGCGCCCGCCGATTCATTACTAAATGCTACAGCTACAATACTGCTGCAGATTCATAAACAATAATGACCTAATTCAGTTGTCAAGCGCCATTGTTGTAATTTAGTTTGCATTACAGAACTTTTGAAATTTGTATCGGCAGGACACGTTAAGCATGACGAAGGTTTCCGAGATTTTGCAGGTCCAATGGCCAGAGATTGTCGCATCAGTTAAGATTTTTTGAAACCCATGTGAACTGTTTTTCCAATCAAATAGGTAACTCAATGTTAGATTTAACAGGAAATTATTATAATTATTCCTTCCATCTTCCGCAGGTCCAGCAAACTAGCTGAATTTTGGCCATTTTTTTGATCAACATGCTAAGAAGAAGATTTATTGATTTCTATAGGTATGCACAAAACACAAAAACAAATCTGAAAAAGTTTTAAAAACTTGAGTAAAGTTTACAAACAATTTGTTATGTGAAAGCTAAATAAACAATTGTATGTATTCATACTTGCTGGTTCCAAGCTAACCCCTGCACATGGTCGTAAGGTTGGTTCCTGTTCCCGGGCGCCATGGGCTGGCTGGTGTTATTGAGGTCCCATATGAAGATCTCACTGTCGGAGGCCCCAGATGCCAGCAAGTTCTTCTGATAAGGGTTGATGTCCAGCGCTGATACATTACCTGGAGGAGCAGAGAAATTTATTGATATCATGACCAAAAAGCTAGACACATCACGCCCCTGTTCCTCGAAGGATTAGGCAGATGGAAGGAAAGGATACCTTTAGTACCTACATACATCCACATTTTACCAGATTTGTTTGACTTAGGAGGCGAATCTATTGCCATCAACCAGTCACAAAACCATAGATGAGATGAGATCAATATGTATCATCTGCCTGTACGCTAGTTGTTAAATATTTGTTTAGTGCGTGAATCGAAAGTACAGAACGTTAATTGCTCAATCAACACGCGAACTGAACCGTTTACTGAATCCTTATCATCTTATTTACCTACTCAGTAAAAAAACTGTGCAGCGGTGATTTTTAGAATAATAATTCTTTGGTTTTTAAGTATTTCGACTTTATACTTGTAATCTTTTCTTCAAATTCGCGTATTACCTGTTTCATTCATACACACATAAACTCACGTATTTCCCCTGGGAGTGGGCAGAAACTACAGAAAGCCACCTGCTACGATCCTTATATCCTCTTTTTGCCTCGTTTACGTTCATACGTCTAGTCATACACGCACGACGGTTGTTATTACCTAGTTACTTCTAACGAAATTCGTAACACCCAATTATGAAAACTATCAGAGGGAGAGAGATGACCTCCCCAAAATAGAAAGCATGTGTACAGACGAGGTCATCTACTATAATGTCGTCAAAAGCTAAATAATGAGCAGTCATACAGTGGCTGTAGATAGTGCGTTATCAAGAAGTTTTTAACATTTCACATTCAGGCAGAAGCTTGTAGATAATGAATTAATGTTAGCAAAGAAAAATCAAAGAACTGGTTGTTTTATATGCGCCTATTTAATTAAGATTTTGTCATGGTTCTGCTACGAGTACCCCTACGAGAAACGCCGTTGTTTATCGCGATGTTGGTTAACGTCCAACATCGCGATAGGTGTAGACTCAGCTTATCGCGATAATTTTACAACGGCATTCACTTTGCCATTTGACGTTACAAAATATGAGGATTATTGCGATAGGCATATTAGCCGATTTTTTACCGCGTTGTTTATCGCGATGTTGGACATTGGTGCCGATTCTGTTGTACACCGAACTAAACTATAACTAAAATTCCTTACTTTTTACTATGAGAATCTAAACGCTATTCTGCAAAAAAATATCTCTAAATTTAAAAACTATTTTGACACAACTAAAATCGAATTTGACAATCGCGACTCGCACGTGGTATGTTTTGGCTTCGCAACGTGGTACTTGTTTGCCCTACTACCCCGTGTTTTTTTTTTAGAGCCAGCAGCGCGCCGGGGTCGGCAGCCTCGACGTGATTTATATGGAATTTTCACTTTTTTCATGGAAAATATGAAAAATTATTATCCACATGTAGAGTTTAAGAGGTGTTTGGGGTTTTATAAAGGGGATCGAAATTTTCCTTATTTTTGCGATAGGACACACCGTTTTCGAGATATAAGCAAAAGAAAAGAAAAAAAAATACAGTACTATTTTTGCACCAGAAGTCGAGGTGTCGGTGTGAATTTTAGTTCTTGACAACTAATTTTATTCCACAGCTATTTAAACGCGATTAAAAATAGACAGATTTAGTTAGACAACCAAAATTTTAGGTTGAATAGAATAATGAAATTGACAACAACAGAATAGCAAAATTAACATTTTCACTAAACTAATAATTCAGTGCAATCTTAGTGCTGTCAAACTAAAATATAGTTAAGTTGTGTCACTTTAGTCAATTTCAGAATAGGAAATCGTCGTTTGACAGGAATAAACTAAATTTTGGTGATTTTTAGTCTAGTTTAGAGAATTTTGTGACAACAGAATCGGCACCATTGACGTTGACCATAGTGTGGCCGCAGCATCAGGAAAAAAAAACAGCTATGAAGACTACGGCTTAGTCAGAAGGAGGGTTGTGATTTTAACAGATCAAATAATAGCGCTGGAGTCTAATAGCTACATCATCTGCCTTCTTCCAACTATGTGAGGGTCGGCTTCTAGTCTAAGTGCAGTTGGATACCAGTATTTTACATGGAGAGACTGCCTATCTGACTCCCACAACCCAGTAACTGGGCAACAAGATACCCCTTCGTAAAACTGGTTTGTCAGACTTTCGGGCTTATGACGACCCTTAACGACTGTCAAAGATCCACGGATGACAGCCGGGACCAATAGCTTAACGTACTTTACGAGGCACGGAGGGATCTTGGTATGTAAAGATGGTCACCCATCCATGGACCAAGCGCGGTTAGGGTTGCTTAACCTGATCGTTCGACCCGTGCGGCTGTTATTATTTAGCCACAAGCCCCTCTGGAGTCCAGTGGCTTCTGGCTTCTGACTGGTTTATTCGGCCTAATTACATTACATCACGCCTTGTTTCCCCGCAGGTTTGCGCAGAGGTGTACCTAGTACACCCTCATTTCACCATGTAATAAGTGCGAGCCTATGGCCCCAACCTATAACAATTATTTTCATGTAAATAAGAATTTTTGTTCATTCAGAATAATGTCGCAACCCATACACAATAACGGATCATGTTGAACTTCTTCTGTTTTCGAATTAGATTCTAAAATCGGCTGAAATTGTTGTTATTACAAAACTTAGGTGAAAATTCTAATGAATCTGAAAAACCAATAATTTTTTATTAGCGCATCACTAGTGGTTTATAAATACTACCAACTATAATAAAAGTACAGATGATAAAGTGAGCAGTTATGCATATACAACATTTGTATACTGATATGTATAAAAACATTGAATGTTTTACATGATGACCTGTTTCTCTCGCTACCAATATAATAATAAAAAACTCAAATAAGATAACGTATTTCATGCCCTGATTATGTTTTAAACAGGAGAAAGATGTCAAATTAAGTTTGTTTTATTGTTGATAAAAAAAGTGATTGTGAAATATTATTTTAAAGAAATGATCATGCTAGCAAATCTACTGTTTTGTTTAGGTCACAAATAATATGAATAGCCCAGACAATGTAGAAGGAAAATATTTTGTAAGAAAGTTAAAAAATAGCATCTACTGGCTAGACACTATTTTCTACTTTCTTACAAAATATTTTGATAGTGCTAGAAAATGGAATTGAAAGATTCAATCAGATGAAGCCTTATGCAACTGTAACAAAACTCTAATACCATTTCCTAAAATTCATTTAGGTACAGTCGCCAGCACATCAAGCTATCCCTAACTATCAAATTTTCCCAATTGAACATGAACCTTGTGCTTAATAAAGTTGAAAATCTATCAAAGAAATTTGACAGATTGGGGTAGCTTGATGTGCTGGCATAGAAAGTGATGGTACACTTACCATTATGTTTAGTGCTACTTCCGAGCAGTGCATCGGTGCTGTTGCTCAGCAGTTTGTCAGCGCTGTAGAACTCCAAGAGCCCTCCATCACAGCCTCCAACTATGATACCAGCACCAGACCACACTATCTTTTGAAATCTACAACAAAATTAAATACACACAACTGAAATACTTTTCTCTTACTTAGAAACACTGCTTGAAATTTAGACACTCCTATGTCTATATTCACTAACAATAGGCGACACCTAAATGAAAGCTTCAATAAAAGCATGCTGTTAGATATTCAGTTTTTACTGCTGAGCTGAGTGTTGAACATCCAACACCATAGACTATGATGAAGTATACATTTATCATACTGCTTAAGGGTTCCTTTTGGAAACATTTATGCAACAAAATAGTGTTTAACACATAGTGATCAACTTCGAGTTCAATACTAATATTGCCTGTAAATCTGTTGCCGAACCCAGCCATCGTGAAAACCCTTTAAAAAATCCACACTTTATCAGTCCACAGTTTTATTAGGAACTAGTGACCCGGCCCGGCTTCACACAAGTGTACACATACAGTGTAAGTGAGGGAGGTTGTATAGCTATAGAATTTGTCAGCTGACCGCCCGGTTAGCTGCAATCAATTAATAATTTTAAATCTGTGATATTTGTTAAGATATTCATTTTTAGGCACTATTTATCTAATGTATTCAATTGGATAAGAATGAATACTTGTACTATATTGTTTGAAATAGCTTCGTAAATAACCCATTATTTTTTAGTACCTAATGTGTATAAGATGAAAATGGTACAAGTTATAGTAAAGCTATCCTTAAGAGATAGATATATACCATTGCGGACTTTTCTTTAGACCTTTTGAAGAATACCATTCCATTGTATATTATTTTGATGTTTCTCGTAAGGTTTAGCCAGCATTAGCAATGTAAGCCTGGAAGAAATGTGGTTTTTACGACATCATTACAAACCTTTGAAATTCACAGCTTTTCTCTACTATAAAATTAACTGATAACATTCATGTTTTATAGGTAAAAAACATTTTGAAAAGTCTCTAAGTGAGAGTAAAAACGGTTTCAAAATCTGTTGAGTGGTAAAGAAGTAAGCAGAGAAACAAATAGATTAAGACAGCAGGTTTATACTATTTTACAAAAAAATATGTTGGTACTTTCATCACAATCTATTTTTACATTCCTTGCCAAACGCCTTTTTGTTACCATTATATTTTAATTCTACAATATTATTTTTAAAGGTGACCAGTCTAAATAGAACTAACCTGTGCAAAATGTATGCTATGAAAATAATTGTGATTTTCGACTCAACAGACTTACATCATAAATAAATATTTTAACAGCACATGTTTTTAAAATGTAAATTCATTATTCATGAAAATGTTTTAGTAAGCAGTCATTCCTAAAGGTCAGCCATTCTTAAATGAGTGTCATTAATGTAATTATTTACAAAAGCTGCATGGATAAAGACAGCTGCAATACAGTAAAATAATAATAACAGTACGTCTATCAGCTGGAATGCTATTGAAGCAATTAGAGAAAATAATGCTTATACAGTTCTTTCTTCCATTTTAATATGGACACCACTGTGACCATTGAACACAGAGGTTCAGTTTTGGGCTCCCGATATTCTATTAGATTTTGTTCACAGTGTTGTCATCATAATGTAGGTGCTAAGATCACAATTGTTGGAGTTATAATGTACGTTGGTGTTTCTCAATACAAAATAATATCACCATGCTCCTAATAAGATATCATAGGCACTAATAAGCAGAAGTGGTTTGGATTACTAATCCCATAATCCTACTACTTAATATAATTTGACTGTACTCACTTGTGCTCTGTCTGCAAACTGGATTTAAGGTCTAAATCGAGTCCAGGGTCTTCCAAATTCAAGGCATAGAGCTCAAGATGGGAACTAGAGCTGAACGAAGAGTCAACCTGCTGCGCCGCCGAGCCGGCCGCGATCGTCACCGGGTAGTGATCGGCAGGCGACCAGCACACGTTCACCGTCCTCTTCAGCTCCTTCACTTTCATCTTCACAACACTGGCTCACTACAACAAACACGAACCAACACTTGGAACCACCAAAAACGGTTTTATTTACCAAATTATGTCACAGAATTGGAACGCTTCCCACTGCCGATTGCCATTAAGAACTTACATTTATACTATAGCATATGGTCAATTATGAATTAAAATATATTTTTCTAGCAGATTTCAAAGGGTTTCAATTAAAAAATACTATATTTACCATAAAAACACCAACTTGGCACTTCCAACGTGGCTGACGTAAATATTCTCGATTTGATTTGACAGAAGAAATCAAGTGACAGTACGTTCGGAAACCAAAAGAAGGCGACACGTCATTTGAATAAATACAGAGTATAAAACTAACTAACAGCTTGGAAAAAAAACAAAAAAAAGATAAGAGTCCGGGCGGTGGAACTTTATACCTGGCGGATGTGTCTGTCGCTATGGGACAAAGAACGGAAAGAACAACGAAAATAAAAACTTGTTCATCATTTCATGTCACTAATTTGATAATACAATTGTGGCTTCATGTTGTTCTCGCGATGTTAGGACGAAATTGATTAATTTGGGATACCTACGACATAAACACAATACACATCATTGTATGTACTCTTACAGGAGGTTAACAACATGTTTCCATAGAAACCAAAATAATATTTTGTTCTTTCTCATTTTATTTCATTATTTTTTGGCAAAATTAAATGATGAAATATTGCAAATTTTATAGTAGAAAAAGCTTTTTCAGTACATCCTCTTTCTATTCAATCAATTTTCAAATACATTCTGGCCGTGCCAATTTCTAGCAAAAACAGAAGAAGAAAATAAGAAACTTCGTTCAAAATGAATTGTCAGAGAACGAAAATGATAGATAGAAAGGTAGGTGCTTATTCATTTTATGTTATTTACATTGCCGTTAAATTTAATAAAGGTACTTTTACTGTCCCAAACAAAAGAAGAACATCATGAAGAGCTAAAGAGAGTTTGGTTTAAACACTCTTTAGCTTTTCATGATGTTCTTCTTAGAATAGACTCGACAAATCACACTTGCTAAATCCAAGAGGGTTTTAGAGTTGTGGGTTACATAAGATTGGTGTGTCCTGTCCTTCTTCATTTATCTAATCAATTAAATTATCCTCTAAACCTATTTATTGTTATAGGATCTCATTTAATCAAGGAAGAATTATAGCAACAATGCCAATTGCTATGACAAAGGATGAATGGGACCGGATCCAAAAATGGACGAATTACGATACAGAGGACCCGGAGGTGGTGAGACGGCGGGAGTACGTCAAGTACTTGGACGCCACCAGCCATGTCATGACCAAGTCTTGGCCCAACTCTTTGGAGGTAACTTAATTAGTTATGGTCTACTAGCTCCGGCCCGCGGCTTCGCCCGCGTTGAAGTCAGAAATTACCCCGCGGGAACGTATTACCGGGATAAAAAGTATCCTATGTGTTAATCTAGATTATAATCTATCTGTGTGTAAATTTTATCCAAATCCATCCAGCCGTGCTTGCGTGAAAGAGTAACAAATATCCATACATACGAATACTTTGCGTGTTTATTTATACTAGCTTTTGCCAGCGGCTTCGTCCGCGAGGTCGGTTTTTTTTTAAATCTTTGTGTAATTTGGTAATTAGGGACTTTTATAACCGCAATGCGTATGCCAGTCCCATCGTACCCTAAATACAATGCTTCTCATTACATTTGTGCCATGAACCTGAACAGATTCTTCGCATCATCACCATTTGGTTGGCACAGAATGTTATGAAATGTGCCCATATCAAGTCGGTTCAACCTCAAGGTCCCAAACAGATCATTTCTCCGAGACTCATACCGAACACAATCCATCAATAAGTGATGTAAGTCTTCCACAACTCCACACTCCCCACAATTAGGCGAGTTTGTCTCTCTCATCATGAACGCAAACGTATTGCATGAAATGTGTCCAGAACTCCAGATCCGAGTCTATAGCTGTAACAACTAATTTTCTACTTAAATTACTATTGATAAACCATGGCACACGAAAAGGTTGACCCTGCATGGTTTTATACCAGATACCTTTTTCCAATGAACGTTTGTCAAAATATTCCTTCCAGTCATCATTACACTTATTTTTGAATTTAGGTAAAACTTCTGCGTAGTCTAGCGTTATATTAGATACTTTTCCATTTTTTGCTGCATATTTTGCCAGCATGTCAGCCCTTTCAATGCCCTGTATCCCATTATGCGATGGAACCCATTGCAGTCGCAGTTTAACACCTTTTACAATTAATTCATCGATCTTAGAAAGAATAACATAAGACAGTGATACACCTCGTTGGCCAGAGGCGCAACGAGCTAAATGTTGTAGCAAACTTTTACTGTCTGTACAAATAACAGTCTTTTTAACTACCACCACAATAAGTCAATGCTTCAAAGATCGCAATCAGCTCCAACGTCATAATTGATGCATTCTTATCTATTTTAAAACAATAATTTTCACGACTAATTTGCTCTCTAGGTAAGGTCGGAAATTATCCCACGAGTACTTCGAAGGCATTAAGCGTTTTCTAGCTGACACAATTATGTTAAGTGTGCTCCTACTGATTTATGCCAACCTAGTACTTCGAAGGCACAAAGCGTTTTCTAGCTGACCTAATAAATATTAAGTAAGAATTATTGAGAAGTATTTTCAGGTTTCGTTAGTCGGTGGTCTAGTTGTCTCATGCGCAACTGTTGAGAGTGAGATCCCGGCTTCGATTCTCAAGTCAAGCAATATGTTGTTGTCAGTTTTTCAACGAGGAACCCTTTAAATTATTTTCTATATAATAATATTTATTATATATCCGAGTCTGGTAGGGGACACTGGGTACGGTTGAAATAGGGGTACGGTTGAAGCAACGCTAATATAATTCGTAAACTATTAGCGGTGTGGTGAGGGGTAGAAGGGGACAAAGACGCGGCCAGCGAGTCCGGTCATAAATCACAGAATCACAGACAGTGACGCGTTGCACTTCGCGCGCTGTGTACGTTTCCATATTCATATTCATATTCATTTATTTATTGTTTAACACAGGTAAAAGGCAGTTCTTATAATTAGCTATTATTGTATCTCTGTAACATACCCAACAATATGTACAATATGTATAATAATATGTATGTCATTACGAGGGTCATTCATTATATACTTAGCCTACAAAAAGTAAACGAAAATTTTGGAAAAGTTGCAATTTATTTTTCAACATAGTCTCCTTTTAGTTCGATACAATTAGCCCAGCGATGCTCCAACTTTTTTAACCCGTGCGAAAAATAGTTTTTGTCAAACTCTGCAAAATAGGCCTCCGTGGCGGCGATGACCTCCTCATTCGATCCATATCTATTCCCGGCGAGTGATTTTTTCAGATTAGGAAACAGAAAGAAGTCACAAGGGGCCAAATCTGGAGAATACGGTGGATGGGGCAGCAATTCGTAGCGTAATTCGACCAATTTGGCCATGGCAACGGCAGACGTGTGAACCGGTGCGTTGTCGTGGTGAAACAGCACTTTTTTCTTCGCCAGATGGGGTTTTTTTTTTTTTTGGGTGGGAAATCATCAAATAATTTCTCCCGCTCTGGGTGGAGCAGGAGGGCGTGTCAGACTTTTACTGACTAAAACCCACCCGTGTTCTTTTAGTAGCCCGTATGCCAGGGGCTGTGGTGTCACTTTCGAACAAACCCGCACCCCTGGCAGGCATCGACCCTTGCGGGTCCCATCACTTTTTGTGCTGACATCTCTTTGAGGCGCGCGTGGAACACAACGCGCCGTCGACTTCGGCTTGGTCCTTACCGGACAGCGAGCTACCCATTACTCGCCGTCCGCAAGCCCATGCCTACGGTGGCCGGAAATCGGCCTGGGATTGCCGACGCCCAGGGCGTCTCCGTATCCTGCGGCGGCTAGGGTCGCGAGGGCGCATATTCTGCCTCTCCCTCACGTGCGCCGCCTCCCTCTTCGCGAGCATCACTGCTTCGCTGAAGGAGGTGACGGCTCCCCATGCCCTCTCGCTCCGTACCATGGCCTGGACCAGGGCCGGACGCGAGAGATCGCCGCCGCCGATCGCCTCCACGAGGACACGGCGGTGCTCCACCCAAGCAGGGCAGACCGCCACCGTGTGCTCCACCGTGTCCTCAGGACGATCTTCGCAGTGGAAACACCCGGGCGTTTCCTCCCGCCCTATCCTAAACAGGAACCTCCCGAAACAACCGTGCCCGGTGAGGACCTGCGTCAGGCGGAAGGTGAGGACGCCATGCCGCCTCTCAAACCACTCCTCAAAGAGGGGACTTACCGCCGCAACGCCAGATGGGGTCGTTTTTTCTTTAATTCGGCGTCGAATCGGCCCAATAAATCGGCATAGTAAAGCCCTGTAATTGTTTTACCCTTCTCGAGGTACCTAATCGATGTAGATCACACCTTGTGAATCCCAGAAAACGGTGGCCATAACTTTTCCGGCCGATTTTACAGTTTTCGCCTTCTTTGGAGCACGTTCCCCGGTCTGGATCCATTGTTTTGATTGCTCCTTGGTCTCTGGTGTGTACCAGTGGATCCAGGTTTCATCGACGGTCACAAAACGACGCAAAAACTCCGCTGGATTCCGCTTAAACAGCGCCAAACACGTCTCCGATGTGGTCTCACGGTTGCGCTTGTTTTCTGGTGTGAGTAAACGCGGCACCCATCGCGCCGACAGCTTTCTCATGCCGAGTTCCTCGTGAAGAATATGATGCACTGTTCCTTCTGAAATGCCTACAGTCTCAGCTAGGTAGCTCCCGAACCTTCAATCGGCGATCTGCCAATACGAGATCATGGATTTTTTAAATGTTTTCCTCCGTAGCAGCTGTTTTCGTTACACCTGGACGTGGTTCATCAAAAACCGACGTACGGCCACGTGCAAACTCGTTGAACCAATTCTTGACGGTGGCCATCGATGGAGAAGAGTCACCGTACACAGCATCCAAGCGCTCTTTGATTTCGATGCGCGTTTTCCCTTCCAAAAATAGGAATCGAATCACCGAACGATATTGCTCTTTTTCCATTTTTGTAAAACCGATCGACACGTTCGCTTCCATAAGTTGTCAAATTAAAACAAATGAAGGGATTGGAATGAAAATTTGAAAAAAGAATTAAAAAAGAATGTGCTACACTGTGGTAAAACTCTTTTGAAACTACAGCGCCCTCTGGCGATGAGGCTAGGTACTTATTGAATGCACCTCGTACTGTTGGCTAAATTAAAAATAAGACAAATTACACTCTTAGTTGTTAGCGGTTACAATACTTACGTTGCATTGGTTGTTTCAGTCAACCTTATTTTACATTCATAATTATATGTGCATAACTATTACAGTCAGATAAGTTACGTTTAAATATATACGTTAAAAAATTATATATAAAAATAAGTTTAACATGTCAATTCTAGTCGACCTCTGATAGACATAATTATTACGGTCATTTACATTAAATAGGTCAAAACAATTTTAGTCAATAATTCGGTCACTATGAAATTCGTTAACTGAATAATACGTTTTACATATAAGAAATTCTTTTAGCTTTGATTTAAAAATATTTAAGTAATGATGAAATATTTTTAATACAGCTTGGGAGTTTGGTAAAGATTTTAACTCCAATACCAAATACACTCGATTTCATTTTTACTGTTCTACATTTAATGGCTTTAAGTTCAGTTTTGTGTCTCGCACTTCTCATCGTTTCGTACTTATCTATATTGCGTTTTATCATCATTACCGCTTCAAGTAGGTATGTATAATGAAGGTAGGGTTAATATGTTCAATCTTTTGAAAGCTGCACCCTAATTGCGTAACTCACGATTGATCATAATTGGTTTCGTCTTCACAGTTAAACAATATTCATTGCGTTATTTATGTTGTCGAACAGACAAATTTTTCGAACATATGAAGCAATGGTTTAACAATCCGTTTCAAAACGATACAGATTATGATGAATCGTGAGTTACGCAATTAGGGTGCTGGTCTACATGAATCAGTTTGTCTTAGTCCGCATATACTTCAAATGCATTTTTTTTTTGTGCTTTTAGAGCACACTCTCTGTTCGTTGAATTACCCCAGAACAGGATACCATATTTTAGTATGGCGCCCACATATGCATGGTAAACACTCAGTAAAGTACTCTCATTTGTAACTTTTCTTAACATGTATAGGGCATATGAAAACTGATTTAGTTTTTTACAAACATGGTCAACCTGTATTTTCCAGTTTAATCCAGAGTCAATATGTATACCAAGAAATTTGGTGGTCTTTACTTCTTTTACAGTTTCACCTTTGTATTTTATGTTTAGGTTCTTTGGACTTTTATTTATATTAGTAAATGAAATATAGCATGTTTTTTCTATGTTAATTTTAAGATTGTTTGCATTTAACCAACTTATTATGCATTCTAGGGAATTATTCACATTACTTTCGTATATTTATCTTGATCCTCGTCAGTGAAAATAGCTGTACTGTCATCTGCAAACAATATCAAGTCGTGGTCTATGGCTTTTGGGAGGTCATTAATATATATTATGAACAAAAGTGGACCAAGAATACTTCCTTGAGGCACCCCATACTTAACTGTTTTTGGCTTAGACCGAAACGTTTGTTCAGTTTTTGTTTCATTTGATATTCTTGTAATTTGAGTTATTTGAATCCTATTTTTGAGATATGATTTTATTAGATTTAATGCATTCCCTCTAACTCCCTATTGTTCTTCAGCCCATTATATCCTCTTAAATAAACTATTTAAGAGGATAATAAGGTCTACGTAATCAAATGATTTTGCCATGTCCATAAATAATGCAGTTATATGTTGTTTATTGTCCAGTCCTGTCATGACTTTCTTTAAAAAATGAAAAAATGCGTCGCTCGTTGATTTGCCTTTACGAAACCCAAATTGCTCATGTGTGAATATATTATTGGATTCAAAATAGTTATATAAGTTGTTATAAATAACTCTTTCCAAATTTTTTGCAATAATTGGTATTAAAGCTATTGGTCTATAGAATTTCCTCTCTTCTCTATCTTCTTTTTTAAATAATGGGTTAATGACTGTAATTTTTAGTTTTGAGGGAAATATTCCGCATTCTAGGCACAAATTAATAATGGTGCTAAGTACTGGAGCTATGACATGGGGAACGCGTTTAATTATCTTAGTATATTATCGTACCCTGTACTATTAGTGTTATTTAGTCTTTTTATTATTTGGTCAACTTCATAAGGATTTGTCGGTTGCATGAACATTGAATTGCAATTGTTATACGTCAGTGTTTTTGGATAAGTACCATTATCCTTATTTGTAGGTTTTATGTCATCTATAAAATAGTTATTAAACGATTCAGCTATTTCTTCCGGCATCGTAATTATTTTGTCTTTCACTTTAATTTTATTGATATTCTCTTTTGGAGTTACCGTTTTATAGTTGTTAACTATGTGCCATATTGCTTTGGCTTTGTTGGTAGCTGAACTAATATAATATTTGTTTTGTGATTTCTGCGTTTTTTTTATTATAGTTCTTAGTCTTTTTGTGTATTCTTTAAAGTATTTTTTATCTTTCGGATTAGATGTTAACCTATACTTCCAAAGTAGTTCACGTTTTCGTTTAGAGCATACTCGGATACCGTTACTCAGCCACTTAGGTTTCTTGGAGATAGGTATTTTAACTCGTATGATGGGGAAACATAGATCATAAAATAGCTTAAATAACTCAAAGAAGGCCTCATAGGCTTTTTCAGGGTCATCATTTGTGGAGCATTCTGCAAAACTTAGGCTTTCAATGCACTTTACAAATTTCCTCACATTGTCTTCACTATAGTCACGTTTTTTTTTTTTTTTTTTTTTTTTGGGTGGGAAATCATCAAATGACTTCTCCTGCTGAGTAGAGCAGGAGGGCGTGTCAGACTTTTACTGACTAAAACCCACCCGTGTTCCCTCAGTAGCCCGTATGCCAGGGGCCGTGGTATCTCTTTCGAACAAACCCGCACCCCTGGCAGGCATCGGCCCTTGCGGACCCCACCTGTGGTTGCTGACATCTTGGACGGCGCGCGTGAGGAACACAACGCGCCGTCCCGTCTACCACTTTTCGGCCGCAGAGGATAGGGAGAGCGGCTGACGCTATACCGACACTCCTCTTCCCCTGCGGCCCCACCGCGTCCGCCATCAAACGGTGGCGGCCCCGTCCAGGCCACGGAAGGGAAGAGCGCTGCTCAGAAGCACCGGCACTCCTCCTCTACCGCAGCCTGTAACCCTCAGCCGCGATGCCTCCCATTCGACATCGCGGCCCACCTCAGTTGCGGTGCACCTCACCGCAACCTACTTTTTGGCCGCTACGTCAATGGCTTGAAGGCAAAAGCCCTGACGAGCGGCCCCACCGTTGGGTTCCTCTTGGCTTCACCGTGGATGGGAGACCACGGTTACTAAGCCCCCCCGCAACGACAATGCGGGAACCCACTCGGGGGGGACTATAGTCACGTTTAGATTTGAACCAGTGTGTGATATGACAACTTTTCTTTACCGGGAATGATAAAATTTGTGCTGTATGATCAGATAGCGAGAGTTCTAGAACTTTTGATTTAGAGCCTCTGATATTATGGGCTATATTGTCGATACATGTCATGCTACTCAATCTAGTTGGTTGATTTATTGTTAATTTTAAATTATAACTGGCTAGTAATTGCTCAAATTGCCGGGATATGTTGCTATCGTCAAATCTGTTAATGTTAAAATCACCACAAATTATAACTTTTTTGTTCGTGAAACATATTTTATTTCATAAGTCCGTTAGTCTAGAGAAAAATAAGTCAATATAGTCTTTTCCATTTTTTGGCGGTCGATAAATACACAATATTATGATTTTGTGGTCTATTAGTTCAATGCCACTACATTCAAATATATTAGGTACTAATACTTAGTCCTTCCAGGGCATTCTATTATATTTTTTCGTCAAAAAGTAAGTATTTTCTATTGTTTTCTTTTTCAAATTACTTTGTTGATATTAGCATTTGCGTTAACTTTTGCTTGTTTGTTATTTTTTGAAGGTTCGAAAACCGTGATTCGTTTTTGTTTATGTTGTTTTGTCTCGACGCTATGATAATAGCGGTTGACGGGTATGGGGACGGATGAAGCAATTATTGTCGGTACGATTGAAACAATGATAACAGTTGCTTTTTTGTTGTAGATGCCCAGACAAAAAAAAAAACTTCAAGAGGCGAGTGTGATCTAATTCACTAGGTACGAAAATACGTATGAAGAAGTGAAAAAAGGGACTTCTTTACGAAAAGCTGCAGAGATGTACTTAGGTGTGTTTGCCACAACTGTTTTGTAATTTTTTTTTTTTTTTTTTTTTTTAATTATAGACAGCAGCTGCTGTTCAGCTTATTTTTGTTCCTACAGATAATTTTAGTTATGGACATCTTATATTATCATTTAATTTAATTAAAAAGACGACTTGATTTTTTAGTTATTTTTGTGTATTGATAAAACATTATTGTTAAGACTGATAGAAATGGTGACATACTAGAATTTAACTGTTTCTAGTTGATTATGAATAAAGAAACTGATTTTGTGTTAGTTATTTATTTGTGTTTCAACTGACCCCCATCACTGTTTCAACCGCCCCTGGTATGGGTTGAAACAGTGGCACATTATTTTATTAAACTCTTCATATCTAGTTAATATGGCAGTTGAGCCTCTAATTCTGAAATGTATTTGAAGACAAAAGTCTACTCTTCCATTTTAAGTGTTTTGTTGTTTGTTATCTTTCAAAATGGCTGTGCTACGAGCGTTCAAAGCAAAATTGTTTCAATCGTACCCAGTCTCTCCTACTTGGTTGATTAAGCTCGGCCCGCTCTTATATGGGAAATGTTGGTGCAGCTTCTCCTTTGCTTTCCCTTTTAGGACGTACACACTACAGATGTAACGTCATAATGTGTTTGGTTTCTATCTGAGTAGATCACCGGTTAAACGAGTCCCGCACACCCCAAACGTAACTCTACTAGGTAAAAGTCTGCCTTCCACAAACACCCGGTGTTTTTGTAGACACCACTATGATGCCTCTGCTCACCTACAGAACGTAAACAAGCGCAACGAAGAGATCCGTCTGGCGCGCAACCTGCAAGCAGAGCAAACCAACTCCAAGTTCTACGCGCGCTACCTGAGAAAGAAGAAGGAGGAACAGGAGCGACTCATGTACTCCGCCAGAGATATGGTCTTCAAAAATAAGGATGCGCCGAAGTTATTGCTCAGGTGAGATTTAAACAGTGCTATTGACGACGGCAACGGTTCAACCCATTTTGATACGTATATTTATGTTTTCCTCTCAATTGTGTGAAAAATCGACGTTTGATAGGTACTTGAAGTCGTGAGCATATTTTAGCATTATATTCTCGGCTCCAATACACCGTCGCCGTACTTTGGTTTAAATGACATTCAACATCATCAGCGTTCGAGTTTACAGTCTACGTCTACAAATTGTTGGCGGACCCTGCTCTCCGCCTGAACCTGCACCCTAATTGCGTAACTCACGATTGATCATAATTGGTTTCGTCTTCACAGTTAAACAATATTCATTGCGTTATTTATGTTGTCGAACGGACACATTTTTCGAACATATGAAGCAATGGTTTAACGATCCGTTTCAAAACGATACAGATTATGATGAATCGTGAGTTACGCAATTAGGGTGCTGCTTGTTTGGTCGAAGGTCCTGTTATAATCTCCTGTCTCGACCACTCTGCTATCACCAATAGATCGTGATCATCAGTTTCATTCGGGCGTCCAATTAAAGTTACAGTCATTCAGTTTAGTGAAACCCAAACGAACGGAAAACAAGCGCCAAGTTTATTACGCCTTTCGTTGAAATACGAACCAAGGAGTCTAGCCTGTTTGCGAGTCATTGAAATAATAGTACTCAAAGGCGCTACGAAAGTGAAGGCGCGTGCTCGCCGCTACTTCAACCATATTGTTGGTATAATAAACAGAAACGAGAGTATTTGACAACACTTCAATTTCTGCTCCCCTCCACAGTGCGGTAATCGAAACGGCGGTCCAAAAAGAACGAGAAGAACAGGTGAAGTTCATAAACGAGCGGCGTAAGGAAGAAGCAGAGAGGAAGAGGCAAGATGATGACGATATCATAAGGAGAGCCAAGGAGTGGCACGAGCTCATGGCAGTGCGGAAGAAGAGGAGGTGGGACGTCAACAAACAACATCAGAGGGACATTCTTGATCAGTGAGTGAATTCTCTTTTTCTACCTCAGATACTGATCGTATCTGTTACATTTTCTATTTTGGTCTTTCAATCCTATCTTAGACCACATAGCCCCGTTAAATGAGGCCTGGGGTCATCCTTTTACAACAAATTAATAGCACATTGTTAAATTCAAAGGGATTTTTTCATGCCCAGGTCAGGCATGGAGTTAGTGGGTTTTTCCAAAAGGAATTACTCAGAAGCAGCCTAGGTAGTCTGAATTTGTGCCCGGCTTGACAATAGTCTACTTACCCCCTTATTACACGATATTACATATAACATTACTGACGTAACGTCAATGTGGGTTTACTGCATTTTAACGTGTAGCTGCTTTATAACGCTTCGGGGAACACAAGCGTGAAGTTGGGTATGTTACATCATGTGGCAACTTAATTCTTCAGAGCCCGAGAGGTGGCGGAACGTAACCGCACGGAGTACGAGACTGAACTAAACCTGCAGAAGATCGACAACTTCAAGGCTAATGAGCAGATGGCGGCTCTCAAAGAGTTTGATGAACAATACGTAAGTTTCTTTCATGTTGTCCTTTCTGAGTAGAGACAAACTTCTTACTATGGATGGGTTGAAAACGTATGTCAGTGTTTTTTTTTCGATTTTACGACTTATATTGTGTTTTTTATGAGCTAAGCTGTGCCAGTATCAGCCGAATATATGACCTGTCAATAAAACGTACCCACAGCACTGTATAATCCAAGCAGATAGTTATTTAGTCACGAAGACAAAAATGTATTCAACTTTATTTAGAAAGCCGAGGAGAAAGCTCGTATCTTCAGAGATATAGAAAACGCACGAATAGAGGCCAACGAGAGAAAACGCGAGCAAGAAGCACGAGAGAAGATGGACAGCAAGCTGGTGGAAGTGCTGCAGAAGTCTCGCTGCAAGATCGAGCAGAGGAGGAAACAGACTGAGGCTGACGTAAGTAATTATACGGAACACCAACTCACAAACTGTAACCATGATCTCAGTAAATAATTCTAGTCCCCTTAGCGTAGAAATGTTTGATCGGTTATCAATAAAATAAAAAAATGCTGATTCACAGAAAATTGCAATGCATACGCGGTCAAAATGTATGGAACAGCGAATGTTTTTTAAATTACCGACAAAATTGTGAACGCCGAGGGTTCAGAATCACACACTAAATCCATGGTAACAGGGCCTCAAGTCTGCTATTTCAATACTGTCATTGTCAGAATGGTCTATCATTGATTTCATAATTTATTGTTGATTTTGACAAGTTTGGTAATCTACTAATATAATGGCGTCATTATGACTTTCCAGTGGTCAGCCACTAACACCCCATTGAAAGAAATGGTATTTATTGGTAATCTCGTACATAATGACAAATGAATGACTGAAAAAAATTGAAAGTTACTAAAATAATATGTAAAATATAAACATACAAATGAAATCTGGCACGAATAAATGATTATTTAGTAGTATTTTTTTGAAAATTATTTCTACTAAGGGGTTTTATAATAATGGAAATACGACAATGCCATTATAACACAATTCTATTACGAGACCATTGACCGACCACTGATCGACCATTATGACTTTAGCAGATTACGAACTTTTACCAAAATGACGATGGGATCGTGTCATCATCATCATCATCATCAGCCTATAATGTTCCCACTGCTGGGACACAGGCCTCCTCTCGGTGAGAGGGATTGGGCCGTAATCCACCACGAGGGCCCAGTGCGGGTTGGTAGATGTCACATGTCTTCGAATTTTTGTTCTAGGACATGCCGGTTTCCTCACGATGTTTTCCTTCACCGTTTTTGAGAGCAGTGGTAATGAAATAATTTACACAAAGTAAAGCGCCTGGCTGGGTTCGAACTCACGACCTACAACTCGTAAGTCGCGGCCATTACCACTTGGCCACCACTGCTCTCTAGGATCGTGTTGGAATGACGAATTTATAAAAATAGCAGACTAAGGCCCCTCGTTTCGTGTCGATGTCCCTGCTACACTGTAGGTATCTACAGTATTTACAGAACGGAGTAAAACAAAAAGTAAATTGATATATTATGCTAAGTGGAAACCGACGCAAATACTATTATTAACAAAATTAGGAAAACCCACCGGGGGAGGAAAGCGGTAATTTGGGAACAGTTAGATACCTACTGTGTGTGATTCGCCATTTCATACAACTGTAAGTTCCGATTAGAATAGGTAGGTATGAACATAACCGGACACTTTAAATTGTTAATCAATTTGCTTAACAATTAAATACCCTGTTTCTAAAACCCACTGTAGACAAAGCTCCGACGGTATATATGACAGAACTAGAAGGTCACACAAGTATGACCGAGAGGACGATCGACTAGTTTTTTTTTTTCTAAGCCCATAAGCGGCCTCGCACTGTATTTGATTCATTTCACTGCCCATTCTAAAGGACGAAGATTTAAATGTAGGTATGCAAGCACAAACCACGTAATTATCCAGCACACATGCAAATGAATTTAACAAGTATTTGTAAGTTGGTACCTAGATACATATATCACAATAAGTTTTGAATGTTCTAGTATTGAAACCCGCAGCGCAAAAGCCAATCGATCAGACCAATGTTGAAGGAATAACTAGTGTATAGTGTCATAGGTTGACAAAATCACAATGTTGTTATTTTTACCCAAAGGCTTAGGACGTACCTTTGGCTATAGCTTCAAAGCCTTATCATGTTCCCTCCAGCTGAAGAATGAGAAGTTACGCGTGCTGGAGAAGATCAGCCAAAGATTAGAGTCTGGAGACGCAGTGCGCAATGCTAAGGAACAGGCCATCTTGGAAAAGGCCGTCAAAGAGAAGAATGACATGTAAGTTTAGATCCTTTAGATATAAAACTTTATGTGTGCGTCTGTTACCTTTCACGCCTTAATGCCTGAACGAATTTCGATGGATACTAGTTTAAGACCGCGTATGTTCTTTGGCTTGCAAGGTGAAGCTGCTCTGCTATTGGTTGGTTCTTCTCCTAATCCTTCACTACTCCTTTTGCTTTGTTCACGTTCATATGCACGCTGGTTACGCTTGGTTGAAATAAGACTGTCGATATAATTATTGTATGATGTGGGTGATAATAACTTGACAGAAACGAGGCCCGTCTCCAGGAACAGATGAAGAAAACGGAGCAGTTCAAACAGGACAGAAAAGAAAGTCATGAGAAGTTCTTGCGAGACCAGCAGCAGCGCCTGGACGAGTTCAACACCACCAGACAGTGGGACATCATGAACAGGTAGGCACTGATTTATAGCTATAGGTACCTACAAAGTAGGTGATCTGGCACAAGGGGGCATCCCTTATGCCAGAGCACCAATTTCATCATCACCGGAACTAACACCACCGTCCTGCATGGTTTTCAAAACATTTTACAAAACAATAGGGTATTTTCCTCTTTACTAAAACTATTCTAATTTGAAGATTGGGACGAAATATGTAGCAGAAAAATAAAAGTAAATTGATTTCTATCCATTTTCTCAATTAAAAACGATTTAAACCAAATTTATTTTTCGTTGTTTTGAATTTACCGCAAAAACGCTCCTTACGATGACTTTTTATCACGTGAACTTTGTGTAAACCAAAGTAGTTAGTAAGTAAACAAGTGAGTGTCGTGTTTATTTATTTATTTTATTTAATATTCAGACAACCATGGATCCATTAAATTTACATTTATATTGTTAGTATGAACTTAAAAACTATGTTAGTATTTAATAACTAAAAGAGACTTAGTCCTCTGTGTGAGGCTCCACACCAGTGGGCTGTCTAACTTATTGACTATAACTTTCAGGATGCTGTTACTGCTCCCACGCAATCTGCTTAGCAGTGAGGCTGTCTTTTTGCGCCAGGTGGCATCAAAGCCGTCTGTGCGCGACTCAGCAAACATTGTTGACGCACTGCAGAAGCGCGGCAGACGTAACAGCGCCCTGTAGGCATTGTTAAACTGGATGCGCAAAGAATTGTAAGCCCTTTGGGTATATCTGAACCACAGGCTCGCTGAGCACAGAGATGTGCAATACGCTTTGAATAAAGTTACTTTCACCGCGTCTGTACATCGAGCGAACCTGCGGGCCAGCATGTTCGCCCGGACTGACAATGCCCTGCGCTCCCTCTCCATGTCTACATCATCTCCAAGATTTTCAGTAACCACATGCCCAAGATACTTGAATTGGTATACTCTTCTAAGAGGAATACCATTGAGTAACAGTGGTGGAACAACAGTTGGGCACTTTGTACCCGCATTGAAGATCATGCACTTGACTTTTTAAGATTATAACTTAGACCGTGTGTGGCAGCATACTTTTCACATACAGCAAGCAACTTCCGCAATGCACAAATCGAGGGAGCCAGCAGCACCATATCGTCGGCATAGCTAAGGTTGTTTACGCTGACACCATCCACGTAGCACCCTGTGTTTATAATTAATAAGATTTTTTATGGATACAAAGTGAAATCACTGGTGTGCGGTGCCTCTGTGCACAAATACTTCTAAAACTGCGCTAAACTAAGTATTTGTACTGGTGCTGTTTACACAAAGGTGACGTCACGATGTCACGTGATAAAAAGTCATCGCAAGGAGCGTTTTGGCGGTAAATTCAAAACAACGAATAATACATTTGGTTTAAATCGTTTTTAATTCATAAAATGGATATAAATCAATTTACTTTTATTTTTCTGTTACATATTTCGTCCCAATCTTCAATTTAAAACAGTTTTTATTAAATTGGAAAATACCCTATTCGTGTTCTTATGCTTGCTTATAGTGCTTTATTATGCAGGTTGATTCGCAAAAAAAATATGACATACCTACTTATTCCTTCCAGGGCCTCAAGTCTGCATTACAATAGTGTCAGAATGGTATATCATTGATTTCATAATTGTTGATTTTGACAAGTTTGGTAAAACTTTACCAAACTTGTCAAATACCAAATTTGGCGTCATTATGACTTTCCAATGGTCCGCCACTGACACTCCATTAAAAGAAATGGCATTTATTGTTTACATTTAATCTCGTACATAATGACAAAAGAATGACTGACTTACGCGGTAATGTGCTAACATGTTGACAGTTCCACACAAACTGTTTTGTTTTAAACAAAAATCTAATTAAAACACTCAAATGTAAATAAATACCTATCAAAACACCGGCCGCTAGAAATAATAGTACATTATGCTACAAGCGTGTAATGTTTGTCGTCGTTGGTTGGCCATCCTCGGCTCTCTTAAAACCCTCGCCTGACGGCTCGGGTCTCAGTGGCGCCTCAGCGGTAATCATCAATTCAATACACACGTGTATCATACGACGTTTTTCAACCATCCTCCATGTTTTCAATACACTAGTGAAGAAAATAATACTAAAAAATCATTTTGTCCTTGGAGTTTTTAGCTACATACTTATTAAACTTTCCCTAAAGTTTAACATTAACTCGTTTTCACTGTTGAAATTATAGTTATTTATTAATTAAAATGTCTACAAGTACTAGAATAAGAAGAAAATGATTTATGTTGTACAGAGGCCAGTACATCATGCTACCCCAATCTGTCAAATATCTTTGATAGTTTTTCAACTTTATTACAAAGGAATAAGGTTTATGTTCAATTGGGAAAATTTGACAGTTTGGGATAGCTTGATCTGCTGGCGACTGTACACCGCCCGATATAAGATGTGAAGCCCATAATAATTAACGTTATGGAAAGTTTCAAAAGATTTTTTTCAACCTCGTCATAGCTAAGGGTCATTATCCAATTACGGACCTTACCTTTACACTCTTTATTGATCGTGTAGATGTTACGTTGCTTGTTCACTAAGTTATAAATACGACTACCAAGGATAAAAGAAAATGACCACTTTAGCATAGCTTCCTAAGCTTGTTAGCCACTTTTCTACTGAGTTTTACTCGCAGAACGATCACGTTAATCAAAATTATATTAACTTAAGTTTCATATTTTTGTTACATCAGATTCAAGAACGTTGAAATGTACGAAGACTTCCAAGAGCACCTCCGCAAAGAGAAGGAACGCAAGATTGCGGAGTACCGATCAGAAATACTAAAACTGTGGGTGAGTTTCACCACCTTGACCGAAACAGGTAGCCAGCTATGGAAAAGTTGATGTGTAGGACACGGGACACTAGAGCGAAGTCCATGCAGCGATCGTGGATAGTCCTAACTAGTAAGTTTTAAACCGTTTTTAAAAAAGGGGGTGAGGTTATGCATTCGGCGCGTATTGACCCATGATCACTGGGCAGATTTACGTGATAATTATTTCATTTGGTAGAGGAAGCATGCGCGGTGGGCCCATATAGGTACACCTATATTTTATTCATACTCAGCCTATAACGTTCCCATTGCTGGTTACAGGCCTCTCCATGAGAGGGAGTGGGCCGTAATCTACCATGCGGATCCAGTGCGGTTTGGTAGATGTCACATGTCTTCGAATTTTTGGTTCTAGGGCATGCCGGTTTCCTCACGATGTTTTCCTTCACTGTTTGAGAGCAGTGGTGATGAAATTATTTACACAAAGTAATGCGCTTGGCTGGGTTCGAACGCACGACCTAGAACTTGTAAGTCACGGCCGGTACCACTGGGCCACCACTGCCCTCTTAAATGATACAAAACCAAAGTAAGTTTTTTTTGCAATCCTTTATTTTTTGTAAGGATTTTTTTAGGTCATGTAAATTCTGGGAACACCCAAATACTCCGAAATATTTTATTCCGAATTACGATGTTCCGATTTTCAAAAATCCGAATTTCAGAATACCTAAGAATTGTAATGTCTAAATATTTTACCGAAAGTCGTAAATGCGATTTGTTAGTTTACCGATTTTCATATGTTCAAAGAATCAAATGCTCGAAGGGTTCTCGGTCCGAAAAACGACATTCCGATTTTTCAATACTTCGAATAAACTAAAGTCACCATGTTGTGCTACAAAATATAATGACAGAAACGTATCGCTGCAAAACCGACTTCACGCAGTCTTGTCTGCCCTACCCTAGAGTGTAATTTAAGCCCGCGTAGGCGTGTAGGGGTGGGGCGGTCCGCGAGCCGCGGCTGAGGAAGTTGCGGTGGTGAGCTTTAAAACCATCTGCGACGATAAGCTCGCGTGGGGCCGCCCAAACCCCGCAGCGCCGGAGCCGTGACAAAAACAATGCTTGCTGCATGTGGCATGCTTGCTTGCTTGCTGCTTGCCTGCTTGCATGTTGCATGCTTGCGTGCATGCTGCATGCTCTTCGTACCAAACATAATATTATACTTCTCTCTAACGAGCAATTATGTGTTTATTTGTCTTGCTATTCAGTTTTACAAAGCGTTTTTATTTCGGACTTGTATTAATCGGTATTTTAATTATCGGAATTAGTTTTTTGTTTCGAATTATCGTTAAGTCGGACTTTTTCAGATTCGATCTATTGAAACTCGGTATTTTGAGAATAGTAATTATAAACGTTAGGAATATTGAAATTTAGGAATTATAAAAATAGGAGTAAAGATAAGTCGGAGTTATAGGATAAGTCTTTAATTTACATGTCCTAAAAAAATCCTTATACTTGAGCATTTACAAATTGCTATTGTTTCGTATGAAGACATATGTTTCCGCTATGCATGATATCCCGTGTGGTGTCCGGGCGTGAAACAATAGCACCATCCCATTCCTTCCAGTGGGTGTCGTAGGAGGCGACTAAGGGACTTACTAGAGAATAGGCAGGAGCGTTCTCTATGCATTATACCACCATACTGCGATCGCCAACCCGCCTGCCAAGCGTGGCGATTATGGCAACCCCCCCCCCCAAATGACAAGCACCATAAATAAATGGCCCCTAGTGCCCGGCGGCCCACCTACCCTTGGCTACGGTAGCGGTCAAGACCACGGTGAGGCAAGGGGTGCGAAGAATCCCCGGAAGAGATCCAGCTACCACAATAACTGAAAACTGGACCTGGCAACATACAACACGCGTACACTCCGGATCAACGAGAAGATCGTCGAACTCGAGGAAGAATTGAGCAGGTTGCGATGGGATATAGTACGTAGGATTATCTGAAGTCCGACGAGAGAGGGAGGACTCGATAATCCTCAAATCCGGTAACTTGCTCTATTTCCGGGAGGGCGACCAGCAGTCCCAAGGTGGTGTCGGGTTTATCGTCCATAAGTCCCTTGTGAGCAACGTGGTGAAGATAGAGAGTGTGTCGACCAGGGTGGCGTTCCTTATACTCAGAATATCCGCAAGGTATTCACTGAAGGTCATACAAGTTTACGCCCCGACCTCGTCACACCCCGACGATGAGGTGGAGACCATGTATGAGGATATTTCCAGAACCATGCATGGTTTCAAAACTGACTTCACCGTTGTCATGGGGGACTTCAACGCGAAACTGGGCAAACGAAGCGATGATGAGTTGCGAGTGGGGCAATTTGAAGTTGGCCGTAGGAACTACCGGGGTCACCTACTGGCTAGTTTTATGGAGAAGGAAGGCCTCTTCATGATGAACTCCTTCTTCAAAAAACGTGAGCACAGGAAGTGGACCTGGCAGAGTCCTGACGGTGAAACCAAAAATGACATTGACTTCATTATGTCGATGAAGAGGCAAGTATTTAAGGTGTGGTGGTACTTTTCTTTAAGAAGGGTGATAATGCCCTTTTTAAGAATTATAGGCCCATCTCACTTCTGAGCCACGTCTACAAGCTGTTGTCCAGAGTCATCACGAACCGTCTAGTGCGCAGGTTTGACGACTTCCAGCCTCCCGAACAAGCCCGGTTCCTAAAGGCTTTAGCACAGTAGACCACATACATACGCTGCGGCAGGTTATACAGAAGACCGAAGAGTATATATCTGCCTCTCTGTTTAGCGTTTGTGGACTACGAAAAAGCCTTTGATTCGATAGAGACATGGGCTGTACTGCAGTCCCTCGAACGGTGCCAGATCGACTATCGGTACATCGAGGTGTTGAAGTGTCTGTACGAAAACGCCACTATGTCAGTCCCACTCCAGGACCAGACCTCCAAACCGGGCCTTTTGTCAACTTTCGGCGCTGAGCCAACCGTTGCGTAATGTAACCTCAGAGTCAGTGATAACGAGCATAATTATGTTTATTCCCGGCTGACGTTTTCAGAAAGAACGCGAAGACCGCGAGGCTAAGGAGCGCGCAGAATTGCGCTACTTCTACGGACAGTTAGCAGAGCAGAAGCTGCGGGATGCTGACAACAAGCTGTTGACGCATGCAGCCGGCCTGCTGCAGGAGGCCAAGGAACATGGCCGCCCAGACTACGCGCTGCACAGAGCTATCGATGTAAGTACACACTACAGAGAATTATTATGAAATTTTAATAATTCTGTAATCGCCTATGACTCTTTTCGTGTTTATTTTTTTAATAATTATAAAAATGTATAAGAAATGCGTGTATCAGAGAATAGTAAACTACTCTGAGAAATTTAGCATGATAAATGATAAAAAAGAGCAATTCGGCTTTCAGAAACATAAGTCCACAGCCATCTTTTCACTTTTGTAAGTAGTATTGAACAATAATATTAACAACAAGCTAACGACAGGGCTATTCTTTGATCTTTCAAAGACATTTGATCTGGTTACACATGAAATTTTGTTACAAAAAACTTTTTCCAAAAAAAAAATCTGCCGACTTCCAAAAAAAACACTAGAAAGCGAAAAATAACTTTTATTTCGGAAGGTGGTGAGAAGAAATTAATAAAATACATATTATACAAAGTAGTTATAGTACCTACCCCACACCAATTCGAATTTTATCATCCTTGGGGTGAAAACAATGCATATTTATGCTATAGCAGCAATCTCAGTTAATTTGCTGTCATTTTTCGAAGAGTTCCGTTGTCTTTCTCCGAAACGCATAATCCGATCTATATGAAATTTAAATGGGACCATTTCGAAATAAACCCCTTTCGAATGAAAAATAGAATTTTGCAAATCGGTCTTATGACGGAGTTATGCCCGAACCTCCACCTAACTTCTAACCGTTAAACAGTTGTGTCTTCCTTCATCATTCAATAAATAATTTATTCTTATAAATATTATGCCATTTAAATATTTTGTCTAATAATTATTATGGCACATAAAAATAAGGCAAACAATACTTATGGCATTCGTATCTTATGGTATCTAAAATTCGGGCAATTAAAAGTATGTCATATGTCTTTTAGGGCAAATGAAACATTCGGGCAAATGAAATTCGGGTAAATGAAATTCGGGAAAATGATGATTATGGCATATAATCTTCGGGCAAACAATAGACAACCGTTTGATTTGTATTTTTAACCGACTTCCAAAAAAGGAGGAGGTTATATGTATCCACTGTATGTTTTTTTTATGTATGTTACTCGATTTGACCCATTTGAGGACCGATTATCATTTTTTTTTTTTTATTTGAAAAAGTATACTCCTAAGGTGGTACCATTGGCACAAACTCAGGATCTGATGATGGAATCCCAGGGAAATAGAGGGCAACCCTCAAATGTAGGTATTAATAATGTTTTTTATTTATTTTCTAAAGCTATTGAGACATTTGCGTATGGTCATCATCATCTCATGACGCTGAGCTGATGAAGGAAGACACAACTGTTTAACGGTTAGGAGTTAGGTGGAGGTTCGGGCATAACTCCGTCATAAGACCGATTTGCAAAATTCTTTTTGTGTTCGAAAGGGGTTTATTTCGAAATGTTCCCATTTAAATTTCATATAGATCGGATAATGCATTTCGGAGAACAAAACGGAACTCTTTGAAAAATGATAGCAAATTAACCGAGATTGCTGCTATAGCATGATTATGCATTGTTTGGACCCAAATTTCATCATTCTTGTGATGAAATTTCGAATTGGTGTGGGGTAGGTAGGTACTATAACCAAAAAGTGAAAAACAAAAACATTACCTATTAAAAAAAAAAAAAACTTCCGTTTTTATTTTTCACTTTTTTCCAATAACACCTTATATACTTACCATGTTTTATGCAAATAAAAATATCTTATCGTATTTGATTATCGTTATTTTTCTATTCTTCGAAACGGATTTCTCGGATATGGAGATCCATCTCTGCTTTGAAAAGAGTAAGTTTATAATTCATTTTATGAAATATACCTAGAGATTTTCCAATTTTTTTTCAGGCGTACTGCAAGTTATACCGACTGTACCCGATGCCAGACCTTCCGAAGTCGGTGAAGGAGCACTTTAAGAGCTACGCGCCGTGGGACGGCTCGCGGCCCGACCGCGGCTACCGCGCGCAGCCCGCGCCGCCCGCCGCGCCCGTCGCGGGCAGGAGCGACGGGCTGCAGGCAGACAAGGTGAGGGTCATGTGAGGGTCACCGCCCATTATAGCAGCGGCACTCCAATACAACCCACTAATCTGTTATTTAAATTAGGATTTTAAACCAACTGTTTTAAAGTAAATTTTACGATAAAATAGAGAATAGTGTACAACGAGCTCACGTCACACGTGACGCCGACCGCGCGCTTCAAACTCCCAGCTCCCCGCGGAAGGAACGCTTGCGCCTCACTGGCCGCGCGGGCCTAGCGCCGCTCGCACGGCTCTCCCCATGCCCACAAAATTCTCACTCTCTTGTTTGCAAACTGTAAGCTGAAAAATAGCCATTGGCGCGTTACCGGTGAGCTACCAAATAATAAGTGGCGCTTTAAAAACAAACTGTTGCCTCACCGGTAGTTTGCCAGCAGTAAGCGGTAGTCTTACTGACGACATGCGGGTGGATTTTTTCGAGCTGGTGAAGAGCGGTTACTTCGCTGGAGCGGTGCGATTATAATGGAGTGATGACAAACTTCATCCGCTTCTGAGGAACCTCTTTGTTAGGTATCCTGAAGGTCATGATCATCAATGTTCGGCTCAGCTTCTTATCTAACCGAAACTGAATACCAGTTCACGTGGTGCGCCTTTAAACTCCATAACTCAGTTTTTGGGTGGGATACGTTAAATCCCGGCAGGGCTTATCTACATGACAAGCGCGAGAATGCTCTTTTTCTCGAAATTTGTCTACAATTCTGCCTAACATGACATTAACCTAACTAACCTAACATGGTTTAAGTGACAACGGTGTTTACCCTTACATCCTCTGTAGTAAGATTTGTTCATAACGTAAGTTTTGATAATTCCCTTGCAGCCTGCTCCGTCCAAACCTACAGTGGAGAAAAAGGAAGAAAATGTTGATTACAAAAGAGCTGCCCCAGCTAATGGATTGCAGAGAAGGAACTTGCAGGTAGTTTAATAATATCATCTATAGGTACTAATATAATAAGAGGAAAGTTTGTTTGCATTGAATAGTCTCCGAAACTACTGAACCGATTTGAAAAATTGTTTCACTGTTGGGAAGCTACACTATCCCCGGGTGACATAGGCTATATTTTATCCCGTATTTCCAACGGGAACGGGAACTACGCGGGTGAAACCGCGGAGCACTGCTAGTCAGAAAAAAGAACTGAAAACTACTTATACATAAGTATGTTAGGGCCTGTTATACCTATAAATGAGTTTCTGGCATAATTGTGGCCATTATAGTCGCAAACAGAGTATAATTACCGTTTTTCTCACTAACCACCCGCGTCTTGCTCAAGTTGTTTTTGTTTTCAGCAAACGTATACGCTGCCACCAATAGCGGTGGTGCCGTGCACGGCGGAGACCTGTCGGTGTGAATTGAAGCCGGGACGCAAATAAAACGACGCTTATAGAAAATATTTACTTTTATTATCTTATTTATCAATAACTTTAGAATGTGTTTTGTCTATTTTTAGACCTCTCATACACTTGCAATTTAGACGCGCGATTAATGTATTAAAATAGTTCAAAATTCAAATTATATAATACTTCTGCGTTAGTTCTGTATTATCGGACTATTTTGTCGTGTCGCGCGTCTAAGTCGTAACTGTGCGTGAAGTCTGTTTAGAGAGCTTGTATGGCACGTGTGTGATGTTATTTATTCGAGTTTGACTAGATAATTGGTGGTCTCAAATTATAAATGAAATGTAGTAAGCCTTAGCTTTGTCCTAAACAGTGGTTATTACTTAAAATATAAACAATTTTGAAACTAATTCTAGAGCTTAATTTAAATCTTTGGTCGCAATGAGTGTAGGCACGTATTTCTATAATTTCCAAAACTCTTCGCTTTAATTTTAATAAGGTGTTGTAGTTTGGTGACCAATGTGCAGTATTTGTGATTGGACTGTTACATTTGGCAGCTAACTATATAAATCACATTAAACTAAACCAGTATATCTTATCTGTATTTCCAGAACATTAAACCACATCTTTACTTGCAAGAACCAACAAAATAACTATGCGTTAACTTAGTTATTTTTTACTAACACTTCTATACTCTCCTCAAAAGACCATTTCAGAGACCAATTTACATGGTCTGACCAATATGTCGAGAAAAGAAACTGGGACCCGAGTTTGTGTCGGCCTTTCTTCTTAAGAGTAGTTAAATAGGAAACGCAGACTACACGCATCTAGTTTAAATTAACAAAAAATATAAAAAAACCCCGACACAAACAAAAACTCTAAAAAGTAAAAAAAAAAAATGGCTTTTCAAGTTGTAGGTAATATTTTGATCAAGGCATTGTCAAGTTGGGGGACGGCTAATGAAAATGCTAGGCCTCTTCTGTTTGGTGTTTTCATTATGTCGGGGGTTTTTAATTTAACTTTTATTTCCTGCTTTTCAAACTTAATGTCTCGCTTAAATCTGCGCAGCGTTGCGTATGTTTCCCACAGTGAAGATATTTACTAATTTATCCTAAATCCTCGTTCTGATCACCATGTATCCATAACCTATTCATGAGACCTTTTCAATGAGCCCAAACACGATGCTTCTGCTGTTTGTTGGTGAGTAACTTGGGTATCCTGGAAATTCCAGGTGTTGCTCCAGCATCAGTTCAAGGTTACTTTGTTCGTCTAATATCATTGAAGTAATAGAATATCAAATTTCGACTTGATCAGACCCGTGGAAGATGCTCAAATCCCTTCATCAACTAGAAAAGAGCTGATAATCTTCCAACGGCTGAACCGATTTTGATGAAACATGTCTAAGAATACTCCCGACTAATTCACCTTTCAAACAAAAAAAATAATCTAAATCGGTTCATCCGTTCGGGAGCTCTGATGCCTCAGACAGACACACAGACACGTCAAACTTCAAACTCACCCCGTCGTTTTTGCGTCGGGGGTTAAAAATACGATTGACGTGTAAACGTGTTTGTACAAATCTACTTACAGAAATGAAATCATTTATAAAAAGGTAAACTATAAAATGTATTTTTGAAGAACATTGCAATATTATTTAATTAGCGGTCAAATGTAACAGTGGTATACTCATAACAGTGCATTTAAACAACTCGAACTAACAATATTATGTGCTTGGCTCTCGTACATTGGAATCGTATATAAACACAGCTTTCGTAATACTCTCGTTGGCTTTGGCTTACACAATATTGGCTAGCGTTATAACAAATGCTATTGTTTTATGTCAAATTTTGATATAACATAAAAGTATAAAAACTGGACTCCTGTATCGATAAAATGTCATGGAATAAAAAAAAACATAGAATCCAAACCAAGGAAAAATTCAATAAAAAAAAATTGTGGGAACGAATCTACAATAGCACTTGTTTTACAATCAAAATATATTCTAGACAGCTCCTCTCCCCTACTCATTTTGCTTGCACGAGAATTTATAAAACTTCAGAAAAGAAAATAACAGGAATGTTAATAGCCCAATTAACAGAAGAAAAAAAGATATGTTATCAAAGGGACGTTTTCCCAAAACGAAAGATTTCTATTAATTCCAAACACGGCGATGCTTCAACGAGGGATCGAATTACTTCTATCGAGACATCGATTTACTAAGGTCGAGGCATAAGAACTACTTTTACCGAGACATGGATTTACTTTAGTCGAGGCATTGAATTACCTTTGTCGCGGCATCGACTTACTCTTACCTAGACATCAAATTACTACTAATACTGCTTGACACAATAAAAAACTCGAAAGAATAACAATATTGTGTTAGTCTCTTTAACTGTTTCTTATTGTATTTAGTGGCTGTAATCTATCTATATTTTATTTCATGTTCTTATCTATTCTACCCGACTTTTACTTTGTCAACATTGTCTTTGTTTTTTTGTGTATCTGTGGAGAACTTTGTTGGTTGCACATTTATATAACTTCCTATGTACTATTTATTTATAAAATATAATGTGTAATTGTTTGTTCTTTCAAATAAATAAAATAATTAAATTCTCGTGAGAACAAGTGAGCTATCGAAACAGTTAGACGGAACGTTCGTATCGGTCGTGACTTCGTGTCGCGTAATACTAACTTAAACTAGCTTGTACTGTGCGTTCGTAATTAAAACTAAGGATTTACGTCAAACGCTAAACTAAAATATTATGCTAAACATTATTTATAGATGGCATGAATTCAAGGCCGTCTTAAACTATGCTGGGGCCCTTGGGCACACAAGAATTTAGGGCCCTTTTGGAAAGTAAAGGTAGCGAATTATTAATTAATGCAACCCGACAAACAAAAATTTTGACGGTGGCGTAGGTGGCGCTGTTAGGTACTGTGATCGAAAAATTGTTTTGAGAATAAATGTGAGAGAAATTGTCGGTCCTTCGGGGCCCCCTGAGCATGGGGGGCCCTGGGCACGGGCCCCGTGTGCCCTTATGGTAAAGACGGTACTGCATGAATTTGTGCTGGCTGGCATAGCCTGTGGTAGGGATATGTTGCTATTTTCGAGGCTGCCTCGTGATAAAATGTGCCTCAAAGCGAAGTCGACCGAAATGAGTAAGGCACTAAATATGAATAGAGAAAGATGCTCAAATCAAGTAGCTTCGAAAATAGCAATCGGTTTAAGCTAGCATCACATTTATCACACAACTCATTTATACGACAAAACATTTTTAAATATAATTCAGATCATGTAAGTAACTTGCCATGTGATAAAATTGAGTCCAGCTTTAGTAACTATAGAATATCAGATTCAACATCCATTACATTCACAAAAGTATCACACAAATTGTTTGAGGAAGTTCAAAAATACTTAATTTATATTTAAGGGCCATTTCGTTAATGTAACTAAAAGGCTGGTAATCGCTCAATATAATCATCCTTTTAATTCTATTTATCTATAGAAAAATAACCCTAGTAATACGTCAATTTACCTAATAATTCAATTGTGTCAAAAATACATACATCTATAGGTTTATTTACAAAGTCTGAGGGGTACTACGGTTATTACTTTATGTAAGGCAAGGCAAGGATTTGACTCGAAGCATTTTCACTCCTCCTTCTCGCTCACACATTCCAAACGTGAGAAAACCAAATAGGCGGAGTGGCAACAACCGAAACACATGGAATTAGGTCCTCCAAATCATAACTCCGTTCATTGTCACGTGGCCTACGTATCTCATAAATAATAATAATATATATATCTCTATGTTAGTAACTGTTTTATGCTATAATCTAGGAATATCTTTTTTTTTAGAATATCTTTAATTATTGGTTTGGGTTATAGCCACATTCCAATGAACGAAGTCAACATAACATACATTTAAAATCTAAACAATAAATTAAGTAACACAAATAAACTAATGAATTTGGCACTATTCTAATACTTAACGCTAACCTGACCATGAAATGCATTGTGCAACATTGAAATGCTTTACAAAATTAGAATATTTTGTAACATTTTAAACGTTATAATTTTACTTTACGAAGAATTTATTTGTAATGAGATTATTAGAATGTATTTCATTCTTTCACAGATCAATTTATTGACATAGTAGTACAAGTTGTAAAATCTGAACGAACAAATCGAGCTCATTAGTCATATTTCCTGGTGTTGTACTGCAAGTCTTATACATTATCTTTTACAGCTTAACTTTTAGCAAATCATTTTAAGACAATTTATAGAAATCCACACAACTTTAAAAAAATCATCGAAAACCCACATTATTCAAATTTAGCGCATCAGTATAAAACCCATCATCCTATCTGGGCGGCACGATCCATTACGATACATTGCTTCTCGAAGAAATCGCTTAGCGTGACATGAAAGTGCATGCGACTACGCGTTGGTGACGCAATGTGACACGCTACTCAGTACGGACATGGCCTATGACATAATGTCAGTCTGCACCGTGTTGCCGCGGTGACGTCGCGCCTCACGTCAAGGCACGTCACACTCGCGTCAAGGCACGTCTCGCGAGGCATCCATCGCGTGGTTAAGGCAGCGACTCACTAGCTCCAATTTGTTTAGGTACGCCGCTGCTACTTCGCCGCGAGGTGAACTGTCAAAGTATTATACAATTTGTAATCTCGGTATTAGGAGTAGTGTCAGTTTGAAAGTAAAATAAATTACCTTAGGATAAATGGCTCGTCGTGCGGTGAATTAGCAGTGTATGGCGATCTCCCAACGAAGTCACCCACTGTAAAAGAAAAACCAAATTGTTATGCATGGACAAATTTATCCAGTTGTTGCTGAAACGTGTTACACACGTATTGCTATGTTGTGCAATCTTGGTTTATCGGTAATGCGAAGCTTTTAAATTATTTCCATTCTACGAACCTACAGAGTCGGTAAAGCTAAAGCAAGTACAGTTCTTTCGCAGTAATTTTACCTTTTATAATACATTACTGTTAAAATCATAGTCTTTTCTTTACAATCTTTGCATTAAGATTACTGATGGGTTGCTGCCGTTGATATGTCTGTCAAAAACACAGTGATATTTAAATACGTTGTAGTAAGGTGGCTACTGGGTTGTTGCTGCCAGAGGTAAAATAGCTGTGAAAGTGCTAGAACAATAAAACAGTGTGTGACTCACACCCAGGCGAGGCAGGCAGGTTGAGTCTCATCTCATGCTTGAGCACTCTGCGTGTGAGCGTGTCGGGCGCGTGGCCCAGTGTGGCTGCGCGTGCGCAGGCGGCGCGGGAGGGGGGCGGCGTGCCCGGCACGTGGTTGGTGCTGCAAACACATATTTTTTTTTTGTAATCTATATGGTACTGTGCCAAATAAACAGTTTTCTTTAACAGTGCAGAAATTAAAAATACATGATTTTACGTGCAGTGGGCTAAAACTACATCGCTATTGCGGTTGACTACAATGACAACCAATGGACGCTGTACTCGTATATAATGCCGGGCACAGATTTGTAAACCGTCATCGTTACATGTTACGTTTCACCAATCTGTACCTGGCACTATGAAGGTCTAACTACGTCGTGGCCTATGGAGTAGTACTATGTTGGAATAAAACTAGTCAGGGATAAGTATATATAAGTTTAGTTGGCTTATTCCGTTTGGCCATCCTAAAACAGCTACCTTAGGGGTAAACTGGAATTCGTTTAATTTTTTTCTTCCGACTTTCTCCCTCGGCTATTTAGTCATTTAGAGAAACATGATAGAAACTAGCCCAAGATACCTCTTAAATATATTATATAGTAAGTATGTGTGTTTTGTTATAAGTAGATGAACACGCGTTTCCGAGTATCCCACCCTATGGCAGGTGTTTTAGGGTGGCAAACGGAATAGGCCGTTCAAGTGGATTTAGCTATTAATAATGCATGTTTCTTGGGTATACGTACGGCGTGGTCTTGACTTGGCTGTCAGTGCGCGAGGTGCGCAGGATCACGTTAGCGGAGAGCGCGCGCACGTGCTGGCGCCGCCGCACCAGGAAGGCCATGCGCAGTACTACCACCACCGCCGTAGCTATGCACCTGCAGGAAACAACACAAGTGTTATGACATCATGGCGAGCGTACACGGAAAGATGATGTTGGCCATGCTTACGCACAGAGTACATTTTTACCTGTAAGAATAGTAACGACTAGAACGCAAGATGGTGATCACAAAATATAACATGATATAACATCATGCCTGTATTCCCCGAAGAGTAGGACAATGGTGTCAAGTAATACCCACGTTTTGCCAGTTCTGTTGAATTGTTTTTTTTTCTGTTTTCTGCCGATGATTGCAATAGGCTCCATCCCCTATTACATGGGATTTCAATAAAACTCATTCACATTAAAAAAAAATATGAGGTCTATGATGGAACGAGTGTGCCCAGAAGATGCCTGTTTACTCTTCTTTTGAACGTAGACGGGTTAAATGTGGAAGGGACATACTCTTCAAACGGTTTGAAAGCACATAATCGGATAGAATAAAGAAAAGAATAGACGTAATTTTATTAAGACCAACGATCAATTTAAACCAACGGACGTTTACGAAGCGTTAACTCCATAGACTCACTTGAATCGCTTCTTCCCTCTGCTAACTTCGGGCTCCCTGGACGAAGGTAACCTTAAGTTCTTCTCCAGCTCTGTGTAGCCTGCCAGGACCCGTTGTAGGTATCTCTTCTGCCAGACCAGCGCTTTGCGACAGCTCTCGAGACGGAGGCAGCGACCGTGCAGGTAACGTATCTGGGAATAGATGAAAGATTGTTATGATGTCTGCGTAAAGCCATAGTAGATAAGTATGTATATTGCAGGAGAAAATAAATAGAATCGAAGCAAAACGGTATCTGTTTATTTACGTTAAATGGAAACTTTTCCGTATCGCCTTAATCTAAAAACAGTAAATAATGTGAAATCAATGACTTCATGAATCACAACAAAATATAAAATGAATAATCAAATTAAGAAACTGAAACGACTGTTACTCTTGTGGTATATGTATATGTTCCTAGGTTACGATGCACTTTCGACTGTGAAAACTCAATAAAGTATTTAGTCCGTTACAAAAGTACATAGCCAAACTTTTTACACACTTTATATGAATAGCGTAGATGCCACGATATTAACATTGGAAATTAAAAATAGAACATCACGATGACATGTCTAAATGTCGATTTGATGTGACACAAAAATACATATTCCGCGCATGTTATATTCATTTACAGAAAATCTGTTGTATTATAATGAAAAATCTGTGAGGTAAATAATAGCCTTCAATATGGAGGCACCAAAGAGCGACGCGCCGAAATTGCCCGATATGGTGTAAGTACGGTGTCCTATGTTCAAGTTTACGTCGACGAGGACAAAGATACGAAGGACTGGTTCCTCTGACTTCTCAAGTCTAAAGAAGTGCAATATTGAAATACTGGTATTCTTTGAACCAGATTTGAACATTGAAGTCATTTCTGCAAGCCGCTCAAAATAAAGTTAGATCATATTGTAGAGCAGTCGGTGTAGGCATTTTAAAGTATATTTCCTTACAGCATGTGTGGGGATCACCCTTCATACACAAAGACGGAGTTAAACGTTAAAACAGACCCGAAGATGGATGAAAAAGAAAAGGACAAGGTGAAAGAAAAAGTGATGTCCTACGCTAAGATTACGCCATCGGTTTGTAGACAGAGCTCATAAGACTTACTAATATTAGCAATATTATAAGGAAGATTGGCGTAAGATCTATTTGTTTCTGTAAGTGTAATAATAGGTCTTTACCTATGAAATTGCCGTTTTGTATGAAAAAATTTAAACGAATTTTTTTCATGAATTTTTTATTTGTATTAATCGAAGTAATCACCCATGCAATCAATGCATCTTTGCCATCGCAGTGGCAGTTTATTGATGCCCTTCTTAAAGAAATCAGCTGGACGGGAGGCAACAAATTCTTCAAAGGCATTTTGTACTGCCTCTCGGGTATTAAATTTTTTTCCCGCCAAGAAGTTATCCAAATTCTGGAAAAAGTAGTAGTCTGTAGGCGCAAGGTCTGGTGAGTAGGGCGGATGACGGAGAGCTTCCAACCCCAGTTCTTGCAACTTGGAGACCGTCTGCTGTGCAGTATGAGGTCGCGCGTTGTCGTGCAGGAGCAGCGGAGACGAGCGATTGACCAATGCTGGTTGGAGATGCGCCAGCTTCTCCATCATTGTGTTCAGTTCTTCACAGTACACATCTGCAGTAATGCTCACCCCGTTTGGTAAGAAGCTGTGATGAATCACACCGGCGCTAGACCACCAAACAGTGACCATCACTTTTCTAGGGGTAAGTTTTCGTTTAGGGCATTGTTTAGGTGCTGAACCAGGATCCAACCAACTTGCTGAGCGCTTACGGTTATCAAACAGAATCCATTTTTCATCGCAGGTAACAATGCGGTTCAAAATTCCTTCATTTGTGTGTCTGTTGAGCAGTGCAAGGCACGTCTCGACGCGTACTTCGCGCTGGCGATCATTGAGTTCGTGGGGCACCCATTTGTCAAGCTTTTTTACCTTGCCAATTTGACGCAAATGGACCAATATTGTTTTGACGCTAACGTCGAAAGCTGCTGCTAATTCAGCCGTAGATTGTGTATCATCAGCTTCCACAATCGCCTTTAATTCGTCATTGTTGACCAAAGTCTTCGGACGACCGCGAGGTTCATTTTTCAGGTCGAAATTTCCAGAACGGAAGCGAGCAAACCAATAACAGGTGGTGCGTTGGTTTGTAGTGTTAGCTCCGTAAACGTCGTTGATGTTGCGTGCCGCTTGTGCCGCGTTGCTGCCACGACGGTACTCATATTCCATAATTACTCGAATTTTTAACGTTTCCATGATGACGAAAAAGATTGAAATGCGATGAAAATGTAACACTAATCAATAAAGAAATGACTACTTTTAGAAAAAAAAATCCATGTTTTTAAAATAAAATTAATTTGAAATTAGAATTCTTAGCCAAACAAAAATTATTTTGATTTGAAATGGCCAGTACTGCAGAACGGCAATTTCATAGGTAAAGACCTAATATTTACGTCCCTTAAAATGCACGACGGTGAATGTCACAGTGTAGATAGTTCCACGGTTCCACGTATACTTCTATACACGGTTGCTTCTGGAATGAGGATTTACGATGAGATGTAAACCAAAATCTGAGTATATGATAATTATATAATAATCAGTTTATCATAATAATCTCTATGTGTCAGTGTTGACACAGAGATTGACATAAATGGGGAATACATTAAATCTATATAAATAAAAGACAAGTCCTGACTGACTGACTGACTCATCAACGCCCAGCCTTTAACCCTTGGACCTAGAAAGCTGAAATTTTGCACAGAGGTTTCCTTTATAGTGTAAACAAGGATTAAGGAAGGATTTTTTGAAATTCAACCCGTAAGGGAGTTAAATAGGGGATGAAAGTTCCGCGCGGGCGAAGCCGCTGGCAAAACCTAGTACTACATCATTTAAAAAAAAAACTGTCACGGATACCAGACAACGTATTATGGCCTTCGTCCCGAGTGCTTATAGCACAATAAATAAAGAGACACATACATGACAAGGTGCGTTACAAGTGCCACGCATACGGTCCAATCCCGCGTACGTAATCGAATCCGCATGCAGTAAAAACGCCCTCATGTCTGTAGGGGTCCCGAACGGAGCGGCCGGAGCGGCCGGAGCGGGCGGAGAGGTGCGAAGCGCGCGCCGCGTCGGAGCACGCGCTCCGCCTGAGCGAGGCGCGGCGCCGCGTGCGCTCGCTCGAGGTGGTGCAACGACCCGACGTCGACGTGCAGGCCACCGGGAACCGCGCGCTCGTACATGGTAAGTGGTAACCGCTTTAACCGCCCTTTTGCCGTAATACCCACTAAGACGCAGTTTGTCCTGGCTGTCATTCATAGATCTTTGACAGTCGTCGAATCACAAGCTCGCGAATCTGACAACCAATCTTGCCCAAGGCTTATCGCAATACCTAATAACTAGGTCGTGAAAGTCAGATAAGCAGTCGCTCCATATAAAATGCTAGCCGCTTTCGGTTAGACTGGCCCTAAACCTAGCCCAACATAGTTGGGAAAAGGGTTGGCAGACGACGACCCCCGCAGACTGAACATGCTTTTGAACAAACAAAATTTAAACCACCTCTTCATTCTTCAAGTGGCCCCAGGCAGGGGTTTGCGTACTGCAGGCTTAGCATGACGTTTTCTATTTCTAGGAAGAATAGACAGTGCTTTTTCAATACAAACTGACATTTCGTTTCACCATTTTTAACATGGTACCGTTTTTTTTTTTTTTTTTTTGGTGGGAAATCATCAAATGACTTCTCCTGCTGAGTAGAGCAGGAGGGCGTGTCAGACTTTTACTGACTAAAACCCACCCGTGTTCCCTCAGTAGCCCGTATGCCAGGAGCTGTGGTATCTCTTTCGAACAAACCCGCACCCCTGGCAGGCATCGGCCCTTGCGGACCCCAGCGGTGGTTGCTGACATCTTTGACGGCGCGCGTGTGAAACACAACGCGCCGTCCCGTCTACCACTTTTCGGCCGCAGGGGATAGGGAGAGCGGCCAACGCTATACCGACACTCCTCTTCCCCTGCGGCCCCACCGCGTCCGCCATCAAACGGTGGCGGCCCCGTCCAGGCCACGGAAGGAAAGAGCGCTGCTCAGAAGGCACCGGCACTCCTCCTCTACCGCAGCCCGTAACCCTCAGCCGCGATGCCTCCCATTCGACATCGCGGCCCACCTCAGTTGCGGTGCACCTCACCGCAACCTACTTTTTGGCCGCTTTGAGGCATAAGCCCTGACGAGCGGCCCCACCTTTGGGTTCCTCTTGGCTTCACCGTGGCCGGAATCCACGGTTACTGAGCCCCCCCCCCCCGCAACGACAATGCGGGAACCCGCTCGGGGGGGAACATGGTACCGTAGATATCCTTCTACAATGTGTCATTTTGTCTTTCATTGCTAACGCTCTTTGTCTAGGTCTTTATAAATGTAGACTATTTCAGAAGATTATGTCTTCCCAAACTGTCAAAATCACACTGACAACAAACTTTCTACTTGTATATACGATTATCTACAAAATCATCATTCGTTTAGAACGCACAACTGAATAGAAAAACATAGCTATTTTCTCCTATTGTACATCATTTAGTTAATAGTCATGTCTATTCTTCCATCGACAAATCGGTGCTCGTGCTAAGCCTGCTGGAGGTAGGACACCGCGATCAATAAAAGTTTTACCGTGATAGAAAAAGACAATGAAAAATTATTGACAGTAAATGCAACTGCATTACTTAATTGGTATTAAAAATGCACAAGACACAAAATTAAACCTTGTGATTCCATGTAGCGAGGCTTTTTAAACAGCCAAACCTGCGTCAGCTTGTCTGTATGCCATAGTATTTACACGCATTCTGCATCAAACTAGGTAATTTTTTGCAAAAGTAATTCCTGAAAATTCGCTGTTTACGGTAGTTTGAAATGTACCACACGCAAATATTGTGCTTATGTGTGCAATCCCACAGTAGGCACAGGGGGTAACTACTGTGGGATTGCTATTGAGGGAGTATTTAAAGTTAAATTGTAGCATTTAAAACTGGTTTTCGTAAAATAACGTCAGGAAAGTTGCAACTTTGGCCTTCAATAATTCAGTAACCAGATAGTTCCCAGGTATGTTTTAGCACAAAAATGATTTCAATGACGGGACGAACAAGTTTCTCTCGCCTTAGTTAAGCGTCTTTTCACACCCGTTAGACAAAACCGTGAGATTCAATTTGGCCTTCACTAACGCTAGTGTTTCCGGCAGCGGCGCTGGGCAGCTTCCGCTGGCCGCCGTACTTGCTGTGCGTGTGGGTGTTGGTGCTCGTGCTCACGCACGTGCTGCACTGCCTCGTCAGCCTGCTGGAGCGAGCGCTGCCCGCGCTCAGGTCACATTACTATCTTTATATTTTGTAGTATTTATAGCTGGGGCCCATAATCATTTGCAGAGCAGGTTAGGGCGAGGGGTAAAGGTCACCTACATTGGCAAGCTCTGCATAGAAATCCGAACAGAACCGTATGATGCAAACCAGCAGTTGCTACCGCGTCGCGACCAGTAAGATTCGAATAGCACCTTAACAGTGGGGGCGTAAATCTAGGGCCCTTACTTTATATTAAATATTGAGAGAAACCTTCCCTGAAATTTGTCTAGTTTGACCTACATGTTAGCTATTTTGTTTATGTATGAATACGATTTTATCCGAGAGGTGGCGCGTTCTATTACATCAGCGTGGTCTATTATGTAACTGGACGTAGGCCTCACCAAAAAGGAAGCGGAGTGTAATAGAAGGCTGAATGAACTATGCATGTGGATAATCGCAGCCTATTGAATAATTAATAAACCTGCTCATTTGTAGTTCATCTTAGCGCAGTGAGAGACTGCATTCTGATTAGTTTGTTGGCAGTCGCTTGTAGAATGTCTCTGAATATAGAAAATTAACTAGCGAATTCTGCATTTAGTATCGGCCTGCTGCCAATATTACAGGAAATGCACGCAATTCTTCCGCGCGTGGACGGAGGCGACGTGGCGCGGCGAGCTGGAGAGCAGCGCGCGCGCGGCGCCGGTGGCGCTGGCGCTGGCCACGGGCCTGCTGTACGTGCTGTACTACGCGCTGTACGCCGCCTACGCCGTGGTGCTGTGGGCCATCGAGCCGCTGTGCGCCGACAACGACGACAAGGCGCACTCCGCCGGCGACATGGAGCCCAAGGTCACCAACTACGACGAGGACGTCGCTAACGCGTGTTACAAGCCGTGATGCGATGGGGACGCCAAATTTATCAGTTTTTGTTCAATGGTTTTATATGGATTTACAATATCAAAATTAAATGATTTTAACATCACAATCAATTTCGTTGTTATTATTTTATGGTGTATGTGAATAATTATGGTGGTTATTCATTTGTTATCTGCTGTATAAATAAGCCTATTTGCCGCGCTGATGCATGACTAAATTTTTCCTAGCAGAGACTTGTTCTAGTCCGGGAGCGTTGCAAATACAAATGTCATAGTAAGCCAGCTGACATCAATAGTTAACCTTAAATGATTCTTAGTCCCGTATTACAGAACATCACTCAATACAGCATTACTTAAAACTAGTTTCAACCAATCAAATGGCTTGAATCTAGTTTAAAGTAATGCTTGAGTATTGAGTGACATTCTGTAATACGGGCCTAAGTGAACCGACCGTTAGCTGCTCAAGTAGCGGTGGGTGGGGAGGTTGCGAAAGTAGTAATAAATACATATAAAAACTTTTTCATAAATAGTTGACATCATACTGAGCTGAAAAAATGGTCAGCTGCTCACATGAGCTTGTAAAAAACATATAAAATAAAGTTATCGTATGCTGGATGAAATTTAACTGGGTGATTGATTAAATAAATTAACAGTTTCGTACTTTTACAACAATCAGCTTCATGGGTAGCGATGGACAGATCCTCAGCTGACGCAGTAAATATTAAAAATATTGGAGCATTGCTACTACGCTGTTTTCTATTAAACACATACAGTTGTGGTCATCCAGGAATTGTTTGCGCAAACTGTAACCATGAATTCAGTTTATCGTTCTAGACACCCCAGCGCAGAAATGTTTCGTCGCTTATACAATAAAATTTTAACAGTTTGCGCACGCCCGCCGTAACCATTTTAAAATAAAAAAAGAACTAAGAACAAAATTAAGAATTTAATTAAGAACGATTTGATGTTCCAGATTCTTTCATCTAAATTATGTCATGTGTAGTTACGTGTCCCTTCTTAGAAGTAACTAGTCATGTAAATAGCCACATGCATAGAGCAAACGGGATTAGGATTATAGAATGAAATCGATTATTTTTTTCAAATTTTATATTATTCTCTATAGTTTCAAATTCAAATGGTAATGAAGCTGGACAAATAATTAAGAATGTTTTATTAAAATGCTCGAGAGTTGTTTTATATTCAAATTAGATTAAATAAAACACATTAATGTGAAGTGCGTAAAGAAAATAGCAATTTAATACATGTTAAACTAAAATTAATAGTTGGTAGCATGTCTACGGCTTTTAATTACTGCTTTACATCAGCGAGGCATTGACTCAAACAATTTTTGACATTTCACAAGATAGATACTTTCATTCTTCTAAGAAAACGTCGTACAGCTCTCTTAAATTGCCATATTGTCGACTTCAAACCTTTTTTTGTTATTTCGCACCAAAGATGCTCTACTGAGTTTAGATCGGGGCTGTAAGCTGGCCAATCTAAAACCGAAACTGACTGCGATCTGAGAAATTCTTTAACGGTGCGAGCCTGATACTTTTTTTTGGGTGGTCAAATCATCAAATAACTTCTCCCGCTCTGGGTGGAGCAGGAGGGCGTGTCAAACCTAAAACCCACCCGTGTTCCCTCAGTAGCCAATGTGCCAAGGGCGGCAGTATCTCTTTCGAACAACCCGCACCCCTGGCAGGCATCAGCCCTTGCGGACCCCATCAGTTTGTGCTGACATCTCTTTGAGGCGCGCGTGGAACACAACGCGCCATCGACCCGTGCTTGGTACTTATCAGACGGCGAGCTACCCATAACTCGCCGTCCGCAAGCCCACGCCTACGGTGGCCGGGAATCAACCTGGGATTCCCGACGCCCAGGCCGTCTCCTGCGGAGGACCGTGAGGGCACATATACTGCCTCTCCCTCACGTGCGCCGCCTCCCCCTTCGCGAGCATCACTGCTTCGCAGAAGGAGGTGACAGCTACACATGCACTCCCGCTCCGTACCATGGCCTGGACCAGGGCCGGACGCGAGAGAACACCGTCGCCGATCGCCTCCACGGCATTCTATTTTGGATCCTTGTCGTGCTGGAATGTCCAAATAACCGGAAGCACGTCTTCAGCATAAGGTAACATTGTTTCTTCCAGTATATTTTTGTATTAGAATTGATCCGTTTCCGTCTTAAACAGGTCCAACACCATGTCCAGAAAAGTACCCCCAAATTTTCACATTACCCCACCATGCTTTAATGTCTTTTTAGTGTACTTAGGGTCGAAAGCTTTATTCTGAGGGCGTCGTACTTATCGTTTTCCATCAGAACGTCACGTCCGAAAAAATAATATTTTCCCACTGTCTAACTGTCCAATTTTCATACCTTCTTGCAAATGCAAGCCGGGCTTGCCTATGGCTCCTTTTCAACATGGGCACCTTCCTTGCTATCGTTCCGTGCAACTTTTCTTCTTTAAAACGCCTTCGAATAGTGCGTAACCAAAATATTCTTTTCTCAGCTCATTAGACTCTTTACAATGTTTTTTTTTTTGCCCAACGAAGATATTTCGATCATCTCGACGAGATGAGTTTCTCTGTTTAGATACACGCGAAACATTAGAAGTAGCAATTACGTGGCAAAATGCATCACAGCATGGAAAACCATCGTTTTTGAGCAATCTAGATGGTCAGCTTTCTTTTTATACGACAAATTCTTCTCGCGTAGTTTTATTATTAATTCCCTTGTAGATTTATCACAACTTTTAATTTTCCCCATTGTTTTCATATGAAGCAATCACCTGTAAGACTTTTACAGCACTAAATGTCGCCAAAATTATACGAATAGTGTCCTACAACCAAAGAGACAAAGTGTTCTCTATTTAAATTTGAATAAAAAAAATAAACTATTCAGCGTTCTTATTTATGTGTATCAAAGTATGTACCGCTAGTATGGAAAAGTTTTGCGATACCAAGAAATACAAAAAAAAATACATCCAATTAGTTGTACGTGTTAGTTTGAAAAAAAAAAAAAACTTCCCATTAAATAAGCGTTCTCACTTAGGTATATGACCACCGCTGTATCATCATCATCATCATTTCATCCAAGAGGTCCACTGCTGGACATAGGCCTCCCCCAGGCTCCTCCACTTCGGTCTTGTGCTTCCCACATCCAGCGGATACCCGCGGCCTTCACAAGGTCATCGGTGCACCTTGTGGGAGGCCTTCCTACTCTTCGTATATCGAGATAGATTCTGTATATCGAGATAGATTTTGGAGTAGCTGGAGCCCATAACACTACCTTCGGGCGATCTAAGCCTCTCCCTCTAAACTTTCAAAGCAACATCTACGTGTGCGTGTCTCTTTATCGTAGATCGGTGTCGGTTGTACTCTTCGAATTTGTTTTATACCATTTACAGGGCCTGAAATCACTATGACCACTTACCGATTCCTTACTCGTAACCACGTCAATCACACACGAAATTTGCTAATATCGTATTAATAATATCGACAAATTGTCTTGGAACATCCAGAATATGACACATTTCGATTCCTTACTGTTACATTGGTTTCTACAAAACACGATATTGAAGTAGTTTGAATGTAGTAAGATTAGGAATCATTATAACTATTCAGAATTGGGGCTCAGATGAAGATTACGTGTAATATTGACGTACTGATAACTGATATCATTCTGGAAACATTCCAAAGAAATTAAGCCTATCCGACTTTAAAAACTACCTACAGTAACTAAACATTATTCATAGTAGTAACTAGTCTGGCTCTAAACTAGCCTGCTCCTGCTTTGTACGTTTCTAGGACTTAATAACATAACATCACGCCTTGTGTCTCCGAAGGGTAGGGGATAGAGATGTACCATACCAAAGTGATTATATTGACATGTAAGTCACATATGAATGAATTATACATTTGAATCTACAAATAATAAGAAAATGGTTGGCAGTCCAATTCCAGAGTCAATTTGTAAAAAAAATACACCCATTTTTGACCTTTTTAGACGCTGATTGTCGCTGAGATGGGATCGTGGCTTGAATTTGAACATTCTATACGAAAATAGCTTCTGGGTTATCATACAAATAATCTGAAAATAAAAACCTACCTATTCCACCTTAACCTAAAAACACATGCACAGTAACAAAACAATTATCCTATATTCTAAGCACAAAGAAACGCCACAGAACAAGTGAACCATTTAATGAGACAGTGACTCACAGCCTGGTCGCGCTCGTCGGGCAGGCCTGCGCGCAGTGCACGCAGCTCGGGGCTGCGCGCGTCCGACACGCACTGCCTCAGGGTGGCCAGCTCTCGGGCTAGTTCAGTCTTTGTGCTTTCGATCTCAGTCTGGAAAAATAATGAGTATCCAAAATCAGATTTATAGGCACTTTAGAATTTCTATTAGCAATTTATATAAAACGTAAAATAAAAATCGCAGGCTACTCTGGTGCTTCTCCCCTAAAACATTGAATTTCCGTGTTATCAACATTACGGCGAAAAGAATTCTTTCGTAAAACGCACTCTAGTCAAAAAGTTGAAGCTACTTGCTCATTCCAAAACAGATTTCTATGAACAAGACGGGCAAGACAGATTCTTGCCCGGTCTTCTCTATGACCAATGACACTCTTTCAAATCAAGGAAATTGTTGTTTTTATCTTAATTACGGTAAACTTAATTTTGACATTACCAACATACTTCAATTTTATTCATTTATATAGATTCGCTGCAAATGATTCTAAATAAATTGGAGACCATGTTAAAATTATTGTAATTTTTCAATGAAACTAGCTATACCTACTCCATTTGTTTGGTAAGTTGGTCACGAGTTACCAACCAAATGGAGTTCAGCTATATTCTGAAAGATATTGAAGTTGAAAAGACATACCAGTGCATCAACAACAGGCTTGTGATTGACGCTGGACGTCAGTTTCTTCTCTAGTTCAGAGATGGTGTGGCTCTGCGTGCTGATCAACTCCTTCGCGCGAAGTAACTGTACGCCTGCGTCGTGCTTTAGTCTGCAACAAAACATTACTTTATTACCGGTATCAGGACACTAGCGCGAACCCACATGCGCGAAAAAACATTTCCACGCATGGAATTTTGCGAAAACGGACTTTTTTTTGCCCTAAGGGACACTTGCGCGACAAGACATTTCCGCGAATGGACGTTTGCGCGACTGTACTTTTGCGCGAACCGAAAAATGTGGGAATCCGCTTGCGCGAATGAATCCACTTGCGCGAACGGACAGGTGCGCAAAAAAGTTGCGGAAATTAAATTTCTTCATAACATCATGCCTGTATTCCATCAAAGGGTTGGGCAGGGGTGTAGTAGACTGGAAATAAACAGTCCAATTAGACGTCAATAGTGATCGTCGTAGTTTTTTAGGGATCCTTTTTTTTTCTTTCTTCATACCTAAGTACCCAGGGTACCTATATTTTCGGATTTTCCATCATGTGGTCAAAATAAAAATCCAAGATGGCTGCGTATAACATTTTAGAATTTTCCATCATGGGTGTCGTTTTCAGGTCTTTTGGGGGTTCTAAAGCCAAGGTTCTAGGTCCAACTTCGAGAAAGAGGTCAATCGTCGAATCCGACTCTGGCTAGGCAGCGTTCGGGAAGCTTCGCAATATCTTCTCGTCCCACATACCGCAGTGTCTCAAGACGAAAGTCTTTGACCAGTGCGTGTTGCCAGTGATGACATATGGAACCGAAACGTGGTCGCTCACAATGGGCCTCATAAGAATGCTTAAAGTCACCCAAAGGGCGATGGAGAGGGCAATGCTTGGAGTTTCCCTGCGTGATCGAATCAGGAATGAAGAGATCCGCAGGAGAACCAAGGTAACCGTCATAGCCCGAAGAATTGGCAGACTTAAGTGGCAGTGGGCAGGGCACATTGCACGCAGAACAGATGTCCGATGGGGCAGAAAAGTTCTGGAGTGGCGACCGCGTACCGGAAGACGTAAAGTTAACAGGCCTCCCACAAGGTGGACCGATGACCTTGTGAGGGCCGCAGGAGTCCGCTGGACGCGAGAAGCACAGAACCGGTCGAAGTGGCGGAGCTTGGGGGAAGCCTATGTCCAGCAGTGGACGTCTTTTGGCTGAAATGATGATGAAAGCCGATGGTGGGCTTCAAATTGAAAATCCAAAATGGCGGCCAAGAAAATTGTCGAATTTTCCATCATTGGTGTTGTTGTTAAGGATTTTGGGGGTTCTAAAGCAGATGGTGGGGTCAAAATGAAAATACAAGATGGCTGCCAAGAAAATTTTCGAATTTTCCATCATGGGTGTGACGCACCCATGATGGAACATTCGAAAATATGGGTACCTTAGGTAATACCTACATATATGAAAAAAGAATAAAAAAATTGTACCGTAAAAAAATACGACGATTACTATTTAAGTCTAATTCCCCTGCCACAACCTTTTGATAGAAAACAGGGGTGATGTTACAAAGAAATTTCATTCCGGCAACTTTTTCGCACAACTGTCTGTTCGCGCGTGTCTTTCGCGCAAGCGGATTCGCGCATGTGTCATTCGCGCATATGTCCGTCCGCACAAAAGTACACTCGCGGAAACGTCCATTCGCGGAAATGTTTTGTCGCGCCAGCGTCCCAAAAGTCCATGCGCGGAAATGTCTTTACGCGCATGTGGGTTCGCACAAGTTTCTTTCGCGCAAATGTCTTTTGCGCAAATGTCTTTCGCGCAAGTGTCCCAGATCCTTTATTACCCTATCATCACGATAATTAAGTAATTCTTCATCTTAGGGTGTCGATAGCAATCTAAATACAGTCAGCTCAGAATTTGGCTATGAGCTTACTTTCATGCCAAGTACCAAAGCCAAATACTGGGCAACATCTTTCAAGTCCTGTCTTCCTCCTCCATTAAGTAATTAAAGTTCAGTGACTGACCCTATCTGAAGCTTCTAGACAAGATTTATAAAGTAAATGTAGTAATAGGCGAATAACAAGGAGAGACTACGTACAGGGGATGGGATGCAACGTCTTCCTGTTTTAGTAACTGAATATCATGTACCGCAAAACACCAGTTCTAATTATGCGGTATCATTTTGACACCTTTACCCTTAGCCGATCACTGTAGCTGATAATGGAAGTCTTCAAAAATGTCCCACCTATTTTATCACACAAATACGATAACTGTGGAGCCTGTTTCGAGAATAACAACTTGGCACTATTATACAAACCTGGGTTAGAACATATTATAATTTTTTCAACACACTTGCTCGTAAAATGAGCCTTATTACATCGTTCTTAGGGCCATAAACCGAACTATAACACACACGTGCATAATAATATTACGCACTAGTGCATAATAGAATTATCCCTACAAAGCTAAGTTAGTACCTAACTGCAAATTATATGCGAGTAAACAGAGCATTTTCAATTTAACCGGGTAGTATTTTTTTTTAATTTTTTTTTTTTTTGTAACAAGAAAGAGGTTTTATGCCGCTGAAAATCCATTAAAATTTTTGGAATAAATAAATGTGTCCTTAATTAAGACGAAAAAAAAATTCATCATCATCATCAAATTATTTTTAATTCACAATAAATTGTTATAAAATATTTGTATTTTATCTTCGATCAATAATAGTACTAGATTAAGGATCAGGAACAAAACTAAGTCGCTCAAGTGGCCATGTTTGCACACACGTAAACATCACATTCATTCATTCATTCATCATTTCTCAGAAAAAAGTTGAATAATATTAACAACTTCAGTTTATTATAAACCTTAATGTTTACACATAAAGTTTAATTACCATTGCAAAAAATATTGATTTTAGTCCTTTCATCGGAGAAAGGTTTTTAAAGCAATAAATTTAAAATGTCACTTGAAAATAAAAAGTCATCAGTACAAAAATATTTATTCTAAAATGAAACTTATGTTCAAAGTAATTAGGTTAAAAACATTTTATTTACAATTTTGTGCTTATTCTATTGTGGAATTAGACGTAGTTCTTGGTATTTCATTTCAATGCTCAGAACACAGTAAGTATTGAAAGAAATAGAGTTGCATAATATTGGTTTTTAGGTTCGTTTTGTATGGTGGCAAATATTTTTGACCGATTCAAAAAAGTAGTAGATATTTTACGTTGCCGCTGTTACAACGACTTAAAACCACCTGCATCAGCCCGAGGCACGTCATGTAGTCCCGTAGTATCTTTAAAACTTAAAGTTGCTGAAGATGTGGCCTATAAAGAAACATTACATTTTATTGAAAACATTTCAAAAATAATTATTTCATTAAATAGTTTTCTTCTGTTAAGATTTACAAAATTTACCTGATTTGATAAATCTTTCGTCACTTCTAAAGATATAGCTGATTGCACTTTTATTGGTCCCTGAATCTAAAAAAAGTCATAATCAACTTACTATTTTATCAAAATGTTATATTACAGCAACTATTTTAATGCTTTATGATAATTACCTACCTGCAATTTGGGAACCGCTGTTTTTAGTAATCTACGCCTTTGCGTGTTTCCAGTTATATCGAATCTGTCAAAATGAATCGAACATATTCTCGAATTTTTACAAGGGTTGGTTGGGTTCTTCTCCTCTTTCTTTCGCGACAATAGATACCCATTCTGCACAGCGAAATGGGTCACTAGGAAATCTACAAATAAACATAACATTATAAAATGTCAACACTACTCCATGCATTCCCTGTTGAAGAACAGTCGATGTTTGATACAATAGTTGGTGCGTCGTAGCAAACATTAGCCAAACAATTATAATATAAGCTAATTGAATTATATTTCCAATTTAATTCTGTTTTTATTTTATTAAAAACACTTATTGATTTAAACTTACCGAAAAAAAGATATTTCTTCTAAAACCTTGGTGTTACGGTGGTTATTAACACAGTTTTTGAACGCACACTGCGGCATTTCCACGTCTTAATGTTGGCTATGGTTGGACCATACTAATTTGAAATAAGACCACAAAAGTATTCGTGGTCTTATTTTTCGGGCCGTTTTTGAAGCGCTTATCCGGAATCTAGTACTATTATTGATCGAAGTATTTTATCGCTAAAATGATATTTTTGAAGTAGGCCGTATGGCTATATGTAATAGATCACCTTGCATTTGGCGCGTGCAAAAAAAAAAAACTTGCGCGCCATTTCCCATACTTTTCATATTTTGTTTGGAACGCATTTATTGCTGTGTGGTAAAACGATTTATGCAATACAGGTTTGTTTTTCCTCGCAAGTGTGTTGAAAAAGTGCCTATGAAACTCGTGAGCAACTTGCTCACTAGACACTCGGCTGATTTACGCCCTCGCCTACGGCTCGGGCTGCAGCCCACAGCCTCGTGTATAATGAGCAACTTAGCTCACTTGTATCATAATATACTATTTCAACACACTTGCTCATAAAATGGCTCTAATTTCACTGCAATTAGGCACATAATGACAACTATTATCAAACTGTGACTTTTTCATTACTATTATTCACTAGTGCGTTATAGAATTGGTTGAGTTGCTTTGTTCTTAGTGAGTTATAGGTTGTTTTTTAATTGGTTGAGTTGCTTTGTTCTTAAAAACGACAATGATGATGATGATGATTTTTTAGTCTTATTTTCTTCGCAAGTGTGTTGAAAAACGTCGTATGATACACGTGTGTATTGGTGATTATCGCTGAGGTGCCATTGAGAGCCGAGGACGAGAACGTTACACACTTGTACCATAATGTACTATTACTCCAGTGGTCCAGTACGTTCCCGTGGGATAATTTCCGACCTCCATACGGGCGGAGCTGCGGGCAACAAAAGCTACAAAGACGTCCTTCTTACCTCTTCATCTCAGCGAGTTCATTCTTCAACGCAGTACACTGTTCGTTCCTGGAGTTCATCTCTCTCTCAGCTTGCAGTCGACTGTGGTCCAACATCGCCTGTAAGTCCTGGTATCGCGTGCGTTCCACTTCTAGCTTCGATTTTAGTAAGGAAACCTCTCCTTTGAGACGCTCGCTGTTTTCCATCTGTAAGGAATAAGGGTTGGTTCAAAAAGAGTTCGTTTGGGACGATGTGCAAGTATGAGTTATTAATAAGTACTAATATTATAAAATGGTGAGTTGTTCACATGTTTGTACAATGTAATATTTGGAAATATCGTTGATACGAGTTTGGTAGTTCACAAAAAAAAACCTTATTCTCAAATGACAGTCGATACTTTTTACACCAGTAAAATGAACAGTTATTGTAGAAACTTCAATGCAGCAGCGCTGACAGCATTACTTAATCTTATCTAGCTTACTTTTAGGGCTCGGATAGGTACATTTAACTATGCTCCTACGTCGTCGGCTCAACTCGGCCGTTAAAACCAAACATAATGTAAAAGAAAGTGAGTGCTTACACCGAAACAGTTACAGTTATCAAACGTCACCGTCCGTATCGCCGATGACGGATCAGGAGTACGCGTCCCGTTCCACTACGTACGTATTTTGATCTCAAAAAGCGACGCAAGCTTTTTTTTGTGGTTATCAAGTGTATAAAGACGCTGTGAATGTGTGTGTAAGCGCCGGAGCTGTCGGTTCTGTCCGAGACAATGGCGACGTCGAAAGTGAATGTGTTATGTGCTGACGTTACTCGTCTTCATGCATACATTCACACAAGTTGAGGTAGCAGTAGGTTAAGAAATAAGGCCCAACAACCTAACCTTTCTGAAGAACATCTGAAGTGACCTTATTGGTTACAACAACTGATTTTAACATCTACTAAAAACTTTGATTTTACGAGTGACGTGGCCAGCTTTTTGTCAGCACGTTTGTCTTCTCTTCGTTGGTCAATCTATCTATGTTCCAATTAGCCCCCTTACCTCGTGATTCAGGCGAGACTTCCCAGGATCATTGTGTTGCGCCGAGTCCACCAGTTGCCTCTCCAACTGCGCCAGGCGGGCCCTCGCCTGCTGCTCACGTTGTTGCAGTTCCAGTTCCGAGTGCATGGCCGCCTCTAGCCGCTTCTTCAGGATTTGTATCATGTTCGAGTCTTGGTTCTGTTTGAGAAGAGTTTTTGTTAATAAATTATCAAAATGATTGGGGTATTAAATTGGACTAATAATTTTGAATAACATAAGATCACGCCTGTATCCCCAAAAGGTTGGGCAAACGTGCACCTATAGTAACAGTCACGTGATTGTGGTCCATATAATGGGCGAGCGCGAGCCGTATCAGATAATTTACAGGTATTGTTAGTTACTCAATCATCTTCTTTAGTATTGTGTAGTCTTTTGATAACATTGCAAATTAAAAAACCCCAACACGAGCAAAAATCTCTAAAAAGTAAAAAATTATAATATGTATTGGTCCTTCAATAAGTTGTCTATACTATAATATTATAAGGAGGAAAGATTTGATTGTTTGTTCGTTTGTTTGCATTGAATAGGCTCCAAAACTACTGAACCGATTTGAAAAATTATTTAACTGTTGGGAAGCTACACTATCCCCGGGTGACATAGGCTCTATTTTATCCCCGTATTCCCACGGGAACGGGAACTACGCGGGTGAAACCGCGGCGCGTTGCTAGTAGGTAATATTCTGATCAAAGTATCAGTGAGGAACTTAACCGCAGCATACATTTATTATTGCCGGGCGTCGTCTGTTTCTGTCTGGTGTGAAGTCTGTTTGACTTTCTCATTAAGAAATCAAAGAAATGTGTGATGTGCCTGTAGCACGCACCTGCAAGCTCTCGGCGGTGTGCTTGTGCGTGTCCAGCAGTAGCGCCAGGCGGCCGCAGTTGTCGCGCTCGGCCTCATAGCGCAGTTTGCTGGTCTGCCAGTCTTGTACCAACTTGTCTCGTACCCTGATACAATGAAGAACATGTTGAAGCATTGCCGTATTGTAACTTTTTTTTTTTTTTTTTACGTTGCCCCACGCTAGGAATTTCTCCTGTATTGTGGGTGCGTTTACAAACATTTAAACTCACATACACAAACAGCCGGACCCGGAACAACTACTTGTAGTTCATACAAATATTTGTTCCGTGCGGGAATCGAACCCGCGACACGTAGCGCAGCAGTCAATCGCTTAACCACTGCGCCAAACGTGTCGTTTTTGTATTTCCCTTGAATGAATATGTTTTTTTACGATTAAAATAGCTCCACGTTTTCTATGTTTATGCAACATGGTGGAGCGGCAACGATTACTTTGAAAGGAAGGTAATCGTTGCCGCTCCGTTATAAAAATGGTTCATACATCTTTAAACCTATCCTATAGCTATAAAATCGTTAACGTATAACTAATAAGCCTATAAAAGAGTTAAAAAGAACCGCTCGTCTCTCTCGGTCTCTTCCTTTTGCAGAAAGGAGACGTGTCCTGATCGCACAAAACAGAGAGACCTTGAATGCTTTTGCCCAGCAGGGACATAATAATTAGACTAACGTAAAATCATTTCGAAAATGGGATCATATTCTCACCTATTAAGTTCAGTAATAAGTGCGTCCTTATCTTTCAGTCTGGCATCAAGATTGTTGACCTGCATCAGTAGTTTGTCATTTTCAGAACGTAATCTGTTGATGCGGTCCGATGATGACGAGTGGATTGAGCTTGAAGACCTGTTAACAAAAATATAAAACATAAGTACTCGCGATACCATAGCTTTCGGTGAGAAATAGTTTATTTTTCATAACTTTTGATATTTTTGTACTGCAAGCGAAATAATAGAGGAACAAGTAACCGTTACAGAAAGATTCTTATGTTATGGCAATACTTACTTAGATGTATTTAATGCTAGGCGCGGTATGTCTTCTCTTTCGTCGCTACTCGCCGACAGAATCTGTCCAAAAAAAAAACTTTATTATTAATATCTCAACATTTATGAAAAGATCGCCCGTTGGCTGTAAATCCTAAATACTCTTTTTAAAGAGGCGCCAAATGTACAGCAATTTCGGTCACAAAATATCGAAAATTCGAAACCTGTTTTGTTCCAATAAAATATTTAGTTTAATTTTTGATACTTTACTTGTTCCATAATATCCTCATCTAGAGTGTGCGAGTAGTCCAGCTGGTCTCTGAGGGCTCGTTCTAGCTCAGCTGTGGGTGAGCGTACTGCCAGCGCGCGTAGCTCGTGTGTTGTTTGCGGTACTTCGCGGCCGGGGGATAGGCGGAGTCTGGGAAAGTACATAATTAATATGACGAAAGAAATGTCTGCATCAAAGGTACATTACACTATCGATATTTCAGAAACAGCACCATAAATAGTAGTAACCGTCGACTATCTGGGGCATTAGTCGATGAAGCCAGCGTAATCAAGGTTCAGAAAGTTAACAACAGGTAAAGTTTTAAAAACGGCAATCCTCAATTGCTTTCGATGAAGTTATTTCAAATAAGTCAATATATACACTATATGCACCTATACACTGTTGAAAGTCAAAACTTACAAGAAAAGCTGTATATGAGAGCTTCAACAAATATAACAATGATGTTCTTATAACATAAGTACCTGTCCACAAGTTCCCTTAAGTTTTCCAGTTCCACTTCTAATTCTTGGCACCTCTCTACTTTCTGTCGAAGTTTGTTCTTCAGCTCACCCACATTCGACTCTTCTCGCAATCTATATATACAAAAATTATAACATGCTTAGTCCAAAGTATGGATATAAATCCGAATTGAAAAACACTAAAGCGCAATTCCGAACTTACTACACAGGTACAAAAAAAGTGCAGTACAAAGGCGGTCTTTTGTGAATCGAACTGTCATCATTCATCACTTATCCGTAATGGATCAAATTATTATTAGATAACATCTCTTTAACTGGCGCCACAGACAGCCCGCTTTGCAGGGGTTGCCTTGACGCTGAGGGATCCGCCGCACACGTCATCCTGGAATGCGAGGCCGGGGCTTCTCAATGTGAAGAAATCCTCGGAACAGTGAGGTCGCTCCGTGAAGCCTGTGAAGCTCCCAGGAAGCTTCTGTGCCTTTGGGCGGAGCTATGCTGGCTCTGTTAGCCAGAATCCACACGCACAACGGCCCAAATGGGAGTCTAAGTGCGGAAACGGGAGTCCCATCATCATCAGTATCATGAGATGAACTCACCTAGCAGCAACAGTGTCCAACTGCTGCACCAGCTGGCCCCGCTCGGCCGCCAGCTGGCGCTGCTGCTGCAGCAAGCTGTCGGCGCGCTGCCGCAGCTCGGCGTTGTCGGCGTCTTTGTCCGCGTTCTGCTTGTTGGCCAGGCTGAGGTTGTTGCGCAGTTCTGTCACGTCTAGTTTAGCTTTTGCCAGCTCGAAAGCCTGGGAAATTGTTCAGCGTTAAGACATGTAAAAATCTTAAGGCAAGCTCATAGCAAATGGAGATACAACATGGTAATAGCAAGGATAACATGACACTTGTATGCAGCAAACCATTCACATACATTTCATTATATATTAATTTTAGATCGTTTCTATGATTTCATACATGTGTTGTTAACCTCAAATGGCCTTAATTTTTTCATTAGCACCGTAGACCACACTCATTATGTTATTATGAATCATATTACCCTACAACCCACAAAAAAACTATTTTCAGATCTTACCTTATCATTCAATTCCTTCTTGTTAAAATCAAGCTCATGCTGTAATAACGAGATCTGCTTTCGAATCTTGACCAATTGCTTCTTATCACTGCTAGCCTGTCGGTCCAAAGATCTCCTCTCATCTCCACTCTTACTCCGAGGAGAAGGACTTCTTGATACCATCTTCAACTGTTCCTTTAGAGAAGCTATCTCTTCGTGGAACGTATTTATATCTTCCTGTAAGATCTCTATCTCTGTTTCCTTGTCTTTAAGTTTATCTGTTAAGAGTTTCAGTTCATCTATTTTTGCTGTCATTTCGTTGTTCAGTGAATTTACTCTGACAAGTTCAGATTCGTTGCTCTGTAGCTTGAGGGATGCATTCTCTTGTTCTTTTTCTAGTTTTGTCAATTTCAACTTTAAGTCTTTGTTATGGGTATTTAATTTGTCGTTTTCTTCGTTCAGTTTCGCTACGTCACGGTTTAGAGCTTCCACTGTGTCTTGTAGATGGAACACTTCGTTGGATTTCTCTTCGAATGCCTCTTTGAGGTTGTCTAGTTCTTCAGTTTTGTCACTGAGGCATCTTTGCAAATCGTCCAGTCTATCCAAATGTTGGTTCAAACTGTCGATCTGCTGGTTCTTCTCAGACACTAGTTGTTGTAACTTCTGCAGTTCGTTCATTTTCTCTCTCATTTGAAGGTTCTCATTTTCATATTTCTCCAAAGCGCTGTTCCTGGACTGTAGTTCGTCAATCTTAACTTCTAGTTCAGTCATCTTGTTTGTCAAGTTACGTTTCTCTTTAGCGAGTTCTAGAATCATATTTTCTCTTCTCAAAATGTCTTCTTTGAGCAAATGCAGGTCTTTGGATTTGTCGGTAACTTCTTGCGTGAGCTCTCCGAGTCTTTGTTCGAGCAGCGTTTTGTTTGACGAGAAATTATTTAATTGATTCTCGTAGAATTTTTTGTCATGGTCCATAGTTGCCATCGTGTTTTCTAGAAGACCTTTGAGTTCTTCCACCTCTTCCTTCAAAGCAGGGAACTCACAGAGCTGCTCCTCTGCGTTTTTCAGTGCAGATTTACAATTTTCTAACACTGATCTAGATTTTTTAATCTCATGTTTCAGTTGTGTCAGTATGTCCGGGAAGTTTTCTTGTTTTATATCTAAATTTATTCCTAGTTCTCCTAATGAGGTGTAGTCGTTGTGGGTTTTATTGTCCGTAGCTTCTAGAGAGAAATTGATTTTCTTTGGTTCCACGGTTAAGTCTTTACTGTCGTTGACGTCTCTGTTGGGGTACATTGAGCAATTATCTTGAATGACTTGAGCACGTTTTGTTTCAATACCGAACACTGTAGTTTCGTTGACGTTTCTCTTGTATTGTTTGAGTAGTTCTTTGTTTTGTGTAGACGTTAAGTGAGCTGGTAGGGAGTCTGCTCGTGGGGTGTAGCCAGGTAAGTCAAAATGGTCTATATATTCAATGTGTAGGGAACTCATGTTTGCTTTATCGAGTTCGGGTGGCAATGTTCTGTTAAGAGATTTTTCTTTCGGTGTGTCGGCGTAAGGCGCGCCAACTAGACTAGCGTTCTGTCCTTTCAGTTCAGCCCTACGCATCTGCAAGTCTTGTTCGTCGAACTCAGATATAGAAACGATGTCGCTGAGTGTCCTCGCGGAAGCTTTGCCTTCTAAAACGTCGCCATTCTCCTCCTTTTGGTTGTCTTCGTCCAATTTTAGCGCTGTGAAAGCAATGAATCATATTAACTGCGCAAGTTAGCTAGACGGATCTTTCACCGACAACCTAAATAATTGCGAGGAAGTTGGAATAAATCCAAATGTTTATATAATTAGTCTAGATAGACTGATGTAAAATCCTAAAACAAAACTGGAAACAGACTACGTGAATCACTGGAGCAAAAAGGAACTGTTTTGCAAGCTAAAAGCATTGTAAATCTACGCTTATATTTTAAGTAAAATTTTTGGCAAGCTTCAGAGATAAAATAAATAAGAGATATTGTATCAACAATATCTCTTGACACGACACATATAAATGTGTCGTGTCAATTTGTCAAGATGGAACAAAAACTACGTTAAAATACAGGCTCTTTACATTCAGATAGATTGATAAACCGTTTCCTTAACTAATGGATTTGCTTCGTGTGAGCCTCATTTCAAAAAATGTCTATTTAGGCACGGCCGTTTTGGGAAACGAATGGCCAAGGCACGCTGTTTGGTTTACAACGTTCGGCTCGGCACCGAAACTAGAAAACCTAACCGCGCTTTTATATTTAAGCACTCATTTAGGAGTCGCCTATTGTTTGCGAATACGCGGCTATAAAGTGCGAGAAGGCAATAACTATTAGGACATTACATCAACAGTGACACATGTAGTAACTCGATATGACCAGCCTTCGAGAGTGCAACTACACCAGATTAAGATTTATAACATCATGCCTTTTGCTGTTTTATTGGACTAACGAATTTATATCTATGCCGTCATTCATTGTTGTGAACAAAACATCGCTCTTACGTGTACCTACTACAGCGTGATGGGTATCGTAAAAAACAGAAGTAAATATATTTTAAAAAGTTGTTTTTACTTTATTTTATAGTGTTGACATATCGCGTCACGTCCGTGGAGTTTTGCTAGCTGATTTTATATGACCTTGTATAAGTGTATGCGGAGTGTATATTCTATTATCATCTCTAACATGTAGCTGTCTATATATCAGCTTCTGATCATGAGAACAGCACTTATCACTTAATCTATATTATCTTAAGTAAGTGGTTTCCTATACAGAACCTCCAACGATAAAATCAATTAAAAGTATCGGTGCATTCGCAAAATCACATATTTTATTGTCATGTTTTTTTTTAATATTATAAGGTATTCTAATGTTTTGGTGTTGTGATGATCTAGTAAAATTGATTGTCATGTACATAACAACTTACCTAGTAACTCTTGTAGCTGATCTTCCTTCTCCGCCAGGTTTCTCTGGTGGTCCCTGATGGTGGTCTGGAGTTCCTCCTTATCCTTCTCCAAACTCCTCGCTAGGCTCTCCAGCTGGGCGATACGTGACTGAGCCGAAGATAGCTCGCGTTCTAGTATTATCACTTTGTCTTTGGGATTACCTGGTGGGTGAAACGTTTTGTATTATTGAAATGTATCAAGGTATTATAGTTTTATAAACGTTTATTCAAAAAGGATTATATGTCATCACAAGGGCAACTGGGGGCTAGATTCAGATCACACTTTCGACTTCTTTTTAAGAAAGCGTCACAGACGAATGTCAACTTTATTTTGAATAAAGTTAAGGTTCATTATTGTATGCGACGTATGCTCACATTCGGATATAAAACAAATTTCAGTGAGAATTAGGTTCATATTCGTATCGACGCTTAGTTAGCAAAGTTAAGTCAAAGTTACGTTCTGTAAATCATGCCCTGAATACTAACAGGAGTTTTATGCTATATCAAATCAACCTGTAATCTTCCACTGTCATGGAACAGCACCGTGAAACAGTCAAGGGGGAAATTGGCACATAAAATTGTAAGTGTCTGACGCATTTCGTTTTCTATGTGTGGTTATAACAGAGTAGGTTTTCCTATCTACAAATAAACTAGTCTACACGTATAATCATGCGCAAACTAGGTGAATCATCAATAAAAGCATACATTTATTGATGTGAGTCGCACGTCAATTGGGTATACCTACCTATTGTTTTTAATTACACATGATATCCAACATTATTGTAGGATCGGATGGAAAATACGTAAGTAGGTATAACATAGTAAAGTAGTACCAATTTTCTAATCGGGTAGTAAGAGTGATCCCTCTAATTATAGACCTATATCTGTGCTTCCAGCATTGAGCAAAAATGAAAAAATCATGCTAGACCAGATGTTGTCACATTTGAACTCAAATGGGATTTTACATAGGCAACAGTTTGGTGCCACGAAAGGTAGGTAGGTAGGAGAATTCCCAGGACGCGATTGGTATTTTCTGTGACCTCTCAAAAGCGTTTGACTGCGTTGACCAAAATACACTGATCTGTAAATTACAACACAACGGAATTCGTGGACAAGCTGCTGATCTTGTACTTTCCAATTTATTAAACAGGCAGCAAAAAGTAAACGTTAATGGGGCGACGTCCTCGAGGTCTCTAGTTAAGATGGGCGTGCCCTCAAGGTTACATTTTTGGCCCTTTTTTATTTCGACTTTATATTAATGACCTTCCTTACCTGATGGCTAACTTCTCGGATATAGTTCTATTCGCTGATGACACTTCTCTTATTTTTAGAAAAGATACGGATGTCTGACATGTGAACGATAGCCTGGCTGTTCTTTCGAAATGGTTTGCTGCTACTAATCTTTTGCTCAATGCGAACAAAACTAAATGTCTTAAGTTCTCGTTACCAAATGTACCCCATGTAGGTCTAAATTTAAAAATTGATGGCAAGAAGTTAGATGCCATTTCGGAAACTGTATTTTTGGGAATCACTTTAGATTCAAAATTGCAATGGGGTGCTCACAGTAGAGCTCTTTCAAGTAGATTAAGCTCAGCTGCTTACGCAGTAAGAAAAATAAGGCAGTTGACTGATGTATCCACAGCTAGGTTAGTTTACTTTGCTTATTTTCACAGTATTATGTCTTATGGCGGTCTGCTGTGAGGATCGGCAGCTGACGTAGATTCAATTTTCATTTTACAAAAGAGGACAATCCGCGCAATCTATAAAATGCGGCCTCGCGAGGCTCTTAGAAACAAATTCAGCGAAATTGATACTTACTCTGTCTTCTCTTTATATCCTAGAAAATATCTTGTACGTTCGCAAAAACTTAGGCCTTTTCAAAAAAGATGCGATTTCCATAATCTGAATAGTAGTAAAGATGAAATTGTGACTCCAAAATTCAGATTGACTAAAACTAGCAAGTCATTTCTAATAAACAGTATCCACTTCTATAACAAGTTGCCAAAGTCCGTTACAGAACATAGCGATGGTAAGTTTAAAACTCACATCAAACGTGTCCTTATCAAAAAATATAATATTATATCATCAAATATCATATTATAAGATAAAAGACTATGTTGAAGACAGGGAAGTTTGGCATTAATTCCTTCTGCACATGTGGCTTCGCTGGTACCTCATTAACAGCATAACTATGTGAGTCTATTAACTGCTCCCAAATTACAATGTTCTTTTTTATTATTTTTATTTTTTACAATGTCTGACATATTCTCGTCATTATTTGACATTATACATCAATTTTAATATCGACTATTTTTTAGTGATTGTCATGGAAATCACGTCACTTGGTTTAAATAGGTTCATTTTATTTAAATAGATTATTTTACATATTGTGAATGAGAAAATGTTGTAGGCTTTACAGACTAGTCTGTAAAGCCTACAACATTCTCGACGACGTTGTAGACGATTTTCTATTCTGTATTTTCATTCCTCTAAGTACCTGGTACTTTTTGACAGGCCTGCACTGTCCTCCCATACCTATTATCACTGTAATTTAAAACATTGTTAAAGCCAATAATTTTTTAAAGAGTAACCGTGGAGTTTCTTGCCGGCTCTTCTCCATAGGAAGCGACAAATTGGAACCGTGCACCTAGCTTCTGACGTTTCATAAGTGCCAATGCAGGTTTATATGAAATTAAATATTTTGATTTGATAGATTTGATTTGCTTTTTCTAAGTTCAATAGGTTTTTAACTCTGAATACGTGTTGGCAGATCTTACAGCAAGGTTACACTTGGTTGAGACTTGCACAGACTACGCATGGCACTAAAGGTAGGAGGCCTCTACTCAGCAGTGGGTGGAACAATGCTGCCAATGATGATCATGAAAGTTTGAATATTGTCGAAAAAAGGATTTGCTTCGGCATTTATGTACAAAAAGATATAATCAATGAATTTTGGTTTATCATGCAGGACTAACTCCAGTTATCAACAAAGACTGACCCTTAATGATGAAACAACATAACTTACATGAGTTGCCATACAACGAGTGATGTTCATCATGTAGTTTTTCTCTCTCCTCGAGGTTCTGCTTGACTCTAGTTAGCTGCTTGTCCTTCGACTCCAGCTCTTCTTTCAACCGTTGCACCTGAAAATGTAAACGGATTAATATTGACAGGCTTGGTGTTTTTACAGACTTGGTGTATGTATTTGTATGCTTGAGTGATAGCCAAGTAATGAAAACTTCTGTATAGTCGACCTCTCACTTTTAACCATAGTTCCCAGTAAATTAAAACTTCACTAAAGGTGAAACTATCTAACTGTCACATAGACAACATTTGACAATCAACTCTCGGGGGTGGTAAAAAAATATATATTAAAGCAATCATTAGTCGACTATAAAGCTCCAAATGTACAAGTTTTCTTTGCTTTGACCAACTTGGGTTCGGAACCTGTTCACAAGACTTCCAAATATATAATAAAATACATAATATAAATTTTGATATGTTGTTACCTCGGCGAGTGCATCATGCAGCTGCACACTCAGCTGGCTGGTGGCCTGGTGTGACAGAGCCTCGGCATCGTTCCTCTGTTGTTGCAGCCGAGCAGACAGCGATGAGATCTTGAGCGCCTGCTCCGACATCCGCGCTTGGAGGACATCGCGTTCTGCGCGGACCTCCTGGATACAAACAAACGTGAATGTTAGTGGTTAGTGAGGAAGATGATTTACGATGTTTTATTAATATGAATGCTTAGATTTACTTATTTGATATTTACATGAATTTATGGCTATGGATAGATAGCGTCTTTGATTCGATTTTAATGCTGAATATGAGCGAGCTTCAAAGATTTCTCTATAGTTACAGTAGTTAACTAAACTGAACGACTTCACCTCATTCCTACTCGTCAGTGTAATACCGAAGTCTAAAAACCGCTAACTACAGATGCTGTGTCTCAAGACTATACTCGTAGTAACAAATGCATCGTCACACATTAGTCTAGCAACTCAACGCGTCATATTACAATTGACATTTACCACTAGAAGCCAGCTGGTCTTACCACCTGGTAGACCCGATCCGTCCGTTAAGCTCAGAAGCTAAATAAACGCCTGTCACGAACGGAACACAAAGTTCAGCGCCATTACTCATCAAGAGCTATAATTACACCGCGACACAGTTCCGACACTATGAAAACAAGCTGCAAAGATCATTAGGTCGGATTCTGTCGTTTAATCAATGGGTGGCCCAGACTGTGTTGGATAATATACGCTTTTATTGGTGTTCCAATTGTAATGAGAGAATGATAAACTTTGCTTGATGATCAGCTGTTAAATTATACAATTTGAATTTCAAAATATTTTGAATTTACATGTCTGATTTTGGTATACACCAAAATCAGAGAAGTAAATTCAAAATATTTTATTTCACATAAACACATTTATGAAAAGTCAGAATCTAGGAGCACTGTTCCAATTGGTTGTTTCCTATGGAGAAGAGCGGCTTCAAACTCCACGGTTATTCTTAATAAAAAAATTGTTAAACTCTGGTACTTGTTGTTGACAGGGCAACACGGCCAATAGGCCTGTTAGCGACGAGTACTAGGTATTTAACAAACTAGTACCTAATTTACACTCAAATGACCCCAGGTAGGAAGAGGTAAGCACTGATGCCCGGCTTTGAACGAATATACCATATAACTGACAAGCCAATTTCAACTTCATTGTTCATAGAAGCATGTTTACATGTTTGATTTTATGTAGACGACCAATACGAACGGATTTCGAGATATTTATGATAGCTACAGAACAGCGTTCGAAGTAAAATTAACTAGAATATTAACCATTTCTAATACTAGGCGTATTGCAAGGGCTGGATCGAGGAGGCCCTGGAAAAGGATGCCTGGAAGGATTTGGGGGAGGCCTTTGCTCAGCAGTGGGACAGAGTAGGCTAAATGAAAAAAATAAAAAAAATAAAACAGGCGAGCCTAATGTAGATTCGCCTATTTTGGGCGACCGCCCAGTGGTCGGTATTCGATCATAATTCATTTAAAATGTAATGTATTTCTAATGCAATATAAAGATATTAGCTTTGTGCAATACTTCTCCATATAAACTTTAACTTTGCCAAATTTCATACTCAATCGTCCGCATAATTTTCGTAAAAAAGGAGTTCAAAGTTTTTGCTTTACGTATTTACATAATTATAGATTAATATTTCATACAAAAAATGATATCAGCTGTAATAGGTTAATGTTGTTAATAAAAAAAATGTCATCGAGTCGCATCGCCAACACGCACCCAGAGACAATAGTTGGTGTTGTTTGTCAGCCAAGAACTGTTTCCATTATCTTTTTACTGAATGCCGGAAGTTCCATCTTTATCGACCAAGTTATCCACTAATGTGAATGAGCCATTAAGAGCTGAGGAATTAATAAAAGCTTTCAGGCAAGCGGCTTACACAAAGCGTTGGTAACGCTTTTGTTATTGACTTTAAACTCTTACTATACACCCACGGGTTAAGTTCGTCGACCTGCTGTTTTGTTTTTAAACATAAGCTGTTTTCACTTCCCACTTTGAGATTTTTGTTAAAATATGTGCCTTTTATCGAGTATACTACTTTTAACCATATTTTTTGCATACATTCAAAGATATTATGTTTTGGCACTGTAGTATGTTGATTTTATTTTAAGTATACCAACTTACTCGTATGTCCTGTTTTTGCACCACTGTATAAGTTTCAGTAACTTATCTGGCTGATAATAACATACATTCTGATTCATTTACTCGTTTATCTGGTGGACAGTCCATATTCGTTTTCATTAATACAGACTCCCCTTTTGTACACATACGCTTAGACTTATGGTATTTCATTCAGAATAAGTTTCCGAAAAACTAGATTTCTCTACAAATGGACGAATATTTACAACATATGAAATTAATGTAAAGGACGCCAATAAAACTCGTTGTACGCAGACATCCTACATGAAAATGGACGTATAACAATACGTTGCCAATGTCAATTGATGCAATAAAAGTGACAAATGATACTACGACACGACAGCAGATTGAACAATTTAGCGTATTGAGAATATTCAATACATGACGCCTATGTGCACATAAAACATATTCAGTTATTGTTACTTTGAGCGCAAGTTTTAGTCAATCACACCACTAAATAGAACTACCAAATTCATCGTTTCAATTACCTGTGCAAACACCTCAACCTGGCAAAATTAACAGACATAGGTGTGATGTAATTTACAGCGTATAGGCTGTGATTAACAGCGTTTAGGCTATGTTCGTAGCCAAATTCTGGGCCTATTGTATATAGATTGCTATCGACACTCTAAGAAGAAGTATTCCAATTGACGAGACTGTTAAGTTGTGATTCAATTATGTTATTGAAGTATTTTCATAATCCAACTCTACAATTGACGGCATTGGCGGACAAAAACATTAACATCCACGAAATCTTTGGAATTTAAACTAATTGTAAAAGAATCTGAAAGAGTAACGGACCGCTGGTCATCTTTCATATTCTGATCATAACAAAACTGAAGCCCTTGACACCTAAACTTTTCATTTCAGAAACGAACGAAATACTCACGGAAGAACATAATCACATTCGACTATTCATCTGTGGCCAACTACTTATCTCAGATTCACAGCTTCGTTTCATGCAAACGACCGACCGTGGATTACTAACACACTCATAAACTGAAAACATTCTCATATTTCCGCCAGTTTCCCAAGCGCTTTCCCGATGACATTGCGACGTAAGTTCAATAATATAAGAACGCCCGTGATGCGCAGTTGGCAGCGTCTGACGTACAATCATTGTATTTACAAGATATTGGGATATAGCGACTGTTGTTTGTGTCATTTAACAATGAAGTTTGTTAGTGTTATTGACATTATTCAGAATTTTTATCTGCTGTCTTTCTTGAAGGGCGGAGAGACAAGTTTGTGTCGCCTTGGAGTTGTCAACTTGTTGCTAACTAAGAGTATCAGTCTTCAGGAAGTTAATTTTGAATCAAAAGGGCCGTTTTCTTTACTTATAAAACCTAAACATAGCCCGCCAAACATAATCATCAAACAATGTAACTCTGTTGTTATTAAAACATAATTGTTTCTTTTTGACGCTCTAAAGATTTTAAAAAATGTGGTTTTAATAATCTTTCTGCCAAAACCACCGACCAAAGTTTCAGGCCCAACAAAACATTTACAAGAACATATTTCAGTTCCAAACAAAGCAACGCTTCATCAACAAAGCTTTCACTCCGAAAATAGTCTCCAATCAAAGAAACGTCCACAACACAACTCACCGTAAGATCCGGCAACCCCATCCTAACGTATTTGCTGAAGTAACTCCAAACAAACATCACACAACACTACTTCGACGGGGCACTAAACTATCACGAATACATTGCTGGTAGGCGGTATGGTTACGCATCACATGTTGATGAGAGGATGCAATGGATGGCGTGCGTTGATGGCTGGTGGGTGAGGGAGAGACCTTACGGCAGCAGAACACGCTCTGAAGCATCGGGAGAGACTGAACGCCAGACGTTTGTGTTCGCGCGGACAGAGACACAGATGTGAGTGTGGTGGATACGGCACCGAACGTTTTGTATGTTCCGTTCTGTTACGTTGTTTTTTTAATGTTTAATTATCAGACGGCGAAGGTAGAACATGGAAGAGTTTTTTTATTAAAAAAAAAAAAAACTTGAGACTCTATGTATGTACTACTACTACTACTAGGTATTAAATTTTGAACGATAGAGTAAAGGTAAAGTAAAGTACCCTGTACTTTCTTCATGTACGTATGTATGAAAGAGAACGTTTGACACATTCAAACTGGTATAAAGGAAATAAAAACTATCCATTAGGTAAACAGCGCAAGTATTTCAGTCGACGCGTCGTTTTATTTACATGCTCTACTTATACTATTCTTGAAACCTACCAACTTGCACCTACCATGTTTTGTCTCCAAATCAGTTCAACTTAATGCTGAACTGGTACAAAAGCCCAGTCCGCCTTTGCAGTTTTTACTTATGCAAAAACAATTAAAATACATATGTTATAAATTAAACGTTACTTATCACCGTCCGATACCACATCCACATAATTTTCCTCATTCCCTCCAGCACTATATTTAACCCACACGAACGAGATGCGTGTGTGCGCGTACGTCGTACGCGTAGGGTTGCCAGCTATTCCCGTCCTCTGTTTACCTTCCTGCTTGTGTAACCGAGGGTTAATCGCAAACCAGTAAATGGGTTACAACGGCTACGAGCATGTATTGTTAAACAAGTTTGTTTTATCATTAGTGTGAAACGGAAAGATTGGGTTTCTATGGTAAGTTTATTTTGGGCTGTGTGCAGCTTAGTTGGTTTAGTTTTGGATTACAAACGGCTACAGCTTTTAAGTTATGGTAAATGCGGCGTTAAGGAGCAACTGCAGTTATGGCATGTTGCCAAGTACTTTCTTTGATTCTGCAGGTATTAAATGTCAAATGAAATGGGCAGCAACAGTGCGTTGAAAAGTTATATAATCTTCAATTACTTCAGTTCAGAAGGTTAATAATGTGTCTCAACAATTTTTTTTTTATACTTTGCCCCACACTAGGAATTTCTCCTGTATTGTGGGTGTGTTTACAAACATATAAACTCACATACACAAACAGCCAGATCCGGAACAACTACTTGTAGTTCATGCAAATATTTGTTCCGTGCGGGAATCGAACCGGCGACACGCAGCGCAGCAGTCAATCACTTAACCACTGCGCCAACCGTGCCGTCAAATTGATCAATTAGTTACCATGTTCTTTTATTTTATTGACATTAACAAAATGTTTATCAAACTGGCAACCCTGTACTAATAGTCAATAAAACCTCATAATATAAATTGAGAGAGCGGAGAGAGTTCATCCAGCATATTAGGGTCGGGCAAATTACTGCGAATGCCGCGCGCCTGTCCATGAGTGTAGGACTATGACTAATAGAGCTATAGGTATGGACTGCACGGGCTTACCGTGGGTTGAGTAAGGTCAATAGATGGGGAGAGGAGCAGAATTAACTCCCACATAGCGAAATTACTCGGTCAAAAATATTAAAATTATTGTTAGAGCGACGTTTGAGGAACAACGGATTTTCTGTATTAGAAATCAAATGGTTGAATTCAATTTTTTTCGGAAAACATTTTTAAACGGTGATGAATGAGCGATTGATGCAAACTCTGCCAGTTGTTCTTAGTAGAAAAACTTCAAAGTAACGGCCCGTCTTCCCGCTCATCCGATGCACTTCCGTCTAAACGAGGTCAGCCCATTAGCAGTCGAAGTTATTGTGAAAATACGCGGTTAATCCATTAAACGTAGTGCCGCAAACTGCTAGGAACTAGGCTAACTGTTGCAATAGCAAACTTTGATGTATCGGCCGCAAATCTGCGCCAGAGTCAAAACAAACGCAGGCCGTGTAAACAGCAGACGTATGCGCCAGGATTAATATTTGTCTATAAGGAACATATACGAATTCCGATTGGTGTTTGTAAAATATTTTGCTGACGAAAATAAATGAATAGTGATAGGTTGGATTAGTTATTTCGAGATGATGGATATCGATTCGCAGAACTGTCAGAAATTATGAAAACATTTTCTTATTTGTGTTTACGTACAGCAACAACGACCGAAGGATGATGATTTTCATCCTATTATCATATAGACTTGTACATACATAAAGGAGATCGAGAGTTAGGTTATCACTTCCTGTGAACCTAACTAACCAATAAAAATATATGCCATTTCAATGAGCAACTAAATAGCACTTGACAAATTGTGAATAATGTAGTAGCGGTTATTCGAAAGCACCTAAAAAAACAGTTGAACAACCTAATCTAATTCCTGGCTCAGCACAAAACATCAGTATTAACAAGAAATCTACAATTATTTACTTTTCTCAAACATCCGCTCTCCACTATCTTAATAACCTCATACATCAGTTACTTTTATAAACCAAACTAAAACAAAACACTTATCATTGAACTTGAGTGTTATTTTTAAAGAATCTCTGCAGAGCATCATTCATCTATTGGCTGTAATTCTCGGCTTATTCATTGTTTATTTGTGGCGAGCCGGTGGCTTGTCGTGGAGCGAAAGTTTACAGCGAGAATAGAGGATGATTGTTGTGATAATGTGCATTTTAAACATGATGTCATGAAAATGATATGCTGTTTTGTTTTAGTTTCTTAATTATGTGTGAGAATAATTGTACATTTTAAGATACTTTTGGTTAATATTATATATTTGATTATATTTCTATGAAATTAACAGATGTCTTTTTCATCCAATCGTCATGTTTTGGATGCTTATTAGTTGTACGGTTGTGTTGCCGACTTGTATCTACTATTATCAATGTACTAAATTACCAAACAACAGGTATATGACACGTGGGTATTTTTGGACTCAATAAGTAACGCTAGCTTCATCTATTTCTTACCCGAGGGAGCTCTCCCAATAAATTGTGTATGCACCGGCTAACAGCATGCACAAGCCATGGTAAAACTTGATACGGGGATGACAAATAATATTGACGTCTTTATCTTTCGTAGAATATCGTTACAATTATAATATCTGACGGTTTAATCAGACCTGCCATTGCCAAAAGACTACTTGGAACTACGTTAAGTACGTTAATCGGTGTAATGGTTCGCCAGCTGTTCCTTGAATATTGACTCTGTCACAACCGTCAGATGCGATCGAAAGCATAATTAGTGAGCTACCATTAATTTGAAATAGATATTTCAATCGTTATCACCAATTAGTAAGGATGCGTAATGTTTTTTTCAAGATGGGTTTTCTGATATGTCAACACAAAAAGTTCCTCCGGGTATTCTTTTCCCACGTCACATCCAACTCTTTTTGAAAACTACCCTTCGGTAAATCAGTAGAGCCACAATTTCATGATTACTTGTTACTGCATTGTTAACCTTTTCTACTTTGGCCTTTATTTATATATTAATTTTATTTTTTTGCTGACTGGGTCTGCTGCTCTTGACCTCGATCACGCCTGATGGAAAGCGATTGATAAGGTCTATAATGGAACGAGCGTGCCCAGAAGGTGCCTGTTCAGTCTTGCTTTGTAGACAGACGGGTTAAATGTGGAAGGAACACAGATGCTGACTGAAAGTTCCACACTTTGACTGTGCGCATCGTGAATGTGGAGTAGAAGCACTGAGTGCAACATGGTATTTAAATGGCGTCCATATTTTTCCACTAAACTAGCGCTTCTAACCTTTTTTGCTTTGTTTGGGGAAATTCTCATAGATATCTTCCGTCTGGGAAGAGCCGAGGGTGATGTCAGACTCCTACCGACTTCACGGTTCTTTCTATGAGTGGGGGATCCCGTGCCTCTAACCTAAGATTATGTTCCCACATCAAAATTTTAAACTTCATTCACAACTCAACATCGAAAAAATAAAAAATCGACATAGTAAAATCTCAAATCCAAAGGCGACTTTGAGCCGCGAAGTTGACATTTCGCTAAGCGTTCACGTTGGCCCGTGGTTGTGAAAGAGTGCGTTATCAAAATAAATCGTTGGCGCGCCGCCAGCCATCAATGGAGCGGTACCAAGGTCCCTGTTGTTCGAGGTGCGTTATCCAGGAAATATTAGTGTACAATGTTGACTATGATGCTAATGTTGCGTAACGTAGATGTGACTAGGTTTTTCCCACATATTTGTTTCCGTTGTGTGATTTAGATTTATTTTTCTTGAGTCTGAATGTGGGAAACATACGTAATATTATGTTATGTGTTTTCTTGGTAAAAGAAACGATGGATGAAGACTGTGTGAAGAATGATATGGTTAGAAAGCGAGGGACTACGGAGATGACGACTAATAGAGAAGTGTGGAAGAAAAAGACATGTTGGGCCGACCACACAAAAATTGGGATAAGGGCAGGAGAGTGATAATTAATGATTGATTGTTTCATTGCCGTGTGGTGCCGGACGTAAAAGAATAGCACCATCCCATTTCTTCCCGTGGGTGTCGTAGAAGGCGACTAAAGAACTTACTAGAAAAAGGGCAGCAGCGTTCTCTATGTATTTGACCATCATACTGCGATCGCCCACCCGCCTGCCAAGCGTGGCGATTATGGCAAATCCCCCCCTTTTGGGGGAGGCTTATGTCCAGCAGTGGACGTCTTTCAGCTGATATGATGATGATTGATTGTTTGATTGTGCTTGATACATAGACTCGTGTTTGCCCACTATCTCACGGAGGTATCTGGAATGATGGTTAAGTTGTATCTCTGTTACGTTGAACCCGTTTTATCGTTTATGTAAAGAACGTCAAGCTTTACGTGTTTAAATGTGGAATAATAACTTCGATTTACCTTCTGCTTGGGAAACTTTGTGTCCAACATTGACAAGTTCCAAAAGCAAGTGCTGGATGCATTCTATTTCTGTGCTTTGAATATTTAGATAATTCCGATACCTAAATTAATTTCATATCAACTATCGTCAATACGAACACTCATAACATTCGTATATTTGCTATGGAATGCGTAGACGCCCGTAATAAATAACATTTTACGAAGCGTGAACTATGTATGTTCGCATCATATTCCTAGTTGATATTTTGTGGTGGTTCTGAGTAATCTATTGCTAACTATCACCCACCCACGTACTTTCTTCGTAAAGATGTATAGTTTACACAGCTATACAACACATCTATGTCGTTGACTCATTTCGCCGTAAGGAAGACTTTTGGTACACTTTATGAGCACGAATAAAAACTTTATCACGTTTTAAAAAATACACTTTAAAATCCTTCGGAATGTAAAGGCACACTCACGTTTAGCACATCTTTGAAGATATCTTTACATGTCATAATATCTTACTTGCCATCGTTTGGAAATTGCGACTGAACACTTTGAGACGTTGCTCTTTTAATTATATACGATGTTATATTATAAACCCTCACCAATTAAAGCAAAGTCCCTCAAATACAGAAGAAATAGACCCTTTCGATACGAATACCGTAATTATTACAATATAAAATTAAATTAATATAATTGTAAGCCCTGTGTGGTGTTAATACGTGTATCGGGAAAGACGGTCAGGGATTAGAGCCTATTGACATCCCACGATACAAAAGAAATCATACAGAGAAAAATAAGCAGCGTATACATAGCAGTGTGCAGTAAGTAACAAAGGCGAAATCAGATGACATTCCCAATTTATTCGGCGATATGATATGCTGTATCTTATTTTTCCATACCTCTTTATTAGTCTTTATCTCAGTGGTCACCCTTTTTGAGCCATGTCATTTTTCACACAGTCACTTCATCGTTTACTCGGTCATCCCCTACAGCTATAGCCCCACAGCACAGTACCGTACCTGTGCGATATCCTTGAGCTGTGCCCTCTGCATCTCGAGGTCGGCCACCCGCTTGAGCACGGCATCCTCGGCGCGCGCGTGCGTGTCGAAGCAGTCCCACACCCCCACCAGCTCCGGCATGCGCTCGGCGCGGGCCGTGCTGTCCGTGTCGGGAGATTGCACCTGAACAGGAAAACATAATAAGTAAGCATAACATGAATGAAGACTATCTCGTTGGTTTAGTTGTCGCAAGCGTAAACTGCGGGAAGTTAGTGTACGCACACGCGAGCGACACGAGTCTGAGGCAAAGGCGTCGACAACGTACCGCTGGTGTGTGTGAGTACGTATACACAAACACACCAGCCACACTTAAGGTCCTGGTTTTAGGCTAAGTGGTACTAGGTTGTTCCACCAAGATTTTTTAGGTAGCAACCCGGAGTCTGTATTTTGCACCCGGTTGATAATAAGCTCACCGCTCTTACGGGACTGAAATATTACTAACTGGCAAAATATCGGTGTGCCATACACCTCTGCCTACACCTACGGGGAACACACGCGTGATGTTATGTTTGTGTAGTAAACAAAATAGCAATTATACCTCTAAATGTCTGTGTCGTTGATCTCTTAGTGACACATCCTCGCTAGGCTCACTGCAGCTAGTGGAGCACACTTCATGGATGCGTTCCATCTTGCGCGTGCGGCGATGGATCATCTCCTCTAGGTAGTGGCACTGTAGAAGAACATGCCGTTATTACACATCAATCGATTAACATTATATTCACTTTTTATATTTATTTTGTTATAATTGGGTCTCAAGTAAGAAATCCTTGTCATAGATAGGGCTGTTTGGAATGGAAAATATCCGAAAAAGAATAAGTTGTGCCATAGATAAGTTGGATTCTTTACAAGGGAACATTACTTTCACTTAAAGCTACATTAACAACATAAAAATATTTATACGTATTATGTTTGTATTTACAATGCATTAATTAAAATATACAACACAGAAATTGCATAAAATATATACACACGATACATCATCAGCCTAGCTTTTTCCCAACTATGTTGGGGTCGGCTTCCAGTCTAACCGGATGGAGCTGAATACCAGTATTTTACATGGAGCGACTGCCTATCTGACCTCCACAACTCAGTTACTGGATAATACGATACCCCTTGGCAGGTTACTGGTTGTCAGACTTTCGGGCTTTTGACGACCCGTAACGACTGTCAAAGATCCACAAATGACAGCCGGGACCAACGGCTTAACGTGCTTTCCGAGGCACGGAAGGGTCTTGGTATGTAAAGATGGTCATCCATCTACGGACCAACCGCGGCAAGCGTAGCTTAACCTGATCGATCGACCCGCGCAGCTATTGTTACTTAGCCACAAGCCCCTCCAATACAATAAAGTAACATTACTTCAAACAACAAACCTGCTCTTTAACCCTCTCCAGTAACTCTGTACTGTTCTCCTCATCTTGTCCACATTTTACACAAACGACATCACTCTGTTCGACTCTCTCACTCCTCAACGATTCCAATTCACCCAACAACGTCCTCATCTTACTATCTCTCTCTTCAATAGTTTTCTTCATTTGTTCAAGTTGTTCTAAGATTTCAGTTTCGTGTGTAGTCTTTTGTTCCAGTTGTATTTCTAAGTTGGCGATTATGTCTCTAAGGAGCGTGACTTTTTCTTCTTCGGCTTTCAGCTCGTCGTCTGTGGATGCTTTGCGTGTTTCTAATTCGGTTATGATTTGATTCATCTCTCGGGTTTGGGCTTCTAGTTGTTCTACCTGTTTTGTGGATTTAAAAGTGTGAAAATGAAAACGGTGGTGGTAGTTTCGTCTCTGATTGGATTTAGTTGATGCTCTAAGTTAGGCTAGGAAATTAATGATTTTTATGATTAAAGAGTTTGAGGTAGGACTTAGATTTGTAAAGAATAACAATCAAATAGAACTGATTAATTGTTAAGATGGTAATGAAAATAGAAAGAAAAGAATTTCGAGCAAGTATGAGATAAGTACACGAGTTTCTTCTATTTGAAATCTAAGGTGCTAGACATGCTGTTAAGTGCATATTAAACCACTACAACTACACCACATAAGGCTACACATTTACATTAAAAAAGGCTTAAACATTATTTACAACATTTAATACCGTTCGCGTCAGAATAAACAAAATCAGAGGACTGGTTTCGGCACCACCTTCTTTTAAATTTATTATCACGTTAATGTCCTTTAAGATAAGCCTGAATAACAATTGATCCGAAGGCAAAATCATGTACCGTTATCAATATCGCTATCGTTCAACAACATACTACAAATATCCCATATCATTCAGCTTAAGACCAGCCTTTTAGCCTCAAGTTGTTTCACTTATTCTGACATGAACAGTAAGCCGTAACAACACAGGGACAAACTTACGTGCGCGTCGTGTTCACGACAGTTGCAATACGTGAGACGCAGGCAGTGCATCTGGAGATAGACAGGGTGCGGGAGGGGTTAGTTCAGACGAACCAATGCGACTACAGCGTTATACTTTACAGGGAAAGAAGGGTACAGAGTTCTCATAGTTTCTCTCCCCTGATGATCGTTCTGACCACACAAGTCTAGGTTCAGGTCTTGGTATTTTATTTAACTTTAACGGGTAGGTGTGATTTGTGCACCATTTGACGGCGCTGATGGAATTCAAGTTAAGCGCCCATGTGTGACAAAATAACAGACTTGTCCACACAATTAGTGTGTTTTGTTTATTTATTGTGTGTCGCATTGATACGTCAATTAAATTAGTTGAAAAAGTGCAGAAATTTTATAATAAAAGAATAGCAATTTAGTAGAAAAATTGGCTCTGGAAGTTATGAAAGCTACGGATCCCCACGTGATCTTCATAATAATTTCCACAAAGTATTTATTAAAAATGTTTTGACTTGGTGAAGCTTTGAACAAAATAGAACGTTAAAAAGCCATCTTAAGGAAACCCAAGTGAATACATAGCTTCATATACAACAATCACATTGCTACACCACAAACACCTTCACTAAAGCACAGGAAAAGAAATAATACTTCGTATGCATGTAAAACTAAGCGTATCTTTCGATACGCTCAGGAGTTTGGAGCGTATGATACAGTCAAGCCGGTACAATGGTGGGTAAACATATATGAAATGTAACGTGTAATTTAACACACGTTGAAACAAATTCGCCTAGTTGAGTTGCATTTCATGATGCTTTGCATGGTATATCCGTTACTAAGTTTGTTGCATTTCACATATGTTTACACATATGTGAAATGCAACAAACTGCATGCAATGCACAATAATGTTGCCTGTGTCTAGAACGAATGTGCGGAGTAAAAGTATAGGAAATTTGAACAATTTTAAAATTGGAAATAATAGTCACACGTAATATTTATTATTTACTTTGAAGACTATTCACATCTATGGGTACTAAGGCCTACTTGCACCATAAATCACTGAATGCATTTATGGCTAAACGTATTCAAAATGTCATCATGTGATCTTTGTGATCTTCAAACGATTGACAGAAATAGAACGATGTTTTAAATACTTTTATCGCTTAATTAATTTAGTCTTGTGTGGGGATTGTTGGGCTTGCCGCATAAATTTAAACCAAAATGCAGAGTAGTTGTATTTTCAATTCAAAAATCGTTCTAATTTCCATTAAGTTTACTTCGCGCGTGCGGCTTTTGATTGAAGTAACATACGCCCCACAATTTTCAGGCATACAAAGAATCATAACTTTCCTTTTCACCATCCTTCCCCACATACCTCATTGAGTATCCTAGCGTTGTTCTGCAACCTAGTAGCGAGCCTCGTGTTCTCGTCTCTGAGGTCAGCTAGTCGTCTCGCGAACTCGTCCCGTTCTGCCTCGCGCTCACTGGCTTGTTCTTCTACGAACTGACGCGTTGAGCGGAGTTGACGGTTTGCGGCTTCCAACTGTAGTTTACAACATATGGTAAAAAAAAATTTAGACACCAACAAGTTTTATTTGAAACACGACATTAATCTAGATTTTGCTTTTCAAAAGCCGGAGCATAGTCTAAAGATTGAATATAAAGACAAAAATCATGCGACGAGCGAACCAATAAATGGGGCGATAGTTCTCCTTACATGACACCGGCCAGTTTTAAAAGCTAATGAAGGCATGCAGTGCGTCCAATAAAAAGAAATCGTGTACTATTAATAACATTTTCTTTATTTCGGTCCACACGGAGAAGTACACTATTAATATACCTAAAAAAAGGTAAAAATACATGAAAAAAAATCTGTACTTATCACTTAGTGTTCGAGTTTTATTAGAACACTTACGAAAATGCACGATTGCATCGAACGCAAGTATTCACATTCGTTTGTCCACCAAATTGTGGGCCAGTTCGCGTTTAGATCTCATTAGAGACACCTCGTACTCATACCATAACCATTACCATTTTACGATACATTTTTACCAAATATAGTTTTACCATTTCTTGTATCTAAGTATTATAGTGATTCAGTATGGCTATTTCCCTTATAATTCGAGACCTTAACGTTTACCATATGGACCATCCTATCAATATGAGAAAGATGTGTTAGGTCACCATAGCGCCGAACACTACTTTCTACACTTAGACTATAACAGCAGCATCACAATAAAAACTACACGTACAGTCGGTGACCAGAGATATCTATCCACCTCAATAAGTAAACTGCTAAGTAGGGTGGATAGTAATCTCGTGTCACAAACCGGACATTGTGCCTCAATTTGGACACCATTAACTAAGAATATAAAATTACAGGCTTAAATGCTACAATAACAATACATACATAAACAAAGACAAATACATAAGCGTTTCGTATCGTGCGTTACCTTCTCGCAACATATCTTATGTACGGGTGAGTCTGTCATCCTTTTGACCTGCGCGTGCGTCGGTGCAACATAATTACAAATTTTTGTTTACCATATATGAATGTTATATACAAATATATAGAAATATTATATGAGGTTATGATGGATATTAGTGAAAGAAAATTTTGTGCATTTTGTGTATTGTATTCTAAAGTGTTATTTTTCTCCAACTTCAAGAGAATTCACAGGGAGTGAACAGAATCTGTGAAAACGTATTTCAAACTTTTGACTGAGAACATCTTGTATCTTGCATTTTTTGTACCTCCTCTATGCATACAAATCGTCTTCTCGCAATATGACGAGATGATAAGGAGAAAATTACGACTAAACTACGTGTACGGAATTGTACATTACTCTACAGCCTTACGTGCCGTGCATTTTGCACCCACAGCATTTGTATTTTGTACCCATTATTGCAAGTAAGATGTAAAAATATATTTCAATAAATAAGTGTTTAACGAACATTTCGGCGGTCGGTTTTATTTCATCATCCCAATAGAATCACCCCGTTATCATATCACCAAGTGTAGGGATCACCTACACTAATACTCTTTTACGTATTTGTTACATCACAATGAACTTTAAGAGAATAGCTCATGTGAGCAGTGACCAAGATGGACTAGCAGTGACCGCTCCCGATGCCGACGCACATGTAAGTTGGTGTGTGAGCCCACCTGTTGATGCAGATCGTCGCGCTCCTTCTGCAGTGAGTCGAGGTCGTGCGCCAGGCGCTGCACGCGCGGCGAGGCGCTGCCGTCCAGCGAGTGCGTGCCGTGCGTGCCGTGCGTGCCGTGCGTGCCGCCGCCCGCCGCCCGCGCGCGCGTCGGTAGCGAGCCCAGCTGCGGGCCTGTGCCGTAGCTACGGGCAAGTATAACATCATAAGTTAAACAGTTAATGCCTTTTTTTACTTACACTACTCGAAACCTAAAAGTAAATGCCTCATATAAGCATACTGGTGAGCTTTCTGCTCTCGACGCTGAGCCGTATGTTAATAATCCAACAGTGCACTTTTATAAAACACAAACACTAGCTCTTGCCAGCGGCTTCGCCCATGTGGAGGTCGAAAACTATCCCACGGCAACGTACTACCAGGATAAAAAGTATCCTGTAAATATTAATCCAGGTTATAATCTGTACAAAGATCATCGTTTGAGCTACAATTTTGCCAGTTATTACTGCATTTTCATGATTCCTAACTGTTTCTTCTACAACTAAGACATGCCCGGAATCGAAGCTTTTGGCCTTTTGACATATTCTGACCACACTGACGCTCATTATTAATCGGCCGGAACCCATATGTTACCATTTTAATCATTAAAAACGATTTCAATATAATGTAAACTTTAACTTAAACATTGACGGCAACACCGCCGTGACTGACTTAAGCAATCTCCTATCCCGCAGTCTGGATCAGGGAAATAAATGTCTTGGCATCTTTTTGGACATTTCTAAAGCATTCGACACGGTGTCTGTCCCTAAGTTTCTACTCAAACTTGAGAATATCGGTGTACGAGGAACCCCACTAAATCTATTTAAAAGCTATCTCACGGATAGAATTCAAAGTGTCATTATAAATAATTTTACAAGCAATGAACTCAGTTTAAGTAATTATGGAGTACCTCAGGGAAGTATCTTGGGACCAACTTTCTTCCTTATATATTAATCAGTTATGTACACAAAAATTTACAAATTGTGATGTTTTTACTTATGCAGATGACACAGCCCTTATCGTGCACGGCTCAGATTGGGATGAAACAAAATATCATGCTGAGAACTGTCTCATCACGGTATCAAACTGGCTCGCTACTAATCTTCTTACTCTTAATGTCGAAAAAACTAAATTCATACCCTTTTCTATAAGTAAGAAGAGCCAGCCTCTACAGGACTTTAACATTAAATTCCACAGCTGCCACTTAAAGTCTGACTGTACCTGTCCACAATTGAGTAAAGGGTCACATATTAAATATCTCGGAGTAGTAATTGATGAGCATCTAAATTGGCACAAACATATTGAATCACTTACATCTAGAGTTCGCAAGATAATATATATTTTTAAGCTATTTAGAAACTCAGCGGACATCGATACTCTCAAAATGGTCTACTACTCCCTGTGCCAGTCACTTCTGACATACTGTGTGACTGCCTGGGGGGGAGCAACAAAAACATCATTTCTACCGCTGGAGAGGGCTCAAAGAGCTGTTCTGAAGGTGATGCTACGAAAACCGTTTAGATACCCGACTGAACAGTTATATCAAGACTGCAAGTTGCTCACTGTCAGACAACTCTTTGTTTTTCGATCTACTCTTCGTAAACATGCTTCCGTACCACCAAGTCAGATACCCCATACTCGACGTAGATCTGCTCGAGTTTGTCATGTCGACCGTTATAGGACCGCATTTGCTACCCACCAATATTACATTTTAAGTTCTAGAATATATAATAAGCTACAAATAAAATTAACAATAAATAGTCTTAACACTTTCGAAATAAAAAGAAATTTGTTAAAATTCCTCTTAAACCTTAACTATTCTGATACAGAGGAACTCATCCATTCAACTATAATACCTTAATAACTTTTCATTTCCTTGACAGATATTTTTCCATGTAAATTTGTAATATATATCACACCCACACACAATCAACAAAGGATCAGTCTCACTCCACAACTACACTCACACACACACCCACAAACACTCAACACGCACCCATAATCACTCATCACTATTATTTTTTAAGCCCATTCAACAAATATGTACGAGTATGTGATCATCAGTATTGTTATGCAATTATGTAATATTTTGTAAAAATGTGTCAATCCTATCTAAAGTACACTGTCCTTCAAGATACAAGATTCTCCTAGTTTGAAGGGCAGGGGTCTTACTCACCTGTATTAGCCATACCTATCTTTAGATACTAAACAATCTCTGATGTTACCTAGGCTAAGTCTTTTGTCAAATAAACGATTACTTACTTACACGATGACAGATCAGAAAAGTTTCTTTATTGACCACAGCGTGGTGCTTGTATCGATTTGTGCTGCCATCTATAGTTCGTGCACGTTCCCTATTACAATTTAGACAGGAGAACATCTGTCCTATCAACTAATATAGGATTAATTTAAAATTAAATAACTCACCCCTCCGCTATAACTTCACCGCTGGTCATAAGTTGCGCGATCTTGATCATGGCGGCCTCCAGATCTGAACGAAGTAAGTTCTCCCGCTGTAGACACTCCGCCATCGCCTCCTCCATGTTCTAAAACGAGAATTTGGTATGGTATATTTATTGTTCACTAGTATCGTAATTACACACAAGCTGTTTTAGGAATTGATTGGACTTATGAGAACGTTTTAATTCATCAACAGGACTTGCTAATGGTATAAAAATGAGCAAAAATAAAAACAAACGACTTCCAAAAAAAAAAAAAAACACGACACAGTGGAAAAAATATACTTTAATACCGGTTTTATATTTTGCTTCAGACTTCCAGACTCACGTAAATATTCACATACACAGTAATCAAGGAGAAATCAGTGAATAAAAAAGGCAACATTGCATTCCTTACTCCATGTATGAAATCGGTTTAAAATGTTTAAATAGTTGCCTCCTACCAGAAATCTCGCATAATAATATATGAGGAGGTAAGGTATGTGATAAGAATTAAAAGAGAAATTATTACCTTCCGATGCAGCTCGCAGTTATCGCAGTTCTGTTTAGAATTCAGATTGTTGACTAGCTCGGTAATCTGTATACTGGACTCCAGCATATTACTTGTGTCTGGACGGATTCCTGAACGACAAACAAGAAAAACTTTAGTTGTTGACATCGTGTGTTTGGTTCGTGTTCGAGAAACCGCCAACCAGCGTTACTTTATTCAGATTAAAAGTAGTTTTATAGTTGCTGGTGTAATTATAGTTTTGGGTCTGGGATGGTACCATCTGCGACGTCTCTGGTACTGCAAATGTCCACAGGCGGTAGGGCCTCCTTACTATCAGATGAGTTACCTTTCTGCTTGTTGGCCATCCAATAACATAAACAATGTTGGGACACAGGCCTACTCTCGTTGAGAGTAGGCCATAATCCACCACGCAGGTCCAGTGCGGGTTGGAAGCCGTCACACGTCTTCGAATTGTTAGTTCTACGACATGCCGGTTTCCTCACAATGTTTTCCTTCACCGTTGTACGAGCGGTGGTGATGAAATAATTTACATAAAGTAAAGCGCCTTTCTGGGTTCGAACTTACGACCTACAACTTGGAAGTCGCGGCCATTACCACAGCGCCACCCCTGCTCATCATAACCAATAACATAAATAAAAAGCTAACATTATGTTGTAGGCGTTGGGGGCAAATATCCAGCTGAATGAAGATTGATTATGAGTGTTGTGCACTCGTATATTTATTCTACTTTCAACTTACTGGGCGCAATCTTAGCAGATAAGTCGAGAAGTGAATGGGCTTCATGTCTCAGTCGCCGCAGAGAATTTTCCAATTCCTTCTTGATATCTGCACTCAGGTCACGCTGTTGTTGCAGAAAGTTCAGAATACCCTCCTGCATAACAAAACAATATTGTAACTTTAAAAAAGCAACTTTATTAATGATACATGTCTATTTTAATTTATCAAGTAAATTTTTTACTTTCTCAGTTCCACAATCACTAGAAAGCATCAAAAAGTTTTTCAAAAGGCTGTCTTTTGTTGACATTCAAAAGCGCACAACTTGGATACAACACAACTTACCAAGTTTTGCGGCTCAGTCGAGTTTTGAATTGAATTGAATTGAAGCAAAAATGTTACCGGGACTTTTGAGACAATATAAGGCAAACAAATTCGTGTTTTCTTATTTTTACTCATTATAAACCTAAACTCGTAATCGCTATCATATAAAACCATGACCAACCTCATCCAAATCCGTTAGTATAGCATTGAGATCAGGTGCGAAGTGCACATGTTTCCCGCCACGAGATACGAGGCTCTGGTTCAATTCGACCGATATGTTCGGTGTTGATGGTCGAGAGTCTTCTTCTACGATCGTACTGGAATAAGAGAGAAATATATCGTTAGTGATATCCGAAATCACGGCAAATGCCTATACAAAGTCAAAGAAGGAACTTAGCATAAAAATCCACGACTCACGTTACGTGCCAATAACAGAGACTTTGTAATTAAGGGGCCATTCAAGTAATACGTAAACAGATTTTATGCAATTATTTTTTTTTTAATTATTGCGTGTGATTTTGGAATATCGACATTGTTTTTTTCGAGCCATTCATAGACAAGTAGGGTTGCCATATGTGTTCAAAACAAAATCGATTAAATTTTGTAGAAAAAAAAAAACTTCTGACGTAATCAAACTCAAAGCATTTATTTCAAATAAACCAATTACAGGCACTTTTGAATTGACAAGGTCGGTGAGTTAGAAAGATGAAGCTAGTTGCCCATTCCAAAGCGTAGGTACCTATGGAGAAGAACGGGCAAGAAACTTCATGGACACTCTTTTAAAATCATGATTTTGTTACAAAAAGTTGGTTACATCATTATGTTGAAATTATCAATGTGAGAACGATGTAAAAAGTGCACATTAAAAGCGTCCGTAATTAGAACAAAAATAAAATAACAATTCATAAATTAAAATAAGCCGTGGGAGCTAAGAGATGACCAGTCCCTACTGGCGGCGCCCGTTCACGGACATGACGTATGCATCAGCACCATTCAGCTCAACCATTTTGAAGGGAACTTAATGATCCAACACACACACAGACATTTGAGTGAGCATGACATACTCTCAGCTGCCAGGGCACATTCAAGTCAATGAAAGACTCACCATCCAGACCCACCCCCATGTCATCAAAAATAAGCAAAGCAAAAACCCCCCGCCCCCTGTAGTACTTACGTAATACTTGAAAAGCTCCTAAGGTATGGCACAAAAGGGAGGAGGCCTGTACTCAGCAGTGGGTGGAACAAGGCTGCCGATGATGACGAAAGACAAATTAACATCACGCCTGTATAAGCTAGGCAGAAGCTAGTAGAACCTTTGGTGCGTTATGTTTAAAATATAAAACGTACGAAATTTTTGGGTTATCCTAAAGCCAGAATATTTTGGCTTAATTTAGTCTGCTTCGTTATTCTGCAAATGAACTTAACTTCCTAGTGCAAACGCCAGCAGTTTCCTGGAAAACGTGTAAAACACATAAACGCAACATAATTTTTGTTTAATCCTCTTCTAACATGACGGAAAATGACACGCTATAATATCTCTCGCGTGTAGTCCTGTCACCTTTACCGCGCCACCCACGTAAGTGCAGCAGGAACATGGAAAGGGCATCCGAGCTGGCGCATCGCCAGGTATGGAGCAGGATGATGTTTGTTTAAGACTTTTAAGCAAAAGTTGCGAATAGGAGCACGCTTTTTATGTTATCCTAATTTGGGCAAGCCGTTGAGTACATCGTCGTTCATGAAGATCAAGATAGAAATATACAAGGCATTGTAAAGTCATCTTCAAGTTCAAAGACAAATCTTAATCTCAATTAAATATAACCTTCTCAGTAAAAACAGTTTTATCAGACTTTTGGGCCACCAATTTGTGTGTAATGATAGTCTTTGGACAATACCTTATACAGCTGCTATTAACGTTCCGCTAGTCGTAGAATTAAGGTAAACTCATGCGTGCCCCATTGAGTAGAGCCATAAAGTTTACAATCATATTTATTACATGCGGATATATAGTTGACGACATACAAATAATAAACATTTGATGATTTCACATTTATGGCGGCTAGACTTCCCAGTTTTCAACACAGTATTAACATACTCGTAGTAAGTGATAGGAATTAACCACGTAAGACTCTGATTTAGTTTTTGTCGCACAAATCTTGTTTGCATCGAGACTAGTGTAATTACGGTCAAAAGGGATACTTGGCTCGAGTCCAACGTATGTAGTGATATAAGTACTACTTCTGTGTGTAAGTAACTGTATGGTCAACAGGTGGACGCTTAGTAACATAGAATATGAGAGAAATAGTGAATACTCTTGAGCACCTGAAATTATCCAACGTTTTATTAGCAGTTTATGGCTATGCTTAACACCTGGTGATAATAGTACCTACCCACAGAATGTGATAATGCCGATAAGTCAGATTAATCCACCTGGGCAGATTCGAAATTCAGAAATATACAAACTCTGACAGCTTTAGTAGAATTTATATCATCACTTTGTAGCGACGATCGTCGCAGGGTGGCTGGTAGCAGCTGGATGAAAGCTGCCGAGAATCGACCTGAATGGCATGCAATTGGAGGTGCAGTATTGGACCGCTGTAGCCAAATGATACCTTCTCGGAACATAGTATACTCCATAGTTGTTCTAATCTCGTTTATTTGCTTGGTTTTATTTTCACAACAACTATGTGAATTTCGTGTTGTCTATTTCAGTATGGTGTGACAATATGCATATTAGTGCCGTTCAGTTAAAACAAAATAAGGTCCCCTAGTCATCGCCATACGTACCTAAAACTAAAAACAGGATGTGTAATACAGATCGACAGCAGAACATGATCAATGCAATGATTGCACCTCCGAAATGCGTCACCCACTTAGGCTAAATCCCACTCGCTAACAAATCGAAGTAATTCATCAATATTATTAGTGTGGCATAAAATTTGGCGCGTTGCCAGCGGGAAAGCGCCTAGCGGAGATATTAATTTTGTGCGAATCTTAACACCTAGTGATTATAAACACGCGCGGTTTTGTTAGGGTTCACATGTTGAAGAAAGCTTTATTTTTATTTTAGGAGTATAGACATAATATTCGTGTGGAACGTGCGAGCAAAAGCTGTTCAGCGGCACATCTACAGCATTGCATTTTAGGCAAATTAAAATGCAATGCTTTAATTTAGCAGAAATTTGACTGGAATCTAAATTAAAAGATTTGAATCTAAAAATATAATTTTGAATCGCCAATTACATGTCGACGATCGAAAACGTGGCGCTAATTTGTTAGCTGACAACGAATGTTTTGCCATTAGCGTGTTCTACGTAGAATAGGCCCGTCACGAAGTACTTTTACCACTAAAGTTGGGAAATGATGGCTTGCACAAGTTAAATAACTAAACTTTTTAATTACTGAAGTACCAGCCCTACTCATATACCGTGAAAGAGCGTCACAATCGCTTACTTTATTTAGCACCTCACTATTAAACCGAAGCTTCCGCCAGTACACTCATACCGCTAATTTCTCTTAATCACCGCATTACTATTTCTTATTCGCAATCAGAGTTAGGGAGCTAATATACTATAGACTCTATGTGGAAGAAATAAGGACTACAGTTTCTTCCGGGTTTAGTAAGAGGACCACTATATCGTTTGTTATTTATGTCAAAAGGCGCTAAGGGATTACCAATTTGGCTGCGGCAATAACAGTTTCTTCAGAAGTTTGCCAAAGTACTAACACTACGCAGCCAGGGTGCTACTGCGTATGATATTCGCATATATTCAAACAATGCTTTTGTTTCTCGTGCTAATAAGTGGAACCACACTGACTCCTTTGTTCTAGCCATTTGCAATTATTGCTTTTCTTCCTTTCTCTCTCTGTAGTCGGTCCCTCATATCTGAGGATCGTGGTCAGCTTCGGAGTTGCATCTGGAGCGGATGATCCGCCTCCACCGGTTTTTGTCCAGCGTGTAGAATTGAAAGAACGATGATTCCTTCACCTGATCGGTCCATCGTGTTGGTGAATAACCGCGCGATCGTTTGCCTTCGGTGTTCCCAACCACAATCAGTTTTTTCAAACTTTCTTCCTTTAATCGTTTGTAATGTAGGTATTCAGTCAGGCGTCAAAACACAAATTTAGCCAATAGTTTGCACTGTTCGCAAATACTTATTTACTTATTCATACATATTTATGCTTTATTGTAAACCAGAAAATACATAACAAAAATAAAACATGTAACACTAAAAACATACAAAGCGCAAAACGGCAATCGTTATGAGTAAATTGGAGTTTTGTGGAAAAAAGAATCCTCCGGAAAATGGACATCAATCCCAAATCCAACAAGTTGACGTAAATCCGTATACATCGAACGGACGCGATTTATTTTATTTTTCTCTGTGTATGACTAATATTCCTAGTAACCCGAGCAGCTGAACTAAATTCATCACATACAATGCTGATAGATCAAAGCGGTTCAAGAGCGACAAAACGAAGCGCACGCGCAGATGGATCTTACAGTTTTGTTGTGTCAATAGCACACCTCGAGTTGAGACGGCGACTTAGTTGCGTTCGTCTTGTTTATTCGTAAATAGATAATCGGAAAACAGTGGAAGATGGTAACGATGTTTAAGTGGTTAGAAAAACTTCGCTCAAATTGAATATCGTCGTCAAAAGCCTTTAGTGAGGTGGACTATTCAATTAAGGTAGGTACTAAGAAACTTCACAAAACAGTCGCAAATTCGCGATGCGATCGACTTTCTTTTATTTAGTTTACAAACACTTTTGGTTTTGATTTTGTAACTACATAATAATCTTTATCAGAAAATATTGTTATTTTTTTTGGAACTTTTGTGGGTGTACTATAAGCACACTTCTGCTCTACCCTGCGGGGAAACAAGGCGTGATGTTATGTTATAAGGATAACAAAACGAGTAATAAAACTTAGGCAACAGCCATTCATTTGAGCTCTTATTTATCTTAAGCTCGTAATTATAATATGATCGGGATTATACGTCTTGTGGGACACCCCCGGATTTACAATAAAATCTCACGATAGATAGACGGTCACATCATCTGCCTAGCGTTTTCCCAAGTTTGTTGGGGTCGCCTTCCAGTCTAACAGGATGTAGCTGAGTACCAATATTTTAAACGAAGGGACTTCCAATCCGACCTCCACAACCCAGTTACTGGGCAATACAATATCCCTTGGTGAGACTGGTAGTGCGACTATTGGGCTTCAGACGACCAGACACGTCTGTCACAGATGCACAAATGACAGCCGGGACCAAAACGAATTAACGTGCTATCCGAGGCACGGAGGGGTCTTGGTATGTAGATATGGTCACCCATCCACGGCCCAAGCGCGGCAAGTGTAACTTAAACCCAAAATACTTATAATTGGATACTGTCATTTCGGCCAACTAATCGCAAACAATATTTTAACAGAAAGTAACGCTTTCAAGAACTCTGTTTTCCGTCATTAATATCGTAAGACAGTGCTATACTCACTCATATTCGCCTGGTACGAGCCGAGCCAGTAGCTGAGCTAGTACAGTACGGTTGAGCTCGTCTTCCGCGCTGGCACAATACGCTACCAGCTGACCCACCACACGGTGTAGGCTAACTGCCACACGTTTTAGGTCATCCCTGGGAAAAAAGATTACTAATAAGTATAACTTTTACTTTAAACGTAAAGGAAAAAGCTGAATTCAAGGTTAGAGCTTTTGCAGCATTTTCTGATATAAGCTGGAAAACCAAGGTGAATCGCGTAGTTCCAATAATTCCCTTGGTCAGTAGTCACTAACGTGTAAAATTTCGCCACACGTTCCCTAAGCCTTAATATCATCTGTCGTCTAGCCTTTTCCAAACTATCTTGGAGTCTCCTTCTAGTCTCACTGGTTGCAGCTACTTAAACTACGAACGCTACCTAATCCAAATTCATCCTCAACTTGAAAGAATCCTTCAAGGTGTTTCATTCCAAAGTAACACTTAAAGGGCGAAACATCGTACGTAATAAATTAATCAGACGTCATCATGGTTGCTTGTGTTGTACCAAACAGCTGTGCAACGTTTTGATGACCAGAACGTGACGCAACCCGGAACAACACATGTTACACTTTAACCCAGAATCGAATTCCGTTCCCAGGCGTAACGAGTTCTTAATATCTTCAAACAAACGTGCATTTTAGGAGTTGTGAAGGTGTGTTACTGACCACAAATGTTATTTATTGGTGCCGATTTGAAGTCCTCCTCCGTTAAAATTCAAATCCTTAACAGAAAAATCACAAGTACATCAAGCACTAGCGTCTAGTACTCTCCCCAATACGCGAATAAACGGGACCTGCGCCTGCACTTTTAGAAGTAAATCTCAATACCTTTATAACCTAACTTGGTTTAAAATAACAGCAACATTCATTAAATCCGTGCCTGATAAAGGAAGTAGGAACCCTGGCCCCTGACCTATTATCGAATTATTCAATCTAATAAATGATTTCCCATTTTATTCACACATAGGTACATACATCATGATTATGTATGTGGGAATAAAACTGGGGCCCTTATAACAGGCTAAGTGCGACATACAGTCGACATACATACAAGTTGTAGCCTGAATATAAACTCTATCATCTCGAAAGGGAGGTTTGGCAAAGGGGTAAGTACCTAAAATATACCCACATTTGCCAGTTAGGTATGTTTAAGAAATTTCCGACACGTCTATGTTCTAAGTTCGGTAGGAAAGTAAAATAAATTCCCACCTTTCCCTGGTGACCTCCTCCAGCTGTCTGTTCTGGTCGAAGCTAATGTTTCTTCTCGCCTTCCACTTGTCCTCGCCGACGGATAGTTCGTCGCGAAGACTTGAACACTGTTGACAAAACAATGAATTATAAACCAGTACACTATCATTAAAAAATTGAGGAGGTTGGACTGAAAACAGTTTGCAGTTTTTAAATGATACTAGGGGAGGCCATTGAAGTAAAAGCTTAGCGCCGGCTGCAAGCATTGATCCTGCAATTCAACATTAGCTATCTAGCTGTGCTTAAACGTTATTTATGTTCTCAACACTGCTGCACTGGAACCAACTACTGGGAGCCAACTTATGACTTAACAAACGTTTGATACATAATATGCATGTTCTATGAAATTCACGTGGATTAACCTTATATTAACTAATACTAATCACATAAAACATACCATAAACTTTCTTAAAATCACCATGATGAAGTCACATTGTCAACTGCACAAAACAAACACTATGTCTTTAGTTCATTGAAAAATAACTTTATTTGTAACACTTTTATCGTACAACTTGTTAATTCACACATTATGCACTTTGTTCGTATGTCTAACCGTTATGTATAAATCTAAAATAAACTGTAAACTGTTTAACTTACGTCTGAAAATTGTGGAGCACAATAAAATAACTGGAAGGATATCGAATGCAGAAAGTGTGGTGGACGTCTAAGGAAATCGTTTCCGTAGCATCTTCATTAATTGAACAACACTGATAGGAGTTTATGTTAATTGAAACAGGTTCCATTGAACATCCTTTCATTAATGTCTAAGGTTACTGTCGTCATATGTAAATTCCTCTTTTACACCGTCTTTGTTTTGAGCGATGTTTGATAAGCGCGGGTAGATTGTCTATGCTTTCTTTGTAGCTTATTGGTAAAAAGTATGCAAAGACTGTTAATAATTTAGTAATACTAAACGCATTTATAAACCACATTGTTTTTGTTTGTAAAAACTGAATACACGAAGGAAAATAGGAGCTGTTGATATGTGTAACTACTATTTATACAAGAGATGATATGGATCTTCAAATAGATTCAATATTGAAAATTCCATGCGTCAATATCAAATATAAACTTTACGTTGATACGTACCTCTGAGTTAAGTAAATAACAAAATAAACTCAACATAATTTTCTCTTAGACATTGGTACAGTACCGACTTTGTTTAAAATCACTTAAAACGACAGTATTAGAACACCAAGGCTGAAATTGGGTGTCGACCTAAATATAAATAAAATTTATTACATCTTGACGTCATACACCCATTTAAAACGAAGAAAAAATAATACCACTTACATCGACACGAGTAGGTTAAACAGTCAAACAAAAATATAATACTACCCTCACAAAACGAATCCAGCTGCGTACAAAAATAACGCCAAGAAAAAAGATAGCCATGTGTGGGCAAACGGATGCACGTGTTCAATACAAGACATCAACACCTCTATTGTAATGACAATAAGGTTTATATCGGTTTGTTATTGTTATAAAGCAGAGCAAGTGATGATGCTAAGTTGCAGTGTTTGCTTATTGTTACGATTATTTTGATAATGAAAGGAGAATAACGAGGGAATTTGTTAACTTCATGTTAGAACGTGACCATTCAATGTTTAAATATAGGGTAATTGAATCGTGTGAGGTGCTAACAGCTGCAAACAATAAGAAAATGTGTGTCAGTTGAGAAGCTAATTACCTACTAATTAAAACATGTTTTACAATTACAATCGACAGTGGCAAGCGTAAAGCACTGGACGCGTTTTTATGACTATGGATTTTCCATATTCGTTTCAAGTTCACATGGCAACTTTATTATTAACCACAACTGGCTAAGATAACGCGCGGTTAGAAACTATATTAACCGTATGTTTCTTCAGTAGGTCCAAATATTTGTTTTGACTTTACTAGGCATTTATGCCAAGCTAAAATATACCAAAGTCCAAGAAGGTTAGAAGGTGACAAGACTGACAAGTTAGCCGTAAACTTCTACGAGCGTTCTTCAACTATGAGTAATACTAATAACATACATTACTTTATCTACGGCCATCTGGTACCCCATTACATCTAATTCAAGTACGGAACATTAAAAATGCCAGCATCTGGCGACACAAGGGGTACATTTAAATGTCAAGTTCAATGCTCCTCATTAATAATTGTCTCTACTAAAGCATTACTATGCCGCGATGTAAACACTGGGGTTCAAGTGGCCGTCAATGGCCCATCGAATCGAGGGATCGATTGTATTCATATGTTTATGATGTGTTTAATGGGGCTGGAGAGAGCTTCTATTGTGTAAAGCATAGGGGAGATTGAATTTTGGTGGACTTTGGAGTTGAAATTGATTTAAATAGCAGTGGCAGTTTTTATTTGTATGGGAAGTATAATAGTAGAAGCGGAACCAACTAGAGTTAACAACATAGCTTGTATGAGAAGCTGACACACTGAGCTTGAGATAAGCTTACATTGAATGATGAATGGAGCTTGGCGGAGGCCTATGTCTAATAGTGGATGTATTTCGGCTGAAATGATGATGAAATGATGAATGAAACGCCAAACTACACAAATGTCTTCAAACTATTACTCTGATTTTGGGACAAACATCGATATTCTAAAGGCACAATGTTTCGACTCCTATTATCTCACACTTCAGACATTTCAGGACCGACTAAGGCCTCGACTGATAATAGAGAAGTCGCAATAGATAAGCTGATTTTATTTAGATGACATAATGATGGCTTTCTGGATTAAGATTGAGCACTCTGCACTGACATTTACGACTTTTATGTAATGAAAAGGATCTGACACAGGGGACGTGTTTCCCAAATTATGATGAGTTATCACCTTCGCAGAGTTTACAGCATAAACAGTGAATTAGCAAGTCATTCATCTCGGTGAATGCATACTTCTATTAATATTCCCGAAAAACAAAGATGTCCATACAAAATAATGTCCATCCTACACAAAATTTGCGTGTACTGTACCAATATTTGCAAGCTAAGCTGTAAACATTACGTAAAGTGTGACAATGTAACAGATGTTTAGTATTCACAATTGGTACGAATGAAATGTTTAGACCAAAACGAAAGTAGGACGAAACACCATGGGGAATAAGTATTTTAAAATAACTAAGTGTAGACGGCTTAAAATGGGACACAGATTCTAGGATAAACAAATGTTTAGCATACTTGAATAGGGATGCGGAACGGTTGGAATAGTTCGAAAGATAATACATGAATATAAACATTTTTCAGTGGCCTATTTTTTACATTCAAGTAGAGGGAAAGCTTTATTTGTTTCTATTTCGTCTGGGGCTATCTGTTTATACGATCTACTCTTAGTGTTTAGATTCAATAAGATTTCGATTAATGTCGATAATTCTAATTTAAAATCTCTTAGGCTAAGAGTTTTTAGACCTGAAAATTATGACAAAAAATATTTTTATGTGTTTTTACAATGAAACAATGAACTGAATCTATCACACAGTAAATAATTGTCAGTGCACTGGCGAACACAAATTCCTATTTATTACAAGTTTTATCCTAATTTCCTTATTTACATACGTACAATAAAACAATTCCATACGTAAACCGCGGGCCGATAAAGCCGTTACACATAATTCTATTCACAGCAGTTTCATACGTTCCCTTCAGCCTATTCTAAGAAAACTGACTGCACCCCAAATAAATCACATTTGCTCTAATCATTCGATGCACAAATTAAAAACGGTCAACGTCTAACGGTGAATTACATCTCACATGCCTAAACCAGAACTGTATTCAGGCTAAAATCAACATTAAAATGTCACTGTAAGGTTTATATTCGTATATGATATTCTCGCGCGTAAATGATGTCTTATGCGGCGCGCACGCATCACACGTCCGTCGCGGAAAGCGTCTGACGCTGCACTGGAAGCAGAAAGCACAGAACAGAAGCACTTGTTTGTTTATCTGCTTCTGTTTGTTTAATGGCCACGAGATTTAGAATTTGCGGTTGATTGAGCTGTAAAACTGCCGATATTTATCTATTAGAACGATGTGTGAGGTAATACAGTAATCCGGAGTGGATCTTCGACACGTAGGGATGGGGTTGGGAGCCATAAAGAGTGCAACTGACATGCAAACATTATTGTCTACCAGGATTGTTAGTCAATAACACGTCTACAAAACAACAAAAAAAAATGAGCTTATTAAATCGGAAGCTGCCTTCGAACTTTGCCACTTTAGCTCAGTAAGAGCCTGTTAAATAAACTGTTTAGTATCTTAGGCATCTTAATGGAAACAGGCCAAACTCTTGAAAAAAATTAAAGGAAAGCAGTCGCAGCCGTCAAGGATCAATCATGGATATGAAATGAATTCACGAAACACATTCTATTGTTTATTAAAGACTTGAGGAAATCCCAAGGTTATTGGGAGACCTACTTAGAATTTATACCGGTAGATACCCAACATGTTATAACGGCTGAGCTTTTACTAGTACGCACCAGAACCTGATATGCATGAGATCGATCTGTATCTAACGTCGGATTTACAGGCTCTTGAAACCGTAAACGGATTCAGCTGCCAATCTCGACAGATTTAATAAAGATCAACAAGTGTTACATCGTATTACAGAACAAGACTTTGGATGAATAAAAAACCAACACTATAAATTTTATGAATTGTTTATGAACATGTGAACGAAAAATTGAGAGTAAATAGTTCATAAAATCAGGGCAAGTTTCATCACCATGGGAGCTAGTTAAATTTGACTGTTTCGCACAAAAGGAAAAAACCTCTTTACACAATTAAAAAAAAGATATTATTTATAAATATAAATAAAAGTCCTGACTGACTGACTCATCAACGCCCAGCCCAAACCCTTGGACCTAGAAAGCTGAAATTTTGCACAGAGGTTCTCTTTATAATATAGACAAGGAATAAGGAAGGATTTTTCGAAATTCAACCTCTAAGGGAGTTAAATAGGGGATGATAGTTCCGCGCGGGCGAAGCCGCTGGCAAAAGCTTATAAAAGTTGCTTGAAAGTTAAATTATGATTAACTTCTACTTGCATACATTTTTGACGTTTAAAGGTCTCTTAACTTTTGGGCAACGTTTGTAAATAAAAACAATGTTTGCAAGGGCATCCATGAAGAAGGGAATATAATCCCAAGCATTAAGAATGAATTAATCTCATTTATAGATCACAATCGTAACCCCTTTTCTACAGACATTACAGAGTCTGTCCCTGCCATTACTGTTAATACGATTAACACAACAACTGTAGGACATTGTCCTATGTTCCAATTGAAATTCATCTGCTCTAACGGTCATCTCAACAAGCCAACCTGTCTTCAATTCAAATCTCCAACGGTCACTAACGAATCTTTAAGTAGTCAACCTACGCTGCACACAGACTTTATTAGTACCAATTATGTCTAAAATTAAGAAAAAAGTCCATATGAAGAGGCCGGATGTCACCAATATATTTTTAGCCCCTCTGCGGTTTTATAGCGACAGGATAAGGGAGGGAGTTTGCCGTGAAACAAGCTTGCGGTGTGGTCTGGTCTACATCTTTTGTTTTTTGCTAATCTTGGAAAGAAAGGGGTGATTTCAGTGGCAATTAGTACGTGCTTCAGATATTTGAGACGTTTAGGTTTCAAACATATTGAATGTTGCAGGCTCGACTGGTTTTTTGTTCATATATATTCTTGTAAGCATAAAGTTTTAAGTGGTTTAAATATTCGGGTCAAAATAAAATTGTTAGGATTTCAAACAAGACGGGTCAAAAAACATGCACTAAAGCATTAGTGAGTGTCTAGTCTAGGTGCCTGCATCAATCCCCCATTTAACTCCCTTAGGGGTTGAATTTCGAAAAATCCTTCCTTATTCCTTGTCTAAATTATAAAAGGAACCTCTGTGCAAAATTTCAGCTTTCTAGGTCCAAGGGTTTGGGCTGGGCGTTGATGACTCAGTCAGTCAGTCTTGCCCGTTCTTCTCCATAGGTACCTACGCTTTGGAATGGGCAACTAGCTTCATCTTTCTAACTCACCGACCTTGACAATTCAAAAGTGCCTGTAATTGGTTTATTTGAAATAAATGCTTTGAGTTTGAGTTTGAGTCAGTCAGGACTTTTCTTTTTATTTATATAGATCTGTAGAACGTTCAGATCTGGTATCTACGCCGTAAGCTTACATTGGGACACATCAAGTAAACTTCCATGAACGATACAAATTTTATGATACACAAATATGAAATGTGGAACTTTATCAAAGGCGGCTAGTAAAAGGCACAGGTTCTTCCGTGATCCCGGGTGGTGAGGTACGCATGTCGTTTACGTTGCTGTTAATGTTACGTAACTTGATGTTTGCTGTCAAAATAGATTACGGGTGAAGTTTTACGAGGAGTTTCCTTTACCTTTCAAGATAATGTGCGTATGTTCTATAGTTAAAAAGTTGGTTGGTAGCATTTTATACAATGGGAAATCAAATTTCAATTAAACCATTTACAGACACTGGAGTCAAAGGAGTTGGTCATTCAAAAGATGAAGCTAGTTGCCTATTCCAAAGCGATGCAAGTAGTTTTCTATGGAGAAGAACGGGCAAGAAGCTCCATGGAGAATCTTCATATTACTTATTTACAAAATATTAGTTACATCATTAATGTTGACTAGTTAAAGGACTGTATCAATTGTATCAGTAGTCCTATAAACTTAGGCATACAGATATTGCAACATCTGTTCACTCTCATATCTACGATGACTCATAAAGTGAACCTATTCATTTTTTACATCACTTTGATACTGATTCACATTAGTTCTAAGACTTTTTATTAAACGTGGAAAACCACAATTTTTCACACCCACAGTAGATACCTAATACCACTAAGGACCACAGTCCTTCATACCCACTGTGGTCTTCACAATATTAAAAACTAATGGACAATTATGGACATGTCAGTTAAACAATATAGAGTAATCAACTGTGTATTGGAAAGACGAAACGTTTAGGACGCCGCTGTGTGCTTTTTGAAAGACTAAACAAATGGATAATTGTTTCTGGTCGTAAATTCTACTCCTTCCCGCCCAAGTAACTATGGGAAAAGAATTAATGGATATAGGAAATGAACGGCCAATGAACTGCCGATTGACAATACATATCAAAGTGCCTGCGGGCCGCGTATACTACCGCCCGTTTAGGACTAAACTATTATTCTTCGTTACTGATCGATTCAGCCGATAAAAAAGTTCACGTATTCTTATTCTATAAATTATGCATACTTCTACTAATCTTAATATTACTCTTCTGCTGAAAAGTGCAAGCCCTCAGCTACCCCACACGTAATTGTGAGTGCCGCGCACTAGGGTCGAGTAGGAGTCCGCTGGATACGGGAAGCACAGAAATGGTCGAAATGGCGGAGCTTGGGGCAGGCCTATGTCCAGTAGTGGACGTCTTTCGGCTGAAATGATTATGATGATGCACTAGGGTAACTGAATACTTGCTCGTGGAATATTCATTGACATTTTTATAAATCGTGTCCTTTGACATTTCTCCTAGCGCACTTGCAACAGCTTGCTATGAACGTGATAGGTTGATTACATTTTATCCTAGGCTGTGATTTCATTTAAATATTTTCGATCCCTTGTGGAGAACTATACTTTCGGCTGTGCTTTACAGGAACAGATTTAATTTCCGCATGGCCAGACTAATAATATCTGTAATGGATTTTATCAAAATCCATTTAGAAATTAGCACACGTAACGTTAAAAACTTTCCTACTTTTACTAGGACAGTGATAACGCGCAAGAGATTCACTGAGATTAATAGGTCAGTTAGTCTCGACTTCGAGAGCACTCTAAGTTGCGAGAGCGTTTATATCTGCATCTTTATCTCGAGTGCATGGAACATTAGCGAATATGGCGCGTACATTATTGACTTCTGAAGGGCTTGCTTGTTGTATTAGGGTATTGCATTGCAAAGGAATGGTACGTATGGGGAAATGGTTTTAGCGGAAGCGTTATGTAATTGAAGTTCCATTAAAATATCTTTGATAGGAAACCTGGTGGTACTGAGGGTTAGTTCCAAGTACTTAACTAAACAACCGCGGGCTTTTTGGCTTGCCTGCATAGTGCATATATCGTGGTAATTAGCACCGGGTGCACTGAAACCTCTTCTTGTAAGCAGTAAGTCGCGTCTCATTGAATATTATTAAGCAGTAAGTCACCGTCGCCGAATATTATCTCCTCGAGTCACTCAGTGTCAGGGCTGGCAGGCAATGTTGTGCAGGTGCCTTGAAGTTCAATGAAGGTAGATAATCCTTAATATTTTTTTTTTTTAATTCATCATTATTCAGTAGTAGCATAGCATTATAGCATACCACACAAGCACACAAGGATAAAAACATATCCTAAATTACTGATTTTAGATTCTATGCGCGTCAAATGACGCGCGTGATGGAATGTGGATAAAACCTATGATCAAATTATTCCGATGCGTAAGTTAACTGTAGGGTCGTTTTGCCAAATACTGTTATCTAAGGTAGGCCATATTGTATTGTATGTGATTGTCCTAGATCGTTTCTAGTCAATAAACCTACATCGGTTTACCAAAAATGGGTGTAACGTGAAAAGCAAATAAAAACATAGTTATCGCTCCTATTTGGTGTCATTGACCGATGACCCAATGATAAGAATTGGTTGCTCGCAAAAAAAAAATGCTATAGCGAGTGTTGTAACCCATAAACACAAAACTTTTCGTGTGTAACATGGAGCGTTACCGTAAACAGCGATTTTTCAGCCCAAAAATAAAAGTGTAGAATTATTTTTGTGCACTGTTACTTGGCTTGATGAAGGAGAATGGGTAGTTGACGGCTGTGTGGTGAGTCATTTTACACCCGGTAGGTGCGAAGAGCTCCGATGATAATCTAGTTTTAGTTCGTTTTTTTTTTTCTAATTTGGTTATTGTTAGCTTCTTTTATTAGTTTAAGTTCTTAACTGTCGCATTAGGGTAAACCCTGTAATGATAGTTTAAGCTGTTATAAAATAAATCAAAATATTTAATCAATTAACAACAACCACAGGAAACAGCAGCATGCAACTGCGGCTTTCAGGTAGAAATACATATTTTCTAGTTTCTTAAATGATAATTGATTTTATTTCTGTAAGTAGGTTTGTACAAACACGTTTACACGTCAATCATTTTTTTTTTAACTAGATGAGGTTGGCGTTTTTCCTATCTGACTACTCTGAGAAGAATGGCCGAAACAAACTCAGAGGTCAGTCTCTTTTAAAGTCCAGACATCATCTTAGTCAGATCATGTGAAGACCATGTGGATTGGTGTCTGATATGGTCTTTTGTGGAAAGAACCACACAGGTTGAGTGGACCTGTCCTATCAGTGCATGCATTTGTCAGTTATGCAGCTCAACTTAATAATCATGCAGCTCAACTTAGCTTGCTATTCAGTATTCAGACATGTTGTCAGGGACATAGTGTTTGACCTTCAGTATTATGTTAGTACAAACATAGACACAACATCATTGCCGTATTCCCCAAGGGTTACGCAGAGGTGTAGGTACTTATGTGTACTTTTAAAAGAACACCCACATTTTGCATTACTGCCATAAGTTTTATAAGGTTTAAGGTTACTTTTATTACGTTTCAGTCCAATGTTATAGTGGGTGAGCCTATTGCCAACAACCCGGCACAAATCCAGGCTTCGGGCTGCCACTAAGAATTTCTTAAAAACGCCACAAACAGCACTAAAAAGCTACCAAAAACGTACTAATGAAACTAATCTTCCATTCCAAGAGGTTAACCAAAGTTCCTCTCACTCCATATAACATTAAGGACCACAAATTAATGGCAAAGGGAAGCCGACCCGGACGCGCATGTTATGCTTGCACTGACCATAGCATCCGGTAATATAACACCGATAAATAATTAATAACGTTTAATTATGTAGGTCAACGAACGATATCAGACCAACTATGGCTTAATAGGCAATGTGTTTTAAACACTATTAAATATTTGGGGAATAAGTTTTTTTTAATAACATCTTTTTCTGAAGTAGCCAGGCTACTGAATATCAGACCGTTTACTGGTAATAAGCTCACCCTCTATTGGATAAGACCTAAACCTACTTAAATGGCGAAATGAGGCTTCATGATTGTACCTACTGTACACGCTTTCAATACACATTGAGTATTTTTTTTTTCGATGTATATTCAAAGCAGCAAAACATGACAGTTTTTGACAAAAGAATATATCTAGCAAGTAAAAACAAAATCTTGGTAATGCAACAACTAAAGAAACCAAATTACATTTACATAATACCAATAAATCCGACTGACAAATACGCCAAACGGAACCAATCCGATCTTGCATGAAACGTAACGAATTGTAACTACCACTAAGAAGACTATAACCTATACCCACCACTTTTCCACCCTATACCTCACATAATAAGGTTGATATTTCTTTGATAGTGTAGCTAGGATAGCTGCACTCGTTACTGTTATGACGCGTGTTTAGTGCAGTGTTTATGTGAGACGAGTAATGCCGCATTCTTGACGGTTTTGTTCTACTAAAACTAGAAGAAAAAGAGTTTTTCCGCCTGAAAAAGGTTTAATGACTTGTCTTATAGGTTCCTGCTTTTAGTTAGGGGAATTATAATGAAAAATGCTTATTACTTAGACATGCAGTTTTGAATGATTATTTACGATCGAGATTTTCACGAGGAGAAAAGGCAAGCTGTCTCAGTTTTCAAGAAAAGAACTTGCGTCAGAATAACAACTAGTACGATTGTGTTACGCATCATGGTAAATCAAATGAAAAGTTCTTTTTGTATTCGAATTAGGCTAAGAATCCGTACTTCATGAACGACAAAATTACATAATACCTATAGTCCCCCAAAACGCTTGCCTGCCCTTCACCAATTCCTAGTGTTTAAAGATTTCAAAATTTGCAGACATACGCCAACCTTGACTTGAAGACAGTTGAAGATTGGCACAGTCATGAGGAAGACCACATCTTGAAGCCATCATAAAAGTTGACGTAAATATAATGTAATCTCACGTGACATTTGATTGGGCGCGCGGGCGCATAGTAAATAAATGTTAAACGTAAAATTAGAACGCGGTTCAGTCAACTTGGCGCATCGCTCCCAATTCATCAGCGAAAGCACAAAGCAGCTAGGACTACTTTTTGACAAGTAATTAGAGATAAATGGAACAGGACAGGTGTCAGTTTGTGTACCTATGTGTTCAGCAAAATTTGTTATACGCATTTTCAATTTTTAGTACCTACCAATGGTCTGGGCCATTTTTTTTTTTTTTTTAACTTTGCCCCACACTAGGAATTTCTCCTACATTGTGGGTGCGTTTACAAACATTTAAACTCACATACACAAACGGCCAGACCCGGAACAACTACTTGTAGCAGGAATCGAACCCGCGACACGCAGCGCAGCAGTCAATCGCTTAACCACTGCGCGAACCGTGCCTTCGTTCATTGAATTCTGTCTCAGTAGGATACGACTAAATTTTAAGCATACTGGTTTACCGAAGTTTGGAAAGGTTTTAGAGAACAATATCACTAGCTAATGGTATACTAACACCATTTAATAATTTAGTAAGACTAGACTAGCTCTTAGTCTTTTAGACGACTTGTTTCATTCTGAGCTTTTGAAGAAAACTGAAACATTTGGTTGGCTTTCGTCTTGCTGTAAGCTGGCTCAGTGGTCTTTCTCCAATCTGTTTTAAATATCCTAGTTAGGTTTTATGTTGTAAAGAGAACTAGAGAGAGAGACTTACGGAACTGTTGTGCGAACTATTAGTATTATAACAGAACACATAACAGATACAGGGAATGTTGTTGGCTCTGAACACTGAGCAGTTCAGTAAAATGGGTTATTGTGTTGCTGCACACGGGGCTAGTAATCTCTCACAATTTTTGCACTATGCACTACCGCAATGTTTAGCCTATGCAACGCGTACGTACGTGCGTAATTGAAATAAATAAATTATTCTTGACATAAACATGTAGTGAAAGATTCAGATGGTTGCTTAGTACCTTTGAAGAATAAACAGCAGAAACAAAAATGTTTGTTTACCGCTCTGAAGCACGAGCGTATTTTGTAAAAATTACCAAAATAACGGAATAAGGAATATGTCGTAAGGAAAATTGTGAGTATGAATGTGGATGGCGATACGAGTAGAAAGAAACGATGGATATGTGGAAGATAATAATATCGCGAGAAAGGGGATGGGTGCATACGAGCTGACGACTAATAGAGATGCATGGAAGAAGAAGACATGTTGCGCTGAACCTAAATAAATTGGAATAATCACGAGAATCATGATGGTCATTGGGCTCATTCGTAGATTCATTGTGTGGCAAAAAACGCATGTACAATGACCACAATTACTAACGTATCTGTTGACGTGCATTACAAACACACCGGCCCAAATAACTGCACACACGATACTCGCCTATCCACCTGACAAACACCTTACTTGCTTTTACGACGACCACACCAAGATGTCAGCCTATTCTTAGCCAAACACACGTTCTAATAACACACCGTATTCTCACAATCAAACAAACTCAAACGCGCACGTTTACGTTACTTTAATTAACCGTTACCAGGAACACGACCAAAAAGTGAGTATTGTAGACCAGAACGTTGGCTCAGATTTACGAGTGACTTTACGAGTGACACTCATGGGAGGGGAATCCGAGGGTGGCTCGTATTTATAGAGCAAGTTGTCTAAGTGCATGGGAATTTATTGGTCGTGCAAGGGATTTGGAGCCACGACGACTGGGAATAAAAAGATTATTGTGAGTACGACGCCTAATTGTAGATGCAGCGTACTGATATTATTTATAAGTTGTTTGTTATTAGTTTAAATAATTTGGGTGAGTCATGCTCATTCTTTGATGATATAAATGGTCGTAATTTCTTTGATGCTGGTGGAGTGAAAAATGGCGGTCTATACGAGTAGCATGTAGATATGTAAGTTATGTCAATGATAGATAAGAGTTATTGTTGTGTTATAAATATATATTGGACGATCTTTAACCTCACTGACACATGTGACTAGGAGTAAAGGCGATGCACGTTATCAGGGCACATTCATTATTTATGAACCCCGACTGGTTTTACATGTCAAAGCACTTTACATAAAAGCACCCTTGCAGTAACTTACTTGCTTGAACATGGAGAACGATGAACACTATTCATTTGTTTGTTGACAGATTTGGGACTTCAAAGAATCTACTGCACTAAGGTCTCTAGTACAGTTGTCTGTATCTATTCTCGATAGGCATTTTTCATTGAGGTACTAAATTATCAAATATTTTGTTAAGACGTTACATGTGTTACTGTAAGTTTTTTGGTTATGTTTTTCGCTAAAACGACCATACATGATCATTCCCTTATTCTATTCAGCCCAACATATATTTTAATTTCATACTTCTCTATAATTTATCATATTGGTAGTTGTGCGGGACAAGTGATAGAACAGTGTATATAACAGAATAGTGTATATAAAGTGATACATAGACACTCATAAGACAGTAAATAAGTGCTATAGTTTTAACAATTCGTTCATAGTTGTGTACATCGTAAACTTAGTACTAGGGGTAAGCAGTAATTAAGTGTTTATGCTATATTTTATATTGTTTTCTTTGATTTTATATTTTTCTTAGATAGTCCTTATTACATAGAGTCGAAATATATATAGTTTTACCTATGTAAATGTAATAAAAATAGTGAAAAACGCGAATAATGTAGCGCGGTCCTCATTACGGTAAAGATTGGAGGCATTTAGGAAAAAATGTACTATAAATGAGCTTCGCTCTGATTGGCCAACAGTTTTCGCGCATTTTTTAATGATGTTTTTCCTTTTTTTTATGTATAGCTGACGATTTTCGCGCGCTTTTTGATTATTGTGATTGGTCAAATCGATTTCGAAACCTTATCGAAAATTGTATAAAAGTAGGAACATTTTTGTAATTCGACACATTCAGCAGGCGAGCTACCTATAAGAAAGTACTCCAAATATAGAAGCAAGAAGTCTCCAGTGGTTTCATTCCCCGCCAACCCAGCACACAAATGTGGCAGTAGCCCACATTTAATGGTCCTTCGAGCGCCGGATACTGCGGGGAAGAATTACCTGAAGATTACTACAGCGTTATAGAGAAGATTTCTCAAGAAAATAGAAGAGTACTTTCAAGATTTGAAGAAAATCAGCTGACAGCATGCCCGTTACGCGCTCTACGGGTAGGGGCCGCAAGGCGTCGGGAGAACAGAAGCCGCCGTCGTCAGAGACCAATACCTCGGCGAACGGCACCAGCGCGGAAGCCAGCACGGAATCGACAGTTACAGGGACGACCGCCACGGAGACTTCGGAACAGACAGACACCTCCGCGGCAACTGATCCAACCACCGTAACTTCCGCGACAGCAGCAACCTCCTCGACCGCAGCCGCCTCCGCCCCAGCCGCGACCGCCTCGCACCCCGCCAGCGTCGCCGCTGCCTCCGTAACCCCGTCCGCTGCGACGACTATAACTGCAGGTGTGAAGGACAAACAGCTGATGAAGCCGCCCGCTACTGTCATCAACAGTGAAGCTCGTCAAGAAACAGAAAATTCGACAGTGAAGCGAGTTATGAAGAGCACCGCCGGTCCATCGAAACCGACCGGACCACAGGAACTCCGCCCTCCTAGCAGCAAGGGGGGAGGGGGGGGATCCACCCACAGCAGAATAAAGCAACTAAAGCTTGCGAAGGCGAGAGAAGATTTACTACGCCTTCAAGTGAAACTAGCCGCAGCACGCCTAGCTACATTGGAGAAAGAAGACTCAGAAGAGGAAGAAGATGACGTCTCCCTCTACTCGAAGTCAGAAGTTAACGCAAGAGTGGACAACTGGTTGGAGAATCAAGTGAATCGTCCGGTGTTAGCGATCACCAACGAGCCACACAGCCGCCCAGAAGAACCAACCGTCGTCCGCACAGAAGAACCAATGCCAGCGAAGCATGAAGAAACACGTCAGTCACCGGCGGGAGGTCAAACCGACCTAGCCCTCCTAGCTGAAGCCATCACCCGGGCGGTCAGCGCCGCTCAACGACCCAAGTTCGTCGAGTTACCGATCTTCAGTGGGTCTCATCAGGAGTGGCTACCTTTCCGCGCCGCCTACTACGAGACAGAAGCAATGTTCAGCGCAGTTGAAAATACGAATCGACTCAGAAGAAACCTGAAGGGGAAGGCCAAAGAAGCGGTTGAAGGTCTACTGATAACCAACGCGCACCCAGCCGAAGTGATGAAGACTTTGGAGTCAAGATTCGGAAGACCAGAAGCAATAGCCATGCTGGAGATGGAGACGCTTCGAGGTCTGCCACGCCTTACTGAGTCGCCAAGGGACATTTGCATATTCGCCACAAAGGTCTCCAACGTCGTAGCGACATTGAAGACTATGGGTTGTTTCAACTATATGTACAACCCTGAACTCGCGAAGAATATAGTAGACAAGCTGACGCCGACTCTACGTTATAGATACTACGATTTCTCAGCCACACAGCCACGAGAAGATCCTTGCCTCATCAAGATAGAAAAGTTCTTCAAAAGGGAAGCGGAGTTATGCGGACCTTACGCGTTGCCTGAACAGATGGCAGCACCTGCTACAGCCGCCTCACAAAAGAAGACACAAAGGATCAACAACGTGACTGAGAAGACGCAAACAACGAAGTGTTTCATATGTGAAGATACGGGGCACACCAATGCAACAGAATGTGAAGAGTTCAAGAAGTTAGATGCAAACGCAAGATGGGACATGGCCAAATCCAAACGTCTCTGCTTCAGATGTCTTCGCTACAGAAACAAGACACACAATTGCAAACCCAAGTCGTGTGGTGTCAACGGGTGCAAGTACTCTCATAATAAGATGCTGCACTATGAGAAGAAGGCAGAAGCAAAAGAAGAGCCAACAGAAGTCATCAACTCAACTTGGACAGTCAAGAAGCAATCGTTCTTGAAGATCCTTCCGATCCAGGTGAAGGGACCGAAAGGAGATGTCAACACCTTCGCATTGATGGACGACGGGTCAACAGTCACGCTAATCGACGACAGCGTGGTAACAAGCGTCGGAGCAACAGGACCCATAGATCCACTGAAGATTGAAACCATCAATGACATGAAGACATCAGAGTCAGCATCCAGAAGAGTCACCATCAAGCTGAAGGGGCTCAACGATCACGAAGAGCAAATACAAGCACGCACAGTGAAGAATCTGCAAGTTTCATCTCAACGGGTTCCACAAGAAATAGTGGAAGGATGTCAACACCTATCTGACATCCGAGGACATCTCACATATGCCAATGCGAAGCCACGAGTTCTCATCGGTCAAGACAACTGGCATCTTCTGCTGACGTCAGAAGTAAGAAGAGGAGACAAGAATCACCCAGTGGCATCTCTCACGCCACTAGGGTGGGTACTCCACGGCAGCCAGACACGAACCTTCGGAAAGCAGATCGATTTCGTGTCACATATCACAGAAGATCCAGAAGAGAACTTAGAAGACCTCGTGAAGCAATACTTCGAGATGGACGCGCTCTGCATAAACCCCAAGAGACCGAAGACTGATCCAGAAGAGCGAGCACTTCGTGTTCTAGAGAAGACCACCACGAAGATAGAAGAAGGAAGATTCCAGACCGGTCTTCTCTGGCGCAAAGAAGATGTCAAGCTCCCAGACAACTATGAAAACTCACTGAAGAGGCTCTTCAATATAGAGAAGAAGATTGATCGTGAACCCGCATTGAAGAAGAAGTACGTCGAACAGATGGAAGCTCTCATCGCGAAGGGGTACGCTGAGCCTGCCCCGAGACAGAAGACAGCTGACAAGACTTGGTACCTACCACACTTTGCGGTAGTCAACCCGATGAAGCCAGAAAAACTTCGTGTAGTCCACGACGCCGCGGCCAAGACCAAAGGGGTGGCACTCAATGACATGCTGCTCAAAGGGCCTGATCTACTACAGTCGCTACCAGGCGTCGTCATGCGATTCCGACAACACATGGTCGCAGTTACAGCGGACATCAAGGAGATGTTCATGCAAGTCAAGCTGCGAACAGAAGATAGAGATGCACTGCGGTACTTATGGCGCGGGGATCGTCGAGACGACAAACCTCCAGAAGAGTATAGAATGACGTCGTTAATCTTCGGAGCATCGAGTTCGCCTTCGACAGCAATCTATGTCAAGAACCTAAACGCCAAACAGCACGAGGAAACTCACCCAGAAGCCGCAGCTGCCATCGTACAGAAGCATTACGTCGATGACTATTTAGACAGCTTCAGAAGCCTAGAAGATGCCAAACGTATCACGAAGAGTGTGCGAGAAGTACACATGAAGGCCAGCTTCGAGTTAAAACAATGGAAATCGAACTCAGCGTCACTCCTAGAATCACTTGGAGAAGACAACCAGACAGAAGACATGGAACTCTACAGAACAGAAGAAAAGACAGAAAGAGTCTTGGGTGTCATCTGGAAAATCAACTCAGACGAGCTCACCTTCAACCTCAACTTAGCCAGAATACCTTCCACACTCATAGAAGGTAAACAGCCGACAAAAAGGGAAGCGTTAAGAATAGTGATGTCACTTTTCGACCCACTCGGGTTCGCTTCGCCTGTCACAATCAGGGCGAAGCAACTCCTTCAGGAAGTCTGGCGCAGAGGAACAGAGTGGGATGACAAGATCGACGAGGATCTGGCAGAGCAGTGGGAAATGTGGATGGGGCATCTGAAGAGCCTCCACGAAGTAGCTATCCCGCGGCAGTATCTCCACTACAGCGACGCCGCCTCCTTAGAACTTCACGTCTTCAGCGACGCCAGCGAATCAGCCTACGCTGCGGTCCTCTTCTGGAGAGCAGTGACAACGGACGGTGAGGTCAGCCTATCCCTCATCATAGCCAAAGCGAAAGTGGCGCCGTTGAAGTTGACGTCGATCCCAAGACTGGAGCTACAGGCAGCCGTCATGGGCACCAGACTCGCAGAGACAGTGGTCGAAGAGCACGAGAGGAAGCCAGATCGCAAAGTGTTCTGGACAGACAGCAAGACAGTACTAACCTGGATAAGAACAGGATCACGTTCATACAAACCCTACGTGGCTCATCGTCTGGCAGCAATAGAAGAGAGTTCCAAGGTCAACGACTGGCGCTGGATTCCAACGAAGCTGAACGTGGCGGACGACGCCACACGAGACGTACCATCAACATTCGACAGACATCATCGATGGTTCAAAGGGCCAGACTTCTTATACCAAACAGAAGACTCCTGGCCGACGGAGACCGCGAGGACAACACCAGAAGAAACTTCTGATGAAGAGAAGACGCATCACGTGAGCAACAAGAGAAGACTGAAGCTTGCAGAGGGTCTGCCTGATCCAGCTACGTTCTCCAACTGGGACCGACTCCGATACTCAACAGCCCGTGTTCTGCAGTTTATTCAACTCTGCAGAGCAACCAAACAGAGAGTCAATTACAGAAGAACGAAGAAGAATAAAGAAGCAGATCCCACATGGAATAAGAACAAGGCTACAGTGAAGAAGCAGGCACCCACGATGACAAAGAAGTCATCACAAGAAGAGAAGAAGCGGCTACCAGTCACAGCCGAGCTGCTCAAGGCAGCTGAAGAACTCCTGATGCGGTCCTCTCAAGAAGAGTCCTTCGCGGAGGAAATAGATAGTCTGAACAATGGGAAGCCGATAAATAAAGAAAGCCGCCTTCACCAAATCAGCATCGAGTCAATAAACGGTGCACTGAGACTCAGAAGCCGTATTCAAGCGGTCCAGGACGTGAAGGAAGAGCTAAAAAACCCGCTGGTAATCGACGGTGATCATCCTACGGTCAAGCTCTGGGTACAGGCTGTACATCGACAACTTCATCACGCCGGTGTAGAAGCCACCGTCAACGAGTGCAGGCAACAATATTGGGTAATAAGATTGCGCCCTATTACACGCACAATACTACGACAGTGCCTATTCTGCAGAATGAAGACACAAGTACCTCCGCATCCAAGAACCGGGGACCTGCCAGCGTGTCGCTTAGCTCACCACAAGCGACCCTTCACCTTCACTGGGGTCGACTACTTCGGACCTCTCTCAGTGACCGTCGGACGAACTCGACAGAAGAGATATGTGGCCATCTTCACATGTCTCACAATGCGAGCAATACATCTAGAAGTCGCCGGCTCGCTTAGCGCCGACTCCGCGGTGATGGCAGTAAGAAGAATGATCGCCAGAAGAGGCTGCCCGACTGAAATATGGTCGGATAACGGCACCAACCTGAAGGCCGCCGACAAAGAACTACGACAGGCAATCGACGCAGCGACTGCAGAAGAAGCGGCGAAGAGGACCATCTCCTGGCGCTACATACCGCCTGGAGCTCCATTTATGGGCGGAGCGTGGGAGCGAATGGTTCGCTCCGTCAAAACGGCCCTCACCGCGACGTTACATGAACGTCACCCGACAGAAGAGGTCCTCACGACTCTACTAGCAGAAGTAGAGTACACCGTCAACAGTCGTCCGCTGACTCACGTCTCAGTCAACCCAGAAGATCCAGAAGCCCTCACTCCTAACCACTTCTTGTTGGGAGGGCCGGGGCGCGTGCCGCAACCAGGCACTTTCGCCGAGCAAGACACCATTTCACGGTCCAGTTGGCGAGCCGCACAAAGACTAGCAGACGTCTTCTGGCTACGCTGGGTGAAGGAGTACCTCCCTGAGCTCCAACACCGGCGGGAGCCCCATGGACGAGGTCAAGCAGCGCAAGTTAACGATCTCGTACAAATCGTCGATCCAAACCTGCCCCGCAACGTGTGGATCCGTGGAAGAGTCGTCGCTACGTATCCAGGTCCCGACAACGTCGTGCGAACGGTGGACGTGCTGACAAAGGGAGGTGTGCTGCGCCGGCCAGTGAGGAAACTGGTAATCCTGCCCCTGTCTTCGAGCAACGAGCCCGCACCGGAAGTTGATACGACGCGGTCGCACGGCGGGAGTGATGTGCGGGACAAGTGATAGAACAGTGTATATAACAGAATAGTGTATATAAAGTGATACATAGACACTCATAAGACAGTAAATAAGTGCTATAGTTTTAACAATTCGTTCATAGTTGTGTACATCGTAAACTTAGTACTAGGGGTAAGCAGTAATTAAGTGTTTATGCTATATTTTATATTGTTTTCTTTGATTTTATATTTTTCTTAGATAGTCCTTATTACATAGAGTCGAAATATATATAGTTTTACCTATGTAAATGTAATAAAAATAGTGAAAAACGCGAATAATGTAGCGCGGTCCTCATTACGGTAAAGATTGGAGGCATTTAGGAAAAAATGTACTATAAATGAGCTTCGCTCTGATTGGCCAACAGTTTTCGCGCATTTTTTAATGATGTTTTTCCTTTTTTTTATGTATAGCTGACGATTTTCGCGCGCTTTTTGATTATTGTGATTGGTCAAATCGATTTCGAAACCTTATCGAAAATTGTATAAAAGTAGGAACATTTTTGTAATTCGACACATTCAGCAGGCGAGCTACCTATAAGAAAGTACTCCAAATATAGAAGCAAGAAGTCTCCAGTGGTTTCATTCCCCGCCAACCCAGCACACAAATGTGGCAGTAGCCCACAGTAGTCACTCACTTTCTAGACATACCATCTTCCACACAGTCCATTCATCGTTTCTCTTATACCCATCAACATTCAAACTGAAACTGTCATACACAAATTGAAAACTGTTTTGTCTCCATGCAAAACACATTTATAAACAGTTTCTTTAGCTCCACACGTATTTAGTGCAGAGGTGCAACAACATACGAGTATCACTACTCTCTCAACAAAGGACCCGCCTAAATGGGTCACAGGATAGTACCCTACGTCTGTTTATAGACGCGACAGCAAGGCATACGACGCGCTGTCAATACAACATGCATCGTCTATCTTACAATCTGTAAATACGACCTAATAAATGTGCAGTTTCGGACTTGTCCAATGTTCTAGTGAAATGTGGTATGTCTGAGAATACTTACGAGACGAGACGAAGAAGTTTGTACTATTTATTTAGGTTAACCAACAAATACTATGAACATAAGGCAACTCGACGTAAAGAGTTCAATGTTTAAGTTGTTGTAATAAGTCATATTATATTTGCAGGACGGAATTTTTTGGTAGTAGATGCAGCAGTGCTATTCTGTAAAATCCTTACCTGTGATAACTTGGCACAGTGTGTAATTTCGGCCCGGCTGAGGCAACGCGTAGTTTCTGTATTTATTCGAAAGAGCTTGATATGGCCAAAAATTGATAAGAATTCCTATGGTTAATTTCTGTATACTTTTAGAGAAATGATTTTTTTTTTGTGAAAGGCCAATGACCTTAATTACAAAAACTTAATTATAACGTAAAATTTGCATTATGTATTCATAAAAAAAATAGGAAATGTAGATGTAATATTATAAGTCAAATTTAAGATTTTCTTATTTTCCCTTTTTTATTGATTTTTAATTTAATCCTGTATCGGTCGTATTTTATTCTTCATTATGAATATGAACAATATAGTTGTTTATTATGTCCTAAAAAAATACACACGACAATAGAAGGGGGTGGAGAGATATAGCGTTTCTAAGTATTTATTTACCGTATTTTTTCTGTCGTTTTTTGCAAGATTATAGCTACGTACGACCTTCTTTTATGAGAACATATTTTATTTATTTGCATATAATGTATCTGAAAAAAGACATTGCATTTTTATGGTTTCTATGGGTTTTTGTGGAAAATCACAATAACTCAGTAAATATAATTATAAAAAAGCTTCGGTGTCTTTGTCAAATCTCTAAAATAGTAACAGCTATCAATTAAACACATGAACTTCGCGTGGCCGCAGCCGGGCCGAAATTACACACTGTGCTTGGGTGCAGTAAGCTTAAAGTGAGCTGTCATGAGTATCAATCCCTAGTGCCAGATGGAATGACAGCTCACTTCAACAACGTTCTCACGGTGAGATTTTAACAGAATAGCATTGCTGCAGCTACTTCCAAAAAAAACCCGCCCTGCAAATATCGGATCTGATAAATCTCCAGCTCACTTTAAGCTTACTGCACCTAAGTTATCATGGTGAGAATTTTACAGAATAGCACTACTGTTTTATTTTTCTGATCTGAACAAACGAACACCACCACAAATTGAAACTAATTTTATAAGAAGGCAATATTGATTTTCCGTTTAAAAGAGGTAATGTTTAGTGGTACTGATCCGATTACAAAAAAAAATCACTAGCAGAAAGCTACAGTATTACAGAGTGCCATAGAATGTTTTCTGCTATACTTAGTTGACTTCTACACGGACGAAATCGCTGGCTGTAAATAAACAAGATCTGCTTACCTCCTTCTCGCCCTGCGACTTGACGGCGTCTCCATGTATCTTGTCTCTCAAGGCCACCAGCTCCAGCGGCCAGCTCGACACCTCCGCGTCAGGGTCCGACAGAAGCACCTGCCAGGAGACGGTAGAGGTTAACATGGTCTATTGGCACTTATTTGTTGTGTTAAACATTTTGAGAGGGACCGAAACTGGGATCTTTGGTGGATACGAGCAGTATGGGAATAGCTCCAGCCGTGTCACAAATATAGCATCTCTGCAAGATTGGTAGCAGCACTCAGGATGCGACAGAGGTATAGCAGACCTCGTAATTGTGATATATAAACACTCTGTTTAAAAGTTGCTGGATGCATTAAGTGGGTGTAATTTGCAAACTTACAAAGACAATAATAGAACGAATACATCTCCCACAGTTGACGCTTTAAATTAAGCACTAATATAGACTGCTACTTGCATCAAAGGCATAAAAGTCAGACACAACGTGATAAATAAAAACTTCAGTCTAACAATACTTAAATTTTAACTTACAAACAAATCGCCCATGTTTTTTTCTCAAAATCCAATTTTTTATAAATACACCATTTAATATTACACAATCACAAATAAATATTCCAGCAATCACTAGAGATGTGACTGCACTCGCATAAGGAAAATATATGACTGGTGCTGTGCCACTTTTGACCTCTTATCACGCAGATTGATAGCCCAAACGATGTGCGTGTAAACAAAGGGAGCAAATGATATTTGTGAGTGATTACTTAATGATATACTGGCATTAAGATGCTTAATGATTATTGCTTCTTTGTGAAAGGGATGCTAAAGACTTTTTCCTAATAAGTGGTTTGTTTACGTTAGTGAAAAGTATTATTGAAATAGATTCTAGTAGTATCTAATTGGGTCTTGGCGTAATTGAAACGTTGTGTTTATTGCCTTATACAAAGGGTGCATTTAAGCCAGACGTTTCGTTAGTCACGTTTACTTGTTTGGTACATAACTTTTATTTATTTTTAACTAGTTTTTGCCAACGGCTTCGCCCGCGTGGAGGTCAGTGTATTATACATATAAACCTTCCTCTTGAATCACTGTGTCTATTCATGAAAACCACATTAAAATACGTTGTGTATTTTATAGGACCTAAGCGTACAGACGCAAATAGCGACTTTGTATATTACCGTATATTTACTCTTACAATGTTTGTAAATATGTGAGCACCATGTATCCATCATTAAATTAATTTATCTGTATTGCTTCAATTGCATTTTTATTTATTTAGGTTTGCCTATTTTGGTATAATAGTAGTAATTTTATTCTGGGTGCATCGTTTTTCACACATAATTATATAATGAATGTACTTTGTTAAATTGTATGTAAAACATTTTAAAAGAGTAACGGTGGAGTTTCTTGCCCGTTCTTCTCCATACGAAACTACATTTTGGAATGGGCGACTAGAATCAATTCTATTTTAATGTAAATATTGACGTTCAAAAGTGCCTTTTAAATGCCTTATTGAAATAAATGCTTTGACTTTGACTTTGTTTTATACTATGTAGAGATTTGTTAAGTTTTATTCATTCCGGAAGGGCAAAGAATATTGAGTCACAATTACTTGCCCTGTGAAAATATGTTTACGGTTTTAGATACAAAACTAAATGCAATGAAAAGGAATTGTTTATTAAAAATAATACTATACCAATTATATTTTATCATTTATCAGAATTAAGTCACATTAATTTTAAACTTGAATTAGCTTATCAGAACGACTAATTGTGGGCATGTTATAGTTACAACCACTTCATTAAAATAAATTCTTTGACATTGTAGAATATTTTAAAAACAAAAACAAACTTTTCCCAACAGATCATTGACCCAAATAGGGGAAGAAAAAAACTTCGTTCTTGAGACAGCGTGGGGCTTAAAAATGAGGTCAGAAGCGCGAAAAATGTCGCCTATAGTCTGGAAACATGCCAGAGACGGATTGACAATATTTGTAAATGGCGATGAACTGCAGACGATGACTGTACATGCAAGAATACATTTAGCTGCCGTGAGTAATTATTTTTTGCATATTTTTGTTAAGGATAAAATTAAAATTGGTTTTATTATGCAGTTTTCGCAAACGTCATTTAACCGACAGCTGAATAATGTTTCTTACTCAACCTATTGCTACATGATATTCAGTGGGGTTGAGCGAAAATGGATTTTCAGCCGAAATCGGAAAAGAAGCTTCGGCTTTGAATGAAAATGATTTATACGTTAAAAAATATGAATATATCCGCTGTACACTAAAACCTTGTTTGTTTTTTTTTTTTCTACACCTAGGGAGAGAAAGAGCAAATATATAAAAGAAATAAAACACGATAGTTCCATTAGAGGATTCAAAATTTCGTGAATTTCTTGTTGTATTGATTGATTATACATATTATGTATTAATATAATAATCAATACAATAGGTACCGAAATTCTGATTCTCGCTGTGGCCAAAGCTTCGGTTGGTTTATGGCGAAAACGAAAAAATGGCCGAATCATTATTTTTTGGCTGATAATGCCCGACAACGAAGCTTCAGTCGGTCACTATTGAGCATGTTAAGAAAACAATATTTCCATTTAAACTTCGTTGACCACGTGCTATTCGGTTGGCTACAAAATATTTGTTCAAGTAGCAGTTCGAGAACCGTTCTTCAAAGCATTTTGGAAAGAATACTTCGAAATAGTCAAACGATAATATTTGCTCATTAATCACAAGTTCTATAACATCTGTTACCAATACGGGTTGGGAAGAACCAACGCTTCTAAACAACGATGTCAACAAAAACAATTTGTAGCCGTCTCCATTCAACATTCTTAATAAAAATACACAAGCTTTATATATATCCATAACTATGTGTAATAAATCAATGGGAATTAGGTCAAGATGTCAGTAGAGTATTCAGAAGCCGTCACTTATCCTATAAACACCTTTCAGTTTCAAGTAAGTCGATAATGCTTTACATAAACGATGATACGTGATTTGTACGAAATAGTCTTAGGAATGGGTTTTTTTTTTCGGTATTTCTATGAACTCTTCAACTAATCTCAGCTCGTGCTTATTTTTATTTGTTTTTTGGCTATTTCGTAATCGTATATTTATAATGTGCAGAATAAACAATCTTTATCAAAAATCTTTGTCTTTTCGTTTCAATCCCGAGCGTAAGCGTTCTTTTAGGCCTGCACTCTTCCCTGTCTTGTTTCCAATCTTGTCCATAAGTGAATTCACCAAAAATAGCAACGAATCGGATTTGAACCTACGACCTCTGGAATACCACTCAGGCGCCGTACTCATCGGGCAAGCGAGATAATTCTGGAATTGAAGCCAAGAATGTGCATAGAGAAAAATATCGATACATCTATAAATGAAGATATTACATTGGACTTTAATGGTCATGTAGATTACAGCAAAAACAGGTGGAAGTTGTGGATATAAGGTATAGAAGCCGGCAGAAAACAACAGGTAAATGATATTGAAATACACGTGGTTTCTAAACGTACCGCAATAATGTAAAACCGGCGTACATGCAATTGATTAAAATACTAATGATTTGTAAGCACGCCTGTGGAATGATATATTAAAGTTACTTTTTCTCAGATATACATAAGTTTTAACTATTACTTACAAAGTGTAAGGATTTAATAAATATCTTAGAATCAATAAGTAAAGAAAACAACTTACACGTCTCTTGTAAAATGGCAAATGATTTCGATCAGGCATTTCACATTTTAACCAGTTCACACAAAAATAACACAAAAAAACTATTCTAAAGTTCTATTAATATTTATAACTCCAATTTCAAAGTCACTATCTCATACTCCCTTCAAAATCACCAATAGATTTCATTGTCCTTCACAAAGGTTCACACACAGAAACTGTCACATTTTGATTACGCAAAATCCGCGTTAAGTCAAAACTTTCACTTAGAAAAGGGGGGAAAACAACTTGTTCATGATTTTTTTATAGTGTTGTATTGAATGTAACGTGTTCCCGGCAACTGTGGGAAGAGCCTTGCTCTATTTGAGCCAGCATAGACCACGCTGGTGCGTCGGCCGCGTATTTATTAATGGTGTACAGAGATGGCACCAGGCCAATGCTTGGCCAGAGGGCAGAAACAGTACGTACTACAAAGTACTATGGGAAATTTGTAGAATACAATCAATTATATCGATATCTAGATTAATAGGTATAATTGTTTATGTAAAATAGGTAACGAAAACTTGTGCCAATTTATCTACTTCAAATATTGTATTTCCAGAAGAAAAAGCGACAAAATTACTACTCAACTTTTGCAGGTGACATTGTATTTCATACTTACACAAAATATAACCCTTCATAATAAGCCGAAGTTATATAACACCAGCACCAAAAAGAAAGCGTTGTGACCCAAATAAATCACCGCGAAAAATATCCGAGAAGAGTAGGTACATAAAAATAATCACCTAAATTACTTCCCACAAATCCTAGCCCGTTAAATACAAGAAATAGGTTAAGTGAATCAACGCGAAGTACTTATTAGTTATTTGAGAGACCGTGGTTCAGACTCCATAAAATGTTTTATGGGAATTTTAGTAAGTCTAATTTTGTATGAAAGCGAGTATTTGTACATTTTATGCCAAACAGTGTCGGTAATTCTTTGTTAGTTGAAAGCCTGTGTTTACAATATATTATAATGAATATTAACACTATTTACAGTAATGTATAATATGATTGTATATACAAAATCAAAAACACAACTGCCTACAAATTGAACTTTAATGAAAAAAGATGAAAACAAGAAACTTGACTGCATGAGATTGCTTATAGTATTTAGTCTAATAGTCATCCTTTTAAAACAAGATTCTTGTTTCCACTGTTTTTAATTGAAGTTCACTTTTTTGGCAGTCGGGCTTTTTGATTTTGTCATTTTTTTTTTCACAGTTTTTATCCCGAGATACGAACGCCTAAAATATCATATTTTTTCTAAAACATCCAGCTTTTAGCGTCAAAGTGGCGCTAAGTAGATTATACTACCACTATAATCATTATCATCATCATCATTTCAGCCGAAAGACGTCCACTGCTGGACATAGGCCTCCCACAGGCTCCTCCACTTCGACCGGTCTTGTGCTTATCACATCCAGCGGATTCCCGCGGCCTTCACAAGGTCATCGGTGCACCTTGTGGGAGGCCTTCCTACTCTACGTCTTCCGGTACGCGGTCGCCACTCCAGAAGCTTTCGGACCCACCGACCATCTGTTCCGCGAGCAATGTGCCCTGCCCACTGCCACTTAAGTTTGGCAAATCTTCGGGCTATGTCGGTTGCCTTGACAAGCAGCCCTACCACTATATTGGCTATATTGGGTTCTGCTGAGTGAACACTTTTAACAGACTATGAACAGACAATACAAGTAACAAAGAGTACTGAAGCGTTGAAGTCATGTGTAAATTCTGGCGTTTCAGTCAAATACCCAGAATTTAAATATCGGCGGCCAACTGTCTGCTAACAGTGCCAGCATAAACATCGAAAAGATATAAATCGTAACATAATTATAGCGACTAAACTGAGCCATTGACTCCATACATAAGCAAATTCAAGTGGATCTATCATTAGTAAAGTGGCTTTGCGACGACCGAGAAACTGGCAGACCAAATATTTTTTTTAATGATAGAGAATAATCAACTTTATTTTATACCCATTAAGTGTAAACGACCTTGAACAAACATGCTCGAGGACTTCTTAGCGCCGATGTTTGTTCAACTTTTCACTCTACGTCACTGAATATAAAGATATTTTTTTAATGGCAGCAGTTAAAACTAATCTACACTTCTTAAGAAAGAAAACTAAGAATATAATCTCTCCACATACCTGCAACTGCTCCTGTAGATGGGTCACAACTTCCTGCCTGACCTCATCTCTCACTTCCTCCAGCCTCTCTTCCAACTGCACCTCCATTTTCTACGTGATGACGTAGTAGCGATGACGTCACGCCGTTTAGTCACACACGAGCGTGTTAGTGGCATTCCATGCATGCAGGAGAGAGACAGAATGAGTTTTAATAAGTGGTTGAATAACAACTGAGGTGAATAGGGTGGTGGAGGGTGAAAAGTATATTTTCAAGTAGAATCGGATGGTGTCGTATTTGGGTTTCAAGATTACAAGTGTGAGTAATGTGAGTAAAGATAGATATTATGAAAACTGAATTGATTTTACTATAGTATGTCGATTTAAGCATTTATTTATAACAAAACATAATATTTAGGACAAGTCTTTTCAAAATTAAACATACGAGTACTTACTCTAAAATGACTTAGACAATACTGTCGCTTTACATTTTTGTCAAAAACTGTGAGTAACACCCTTTTAATACTTGTTAGTAACAAAGTTAACAATCGAGAATCTACGCAGGACTGGCATTCACCCTAAATTTGCTATTCAACCCCAGATATTACAATTTGTGCTAAAGAAAATTAGACCTTTTTGCTATAGACATAGAAGTGATATTAAATTGTGATATTTACAAGTTTTCAGTGTGCAAAAGGCCATACTTCTGGGCGTTTCTCTCATTCTTTCTGTGATCGTTAATCCATTGCAGCCCCGGGACTATATTGAGGTAACCAGGACACCTTTGTAGCTTAATTAAAATCATGACTTCAAATGACATGGCAATTTAATGAAAAAAGAAACGAATAAATGAAATATTAGGAGTGAAATTTTGAGGACTTTTTAGAGTTCTTTTAGAATTTCAAAAAGTACTGAATGATGTGGAATATAGTCCCGGTATTTAGGTCTGTGTGTCTGCGCTATGAGATAGCCAGAAGGAAGATTTTACAGCCATTATAGGACAGATTACCTCAGGCTACCGTAAGCTTGGTTGTCTTTCCCCTGCATGCGGTTATGTACACAACAATTGATTAGTAGGTAAATAATATACTGGCAACCGCCACAAGCTATATCCATCAGCGGGCTCTGTACAGCGCCTTCCCCACAACGCGCGGGAATTTAGATACTAACCTACATGGTTAGTATCTAAATTCTCATTTGGAAAACTTTTTGGTTAGTGAAGATTTTTGTATTTTTTCTTGCTAACTGGGTCGCTCTTGACCTCGATCACGCCTGATGGAAAGCGATTGATGAGGTCTGTGATGGAACGAGCATGCCCAGAAGATGCCTATTCACTCTTCAGATTAAAGGAGGTTCAAGCGATACTCGCTCGCTCTTTTCCTGTAAGGCCACCTCCTGATCGCATTTTTATTACGGATTTTTCGGATCCAAAAAGCTTGATTTATTTACTTTCAGGTCTCTGCTTTCGAGTTATTAAAGCAACACCAAGTTTAGTTCACAACATCAAGTTGGGGCCACACTGCACGACATTTAGCAACTAAAATATTAATAATATATTCAACAGATAAGTTTAACCTTTTCCAACTCGAGGTCAATGTCCTGCTGGTAGAGCGAGACATTCGTTTCAGTGTTCTCTGCTGTCTGTATGTGCGCTTTTAGTTGGATTATCTGGAAATAAGGGTTCTGTTGAGTACCTCCTTTATAAGTATTAGCATGAACTTATAAAGAATAGCGTACGAAGTTACGATGTGGTCCTAATCAGTGGCGTGCATTTCATAAAGACAGAAAGACACTGTCTATCCTACCTAAATCAGATAAACATGTAAAACTTTATTCATAAATCAGCGCCACCTGTCGAGCGCCGGTCGTATCATTAGCATCATCGATACAATACCCGTTCGTACAATTTGACACAACTTCGCATTGCAATGCACTAGCGCCGCTGAGTGCCTTACGATATCGAACGATATTTAAAGATAGTCACCCATCCACGGACCAACCTCAGCAACCGTAGCTTAACCTGATCGATTGACCCGTGCGGCTATTATTACTTAGCCACAAGCCCCTAAAATCGGTAAAGAACGATTGCAACTTCGGACCTATTTAATTTAAGTCATCATCTGCTTAGCCTTTTCCCAACTATGTTGTGGTCGGCTTCCAGTCTAACCAGATGTAGCCGAATACCAGTATTTTACATGGAGCGACTGCCTATCTGACCTCCACAACCCAGTTACTGGGTAATACGATACCCCTTGGAAAGACTGGTTGTCAGATTTTCGGGCTTCTGACGACCCGTAACGACTGTCAAAGATCCACAAATGACAGCCGGGACCAACGGCTTAACGTGCTTTCCGAGGCACGGAGGGGTCTTGGTATGTAAAGATGGTCACCCATCCACGGACCAACCGCGGCAAGCGTAGCTTAACCTGGCCGATCGACCCGTGCAGCTATTGTTATTTGGCCACAAGCCCCCCCCACCTATTTAATTTAAGTATGGTTTCGAAAATAGTATGTTTGCAACACCATGCAATTTATATCAATGCTTTAGGAGAAAATCGCTTTTAAAACTTGCATACTTGTAACATATTAATTATGCTCGTGAATGTATCCTATACAGGATACATTGTTATCCAGTGCGCAAACTATAACCATAAATTCAGCATATCATTCTAGACCCACCTACAGCACAAATTCGCCGGTTATACAAAAAAAGGCAGCTATTTCACAGAAAAGTGCAATACCTACGCGGTCAAAATGTATGGAACAGCTGATTTTTTTTTCGTATAACCGGCGAAAAATTTCTGCGCTAGGGTATCTAGAATGATATGCTGAATTCATGGTTACAATTTGCGCACTGGATAAAAACTTTTCCTGTATATTAGCATCGCCACTTGTTGCAAGCTGAAGGAAATTCAATTAAGAATGTGTGATCAACAGAGACATGAATTTTAAAATGCATTAACTCATGACGACTGCCAGACATGTTTTTGAAAAAGTAGTCAATAAAGACGGTGGAAAGATCATTTATTACAGCACCCTAATTGCGTAACTCACGATTCATCATAATCTGTATCGTTTTGAAACGGATTGTTAAACCATTGCTTCATATGTTCGAAAATGGTGTCTGTTCGACAACATAAATAACGCAATGAATATTCTTTAACTGTGAAGACGAAACCAATTATGATCAATCGTGAGTTAAGCAATTAGGGTGCAGGTTGCGTATCCTGACTGACGACGCATGCCATGTACTACACGATGCCTTATTTTTCGTAGATGATCACGTTTAAATCAGCTATGCTAGAATGGTTCATATCCTCTTCACACAACAATTCACAACATGGAGCTACCAGCTCACCTGTTCGTCCAGAGAAGCGACCGCCTCCCTGTGCGTGACTTGCAGCTCGTTCACGTACGCGACTTGCTCGGCTTTTAACTCGTCTATTTGCTGTTCATACTTTCTACACACCTGTCTCAGGGACTGTTCTAGCTGTGTTGACTGGAAAATAACAGATTATTAGAAAGTCCGCTGGATGCGGGAAGCACAGAGCCGGTCGAAGTGCTTAGGGGAGGCCTATGTCCAGCAGTGGACTTCTTTCGGCTGAAATGATGATGATGATTAGAAAATTCTGCTTGTTAGAAAACAGACAAAATTAAAAGACATTTATTCAAACTTGTGTAAAGTACTACAATCAACATTAATCTTACTTTTAATATAGGTATATATAATCATCATGTATAAAATTAAGTTACAATAGAATTGATTATTAGTCTTATAGGCTAGATTGTAATCAATTATTAAGAACCGGGTTCTTCTTAATAAAGGATTAAAAAAGAAAAATCAAACTAGGCTTAGAGTCACCACTTTTTGAACGTCAAAATTACAAAGACTATCCCCCAAAGCGCCTGCCCTTCATCAGTACCTAGTGCCTTAGTTGGGAAGAAGTGGCGCAACAAACTCCGCAGCAGCATGACAGATCAGAAGTTATGGCCCCGACTTTCTATCGGCAGGGTAGCACAAATGTCGGAGTACATGTAGGTCAAGTTGAATGCAGTCATAAATTAATTGGATCTTGTTATAATAAAACGGCGTTTTTAATTTTGGAAAATTTTCAAACGTTATGGGTATCGATTTTAATGAATGACGGTTACAAGACAGAAAACGAATTTCTTAACTCGTAATTTACGAGGTTTATGGCCGCTGGTAGGCCATGAAAATGTGTGAAGTTTCGTCAGCTGATTTAATTTAAGGACAGGGACACGCGTACATTTCGCAAGTTATGTTTAAGTCGCATGTAATAGGGGCGAGCCTATTGCCATCAACCAGGCACACGTCAAGGCTCCGGGCTGCTACTGAGTAATTCCAGATAAAAAAGACAATAACACTTTGCCCAACCTCGGTCTCAAGCCCAGGACATGCTCAGTAGTAGCGCATGCCACCACTAGATATACCAATGAGGCAGTCCCGAAGCAGTATCTTACCAGTAAACTCATGGAAGTTAAGTCTGAGCGAAGTTTTGCCATCTAATTTAATTCGATCTAGTATTACCTCTAAACTCAGTGAAGGTAGTTGAACGCTGCGCGTGCGGCGTCGCCCGCAGTCGCCCGCGGCGTCGGTGGGAGCGTCGAGCGACGTTGCAGATCCGCAAGGCGACACACACGCCTTGTCGCGCCATACCTCCTCTGAGTAGCTGCAATGATACAAAATATTATTAGAATAAACACGAAAAAAGTGTGAGGGAGCGAAACTATTTCATTCTTTCTGCCAAAAAGTCGTTATTATATAACGAATTCATAAAAGTTTTCGTATATTTTGCCTTTTAATTGAAATAATACAAGCTATTTCATTTGCAGTTAATGTTACACAAACATTTCGTATTCTTATTCTAGCCAATCTACCATAAAATATGCTTTCAAATACATTCATAGCAGACTTTAAATACTACTTTGGAATATAAGTAAAAAAAAAACAAATAAAATGCATAATTAATGAATCAGTAAAGATTAGTACTCACCTTGCCTTTGGCCTTGGTTGCAAGAAAGATAGCTTAAAATTAGTATTTAACAGTAACCTTGAAGAACGAAGGTAGACATTATATGAGCTATAAATTTTTGATTAAGGTCTGGGCATATAATAGCACTGTGAATGTGACGGCCAAGTTCATGGTATAGGTACTTAGCATTTAGGTGGCTTTATTAGGTAACATAATGAAAGGGATTTCAAAAGAAAGTAACTAAACATTTCACCTCTTTTCCATGTCTGAACATTTCTTCTCAAAATAAGTCCTCAAATTCTCCATCTCTTTCTCATGTTTGATATCTAACTCTTGTCTTAGTGCCTCAATATCAGCATTACCAGCTTTCACAGAAGCAAGGAGTTCCCTCAATCGTCTTGTCTCTATAGTATAAGCCTGCTTGTCTTGCTGCAGCTGAGACTCCAACTCCTTGATCTCAGTATCATTGTCAATCCTCATCTTCCCTATTTCATCACACAATATTTGTATGAGACTCTCCCTGAGCTTGTTTCTGAGATTCTCTTCAATGTAACTGTCAAACTTATTTATTATTGTCGTCAATTTTGTTTCGAAACCAGTCTGGAATTCGTCCGACACGTCTGACGATCGTAGATCAGATTTGGAGTAGTTAACAACAATTTCTTCTCTATCCATGTCTTTTTCGCCGTTAGAACTTTGGATTGACGAACCTCCGCTCATAATGGCCGAGTAGAACTTCGTACTATCATCTTTGATCAGGCTTTGGTACTTCACGAAGTCTGAAAGCTGTGCTTTAACTGTGTCATGCTCAGACTGAGATCTTTCCCCAACAATGTGTTGCAAGTTCAGCACTTCATTGGTAAGGTGGTCATTCTCATGTCTAAGGTCATCTCGTTCGCGAACCGATCGCTGTAATGAGATGGTCAGTTCTTCAATTAATTCGTCACGCTGCGTTATAGCGTCTTCCAAGTGCACAAGCTGAAAGGACAGAAAGCTTTCAATACATAACACATTCACATGAAAGCACATGTAAGCGGAAATATGAAAAAATGTAGCCTGTTTTAACAAGGATTTCATGTAATACTGTTGAATATAGCCAATAAATAAGTGTGCATAATTGAAAACATTCAAATAGAATCCAGTCATTTTCATTTTTATGTGATACTTACAGAAAACATGGCTAATAGTAAAAATTAGACTAAGAACATTTGTAAATAAAAGCTCCATAACAATCAAACTGACAAGAATGTCATCAATCAATACAGACAATGCTAATAATTTTGCATAAAAGTGCTTGCAATTTAACTACTTGTAAAAAGTTTATGCATGCAATACTCTCACATAAAACCTCTTTACAATCTTTTACTTTGATATTTTTCTAATATCCACAAATGAAATAGCTCACAGTAAAATTGTAAAATTGCACATAAACTTCGCCATTTTAATGTAGCTTTATAATGCTATAACAACAGTAAACTAAATAATATCTTTCAAATATCTATATATTTAAAAGCATTTAGCCAAAAGAACCATTTTATTCAATCACAAAGTAAAAAAAAGTTAATTCATGCTCTCAATCAACTACACACTATGTAAGAACATAATATTTCGATATGTGTTCATAAAACAAGAAGTGTATGTTGTAAAGTGCCAGAACATAGCATGCCATTGGTGTGAGCAGCAGGATAAGGAAGCACAGTAGCGTGAAACAAAGACACACACAGAAACAAAACCCATGTATAACAACAAATACCTTCACATGATACTCTTCACATATCGTCTTATAGTCTGTCAATGTACTAAAAGACATTGTCTCTTCTGGTGCTATGGACTTTGGCATTGAGGTCTCCTCTGGTTTATCATATACCTTCTCCTTCAGTTCATCTTCAACAGTAATTTCTTCTACCAATAAGTCTGCCTCAGTCTTATCACTTGATAGACTTTGTTTGTCCGGTGACATTTGTAATGAATTGTCACTGCATAGGCTTTGTCTTTCAGGTGACAATCCCAATGATTTGTCACTGGACAAACTTTCTTTCTCTGGTGATAGTTGTAATGATTTATCTGGGGATGGCTCTTTAGACTCTTCTCGGTTATCAAAAAACTCTTCAACTTTCAAATTGTCTCCAACCCCAACAAGAAATGGCGATAACAAGTTTGGAAACACCGGGATAGGTTCAACATTAGAGTCAATGACGGTCCCACCTTCAGGTGGTGGGCCAAATATTATTTTTGCAGATGGAAATGGAAATTTTGGAGCACCCTGACCCCTTATATCAAGTTTGATCATCTCCTCAGACCCAGAACTCAATTTATCTGGGGAATCTATTTTATCAGAATTCTCAGCTGAGTCTTGTAGTGATAAATCAGATTTTTTACTAGATTCATCATTTAGTGAATCCAGATACTTGTCACTTCTAGGAGATAAGTTTGGTGTGGCATGCTCACTTGCCTCTTCCTTTTCATCTGATATGTGTGATTTCTCATGAGTTTCTTTTGATAGGTCTGACAACAACACCAAATTCACTGGGCTTTCTTCACTCAAAAGATGAATATCAGAAACAGCATTAACATCTAAGGGCAATGATAGACTCACTTTACTAGGATCTTGTGTACTTGGGTTGTCACTGGTGTGGGAGTGTGGGAATGGAATGTTTAGAGAACTGTGTTTAGAAGCCTTCTCCTGCTCAGGCTCCACATTGAGGAGGCCCTGTGTTCTGCTCGCATGGTCAGAATCTGTCGAATATTCAATTTTGGAGGGAATATGTTCAGAAATAGATTCAGTCTTGCTGTCTTCGACATCGTGTAATATTGGGTTTTCTTCCGTGTTTTCACTGGCTTCTATACCTGTCTCTATTTCGTTTGTAACACTTCCTATAGTGGGTATCTGTTGAGAATGCACGACATCCGGAAGAATGTTCTAAAAATAAATAAAAAATATAAATAAACGATGGAAAATTTGTGGTCATGTATAGATCGAAGGTAGGAAGTACAATACAAATCCTGACTGAAAATGTTTGGTCATTATATCACACAGCTGCAGAACAGGTATTTTTAATGAAGACAGGTAAGGTGCTGCAGCTATGCATCCTCTATACTATTTTTAACATATTATAAATATCTTGACTAGAGATTGATTTCGATTTACTAAATCAATTTCTTGTTAATTACGTACCTTAACTTCAGACGTTTGTTGAGACTGTTGGGGATCATCCATAATTTAATAAATTCATATTAAAATCAGTCGAATAATTCATAAAAAAGCCACCAAATTCGTTGTCAAGACGACGTCTCGGACAGACATTCAAACAAAATACAAACGCCATTTAAAAAGTTGCGTTTCGTTATCTGTAAAGCAAAGCTCCAATCCAATAAAATGTTAAACTAAATAAGTGAAGTTCAAAATATTGCAGTTCAATAATAAGTACTATGCTTGTATTTTTTACTATTTATCTTAACATTGTGTAGAACTTCAGCTTCATATTAACAGTTTATTTTTCTCGTAACGTTTTTTAGTGTTCCGTACCTACCTAAAGGGAGGCTCTGCTGTCCGTCCATTCGTCTGTCCGTCCGAGGTCATGTATCTTATGAACCGTAATAGGTAGAGAAAAATTAATAAAAATTAAAGTGAGACTCAGAGGAAACGTGTTTTTTTCGGGGTTTTTTGTCTTGAGGTACGGATCCCTTCATATACGAGACCGACTCACACTTGGCCGCTTTTTTTACTTTTACTGTAGTTAGGTATCTTGGTAAAATCTTAATAGGTAATATTCTCTTCTCTTCTTCCTTCAAAATGACTGAAATATACAGGATGGAATTTTCGAGCAACGAATTATTTAGTTTAGGTACCTACTCGTTTTTTTCGTTCGAATAAAATAAGTTTCGATTTTGTGGTTTTTGTTTAATTTAATTTACCATGTTAGCTAGAGAGATTTGATCCTAATTGACCCTATCGATTGGTGCCATAAAAGTACAGGATGCTATTTTTTCAGATTTTAGTCGGTTCGATTCCTGGGTGTGGCAAGCGTATTTTCAAAAATCAGTAAATGCAGTTTTTTTTCTTTAAAAAAATAAAGGCATGTTTCCTTTAAGTAAGATTTGCTGTCTTCAGTATTTAGAATACTTTCCCTCCAGGTACCTAGTTACGCTTCGAAAATTCCACCCTGTATACTGATCAAAGCAGTGCCAGCGCTCATTTATCTACCTACTTACCTCGAAAGCAAATCATATGAATAAAATTCAAAGGTTAGACTTGTCTACACATACGAAACCTTAGGATATAAAGGATAGGAAATTACCTATAATTAAAAATTCTATGCGTAACGAATACCATATACTATCAACACCGAGACCGCAGTAAATATAGGTAGATTTCATCCTCTAAAATAGGTATTAGGTACATAAGTTAATCAGCATCAGCGCTCTTTATCTGATTCCATTTCTAAATAAGTCTGTTACTGTGGTATTCTATTTACAGAGTACCTAGGTACATTGAATATGATTATATTCTATTTCGTATTATGGCAAGCAACGCCGATTGGTATCATCAATAGTAACAATTTGACATTGATTAATTCGCCTTTATGTCGTAGCATCTAAGTTTATTTTCGTAGTGCAAGTGTTACTTCTCAGGATCGGTAGCCGCGGTTGGCCCGTGAACGAGTGATCGTTCCCCGTCTCGGGAAGCACAATATGCCGTTGGTCCCGGCTGACATTCGTGGATCTTTGACAGTCGTTATGGGTCGTCAGAAGCCCAAGAGTCTGAAAACCAGTCTTATTAAAGGTAGGTAGGTATCATGTTACCCAGTAACGGTAACCTGGATTGTGGATGTCAGATAGGTAGACTGGAAGCCGACCCCCAACATAGTTGGAAAAAGCTAGGCAGATTAAAGTGGTTGTGTGGCTGACTGGATATTAGAACGGGAGTCCATAATAAACGCAACGCAGTAAAGTATCATATCTTTATTTACTATTTACACATACATTTTAGGAAAAGCCGCTTCTGTACAATTTATTTAATTATAAAATGCAACAACTTAATTTCGAATAAGGCCAATGTACGGTATGCATGAACGAATAATACAATATTTTATATTGCTTTGTATATTATTGTTATCAATTATAAAGTATACAAAACTATTCGACATACACGCGAAACACAAGTTAGAAATCGAAATATTTTTTTTGGCCTGAAGACGATATTGCGTGGTAGACAAAAAGAAAAAAGCGAAATAGACTTTAAACACGAGACTACGTAAAGTTAAAAGATTAAATGCACGTTATACAATAAGAAGCCATAAGGCGGCGAAATCATTGAAAGTATTACCAATAGACGTTATAAACAGAATAAAATATTAATTTGAAATCAGCTGCTGATTTTATGAAGACTCTAGAATCGATGAGCATTCATAAACTGACGCCGGATTAGGTACTTAATTCACACTGAAAGTGTAACACAGTTAAACAATATCTTCAATACCCCAAAAAATTATGATATGGTTTGTCTCAAGGATCGACACAGTTGAAGTCAGCAGAATATCATAATTATGACCCATACATTACCACATCACGCTGCATGGATATGCTACACCAATACTACTGCTAGCTAGATCAACAGGGCCAATAATAATCAAACTATTGAATATTATTACCTAGGAATATTTACAGTCGATAACATTGATCAGTGTGAATTAAATAATCATGAAACTGGCAACACTAATTTTTCCTATCACTCGATGTTACTAACTATCCAAAATACTCAATTTATACATTCAAAAATATATTCTATCTGTATTTAATTTTCTACAAGCCCTGTAATTTAATTTTACAAAGCGTCTATTTTCAATAAATTTTACTTTGTATTCTCTAATGAAGTCACGTAGGTATAGACTTGAGCGGTCCGTAGCTTTTTCGAAAATGCCTTTGTTTGAGAACAAATAAACTTGAAATAAAATATTCGTAAAGTCGTGTTAATAGGGTATTTTCCAATTTAATAAAAACTATTTTAATTTGAAGATTGGGACGATATATTTAACAGAAAAATTAAAATAAATTTATTTAAATCCATTTTCTCAATTAGAAACGATTTAAATCAAATTTCGTTTTCGTTGTTTTGAATTTACCGCCAAAACGCTCCTTACGATGACTTTGTATCACGTGACATCGTGACGCCAGCTTTGTGTAAACGGCATCGGTACAAATACTTAGTTTGGCGCAGTTTTAGGAGTTTTTGTGCACAGAGGCACCGTACACCAGTAATTCCACTTTCTATACATTAAAAATCGTGTTAATTATGTACTCGACATTCACTTGTTTACTTACTAACTACTTTGGTTTACACAAAGTTGACGTCACGTGATAAAAAGTCATCTTAACGAACGTTTTGGCGGTAAATTTGGTTTAAATCGTTTTTAATTGAGAAAATGGATATAAATTATTATACTTTTATTTCATGTTACATATTTCGTCCCAATCTTCAATTTAGAATACTTTTCAATCAATTGGAAAATACCCTATTACAGCTTTTACAGTTACACATACATTTTATTTTTATTTCTGACAACACTTTTATGACGTCATTATGATTAAGTACCCTCATCTAACGCTGACTCAAGCCTGTAACATCGTAACGCTCTTTACATTAAAACCATACATCTAATATATTATTTTGTTTTTTATATCTATCTAAGTAAAGCGATAATTTATGTGTTAAAATTATTTATGTCCAGACTTAGGTACTCACAACTAATATTACGTCACATTGACAGTAGTCTAACAGACTAGTCGTATTTTATTTAATAAATAATTTAGACTTTATTGCTTGCTAAGACAGAGTGGAGTTTCGAATTTGCGGCGTGTATACTAGATAGATATGTACATTACTATTATAACGTAGCACTTGAAACGGCCGTAAAACTTCATGTTTTATTTATAAATAACGGAAAATTCACTGAATTGTAGAATATTTTAATGATGTCTGAAGAAAAACAGAAAATAGATTTCCTATAACTTTATTTCAGACACTTTTCGAGACAGAAATTAAATTCACATTTTTCATGCGCAAAATATAATTTCTTGGCACATAGCTTTATAATGATAAGTACATTACAAAATATAGAAATTAAATTACATCAAAATGTAACCGTGGCTCAAATCTGCCTATTTGCACAAAACGACAGTAACCTATACAAGTACTTATTACTTTGTTTTTACAATAATGATGTAAAGATATATTTTCAATATAAATATATATTGTTCTATCTCATATACTCTGTAAAATGACTTTAAATACTTAATTATTAGTCTTCTAGCGGAGAACCAAGACGATATTTCTATTATAACTAAGTGGTCACGTCATGCAGCTAGACTTGAAAACAAATTAACAATTAATTACAATTGATTTATAAACAGTATTGATACATAAGCAATTATTATTATCAGAACATCATATATTCATAACATAACATATAAACTAAAATGCAACAGAATATTTTTTCTTAGGTACGTGATTTCAAATATGCGGGGCATTAAAATTATCCCACAAGCAAGATACTCAATACTTTTATTATGCCATTCCACATAAAGATTAGATTTAGTAACACATGGGTATTTATTTAGTATTTTATTTTCAAGTCAAACTGTCGAAACATTTAAATGGAAGCAAAATGTCATACTGAACAATCTGTGGGAGTATGCGAGGACTTAAATGGCTTCCTTAACATAATAATTCAAAAATGAAAAACACTGTCCTAACCTATAAAACATAAATATTTGTACAAATATTTTGCGAAAAATCATCAAAACTCAAGCATCGGTAAATACAAAGAAAAGTAAGGCCTGACTTCAAGCTTACTAAATTGTAAGAAACGTGTCTCACAATTTATTGTTCTGGCAACTTTATTAACATTCTTGAGTGGGTAATTTGTAACAGTATTTAAAATAAGTGTGAATAACACTAGAACAAAAACCTAATCACGATGCAATAAAAGATTGACAAATCTATTGCATTGTGTCTAGTAGCAGTATTGACCCATGTTCGTTGGGTCTATAAAAATATGGCATTTTTAGGATTGTCACGAAAAAGTGACATGTTTAGTTTTCAATGGGGAGGCTCTCCGTAAAATCGTGATACAAAACAATTGGTTAGACAGACAGGGCCCCATGAAACGTTTTTAGAACACCGTTAATAATTCGCTTTGGTAACAACCTTGATTTGAGTTAGCACATTCAAAATTCATTTAAACCGTTTGAAAGGAACACGCGATGCCAATGGCGTATTTTTAGAACACATCGTGCTATATTTTAGTAAACTATAATAATTATTTTACTTATTACGTATTAATATTTACTCTTTTACGAAAATATGCAACCAAACTTTATTAATATAACATCTGTTAACATAACTCTCACATGACCTTGTTTGGCGGGGCGTGTTTTTTTTTTTTCAAATGTAATGCCGGTTGTTCTGCGTGCACGACTTGCGGGTTTAATATTTATGTTCCATAGTAACGTATAGAATATTTAATATCAGGTAGAATCATGTGAGGGTTACGTTTACAGTTGTTTCAAAATATGTAGTTGGCGTCTTTACGATATTCAGGGATAATTTGGCTTCATAAACTTTCTTGCTAATGGATTTTATACCTTATGGAAGCAAATACTAAATGTACAAACTTTCCACTTTTGCCAATCACACAAAACACAATAGGCATAATTTTAGCGTGGGAAGTGGTCAAGGCTTTATATGTAGGTATTTTGTTTCCCTGAATAAGGTATAAATGCATTTTATAATGCCTTTTAGGGACAATCCAACAACTTTTAGCAAATCATTACTTACTATTGGAACTGCTTACAGACAAAGAAGTACATCTATGTGGGACGAACATATGTTTTGAGCTCATCACAACATCGTCGAACATTTATCTGGAAGGAACTGGTTAAGTACCTACGAGTATTTACCTCAGCGTAATCATACTAATGTCAACTGTCAACAAATCAGATATAGATCTGCAGTTGATATGAATCCTTCACAATTGATATAGAAAATAGTATTGCTGTAGGTGACAAACTTTGCAAACATATTATCAGTTTTAGTCTGGCTAACACCTACACATTTTGACCATCAAATGTTGAACTCTGGCAGTTCTTTTTGGCAACTAATATTTTAACATAGCATCTGTAATAGCAAAAGTGCCTTAAAGTATTAATACCTTGCAATGCCACAATAATTATGGTTATACAGTCACATTACAACAGATATTGCTTGTATTTTGCATTGAAATATTTTAAGTCATCTGAATTTTCTAACAGTTCAACTGAGCTTTTAGAAGACCTCTGTGCAAATGTTACAACATTCAAATATACACATAAAGGATCGCTCGCACAATCGATCACAATTTAAAGGCAAAATATCGTAAGACACTACACGAGTTTTCACCAAAACCGTTATTAACCCTGAATAAAGATATTTAATACTTTTTTACGACGTACATAAAGGCAGGGCCACATTAACGAGATGCCACTCCACCTTACACGTGATCATTGGTCACTTGATATAGTGATGAGCATCAGCGACTAATGATGACGTGTGGGGTGTCGATAACGTGTTCCTGGTTTAATTCGAGTTGGTACTTCTTGGACTACGCAGTGGTCGATGCTCGCTCAAAGCCTTGGTGCATGTTATGTACAAGTGCTTGCATGTGCTGCAGTCAGGTTTTCTGCTGTTCTTTTTCATCTTCGTCCTCATCTTCTTCTTGCGCCATCAGCTGCCTCGCTAGCTGTAGTGCCTGGAAAGAGAATAAAAATATATTAATTGGATATATTAATACATTTGATTTGATTGCAGAATAAGGGAGCCGAAGTGCCAGAAGACTGGTCTGTTAGAATGACTTAGTTTTAGTTTATAATGATTGTAGAATTAAATTCGTAATTAGTACCTCATGATAGAATACATCAATACACTTGAAATGAGGAAGCAGTAATTTAAAAATAAACACGGTAATAAAGATAATTTTCCTTGTTTTATGAATTAAATTCTGCAATTACATGTAGGTAAGTAATGCATGGTGGTAGGTTGTTCGATATCTGTTCCAGAAACCTTTATTTGTCATTCACAAATAAATATTTTTTGTTGCCAATAGTTGTTGCATGACTATCAAATACGTCATCGGTCTTTAAGGACATGCATACATCAGAATGGAATCATCTACTTTACAAAACGCGTAGCATTACAGCAATTAACACTTGAACCCCCACTCCCTCTCAATAACACATGATATCTTGGATAAGCATCATTATCTTGGGTCAGAAGATCACCCTCTAGTTGTAATAAGATCTTAAGGAGATGTGTACGACAGCATATTATCCAATTTAGATTTGAGTTACAAGTTGTGTCATCTAGCACTATGAGAAGCAATTTATTACAAGCACTAGTGGACATCCCTTCCAATGTGGGGTGTTTTCTTATAGTGTTTTCATGATTATAAGTAAGTAAGCGACTCCGGCTTCACATGGGTGTGTAGTGTATGTGACGGACTGAAAATCGTCGTACTCGTATTACTATAGAATGTCTTCTCGCGGCGTAGACTGGACGGCAACGGGGCATGCCGGCCGACCGCCCATTTCGGTGCGAGCGATTAATAACTTTAAATACCTATGTGATATCTTCTAAGATATTCATTTTAATTTTAAACTAAAATATTTTAGTTTAGAATTAAATATATTTTTCCTCTACCTTGACCATTTTCATCTACATTAAATTCACAACGTATCTAACGTATTAAATTGGATAAGGTTTACTGTGTTGTTTAAAATAGCTTTGTAAATAACCCAATATTTTTTAGTAATATGTCAGAGATAAAATACTGTGGGTTATCCTTAGGACATAGACATCGCGGACTATTTGTAGACCTTTTTAAGATATAAAACTCCGTAGCACATTATTGTGATCTATCTTGTAATGTTTAGCCAGCGTTAGCAATGTAAGCGCCCAAAAATATGTTTCGGGTTTTCTCTAATATAATATGAAAGAACAAAAAAACCCGAAAGAAATTCTCTAAATGATATTGAAAATCGTATCAAAATCCGTTGCGTGGTTTAGAAGAAGTAAGCGGTGGAACAGACAAACGAAAACTGGGACCTTATACTATTTAGAGGAGATAGAGAAGAGAACAAGACATTTTTCGTCTTGGACTTTTTATAGAAAAACAAATCAATGTAAGCACAGTATGCCAGCTGCGCGTGCAATATTAGTGAATGAAATTAATCATTAATTCATCATTTCAGCCGAAAGAAGTCCACTGCTGGACATAGGCTTTCCCCAAGCTCCGCCACTTTGATCGGTTCTATGATGCAGCATCCAGCAGACTCCTGCGGCCCTCACAAGGTCATCGGTCCACTTTGTTCGAGGCCTTCTAACTTTACGTCTTCCGATACACGATCGCCTCTCCAGAACCTTTCGGCCCCATCGGCCATCTATTCTGCAAGCAATATGGCCTGCCTACTGCCACTTAAGTTTGGCAATTCTTCGGGCTATGTCGGTTGCCTTGGTTCTCCTGCGGATCTCTTTATTCCTGATTCGATCACGTAGGGAAACTCCGATCATAGCCCTCTGCATTGCCCTCTACAGTAAAATTAATGTTTAGGGAAATTACATAAATTTGCCTAATTACATAATTTAAAGCCTACATTGCTATAATAAACCACGAGTGGTTTAATGAAATGGTTTTGTGTATAAATGGTATCAGCACATAAGAGGATACTAGTAATCATAGAAATCTATTAATAGGTCTCTTAAAACACAAGCAGGAAGTAAAGGGGTTATACCAGTCAAGCCCCGCCCGCACCCTATAGGGTACGATTAGGGACTGCAAATCTCGCGAGATTGGGGCTCAAGCGAGAACCCGCAAGTTTATGAATAACGATACTGCGAGATCTCGCGAGTTTGTGTCTTTTTAGGGTTCCGTACCTCTAAAGGAAAAAACGGAACCCTTATAAGATCACTTTGTTGTCCGTCCGTCCGTCCGTCCGTCCGTCCGTCCGTCTGTCAAGACCGTTTTTCTCAGGAACGCGTGGAGGTATCAAACTGAATTTCTATATGATACTTAGTTCTACTGTCCCTGGAAGCTGTAGAAAAATCAACCTTCTAAGTCAACGCAATCAAAAGATACAGCCATTTAGGCCGCAAAATTCCGCAAATTTTCGAAACTCGCACGGGAATCAAAACCTACAGGGTACTTCCCGTGAACTTAGAATCTTGAAATTTTGTACGAAGTCACGTCTTATAGTACAGATATAGGAAAAATTACGAAAACCGAAAATTTTTAGTTTCGTCATATTAAAAAAAATATTTTTGACCATTTTGAACTTTTACTTATATACCCACAGGTTTGTACGGAACCTTCGGTGCGCGAGTCCAACTCGCACTTGACCGGTTTTTTTTTAATAATCACAATATCTGAACAAAATTAAGAAAAAAATATTTTAATTTAAGATAAACATTTATTTTCACGATTTTTTTTCAATAGAGTTTTATGCATCAAACATTGTTTGACGTATCTGTCTATATTTTTTTCAAAAACTTCTAAGTATAAACTCACTCTATAAAAAAAAAATACTCTTTTACCGCGACCGCTACCTCAGGCCGCCACCTCCCGCGCACCGAACGAAACCACAGATCGCAACTCCGTCCGTGTCAGTCCGCGCTTCGAATAAAACGTTTTTATGCTCGAGTGCAATCTCGTTGAACTCGCGAGATCTCGCTCTTTTTTCGTCAGTGATCAATCTTGCTAAAAAAGGCCGAGACCTCGCGAGAACGAGATTGCATTCCCTAGGTTCGATACAATGGAAAATCGATGTGTCTCATTAGCGGGGCTTGATACATTAAAAATGCATTTTCACTTGGAAACCAAGGCCCTTATTAGACTAAACAACTGTTTAGATGTTCGTTAACTTTTATGAATAAGGGCTCAATCAATTCAGCATATAATATGTGATTAGAAAATTTTAAAATCAGGAACAAATTATGTAGAGCTATGATAAAGTGCATAGTTCTAGATAAAAGTGTAAACAAAAAAAGTGGCCGGTGACTTGTCAGGGCCGCAGGGTTTGAAGAGAAACGATCAGAATATAAATGGAAATATCACTTAGCCAATCAGCAACCTACTTAAACTCTAACCTCATTAAAATAACTACTCTAATGGCTTGCTTAAGCTTATCAGTTTTACATGCAAAATAATCATGATGGGCTTATCTATGCCATGTACAGATATTACCATATTTACTACTTACTAGTAAATTGACGCAAACAAGTAAATTTCAAAACAAAAATTTCACATTTTATCAAAAGTGGTTTTGGTGCAAAAATACAACCCGAAGACTGTATTTTATATGATGGTCTTGATTGTCTATATTTATAAAAGGAGAAACTGACTGACTGACAAATAAACGCACAGCCGAAACTACTGGGACTAGGAACGTGAAATTTTGCACACGGCTTCCTTCCATAATGTAGGGGAGAAGGGGTTTTTGGAAATTCTACCTTTAAGGGGGTGAAAAGGGGGATTTTGTTTGTATGAAAAATCTTATTCCTTGAGTTAATAAACTTGAAACTTGGCACAAATACTTATCTAAATCAATTATAAAGTTGGGCATTTATTGTTTTTCTAAACTACCCCCTAAACGGGGATTGGGGGGTGTCAAAGTTTATATGGAAGGATTTTAATGCGCGATCTGATTAACTCGAAACTCAGTATTTATACCTAAAACCAAAAATAAAGAATAACTTGTTTCAGGATTTTATGAAAATCTACCCCTAAAGGGTAAAAAAGGGTAGTCCGTAATATTATAAATGTAAGTTTGTGAAGATGGTTGGATCTTTGGTACCCAATCACGCAAAAACGGCTGGACGGATTTGGATGAAATTTGGCACACAGATAGATTATAACCTAGATTATCACACGAGAAACTTTTTATCACGGTAGTACGTTCCCGCGGGATAATTTTTCGATTCCACGCGGGCGAAGCCGCGGGCGGAAGCTAGTATTTAATAAGAAAAACCATTTAATGATCTGATGATACTATTAAACTTGATCTGCTTCTCCCAGATATGGTACAGCTGATTGTCAGTTGTGGCCAGTCTAAAAATAGGCACTACAAACTTTCACGTATGGTCTCTCATTCATACACGCCTTGTGTAACTATTTGGTTCCTAAAAAAATGTTACAGTGGAGCCTTCTGTGCAAAGTTAAGACCAGCCATGATTCATGTCCATATCACCGTTTATTGCATATTCATGCTATGAAATGTAGTATTTGATTTATCTACAAGTTGACATTTACATCATTTATGTTCAGATACTATTCTGAGTGCAGATAAACTTGCTAGTACAAGTTGATTATCAGAGTCACAGAGAAAGGGTTACATGTCCAAGTAGATAGAAACATAGCAATGCTGCTTATTTACAACATCTCCTTACTTTTTATTAACTACACCATTCAATCATAGATATGAATGAAAATTTTTGGTAATGCCGCAATGGGCCTTATCAAGCGATAATAATTTATAGCTATAACTTTTATCTTAACACTGTGACACTCAATTCAATACAAAATTATAGACCCCACATTATGTGTAAATTAATTAAAAGGTAACTATTATGTATTCAATAAAACACCAAATATTGTAATTTGTGTATTGAGCTAAGTAGCCTCGGAATACAAGTGGATAAATCATATGAGTAAGGTAGGAACAACAATGTGATGGAGGGTAGACTCAAAACCCAATAAACATAAACTTATAAACTAGGAAGTATGTAGGTAGGATATACAACATACCTTTCCCCCAAGTATACAAAATATATTTAAACTTTAACTTATACTTAAAGCCAACTATTTTGTATTTATTTAAATATCTAACATTAACATTATGTCTATTCGATAAACATAGAATCAGGCTTTTCATAAGGGCCTTTTGAATGAGATAAAACTTTACTTTTAATCTTACCCCCAGAATAGCCAGACTCATAATCACTGGGTATACCTAACATCTCCGCCCATTGGTCCGAACTCGGTATTTCAATTATTTCCTCACTCGAGCATGTACCCATTTCCACATCTTCATTTATAATTTCCAAACCAGCCTTTTCATTATTCACTTCTTCCCTCTCTCCTTCTCGGTCTGGATCGACTGTGACTTTCTTTTTAACCAGTTGGTCGATGTGTCGGTTGACAACATTACCATCACCAGTTGAGACTTGATAATTAGATGGCCCTTGCTTTCTAACCACCGTACCAGGCAACCAACGAGGTCCACAACTATAATTCCTATACATCACACTTTGGCCCACATTTGTTTCTCGAGTTACATTATGAGCATTATTGGTAATCTGTTGATCAGTTTTATTTTGAACACGATTATCCGGATGTATAACATCTAATAGGGTACGTAGGCGCCTATTCATCAAGAGTTCAGAGGGGCTCTTGTTAGTTATTGTGCAAGGAGTTACCCGCAATCCTAGTAGCATTCGAGGAATCTTAACATCCCAAGAGATGTCATCCATTTTGCGCAACTTGTCTTTAACAGTCTGCACCATTCGTTCGGCCAAACCGTTTGTTGCAGGATGATAAGGCGCTGTCTTAATATGTTTTATTTTATTCGCGTCCAAAAATTGCTTAACTTCAGCTGACACAAAGGACGTTCCGTTGTCGGAAACCAATGTCTCACACAAACCATGCATAGCAAATGCATTTCTGAGGTGTCTGATGACCGTTCCCGCTGTCATATTGTTAACCAAGATCACTTCAGGCCACCTGGAGTATGCGTCTACAATAATTAAAATATATTTACCCTGGAAAGGACCTGTAAAGTCCACATTTATTCGAGACCACGGCTTTGTAGGCGTGATCCACTCAGATTTAGTTTTCGGAGGCATGTGACGATTTTCAAGACATTTATCGCAGCCACCTACTAATGCCTCAATATTTTCGTTCAGTTTTGGCCACCAAACATAACTCCTGGCCAGTGATTTCGTTTGGACGATGCCGTTATGTGTTTTATGTAAAGCACGTAGTATCGTTTCACGCAATGATGACGGTACCACCACTCGACAACCCAGCAAGATACAATCTTCATGCATAGATAGCTCCGAACGATGTAACCAGTATGGACGCAGTTCATCATCAGTAACTCTAGCTGGCCAACCGCTTAGTAGATGATGACTGACACGAGATAATAGCCTATCTCGCTTCGTTGCTAATGCTATTTGGTCGGCATCCACGGGAAAGTCGGTTGGTGTCTCTGCCATCAGCAACACGTCACATAACTGCTGTTCAGGTTGGTCGGGAACCGGCTGTGGCCAGCGGCTTAATCCATCAGCGTGACCAATCTGTTGTCCAGGTTTGTACACAATTTCGTAATTATGTGACGTTAACAAAATTGCGATCCGCGTTAGGCGAGGCGACAAGACCGTGGGCATAGGTCGCTTAGGATCGAATATGCCCAATAACGGTTTATGGTCCGTAACTATAGTGAAGGATCTTCCCATTATATAGTTATGAAACTTGCTAACTCCAAATGAAATCGCAGTGGCCTCTTTATCTAATTGTGAGTAACGGCGCTCGTGAGTATGTAAAGTTCTGGAACTCATAGCTACGGGGCGCTCCTGTCCGTCTTCCATAACGTGGGATAATACAGCGCCGACGCCGTATTCTGAACTGTCGCAGGTGAGTACCAACGGCTTATTTAAATCATAATGAATGAGCGTCAAATCAGATGACAGCAACCTCTTAGCCGTGTCAAAGCTCCTTTGCTCCCTGTCTGTCCATTGCCAAGATTGTGCTTTGTCGAGCAACCTATGTAGGGGCTCGAGCATGGTGGCTTTGTGAGGTACGAACCTCTCATAAAAATTGTATAATCCTAAAAACGCTTGTAGCTGTGGAACGTTCTTTGGTTCGGGAGTATTGACAATAGATTCAACTTTGCTTGGTGCAGGATGAATACCCTCAGCGTCTATGACAAAACCTAGAAACTCTACACGTTCTTTGGCAATCTTACATTTGTTGCGATTGAGCCGCAAACCTGCCTTTCCGATGCGCTCCAATACTGTTTCGAGGCGCTGCGTCATCTCCGACATCGTCCGGCCACTGACGATGACGTCATCGATCAGTACCGCGACGCCGGGAACGCCTGCCAGCAACGCCGTCATCAAGCGCTGGAAAATGCCCGGGCAGGCTTTGACACCAAAAGCCAATCTGTGTACTGAAAACAAACCTTTGCATGTGTTTAAGGTTAACATCTGTGCTGTGGCGTCTGTGACGACCACCTGTGTATATGCACGGTCAAGGTCGAGTGTCGTGTAAAATTTGCCACCAGCAATCGTAGCAAACACTTCACTTGCAGTCGGCATAGGGTAGGTATCAGACTCGGTAGCCTGATTAACCGCACTACGGTAGTCACCGCAAAGACGAATGTCCCCGTTTCGTTTGGGAATGGGAACAACAGGAGTTGCCCATTCTGAAAAAGACACAGCGCGAAGTACCCCTTCCCCCACTAAACGATCTATCTCTTTTTCAACTTTGGTTTTAATAGCATAGGGTACGGGACGTGCCTTCAAAAACCTAGGAGTTGCACCTGGTTTCAAATGTATATCAACAGGGTTCCCCTGTAAGTACAGAGTCCGTCCCTGAAAACCTCGCTGTGCTTACTTACAATCTTATCGTTCGCAGACATGTCAAGTTCAGATATCATATTAACATTTAAAGTAATACTTAGTGCCTCGAACCAGTTACGTCCCAACAGATTCGGTCCTGAGCCCTTAGCTACAATGACATTCAAAACACACTTAATGTCTTTATATTGTACTTGCACTTGAGCTTGTCCCATCACTGCGACCGGTGAGCTGTTCCATGTGCACAGGCGGTGAGGTACCGCGCGCAAACCGCTGCGCGAACGCACGCGCGCCCACGTCTGCTGGTTCACCAAGGAGAAAGCGGCGCCGGAGTCCACCTCCATCGCTACCTGCGCGCCGTCCAGTAGTAGTTTCACCTCGTATGCCGGAACGCGAGAGCTCCTCGTGTTCTCCGTGTTATATATGCCATTAAGGTGCTCGTCAGTCACGTTTTCGGCTAAGTGAATTTTTTCAGAACGTCTTTTCTTTTTAGCGGTGCATATTCTCTCGATGTGACCTTTCTTCTTACAAAAGTGGCACACGGCGTTAACGAAGCGACATTCGCCCGCGTGCCGGTCTCCACATCGATAACACAGTCGAACATTTGCTTTGGATTGCACGGCGTTGACGTCCATAGGTTCACAAGACGACGGCGACGTCGCCGCGGCGTCCACTGCCGTCGCGTCGTAGCTGACGGCGGCGCCGCCGATGACGGAGGCGCTCTGCATCATACGAGAGTCCCTGCTCGCACTTTCGGCCGATAGCATAGCATCCACTACGTCATGGTATCGTAAATTATCTTTCTTTAGTAGTTCGTACTGCAAATTGTGATTGTTCATGCCGCATACCAATCTGTCACGAAGCATCCTTTCCATATCTGTGAAGTTACAACCGGCACAGATTTTTCTGAGTTGCGCTATGTATTCCGCGGCGGATTCACTGTGTAGTTGATCGCGCTTATAAAATTTGTACGACACAGAAATCTCATTAGGTTTTGGGCTATAATGTTTGGTTAGGATCGCTTCAATTTCACTGAATGTTACTTCACCTGATTTTTTAGGTGTAATCAACGCCAGAAGAGTCTCAAACACTTGTACGCCGCACACTGTATAGAAATTTGCCCTTTTTGCCAAATCTGAGACAACGCCATTCGCCTCAAAACAATACTTAAGTCTGTCGATGTAATTGTCCCAATTATCACATTTCACACTGAACTCATGAAATTTCACAGATTTACACTCCATTGTCATGTTTTCTACTCGTCGCCACTATTATGTATTCAATAAAACACCAAATATTGTAATTTGTGTATTGAGCTAAGTAGCCTCGGAATACAAGTGGATAAATCATATGAGTAAGGTAGGAACAACAATGTGATGGAGGGTAGACTCAAAACCCAATAAACATAAACTTATAAACTAGGAAGTATGTAGGTAGGATATACAACAGTAACCAAAGCAAATTTATATAAATTGTTGAGTGGCTCTTGTGTAGCAGCAGCTGTTGACAAAATATGTGATATTACGATGTTTATTATTGTAGAGTTTTATCAATGTATTATAATAAGACCATCTTGAGGTTTTACAACAATAGTAACTGGAACATACATGAAAAGGAGACGAACTAGTATGTGTACAATACCTGTAGATGAGAGTACCTGAGAATACAATAATGAGAGCACTAATAACTGTGCACAACGCAGGTCATGACTAGCATATTAATAGCTTTACTTACAATGCCAAACACCTATTTATGGAAGCATATATTAACCCATTAGTAAGCATTACAAGTACAAATACAGTTAGCTCTTAGTTTAGGCTTCATTACACTAAATCTAATTTATCAAGTATGAATGTGGGCTTGTAGAATTATTTTGAATAACATCTTTTGAGATTAAATAAATTTAATATAGGTGTAGATGCAAATCTTCTGCAATCAAGATGTCAGTGATGACTTAATGGACTCACCTATTCCTGCATATGAATGTCGAAATTATTGTAATACTGCAAACGGTGACCTAATCATTAGTTCACACCCACAACAAGCAATTGTGTGACAACTCACCTGGAACTCATTGTAGTGCATTTTCCGCTTCTTCTCGAACTCGATCCGCTTCAGGCGCTCCTCCTCGGGCTCCTCCATGTCCTCGTCACTAGCACACGCATCGGACTCCGGTTCCACACACTTCGGCGGCTTGTTCATACTGGCTGCTAACTTCGCCGCTAGTATGTTCGCGTCCAGTTCGTCGGTCGGCACCAAATCACCATCCACGGCTTCCGAATACGGAGTCTTAGGCTCGTCCACCTTCATATGTCCATAATCTTTATTCGCCGGATGAAAAGTTTCCAAGATATTCATCTCGTCGAACCTTTGCTCTTTCGATCGCTTGCTTGTGGATGCCTTTCCTGAGGCCGCTGTGTCCTGCCCGTCAACACTCCGCGACGACTTCAAAATGCCCTTAGAGGGCTTCTTCTGTAAATTTTGTGCCATTGTGTTAATTTTACATCGACATTTTATGATTCTATGCTTGGAATTTTAGACTGAATCCTTTTATTTTTTCTGCTTTGACAAGAGAACAAATTCTACCATAACTGACAGATGACAGCCGTTACCGTCGGTGTGGCAAAGTTTGATAGGAAAACTACTAACGTATTTTTTCAAATTTTTCTTGTATGCGTAGCTTTAGCCACTAATGCCAAAAGTGCTTTGCGGTAAATATACCAATTTGCGCTGTATTTTTAACAATGCGTAACTGCTATGAAGAAATTACTTTACTTTTTCAGATGCATGTTTGCAACTTAATGTTGCTGTTGAGTGTTGTGTTTCGAAAGTATCGAAACGCAAGGTGTCAATCCGAGATCTTTGAACTTACAGTGGGGAAGGGAAAATACGAGTTTTTGGCGGGATCGCGTTGGAACATGTCGCACGAATTTTCATTTTCATGAAATTTTGTGAAATGGCGAGTTAAATTGTATAATTTTGGTAGTGAATTATCCAATTTAGTTACGTGTGAGTGCACAAGTGTAGTGAATGTGAAAATAAGTGACTAACGTGGACTTTTCGTGTTCCCTCCAAAAACTCCTAATAGGTTATTGTAAAGTTACTACCGCTTTACAATAACTCTGTTATAACTAGAATACGTTCTATATAATAAATAAAGACTTGGCTAAAAGGTCTCTGAAACCAGGCCATAAAACTAATTTTATAAAAAAAAATAGAAGGGGAATTACTTGAGAAATGTGCCACGTTCCGAGTTGCGATAATATCTATTTGAGCGCGGCTACACCCGTTCCGAACAATTGTGCTGTTTTGTTTTGATTCGCATGATATCTTTGAAATGTGTGGTGTATACTTGACAAACAGACTGTCCATGCCAGGGTTGCCTGGAAGAGATCGCGGAAAGCGATAAGGCCGCCCATTGTGTATTTTGTAGTATACCTTGTTTCTTTTTTGTAATGATTTTTTTGTGGTGTACGATAAAGTATATATAAATAAATAAATAAAAATGACGGCTCGTAGCTGTCAGAATCGTGATATCTTGCTCGGAACGCAATGATCAATGTGAGCGCTATTTTTCTTAATCGGAATGCGGCCTAAATCTCAAATGTCATTGTCAAAAGTGGAAACCGGAAACGTATTGGAGAATATTTGTTGTTATTTCTCAATTCTGTAATAAATAAACGGCTTCTAGGTATAATCTTTGCTCATCATAAACGTATTTGCTTGCTATAGATGTGAATATAAAGTATAATCCATTGTAATTAAATAGACGCATGTAACGAAAATGGTGGAAGATACGAGCTTGAATTCGAGCAAGTCAAAGGTAACCCATAACATTATAGGAAAAGTTATTATGTGGTTTTGTTACATGCTTGATTGAAACTAAACCATGAATCAAGGTTCTTGCAAGCTTACACATGGACCGTTGTAACAATAATGGTTAATACACTTGCTTTTCCAGACAAAAACAACCCGCCCAAAGGCGGTATACTTGTGGACGGAGGCCGACGTTCAGAAATGGCTACGACGGCACTGCAGCGACTATTATAATCTATACTGGGAGCGGTTCCATGAGGTAATTACCTTTATTTCATCCATAGTTTAAAATGTGAAGTAAAAGTAGGTCCAAAAATAATCATCATCATCATCGCCTATAATGTTCCCACTGCTGGGACACAGGCCTCCTCTCTGTGAGAGGGATTGGGCCGTAATCCACCACGCGGGCCCAGTGCGGGTTGGTAGATGTCACATGTCTTCTGAATGTTTTGTTCTAGAACAGAACAGTTCCAGGTGTTTAGTTCACCGTTTTGAGAGCAGTGGTAATTAAATAATTTACACAAAGTAAAGCGCCTGGCTGGGTTCGAACTCATGACCTACAACTCGTAAGTCGCGGCCGTTATCACTTGGCCACCACTGCTCCAAAAATAATACACCCATAATACATAAGGTGACACAGTTTTTACCCAAATGTACTAAATATACTAAAGTAGACGACAGTAAGTACATTTTGCAAGCACCAATCATGTTTAGCTTAAGCCCTTATTACACTTGGCTGACTTTAGTAATCCTAATTCAGTCGTCACTCAACAAACAACTCAACTTAGTCAAGTATAGTCGCATTTAGCAAGCTAACATCCTAAATTCAGAAGCAACAATGGTTTCTGACTGACTGATTCATTTAGAAGCCTAATTAGTAACGCATTTAGGAAGGTGTAATCACATTTAGTTACTGACTTCATTCTTCACTCGCTAAGTAATTGTCCGTGTCTGAGAAAGTATACTTGTTTTGTATTACTGATGCAAAATTGAGAAAAAAATGCTTAAAACATTTGGTTTCCATTTTGATAAAAATTGTGAGCTTTTCAGAGCAAAAATCTTGCTCCTTTAATTTTTTCGAAAATTCAATCGAGTGGAATAAAAAAACAGCTTGGTGGCTTCAATTGAAACTCTGTAGGGTTTATTTGGGTATATTGTTCTGTAAAAGGCACACTTAACATTAGTGGGATCCTCATTATTTTTGATTGGGCACCTGATTTTTCAAAAAGTTGTGAAAAGCGCTCATTGGTTGCCATGATATTGATACTTAAAGGCAAAATTATCCTTTACCATTCTAAGACCGATATCTCAGCAAAAAGTGCTCGTATCAAGGTCTTTAAAAAAAGAAATAGGTGCTGAATAAACAAGGCATCCGTTCCATATGAAGGTTAACTAAAAAAAAGGTTTTAAGTCAGTAGACAAAAAAAAACAATTTGAATTGTTTATAACCCGCGACGCAACGACGGGGTGTTATAAGTTTGACGTGTCTGTTTGTGTGTGTGTCTGAGGCAACGTAGCTCCCGAACGGATGAACCGATTTTGTTTTTTTTTTTGTTTGAAAGGTGTATTAGTCACTTCACTGTGGGAAAAATACGCAACGCTGCGCAGATTTAAGCGAGACATTAAGTTTCAAAAGCAGGAAATATTTTTTTATGTATGTGGTATGTGGCCGACATGATCACGCCCTCGGAACATGCCGCAGAAACTCTCACAAAGAGCAACATTTCGGTTGTGACATGCTAATGGGGTGTTTCTAGTTGAAATTGAAATTTTTCGATAAGAAGCAACACAGCTTTATCGTCCCAATTTAAGAACAATGAATTTGTTTTTTTTGAGAATGCACTGTATAACACTAACACGTGAATATCGGAGGTGAACTGCGCTTGCTCCCTGTGTAACCCGCCGGCATATACCGACGGCGCGTGCGGCAAGCTGCTAGCTCCGACACCAGCGGATAATGCTGCCGGGCTTTAGGTCCTTTAGAGTCTAACATGATCTAGTGCGTCCACTCTACATTTGATGTTATGTTTGAATGATTTAGATATTTAAAAAGTGTTCTTTGTTTTTCAGCATGACATAACAGGCAGAGCTTTAGTCCGAATCAATGACAACACACTGTTACGCATGGGGATCACAAACAAAGAACACCGTGAGGCAATATGGAGGGAGATTCTTAAATTAAGATTGAAGGCTGATATTGTGGAAATCAGAGACTTGGAGAGGAGGCACAATTATTTTAACTATGATTTGTGACAAAAAGATACTTGTGATAGTGAAGGAATAGCATGGAAGGACCGTTACCCATTATTAAAAAAATACTGCATAAACGGTAATATATACAATAAACGCAGTGCTGTCGCTCATCTCTACCGTGCCTTACTTATTTTAATAAGAGTTGGTAAGAATAATAAATAAGTAGGTAATTCAAATGTTGCTATTTAAGAAATTCCTACTATATTAGTAGATTTTATTAATCAGTTGCTCATCTAAATGTTGATGATTTCCAGAAGTTTAATTCATAAATAGTAATAAACACTTGTTATTATGAACACGTGAAAACGAATTTAGTGGTATCATGTAAATATAAATGATGTTATGTTGAAATTTTTATATTGTGTAAATAGCAAGGCACGGAACGCACTTTACCGGTGGCATGGCCGCCGTCCCTGCCACCCCGTAAGGGCAGGTCTTCGTGTGTCGGCGACCCGCCCACTTTTATATGCAAAAATCACGGAGCATCATATCTATTGAGATAAATAAAAACTCTGCGACCGTGCCGCCACGGCTACTGTACATTGAGGCTATAATTATCATGGCTACTTATAAATTTCAGGAGTCAAACTCCATAATGCCTTTAAATCCGTCGCTATTACAGATGATAAGAGGCTCTATATATGCAAAAAATCTTGGTCCTTTGAATGTACCTATTATGACAAACAGCAGGCGTAGGCGCGCTACACCAGCATTGTAAACAATGTCAATATAAATGTGGTGTCGCGATAACGGTGTTTTGTTTTTTGCACTACTTGTAAAATAATGTCATAAATACCTGGTACAGTGCAGTCACAAGACACTAAGATGTATTTAGTCCTGAGATTATCAATGAAGAAATATGTCTTCTTAGGTCTTTTAATGTTTAAAAATTGATCAGTTATTTTCAAAGTTGGGACATTTTGATATACGAAAATACTTTAAATAATTCCATTGCTACAACATTGAAGCTTAATCATACAATTTGTAAATAAAAATTGTACAATGAATACGGTTTTTAAGTAGTCAAGTTACATGTAACATTATTGTAAATTGAAAATAAAACAGTTTTATAGTTTCCTAATCTTTGCTTTATTTAAATATCCTTGGTATATGCTATAAATAGATGCTGTCGTCGCATACATTTCATATCTCCATCAGAAATATGGGACAGCCGGATCCTGAATCTCCAATATATTCTCGCCTTAAGGTGAATCTAGTCGACATTTTTACCATTCAAACATCTGGAGAGTATTACTCCACTGGTCGACAATGGTGCCGATTCTGTTGTACACCGAACTAAACTAACTAAACTATAACTAAAATTCCTTACTTTTTACTATGAGAATCTAAACGCTATTCTGCAAAAAAATATCTCTAAATTTAAAAACTATTTTGACACAACTAAAATCGAATTTGACAATCGCGACTCGCACGTGGTATGTTTTGGCTTCGCAACGTGGTACTTGTTTGCCCTACCCCGTGTTTTTTTTTAGAGCCAGCAGCGCGCCGGGTTCGGCAGCCTCGACGTGATTTATATGGAATTTTCATGGAAAATGTGAAAAATTATTATCCACATGTTGAGTTTTAGAGGTGTTTGGGGCAACATAAAGGGGGTCGAAATTTTTATTATTTTTGCGATAGGACACACCGTTTTCGAGATATAAGCAAAAGAAAAGAAAAAAAATACAGTACTATTTTTGCACCAGAAGTCGAGGTGTCGTGTCGGTGTGAATTTTAGTTCTTGACAACTAATTTTATTCCACACCTATTTAATCGCGATTAAAAATAGTCAGATTTAGTTCGACAACCAAAATTTTAGGTTGAATACAATAATGAAATTGACAACAACAGAATAGCAAAATTATCATTTTCACTAAACTAATAATTCAGTGCAATCTTAGTGCTGTCAAACTAAAATATAGTTAAGTTGTGTCACTTTAGTCAATTTCAGAATAGGATATCGTCGTTTGACAGGAATAAACTAAATTTTGGTGATTTTTAGTCTAGTTTCGAGAATTTTGTGACAACAGAATCGGCACCAATGTACATCAAAAATGAAATGGTATGGTTTTGTCTCATTATTAACATTGGTGCCGATTCTGTTGTACACCGAACTAAACTAACTAAACTATAACTAAAATTCCTTACTTTTTACTATGAGAATCTAAACGCTATTCTGCAAAAAAAATATCTCTAAATTTAAAAACTATTTTGACACAACTAAAATCGAATTTGACAATCGCGACTCGCACGTGGTATGTTTTGGCTTCGCAACGTGGTACTTGTTTGCCCTACCCTGTGTTTTTTTTAGAGCCAGCAGCGCGCCGGGGTCGGCAGCCTCGACGTGATTTATATGGAATTTTCATGGAAAATATGAAAAAATATTTTCCACATGTTGAGTTTTAGAGGTGTCTGGGGTTGTATAAAGGGGGTCGAAATTTTCATTATTTTTGCGATAGGACACACCGTTTTCGAGATATAAGCAAAAGAAAATAAAAAAATACAGTAGGTACTATTTTTGCACCAGAAGTCGAGGTGTCGGTGTGAATTTTGGTTCTTGACAACTAATTTTATTCCACACCTATTTAATCGCGATTAAAAATAGTCAGATTTAGTTAGACAACCAAAATTTTAGGTTGAATACAATAATGAAATTGACAACAACAGAATAGCAAAATTACCATTTTCACTAAACTAATAATTCAGTGCAATCTTATGCCGTGTTCCGAAATGCAACAAAAGTGATAATATCGCGAACCCGACCAAATTGAATAGTCAAAAAATTTAAGAGCTATCAGATCATTAATACTGATTTTTATTTTGGTTGGCTTCGCGATATTATCACTATTTGTCTAATACGGAATGCGCCCTTAGTGCTGTCAAACTAAAATATAGTTATGTTGTGTCACTTTAGTCAATTTCAGAATAGGAAATCGTCGTTTGACAGGAATAAACTAAATTTTGGTGATTTTTAGTCTAGTTTAGAGAATTTTGTGACAACAGAATCGGCACCATTGTCTGCCAAAACAGTGGCTTACCCATACCTAGCCTAAAATCTCAAGAATGACCCGATTGCTTTTACCAGTAACATTCAAGTTGCAGTTCGCCGTTGTTTTATTATTTTTCTTCATCGCGGTCATAGATATAAGAAAGAAGGAGATATGCCCAGTAGTTGAAAATGTATCGGAACCCGATGTCTCCACTTGCTCCCCGCTACCGCGCCACAACTACACAGTCATGCAATTTAGTAAAACCAATAGATACGAAGTCGCGCTCACACTCGCAATTTGTAAATCAGAACGTACTACACAATCAATTATAGTCCTTATCCCTTCAAACGCAGCGTGCATTTAAGTACAACTCACTCACACAGAAAACGGTCGCTACCGTTGTGCTGTGCAAAAGCATTTTTTTTTACATATACGCTAGTGATAGACCTAATCGGAAAGTTGTCGATACTTCTAATTATTATTGTACTACTTAAATTTTTTGGGGTCCTGAAAATAAGATAAATTGAAAACGATAACCGTAATAGGTACGTCACTAATATATTATCTGAACCATGCCGATAACAATAACGCATTCGAAGCGTTTGAAGACTTTAACGGCAGTAAAATGCCAAAACCATAAAAAAGTAAGGAAATAGCACGAGGATAAGACTTATTATACGATAATTCAAACCCAATAACACTCCACCGACATTACCTAAAATTTTGTTAACTTTACGACTGTTGTTTACGCATTTCTCTACTACGCTGTAAAATAATCAGAATAAGTAAAAAACATGAATTCATGTTATCGCCCGAATGGTCAACGGTGCGCCAGAGTGACGTCACTTCCCGATGACGCGCGAATGAACGCGTTCCCCTCCACAACGGTCACCGTCAAGATCGTGGACGAGCTCTCGGCGGTCGGCCTCTTTGGCTTTTGACCCTCATCGCGTGCACACGCTTTAAATAAAACTATTGCTGTCCAGTCTAGCTTTATAAAGTTAATTTGATTAATAATTGTTCAACTTGTGTGTCTAAATTAAATGTAAATATCAAATTGGTTTATTACTTAACGTTATAATTGTCTTTGCATTTAATAACTTGTAATTATTATATGATTGATTTAAAGTAAATGTTTTACCTAATCTCTTAAGAAACGGAAAGTGTGTGTGGCTCTTTGAAAAATAAAACTGTATCTATTGCTAATCGTGTTTCTTTTCTAATATCAGAAGTGGTTCGCACAACGCTTAACGGCCGCAAGATGCCGCGAGGACGAAAACGCAGGCGAGCACGTTCATCAAGCTCGGATTCCTCTACCCACACACCGGCGCGAAGTTCAAGCTCCAGTTCATCGAGCAGTAGCAGTGACCGTGATCGCCGGAGGAGAGGGAAACGACGTCGCAAAGGATCGCCAACCGTGAGTCAGAACGTTGTGTTGTCTTCAGTAATTCCCGAATTTGACCCGTTAGTGGATGACGTGGATATGTGGATTAATGTGCTAGAGGCTAACGCTCGTGCTTTTGGGTGGTCCGATAGTATGATTAAGTATCAGGGGTTGCAAAAATTACGGAATACCGCCAAAACATGGTTAGATTCTCTGCAGAAAAATGAAACTATGTGGACTAACTGGCGTTGGAGGCAGTGGCGTGATAGGGTTTCGGATACTTTTCAAACCAAGCGTAATATGTACACGTTGTTAAAACAGTTAGTAGAAACCAAGCCGTTACCGAATCAGTCCCTTTATGAGTTCTATTTCCAGCAAAAAGGTAAAATAGATAGGCTGCAATTGAAATTCAAAGATCGTGATATTGTTTCGATTATTGTAGGGTCAATTGGCGATCCGAACATTAGCATTGCCGCCGAAGCAGGTAGTTTTCCGTATTGTGACAATTTGGCGTCGTTTTTGCATGGCAAAGTTCATTCGATACCCGATAAAAACATAGTACACAAAAACTATTCATCATCAAAGCCCGGATTGCGTCATTCCTCATCATTGCAGGGACATATAAATAGCAAGCCTGACGTTAAATTCGAATCATCTTATAGTGGTAATAACGTTGCCAACAGTAATTTATCGTGTTTCCGTTGTGGTGAATTAGGACATAGGCGGAATAATTGTAATATTAAGGATGATATTCAGTGCAATTTTTGTAGTAAGCGGGGGCATTTAGAAAAAGCATGCAAATCGAAACCTAAACCAAAAGCTGAGACGGTCGAGGAGGTGAAAATGGTTAGTGAGCCTAAAAGCAAGCAAAAGTTTTGTAAACAGGTTCTATTGAATGATTGTAAATGTGAAGCTTTTTTTGATATGGGTAGCGACTGCTCGTTAATTACCAAGGATTTGATCGAACAAAATAATTTACAACCATTTAATTTGAATTTGCCTATCAATTTGGTAGGTTTTACGAATGGCACATCAATCCAAATTTCAAAAGCTGTCGCTGCCAAATTAAAAGTAGATACGGTGGAAATGGTCACGCTTTTGTACGTCATTGATGAGTTAACTGGGTGCGATATGTTGATAGGACGTTATTTCACAGAGGATAGTAGTATAATGTATACCCGTGTAGGGAATACTTTGACTTTTGAACCAATAAAAACAATGAAGATTTTTAACATTAACACGAACAAAGATAATAACTTTTGTAATAAACACGACATTTTATTAAATTCAATTCTTTCGAAATACCCTAATTGTTTTTCCGATGATTTGTCCACTTTGGGTAAAACTAATTGTGTAGAGTTGGATATAGAGTTAACTTCTAATAAACCAGTTTGTTTTCGACCATACCGAATGTCTGAATCCGAAAAAAAAATAACTCGAGAAATTACGGATGATTTATTGAAGAATGGAATTATCAGGCATAGTAATTCGGCATATGCGAGTCCTGCTCTGTTAGTGGACAAACCATCAGGGGACAAAAGGCTGTGTATTGATTATCGTCAGATTAATAAAATTACAGTTAAAGAAAAATACCCAATGCCCATGATAGAAGATTTAATTGATAGATTGCAGAACTGTAAATACTTTACTTCTTTAGATTTGAAAAGTAGGTACCATCAAATTCCAATAAAATCAGAAGATATACGAAAGACAGCATTCATTACACCAGATGGTCATTTTGAGTTTTTAAGGATGCCTTTTGGATTAAGCAATGGCCCATCGGTTTTTCAGAGGTTTATGAATACTGTCTTAGGGAACCTGCGTTTTGGAAAAGTAATTTGTTATATGGATGACTTACTCATAGCCACAGAAAGTCTAGAAGAAAACGTAGCTTGCTTAGAAAGTGTGCTTGAAATTCTCCAAACAAATGGTCTGACTATTAATATTGATAAGTGCGCATTTTTTCAAAATACAATAACGTTCCTCGGTTATGATATTTCCGAAAGTGGCATTCGGCCAAGTTCAAAAAAATTAAAGGCTATTGAAGAATTTCCCATTCCAAAAACTGTTCATCAATTACGCCAATTTTTGGGCTTAATTAATTACTTTCGAAAATTTATTAAAAACTGTGCAAGTATCTGTAGTCCTCTAACAAAATTACTAAAAAAAGAGGCAATCTGGAAATGGGGTCCTCAACAAGAACAGGCAGTTATTAATATAAAAAAAGAACTAATTGAAAATGCCGTCCTAAAAATATTTGATCCTAAATTGCCGGTTTGTTTGTATACTGACGCTAGTCGTGACGGGTTAGGTTGCATAATGGTTCAAGTTACAGAGAATGGCGAACAACCAATCCATTTTTATAGTCGTCAGACCAGTAACGATGAAAAAAAATATCACTCTTTTGAACTTGAGCTATTAGCAATCGTGGTAGGCTTACAAAAATTCAGGCACTACTTACTCGGGATCCAATTTAAGATTTTTACCGACTGCAACGCTGTAAGGCACGCTTTACAGAAAAAAGAGATTGTTCCTCGTATCGGTAGGTGGGTATTACAAACCCAAGAGTTTAATTTTGAAATAATGCATAAGCCGGGTACGCAGATGCAACATGTAGATGCCTTGAGCCGCAACCCTGTTATGGATAGCATCATTTCAGTAACTAAATCTGATGATGTGATGTCCATAACTGAGGGGGACTGGCTTCTATCTGTGCAACTCCAGGACCCAAGCATATGCAGTATTAGAGACATTTTAGTGTCAGGTGAGGCCGACGCAAATAAACAGATTTTTAATCAATACGAATTGCTTGGCAATAAAGTATACCGACGGACTGAGCTAGGTAGGAGATGGTTAGTGCCAAAAACATGTGTTTGGCAAATCATTAGGACTAATCATGATGACCTGGGACATTTTGCGGTGGATAAAACCGTTGAAAGAATTAGGTCAAAATATTGGTTTCCACATTTAAAGAAAACGGTATCAAAATATATAAAAAATTGCCTCAATTGTATTTATTACAAAAATATTCATGGTAAAAAACCGGGTAAACTATGCCCAATTCCAAAATATGCCAGGCCATTTCATACACTACATATAGACCACTTGGGCCCTTTTGTAAAATCCACACAACAGAATTCCTATTTGCTGGTTATAGTCGACTCATTTACCAAATTTGTGTTCATTTCTGCGGTTAAAAATACTAAATCTAAGATTGTTCTAAATGAATTAAACAAAATTTTTAAAGTATTTGGAAATCCCAAGCGTATTATTAGTGATGCCGGTAGTGCGTTTACTTCAAACGCTTTCAAGACTTTTTGTTGCGAAAAGAACATTCGATCTCATGTTATAGCAACTGCCATGCCGCGTTCCAACGGCCAGGTCGAACGGTATAATTTAACTATTTTAGAAGCATTACGTAGTATGGGTGCTAGTACGGACAACAATAAATGGGATCAACATATCACAAGCATTCAACTGGGTATTAATAGCACGATTAATAAAACCACGTCTGCCATTCCTAGCGAGGTTTTCTTTGGATACCGTATTCGAATGAATAATGATGGAGTTACTGATGATGATGCGACTGAGACCACGGTTGATCTGACAACCTTAAGGCGTAAAGTTGATGAGAACATACAAAGAAATGCAGAGAGACAAAAGGCAACCTTTGATGCAAAAAGGAAGGAAGCGCCTTTTTATAAAGTTGGAGACTTGGTCGTGATTAGAATTCCAAGTATGTCTAACGACGGACAGAGCACGAAGTTGATGCCTCTTTATAAGGGGCCATTTCAAATTATGGAAGCACTAGGTCACGACCGCTACAGGGTTGCTGACATGAGGGGCGCTGAAAGGAGTTCTAAACGTTACAATGGTGTTGCGTGTGTCGAGAACATGAAGCCGTGGATTCGGATCTCGAACCCGGATACGCCGGATGTTATCAAAAATTGAGGTAACAAGAACATTTCCTTTCAATTAGTAGGCATAATGTCAGTGTAATTTTAGCAATAATAAAGCATAATTATAAAATAATTTCACCATTTACTTATAAACATATAACTGTTTTATTTTATTTACAGTAATTGAATAAAACATACAATTTATTGTTAAAAGTTGTCAAATGCATCCGCTTCGAACATTTTCCAGTTGTAGTAGAGTAGCAGAATTGTATATGATATGGTAATGGAAATCCGTGGTGAACACCATTGCCATACACATGGTGATACACAACTGAGATGATTCTTTCTGAATATCACTCGGTTTAAGCCATTTGGTTGAGTTGGTTGGCCGGCGATGGGATAGCTAGCTCCACCAAATTCTGTTGCCCTGCTCTGCTGCGTAAATGTTTCAATATAGCAATAATCAGATTTATTCTAAAGTGGAACATGAAAAATCTGGTGATGAAGTACTTCTATTACTGAAATTAATATTATATTATCCTGTCCTCAGCTCCTGCATCAGACCATATCGCTGTTCGGGGACGAACGCGACAGCAGGACGGCCGAATGTTATCGCCCGAATGGTCAACGGTGCGCCAGAGTGACGTCACTTCCCGATGACGCGCGAATGAACGCGTTCCCCTCCACAACGGTCACCGTCAAGATCGTGGACGAGCTCTCGGCGGTCGGCCTCTTTGGCTTTTGACCCTCATCGCGTGCACACGCTTTAAATAAAACTATTGCTGTCCAGTCTAGCTTTATAAAGTTAATTTGATTAATAATTGTTCAACTTGTGTGTCTAAATTAAATGTAAATATCAAATTGGTTTATTACTTAACGTTATAATTGTCTTTGCATTTAATAACTTGTAATTATTATATGATTGATTTAAAGTAAATGTTTTACCTAATCTCTTAAGAAACGGAAAGTGTGTGTGGCTCTTTGAAAAATAAAACTGTATCTATTGCTAATCGTGTTTCTTTTCTAATATTCACATCGATCTAGCAATAAAGTTATTCGCGAATCGACACTATCGATAGCCTACGTTAGTGGATCTGCACGAGCACATCACTAGCTCGACGCAAGACACCGCGGCCGTACTACGTAATGCGTCCGCATTGAAACTTTATCGTTTTGTTATTTTTACATTGCTTTTCCAGTCACTTAGCGACAAATTATTTAGGTAGTGGTTTAGTAGCAATGTATTTAGTACAAAAATAATACAGTCGCTGTGATATTTAAAAACAAAAATAACATAGTAAACGCAAGAATTTTTTTTCGATTTCTTGTTTTTTATGATTTTAAAGACAAAATAGATAAATACTTGTACTTATTTATGGTAAGTGATTCCATGATTCACAAAGTTTTTGTTTTGGCTTTGGTTTTTACAAGAAACCACTGCACAACACGGCATTCTATAATTTATCACAACAACGGTCGAAAGCACACTAGTTCGCGGAGACGGCCATTTGCTTTAGGAATGATCATTCTGATCATGGCGCGCGGACACAGACACGCCCCCTTCCCTGCCGCCACTTCTCCTGCTTTTTATATTTCTATGATCGCGATCCTTCTTCATTTTTACAGATTTAGCAGGTTTAACTCAATTTTTCATAAAAAAATGGAGTTTGTAAGACTAGCTATTTGGATGGGCCTGGACATTTCTTCCACACATACAACGTAAAACACAACCCTGACTCTTCTGTCGCGCAGTCGAGTAAAAAGAAACCAAAACAGATGTCTCCATTTTTAACCAAACAAACAATAATGCTGTGCATAACATGAACATTCAAAGCGTTGTCGTTAATTATTAGGTTGTCGACCCAGTGCCGGCAACGTGGTTGTGGTGCACTTACATAACGCTTAAGTATTCTCAAATATAAATACATCGCATGCATTGATCTCATTGTCGTGCCAGAAATTGTTTGGTGCAAGCTACTGGGAGAACTATTTATTTGAACTGCTGCTGTGGGGAATGGAGTAGCAAGGGATGCCGCCTGCGTCATGGGCCGACGTCCTTAAAAAGGCGCCTGCGACTTTCAGGGGCCAGTGTCAGCCTGGACACTGGCCCTTCTTAAAATGCACTACAACACTCGATTTTTCCTCCTCTCTTGTGGACTGTCCTACCCAAGCAGCGTTTCAAGCTGTATATAGGCTGTATTTAAGTTCTTTTTTATACTATAAGCTGTACATCAGGCTGTATATAGGCTGTATAAGCGCTTGTACAGCCCTTATAAGTAAAAAATTGGTACATCTTATGCAGCTTTTTGCGTTATAAGGGCTGTATATTAGCTGTCGAAGCAAATAATAGGCTGTATAATAGCTGTATTAGAGCTGTTAATTGGTGTACAAAGAAACCATAACACTACAGATATTATCTTATAAATCTCTTGTAAAGAAAAGAGTTCTAAATAGGTTTTTGAAGAGAATTATAGAATTATAAAATTTCGACAAACAGATTTTCAATGTAATAGAAACGTGAATGGCGACATTATTATTTACAATATTTATCAGTGAGTAAAAGAAATCTTGGACTTAGATATGTGAAGGTGATAACTGCAAGTGCGGATTTAAATTTATTGTGAACCTGTTTATATTTTCCGGCAAAATATTCAAGCGCCAGCAAAATAATCGAGCTGACATAAAGAAAACATACTGTTAATACGGTAACTAAGTGTATAATTTTTTAGTTTAGTTTAAAAAAAATATAAAAGTTATAGATATGAGGGCACAGTGTGATCATTGTGCCCTCATATTAAGCTGATAATCATGATATGGCTTTAACTGTTATAAAATATTCCTTAAATTACATTTAAAATTTTGTTTTCATACATTCGAAATTACGAAAATGGCGACAATTTGTTAAACAGCCTAAACGATATTCGGAGTGTGTTATTGTCTGTGTAGCTGTACTAAGTATGTGAAGGAGTATATTGTACAGCGTTTGGCTGTTAATCAGCTTTATAATAGAATATTTTTATTACTTAGGCTGTATATCAGTTCTCAATACATAGTTTATAATTCTCTTTAGAGTTTCTTAAAAGAAATAAAAAAACCCTGAGCCCAAGATGATGATAAGTACATAATATGTATGGTAAAACCAAAAGAATTAGCTGTTTAATTTTTAACCGACGAAAAAATAGGAGGAGATTCTCAATTTGACCGTTTATTTTATACCTAAGTAAACTTATTGTAAAGTATTATTAGTGTGTTGTATATATTATATCTGTTTTACTTTATTTTCAGGAAGATATGCAGTTTAAAATTATAAAAACCATTGAGAAAGAGCACAACAGGCTTTGCATTGCAAAAGTTTGTGGAAATCAAAAGGCGAGTTAAGATGGCCAAGAAAGCGATTAAACGTCAACAAATTAATAAATGATGAAACATCTCGGCCTTTAGATAATTGGCCTACTTCAAAATGCTGTGTGAAAAGGCTATCATTATCGTCGTAAGACGAAATAGTAAGACAACAAGATCTTATGGTTCAAATAAATCATCAATTGAACTAATAGCGCTGCTGCAAGAAGAAACGTCATCATAAGGTTACGAAGGTTGAAATAAATCTACACATTTAACATAACTATTATGATCATTAATATCACCGTTTAATGTTTTTGCTACGGAACCCTCTTCGTTGGACGTCGACGGAATTGGCGGTTGACCGTTAAGCCTTATTGAGCGACTGTGTCATGAATACAAAATAAAGCTGTACTATACTCGTAGCTGTCATTTATTAATTAGTTTTAAAACGCTCTCATAGACAGAAATCATAAAACCACTGTATTTACAAGAGTGTCCAAATACGCCATAAAACTTAGTTTTCCAATGGAGTTTGCATATACCATTGTACAGAAACAAGTATCAAATGAGACTATAATAACTCTTAGAGCTGTAATAAGTAAGTGATCACATGCGAAATACAGCTTTAACGATAAAACCAGATTAAAGTGTCAAGAAATACCTTAAGTGGTATATTAGAGTTTAAATATTCTGTTTAAATACCCTAAGCGTTCGCGGATCCTTTAGGAAAAGTTAGTTTTACAATGGAGTTTGCATATACCATTGTACAGAAACAAGTGATCACATGCAAAATACAGCTTGCATACAGCTTTAACGATAAAACCAGATTAAAGTGTCAAGAAATACCTTATGTTTTATATTAGAGTTTAAATATTCTGTTTAAATACCCTAAGCGTTTGCGGATCCCTTAGTAACTCTTTTATACAGCTTGAGGTGTATATTATCTCATAAATCTTTCTTATAACTCCTATATAATATTTTGACACTCTTGTAAGTCTCTAAAAGAACTCTAAGTTCTAAATAGGCTGGTTTATTGATGTTGAAAACGCTTGCGTGCTGCTTGGGATGACGTCAATGACTGTCAGTCATTATTGACTGAAGGCTATCTACTGTTACAGGCTTTGTTCTATAAGATAAACTCCTGAACAACCGATGCGTAGCCGAGCTGACGAGGTGACAAATATAACTATGGCATAGATCTATGTCTTTTTTTTTTTTTTGGGTGGGAAATCATCAAATAACTTCTCCCGCTCTGGGTGGAGCAGGAGGGCGTGTCAGACTTTTACTGACTAAAACCCACCCGTGTTCCTTCAGTAGCCCTTAAGCCAGGGGCTGTGGTGTCTCTTTCGAACAAACCCGCACCCCTGACAGGCATCGGCCCTTGCGGGCCCCATCATTTTTGTGCTGACATCTCTTTGAGGCGCGCGTGGAACACAACGCGCCGTCGACTTGGGCTTGGTCCTTACCGGACAGCGAGCTACCCATTACTCGCCGTCCGCAAGCCCATGCCTACGGTGGCCGGAAATCGGCCTGGGATTCCCGACGCCCAGGGCGTCTCCGTATCCTGCGGCGGCTGGGGTCGCGAGGGCGCATATGCTGCCTCTCCCTCACGTGCGCCGCCTCCCTCTTCGCGAGCATCACTGCTTCGCTGAAGGAGGTGACGGCTCCCCATGCCCTCTCGCTCCGTACCATGGCCTGGACCAGGGCCGGACGCGAGAGATCGCCGCCGCCGATCGCCTCCACGAGGACACGGCGGTGCTCCGCCCAAGCAGGGCAGACTGCCACCGTGTGCTCCACCGTGTCCTCAGGGCGATCTTCGCAGTGGAAACACCCGGGCGTTTCCTCCCGCCCTATCCGAAACAGGAACCTCCCGAAACAACCGTGTCCGGTGAGGACCTGCGTCAGGCGGAAGGTGAGGACGCCATGCCGCCTCTCAAACCACTCCTCAAAGAGGGGACTTACCGCCGCAATCGTGGCGTGCCCATAGATCTATGTCTTAAATGTGTGTTTCGCTTCTGATTTGGAGTCATCAGCGATCATAAAGGTTCTCCGTTCTATACAGAACTTTATTAGTTACAACACAATACAATTTAAAACAGTTGAGCTTTCAAGTTCGGTAAAGCATCAAATATCCGTCTGAATCAGCTAGCCAGCTGTGGAGATAACTAGATGATTATTAGCCACCATTATCGCTAATCTCCTGTGCATTACACCAAGCCCGTCGTAACACTGCTTGCCTCTGCCTCGTTGGTCGCGCACAGACGTGTAGACGCTCCGAAATAGCCGTTTTAATGACCCTCCTTTGTTTATTATTCTTCCTGTACCCTCGTAGAGACAGCTCTATTATGAGAGCGGCCAGATTAGACTATAATAAATGTGATGGCGGAATGCGCGACGCTGATCAACGCGACCGACGCGACGCCGACTTAGGACGTCCTAATTTGTCGATTTTTATACAATTAGCAGATACCTAACGGTTTTGAAATTAAGATGGGGTCGGGTCCGAGTTTTGGGTTTGATTCCCGGTTCGAGCACATTGTTCTCTTTGCGTGCGACTTATCTGTATGTGTAAGTGCAGTGTCCTCCAAAAGTTAGTTGAATTTCTTCACAGCTGAAGTGTCAGCTGTGAAGTTTCGCGAAGAGAGAGGCAGCGCACGTGAGGGGGAGGCAGTATATGTGCCCTCACGGCCCTAGCCTTCGCAGGAGACGCCCTGGGCGTCGGGGATCCCAGGCTGATTCCCGGCCACCGTAGGCGCGGGCGTTCGGACGGTGAGTAATGGGTAGCTCGCTGTCCGGTAAGGACCAAGCCCGGGTCGGCGGCGCGTTATGTTCCACGTGCGCCTCAAAGAGATGTCATGACCAACTGGTAGGGTCCGCAAGGGCCGATGCCTGCCAGGGGTGCGGGTTGATGGAAAGAGTAACCGTGGAGTTTCTTGCCGGCTCTTCTCCATAGGAAACAACAATTTGGAACCGTGCACCTAGCTTCTGACGTTTCATAAGTGCTCATGCAGGTTTATATGAAATAAAAAATTTTGATTGATTGATTGATTGATCGAAAGAGATACCGTGGTCCCTGGCACGCAGGCAGCTGAGGGAACACGGGTGGGTTTTAGTCAGTAAAAGTCTGACACCCTGCTCCTGCCTGCTCCACCCAGAGCGGGAGAAGCTCAAAAAAAAACGGACTTTTCGTTCCCACAATTACCTTTGTTCTTTATTTTATGGTTGGTTCATTTTAGTTTCGAAGCCATTATTTTTTCAAACTATTGTGGTCGGCTTCCAATCTAACCGGATGCAGCTGAATACCAGTATTATACATGGAGCGACTGCCTATCTGACCTCCACACCCCAGTTACTAGGTAATACGATACCCCTTGGTAAGTCACTGGTTGTCAGACTTTCGATTTTTTCGTAAGAGGAAACTATGAGTGAAAAATAATCCCTACTAGGTACAGTAGCCCCCACTAATGGTGCCCCAATCTCAAAAAGCAATAGATTGACACTTCGCTTTAACTTACGACCTTCTTATAATAAGCAATTTCTATAGGCTATAATACTATAGACACACACACTCTCATACGTTTACAAATGAATGTATTTCCTAAATTCAACCGGTATTGCAAATGGCATGATAGCTGAGCGGTTACCGCACTTGATTATCGCGTTTGAGCGTAGCGAGTCGCGGTTTCGAATCCCACTCGCTGTGTGATAGTCTTTTTATTGTTTTAAAAATCACTTTTGAGTATAGTTTCTTGTTCTGTTCGTCGTATTCACTAAACTCGTAAAACTTTATCATTATACCCACAGAAACCTAAATAAATTTAAATGATTTACGACTCATTCACCGCGACTTATACATAGAACGGTGTTGGTTGATATTGTGTGCTAGTGATGTGTGTTTCATCTATTAGCGTTCTTCTAATTCATTTTAAAATGTAAGCAAATTTAAATATAGAAATGAAAGCGAATATTATTGCGCTGCATAAAAGTGGACTTAATACCTATATCACAAATACCTATGTGATGAAACCGGACTGAGTGTGAGTATTATGATTTAAATATTTTATTAAACATTTATTTAATTAAAGTATAACTGCTGATCCTTGTAGTTATTTTAAAACGTTTTATAAATATCATAATGTCTAAATAGAATAAAAATAAAAAAAATCGATGTAAATTTATTTCCTAGATTATAGAACGATGAAAATAACATTATACTTAATATTTATGTGAAATTGCCGTTTTAAATAATTTTGTTTCTAAATAGTAGGTAATACATAAAGTGTGTATTTTGCTTAGTAGCCTAACAGTACCCCTTTTTTGTTTTAGTGAAATACTGTGAGTCGGTGGGTGAAAAGATACGAGGAAGGCGGTAGCCTTGCCCGTGGAAAGCAAAGTGGAAGACCCCAGCTCCTATAACAGGCACACGTTCAGCGAATTTGAAACAAGTGGTTTCAAAACGACAAGACATTTTGCCGAATTATTCGACACATCTTTACGAACCGTGCGCCGTGCACTCAACGCAGAAGGTTCAAGGCATCATCGAAAACCAGCTCGAGAATCTGCTTAAAAAACATAGTAATATAGAAAAAACATTAACATTAAGTTATAAATTACAAATATTTATTTATTTTAGTAATATTCAAATAATATTTTGTCTTATCCGTAATCTGGATTATTTTGAGGTTTAGTTTCAATCTTCTTTTCGGAATGAAAATGAACACTTAAGCTATAACCTCTTTAAGTCCTATTAAATACGATTTGTTAACTTTGATGTTTGAGTTAGAACGAACTCACTCACAGTAGAATAAAAGTAGTACTACTGAGTCCTTTAATTGTATTGTGACAACTTGTCTGCATTTGTTACTTTTACGTGGGTAGATTTTTGTAGAATATTGGGATTTATTTAGAGTACCGACACACAGTAGTAATCAGCACAATATTATTATATTACTAAGATACAATAGCCTGATTCTCATGGTTCACCAACTAGCTTATTTACTTCAATAAATTGTTCTTTATGAGAAAATAAACTGTTTTAACAAGAAGTTATTATTAGTTATTTTTATACATTCTTCATGAAGTTATAACGAATAAACATTTTGTAATCATTTATTATTGTTAAACCTTTATTTAAATAACAATACGAGTAATAAAAAAAAATTGTTACATTATTATTCTGGTATATTAATAAATAGAATAATAAAAGAACAGATGAAGATGATTGTTGAAAAGAAAAATTAAAGCTTCATCGCGAGATTTGAACCCAGACCTATGAGTTTCTTAATCCAAGACGATACGCTGCACGCTACCGGAACCCTAATTATACAAGTTAATTTTAGCAATGGTATGAACCGACCAAGGTCATGTCTGTGCGTCGCCGACGGTATGTATAAAATACAGAACGCTTGTGTGTGAGTGCAGCGGTGACTTAGGCGTTCTGTGTTAATACATCACTTATACACACAGCTGTAGGTACGGCCTGGACCGCCACTTCATAGCAATATAGCCCTTAGTATGCGACTGCTATTGTGAATCTTGATTGTACCTACGTGTTTCACGCTTCTTCCCTGAAAAAATGAGAGTTCCTTGCCTTGATACCCGTATCTGTAGATAACGTAAATATTATTGCCATGTATTACGATGAACACTATATAAATTATTGCCACACGTGGTTTCGAAGTTTATCGCACTTCTGTGTACCTAATATATAACACGTTCAGTGCTGGGAGCCCACCTGGAGGGTCCACTACCAATGTATTGGTGGAATGGCAAATGAGCTCAATGAAAATGCCTCGCATGGATTTGAATGAGTAGCTAGGTACCTACGTTTAATTACGACGCGTCGTTACTAACGTATCCTTTTCGAAGGTGAAGGTTGTTAGCGTGTTGGCTCCAGCTAGAAGCACCAGGGAAGGGAAGTAGGCTGGCTGGTCATGTTCACACAACCTACGAACTAACTGAGAATAGCTCAAATAAATAGCCAGGCCAGCTACACTCAGCATCGGTAGCGTTTCTGACTACCCACGGTGCACCGGAAGGATATTGTACTTTATCCCAAACATTTCAAAAGTGTTGAAGTTAGTCATATTTTAAGAGCGATCCCAACTGTCCCGGAAATTCCATCAACATCCACTCAAACGATTCACGGATTCATCCAAGAACATTTGAAGGTTCAAACAAGAATTATGAGAGAAAAACAATGACTTACTAAATATAAAAACAGTTGGAGATTGACGAACGAAACTTTCTGGAAATTTCATTCTTACTCCCTGATGCTGAAACCTAAACACAAGTGTGGCTATAATCACACGCTTCTAAATTAAATCAATCAGCATAGTGGATAGGTTAGGCTCAAGACTAATGGAATAGGAATGGCCTTTACCTAATTAGTTTTACTTTATTAGGTACTACCTACTCATACTTACGCTGTACGTAGCGTCACAATACGCTGCTTGCCTTTATCTACCTAGTAGTCTTTTACTTGCTTTGCGCATTGCGTCAGACTATATGTAATGTCTGACTGTTCCTTAGGTTTAGACTCTATGGGATGTACTTCCAATGTATGAACAAGCAGTGGATCAAGCCTTCGAGATTTTTTTGGTTTTAGCTTGGTGACCACTAATGTGCCTATACATACTTTAGAAATACCACTTTGCATAAAATTCTGAAGACCCTTATTATTATTTTGTCATAGCGGCCGGCGAGGAGAGCAGTTGTGGTCCAGTGGTAAGGATCGCGACTTACGAGTTGTATGTAGGTCGTAGGTTCGAACCCAGACAGGCGCATAACTTTGTGTTAAATTATTTCATCACCACTGCTCTCAAAACGGTCAAGGACAACATCGTGAGCAAACCGACCTATAACCAAAAATTCGAAGACAGGTGACTGGCGTGGTGGATTACCTACGGCCTACTTCCTTTTAGGAGGCTTGTGTCCCGGCACTGGGAACATTATACACTGATTACCTATGCCAGTGCGGTCGCAGTTAAAAGAGCGAGACATCCATTAATTATACCCTAAAACTGACACATAAATAACATAGAAGACACTCTCGAAAAAATTAAAACGACGTAAAACGATCATAATTTTAATAGGTTACGACCTTAACTATCAATTTTAACATCAAAGAAAATTATAATTTCGTAGATTGGCTCGATCTCCAGACTTTCAGTAGGTAAGTTTATTACTTCTTTGTCATTAGGCTGAGGCTGGGAAGCAAGGCGAGCGCCGTTAAATTCATTTGGCGTGCCACTGTTGCTAAATTAACTCCCAATAAATGGCCGCACATTGCAATCTGCTGCGGTTATTACGAAATCCTCTCGTGGGCCGGTTCACAGTGTAAATGCTTAATTTTATTGTGTCAGTCCTCAGTCCGGCCATAACAGTACGTTGTGCCAGGGTAAACGGTCGTGCGCTCTAACCCTAAACTTTTTCACGCCATATTTTTGGCGCTATTTTTTTTGTGATGTGAGTGACAGATATTTAAAACGAAATATTTTTTTTATTGTTCATTGAAGTGGCCAGTGCTTTTGTGGGATTGTATAGGTATATAAGGTTTGCTTAACTTTTATATTGTGTTTTTTAAGAGTTATTAACACTTATCAGCTGCTATGATGTCTATGTACCATGTTTACTGCTAAACATGAGTTTCTCATAGTAAATAAAAAAACCTTAAGGTACTTAACCCACGTATTTTTTATATACCTATTGATGTAGTAGGTGTGTAAGTAATCACAATGTAAGTTTAAAAGTGATGCTAACAAATGCTGTGCAAAATTAACGAGCAACAATTTTTGAAACACATTTAAAGGATTAAATCCCGATTAAACAGAATCTATTTACGAAATTCAGACGCAGCTAGCAGAACAGATAAATAACTGATAATCCTACTAAAGATTCCGATGTCTACAATGATCTGAATTTATTGTCCAAATATTACTGTAACTCATCTGTAAAAGGGAACGCAAATCCAATACTTATGAGCTTTGCGTTAGACGTGGAGTAACGTCAGCGTTAAACATACACAAACATCCAGTAACGATGCAACGTTACGTTCGGTATGTAAAATAAATAAACAAAACGAATATTAAAATAAAATCAGATCAAACGCAGATATATTTTTTTCTTTTTAATTCAGGATAAGTTTTTATCCAGTGCGCAAACTGTAACCATGAATTCAGCATATCATTCTAGACCCCACAGCGCGGAAATTTTTCATCGGTTATACAAAAAGAAAAAAACAGCTGTTCCATACATTTTGACCGCGTAGGCATTGCACTTTTCTATGAAACATCAGATTTTTTTTTGCATAACCTACGAAAAATTTCAACGCTAGGGGGTCTAGAATGATATGCTGAATTCATGGTTACAGTTTGCGCACTGGTTAAAAACTTATCCTGTATATTGACGTGGTTTGTATTGGATAGAATTAATTACACTAACAATGCGGAACCGTATATTAAACGTGACATTTTGTTTATTTTCACTCGATATACTGCTTGAAATATTGCGCTAATACTTAGATAGCGATTTTTAAAAGCAAAGTTTTTGTAAATTGTGGTTTTCATTAACACTTGAGTTGTATTCATAGAAATAAAATACGCGCTTAGTTTTACAAACATCATTGCTTTAATTTTAAATGATCATACAATTTCTTTCAAAAAATATTACTCAGTCAAAGAAAACATCAAAGAAATTGAAAGAGCTTATCAAAAAATCGCCAAGGATTTTAAGTGCTACGCGCTACGAGCTATGAGGACCAATAAGAGAAATGCTACGATGCTACGAGCTACGCGCCAGGACAGCAGACTCCGTAGCGCGTAGCACTTAAGTAAGTTGCGATAAGCAGTTCGCTAGGTTATGTATTGTACCTAACAAAAATTATGATGAACCCAATAATGGTTGAATTATACATTAAAATAAAAAATCCGAAAAGTGGAATCATTTCCTTTAGATTGAATCGTACTACAGTCTTATTTAACTTGTTTCTACGCCTCGTTTCTCGTTTTAACCTTATTATTACACCTAAAAATTCTGAAAACGAATTGCAATGCAGGTTGCAATAAGGTGATTTAAATTTAATTCTTGGCTTTTGATTAAATCAAATTACGTATACTTGCTTTGGTGTTTGCGATATTTAAAGATATTTTCAGCGCTCCTGGTCACACGTGGGTTCCTAATCTACGTTGCAATGTTAGGCATATCTCCATAAACATAAGATAACATCTCCATGAAAAATAATCACTTTATCTGCAGTCAGTATCCAAAGCAGCCGCCAATACGTGTGCGCCTATCTATTGCTGCTAGAGCCAAGTACGGTGCAGTATGATTTATTATGACTGCACTTCAATAGTAGGTAGATAGGTACTTCATATGGAGCAAGGATAAATTGAAGGAGAGTATTTAACGGTATAGCCGTCTACAGAAAGTGATAGACCAGACCAGCATACCGTCCTGTGCTTTGTTTGGTAATGTTGAGACTGGTCCAAAAGCGTGGGTACTCATTATCTGCCTAGCCTTTTCCAAACTACGTTGGGATCATCTTCCAGTCTAACCGGATGCAGCTGAATACCAAATTTGACATGAAGCGTCTGCCTAGCTGACCTCCACAACCCATTCACTGGGTAACACGATACCCTTGTTAAGACTGGTGGTCAGACTTCGGGCTTCTGACGACCCGCAACGACTGTCAAAGATTTAAAAATGACAGCCGGGGCCAACGGCTTAACGTGCTTTCCGAGGCACGGAGGGGTCTTGGTATGTAAAGATGGTCACCCATCCACGGACCACCCGCGGCAAGCGTAGCTTAACCTGACCGATCGACCCGTGCGGCTATTATTTCTTAGCCACAAACCGCGTACCAGCACGTTTCTTTAAAAACAGCGTACTGTTTCCATAAATTACAGCGAAATAGAAGCAGCCATAATACTAGACCGCTGGTAACTTAATTACTTATATAAGTATACGTAATTTAATTGATCATTCGATTGCGGTTCACAGCTATACATAGACCTTTCCCAAACTGCCATACATCCGGTCCAGACCTTAATTTACTGTCTATCCTCTCTAAAACCATCACTCTTACGTTACTGTACAACTGATACAATCTCCCTTTGATGCTAGACACAAGATAAAAGCAACTACATCATAAATACACTGCTCATAACATGTTTATATCGCGTCACGTAGCGTCGTCTCGGGGACATCTCGGTAACGTCAGCGGTCGCCGTGGATGACAGATTGCCTGGCGCGTTTGAACTAACAGCTCTTCATCACAATTTGCCGGCGGCTTCAGGAACACTGACATTATGTAGTTTGGTTAACGGCAGATCTTGTTTGATCTCGTACAACTAATGACGTATTGGTTGGAAATAGGAGATAGGAGAGAAAATTATGCCTACATATCATGTAGTAGCATTGTATAGTTCTCATTTCTACTGTAAAATTGTTTTATTTAAATGTTGTTCGTGATAAAATAAAATCATTTTTTAATAGGTAATTTAATAAGTACCTACTCTCTGGTGCAGGGTTAAACTAAGTTGGTAGGATCACAAACTAAGTTGGTGGGATCACAAACCTGCACCCTAATTGCGTAACTCACGATTGATCATAATTGGTTTCGTCTTTACAGTTAAACAATATTCATTGCGTTATTTATGTTGTCGAACAGACACATTTTTCGAACATATGAAGCAATGGTTTAACAATCCGTTTCAAAACGATACAGATTATGATGAATCGTGAGTTACGCAATTAGGGTGCAGGTTTAGTAGGTAACTAACGGATGGATGGAAGAATCTGAAAAACACTGACTTCTTACATTCTGATATAAGAAGTTCTAGAAATGATTTCGAGTGGAGTTGACATCCAAAGTAGTTGTCTTTATTTAGTCTGTAGTGAAACTCATCTCACGTTTTACGGGTGTTGTCATAGGTTGACATGTTTGTATTCTGGCTGTGAATATTTACAACAGCTGTTGCTGTAACGTAAAATATTTCTACTCATAATTTGACAGAGGAAGGCATAAATTAATCATTTCTCTTCACACACAGCTATCAGCGTGAGCAATAACATAGATAAACAAAATAATTATGATTTACGATATATTTGCTACGGCTAAGTAATACATTTAACTACAAATTCTTTACAAGAATTTAAATTCCCGTTTCTTTTTGACTTAGGTCCTACCAAATAACTTAATGAATATCAGATATTTAATTACAGAAAAGAAGTAGCTAGCCGTATAAGATGAAGAATTATAAGAACTAGTATTTTACACGATATGACACGAAGATAGCTGCAAAAGTGAAATACCTACTGTGGCGCGGCTACCAACGCCCCACAAAAAAAAAATACATTGAAGACATTTTGTTCCAGACTATAAAATAAATTAACATTAACAACAGGAAAAAAAATGTAAATAAAATAATTATTTAAAAACACTAAAACTTTGTATGTGTTACGTCATCATGATCATCATCATTTAAGCCGAAAGACGTCCCCTGCTGGACATAGGCCTATGTTACGTACACCCAAGATTACACATTATTACCTACGATAGGCTGGTTACTTCTAAAATCACACAGCTAGGAACACACAACAACCCAGTGACTGCACTCCATACGTTAATGCCGTGATTAATTCTGTTTGTTTGACACATCACAACGTTTCCGTAGAAACCGTTATTTGTTTATACTTTCGAAAGGGAAACACCGATTTAATGGGAACATTGCGTGCGTTATGATGCCGTTCAAATGGCCCTGGACAATATACCCAATGGCCAGTTTATTTAAACGCATTGGCAAACATTCAACGCCAAATTTTGATTTACATTACGACTAAGGTTATGATAATATGGGAGATTGGATTTCTTCAATGTACGCACGTTGGACGATAATAAAATGGTCATTTGTTTTTATTTGATTGTTGTTTCAATTTCTGTATTGAGATCGTGATGAATGCAGTATTAAACTGTTTGTATTAAAAGTCGAAAATTATGTCTGATTTTGAGCAAAAATAACATAGACAAGTGTTGACGGGATGAGGAAGTTGCTTTTATAACAAGGAAGATCCTAAGTACTTGAAAATGAATCGTATCCTCTCGACAGGAAAAATAATGGTCCTGTACCTATCTCACTAGCGTGTATTGTCCCACTCCTTTTCTACACTATTCTTTCTTTTGCTGGTGCTAGTCAGTCCTTTCGGTAAGGAGTCAAGCTCGTCCCGCCCGCTATTTGTCTCGGCCTGGTGCGATGGCGTCGTGCGTTTAGTCGGACCCAATCGGTAGTTGTCACAGTCCCACTTAATGTGAGTGCATTTCTGGGTAACGCCCGTGTTCTTGGTTTAGGCTTACAGTACCTACCCCACTGAACACTATTACTCCTAGCGTACCTACTAACATTTTATATGCCAGATTTGAGATTAGCATCAAAGTTAAGAAACTCTTCATCAATGTAATCTGTTGCCAACATTTTAAACCGGAAAGCGCGTCACAGAATTATTTACAACGCACCTAAAGTCAACTTTTTAAACAGACTAACGATGCACGATCATCCAGCCTCTTTGTTGTTGACTTTACGGCTGTAAGCGGAATCTATTGATGTTAGTGTGTTACTGTTCAAGATAAAAGGAAAAACAAACATGTTTGCGACATGTTTAACAAAAAATTGTGTGCAGCTTTCAGTTTTGGTATGCTTTTGGCACATTGTGTTGTGACTGAAATAGTTTAATTTTAATTTTATAGACGCATTACGTTCTTGATTTTTATGTTTTGACATGGGGATGTGCAGTGAACAAAGCTACCTACTCGTAGAGGTCGTTTTTTAGGTAGGTTACCTAGGCACAAACTAACAAGCGTTAGAAGCGACCGGTATTGCCATCCTTTTTCCGAGAGAACTCTTCCAATAATAATACTTAGTAATGCTATAATGGTCCCATGATGCTATCTGAAGAACCCCATGTGGTTTCTAAACATAGCTGATATTGCTAGAATCTCTAAACAATGACAATGTTTGAAGTTCCGCTTACTGGTTATTATTGCAACCTAGATTTTCAGCTGCGTACATTTCTAGTAAACACTCATTCAAATCATTAGAATAGCGAAAAGCTCTTAGACTAAGAGAAAGAAAAGCAAACAATTCCATCCTTCCCGTTCACTTTCCATCTCGGTTTCCATATTTAATTAGTAATGGTTGGTAAAAATAACGTTTCGAAACGGTCCGATTTCTCGGCGGCAAACGCACGACACATTAAATTAAATTGAGACTATGGTAATTTAACAAAAGCTTGAAGCAGTTCAGTTTGAAACGATTTTCTATAAGAGTACGACTTGGATTTCGACGCGCTTGAGTAGAAGTTGTAATATTACGTAAGAAAGAGAAATAATGATTCACGCAGAGAAATGTAGAGCTTCTAATTAAAAGTGTTTGATTAATAGAATTGCTCGTCATTCCCCAGTTTCATGAAGAATCTTGCTGTAGAGCGAATATTTTATTTAAACTTAAATTAAAGTCATTTCCTGTCTACCATGAGTCCATGACTGGATATGATAAATGATAATTAATTCATAATTTTCAGAACCTCACACGATTGTGTTGTAACATTTTTGAAAACAATTTAATTACGTCCAGTGAGCAGTTAATCCATTACGAGTTGTTCAGAGTTTATTGTGATCTCAAAGTATTGGAGGGTCATAAAAGAATTATATTATTCGGATGAGCAGCTTCATCCATCTGTCCGCACTGTTAATATCATTTAATAGCAATCGTTAATCCGCCTGCCAAGTATACCTACCCACTTAAGTACCTACCTAGTCATGCAGCGTTTGCATTGTGTCTAACTTTAGAACTAGACAATGTATTAACGTTATTTGTCGCAGTTTGTTGACTATTATAGACTTTACGAGGACTAAAGTTCAGCAGTGGATATTTATTTTCAGGCCGGTAGGATACAGTACCAAAATATATGCAAAGAAAGGAAAATTAAGTTAATTGAAGTACCTTTATGAATATTAAAATTATTTTCGATATGTTTTGGCAATACTTTGACAATTTCTTTTTTAATGATCTATCATTTTAGGCATGAACTTTAACCAAAAGACACCTTGACTCAATGTCTTCCAAACCAAGATTTTTTTCTTTAAGTCTTTGCATATTAAGTAGGTATTTACTTTTCTTTCACTTTAATCTTTTTTCATCGCGTGATTCATTTACACCAGTCGGGCTATAGCCGACAACAATAATACCTATATTATTGTTACATTAAAGTTTGCGACACCGAATATTTCCGAGCCGATTCGGGACTCGAGTGAAGCAGCTGTGACCCATTATGATACACGAGATTTGTGTATCAAAACATTCAACATCTTGTGTTCTGTTGCAGGAAAGCCAGAGAGGTCAGCATGAACAAGAAGTCTCATAAGAAAAAGGTTGGTTGTACTTTTATATTTAGGTTGTTACGCAGATAGAAATGACAAAGTAAAAGGGTGCAAAACAAAATTAATGCTAGGGTTGGTTGAAATTGTTGAAAACTATTTTGCATGCTCAATTTAAAGACACAATTACCTATTACCACTATAAAGAGAAGTTCATAGTATAATTTTGAGAATAGCGTTTACGATGCACAAATGAAGAAAAATAATAAATGTGTTAGACCCAGGAAGCACACAATAAATATTCAAAAACAAAGTAAACTTATATCAAAGTAATAGTATTGTGTGGACGTTAAAAAAAACAAAAGGAAAAATTCTCCAACAAACAATTCCAATTTCAAATCAGTTTCAAAAAGAGCCAGTACCACACACGAGCAGCTCGCAATTTGCCCCTCGCCCAGCGGCGGCATGCCAGCCGTATGCCGAGCACTATCGGCACGTTGGCACTTGGCACCGTCGCCGGCGCTGGCAGCTGAGCCAGCACCACTGATTGATAACGTGCTGATATTGAGACTTGGACCCGACTTGGTTATTGTGTAGCTTTTGCTAATTCTGATGGGAATTAGTAAGTAAAACAGCTAGTTGTCTGAATGAGGAGCGTGGTGGTAGTTTTAGCTAGTGGATAGTTGATGAGGAATTTCTTAAACTAATTTTCCAACTTAGATTACCTAGGTACGTAGGTTATAACGTAGGTACTGGAAGGAGTGTGTGTTTTAGATCTAAAGTAAAACTTTCTAGAAAGTGCTTTGGCACAATATCAATCTTCTTCAGTAATATCAGTTAGGTATGTTTGATAATGAACCACAAATAGTAGATACCTGGACATCTCCGATAACCTCTTCCAAACCACAGTGAGCCAAGACAGTAGAGTTTGAGCAGCTTGTGGCTTCTAACATCCACTTGCAATGTTCCGAAACTGGTTTATAGGTAAGTAGGTTTCACGGAATAATGGGAAACTGTGTTTATCATAAATCTACTCTATCCAAATGTTTGATTGGATTGCATCATCCTAGACAGGCTGCACCAATAATAAATGTAGTGCTCGTCAATCTACCTCGTGTAATCTGTCAGCTGTCACCTTCATTCAGTCCGGTCGACTGTCCGTCTAACTGGACCAGAGTGCTGGGAATCGCGCCGTCAATTAATCGAAATGACTCAGATGCGAGGTGCAAATCATTTTCGATTTAAATGTGCATAAACTTTCGCAGTTTCTGTCCTCGGAAGAAATAAATACATGGGTCAGACTGATCAAGTAAAAATAAATACTGATGAGACACCTTTCAAATGTAAATTATATTCCTTTTCATTTTATAATCATCAGTCATCATTTCATCATAGTTTAAAAATCGTATGGCATGCATACGATTCCGATAGCATTATAGTACCCCCGTCTGCTACAGCAACAGACGGTTTCACTAATACTTCTGCCAAACGACGTGCATTCTTTTGCATATCAATGTCCAAATGAACCGTGATGGTTGTGGACTTAGTGCAATTGGCCATTGACACAAAGACGATATCATTTTTAAACAGTGCTTGTAAGAATACCTATATATTATGTAGAGCTGTAATGGTTCAGCAGGCCTAGACAAAAAATATTTCTGCTAGCGTTCACGCGTGAACGCTAACAGAAATGTGTTGTCTCTAGGCCCTGGTCATAGTTAATCCGACAGGATAGTTGAAAATCTTAAATCTTTTTCTCTACGGGATAATAAGTTCCAGTTGTGTACATTATTCCTTCACCACTGCTCTCAAAACAGTAAAGGAAAACATCGTAAGGAAACCAACATGTTCTAGAACCAAAAATTCGAAGACATGTTCACGCACAACGGACCGAATGGGAGTCTACGTGCGGAAAAGGGAGTCCCATCATCATCATCATCATCGAAGACATGTTACCAACCCCGCGTAATTACGGCCTGCTCCCTCTCACAGAGAGGAGGCCTGTGTCCCAGCAGTGGGCACTTTATAGGCAGATTATGCGAAGCATTTCAATTGTTATCTTTTTAAAGCTCTTTTATCAAGCATCTTAATTGTTATGAAGTTGTACCGGTCTTGTACTTTGTCACTATTTAAAAAATGTTGCTAACCTCGGCAATTAACTAAATATAACTGAATTTTGGCATCATAAGTTCTATTAGCCCTTGGTCGAAGTTTTAAGATAACAAGGTGGGATATTTTCAGTTGGCAGCCACTGAGATGCAATTCACTACAGGAAAAGTTTTTATCCAGTGCGCAAATTGTAACCATGAATTCAGCATAAATCATTCTGGACCCCTAGCGCAGAAATTTTTCGCCGGATACACAAAAAAAATCAGCTGTTCCATACATTTTGACCGCGTAGGTATTGCACTTTTCTATGAAACAGCTGATTTTTTTTGTGTATCCGGCGAAAAAATTCTGCGCTAGGGGTCTAGAATGATATGCTGAATTCATGGTTACAATTTGCGCACTGGATAAAAACTTACCCTAATATTTACACCAAAAATGCGCGTGGCAAATAATTACAGACCTACGATTTAACTATCTGTTCTGTGCACATCTACCTTGTATGATTTTTAGATCTTTATAATTACTATAATCTTTCTGTCAGTTCAGTGTTGATTTTGTGGAGTTACAGCTATTTAAAATTTGGTTGGACTTCGTAAACGTTGCAGAGATTTCGAAATGACAGCTGTCGATGAAACAAAAATGTTTATGATCTAAATTCTAATTTTCGTAGTTGTTTGTAATGAAAGCTCATGTTATGTTTAATAGCATGAAAACCAGAAAACCTGTCGATAAAGTTCAGCAAAAAGTCTAAGTAAAAGCTTACTTTCGAGCTTCTAAATCTCTACGATGAACCTATTACATTATAAGGATGACAAACCCCCCGAGTGGGTTCCCGCATTGTCGTTGCGGGGGGGCTCAGTAACCGTGGATTTCGGCCACGGTGAAGCCAAGAGGAACCCAAAGGTGGGGCCGCTCGTCAGGGCTTTTGCCTCAAAGCCGACGACGTAGCGGCCAAAAACTAGGTTGCGGTGAGGTGCACCGCAACTGAGGTGGGCCGCGATGTCGAATGGGAGGCATCGCGGCTGAGGGTTACGGGCTGCGGTAGAGGAGAAGTGCCGGTGCTTCTGAGCAGCGCTCTTCCCTTCCGTGGCCTGGACGGGGCCGCCACCGTTTGATGGCGGACGCGGTGGGGCCGCAGGGGAAGAGGAGTGTCGGTATAGCGTCAGCCGCTCTCCCTATCCCCTGCGGCCGAAAAGTGGTAGACGGGACGGCGCGTTGTGTTCCACACGCGCGCCGTCAAAGATGTCAGCGACCACTGGTGGGGCCGCAAGGGCCGATGCCTGCCAGGGGTGCGGGTTTGTTCGAAAGAGATACCATAGCCCCTGGCATACTGTACTACTACACGGGTGGGTTTTAGTCAGTAAAAGTCTGACACGCCCTCCTGCTCTACTCAGCAGGAGATGTCATTTGACGATTACCCACCCAAAAAAAAAAAGTATGACAAAAAATATTACTTGTGCTATAGACAGAGGGTGGCCGACGATAACCATGTTCATATTGTGTATATAATAACTAGATACTGGTGCAGATTCTGTTGTACACCGAACTAAACTAACTAAACTATAACTAAAATTCCTTACTTTTTACTATGAGAATCTAAAAACTATTTTGACACAACTAAAATCGAATTTGACAATCGCGACTCGCACGTGGTATGTTTTGGCTTCGCAACGTGGTACTTGTTTGCCCTACCCCGTGTTTATTTTAGAGCCAGCAGCGCGCCGGGGTCGGCAGCCTCGACGAGATTTATATAGAATTTTCACTTTTTTCATGGAAAATATGAAAAATTATTATCCACATGTTGAGTTTTAGAGGTGTTTGTGGTTTTATAAAGGGGGTCGAAATTTTCATTATTTTTGCGATAGGACACACCGTTTTCGAGATATAAGCAAAAGAAAAGAAAAAAAATACAGTACTGTTTTTGCACCAGAAGTCGAGGTGTCGGTGTGAATTTTAGTTCTTGACAACTAATTTTATTCCACACCTATTTAATCGCGATTAAAAATAGTCAGATTTAGTTAGACAACCAAAATTTTAGGTTGAGTAGAATAATAAAATTGACAACAACAGAATAGCAAAATTACCATTTTCACTAAAGTAATAATTCAGTGCAATCTTAGTGCTGTCAAACTAAAATATCGTTAAGTTGTGTCACTTTAGTCAATTTCAGAATAGGAAATCGTCGTTTGACAGGAATAAACTAAATTTTGGTGATTTTTAGTCTAGCTTAGAGAATTTTGTGATAACAGAATCGGCACCATTGATAACTTAGAGTTCTCGTAGCACTATTTTATGCTACAAGACGTCTAAGAATCAATACTGAATCTCTTATCTGTAACACAAAGTTACAAAATGATTCGTAGCGGGTTGATAAACTCGTAGCTACTCGTAGTTCAAATTTCCGTCAGATTAAATTAGACGTTTTATAGGTGTACAGTGGTTTAACTATTATGTTTAATGCGGTGTGCTGTAACGTGGTGTCATGTCATTATTTGGCAACAACCTGTCATGACATCATATCCGAAGAAACAGCTGAATTTATTTTAGCTCATTATCACGTTAAACGTACTAGGTAGTCTCAGAACATTCTACTTGGAATTATTGAGCGCATTAACGATGGCTAATTTACCTTGAATTCATGCAGTTTTTGAGGAAAGGCAAAGGGATTTTTTAAGGTGAAATTCAAGAAACTGAGACTGCTGTTTGCGTCATACGGATAATACCTATGTGAATATAGTTGTCACAAGTCAAGTGTGTGATTCCGCTCAGAAATATGTTGCTTGCATGATTTTTGACATCCGTCAATCCCTTCCCTTCTTTTTACAACAACCGAATAAAAAGTGATCAGATTTCTATTTACTATGGCAAAAACTAGCCAGGTGATAAGACAGATGATGTGAAATAGACACTAGGAAGGCACTAGGAAGTGGTGACGGGCGGGCGTTTTTAAGGGACTGTCTTATGCAATTTTGACGTTCAAAAAGTGCTCTCAGCCTAGTTTGAATAAATGACTTTTCGATTTTGATTTTGAGACAGAAAACGGAATACAGAAAACCGGAGAAGCCCGGATACAACCTCATCAAACAAATATGAAGTACAAGACAGTAATAATAATCCATTTACGAAAACAAACAGTATTTACTAGTCCATTAAAACATAATGCATCGTGTACACTATCATAATTCACGTTTGCGGGGACAGTTGGCACGGGGCCCGGTTGTGTGTCCTACATGACAGGCGTCGGTCCGCTGTCGCACTGAAACAATAGCCGATATCGTACTAGTCTAAATAGAACTCGATTAAAATGATAGCCTTGACGATGTGGAGGAAAACGAGTAGGTATGTTTAGAAAGTCGTGAAAGTAAAATTTGAAAGTTTTTTTCACACAATGACGAAGCAAGAAGTGGTGCAATGGGATTAAGAGTCGATTCATTTCTGATCCGTCCGTACAATAGTTGTTCAGATTTTTTCCGGCGTCATTTGTTTTGTCTCTTGAGAATTTGAGATGTATCAAAAATAGTTTCATGACGTCACTAATTAGGCTATGTTTGGCAAAATTATGTGACGATGAAGAATATTAAGTATCTACCATCTCCCTTTTTCTTTTTTTTTGGGTGGGAAATCATCAAATAATTTCTCCCGCTCTGGGTGGAGCAGGAGGGCGTGTCAGACTTTTACTGACTAAAACCCACCCGTGTTCCCTCAGTAGCCCATTTGCCAGGGGCTGTGGTATCTCTTTCGAACAAACCCGCACCCCTGGCAGATCTCCCTGCTATCTAACTTCAGGCACAATTGACTCCTGAAGTGCTATCAATACACGATACTTCAGGCACAATTGACTCCTGAAGTGCTATCAATACACGATACTTCAGGCACAATTGACTCCTGAAGTGCTATCAATATACGATACTTCAGGCACTATTGACTTCTGAAGTGCTATCAATAAAAGATACTGAATCGAATCTGGAAGACAATTTCAAACAGTGAAATGATGAGAAAATTCTGTCAATAATTATATGAAATTCTAACAGTTGTATGAATCATGACGTCAATGAAAATATAGACCTGTGCCTACAGTGCACTGGGCTATATGTTCCTTACGTTATTTGACTGAATTTCAAACATTCATCTTTATGATTGACGTGCAATTAAGTCGGTTCCGGCTGAAAATAGATATCCCATCTCTATAGAGTAAATTTGCCTGAAATAAAACAAAAATCAAGGAATAATCTCGATATTGCAGCACAAATGGGGCTGAAAACAGAACTTCATGACTATGTAAACATTTTAGGCTATGTTAACAAAAAGATACCTTTGAATGCTGTTTGAAAAACGCTGCAGTATTTGAGGAATTGCAGGCCACTGGATTTTCTGAGGACACTGTAGCATATCCATGTTTTCCTCCGATTGCCAGTTAGGGACGAAAACTGAGCAGTGTGCTTACTCTTGAGTTCAATTCCGATCGATCGACATTGGAATTGTGACGGTTCGTACTCTTGAGTTCGACGCTAGCGCCAAATCGTGTTTAAATTGCGTGTCTTTTTGGAGAACTAAATGAAATCGGGATCGGGCTTGGCGCGCGGTAATCGCTACTCTTGAGTTTTTTTGACAGCTGTGTATTGCATCAATATTACGCTGGGATTGTTTGTAGATTGTGATTTTTCCAATAGCAAAAGTGTAACTTTTTTGAAATTGTTTTGCATTTTAGGTGGTTATAAACAAGTAAAAGGAGTTTAATATGGCACGATTAGCAGTATTAAACAGTGTTTTACGTAATTCCCTAAAAAAGAATGGAAACAAAGACGAGAAATGTTAAGAGATTTTGGCTCAACTCAATGTATAGTTTTCTAATTAACTAGTTAATTTAATTTGATCTCATTACTATCTACATAGTTTTCATAATAAAATCCAGTTGTACTTATTTGAGTTTTATACGGAATATTTGAAAATAATGTAAGGTTCTCGTATAATTACGTAAGTTGAAAATGAGATTTCTTATTTATGTACAGTTTTTATTTATTTTGGTTTTAAACGATAGATCTATGGATAAAACCATTTTTACAGTTGGAATTATGTAAAGCGTACCACGGGTTCCAAAGATATTCAAGATTTAATGTAAGAGAAAATATACCACACTACATTTTCATTGGTTTTCTTCTAGGTTTTTTTATTATTACTAGACACACTCAATATTGTTATTTTACATAAATAAAGAACGCCATTGGGTATTTCTTACTACAAAGGAACCAAACGCGAACAATGGTGCCGATTCTGTTGTACACCGAACTAAACTAACTAAACTATAACTAAAATTCCTTACTTTTTACTATGAGAATCTAAACGCTATTCTGCAAAAAAATATCTCTAAATTTAAAAACTATTTTGACACAACTAAAATCGAATTTGACAATCGCGACTCGCACGTGGTATGTTTTGGCTTCGCAACGTGGTACTTGTTTGCCCTACCCCGTGTTTTTTTTTAGAGCCAGCAGCGCGCCGGGGTCGGCAGCCTCGACGTGATTTATATAGAATTTTCATGGAAAATGTGAAAAATTACTATCCACATGTTGAGTTTTAGAGGTGTTTGGGGTTTCCTAAAGGGGGTCGAAATTTTCATTATTTTTGCGATAGGACACACCGTTTTCGAGATATAAGCAAAAGAAAAGAAAAAAATACAGTACTATTTTTGCACCAGAAGTCGAGGTGTCGGTGTGAATTTTAGTTCTTGACAACTAATTTTATTCCACACCTATTTAATCGCGATTAAAAATAGTCAGATTTAGTTCGACAACCAAAATTTTAGGTTGAATACAATAATGAAATTGACAACAACAGAATAGCAAAATTACCATTTTCACTAAACTAATAATTCAGTGCAATCTTAGTGCTGTCAAACTAAAATATAGTTAAGTTGTGTCACTTTAGTCAATTTCAGAATAGGATATCGTCGTTTGACAGGAATAAACTAAATTTTGGTCATTTTTAGTCTAGTTTAGAGAATTTTGTGACAACAGAATCGGCACCAATATCTAACTGTTCTAAACAAACTAAAACTTGACTACTTTTACTATAGAAAATTGAGACCTTCGACGCCGTCTTTTTTATTAGTAGATAGTGTAGGGCATGGCAACGATCCTACCGCATGCAGCCAAAGTCATGGTTAATTTTATGATTTTAATCATTTTCTTACGCCCAAATGAATTGATTAAGTCACAATTACTCAATTATGCAACTATCTATAAGATATTTATTTATTGGCCGCGTTATTTAAAGGATAAAGCATTTTAATTCTGTATTACCGGTTTATTGTAATGAGTCGAACAACACTATTGCGGCCCGTAACGTAGCTAACTTCACGTTGAATAAAATAATGGCGGGGCAATCCCAATTTCAATCCAATGTTGACACTATTGTGTTCAAGAGTACCGAATCACGTGACTGCAAAATTGACATTGGAATTGTATTGGGTTTAGATTGAAATTAAAATTAGTTTCAAGAGTAAGCCCCCAGATCGCCTTTCAAATGAGCTGAAACATTTATGTCACTTTTTTTTTCCACAAATGTCCAAAACACCTAGAATGAAGATATTTGACTAATGTATTTATAAATGAGAGTAGTTAGTATCTATCAATATCGTGGGGCTGGTATAATTAGCGCATTCGTCTGCCCGAGGCGCGTCTGTCAATAGACTCCGGCCGCCGATGACAGCTCATCAGCTGAGCGGAACATGGTTGGTCTACGATAAACAGTATAAAACACAATTATCAGGAGTTCGTTGTCTAGATTTGTGTGATTACGAAATGGTTTTAATAATAAACAAAGTAAGTTATAGCAGTTCGTATCACATCATTATTAAGTAGGTATCCAAGCTGTTTGATGGTTTGGGAAGAAAACCATGTGTTGAAAGGAAAGACACAAAGTCTTGACTTTCTACAGACCTTCATAAAGGACTACAATTGAATTATTTCAGTTGCTATGCTATGCAAAACCAATAAACAAAAAAAAAAAACTATGAAGTATCCATAGATACCGGATCTAAGACGGATGTACAGCTGTCTGCTCATAAAAGAGGAATGTGGAAGTTTAGAACTCTTCCCACACAAAAATATACTCACTTATTTCGTTTCATCGATCCATCAATGTATAATGATGTAAGGAGATCGTGTGAGGTACACTCATCTACGTGATCCCATCTCCATTATTTTTATAATAAACAACGAACAGCTTCACTCGATCTAGTAATGTAATATAACGTCATAAACACCTGAATACAGTTATGTGCAGATAAATCAAAACTCTTAGATGTTTCGTTTTATCGCGAATTAAAAAAAGGAAGAGAGAAGATCCACTCGAGTGAAGAAAAAGAATTTCCGAATTAAACTAAACGATGCTGTAATCACTATTATCGAGGATTGGTTTTTGTTACGTGTGATATTGGTAATATTAAATTTCAGATAGGTATTAATGGTATATGGGAGTAGACTCTCTACTCTAATCTTTTCTGTAAAAAGTGATGCGCTCTTTTCTTCCAGGTCTTATATTATGCTTGTGTGGCCAAATTATTGCTGTTTTAGCCCAATCCAACAGAAAATGTTCGAAGTCAAGTTGCAATAGAAACTTGATTAGGTAATACAAGGCGGAAACAGGGTGACGTGCTGTCAACAAGTCGTTTCTACAAGGTTTGGCTCAGATTGCCAGTTGCAAGCTAGGTCAGCTTACACACTGACCATCACTAGACCTTTTGGACGCAGGGTGCGTTTGTGGTGGCGTGACGCAAATTCAAGACCACTTTCTATCTTTAGAAAGATATCATAAATCATGTTGCAATTAGAATATCGTGAAGTTTGGATTTCGAGTTTATGATATACATATAATTATATCGCTGTCAGGTATTGGGGTTAGTAGGACGAGCTGGTTAAATATTGGTCTACAAAATGAGAGAGAAATAGGATTCTCAGTAGATCAATCGTGATGATGGTCAGGTCATCAGAAGCTGTTGCTTCATAGTTCTCCTAACACTAAGTTGAGTCGACATCGTGTGAAATTGATTTATTAATGTTATGTTTCTGTTTTGTGTCTGATTAAGCATTTTATTAGATATTATAAAACTAAGATGAAATAAATCCTACTCAATGCGGTTAAACAAGAAATAGGTGACAAGCTTATATAGGTAGAGAATCGCTTCCCACCAACTTTCCTGTTTCTTAGACTAGTTACTTAATACCCTGATCTGTCTAAGTGCATTCACTATTATCTTCATCAGATTGGCACTCTGACATAAGCTCCACAGCTACTGCAAATAATTTGTACTTCAACTGTTTCATTTCGCACTACACCACTAACAACAAAATGTTCCGTTTATTTTCCTAATGTTTATTTTGTTCGATGTTAAGCCAGCCGTGGAAAATGATAATAGAATGCTCACAATATACAAGAGCAGTAATGAGAATTATTGTGTCGCTGGCAGGCCGCCATCCTTTGCCAATTAAAATTATATTTGGCGTTTTTTGGCACGTGATTTTCGTAGTTTTGTTTCACGTTTTGATTTGACTCCCTCGTTTTATACTGTTTAGGTTTAGCTATAAGTGCTAATAAAGCTTTTATACTCTTCAGGAATTAGGAAAAACCTTTGTTTACTGCAATTCCGCTTTTGATTAATCTTTTAGATGTATGAGAATACTTGCAAAAGGAGAGAAACTGAGGCAAAGGAATCTTTGCTTGATTCTAAGAAATATATGTACCTTTCGCATTTGGTCCAGAAGATAGGGCTAGAAACATGATTTTCATCTTACACAGGTAACTAAAATTACAATATTCTTATTTCTTCTTATACTGAAAGAAGTAACAGAAGAAATTCCACACTACACATACGGAACCATAGACATGCTGCACCAACCACCTACTTACTATTAAATGCAATGTGGTTACGATTTGAACTGTATCCAACGCTCGTTGGGAACAATAGTGGACCAGGCTCAGTTATTTCTACACGGGTTAACTTCTGCCAAGAATAATAGCACCAATATCACAAATAAACGTTCGCATGTAATGTTAAATTTTTTTCTTTTATAAATTGTGATGTTACAAAAATAGTGGGTTAAGATTGAACCCTGGAAACAGAGGATAAAATGAGTGACGGTCATGAAGAAGAAAGAACGCCTCAGAAAGGCACTGACGATGAATTAAGGTGACACTTGTCCACATTTTTTCCATACAAACTTCGGGAGGGTTTTACTCCACTGTTTGACAGCGTACATCAAAACTTAAACATGGTATGGTTTTGTCTCATCATTAATATTGTCGGTACGGAAACAGAATACTAAAATAAAAAGTCATTAAAAAGTTATGAGCCAACAAAGATTCGTTTTTCTTTCTAATCTAACCTAACTTTGAGCGTGTTTAAGTAATAAAAGAAGTATAAAATCTCCAAAACCAAGTCGGTACCGACACAGTTCGATTATCGGTAGGTTCAATAAATTTTATTGGTCATTGATTTATGCCGTGGTTTTTTCATAAAACCCGATCTTACGAAGGACTTTTCTTAATTTTTGCGCGAATGTTTTGCTATAAATGCTCCTGCATCTCACTCAATAACGTTATGCATGTAGACTAGCGTCTAACTGCTCATCACTGATACTATCTCTGTCGGATACGAAGCCTGGTGAGTCAGCGTGATTTTTAGCCAGGCCCACCGTGAGTTCGAGCCCGCGAAAAGTGTCCCCGGCATCTCGACTAGCTGACACTGCTCAAGAGATTCTTTAGCTCTACCAGCGTTGGCCATTCAATATCCGTAAAGTTTCCTGAAACTTATCCAATGCTATCACAATGCGAGGCTAGGGATTGGGTACCTAAGCCTACGATGAAAATAATAGTTATTTTCAACACATTTGCTCAAAAACTGCATTTACGATGCCTGTATACATGGTTCGAAAGTTAAAAATTACGCACTAATACAACGGAACGTGCGGTAAAATAGGTACTCTCACCTAAGTACCTATTTTACCGCATACCTCGTTGTATGGCACCGTGCGTATTCTTTACGGTTTTTTATGATACTAGTGCGGTAAGTTGATTTTTACAAACGAGTAGAAGTCGAGGGCTTACCATAGTCACGAGTTTGTAAATACCAATTTCTGCACGTGTGTCATACAATGTTTTTCAACACATTTGCGAGAAAACAGTACAATATGTAATTAAACAAACTTATACCTACATCATTAAATAGCGCTCTCCGATTTTGGCGGCAAGAGACCGTTTCCTGCAATTTGCGCCTCATTCAAAATATCAGGTGGAGTAGATTCCATATTAATATCAGATTCCTCGCTTGAACTCATATTATAAGTTTGTTTATAAATATCAGTCGGAAACTCGCAACAATCTTTGACGTTTCTAATATGAAAATGGCGCGAATATGCAAATGGCGCCACATGCACGTGGTGAAAATTAGAGCTACATCTTTCATCTCAATAACTCTTTAGTATTAAAGTGAGACAAACGTATTGAGCAAAAGCGCTTCCAAGGAGGTTCGATCAGTCAGCTTATTTATTCTCGTAATGTGAAACTCCTTTGACGAAATTCTTATAATATTTTATGGAAATTAAAAAAAAACCGTAAAGAATACGCACGGTGCCATACAACGGGGTATGCGGTAAAATAGGTACTTAGGTGAGAGTACCTACCTATTTTACAGCACGTTCCGTTGTATGGTGCGTAACTTTTTACTTCCGAACCATATATACAGGCTTCGTAAATGCAGTTTTTGAGCAAATGTGTTGAAAATAATATATTGAAACGAAAAGTGGTGGTTTCTCCAAAACATTAATATTTCACATGTGACTTGATTTATGAGCTGCTCCGTGTTTTTCATATTTTTAATCTCTTGAGCAATCTCAGTTGACAACTATAATTTATTTGCAAATCGGTGAAACTTACCAACCGCTGAAAAAATCTTTTAGTTTTTATCGGAATTCAAAAAGTGGATGTCTTTGATCAGTCATATCGATAATTCGAAACATGAAAAATTCGAAGTAATGCATGTGATAGATGCAGTTAGTAGGTACTTGTGAACATTCCAATGTTTAAAGAAATCAAATGATGACTGATGATGCAGGAATAAACCCGAACATTAAACACAAAATACCTAATCCTCGAAATTGCTCCCATTTCAATTATCACAGCAGTAAAATGTAGGTATCTTAAAACACATTTGCACAATTTCTTCACACTTAGTTATATTTATTGATATAGAAATTCTGTGTTCGCTTGCTCTGCGTGTTATAAATTCTTTGGGAAATAAAACTAGACATTAATACATTGTCACCAGGATGGAATTAGAACTATTGAGAAACGTTAACATTAGTGGGGATGGCAGGGATATAAAATAAGAAGAAACTGATGAAGCAATGCAAGCCACTTGGTTTGCTTTGCTTCATCACTTTATCGTGCTTTTAAAACTTTGTTGGCGTCAAATAATACAAATAATTTAATTTACTGTTTGCGAAAATAAACAGAACAAACAATTGTGCTGCTGGGGAGTTTTTTGCGTCTCTTTTCCTTCCCAGCCTGTTTTTCACCGCTTCCTAGTGCTTTATCGCTAGGAAGTGGTGAAGGGTGGGCGTTTTGGGGGACTGTCTTATGTAAATGTTTACGCTCAAAAAGTGCTGATTCTTGCTTCCTAGTTTATATAAATGACTTTTGTTTGTAATTGAGACCGAGATGGGCAGATTCTTTTCCTAATTTTTCTGTAATAATTATATCAAGTATTACGCCAACGTAGATGGCACTGTTTGAAAAAGAAACGAAAATAAGTATTTCTACTTTATTGGTGACACGTGAGGATTGCAATTTTGTATTTCTTTGTTTTGCTCCTTGCAGTAGGTGTACCTACTGAAAGGAGCCCATCCTTCAGTTTGAGTCAGGTTTTCGCCATTAGATTCAAATCTCATGGAATGGGTCGCGGCTTTATAATAACAGCCACACGGGTCGACCCATCAGGTTAAGCTTCGCTTGTCGGGGTTGGTCGGTAAAATACGTGAGCATCACTGCTTCACTGAAGGAGGTGCCGGCTACCCATGCACTCTCGCTCCGCACCATGGCCTGGACCAGGGCCGGACGCGAGAGATCGCTGCCGCAAGGTGAGGCGGATTGATTGATTTTTGGCAAAGAAGAACTTATGCCCAACGAAATTGTAAATAACGTTGTAGCAGTATATACATAACTCTATCTAACGTGTAGCTTTATATCTCGTAGAACATGTCTATTGCAATAATATTTTACGCCATAATTACAACATAAATCGTTAAGGTTTCCTTCACACCAATTTTCAGACGTTTTCTATTATCTCATGAAGAATGTTTCCGGTGTGTAATGGCGTTTAGTGGTCTGCCAGTCGTTCGCTAGACTGTAACGACGTTTATTATTCCCGTATTGAGGTAGCGATAGTATTTGTCAAGTTTAAGTCGTGGAAGAAGTATTTGATGGCTTTATGTCGGCGTTGGACCAGCCACGCAAACACGCGCAGGAGGACGATATTTTATCGTTATACTTTCTCACGTCAAAATGAGATATCACTATTGACCATGAAATGGAAAACATTACTTAAATATAGTTTCTACATTAATATTATTTAAGTCAATGCCAAGGCGCCAGTCCATCACTCGATGAAACTACGTACTTTGATGAATCTCGGGTATTACAAGTGGCGTCTGCAGTACGTGTGTACATAATGGTAGATTTGTAGAAGGGTACATCGGTACTACTCTGTGCGATATTATTCCACTTTCATTTGAGCTGTGCTAGGAGTAGGTAGGTACATAATAGTTTTAGATATTTCAAATTGTCACAACCATTTGGTGCTGTATGTTCACACTAAAAGCCGTAAACAGTAATTTCTTCAGGTTTCGTAAGCCAAGGTTTTCGTTGAATGAAATCTCTTCGGAAGGTTCATAAATAACGGCCATTTTTCTTGCTTTTGTCCCCATTCTGAATTACCATCAACATTATTAATGTGTACAATAGTAGATTCATTTTATTATATATGCTGAATGATATAATATAGTTTAAGAGTCCATTGAAGTAACCTCATTGTAATTATGATGATTATAATGTTCTAGACGACGATGGACAAACAATCTTGAATTTCGTAATGTAGGGAACAATATTCACAAGAAGTATATCATGGATACGGGCAGTCTAGTATCACAATTTAATTTATCCTCAAAAAGTATTTTGAAAGCAATTCCACGCCAAGCCATCAAAACTATGCTTAGGATTCGGCTAAAACGCGAGAGCATTAGTTTTAGTCAATAACAGTCGATACTTTACAAAATGGGGTATTGAAGTATTTATCATCTGCTATCCAGATACGGAAAACGATCTTTCTTGATTGAAATAAACAAACATACCTCCGTGCTACCAGCCCAGCGGCCGCCAACCTTAGATTCACGGTCATATAAATCATTGACAGGCTTATGAAACAGATTTTTACATCGAGCCATTGGCACGGTCAGTCAAGTGGCGAACAAAAATACACCTAGACAACGCCTACCAGAATTCAGCCACATTCATTCATAACTCCAACGTCATCTGTATATCTCCTGTTGATACCAGCACGTCTGTGTTCATAAAAAATTGTCTCAACACAGTCTCTGAGGTTGTTTGTTTACCTGGCGGATGCTGCGATGTATATTCTGCGTAAGAACTGATTTGTTACAAAGCTGAATTCTGAATTAACTTTGAAAATTTGATTTAGATCTGTTTTTGATTTGCAGCAGAAGAAACGAGGGAAAGGCGATGGAAAGAATAAGGAGAATATAATAGAAGACGTCAATGATGGTAAAGATGAAGAGCAGATTCCGGAGCCTCCGGTGCTGAAGAAGAATGTCAGCTACGAGGTTAGAGAGTCGGAGATTATGGGCAGGTAAATAGAGCATTCTTATTACTTTTGAAGCACATCCAGAAGTGGATTGTAATGGGTAACCTTGCCCTGAGGACACGGTGGAGCACACGGTGGCGGTCTGCCCGGCTTGGGCGGAGCACCGCCGTGTCCTCGTGGAGGCGATCGGCGGCGGCGATCTCTCGCGTCCGGCCCTGGTCCAGGCCATGGTACGGAGCGAGAGGGCATGGGGAGCCGTCACCTCCTTCAGCGAAGCAGTAATGCTCGCGAAGAGGGAGGCGGTGCACGTGAGGGAGAGGCAGCATATGCGCCCTCGCGACCCCAGCCGCCGCAGGATACGGAGACGCCCTGGGCGTCGGGAATCTCAGGCCGATTTCCGGCCACCGTAGGCATGGGCTTGCGGACGGCGAGTAATGGGTAGCTCGCTGTCCGGTAAGGACCAAGCCCAAGTCGACGGCGCGTTGTGTTCCACGCGCGCCTCATAGAGATGTCAGCACAAAAAATGATGGGGCCCGCAAGGGCCGATGCCTGTCAGGGGTGCGGGTTTGTTTGAAAGAGATACCACAGCCCCTGGCATACGGGCTACTGAAGGAACACGGGTGGGTTTTAGTCAGTAGAAGTCTGACACGCCCTCCTGCTCAACCCAGAGCGGGAGAAGTTATTTGATGATTTCCCACCAAAAAAAAAAAAAAAAAAAATGGGTAACCTTAATTGGATAATAACTTGAAAGAAACTTGAATCCTCACTTTTTATAACGGCTACATCTAATCTGTCTGCAAGCCGGCCGACCTCAAAATACTTTGGAAAAGCTCTGTAAACGTTGGTAGTGTTTTCCCGCGCAATTGTTAGAGCTCAGGGAGGTATTATGGTGTTACTAGATAATTTGGCGAGTAGCCCATCTCTATGTATGCACTCTTCGGATTTCTCGACCAAAACGTGTTAATGCACTTGTATGTTAGAGGCAATTGTATGAACTGTTTGAAATTTAAATTTTATAAAAATGTATCTTGCTCCTTTCTTGCTGAAGTTCAAAATTCTGTGTTAATATTTCAGATATATAGTTGCAAACCGCGACATCCGACCTGGTGAAGTAATCATAGAAGAGCCGGCCATTGCTGTTGGACCGTGCACGGGTTGCGGCCTCATCTGTCTCGGATGCTATCGGGAACTAGACGAAACAAGTCTGGCAAAGTATGTCCTTGCGTGTGTGTTCCTTGGCATCGATTTGTTTCTCAGAAGGTCAAATAATGTCCCTTTAAAACGATGAGCTTCGTAGTGTACATTTTTTCCTTACATACAGCAGCGGAGTGTAGATTGTAAGTTATAGAAATTTACCATTTTTGCAGATGTCAGGGTTGCAAATGGCCGATGTGCAGCAGTTCGTGTCCTGGTTCCGGGAAGTACACGGGACACTCTGCGTACGAGTGCGACACATTGAAGGGAATGACACCAGACTACTCCAAACTTGAGGATCTGAAGGACTCATATCAAGCTCTGATGCCGTTAAGGTAAACCATAACCAAGCCAACCATACAATTATTCTTCCTTTCTATAAATAATTTAGGGTATACATACCCGGGTATACCATATTTTATAGTCCTAGATGACTCCAAACAACTATATCAATCACTATTGCCAAAATCACTAAGATGGCTGTTCAATTCACTATCGTTTGCATAATGTTTACAGTTGATTTATGTTGAGTTTATCAATCAGCTAGCTTTTTTCCGCGGCTCCCTATCCCAGGCTATATCTATACCAAATTTCATGACGATCAGTTCAGCGGTTAAGGCGTGAATGCGTAACATATAGACGGACAGAGCTACTTTCGCATTTATAATATTAGTAGGGATTTATTATATAAAAAAAAAACAAATGGCCCTCAATATAACTTCTAACCCTCGTTTATGTTCACTTGTGATGAATCTGTGGAGTTAAAACTTTAAACTGAAAATTTCAGGTGTCTTCTCCTTAAGAAAGCAGACCCTGTGAAGTGGGCAGCGCTATCAGCAATGGAGGCCCACAACGAGTTGCGTCGTGCTAGGGGAGACATCTGGCCAGTCAACGACAAGCACGTAGTGCAGAGGATAAAGAAGTGGGGTCTTAAGTACGATGATGAGGAGATTCACACTGTGTGCGGGATCCTAGAGGTAAGACCAACTTTTTTGTTGTTATTTACGGTCACAACTATTTTGACTCGATATAACTTGATGAACTTGATGTGCGAGTAGGTACTTCTGCAGTTTTCTGTACATTTATTATTTATTTATGTATGTTGATACTTTCTTAATACATTCAAAGTCAAAGGTTTTACTTCAATTAGGCACTTAAAAGGCACTTTTGAACGTCAATATTTGCAATAAAATACAATTGATTCTAGTCGCCCATTCCAAAACGTAGTTTCGTATTGAGAAGAACGGGCAAGAAACTCCACCGTTACTCTTTTAAAATGTTTTAAATACAATTTAACAAAGCACATTGAAAACGATGCACCCAGAATAAAATTACTACTATACCAAAACAGGTAAAAAAATAAAAAAAAAAAACAAATGCGATTGAAGCAATACAGATAAATTAATTTTATGATAGATACATGGTGCTCACATATTTACAAACATTGTAAGAGTAAATATACGATTTTTCTAGAATATTAACAAGTAATAAGTCAGTGTGTGAGTTAATTAATGTCATAAATATAATTATTTATACAATTCAATTAGCAACCAGTACGATTTTGTCTAGACTAGTTAGATTGTCCTATGGATCAGGACCAGCATGTTTCCAAGCATTCTTATCTTGGATATCCTCTAATTTATAATACGCTTGTTTACAAAGTTTACTTTTAACATGACTTAGGTAATAGGAAAAACGGGCTATTGTCCGCAACTCCACGTCAAAGCGCGTATTTTGCGTACGGGTGGGAGAATCGGTCATTCGATCCACCCCAGCTCCTCGAGAAAGTCCAGCAACGCCTTGGTGCTGCTGACTAATATGACTTTCATTTAATTGCAATATATCACAAGGTATTTTGTTATAACATTTTACACAGTACCCCAAGATGAATGTACTTTAGCTAATCTAAAAAATGGTTGACTTATTTGAGGTTCATTGAGGGTATATCTTCTGCCAGGGGTTTGGGTTGTTCCAATTAGATACCGTGACCCCTGGCACACAGGCGACTGAAGGAACACGGGTGGGTTTTAGTCAGTAAAAGCCTGACATCCCTCCCGCTCCACCCAGAGCGACAGAAATTATTTGATGGATTCCCAAAAAAAAAGGGTCCATCTTTTACTCCACAATTCCTTCATCTAGTTAGAGAAACATACCGGCCATTCTTATTTGGAAAAGATGGGAGATTGAAAATAATTATCGCTATAATTTCAGGTCAACGCCTTTGAAGTCGGCGGCAGTGGCGCAAACGCCCGAGCTCTGTACGACAGAGCATACCTCCTCGCTCACGACTGCACTCCTACCACCACACACACAGATGCTGAACGAGTTCCTGGCAGACCTCTCACTATCAGAGCTTCAGTACCACATAAAGCTGGAGATATAATATCACTGTGCTACGCATATACACTGCAGGTAATAAGAAATACACTATTCTCTAGCTAGATAAAACCTGGGAGAGAGAACCACCACCACCCACACCCACTGCTTATCCCATGGGAATGTGCTACCGTGGCAAAAAGCCTTTTATTAGCTTCACCATGTTTGTTTGTTTGTAACCGACTTATTTTTGGACTTGATTTTGGCCCACTTCAAACGGTCAGATTTCATTTAAACTTTGTAGGCTTATCGAGGACCGATGAAAATTCAACAATCTATAATTCAAATCCATTTCTATTGCCACAATTAAAACAGCATTTAAAAGTCTTAACATAAAAAAACACTGAAGACTTATGGGGAATTTCCGTTAAGGTTCACAAAAATATCATTGACACAATTGCCCCTGTCCTAACAGGCATATTTAATGAATGTTTAGACAGCGGTACGCTTCCTGACTTAATGAAACATAGTAAAGTAGTACCAATTTTTAAATCGGGTAGTAAGAGTGATCCCTCTAATTATAGACCTATATCTGTGCCTCCAGCATTGAGCAAAATTTATGAAAAAATCATGCTAGACCAGATGTTGTCACATTTTAACTCAAATGGGATTTTACATAGTCGACAGTTTGGTTTCACGAAAGGTCGACGGTCGACGACTGACGCAGGAGTAAAACTCATCAGTCACATTTTGGAATCCTGGGAGAATTCCCAGGACGCGATTGGCATTTTCTGTGACCTCTCAAAAGCGTTTGACTGCGTTGACCACAATACACTGATCTGTAAATTACACCACTATGGAATTCGTGGACAGGCTGCTGATCTTGTACTTTCCTATTTATCAAACAGGCAACAAAAAGTAAACGTTGATGGGGCGACGTCTTCGGGGTCTCTAGTTAAGATGGGCGTGCCTCAAGGTTCAATTCTTGGCCCTTTTTTATTTCTAGTTTATATTAATGACCTTCCTTACCTGATGGCTAACTTCTCGGATATAATTTTATTCGCTGATGACAATTCTCTTATTTTTAGAATAGATAGAAAAGATAGATGTCTTACATGTCAATGATAGTCTAGCTGTTCTTTCGAAATGGTTTGCCGCTAAATAACCTTTTACTCAATGCGAACAAAACTAAATGTCTTAAGTTCTCGTTACCAAATGTACCCCAAGTAGGTCTAAACTTAAAACTTGATGGCAAGAAACTAGATGCTATTTCGGAAACTGTATTTTTGGGAATTACTTTAGATTCAAAATTGCAATGGGGTGCTCACATTAGAGCTCTTTCAAGTAGATTAAGCTCAGCTGCTTACGCAGTAAGAAAGATAAGGCAGTTGACTGATGTAGCCACAGCTAGGTTAGTTTACTTTGCTTATTTTCACAGTATTATGTCTTATGGCGTTCTGTTGTGGGGATCGGCAGCTGACGTAGATTCAATTTTCATTTTACAAAAGAGGGCAATCCGCGCAATCTATAAAATGGGGCCTCGCGAGTCTCTTAGAAACAAATTCAGCGAAATTGATATTCTAACTCTGCCGTCTCTTTATATCCTAGAAAATATCTTGTATGTTCGCAAAAACTTAGGCCTTTTCAAAAACGATGCGATTTCCATAATCTGAATACACGTAGTAAAGATGAAATTGTGATTCTAAAATTTAGATTGACTAAAACTAGCAAGTCATTTCTAATAAACAGTATCCGCTTCTATAACAAGTTGCCAAAGTCAGTTACAGAACTTAGCGATGGAAAGTTTGAAACGCACATCAAACGTGTCCTTATCAAAAAAGCATATTATGAGATAAAAGACAGGGAAGTTTGGCATTAATTCCTTCTGCACATGTGGCTTCCCTGGTACCTCATTAACAGCATAACTATGTGAAAGTCTATTAACTGCTCTCAATGTTCTTTTTATTTTTACAATGCTGACATATTCTCGTCATTATTTGACATTATACGTCAATATTAATATCAACTATTTTTTAGTGATTGTCATGTTAATCATGTCACATGTTTAATTGGTTTATTCCCGTTGTCCCCGTAGGCCATGGCCCGTTAAAGGGGACAAAGGGAATTTAATAAAATAATTAAAATTACATCCCGTTGTCCCCGTTAATGGATTGTAATCTAACCTAATATTATAAAGAGGAAAGATTTGATTGTTTGTATGTTTGCATTGAATAGGCTCCGAAACTACTGAACCGATTTTAAAAATTATTTCACTGTTGGAAAGCTACACTATCCCCGTGTGACATAGGCTATATTATATTTAAAAAAAAATAGTGCTCCTTACTAAAACTCCAATAATGTAACCCAAGGTAATAAATTACCTAAAATATTATTTACATCGCAGTTCGAAGTATCAGGTTGTCATAACTAGGTAAGAGTATACCTAACATAGGTATGTCAGCTAGAAAACGCTTTATGCCTTCGAAGTACCAGGTTATCATGACACGGTAGGAGCTCACCTAACATAGGTGTGTTAGCTAGAAAAATCTGTATGCTTTCGAAGTACCATTTTGTCATAACTTGGTAAGAGTACCTACACCTAACAGGTTTGTCTGCTAGAAAACTCTTGATGCCTTCGACGTACCAGGTTGTCACAACTCGGTAAGAGCACACATAACAAAGGTATGTCAGCTAGAAAACGCTTTATATAGATTTTGTATGAATGACTTTTAGACGGACAAGACAACGTCTGTCGGGACAGCTAGTTTTTAATATGATTACTCCTATGTTTGGTTAGCTCCCAACAAGTTATGACAGCCTGGTACTTCGAAGGCATAAAGCGTTTTCTAGCTGACAAACCTACCTATGTTAGGTGAGCTCCTACAAAGTTATAAAAACCTGGTACTTCATGCACGATACCAATTTCTAAAAAAATCTCCTTATAAACATGTTAACATTTCTTATTTGTTTCTATATTTTAATTTTAAATCTATAATATACAAAATACCTTTCATTTTAGTTCTAGGATTGCCGCTACTCGCGTTTAAAAAAGAAATAAAATTTAAAGTGGTCAACGATACGTGAAATCTTAACTATACGTTGTCCGTACGTATATAACGGGGACAACGGTAAGGAAATTTTTGAAGTCCCGCTGTCCCCGTGACGGGGACACAGATTACGGGGACAATGGGAATATACGGTTTAATTAGGTTCATTTTATTTATGTAGATTATTTTACATATTGTGAATGGGAGAACGTTGTAGGCATTACAGACTGTAGATTTGTAGAAGATTTTCTATTCTGTATTCGTCTAAGTACCTGGTACTGGTATTTTATCTCTGAAAACATTGCTAAAGCCAATCATTTTTAAAAGAGTAACCGTGGAGTTTCTTGCCGGCTCTTCTCCATAGGAAACAACATTTTGGAACCATGCACCTAGCTTTTGACGTTTCATAAGTGCCCATGCAGGTTAATATGAAATAAAAATAATTTGATTTTGATTTTTTGATTTTATAAAATCTATATATAAAAGAAAGTCGTGTTAGTTACACTATTTATAACTCAAGAACGGCTTAACCGATTTGGCTGAAAATTGGTGGGGAGGTAGCTTAGAACCAGGAGACGGAACACTAGGATACTATTTATCCCGTTCCCGGGGAACGTGACATAAAACGTGGTATAGCAAATTAGGTAAATAAATTTTGTTAGTCAGCTTTTAAACCGCTTTATGGCTTCGAAGTACTAGGTTGTCATAACTCGGTTAAAACATACGTAACATAGTTTTAGCTAGAAAGCGTTTTAAATAATAAACTCAAAAACGACTGGACCGATTTCATGCTTTTGTCAGCGGCTTCGTCCGCGTGGGTGTCGAAAATTATCCCACGGGAACATAATAATATTATGGGGATAAAAAGTACCCTATGTGTTATTCCAGGTTACAAACTATCTGTGAGCTTATATTTTATCCAAAATTCGAACAGCCGTTGTTGCGTAATTAACTAACAAACATCCAAACATCTAAATATCCACACATCTAAACATACAAAGTTTCACATCTATATAAATAAATATAAATCTGTAAAAGAAAGTGGTATTAGTTACACTACTTATAACTCAAGAACGGCTGAACCGATTTGGCTGAAAATTGGTGGGGAGGTTTTTTTATCCCGTTCCCGTGGAACGTGATATAAAACGTGGTTGGTATAACAAAATGCAACTGACATGGAATAACAAAACGCAATTGACACTCTTTACGCCTTAGAAGTACCAAGATTTCATAACTTAGTAAGAGCTTACATAACATAGGTGTGTCAACTAGAAGACGACCTAACATAGGTTTGTCAGCCGAAAAACGCTATAATTATGCCATCGAAGTACCAGATTGTCATAACTTAGTAGGAGCTAACCTAACATAGATATGTCAATTCGAAAACGCTTTATGCCTTCGAAGTAGTACCACATAGTTATGGCTTAGTAGGAGTTCACCTAAAATAGGTGTGTCAACTAGAAGACGCTGTATGCCTTCGAAGTACCAGGTTGTCATTAACATAGGTATGTCAGCTAGAAATTGCTTTAAGCCTTAGAAGTACCAGGATGTCATAACCTTAGCAGGAACTCACATAACAGGTGTGTCAGCTACAAGACGCCGTATGCCTTCGAAGTACCAGGTTGTCATAACTTAGTAAGAGGTCACCTAAAACAGGTGTGTCAGCTAGAAAACGTTTTATACTTTCGAAGTACCAGGGTGTCATAACTTGGTAGGAGCTAACCTAACATAGGTAAGCAAGAAAACGCTTTATTCCTTCGAAGTACTAGGTTGTCATAACTTCGTAGGAGATCATGCGCAATGACTCAAGATGTTGAGGAGGCGCATTGATTCTACTGTCTGGCAACTTGCCTCAAATCATCGACTCTGTGGCGATATGTGAAATATTAATAAAAACTAAATTTAATTCAAAAGTAAACACAACATTTATTGATTCTTAGGCGGCACGAAGTTCGCCGGGTCAGCTAGTAAAAATATATATAAAAAAAATGAAAAATCACGCTTTTGTATATTAGTTGGCAGAACTAAAAAATAGAAAACAAACATCCTCTCACCCGCAACGCATATACCGTCTCCGTTCCATCGTGGGTAAAAATAAATAATAATAAAAAAAAAAACTCAAAAAACACGCTTCGAAAACTAAACAAAGGAAGTGTAAAATAATTTAATTCTATTAAAAAGCGTAGGGTGCATAAATTAATTGATTATAAAAATACCTCAAAAAGCACCCTACGCTTTTAATAGTATTAAATTATTTTCTACTTTAATAGTTTGGTTTTTAAACTATTATTTTTATAAGTTCCTTAAATACCTACTTTAATGCATTTAGTAACAAGCTCTTATTTTGACATTACAAACAGACCTCTCAATTTTATTTATTTGTTATGTAGATATACATGTCCTATACAGTCAAAGAAATTATGAAATGACGGATTTGCTAGGAGCCACTTAGGAGTTCCACTATTTATTTCCTGGTTCCACCTTCAGGCCTCGTTATCATGCCAAATCTGTTGGATAATCATAATGAGCCTGAGCTTGAGGGGTTTACTAGTAGCCGCTGAAAAGATTCACTATCCACCTGGCATCAGATCAGCTCCAAGATACCGAATCATAGTATTGTCATTCGAAGTACATTATTGTTAGTATTAAGCTTCCTTAGGACATGACAGTTGGAAGTAGGTTCAAAATTATTTCCAAGATTTTTACATTATTTGTTAGACAAGTGAGCATGTAAAAAAATTACAAGATCTCATCATTTATTTAATTTACAACTGTCAGGGTACACTAAAACGCCGCGAGCACATAAAGCACAGCAAGTTCTTCGACTGCTGCTGTGCTCGCTGCAGCGACCCCAGCGAGCGCGGCACGCACGCCAGCGCCTTCCGCTGCCCGCGCTGCGCCGGCCGCGTGCTGCCCGGCGCGCCGCTGCAGCCGGCCGCGGGCTGGCGCTGTCTGGGCAGTGCGTGCGACTATGCCATGGCGGCGCCTCAGGTGCAACTGCTGCTGAAGAGGTGAGGTGAATATTTATTCATTGTTCTTCTTGAGGCGAGGATGTGGAACAGTAAAGGAAGAGTCAACTTGTAAAGCAAATACAATTTGATTGTCAATTGGAGACTCAATGACGCTAATAGAAGATCTCATCTTGATCATCAACGTATAGTCGGAAGCCCACTCCTGACTACAAGCTTCTCTAGTTGCATGCCCACCAATATGATTTTTCACGACATATCCTTTCTCGAAACATAGCATTAATGCTAACCCAACTTTCCAGACTCACCGATGAATACGAACAGATAGACGCAAACGACGTACGGGGGTACGAGAGCTTCCTACACAAGTACAGGAACGTGATCCACAACACGCACTACCTGTGCCTGTCCGCCAAGCACTCGCTCTCCCAGCTGTACGGCAAGGTGGCTGACTACATGATACACGAGATGCCAGATGCCGAGCTTAATAGAAAGATCGAGATCTGCAGGGATCTGATGAAGGCGTTTGATGTCATTGAGCCGGGGTATTCTAGGTTGAGAGGTAAGGAGTATTTGATTCCGGTATATAAGGGTTTTAGTCATATTCTTGCTACAACCAATAAAAATATGTATTTTGCATTTGAGTCATATGTAGTCGATAAATCGGAGATACAAGAAATTGATTGGGGAATCGTTAAATTTATGAAAGCGTTTGTGGGAAAGGAATAATTTATCACAGTAAAGACAAAACTATTCAAACATCAGCTGTGTTGTGATTGGTTCCAGGCGTAACGCTGTATGAACTGCACGCGCCTCTGATGATCCTCACGACGAGAGACTTCGAGAAGAAAGCGATCACCAAAGACAACTTGAGGACTCGACTCAAAGAGGTAATGTTTATTTCATTTGAAGTTTATTTACTTCTTAGGAACGCAATGCTTCTGAAGACAGCTTACATAAAACAAGAGTTAGCTTGAAACTTGACATTGTTTCAAAATATAAACGCTTTGGTATGCTGGGACGCAAGCCTCTTCTCTGTCAGTGCGGTTGGTGGATCTCACATGTTTTCCAATTTTTTTTTAGGATATGCCGGTTTCTTCACGATGTTTTCCTCCACCATTTGTGAGTAGTGGTGATGAAATAATGTACACAAAGTAAAGCCTGTCTGGGTTCGAACCTATGACCTACAACTCGTAAGTCGCGGCTGTTACCACTGGCCTACCACTGCTCTCGTATGCTTTGGTGTATGATTAGTAAATATCTATAGAAATAAAAAGAAAAGGCCTGACTGACTGACTAACTGACTCATCAACGCCCAGCCCAAACCCTTGGACCTAGAAAGCTGAAATTTTGTACAGAGATTCCCAGGAAGGGTTTTTCGAAATTCAACCCCTAAGATAGTAGAATACGGGATGAAAGGTTTCGCGCGGGCGAAGCCGCTGGCAAAAGCTAGTCTAATATAATTTAAAAGTTATAATTTAATATCCAATAAATTCACGTTCCGGTTCCAGATCGTCAGATACCTCACAGAGTCAGCACTAATCCTGGGCTTCGAGCCATCCCAGTCCTCCGAAGGTCTGATGGCATCAGCCGCAAGAGACGCGCTCAAGAAGATCAAAACTTGGGAACAGATAATTGGGAAGATTTCATGATGACTCGTGGCCGTCATATATGTTCAGTTGTGGAGATTGTTGGCTGAATGAGGTTGCTGAGATTGAAATTTCACTCATGGGTTTTTTAACCGACTTCAAAAAGAAGGAGGTTATCAATTCGACATGTTTATATATATATATATATTTTTTATGTATGTTCGGGCATAACTCCGTCGTATATAGACGGATTTGCAAAATTCTTTTTTTGTTTTTCGGACAACGGAACTCTTCAAAAAATTACAGCAAATCAACCACAAATGCTACTATCGCATAAATATGCATTGTTTTGACCCCAAGGATGATGAAATTTTGAATTGGTGTGGGGTAGGTAACTAAAAAGGGAAAAATAAAAACTTTTTTCAAAAAAATAACAACCGACTTCCAAAAAAACACTACAAAGTGCAAAATAACTTTAATTTCGGAAGGTGGTGACAAAGAATTCAAATACACATCCAAAGTCACCGCCTTCCGAAATTAAAGTTATTTTGCACATTGTAGTGTTTTTTTGGAAGTCGGTTGTTATTTCTTTGAAAAAAGTTTTTTTGAAGAATGAACTTGGTTCAAATGATCCCCAAAATTACATAGTATATCGTTTAGTCATTTTTCATCAAAAAAGTTAAAGTATTTGTCTAATATTATACAATGTCTGTAGTGTCTATCAAACATTTTCTGATATTTGGTATGGAAATTAATAAATTAATGTGTATATCAAAATGTTATGCTCAGCAATTTGTAACTAAGTAATTCTATATATTTTTATCACTTTTCTAATTAATGTTTCGTTTAACTGTTTTCTTTTGTAATAATAAATGAAATTTGGTAAATTTCCCTGTACCTAACGGAATTTTGCCGCGACGAAATTTTTTATAAAAAGTATACGATTTGGCATATTTATTGTTTTGTGAACAAGATATAGGTGCTTAAGTACATTATTTAAAAACTCATTTGTTTCCTACAATTTATTCATTTAATTACTTACTTCATAATTATTATCTACATGTATAAATTTCCATCTTTATATTTATTTATTTACTTATAAGTTCTTAACTGTTAAACTATCATGTACATATTTATATCAACTCATAATGTATTGGAAAATAATTATTTATTTTTATAAAAGATTTATTTATTCATTCCTTTCACTAAAAGACATTATTATTGTGTGAAATATTTTTGTAATGAATTATTTAACCTTTTCCAAACTAATTTAGCATTTAAAAGAAATTATTTGATATTAAAATGCGTTTTTTTTTAATGTTCTCATTATTTCTTGGCGCTGGAATTTACAGGCTTTAAGTTTCACCTATTCTATAGTTTCCTTGATTATCTAGTCTTATAAGTTTCCCTGATTCATAAAGCTACAAAAGCAAAGCAACATGGCCTCAAGTCTGCTATTACAATAGTGTCAGAATGGTCTATCATTGATTTCATAATTGTTGATTTTGACAAGTTGGTAATCTACTAATAAAATGGCGTCATTATGACTTTCCAATGGTCAGCCACTGACACTCCATTGAAAGAAATGGCATTTATTGGTAATCTCGTACATAATGACAAATGAATGACAAACATAGGCGGTAATCTGCTAAAATTTTGACACTTCCTAAAATCATATGAAAAAAATTACATTTAAAAATATATACATGAAATCTGGCATGAATAAATGTTCAAAATTAGTAGTAATTTTCGAAAAACATTTCTACTAACGGGTTTTATAATAATGGCAATACGACAATGCCATTATAACACGATTCTATTACGAGACTATTGACCGACCACTGATCGACCATTATGAATTTAGCAGATTGCGAGCTTTTAGCAAAATTACAATAGGATCGTGTTGGAATGACGAATTTATAAAAATAGCAGACTTGGGCCCCAGGTCGTGAGTTCGATTCTCAGCATTGGACATAATGCCGTCGAAAAAGTCAATCATCGAGCGTAAGAAACCCAAAACCCCAAAACAAAAAATGCCACTGTACAGCCCAAAATTCTAAATACATATGTATTATTAAACAAAGTATCCTGCCTATAGGTAGGTATATTTCGTACGGATAGAGCAGGTACTTAGGTAAATAAGACACGGGCATTTCGCCACTTATGTAGATACCATTTGTCATAAACATGACACGCATACTCCGCTACCCTGGTCATCATTTCAGCAGAAAGACGTCCACTGCTGGACATAGGCCTCCCCAAAGGCCCGCCACTTCGACAGGTCTTGTTGTTCTCGCATCTAGCGGATTCCTGCGGCCTTCACAAGGTCATCGGTCCACCTTGAGGGAGGCCTTCCAACTCTACGTCTTCCGGTACGCAGTCGCCACTCCAGAACCTTTCAGCCCCATCGGCCATCTGTTCTGCGAGCAATGTACTGCCCACTGCCTTTTAAGTTGGCAATTCTTGGGGCTATGTCGGTTACCTTAGTTCTCCTGCAGATCTTTTCATTCCTAATTCGATCACGTAGGGAACTCCAAGCGTAGCCCTCCCCATAGCCCTTTAAGTGACTTCCGTACCTCTAAAGGAAAAAACGGAACCCTTATAAGATCACTTTGTTGTCCGTCCGTCCGTCCGTCCGTCCGTCCGTCTGTCAAGACCGTTTTTCTCAGGAACGCGTGGAGGTATCAAACTGAAATTTCTATATGATACTTAGTTCTACTGTCCCTGGAAGCTGTAGAAAAATCAACCTTCTAAGTCAACGCAATCAAAAGATACAGCCATTTAGGCCGCAAAATTCCGCAAATTTTCGAAACTCGCACGGGAATCAAAACCTACAGGGTACTTCCCGTGAACTTAGAATCTTGAAATTTTGTACGAAGTCACGTCTTATAGTACAGATATAGGAAAAATTACGAAAACCGTAAATTTTTCGTTTCGTCATATAAAAAAAAATATTTTTGACAATTTTGAACTTTTACTATATACCCACAGGTTTGTACGGAACCCTCGGTGCGCGAGTCCAACTCGCACTTGACCGGTTTTTAAGAAAAGCAAGCGAATAAGTGATGTCATGTATGCACTGCGTCAAAATAAAATAACGGGAATACGTCTATAGTTTCATGTGTCAAATTGCGCGGTTTATTTTTACACCGCGCCTGCGCAGCGGCGTCTGCGCCGATTAGTCAGCCCGGTAGCTCGCACATGGGAGATATTCTGGAATTTTATTGTAATATATAATTATTTCTGAAGACTATTGTGTCGATTTTATTGTGACCCGTATGGAAATACCAATACCTAGAGTTTCAAGTAAGTGCCTACTAATAGTTCCACTGTAGTACGGTAGGGAGTGTTTATTGAACGGTGTATAAGTATAGCTAGAATTTATATCTTTGAAAATGGAATTCAAGAGTAGAAATTTGGCCGTCCAATGGTTTCTAGACGTAAAATAATATAAATAGTAAAAGTGATAGAAAAGTGAAAAGCCAAATACAAAATTATGAGATTCATAATATATGGCGCCTGATTTCACCGGCTTAGCAATACTCCTCAAGGCATCGTAGCCACACAATAGTATGTGGGTCAGTCAATATGAAATCAAACCTTATTTTAACAAGCTAATATTATTTCGATGTTCAGCTATCCTGCCGTCCTTTAAATAAACAGAAGATAACCCTCACTTAGTCAATTTCTACTTTTTAATAGAATCTAAGAGAGTTCACAATTCTCTATCTTTCTGCCTATCAAACATTTTTACAATTCAAATACTTCGTTCCCAAGATATGAGAGTTTGTAGGCCGTTAACTGGAAAGGATTATTTATTGTAAACAGAAAGAAATATAATTTTGTGTCCTAGAATCAGTAACGCAGTTTTTAAGAAATAACGATTCGCGGGTTTTTTGCTATTTTGTCGGAAACAACTCTTAGGACTTAACGCCTGTCTAGTTAAAGGACGGCAGTATAGAAACACCCAATTACTTGTAAACAATCCCACGAACGTCTCTTCATTAAACTTCATTTACTTTCTAGCATGGTAGAACAAGGCTCCTGCATAGTGTGCCTATCCCCGGCCATCCAGAAGTGTTCAGGCTGTCAGAACGTGCACTACTGCTCCAAAGACCACCAGAAGCAGGACTGGAAACAGCACAAGTTCCAGTGCACCCCCGCCAGGGTCAAGGAGAACGAGAAGTATGGCAGGTACCTGGAGGCATCTAGGGAGATCAAAGCTGGGGATATTGTATTGAAGGAGAAGCCTCTCATCACTGGCCCTGCACAGGTAAATAAACTATAAGTAGAGGAGAGTAACTAAATATGGGCTACCATTTTGTTTTGGCCTCAAAAATAAAAAAATACTATCATTAAAAATTAACCGTTTAATGATGTCAAAATAATCACACATACATTTTTAAAGAGCTTAGTAACAATCTTATGTTCTTAAAATTATAATATATTATTAAGTAAAATATTAAAATAGACGCTAAATATGGAACAGGTACCTACTCAAATATGGGCTACAAATAGAAACTTATAATATCTTGTACGAAAATAACAATTATAAATATTTATAAGAGATCAAATTACTTTGGTAGATGGAAGAAATCATTTAATTTACTTACAAAAATCACATATCCAGGTGTCAAACTCTGGCCCAGCACAGTGATTATGTGCCCAGAGCTTACACATTAAACATCTGACCCACAGTGTTCTCCTGGTGCGTTTTTGGAAAAAAATATCCTGACAAAACATACATGCTGCATCGGCAGTGTGGACCATAGTCATAGCCAATATTCGAAATTCTTTACTAAAATCAACTTGATCGTGTACTTTACAAATCATATTTAGCAAGCAATAAATTGACCGAAAATCATAAAACTAAACATATTCAGACATAGTTACAGAATTTATACCTAATTTTCATTAATTAAATAACACATTGACACGTACCGCAAAAAAATTTTCGACAACACAAGTATGACCGACACTGGCGACAGCTCGCGCGCGACTGTCGAGTGTCGATGTCGACGAGAATGAGTGAGTGCGATGTTAGAGCGAATGAATGCGATAGACGATCGTCGTTTGTTGCGTCTTTCGATTGTAGGTTTCCGAGATTTGTTACTAGCCCATATTAAAGCACTAGCCCACATTTAGTTACTCTCCTCTAATATTATTATAGGAGTAGAGCTTCAATCCTATTCATTATACTATATGAGAAGTTCTTTTAAGCCTACGTAGTAAATTATGATCATCATTATAAATGTAAGAAGTCAAATTATGATTATGACCAAAGATTACAGTTTCTCGATTTTGGATTCCATCACCGAAACTGCTGTAGGTAGAATATATAATACTTCTTCTCTCATGATAATTTCGGTCCAGTCAACTTGTTTGGTTTGGAGACAATTTCTATTGGGCTTACTGTGGTGGTCTACAACTATACATTTTCTACAAGACCTTGTTTTCAATTTCAGGTCACTCCACCAGTCTGCCTCGGCTGCTACAAACTGCTAGAGGAAGGGAAGACCGTGACATGCGAGAAGTGCGGCTGGCCCTTCTGTTCCACAGAATGTATTGTCAAGGAGGAGCACGACCCTGAGTGTCACTATACACAGCAGAAAGGAGAAAAGGTGAGATTTAAATTATTTGCAAACTACTAGTTAGCTATTTTAAGTAAAATCATTTTAGTTAAAATAGCTAACTCCACATAGTCCAAGCAATGAGAATACTTAAAGCAAGTTGCAAATCGGAATTCTAGTGTCTTTAGAAACGGCGTTCAAGCCATGATATTCACTATTTAGGATGGTTTAAAATCTCAAAAAACTGTGTCCAATAATTTGTGCCCGAGTTTCTTTGGCGGATCGATCAATATATTTTATGAAGAAGTGGTTATCACGCCTTCTTATGTATTTATCGCTTTTTCTCTGCCTTTCACCAGGTCAACATCACCAACTACGGTGTCCCTCACCCGAACTACCAGTGCATCACAGTCCTCCGCTGTCTATACCAGCGTGACCATGACCAGAAGCTCTGGAACAAGATCCAAGCGCTTCAGTCACATTGTGAAGACAGGAAGGACACTGACAAGTGGAACAATGACAAGAAGATGATCGCAGAGTTTATCTGGAAGTTCTTTAAGTTGGAAGAAACTTTCAGTGAGGAGGAGATTATGAAGTGCTGTGGGATTTTGCAGGTAAGAGACTGGCAAGATTGGATATGCATCGTATTGTTTTAATTTTTTGTAGTGGAACTGCAGTTTGAACAGTGGTGGCCTAATGGAAACCGCCGCGACTTACGAGTTGAAGGTCATAGGTTCGAACCCTGACAGGCGATTTACTTTGAGATTATTTCATCACCACTGCTCTCAATAGTAGAGAAGGGAAACACCTGTTAAAACGTATGCTAAAGTTAGGGCTAGATAGACAGGTGAGCCGTTGTGTTTCACAGTTATAATATAAATTTAAAATAAATTCTTGCATCTTCTATTAATAATTTAGAAGATAAAAGAGTCTTTTTAAAAACTACTAAGCTTTGTACACGTTTTTCTTCCAGATCAACGCCCACGAGGTTCCTCTCATGGAACCGGAGTATGTGGCTGTATTCGACCGCATCTCCATGGTGGAGCACAACTGTCGTGCTAACTGCAACAAGAGCTTTACCTCGCAGGGCGATATTGTAAGTTATTTACTACTTTTATGATAACATAGGGTTACGAGTTACGACGGAAGCAAATATGTTAATAATATCGAAATCTGCGGGTAACCATATTGTCATTTTAAGACTAATCTACATCAGCGGTCGAATATCGTTATAACATTTCAATACGCACACAAATGAATAGTTTTGACGATGTAAAGAATCCATTGTATTACGCAACCTGCAAAATTCATAACCACGTGACTAGCTAAGTGCTTGTGATCTTTTAGCTATCTGGTAATATCACTCAACTATCTTCTCACAAAGTTATTTATAAGTCTTATGAAACCGAAGACCTGAAGTTTATTCTAATCAAGTCTTATTCGATTTCTTCCAGATCCTCTGCGCCGGCGTGAACATCCCCTCAGGCTCCCACATCACGGTGTGCTACACGGACCCCATGTGGGGCACGGAAGCACGGCGTCACCACCTCGCTGACTCCAAGTTCTTTGAGTGTACCTGCGAGAGGTGTTCCGATGTCACAGAGCTTGGGACTATGTATAGTGCTGTTAAGTGCAAGAAGAAGTGTGTATCCAAGACCTAAACCTTAGTTAACAATACACGAAAACAGAAATAGTACGAGTATGTTTACCTAAATGATGCAGTTCATCATTTAGGCTTAATTGGCTGTGTACCTTCTACGTGAATTAGTGCGTAACTTAATCGAATCGAAAACAAATTGTTTGTCTTTGGCCTACTATGGTATTATTCGGGGTCAGAAGAGTTTTTAATTGAGATTTATAACTGTAAACCCAACCACGATGCATCAGAAATACAGTTTCTTCTTTTGCTTTGCGTCGGATGATGTCTAATTTAAATATAATCTTTCGTTTAACCAAAAACACGTCATTGTTGTTTTCAGAGACTGCAAAGGCTACCTTCTCCCCGAGACTTTCATCCTTCCCATCTTACACAAGACGAAAAGCCCCAACCCTGAGACTCGCAATCTGGACAACAAGTTCTGGAAGTGTGACTCGTGCAAGGACGCTGTTTCCGACGCCATCATACAGCAGCTGGTGCAGGACATCGGCAGGGAACTCAGCATCATGCCTAAAGGAGATCCTGATGCTTGCGAGGGGTATACGCACAAGTTATTTACGAAACTTTCCTAGAAATTTCCTAGTAGTCATCGGGATGGCAAAATGTTTCTCTTGATAGATATTAGGACGTCACGTTTCTCCATTTATTTCTTAAAATAATTATGTGGCATAAACAACAAAATATTAACCTTGTCAACCGGTAATGTTATGATTCATCATCATCACCATCATTTCAGCCGAAAGACGTCCACTGGTGGACATAGGCCTCCCCCAGGACGAGGGGTTTTGCCATAATCGCCACGCTTGGCAGGCGGGTTGACGATCGCAGTATGGTGGTAAAATGCATAGAGAACGCTGCTGCCCATTCTCTAGTAAGTCCCTTAGTCGCCTTCTACGACACCCACTGGAAGAAATGGGCTGGTGCTATTCTTATACGCCCGGCGACACATACGAGTACGGGACATGTTATGATTGATGGTGAGACAAAACTATTAATTTATTCAATGATTATTTGCAAACAAGAAAGAGAGAAAAAACAATCCGTGCAAAATCCTTAGACGTGTCCACCGTGGCCTATCCCGCCCGGCAAGACTAGGTTTATGAGGCGATGATGTACCATCATCGGTGGTTATACGACGATTGGCCCCGTAGAGCACTATATAACCGCCATGGGGTCCTCGCGCACACTTGGGAGTGGCGCGAGGAGGCAAAACGCCGGGGCGTAACTCCGCTGCCGCGGGAAATCGTGGCACAGCGGACAGAGCTCCGGCGGGATCTCATGGCGATGTGGATAATGTGACTGTCGCAACCCAGTGCTGGGCACGCCACGATTGCGGCGGTAAGTCCCCTCTTCAAGGAGTGGCTTCATTGGCGCCACGGCGTCCTCACCTTCCGCCTGACGCAGGTCCTCACCGGACACGGCTGTTTTGGGAGCTTCCTGTTTCGCATAAGGAACCGTCCGGGTGTTTCTACTGCGAAGATCGCCCTGAGGACACGGTGGATCATACGGTGGAGGTCTGCCCGGCTTGGGCGGAGCACCACCGAGTCCTCGTGCGGCCCTGGTCCAGGCCATGGTACGGAGCGAGAGTGCATACGGTAGCCGTCACCTCCTTTTGCGAAACAGTAATCTCGCGAAGAGGGGGGCGGACGGCGCACGTGAGGTAGAGGCAGTATATGCACCCTCACGACTCTAGTTGCCGCAAGAGACGAGGCGAGGGCTTACGGATGGCGAATATAGGTAGCTCGCTGTCCGGTAAGGACTAGGCCCGGATCGACGGCGCATTATGTTCCACGCGCACATCAAAGAGATGTCAGTATTAACTGGTGGAGTCCGCAAGGGCCGATGCCTGTCAGGGGTAGCGAAAGAGATACCGTGGCCCCTGGCACATAGGCAACTCAAGGAACACGTGTGGGTTTTCGTCAGTAAAAGTCATCTAGAGCAGGAGAAGTTATTTGATGATTTCCCACCCAAATAAGAAAAGCATAAGATACATGGAGATCATGTCGCACCTATGACAAGCTTGGTATATTTGGTGTCGCATGGAACGTGTTAAATACCTGCGAGAGACCTCTTTTAGCGCTTTCGATGTGGTTAAATTATGGTCTGTGCCAATATAAAATATTTGGAATGATGAAACTCTAAATCAAAATACCTTGGCCCTATGATTTTGGCACCTTTCAGATTCGTCGCCCACTGCAGTAGCTACCTGCACCCGTCCCACTTCTACATGACGGACGTGAGCCTGGCGCTGGCGCAGATGATAGGACAGGAGGTGGAGCAGGGCCTGGCGATGGTCACGGATGATCGGCTCCTGCTCAAGACACAGCTGTGCAAGAAAATTGCTGAGCTGCTGGAGACTTTAGCACCAGGTATGTAGTTATAAGCAAATTATGTCTTAATTTCTTATCGTATAACGATTGAAATATTTTATAGATTGTGCTAATATTCTAGAACGATCGGTTCTGATTAAACCTATTGTAGGCTTGAATTGAGAAACATTTCAATCCATATCATATTATGTTGATGACATTGCATATTTCATCATATGAGATTGATAAAGTTCTCTTAGAGGGACGGATCATTTTGATATCTATTGAAAACACAAAGATGCATAAAATTTGCAATTAGCACCTAAGCCATCAGTGGTTATCTACAACCTATATTGTATTGGTAGGTGTAGTTTAGAACAGTTTAAGTTATATGACATGCCACTGTCAATAAAAGCCTCCTATAAAAATTCAGAATAAAAAAATCTACAACCTATTTCTATTGTCCAGCTGAAACTCGTCTCCGAGGCACCTTACTGTTCGAGCTGCATGCTGCCGTCGCCGAGACTGGGAGGAGGCAGGCTCTCATTGATGGACCAATGACGCTGCTTGGTTATGTCTCTGTAAGTATCCTACATAATAGTATTTTATTCTGCGCTATTTGTAATCTAGGGTCACTTGTATAGCTAATTAGGCTCTTACTTTGTAACTAGTAGGTAACGCTGGCGCATTATTAGAAAAAAAATACTGGAGTCCTACGAGGGTTCGTGACTCAAGTTATGACATCACTCTTCGTCAGTTTTCAATATTACGCAACCACATGATAAAACTCCTTACATCGCTTTATGATTTAAACCATTAAATTAATAAAAGTCGGGTAATAAAAGGACGTCATTCGTGGGAAACACTATGATTATTTTGATAAATTCCTTTTCTAACATCTGTCGTAGTTGTAAAACTGAATGGGTCGATGCAGTGTCTACGTTCAAGCCTTTGTTATCATTTTTCAAATAAATATCTATAAGTAAGCAAATACGACGTCACATCCAGAATGTCCCAGGTCTAAATATTTGCTAAGCGAACTGGACTTTGACTAAAACTATAATTAGATACCTAGGTCTGCTTTTGACCTGTTTTGGATTAATTTTGCAATGAGCACTCAAATAATACCCTGAATTTAATCCTTGTTCAATTCGTAGTCGATCATCTGATTGGCTGTTAGATTATGCCATCTTTGGTTTTGAATTAAAACATAAATTTACCCTTGTGGTAAGTATCTAGATTATCTAGACGCTTTTACGCTTCTGCAGTAAACGGGTGTAAAAAATATTATATCTAATAAAAACAAAAAAATACAGCTTCTGACGTCTACAACGACGTATACAGTGTCTACAAGTGCAACTCGTAATTTCCCATAATATAAACACTATCCAAATATGTACGAAATATTGAGCACGCGACCATGGTTAGCCCAAAATGCGCCAGTTGTAATTACTCAGCACAAATTGTGAAAACAATCGTAAAACACGTAAGTTTATGAGTTATTTCGTGTGAGGTTTTATTAGAAGGATAGCTTATTTCTTATTAGAGGCAGCAGAGCAGTTATATCCAGTACGCGTAGTATTATAAAGTTTAAAACGCACATCAAACGTGTCCTTATCAAAAAAGCATATTATAAGATAAAAGACTACGTTGAAGACAGGGAAGTTTGGCATTAATTCCTTCTGCACATGTGGCTTCCCTGGTACCTCATTAACAAGTCTATTAACTGCTCTCAAATACAATGTTCTGTTTTATTCTTTTTATTTTTACAATGCTGACATATTCTCGTCATTAATTGACACTATACAACAATTTTATTTAGGTTAATTTTATTTATGTAGATTATTTTACATATTGTGAATGAGAGAACGTCGTAGGCCTTACTGACTGTAGATTTGTAGACGATTTTCTATTCCTAATTCGTCTAAGTACCTGGTACTTATTGACAGGCCTGCGCTGTCCTCCCATGCATTTTATCTCTGTAATTTGAAAATATTGTTAAAGCCAATTATTTTTAAGAGTAACCGTGGAGTTTCTTGCCGGCTCTTCTCCATAAGAAACAACAATTTGGAACCGTGCACCTAGCTTCTGACGTTTCATAAGTGCCCATGCAGGTTTATATGAAATAAAAATATTTTGATTTTGATTTTGATTGATTATTGTAATGATTACTTAGGTGCGTTACGTATTAAATCGAAATTATTCTTGCTAGACTCGCAAAATACTAAGAACAGGGGCTTTATAATCGGAAACAAGAACATACTATCAATCTTGATGTGCCATGTCAACCAATAAAAGATCACGGATTAAATATCCATAATCAAAGATTGCTTTCATAATCTTCGCCTACCGCAGTACACTGCTGCACATAGGGCTCTTCCAAGTTGCACCATAGCGTCCTGGTTTTTGGGATTTATTTACATAACGACATTTAGAAGAGATAACAGCTTACTGCAGACTTAGCATGAGACTTTCTATTTGTACTCTACCCTAGAATAGAAATCGCTTGTCAACATTTCTCGGTACAAAACTGTCAATTGTCTACACGGAAACGTGATTTTTGTCTACTCTTCCGTGGACAAAACGTTTCTCTACGGTTCTCGTGCTAAGCCTGCTAGTAGGTATAACAACGTGCTGCTGTCAACCATTTATTTTTACAACCATAACAGATGTTAGTATCGGAATGTATCAAAACAATCATCACAGTGTTTTCCCCTAAAGGCCTTACTTTATTACTGTCATAATTATGACGCTTGGCAGGATTGTAACTATGTAATGTTGATATTTAGCAAACAGAACGACGCTGCTGACGCTGCTGTCCCTTTTTTAAACACTTGTAACTAAATACGTGGGTAGAGACGCATTCTTTATAGAACTCGTTGTATTTCCGGGGAACCTAATACAATAACAGTACTTGAAGAGTTCAGAAATGCAATGCGCTACTTTCCATCCAATCCATGCAAGGTCAACAAAATTTCCTAGGAGCCACTTCTCTTAGTGGGTCTCAGCCTGTCGCAGTCCACTACTGCACATACTGCTCTTCTAAGCTACTTCCATAACGTCCTGGTTATCGAGATTTGCTTACATAACGACATTTAAACGAGATAACAGCTCTACTGGTATATATAACAACATTAACAACGTAAGCACAGTTTTACAATCAACCGTGACGAAACTAAGCGCTGCTTTCAACCATTTATTTTTACAACTCTAACAGATGTTAATATCGGAATTTATCAAAACAATCATCACAGTTTTTTCCCCAAAAGACCTTCCTTTTTTACTGTTTTGTTATGACGCTTGGCAGGATTGTAATTTTGTAATGTTGATATTTGGCAAACAGAACGACGCGACGCTGCTGACCATAATCTTTATCAGTTGTAATTCCGTGGGTAGAGTTATCATCATCATCATCATCAGCCTATAATGTCCCCACTGCTGGGGCACCGGCCTCCTCTCGGTGAGAGGGATTGGGCCGTAATCCACCACGCGGGCCCAGTGCGGGTTGGTTTGGGTAGAGTTATAGATAGGCGTATTCTTTAAATAATTATTTCGGGTCCCGGAGAACCTTATATGTAGAACATTATCAGCATTTGAAGAGTACAGGAATGCTACAACGCGCTACTCTCTATACAATCAAGGTTAACAATGAGAAGTGGGTCCTAGGAAATTTTGTTGACTTTGACAAATCGTGCACTGAGCTTGGTGCACGACGGGACAGCGATCTGCGGGTGGTTGCGGTAGGAACACATTGACATTAGGCAAGGCTTTCATTTAAAGAACATTCATTGCGTTATTTACGTTGTCGACCAGACAATTTTTTCGAACGAATGAATTAATAAATCTTCAAAATGATTCTGATTAATAATGTGTTACGCTATTAAGGTGCTGTTCCACTTGTTTCTTTGTTTGTCCATCGTCGACTGTGATTCGTATCCATTTTGTAAGACGACCGCATGACCCCATGAGATCTCCTTATAGGTCCTTGTCTACTTGCTTGGTCTTCACATGGGCTGCCGACGGTAGTCAATAAGTCTTTGCAGTATCTGTGTTGCATAATAAAGTACAACATTTTTACTCACGAGAGGTTTCTTTCTCCCTAAAAGGAAATTCCAAAATGCCAACACCAGATATATCATTTAACCTAGAACCACAAAATAAGTAGATACCTACATGTTTGGAACTATGTTAAAAAGACATGTAAACACTACAAAAGCCAGGCGAAGAAGTTAATGCCACCATAATTCAACCGGTGAATCCATTGACATCACATCTTAGACAAAAACAGTCTTGTACGTGTCTGCTCGCGCCAGCAACTGGACCATCGCTCGCTCCAGTTACTCGCCCGAAATACTGACACTAATTCTGCTTGTTTTGAACTTTTTTGTGAAATGTGCAAGTGTGTTGTGGGAGATATGCCAAGATGTTGTAAAAATTAAAACAATGTAAAAATGTGAAGCTTGAGAACTATCTCAAACTCCCAAAGAAATTGCCGCTCTTGTCGTAAAATACGAATGACGTGTCTTTGCTTAGTTTAAATATTTTTTATTATGAGTATAAAATTTTATACCTACCGTACGTAACACGCTGCGTGAATCTGTTGTGATCCTGTCTGGTATCTCGCGAAAAACGCAAGCAACCAAATATTCAACCACTCTTTTTAAACGAAAAGCACCATAAGCGGTTGGTAGATGTAGCCATTTTTAGCAGAACATTATAATTAGGTAGAGTACCTATGTGATAAGTATTTGAAGTAGTTTTTACTACGCAGTGGGCCAGTGGGTCCGATAATGTTTAAAAAAATAGGTGTGATTCCATAGCATAATTCATAAGGTATACCTCTGCTATCAAACAAAATAATAAAGTACCTACACTAGGCATACGTAAAGCTCAAAACCAGGACGTCTTACGTTTTATAAAACATTATATTCGTCACTATGCCATGTTTAACTTTCTATCCTTTGCCAGGAATCCCGCAAGATCCTGACAGAGTCAGCCCAGCTCTTGCGTCACGAGCCTCCAGAACTACCGGAAGGTCGCTTGAACCGACAGGCTAGAATCAACTTGATCCAGATGGACGAACTAATCAGGAACCTGTCGGCTGCTCTACCGTCGCCTTTGTAAACTGAAATACATTTTTGTACTGATTGCTATATTGTCGTTTTATTTTGCTCATTTACTTTGTGGTACTTACTCTTTGTAATAGTAGGATTCGAAGTCGAGTCTACAAAAGGTTTTACAGTATCCTCCAAAATCCTTTCTCTGAATAGTAGAGACACAGATTATCTAATTTCCTTCTTATTAAGACTAAAGCACTGGTAAAGGACTAAGTGCCATAATCTTGCACTTTATTTTCATATTGGAGCTACGCACCACTTACATTTGATAATGGTTCAATCAATCAAAATATTTTATTTCACATAAACCTGCACGGGCACTTATGAAACGTCAGAAGCTAGGTGCACGGTTCCAAATTGTTGTTTCCTATGGAGAAGAGCCGGCAAGAGACTCCACGGTTACTCTTTTAAAAAATAATTGGCTTTAACAATGTCTCCAAATTACATTACAAAACAACTTACATTCTAGTGTTAGTTGTTCTGATATAATAAAATAATGCATAATATGTCAGATATGGCAGCTAGTGGTTGCAGAGAGAATGAATAAATTGTGAGCTGGCTTTGCCTGGATAAGGCCGGTTCAAACTGGTACTTCAGCAGTATAACGAATTAAACTGTGCACTTTCGATCGGCATCATGTTTAACGCTTATTTATAATTGAATGCGTAATATAAAATATAACGATCCCAGCGTGGAGAAAGCGGGTCGGCGCACACGCAGGGGTAAAAAATAACCGTATTTGTGCAAGCGCACCGCGGGAGCTTTGTGCAGTGCGGAGGCTTAGCTTATTTTTGTTATAGTTTGAGAGACATCTGTATGAAAATATTAAACCCTACTGTGACAACATACAGGAAATTGGTCCTTTCATTTTTTTTTTTTTTTTTGTATGGCATCTCGCAGTTGACCTTGAGAGGCCGTGACTGCTCAACCGGACTTTCCTGTTAAGGTTTTTAGGAATCTAAAAGCCTCCAGCCAGGGCGTAAAACCTACTTAAACCTAAAACGACTGCGCACTGAGGGCACCCCCTGTGGGGTACGAACCTCGGCTCAGGGAGTCGCTTTGGGGGGGGGGCAGCTAGTACTATCAGGGACAGGCGGGATCAAGATATTTTCATTATTATTAAACGGGGAATTTAAAGCTACTGGCTCAGCTGCGGCGCAGCATCAACGAGCATGGGACGGTCGGGGAGGTCCTTTCATGAGTCTCAATGATACTTATACTTATTATGGTCCTACTAATGGACAACAAGATAAGCAAACTGCACCCTAATTGCGTTACCTACTCACAATTCGTCATAATCTGTTTCGTTTTGAAACAGATTGTTAAATAATGCTTCATAAGTTCGAAAAATGTGTCTGTTCAACAACGTAAATAGCGCAATGAATACTGTTGAATTGTCAAATTGAAACCGATTATGATTAATCGTGAGTTGCACAATTAGGTTGCTGGTCATGCCGATAAGGTTGAGTTAGTATACGTGACGGTAAACTTTACAGATGAAGCTGCCTTAATAAAGCTATGTACTTATTTCTGCAATACATGGTTGCAGATTATCTGATATTGGTACTGATCGAATTTTCAAAAGAAATCGTCCGCGTCCCGCTACCTTGCGCTTGCGCCGCGCGGCTGAGTGACATAAAGGGAGCTCCGCGAACGACGCGTTAATTGGAGCGATATCGACACTTCGTGGAATCGAACCTGTTGCCGTGAGACCTTTATTAGTTGTTGATGTATTTTGTTAGCTACTGCTTCACCTTGATTCATCACAGGATATATTATGTTATATCATGGTGAAGGCCGTAGAATACCAGATTTTGGAATTCTTTAAGTGGAAAGTGGTACCGGGACGTTGGCCAAAATAATTTTGGACATTTACCTGAGAAATTAAGAAATTAGGATTGTGAAATATTTACATCGTGCTGTTCACTAAGTTATCGACAGGTATGATATAGGTACTAGGAATTTGCAGAGCCGAGAATTGTTTTATTTCCTACTCATATTAAAACTATACTTAGGTAACTGCCAGTGTCACCACACATATTCTTATCAGAATAATAAGAAACACGTGTATCTCTCTCCAAATCGGCTAAAAACATAAAATAAATAATATGAACTAAGAATACGAGTAACGTTGATTCCAAAACTAACAAGAAGAGTAAACTCAGTGTCAAGTTTGAGGCTGCGAGAGGCGGCAGATTAGAGCAAGTATGTTTAGGCGAACACTACTCGACCGTGTGCGGTTATTCATTATTGTAGTAATCGCTTGTTTTATAAATAACTAGCAGCGCTCCGTGGTTTCACCCGCGTAGTTCCAGTTCCTTTGGGAATACGGGGATAAAATATAGCCTATGTCGCCCGGGGATAGAGTAGCTTCCCAACAGTGAAAAAAAAAATCAAATCGGTTCAGTGGTTTCGGAGCCTATTCAATGCAAACAACAAACAATCAAATTTTTCCTTTTTACAATATTATTATTAGTACAGAAAAGTACTCAATTTAAACTGGCAAGAGTGAAGTTACTTCTAGTTCTGTAGGTAGCGACAGTGATGGATATATTATTATAACAATTATAACCAAATTAAAAATTAGGAATTACTTTAGACGAGAACTTATCTTTTGCAGAACATATATACTCACTCTCCGGCCGAGTCAGAAAACTTATACATATAATGAAAAAATTACGTGACTGTACACCTATCCCTATACTTCGCACTAACCCACCTTTGAGATTGGAGCGCGTGTTCAGAATTTTTAATAAACACAAGTTAATTTAATTAAAATATTGTTGATCATACTTCCAAAACCCCCAAAATTGATAACCATGTCGACTTTACATCTAAAGATTACATCCGCCAACTTAAATTAAAAATGAATGATATCAAATAACTTCTCCCGCTCTGGGTGGAGCAGGAGTGGGTCAGACTTCTGCTGACTAAAACCCACCCGTGTTCCCTCAGTAGCCTGTGTGCCAGGGGCGGCGGTATCTCTTTCGAACAACCCGCACCCCTGGCAGGCAACGGCCCTTGCGGGCCCCATCCGGTTGTGCTGACATCTCTTTGACGCATAAGGTTCATGTTCAATTGGGAAAATTTGACAGTTTGGGGTAGCTTGATGTGCTGGCGTCTGTACTATCAGCCTGCATTTTATCCGACTACGGTGAAGCAAAAAGGAAGATTATGATTTTGAGAGGTATGTATGTATGTTCATCTGTTCCCTCATACTCATAACTTATACACTTCTTATCATAATTTGACTAAAGAGGCATCGTTAGAAGCGTCTTGATTGTCCGCTGGTTATAGGTTATGTGGCGACACATTAAATGGAAATGGAATGGCCTTTTTTAAGTCATAAACGAAAACTTTTAATGATTCCGTTGTGGGTATCAAATGAAAGGGCTTAATTGCCACATTACAAATGTACATATTACCCCAAAATAACTTAAATTAAATAAAACCAGACTACTGTTCGCTCTAAAAAGTATGACACAAGAACATGTTCTTGTCTGAAAGCAGGTTCATTATTTCAAAAGATGAAAATTCTGCTAAGCAATATATTTCAGGTATAAGAAGCATAACATTTTCCGACTAGTCATATATAGACCACCAAACATGAACAAATAATTAAGATTCTAATTAAACGCTTACCTATCAGAGTAAGTAGGTAATAGGTCTTCTATACCTAATCGTCACAAAGATGCATAGGCATATGAAGTTTCAAATGAAAATGGCATTTCGATTACCACTGGTGTCGATTTTTAGGGTTCCGTACCTCTAAAGGAAAAAACGGAACACTTATAAGATCACTTTGTTGTCCGTCCGTCCGTCCGTTCGTCCGTCCGTCCGTCCGTCTGTCAAGACCGTCTTTCTCAGGAACGCGTGGAGGTTTCAAACTGAAATTTCTATATGATACTTAGTTCTACTGTCCCTGGAAGCTGTAGAAAAATCAACCTTCTAAGTCAACGCAATCAAAAGATACAGCCATTTAGGCTGCAAAATTCCGCAAATTTTCGAAACTCGCACGGGAATCAAAACCTACAGGGTACTTCCCGTGAACTTAGAATCTTGAAATTTTGTACGAAGTCACGTCTTATAGTACAGATATAGGAAAAATTACGAAAACCGTAAATTTTTAGTTTCGTCATATAAGTTTTCAATTCCTAAACATAAAATTGATCTATTTGAGAACGATCAAATGTGGCCTGACGGTGTGTATTTTAGAAAATACTTTGTGTTTAAGACAAGAAGTGTACGAGGTCCGGTGAATAATAAGTTATAAAAGAGAAACTTTTTAGGGAGAATAATAAACGGAAATGTAAGCTTATTAGCTTCAATTGTAAATCAATTAAGAGATCGATTGATTATGTAAGAGAATTATGTTTAACATCGGATGTGATTGCACTACAAGAGACTTGGTTACTATCACATGATCTGGCATATCTGAACACCATCTGCCCCGGTTTTGGTTCTACAGGCGTCTCGGGCACTGAATCGTCTGAACTGCTGCGTGGTCGACCCTATGGGGGAGTGGCCTTGCTATGGAGAACTAGTGCGTTTGATAGTGTTTCGGTCATACAGTGTAATAACGTAAGATTGGTCGCGATTAAGGTAGTTATTGAGGATCGAGAAATTCTTATATTTTCGGTGTATATGCCCGTGTGTAACATTAATAATTTAAGTGAGTTCACCGACTGTTTGGCTGAAATAAATGCAATTGTGGAATGTAATAACGTGGAAAATGTGTTTGTGTTGGGGGATTTCAACGCGCACCCGGGTGAGTTATTCTGTAATGAATTATTAAAGTTTTGTTGTGATTTTCGTTTAACCTGTGCTGATATTGATATACTTGGTAGAACTTCAGACACCTATACGTACATGAGTGACTCACACGGGTGCGTTAGATGGCTGGATCACTGCTTGGTAACAAGTGTTACTAAGTGTTCTATTTTGAAAGTTAATGTTATGAATGATGTGTCTTGGTCAGACCATTTTCCCCTGGAAATTACGTGTAATTTTAATGTGTTAGTCCCGAAATATAGTAATAAAAGAGTAGTGCCAAATAAAATAATTTGGGGAACTAGAAATTCTGAACAAATACGCCACTACTCTGATCTTTGCCATGAGGCCCTGCGTGATATTGATTTTCCTAGTCAGTTTATGAAATGTAGTGATAAGTTATGTAATAATGAACAACACAGATTAGTAATTAATCGTATGTACAATAAAATTGTATCTGTCTTACAGACGTCTGCTATTTCGAGCCATAATACATTTGTTAAGAATAGGAACAGAATTGTAACGGGGTGGAATAAACATGTGAAAGAGGTTCATGCTTGGGCGCGGCTTGGGTTTCAAAGGTGGATCTCACATGGAAAACCTGCGTCAGGGGTAGTATCAGGTATCAGGAAATGAAAGAGTCGAGACATAGATTTAAAACTAAGTTGAAGTGGTGTCAGAACAATGAAATCCAGATAAAAATGGATATCATTGCAACCCTTCACGAAGAAAAGAAATTTAGTTCTTTTTGGAAGCAAACCAATTCTTTGAATCCTAGGCCGAGCCTGCCGGCGAGCGTTGATGGCTTATCACATAACAGTGATATAGCCAACATGTTTATGAAGCACTTTAAAGTCGCACCGCATATAACAAATGCGTCTAGGCGAGACATTCGAACCATGTGTGAAGGTGATCCTGTTGTAATATTCAATGTGAAAGATGTTAAAGATGCGTTAAAAAGTATGAAACGAGGTAGGTCACCAGGGCACGATGGTTTGAGTGTTGAGCATTTAAGGTCCGCTGGTGTGCATTTACCTAGGTTACTCACCATGTTCTTTAATTTTTGCGTGGGTCACTCGTACTTGCCTGACGATCTCGTAAAAACTATAGTAGTTCCCATAGTTAAGAATAAGACAGGTGATTCATCCGACAAGAACAATTACAGGCCTATTTCACTGGGTACAGTCATTGGCAAAGTGCTGGACAGCCTGCTTGAGAGACGGTTGAAGTTGCATTTCAAACTCAACGATGCGCAGTTTGGTTTTAGAACCGGTTTGTCAACGGAAAGTGCAATCCTGTGTCTCAAGCAGACTGTGCAGTACTACACAGACAGGAAGACACCTGTATATGGTTGTTTTCTGGACCTGTCAAGGGCTTTTGACCTGGTGAATTATGACATTCTGTGGCAAAAAATGACGGATGAAACAGACCTTCCACCTGAGCTTATAAATGTATTTAAATGTTGGTATGAAAGTCAGATAAACTGTGTTAAATGGTCAGATGCGCATTCATTACAGTATGGACTAGACTGTGGCGTGAGGCAGGGGGGGTTGACTTCACCCACTCTGTTTAACCTGTACATAGACCGCCTGGTTGGTGAGCTGAGTAGCACTATGGTTGGTTGTTCTGTAGATGGCAAAATGATCAACAACATTAGTTATGCTGATGACATGGTGCTGCTCAGCCCATCAATCTGTGGACTAAGAAAGTTGTTGGCCATTTGTGAGAGGTATGCGGAAGCTCATGGCTTGAGGTATAATGCTACCAAGAGTGAGGTGGTGGTGTTTAAAGCACGTAATAATACACCCACGAACATACCACCGGTGACGCTACAAGGAACATCGTTAAAAGTCGTCACTCAATTTAAATACCTCGGTCATGTGGTGACGGGTTCTCTCACAGATGACCAGGATATAGATAGGGAGCGCAGGGCGCTGGCAGCCCGATGCAATATGCTTGCCCGCAGGTTTTCGCGGTGCTCTGACGAGGTAAAACTGACGCTCTTCAGAGCCTACTGCCAGTCGTTTTACTCGTGTAGCCTGTGGGTTAGGTATACGCAGAAGGCTTACAACGCTCTGCGCGTGCAATATAATAATGCGCTGAGGATGTTGTTGGGGCTGCCTCGGTTTTGCAGTGCATCGAGTATGTTTGCGGAAGCGCGAGTAGATGACTTTCACGCCATCATGCGCAAACGGTGTGCTTCGATGCTACGGCGATTCAGGGGTAGCCCTAATAATATTTTAGCTACACTGGCGGACAAGGTTGATGGACCTTTTATCAGGCTCTGGGCTGGCAGACATGTGCGTGCACATGACATGTAGCCAATTAATGTTTAGGTGTCTTATTTTTAATTTATTGAGATTACTAACATAGGCTAAGTTTATACTAACACTATATGGATCCAATGGTCTGAAATATAATCTTTGAATTTGAATTTGAATATAAAAAAAAATATTTTTGACAATTTTGAACTTTTACTTATTATACCCACAGGTTTGTACGGAACCCTCGGTGCGCGAGTCCAACTCGCACTTGACCGGTTTTTTTTTAACATACCTACATAGGAAACCTATTCACGTTTCATTAAGATGTTGAATTAACACATTTTTATCTGTATTTCCCGCGTGAAGGAACTCAAGCGTCATCCGTCCAGTTATCTGTACATAATAAAATGAAAACTCATGAAAATCTTAAAATCTGCTAACAAATGGCATTCATCCTTTGGTTCGTTATCTTTACTAGTTATCACATGTAAATATCGCAGCCAATGACGGAGACACGCGAAAATCTTCGGACAAACATTGCAAGTTCTCCACCAACATCCGAGCGGAACGTACGTTGACAAAAGTGTTAAAAAATTTCGAAAGTGTTCGTTAAAATTATATATTTTGCATCAAAATATGCGTTGAGGGCTGAGTGTGCTCCCCTGTGATAGTATTATTTTAGTTGAAGCTCAGGTTGTTGTGCAAATGTAATCGAATGGCGTCAGTCAGCATCTTGTTTACTGTTCACATTAACAGATATACTGTGTGCACGTTACATCGTGTTAAAGGTTTGTGAGAAGTTTACTTGTTTGTTAGAGAATAAATTATTCCATGTAACTTCGGACAGGAATCGTTACGAATGCTAACGTTAAAACAAGGAGTGTAGTGCAAACTGAACCCACTGAAGAATATCTTAGTGAGTCTGCTTTGCTGTGAAGTGTCTATATATAACAACTGGCAACCGTTCTAAGAATAAGCAATTATGAAAAAGCACTGGTAAGTAGAGTGCTGGACATCTCCTTACCACCCTTCAAGGTTTTATGACTCCTTAGCCATTTGTAGCTTCTCAGTTTTCCCTACTTCTACAACCCAGGAGGTGATCGCAGGCAGCTGTCGCATAGATTCTCTGGCTAGACTTTATCATCTGTGAAATAGGTTCCTACTTGTGTCCTTCTTGTCTTGCAGTCATTTATATAGCTCTTAAGTTTCTCAATGCGTTATAAAGTTCATCAATCATGAGAAATCATCTGTTTTTCTTATTCAAGGCGTTGTGTAATCCTTTGTCAATGTTTCTATGGCGTTGTTTACATTCAGACAAATGCTTGCAAGTATTTTTCTGAATGGAAACAACCATAGCCCTATCTCACTATCGTAATTCAAAGTTTAGCTAAAGCAAGTAAGCTTCCATTTGACATTTTGAACTTTTCCTAAACCACGCTTCGTGACAGTTTTCGACAAGACATGATTTGATCAAACCATGGATTAGTAGGCTATTTTTGGTTGCTTAATTGTAGAGTAACGAATATTGCCTACGTATGTATATGGGTCACGCTTTGGATTCTTGATTGACTAGATACCTTCCTCACGTTTTGGTCACGAGTTTAGAACCTATTAACAACAAATAAAATAAATATCAATTTCTCGACTAAATATGCTCCACCGCAGGGACCATTTTAAGATATCAAACCAAGAAAATCTGTTTTTTTTTAGTATAGGCCAGATAAAAGCAACGTCCTAAGATATATAAGCACACAAATCCATATAGACTGATGATGATTGGGAATCTACCTATATTATCATACATGAAGAGAGAGGTGTTAGGTGGGAAATTCCAAGTAGGTATTGCGCGTGCAAATATATTATTAAACAAACCCAAACTAACATTAAAGTGCTATTTTTTTTTTTTCAAATTCAATCGAAACGTTTTATTACTTATTGCTTAAATGCCTTCCTCTTCTTCCCGAATTGGTCCATAGGTTCACCGGGGCTTCCAATTGCTCGGTGTCGCCTAGTTTGACTATCTCTTTGGGCCACGCCCTCTGGGTCTTTTGCTTTCTTTTTTTCTTTGATTTTCAGGAAAGGAAAGGATTTCAGAAGGATATCATTGGCTTGTTTCTGTGGGAATTGTGGACAAAATCGACTGCCTTACTAACCTAATATGAAATTACTCAGTATTGAAGTGAGTTCCGAAACATCTTTTGTAGGTTAGAGGTGGGCTTCGAGATACTTGCTACAAGAAGTACTTAAAACTGATAATAATACACGATTTGCGATACGTGTGACTTATGCAGCCCATTAATGCATGGCGTGAAATAAATGAAGTGCATAAATATACTTACTTGTGTCACACGTATCGTATACTATTTTATAGGTCGTGTGAAACTTGACCTAAGCCCGCACGTAAGTCACGCTTAAGGTAGTGAAAAAATGTACTTCTTGCCACAGAAAACCGTGACTTAAGTGCGGGGTTAATATAGTCCCATAAAAGAAGTATGTTATGAGTTTGTTTGTTCAATTGTTTTAGTGGTATTTTAATCATCATCATCATCATCATATCAGCCGAAAGACGTCCACTGCTGGACATAGGCCTCCCCCAGGCTCCTCCACTTCGACCGGTCTTGTGCTTCCCACATCCAGTGGATACCCGCGGTCTTCGCAAGGTCATCGGTCCACCTTGTGGGAGGCCTTCCCACTCTACGTCTTCCGGTACGCGGTCGCCACTCCAGAACCTTTCGGCCCCATCGGCCATCTGTTCTGCGAGCAATGTGCCCTGCCCACTGCCACTTAAGTTTGGCAATTCTTCGGGCTATGTCGGTTACCTTGGTTCTCCTGCGGATCTCTTCATTTCTGATTCGATCGCGTAGGGAAACTCCGAGCATAGCCCTCTCCATTGCCCTTTGGGTGACTTTAAGCCTTCTGATAAGGCCAATTGTGAGTGACCACGTCTCTGTACCATAGGTCATCACTGGCAACACACACTGGTCAAAGACTTTCGTCTTGAGACACTGTGGTATTTGGGACGAGAAGATATTGCGAAGCCTCCCGAACGCTGTCCAGCCGAGTCGGATTCGACGATTGACCTCTTTCTCGATGTTGGACTTACCTAACTGGACAGTCTGTCCTAGGTAAACGTACTCGGCCACAACTTCGAGTGTAGCGCCTCCGATCGTCATGGGAGTGGGTGTTACATGGGCATTCGACATGACCTTGTAACACCCACTTGTATTTTAATAGTTCACATTATTTGTAATGCAATAACTACAACAATAGAAACACAAGATGCTAAGCTGTTTGTTTGTCTTCACATCCTTATTCCTTTATGACGATTATCTTTTGATTACTTCTCTAAATATAATTTGTCTCAATAAGTCAACCTTAACAAGAATAATTACGACAAGAAATATGTATTTGAAATCTTTGGTGGCAGAATTACCTTTCGTGTTGCTTCGTCATCATAGGTCCCTAACGATAGTTATGTGGTTCAAGGAGGTAAGCCATATTCAGTTATCATAATGATACACACGCAACTGTTTAGCGAAAATTTCACAGTAACGGCAAGTAAATCTATTATTCCTTAATTCCCAGATGGCTACGAAAACTAACACGAAGATGCTAAATAAATAAACAAACAACAGTGTGAAGCAAAAGATACATTTTCGCGTCAGAAGCGAAGCTATCAATCAATATTGCAATATTTTTGTCTTTCATATATTGTATTTTTATTTTGAATTCTGCTTTGACCATTACACCACTAAGTGTAAAAAAAAAACAATAATTAGGTGAAATTAAAGCTGATTCAATTGAAAGTTACAGCTAGGTTTACAAAAATAGAATCAATCAAATCATCAACATATTTCATATTAACCTGCATGGGCACATATGAAACGTCAGAAGCTAGATGAATGAACATATAGGCAGGATTTCATGATGATTACAAACCGAAACACTGTTAAACAAATTCCTCTTTCGTTTGTCTGACACTTCAGTCAAGGACATGGAAATGGATACGAAATTTTCAAATATAATGGCAACACTCTGTTAGTTATTAGGAACAATATAAATGCTTCCACGGTATGTAAATACACATGTACACTGGTTGGCAACTGCACCTTATCACCTGATAGCACCTCTTGATCCCTAACAAAAACAATTAAATCAAAAGTAATCATAATTAACCCACATTGCTATAATAATTGAAGTCGATGTTTGTACAGCCTCCGACGGCGGCGGCGTCATCAGTTTGTGTAAGATTACAGACGCTGTGCTTAACAGATCACAACATCTATCGTGGAAGATTTGATTCAATGGAAACCAATAATTGGTTGCCTTAGCGACATTGGTTACATTTTCAATTGAATTTCACCAAATTTTATAAATCTCTTATTTTTATTTATTTATTTATAGTTTTAAAATGGTAACACCGATTACGTTTATTATCATAGAAACAATTATAACGTGGCAAATAATTATGTTATATATGATTTATGATTAAATTAAAAACTAACATGGAACAGTGGACTCCCTTGCATACTTTCCCTCACAGAACACTAGAAATATAATACGCATAATGTAATTCCATTCATCCGCAAACACATCACATTCAGGGCAGGGGCAGTCACAAGGCCAATTAGCATCTTTAGGGGACGACAGACTGGGGATTCTGCTCTGGTTACAGTTTTACATGGCAGTTGGGCAAACAGATTGTATCGGCGGCTCTGCTGGTGTCCGATGTATTTGTCGGGCATAAATATAATCGGCAGAAAAGGCCATGGAGTTCTGGTCAGTCGATACTTCTACTACTTCTACTTACTACGTGATGTCTTACAGGCTACCGTGATACATACGTGATCTTATGGAAACGTGAGCAGCTGTTGACATCTGTACCTACATCTTGCGTTTGTCTTTTTCGCATTCGCATTGTTTCTTTGGCTTGAACAGCACTGTTACAATTATTATGCATTAGACTATTGAATCAGGATATAATTAAGAATCTTGAAATCATCCATCTCCTGTTCAGTTTTGGCTAAACAACCCGAAATTGACTCCGTTTGAGCAGTTTCTCGCCAATTGGATAGCCGAAGCTCGTAAGGATCAGTATAATAGATATCCATGAAATGAAGTCCAAGTAATGTAATATTAGAACTTGATAGTCTTTATTAGTTTACAATGACTATTATTAGTAGATTATTTGAAGTAGTAATAAGTTTTAACCCAAACATGGCAGACGTTGTCGGAGACTTTGTTTTGTAATTCTGCAGTGATGATAAACATTGTCTTTTGGGATTAGAGGAAAGTTTACAAGAAGATCAATCATGTCGTTTATTTGTAAATTTTTCATCGAAATGGTGTTTAAGGTGGAATGATAGGTATGGAGGTATTATGAGTGTTATAGGAACGGTTTCTGTATAGTGCTATGCGTACGCGCATTTCTACAATCCCTACCTTAGGCATTATTTTGATGCAGAATTTCGATATGTATGTAGCTAATTTTGGAAACATCACTCACTCCGTTTTAGTAAAAAACATTACAAACTCAACTTTTTTTCTATAATTTCAGAAAGAAAGTCATGTCAATAGTATACATCTGGCTACTCCTATGCTACGCTCAATACGCGAGGACCAATCTGATGGATGAGTACAAGGAGTTCACCAACAACTTCCTCTATCCCAAGGACGATAAGACCGAGGAGCTTCCGATCCAGCTGGGAAAGGACTGGGCTTCGGGTTGCACCTGCCGAGCCACTTACCATCAGAAAGTCATCGTTTGCTTCGGGAACTACGAGTGTATGAGGTTTCCGAAGGTAATTCCTATCTTATTAGAACCCTAGACGTGATGATTACTTATACCTATTAATTATAAAATCAAAGACAATCACAACCTTTGGTATTTCCATTATCCAAACAGTTTTGTTTTCCCCAACTAGGTGCCCAACAAAAAAAGGATAGCGATTGTTAAAAGGTTTTAGAAAGTACTTTCCCTTTTTAAGAATCTTCTACTCTCGATACGATACGATAGAAGAAGTAGCTTAGCAGGACGACTGAAAGAGACAGCTCTTTCTATCGTCAAAGACTGACAAAAGAAGAATAGGTGTGTTGTAATCTGTTTTCGATCACCCTTACCTAACAACATTTCATCTTTAATCCCACATGTGACGTACCAGCCTTCCAATTTACCTTACTTATCGCAATATCCTGTAATGTGTAGAACAATGAACACACGGTTATCTGGGTGAACACACACAAATCTCACACAAACAGTGTCACTTCGTGCATGTGTTTCATAACAAGATCGAGACGTAACCATCGTCATAATAATGTACACGAACCCACACACACCAGATCTGATATGAAACTATGTAAACAGTGAAAATAGTAAGGATTTTAAGGCGTAGTTAGATTAATTCAACAATTTAGTAATTAAGGTAAAATTAGGTGTCGAAATGCTGCGATAAGATTTTGTTTTTATTGCTGTGAGTTGTATGCTACAATATGATTAGCAGTTTTAGAGAGTCTTTATTTTAAGATTCGCATTACAATAAAAGAATGCCCACATGTGGAGTTTACCACCAAACCTCAAGCTAATCGCGTTAGCATGAGATGAAAAACGAGGTCAGCGAGCATCGCACGGCTGAATAACGATGACGTTTAAGCTAAAGTAAACAAAAGAAAGGCTACGTCAGGTGATAGAGATAGAATTTTCAAGGCTTTCGGTGAAAGTTATTAAATTAAACATATAATCAGGCATATTATAGAGGTCATAATCATAAAATCACTTTTTGTTTCTTTCCAGGTAAACGTACGAAGCGAAGTTTTAAGAGTAAGAACAACAGTCATCACTGAAATCCTCAAAGGAGAACTGGATTTTCTGTACTACTTGAAAGTGTTAGAAATAGAAGCAAATCATCAGCTGCGCTACATAGAACCGGGACTATTTTCTAACTTAACGAACTTAGAACAGCTGTCAATATCCTACAATACGTTGCTACAATCAATCCACGAGACAACATTTAAGGGACTCATCAACCTCCATAACTTGACTTTAGTCAACAACGGATTTGGATCAGTTCTACAGCTGACACCATCTTTTAAACCCAGTATACTACCATCATTGCGTCGACTAGATTTATCTGAAAATACTTTAGAAACAATTCCAGAAGAGGCCTTCAAGCCCATGGAAGGAACTACTTTAAGAAAACTTGATCTGAATTTATGTAGATTAGACCATATCCATCCAAATAGTTTTCTGCCATTGAAGCACCTGAAAAACCTCCATATTGGGGACAACGATCTAAACTCGTCGTTAATAGAAAACTTTCTAACAACAATGATTAAAAATAATATTAATTTACTGCACCTGGATTTATCAGGAATGGGGTTCAGGAAACAACCACCGAGGAAACTTATGGATATCATAGCAAATTCTACGATACAAAGTTTAATACTAGCAAGGAATCAGTTTGAAGTTATAAGCGACGATGCTTTCCCCAAAATGATTAATATACAATTGATGGATTTAAGAAAAGTCTCTACTATCATGGTGGGTCCTCGGTCGTTTACTCCTGAAATGTTTCCAAACCTAAGGTTTCTACTATTGAGTGGTAATAACTTGCCAGGGATTCACGGAACTCACTTGTCCAATCAACTGATGCTTTTAGATCTATCTGATAATAGAGGACATGCAAACAATCCCGTTTACTATGAAATAGACAGAGATACTTTCACAGAAAGTAAAAATCTGCAAGTACTGAATCTATCTTTCAATGGAATAAGAGCAATTTTTAATTATACATTTACAGGATTAGAAAGTCTAAAAATATTAAGTATGGAAAATGGTACTATCTATCATATAGGAGCCGGAAGTTTTAAACCTACGAAACGTTTAGAAATACTCAATTTAGCAAATAACCCTTTAACAGCTAACCAAAACTTAACATGTTCACAGTTTGACGGACTGAATGAATTAAAAATTCTAATTTTAGAAAATTGTGGAATCAAGAACTTCTATGAAGACGACAACTTTTATGAAATGATGCCTAACTTGACTCATCTTGTACTTAGAAATAATCAACTTTATTACATAACGGCTGAGATACTGAAACCTTTGAAAATGCTACAGTTTTTGGATTTAAGTGAGAATTTGCTTATGTCTTGGTGGAAACCCATATTTTTGGCTTCGGGTGTAAAACCGAATAGATTATACTTGACAAATAACAAAATATCGCATTTCTCACTGAGTATGATTCAAGACATTGGATACTTATTGGAAGCGAGCAAAGGTGATATAGTCATTGATCTAATGGACAATATTTTCGTGTGTGATTGCAATTCCATGTTTACTACTTACCGCTGGCTCCAAGCGAATGCCACTAAAGCTTTAAAACAATATATCTTCAGTTCAAAGTTTCAGTGCAGTAGTCCCGACTTGTGGGAAGACAGGAGAGTGTCGGAATATTTAACTTCCGTCAAAAGCTTACACTGTTTGATGTACGAGAAGATATCAAACATAATGGTGCTGGTATGGACTGCACCGTCGCTGGTCACCATATCTCTAGTCGTATTGATAATAGCTGTTGTTTACAAGTTTAGAATGTACATACGCTATTGGATGTTTATCGCCAAAGTAGCGCTGGGAAGAAACTTTCAGAAGAAACAAGTAAAACCGGATGGAGGGAAGACATATAAATATGACGCTTTTGTGTCATATTGTAACGAAGACAGAGACTTTGTTCATGAAATGATAGCTCAGCTAGAGTCGAAGGCACCTTTTCTAAAATTGTGTGTTTATGAACGAGACTTTGAAATAGGTTCGTTTATATCAGAAGCAGTATTAACCAGTATTAATGAGAGCAAGTATGTAATTTTAATAATAAGTAATAGTTTTGCGAAATCGCAATGGTGTCGTTGGGAGACACAACTAGCGGAGTACCATAGGATATTCCTAGAAGATGGGACGTCGTACGATCCTCTGGTGTTAATAAGGATTGGGGAGATCCAGAGCAAGTACCTGACGACGACGTTGAAGTACTTGCTGAAGACGAAGATATACCACTCGTGGGATCAGAGGAACAAGGAGGATTTCTGGAAGAAACTGAGGGACGTTATAGTTAAGAAGTGAAATATTTTGTAACTGATTATAATTTTTATTACATTTGTTTTAAAATCTGATTGTTCAGTTTGGCATATAATCCTATTCACAGTATTACGGAGGCTTTCTAGAACTTCGTCTGATTACCTACTCTTTGTTAGTCTATAGTATCATTCATATAAATAGTTGTAGAAGTTAGAAAAATAAGTAGAGCTAGAAAATCAAGTACTTATTTATTATTTATGAACCAGAAAAACTTTCAGAAAATCAACTCATTATATGTAAACTAGAGAAAAGCAGATCAGTATTATGCCAATTAACATGTACACACTTGCTAATATGCACCGAGTTTTATTAAATTGATCAAAGATGCTTAATTCTCTTGGTCTATTCTGTGGTCTTCAAACATTTTTCTTAGTATTTCGATTTAGATAATATGCGAATAGAAAACACTTTCCGTTACGCTTTTCAATTTTATTTCAATAATAATTATATTTGCATTAATTGTAAATAATATGCTTTCTTAACATTTATGGTAATTAAGGAGGAAAATAATTGGTGGAGAGTAAACAATTCTTAGAAGTTATAAAAATTTCTAACTGCATAATATTGTTATGTAATCGGAAACTGATACTAAAAACAAACGACATAATCTAATGAATACTGAGAAAGATATTAAAAAGTAAAAGTAGATCCGTATCATGAAATCTTTAACAATCGCTTATGGATTCAGGTGCACAATAACGGTAGATATTTCATCAATTGGTTATCGAACCTAATAACAAGAAGTTGCTAATTTAAAGGGGCATGATATTCTAGCTCTGAATTTCTGAGCAGGCAGTGTGTTTTGCTTGCTTCAAGCGTGTAGTATTGACAAACCCAAGGAACCATAGGGCTACATTGCGCAGGGCAATAGTGTAATGTAGGAATAACGTAGCATCTGTGATCATAAAAAGAACAGACTTAGGGGTGTATTCAGAAACGATGATTAAAGTTACGAGATGTTGAAACTTCAAAAATGTATGGTTAATCAGTCGCTAATCATTACTTAACTTTAAGCAGCGTTTATAAATAAGGGGGCTGATGTTCAGCTTTTTTCTTTTGCTATTGGCTTATATGATTTTTCATCCGTACTCTCTAGTTCTCATAGTTTTTTTATTGATTTTAGTTTTTAGAGGCACTCCTAACCATAGGCCTGTATATTCCAAATCCGCAATCATATTATTTATTCTTGAAGAAATTCTGGTACTAGACTCACTACCCACCATCCACCATTGCGCCATCCATCAGTATTCATTTGAATTTTCCTCATTTCGCACGCTTTCTTATCAGACGCCGCGAAAGTTGTGTATCGCAGTATCCTTGAGAAAGTCAAATATCAGTAATGGCGGTGCATAAAAGTTAATATTTATCGACGACTTATTTGTACATTACAGTACAGTTTCACTTTAGCTTTCTACTGGAGATGAAGGTTTTAAATTATCGGTGATAGGCAAATGAGATGGAATTGTACAAGAAAGTTTTAACAATGTTGCATACTGACTCGGAAAAGTCCGCAAGTTCCGAAATTCGTTTGGGTGTATAGACTAAGGCTATAGACTAAGTTGTTTAGAATCTGGTTTTCAATACGAACTTTTTATGAATAAGGCCGTAAGGGTGTTAGAAATTCTGCAGGACAAGTCCGATAGTTATTATGTTCAAACAACTACTTACTTATTTATAAACGCGATTTAATCAAATGATCAAGGAATGGGAATTATTAATACCACATAAAGCCTCCCTAAGTCACAGCAAATCACTTCTCCAAACAGACATTTAACACTAAGTAAGTAACCTCTCCATTACTACGTCTTAATTCTATCGTTTACTCTCAACGTTTGCACAGCTCACACTTAATCTTAAATAGGTTAAAATATGTGAGAATGATCGCCGCTGTACAGTTGGTCAAGTACGTAAGTACATGTAACAATTTAGTTTAGACATTCGCTAGACATTCACTTGGCTGAATGTTTTCTTTAGGCATTATTTTCTGCCTATATCGATTAGTGAACATTGTAGGTCTTCAATTTCCAGTGTGCAGATATTATTAGCTGTTTCTGCCTAGAAATTTATGCAAAACATTTGTGTCTTATTCTTAGCTCCGAAGCTAAATACTAAATAGTTTCTGAAATAATAATAACTGTCTATCTTCATTTACTTTCGAAGACGGACCTCGTTGAAAATTATTAAAGTAGGTACAAGGTGGACTGACCAACAGGTGAACTTCGCGGGAATTCCGTTGAATGCTGTTGGAAGCACAGGAGCAGTCGTTGAGGCGGAGCTTGGAGGAGGCCTACGTCCAGCAGTGGACGTTTTTCTGTTGGATGACAAAGATGATGATGGTGGACCTTGCGGTGCAGTAAATCAAGCCTCAAGGAACGAAAGTTTAAACAATGACTGTCGAAGACACACATAGGCCTTGGAGGTGAGGTAATACAATTCTCTAAGTAGGAAAGTGGGTCTGTTTACATTAGGATTCAGACGTTCGCTAGACACTCATTTGTGTTTGATGTTTAATCAATTAATTATTGCCAAAATGTAGGACAAAATAAATACTTAGTAGCTTTTGAAAAGCTAGAGTGAATTGTGACACACCTACTGCTTTATAGTGTTTGTGTAAGAAAAATAAGTTACTATCCAGAGAAGTCTACGAATAAGTTTTAGAAAGCTTACTGGGCGCTCTTCGTGCGCCAAATTTATGTGCTCGAGAAAAAGCATTCCTGTCTGGACGGTCCACAGAAAATATCATGATTGTTGGCAGAATCTGGCTACAAAAAAGTGTGGTTGATATGGTATTGAAAAATGATAATTCGCTGTCATGGACTCAGCAGTGGCAGTTAGTAGAATGGGTCTATATATCAGCCGTATGAAATAACTTTATAGACACAAAGCATTAAACATTACTAGTCGCGACCACATCGAGTTCATACATTACGTTACCTATAGCAGCTTTGTTCAGATATCTACAGGATGTTATTTATGTGCCACATTAGGTAATACCACAAAATTAATATTCAATGCATCAAGAACTACACAATTTATAGCGAACGCAGAGTGGCATATTGATGGAATGCCAATATCTGGTAATGCATGCACCCTTTCCGCGATTCCTGGTGAAATCGTATTCATAAATATTTATCGCATATTCCCCTTAGGTATAAACTTAGTGTTTCTCTAGATAGAATAGACCTTAACAATATTGTCTACTTATTTTACTAGTTCTTTGATGGTCACAGTTAACACTGATGGAAGCTTCCAACCCCAACCTCCCTTCTCCAGGAAAGTATTGTTTAAATTCATTAATTTGTAATGACCATTTAAATGTGTAGGTACCTACCTACACGATCGTTTTATTAATTAGCCGCAAAATATTCAGGTGGCACCACAAGGTCTACTAATACCGTTTTAGACACGTTTTACTAAAAAACCGAATGCCGAATTATAACAAACAGTAGGTACCTACAGAAAGCAAAAAAGTCGGAACAACAATTATGTACACAATTAAAATGGCCACCCGAGGCATAATGAGCGAGCTCGACATAAATTAAACACATTCAATTAACTCAATTAGTGCACCTTTCGTTTTTAAAGGCAACTCTTGGGCGGCTTTGTTTTGGCGCGGGAGAAAACACCATCTTCATTCAAGATATCGTCGCGGGATAACGGTGCGGCGCACGCGCTCACGGACCATCCCTGTCACTCGTATAGACATTTTCCATGTAAGAAAGAGACAGGCAACAGACAGTGGCTGGCAAACGATTACTCGACTGACCCACTCAATAGCACACACTCTTTCTCGGCAGCAAACGAAACCTATATTTTTTTATATCGTGTGAATTTGCAATGTAACGCGATGCTCTTGTGTATCTAATACCGTGAAATAACAGAAATTATAATGATTGATGATTGGTCGTTGCAAATTCTTTAATGCAACGTAGTTTTATTATGAGTTTAGAAATTGATTGATAGTTGAGTAAGATATTCGTTTGGAGGCGTATTGATACAATAGCAGTGTAGAGTTAGTCATCGTTAATTATAATATCCATGTGTAACTCAATAAAACATTGTTAAAAGTTACAGAGGTGATGCATGAATACAAATACATAAGTGCATTCGTTCTTGAAATAACACGCCTACCTATAGGTATATACCGATCTTAAAATAGGATATTACAATCTCTTATCTAGGGGTGTTATATTTTTGCATCGTATAAACTTATTTATTACTTTTCGCCCAATTACACATTAAGCAAGTCTATCAAAGAAATGAAAAATAAAATACGGCATGAAAAGCCAGATAAAAAGAAGCCATTTCATTAACATCTTACTGTTCGTTATATAAACTTAAACTCGACCAAATCCCATACATACAGCCCTTACATCTGCAGTAGGTACTCAACCTAAAAGCCCGAGAGCATACACCCTCATTATCTGGTTGTTCTGAAACTGTAAATAATTCAGAGCATGCCCAGCGCTACCGGCGGCGGCGGCGCTTCCTCGGAAATCGCTCATAAAACCCATAAAAGTGCACCAGCAACCTTTCAAGGACCACGCTTGACATCGAAAAGTGCAACAGATGAAGTCCTTGAGATTGGCGATGGGAAAGTTAGTCGGTGAGCAACCGTGGTGGCGGCCGCTCGTCTCCACGATGTTTGTGAGCGCGTACGCAGTGAAAGTTCGTTAGGCTGCGAAATGCGGTTTGCTATCGCCTTTCTGTTTGTGGTGAGTGCTAATTACGTTAAAAGTGTTAATGGAGGGTGCTCTCTCTTTGCAAATGGATGCTACGTGTGATTAATTTAGGGTTACAGTTTCAAGAAGATTAAGGTGGTATGTTCGACGGCTCGGAACTGGAGTGTTTCATTTAGGTCTTATTAAAGATCTACGGATAGTGCTAAAGAACTAAATGGTCCAGAAGTATAACAAAATACAGTTGGCTATTGTACCTATCTTGGAAGTGGTGATGCCAATCGATAGTGTTGATGGAACGTGTTTTAGCGCGCAAAAATTGTACGACTCTTTTAAAACGGGGGCACCTACAGAATTGGCTAGACACAACTGTTACTAAACAAAAAAGTAAACCATCGCATTTGATGATATCATGGAAAAGTCATTATGAAACAGTATCTCATTCAAGTGAATTCAATCAATCTTAGTGTGATAACAACTTAATAGAATTGATGCGTCTGGTATAAATTTATAATAGCAGAAGCAAAAGATTAACTTTTGTTTGTCTATCGAAGATTAAAATGTCACCCTATATACCAAACGAAAAACATTTCCGCTGCTCATCAAAACAGTACAGCCAGCAAAAAATCTTAACGAGGGTAAAACAGTAACAAATAAAACAAGTTGAACATACTCATAACAAATAATTAGAGACAACAGTTGGAATATCCAAAGCGTTTCCAAAGATCTTAGGTTAGTGAACCTACCGCTGAGGCGAACAATTGTTGTCAAACCACCGGTAACTCACACGTAAGTAGGTTGGTAATGAGTTAAACAATTAACTATTGGTACCTACATTGTGAAATGAGCTGAATATGTTTGAACGGTGTCTTACAAAACATTGTGGAGCCTTGACGTAAGGAGATGATTCCAAATGTTCAACGCCATAAATCCTTGATGGAAATCAACGATTTATATGTTGCATATTTAAATGTATATTTTCCCATCAGGTGATTTCTTATACGCATCCGTTTATAGCATTCCATATTACTCTTTTCGTACTATTCTCATTTTTTCGACCGATGCACGCCTTTTGTTGAACTATATGTAGTAGACCTATTATCTAAGCTCACATTATTTCTAGCTCTTTGACAAATATAAACGCTTCCACAAAAAGTACCTATTATTTGACCACTCCAAATCTTTAATATTCTATTAAAGATCGTGGTAATGTTTATACTGCAGCTGCTAATCAATTTGATAACTAAACACACTCAAATAAACAAAAACAGCACCCTAATTGCGTAACTCACGATTCATCATAATCTGTATCGTTTTGAAACGGATTGTTAAACCATTGCTTCATATGTTCGAAAAATGTGTCTGTTCGACAACATAAATAACGCAATGAATATTGTTTAACTGTGAAGACGAAACCAATTATGATCAATCGTGAGTTACGCAATTAGGGTGCAGTCTTCAAACATAATACAAAATTATGTTAAACAAAACCGGCGATAACAATCTTTTTAGAAAAGCCATAATTTATGGGCCATTAAAATATGAATTTATAGACCTCTCGAATAAAAATCGCAATAAATACAAAATTTCTCGTGTTATAAGGAAAAAAGACAAGAAGGCTTGTTCTGTTCCTTCGAAAAAACGAAAGTTTCCGAAGTTTAAAATGGCAAGTCTAAAGGTTGTAAAAACTAGTGTAAAGTGAAGCGAACCAGGACGAGCGGTACCGTCAACAAGAGCAGCGCCGCGTGGGAAGCGGGCCGGGTGCCTCACCCACTTTAATTGCTTTTCACACAAACCGTACCGTGTAGGGCTACTAGCCGTACTTTATGAACCACGCTGTATAAATATCGATAAGTGATCGGTTCATATGATTTTTACTGTGTAGCGTCAGCAGAAAAATCTTAGTACCTACTTTTATAAAATAATTCCGTTATTGACTATTTTCTGCCTTTTCTGTACAGTCAAAAGTTCTAGTATTTATACATTTATTACATTATTTTCAGTTATAGCGACAACCTTAGCACTGCGCTCAACCTGCTCCAAACAGCAAAATCTCATAATTAGTTGCCGTGAAACAGACTCCGGTATCTCTATAACGATCATGTTAACTGATAATTGGAAGCAGATTAAATTTTTGTGTGAAGATATTAAAGTTAATGGCAATTACTTAGTATGTAGAGCATAAAGTTATATTTCGCGAAGAATTTTCGTAACAAATTGAAGATTCTAATATGAATTCCCCGACATCGTAATCATCATAAACTACAAGTGCAAATGTATCTTCTTTGAATACCTGACATGCTTGTATATTTGATGGATTTATTCCAGTTTCCTAGTTTACACGACGTTGGCTGTGTTTAACTTGAATCTAAAGATATTGTAAGGCCTATTGTTATCCTTGTTTGGAATTGATGTCATTTATTTATTGTTCATTTTTAAATCTATCTACATACCTAAAATGAATCGCCGAAATGTATGTACGCGCATAACTTGCGAACGACTGCACCAAATTGGATGATTCTTTTTTTTTGTGTTCCTTATTGTCAGGACAAGGATTGTATATAAGAAAATTTGAAATTATTGATAATCCAACTGATTTGATTTTACTGGAAGGGTTATATTTCCTCAGTCACTACTGGAAAAATAAAATATGGCGGTACGAAGTTCGCCGGGTCAGCTAGTATTTTTATAAAAGTAAATTCACAAAAATATACAAAAATGATGTTATTAATACTAGCAATATTACACTATGTAGTGTAAATTAAGTTGATATCAGAATGACTAATAAATACAATCAACCGCACATCAGTGTTATCAATTCGTCGTTGACAGTGCTTTTATGGAAGAAGTATGGTGTTTATGTGGTACGTGCTGTTTACAGTTCCTTTGAAAAGGTTTTTTTTTTCTAAAACACACGTTGTTTACATGATTGAAAACGAAATCCTTAACGCAGTATAGATACATGCATGCAGCATATCTCTACATGCGTACCATATACGGAGTGGTCTGGGTATTTAAAGATGGTCACCCATTCACGAACAAACCGCGGTAACCGTAGCTTAACCTGACCGATCGATCTGTGCGGCTGTTATTACTTAGCCACAAGCACCCAAACAGAGCAGCAGTGAGTCTACGTAATACAACTTCCTATGATTGTCCTAACATTTCTTTTTGTATCCCTTGTCTTCAACCATTGCTGTCCATTACGCAGTAAACATAAATTCAACAAGCACGAAATTAATAAATCTCACTGTCCAAAAAACTTTTTAATAAAAAAATTAAACCGCCGAAAAACCGAAAAATAAAAAATAATAAACTAGCTTTGTCCAACCCCAATAATTAAGTTCGGAAGGCGGTGACATATAATCAAATACATATCCAAAGTCACCGACTTCCGAACTTATTTATTGGGGTTGGACAAAGCTAGTTTATTATTTTTTATTTTTCGGTTTTTCGGCGGTTTAATTTTTTTATTAAAAAGTTTTTATTTTATAATTTTTTCTGGCTATAATCTACTAATTACTACATGCTTAATTTTTGATTTAATACACAACTCAGTATTAAAATCTGTGAGTAAACAATCAATCATCCCCTGTTTTCTTACCCTTAGGGTTGGAATTTTTCTTCGAAATTTATATGGGACCAACTTCGAGGTATACCCTTTCCAATAAAAAAAGAATTATCAAAATCGGACTATTCTGGAAAAAGTTATGCGTGGTCATACATAAAAAAAAAAAAAAATATACGCGTCGAATTGAGTAACCTCCTCCGTTTTTTCGTCGGTTCGAAAATGAGGACTGACGATTTCGTACTTTTAAAATTCAAGTAGTGCCTACTGTGCCTATAAAAACAGCGGCGCCATTGCAATGCAAATACCTTTGATTGTTTCTCTGCAATATCATTCAAGTAGGACACAATTTATTAGGTTATTGGTTTGGTAGGAAACACTGAACGTATGTAGGCTTTTAAGTTACATTTGAAAAGAGCTATACCTACTGGTCATATCAGTGAATCGAGTGAAGATAATCGACTGCGCAAGAGCAGAGTATTTTTTTGCGGTTAATAAAACATTTTATTTAATTTAATTTATTAAGGGATAATAAACAACGACAACATATATGTAAAACATTAAGGTTAACAAAACTTAAGTAATAACGTTGTAGTCCACTGAATTATCTGCAGATAAGACATATTTAATGATCAGTGGTTCCCACTAGACGAGCATTACCAAAGTTCACAATTGTCTGGAAATAAATATGTAAATAAGTTACTATGAAGCTAGCCATAGCTACAAAATAAATTAGAATAAAAACAATTAAATTTAGTTAGAATTATACAACACATAAATAAATAATAACAATAAGGTACCGTACACTTAGGATAAAACATTCATAATCCTAGATTTAAAATTTTACGAGCATGCAAATATTTCAATATCATTGAAATTAGAATTATAGGATTCAAACATTCTATGAATAGGGCTAGGGCCTCAGATTACAGAATAGGGCATCGTAGGCCAGAGTTCGTACGACAAGAATTTAGCGCAGAGTACGTGCACGAACTTGACGCACATGAACTATTCGGGGGATAGAATAACACATCTTACTCATTAGATCAATGGCATCAAATCAAAGTGATTGTGAACAATATCATGAAGCACGTTGGCCTCCAGGTATTTGCGCCGGTTCTCCAAGCTGATAGACTTGTACTTATCAAGAATTTGGAAGTATGACAGATAAGTCTTAGTCCCATAACAACTTTAGTACATAGCACGAAGGTACTTGTGCTGGACCCTTTCTATTCCAACTACGTATTTTTGGTAGAAGTGGTTCCAAATAGGGACCGCATATTCTAATTGAGACCGAATGAGCGTCTTATACTGATAGAGTTAGGTTGAGGTACGCTCTTGTTGAAGATCTCATTAAAAATCCAACATGATCGCCGTTTAACTTATCATTTGTAGTGATCAATACTACGGGTACACTATCATTGTTAACTTGAAATACCTCTGAAAACAGTGAGATTGGACGAAAGTAAAAAAACCATGCCATATCTAATGGAATTACCATTCTAATAATGTTCATTACTTTTTTTAAGTGACTTTGCTAAAACTCACTCGACCCACAATTTAACCCGCATGCGCATAATCACCGCATAACGGCATAGCAGCAACATTCCGAAAATTGCCCAAATGCCGTCCAATGTCAAGTTCACATTAACACAGCTCTAAACATTGTTTACTATGACATAACTGGCATAACCTGCGCCTGCGCCGGACGAGAAAATCGTGATTTACGTCAGCTGAGCCACATGTATAGGGAAAGTTTGACTACGCTGATTTCACCGACGTATGTTGGGTAATAACCCCGTTCTGTCTTTGAATGGTTTTGCATACTAAGGTACTGCGTAGATTGTCTGTTTTTTTCGATGTTTTTTTGAACATCTTTGTCATCCACCATTATTTATTCACCGAATTTGGCTCCTCCTGCGAGAGCTCTTTTATCTATTTTGTGATCTAAACAGTGAACAGTCTTTCTAACACATTTAGATACTAGATTTCTAAATGACAATTAAATCTTATGAAAGCCGATTTACTAAAGTAAAAATAATTATCTTCTTTCTTAGCAATGCTTTCTTAACATGTTGGTTGGTTTATTATTTTAAAAACACTAACTTTGCAAACCTTGTCAAACGCTTTTTAATTGGCCACAACTAAATAGGAACAAAAGCTTTACCTATGCCTACTAACAATAAAATTATAACACTGTTGTGTAGTTGTTCTTCTATCAGATAGTCCCTCCATACCTGTACCTAATGCAACAATCATGCATGCATCCATTGAATTAAATACACTTGACGTCACCATTCACTCGATCAGATAACAAATGGCCACGCACTGATGACGTCATATAACCTGCTCCCAAATACAATCAGTCACTTTCACTTGCATGCCTGTCTCTTCACTATCGCGACGGACTGATAATATCTAACACCTCACATACTTAGTTATGGCTCTCAAAATTAAAATAATTTGTTGAGATTTTTTTGCTGACCTGACGATTTCAACCATTCAGTAAGGGAAAATAATATTAGTTTGTAACTCCGTAAATAGATAGCTTTGATTGATTTAGGACCTAGGTCGCTTAGGTGCCGAATCATGAAATAATAATTAATTAGTCCGATAACTACCTAACTAAATGATGAGAGTGTCTAAGCTGAACGAAACTCTACTGTTTTCTTTTTTATTTCTGATTGGGCCTGCTCTTGACCTCAATCACGCCTTATGGAAAGATTAGCGCAATCTCCTCCAAAAATATTGATATAAGTATGAAGAAATTACACCTACATACGAATATATACAAAGCCCTTCCGATTTGGGTCGATATTCGTATAGTCAAGTCACAAGACAACAGAAGACAAGCAGGCTCATAATCACAGTCAAGCGAACATTTGCACAGATCTTGTTTCCTTTGTCCCAAGTGTTGTGAGGAAATGGTCACGTTTATGTAAATGAATATGGAACAGTTTCACGCGATGAATCTTTCTCAGGATGGGTCACGTATGGTTTACATCCTGGCTGAAAGCCAATAGCTTATAAATCGACAACAGGCGCACTTCTTGTTTTTAGAACTCATTGCCTCAGGAAAGCGGAGTAAGTAAGCTGTTTCAGTGGTAAATGTATAAGTAGGAATTAGTGTTTCTGAGATACGATCATGTCACCAATAGAACCACGTTTGCGAAAAGCTTTTGACGAAAATTGGTTTCCTTTTAAGGTTTCGGTTGAAACTTGATTGCTGATTTTATTTAATTTTTCGACATAATCACCTTTTTGGTTTATCACTTGGTATGTCGTTTTACTAATCCTAAGATTTCCTTCTTGAAAAAATCTTCATCTTGATTGCTTAAAAAAACATGTACGGCGGCAATCATTGCCTCATCATTGCCATATTTGTGACCTCTCAGTTGTTCTTTTAACCACGGGAACAGATAGAAATCACTAGGCGCAAGGTCAGGTGAGTATGGAAGATTTTTCATCAAATCAAACACAGCATCTTGGATAGCAGTCATCGCAACTCGGGACTTGTGTTCGGGGGCGTTATCTTGGTGAAACAACACAACTTTAGCAAGTTTGCCGCGGCGATTTTCGCGTATTTCCTGACGCAGTTTTTTTATTTGTTCTGCGTATAAAGGTCCCGTAATAGTGGCTCCATGATTGAGGTATTCAATCATTATCACCCCCTGGCTGTCCCAGAAAAGAGAGCCCATAATCTTACAGGCGGATGGAATTGCCTTAAACTTCTTAGGCGTTGGAGATGACGGCTTCTTCCAAGTCATGGACTGTTGTTTCGTTTCAGGATCATAATGGTGGAGCCATGTTTCATCCATAGTTACGATGCGAGCTAAAAATCGGTCAGGATCTTGTTGTAACAATTCGAAATTGATTTGAGAAATCCACAGTCTTGTTTGTTTATGCTCGCCTGTAGCATTCTAGGCACCCAACGCGCTGATACTTTTTTCATGTTCATGTTTATTACTGTGGATACTTCCTATCGGAATCTTTAGTTATTCAGCTACAAAACGAACAGTAACACGATGATCTTCCAAAACAATTTATTCAACTTTTTTATCATTTGTTCGGTAACTGCCGTCGTAGGGCGTCCCGAGCGCGGGTCGTCTTTAGTTAAACTTCTTCCTCTCTTAAACTCGGCACACCACCGCGCAACCGTAGAATACGGAGGAGCATTAACACCTAATGTTCCTTTAAAATCTAGATTTACTTGCTCAGTAGTAAATTTTTTCAGGCAGAAATATTTTATTACGGCGCGAATTTCAGTTCTATCCATTTTGCGCACCACTTTCCGACACAACGAAAACTCACACAAGAAAATCGATTTTTTTATTTTTTCAAATGTCTGGGCTTTGCCTGCCAGTATTTACTTTTTTGTTGTTCAAGGAGTTTATATGCCATTATTACCTATTTCTTATTGAACACCCCTCGTAGTACATATGAATCTATACCTATGTATTATTATAAATAATATTCTGAAATTCTGATGGATTACCACCAATCACAATGCTTGGCAGATTTATGATCGTAAAACCACGCGGCAGGGTCATATAATAAAAAGATATACCTAAATAAAACTGGTTCGTTTTATAGACGATGGGCTGGTAACCTGTCACAACGTGTTCGCTGTTACGGTATTTACTCCAAATATTGTGGCTTTTGTCATAATCCAATACCTAACCTTTGGGTTTATTGGGTTATCGAGAAATTATTGGGAATTTGACCACTGCATTATACAACAATACACACACACAGACACACAACAGCAATACTAAATGCCCTCTAGACTAAGATGGTTCTTTAGTGTAATGTGTCATCTTTTGCGATAGCCTATTTATAGTTATATTCTAGATTCAGTTTTATCTGCTTCATTTTTGATTTGCTTCCGTAATGAATTGAAGGAAAAGTTTTAGGTTGTTCTTAGCAATATTATTCAAATTTCTCGTATTATTATGATATCCAACAGATAAAACGACAAGCTTAAGGAATACCATTGTTTATTTTTGGAAAATAACTTAAAGGAAAGAACTCGCTTCATGACATTAATACCTACCGAAATAATAAAAGGTCAATTTGATATTAAGCTCGCGCTGGATACCCTACCGCACTTTGTTTTGCTAACGGTACCGCCGTGCCTACACGTAGCGATTTTTGGGCAAGATCATTGTCATAAACATCTTCATTTCGGGCACAAACGAGGCTAACAAGTTACATTAGGCTGTGTCAGAATTTTAATGGTTCATACATACAGAAAAGGGATGTTTTGATTGATGAGATGGGAAACATGGACAGCATGAGGATGATAACATAAATGATTTGGCATAGTAACAAAAACCAGTGGAATAAGTATGGAAAGCAATTAAATAAACATCATCCAATTACGTCATCTACCTATGTTTGCTTCAGTCAAATTGCTTTTAATAAAATTCTTCACCAGACCAGAAAAACACAGTGTTTAGGGCAGAGATCATATAAAACAAAATGTGCTTTCACTATTGCTTCACAATCCTTCCATAATTGTAAATCTTTAATACCCATTTGGTAACTCTATCAATGGCCTCAGGACTTTCTCTTCTATCACTTCTGGTATTACACACCCATCCATATTCGAAGCTGTTGGTAATCCTTCTTGCGCAACAGCACCCTTAAAAGAGTGTGTACGTGTGTTTGTCGAAGAGAGTAGAAAGTTCGCCGGGCAAAAGTGAAAACACCTAGGATCTCATTAAACGACGTGCGATCGCCCGCGGCTTCGCTCCACATCCGTTTGTCAGTATAAATAGTGGTTTTAGTTGACGGATCACAAAAAGGTGCACTTATAAAATGATATTGCTGTATGCAAGCAAAAAAGAATGGCTCAATTCGCGCTAAAGTGCGGCAGGTCACGAATGTTTGTGACTCTCTCCAATTTTTTCTCGGGCGCCAACGTGGTTGCGTTTTGATGTCTTATGTACTTCCTGTTTTATCACCCTTTAATGTCGCATCTGATTTTTAACCCCCGACGCAAAAAGAGGGGTGTGGGAAACTTATAGTTTGGCCGCTATGTGTGTCTGTCTGTGGCATTGTAGTGCTTAAACGGGTGACCGGATATGGGTGCGGTTTTTTTTATTTAAACGTAGGTTTTCTAGCGGCGTTCTTAGACATGTTTCATCAAAATCGGTTCAGTCGTTTGAAGATTATCAGCTCTTTTCTGATTGATGAAGAGATTTGAGCATCTTCCACGGGTCTGATCGAATCGAAATTTGGTTTTATATTACTTCAATGATATTAGACGAACAAAGCAACCTAAAACTGATGCTGGAGCATCACCTGGAATCCATCCTGGATACCCAACGTCGCGCGTCGTCACCAACAAACAGCAGAAGTATCGTGTTTGGGCTCATTAAAAAGGTCTCAATTAATAGGTTATGGATAAATGGTGATCAGGGTCAGGAATGTGGATAAATTATTAACAAAATTCACTGTGGGAAACAATGTTGTGTGACATGTGTCGATCGTAGCGTGTTTACTATTACTGTATTAAGTTTAAAATCAGTTAGTAAAAGTTACATTTAAAAAATTTAAAAACCCGCGGCACACTCAAAAGCCTCTAAAAAGGAAGTTGTGGGTAGTATTTTGATCAAATCATCGTCACTTCGGGGGACGGCTAATGCAAATGTTATCCGTTTCGTATCGATTACTTTTTTGGATTGGGTCGGGTGTTTAAAAAAACAATTATCTAACTTTTTTTACCTTATGGGTTATGGGGCCAGTTTTAATGAGTATTTCTATCTTGCGTAGGCTATAACGCCAAGCAATTCATACGCAGATACCCTCGGACTAGACTTTTATTAAGTTCCACGGTATCACCTATCAACATACCTACATACAACTTTGGGATGCGAACACAATAACTCCCGCTACTAAAACGTTACTCTCCTGTCAGTTCTCATCCAATACAAATCTTGCCGACACTGGACACCACAGTGCCAATAAAATTTTCGCGCACATATTTATTTACTACACTATAAAGTGTTTGATAGGTTTTAGCGTAGAAACCGCGTACGTAGCCATATCGTACGGAGTGAGGAGATCGTAATAGTAAAGTGCGAGGTTATTAACCCATTGCCTAGTAGCACCAATAAACAAGCTGTCTCTCACAGGTTTGTGAATATATTTCATGTGTGTTGGACAAAAGGTACTCATTATCGTTAAAACATTAATTACCTAACCAGATAAATAATGCTACATAAAAATCTTTTACGAGAGAGTCTTCTTTTGGAAATGTAATGGCTCAAATGTAATCGGTATAACCCATATTCGGCACATAACTAGAAAATAATAGTACTATTATCTATTCATGCCTATTTAAGGGAGTCATTAGCGATTTTTGTGAATATTCATATATTCATTAGCGATATCAGAGTCCGCAACAAACTCAACTCTATCATAGAAGGGACAAAACCATGACGTGACTTTTAGAAACCTCCAAAATTATTAGCTCTAACAACTTATTATTAATCAAGAAAGAAATAAATTGAAACAATACCATTTACAATGCTAATAGTGTCTGTGGGCGTAACTTTCATTCACGGCTCGCAACAGGTGTGTCACCTACATACGATACGACGAAACCTACACTTTTTTATTATACTCTTAAAATAAATACGAAGTTTGAGGTTGACTTAATGTGAAACTATTTGTAAAATATCGTCTAGTTTTATTAATATTTTACCAGTTATCCAATTACTACATACAATTAACTTACTTAGTCTTCGCTTTAGTAAACAAACAACAAAAAGATTAACAAAAACAACAACCGACTTCCGGAAAAAACACTACAAAGTGAAAAATAAGTTTACTATCGGAAGTCGGTGACTTTGGATACGTATTTAATTTTTTTGTCACCGCCTTAAGTTATTTTTCACCTTGTAGTGTTTTTCTGGAAGTCGGTTTTTTTCTTTTTTGGAAAACTTTTTTTTTTTTAATTTTTTTTTTATAATAACTACCTCACACCAATTCGCATCCTTGGGGTCGAACAATCCATATTTATGCGATAGCAGCAATCGCGGTTGATTTGCTGTCATTTTTTAAGAGTTCCGTTGTCTGTCTCCGAAACTGATCATCAGATCTGTATAAAATTTAAATGAGACCATTTCGGGATAAACCCCTTTCGAATAAAATATTAAATCAAGCAAATCCGTCTATATATGATGGAGTTATGCCCGAACATACATAAAAATATAATAATAAACATCTCGACGGGGAAGTGCTAAGAACTCCTAACTTACATTTTTTACGAAAACGACTTATAAATGCAGTTCGATAGAGAATGAATTGCGCGTCTACTGATATACCTATGAATTAAGTTGAAATTCGCAAAATTGACGTAGCAAGGCACCGAAGAAACATCTCCTATATTAAGGTCCATCACAACCTGATCAATTTTGGCAGGAAATATATTCTAACTTACAAATGGAAACATCTCGTAACTTCATTTCAAATAAATTTTGAGCTAATATCTCCTACCTTTATGCGCTAGTACAGTGTTCCCGCTCTAGAGCGAGACAAAAACGGTGCGTATCTCGAGTATATTATCTTCGAATATGATTGAAAACTTCAACGAGAAATGATTATTTTCAATGACTTCTGTAACTTTTTTGAAGTATGGAAGTTACTCCTATCTTCAAATTTTCAGCCACACCAGCTTGGTGATACCTCCTATCTTACATTAACTCGCCAAATACTTATTCCAAACAAATTTTGATCATTACCTTACAATCAGCACCCTAATTGCGTAACTCACGATTCATCATAATCTGTATCGTTTTGAAACGGATTGTTAAACCATTGCTTCATATGTTCGAAAAAAAAATGAATATTGTTTAACTGTGAAGACGAAACCAATTATGATCAATCGTGAGTTACGCAATTAGGGTGCGGGTCCATTTAAGTATAAAATTGTCATTCACACATTTTTTCTTAAACTTCTGGGAAAAATAAAAAACGGTTTTTTCGCCTCCTGTAAAATTTGGTTTTTGTAAATTAGGAGTTGTTAGCACTTCCCCGTCGATATCGAATTGATAACCTCCTCCTTTTTGAAGTCGGTTAAAAATAGACGGTATGAGAGAATTAGAACTAAGCTTTCCATTTTCCAGCACATTTTCTATTATTTATTGTTTATAATATTCTAGAGTTGTTTCAGTAATTCTTATGTACGTATCCAAAGAATTTACTACTACATTTCAATTCTCAATCATTTCACTCGTTCCATTTTTGGAAGTCTCATCTCCAACTTGTATGTTTATGGGAGACTCACAAGAAAGAACAGTATCCTGAAACCATTGATTTAAATAGTAAAGATACGGCCGTCCGAACATTTGACGGACGCGGTCGCCCTACAAATAACACTAACGTGTCTGCTCCTAGGCGTAACCTTGTAAAAGCGGATGTGGTACTTTTCGAGGTACAAAGAAATAAAATAAAAACCTTATATTTTTCAAAATTTATATTTGTTGCAGTTTGTTTGTGTTATTAAGTTTTCATTGCCCTTCGAATAAAACAATTTAAAAAAAAAAACTTGTTTTTTTGGAAATCTGGACATATTTTCCATTTTGGATTCGTAGTAGTTTTCTGACGTTGGACATCTTAATTTGCTTTTAATAAACAATAAAAATCAATTTTGTACAAAATTGAATCTTATAGTAATATTATTACATATTTTCATTTCATCGGCTACAACGAGCGCCGCTGCAAAGTTATGTCGCGCTTTTACGCGGTTTCGCGTCGTCTATGCCAAAGGTTGAGACAAATAAGAAAGAAAATTGTTTTAAATAATGTTAGAAGTCGATTTAATGACATATTTTTAACTTACCGGGGATATGAAATGTTATAATTTTTTTAATGTGCTTTTTGTCGTAGTTCACGCAACCCTTCACGGCAAAACTTGACATTTTTGCTTGCAAAAATTTACGACCGCTCCGAAGACAGCCGATCGCGTTCTAGTCACAGAACACATATACTCCTAACGGAGAAGAATGCCAACTCCATACAATATTTAGTAGACCGGTTTCAAGCGCCATCTATATTCGCCCCTAGGAAAAATACTCGAATGGCGGTAAATTTAAACGATTGCTTAGCATCCCCAGGCTATTGAACAGATCATGGTTTTTGGTAGGTCCATTCCCTTGTAAGAAAACTCAAATTTGAGTTTCTTACAAGAGAATGTACCTACCAAAAACCTACAGAGTGAATTTTACAAAATAAAACGATAGTGTGTAAATACGTAGTTTCTTATTTATTTCAACAGTTTCATTACAATTTATTTTTACTGTGTTCATTGTTATTACATTCAAATACTTTAATTACAATCTGTTTGCAGTAGCCTCAGAGTATAGACTAAACCAGAAATTTGTTTACATTTACTTGTATCATACAACAAGGTTAGACAAAAACAAATTTTCAAAATGTACTTTAACAGAAAATTAACAGTACCTAGGTTTTATTTATGTATATAAATAAAAGGTACACCAACGACTTATTCACTAGAAACATCATGTTGACTCATTATGTTAACATAATAAAATAAAATTTGCATTGAGTAGGTAATGGTGAATTCGTCACATGCGTACACAGCACTTCACAATACACAGATCAGTGGAAATAGTCACAAAGTTATTTAGTTATTTATGATACGTACAGTAAAAAGTAGGTTTATTATACATTTAACGAGTCCTGAAGATACATGGTAGATTAGATTTTACTAAGAATGTATTGTTTATCCATAACAAAAACAATTTCAAAGACATCTCATGACATTGAGTTGATTGAGTTGCCACTGTGAATGATCAAAAAAACTACTAAGTATAGTTTCGGTTTTTATATGTTTAGGATAAGATTACTATGAAATTACCTAATTAGACTAACAAAAAATTAGCATTACTTCAAACGGTCATTCGCTTTTTTATTATCTAATAAATATTTATATTTTCTTGGGAAATTTGCAGTCTAAAAACTACTATTTAGAAAGAAAAAAAAACGAGACAAAAACAATGCACCTGTGTTACAACTTAAAAATAAAGAATTATGAAAGACCTAATTTTTTGGGTCCTTCAAAATAGTTTTAATGTTGGCAATGTCATATTTCTGCCCCGGGTACCTTGTCTACATTGGCCAATAGAGAGTTGATACCCCCTGGTTCTAGTTCACTTCGCTATAGGGAAGACCATTTTGGGACCAAGTTCGAGGCGTCATTGTAACGTGCGGTCCGCCCAGTCCTTATATATATGTCAATGCCTGAAACGCAAAGTACCTGCCTTCTTTCTAGTCAGTCTTCATTCACACACACATTCACAGACAAAAAAGTATCGGGAATGGAAGATTAGTTTATGGTTCGAAATTATACGTACAATTTTATTTTATTACATTGGTACAACTGTTTTCCATTTTAGCGCAGAGTTTGAGTTGCATCTGTTATTTAGATTAAATACAGTGCTGTTATTAGTTAGATCATTTCTAGTGTGTATTGCGAATTTCACTATGGACAAAAACATTTAACAAAGAGTTTGTCTTAAATTTTGCATCGCCAACGGAATTTCGTGTTCGGAATCCCTGAAAATGTTACAGAAGGCTTACGGTGAATCGACTTTATCAAAAACACGTGCTTAAGAATGGTACAAAACGTTAAAAAGCGGTCGAGATGTAATGGAAGATTTGCCTCACTAAAAAAAAGTACTCTGTGCTGGTAGGCTACCAACGTCTTCAACTGAAGTTAACATCGCAAAAGTGAAGGAAATAGTGACTGAAAATCTTCATTCAAGTTTGAGAGAGGTAGCCGCTGACCCAATATTCATGAAACGCATTGTTACTGGTGATGAGATATGGATTTACGAGTTTGACATGAAAACTAGTCAATAAGCTTCGGAGTACCGCCTTCCAACTAAAAAAACCATGCCAAAGTCGATCAAAGGTCAAAGTCATTTTGACTGTTTTCTTTGACTATAGCGGTGTTATGCACTCGGAATTCTTGCCGGAAGGTCAAACGGTAATGAATATTCATCATCATCATCATCATCATCATCATCATCATCATCATCATCATCATTTCAGCCGAAAGACGTCCACTGTTGGACTTAGGCCTCCGCCAAGCTCCTCAACTTCGATCGGTGCTATGCTTCCCGCATACAGCGGACTCCTGAGGCCCTCACAAGGTCATCGGTCCACCTTGTGGGAGGCCTTCCAACTTTACGTCTTCCGGTACGCGGTTGCTACTCCAGAATTCTTCGGCCCCATCGGCCATCTGTTCTGCGAGCAATGTGCCCTGCCCACTGCCGCTTAAGTTTGGCAATTCTTCGGGCTGTCGCTTACTTTGGTTCTCCTGCGGATGTCTTCATTCCTGATTCGATCACGTAGGGAAACTCCTAGCATAGCCCTCTCTTTGGGTGACTTTTAGCATAGGAAGTAGAAAATAAAAATGCTTGAATATAGGAATGGAATAGTTTTATTGGTCCATATTAAGGTCACGCAGGGAAACTCCAAGCATAGCCCTCTCCATTGCTCTTTGGGTGACTTTAAGTTTTATTATGAGGCCCATTGTGAGCCCATAATAGCCCATATGTCATCACTGGCAACACGCACTGGTCAAAGACTTTCGTCTTGAGACACGAAGATATTGTCAAGCTTCTCAAATGTTGCCCAGCCGAGTCGGATTCGACGATTGACCTCTTTCTCGAAGTTGGACCTACCTAACTGGACAGTTTTCCTAGGTAAACGTACTCGTCCATAACTTCGAGTGCAGCACCTACGACCGTTACGAGAGTGGGTGTTACATGAGCATTGGACATGACCTTTGTCTTGTCCGCATTCATTTTAAGACCCACTCTTTCGGAAGCTCTACTAAATATTATTTGGAGCAAATTCGACGAAAAAGGCCAGATTTGTGGAAAGAAAATTCTTGTATTTTGCACCACGATAATGCGCCTTGGCACAAGGCCGTTATTGTAAAATATTTTTTTACCAAAATCTCAAAAAATACCATCGAGCAACCACCTTATTCATCAGATATGACTCCGGCCGATTTATTTCTTTTTCCTAAACTCAAATTACCACTTCGTGGCACCCATTTTCATTTGTTAGAAAACATAAAGGAGAATTTGCGGCGAGAACTGAACTCAATTCCGGAAAATTGTTAAAAATGTTTTGAATTTTGAATTATTCGTTGGCGTAAGTGTATCGTTTCTGAAGGGGCATACTTTTGGGCACGCCACGATTGCGGCGGTAAGTCCCCTCTTTGAGGAGTGGTTTGAGAGGCGGCATGGCGTCCTCACCTTCCGCCTGACGCAGGTCCTCACCGGAAACGGTTTTTCGGGAGGTTCCTGTTTCGGATAGGGCGGGAGGAAACGCCCGGGTGTTTCCACTGCGAAGATCGCCCTGAGGACACGGTGGAGCACACGGTGGCAGTCTGCCCTGCTTGGGCGGAGCACCGCCGTGTCCTCGTGGAGGCGATCGGCGGCGGCGATCTCTCGCGTCCGGCCCTGGTCCAGGCCATAGTACAGAGCGAGAGGGCATGGGGAGCCGTCACCTCCTTCAGCGAAGCAGTAATGCTCGCGAAGAGGGAGGCGGCGCACGTGAGGGAGAGGCAGCATATGCGCCCTCGCGACCCCAGCCGCCGCAGGATACGGAGACGCCCTGGGCGTCGGGAATCCCAGGCCGATTTCCGGCCACCGTAGGCATGGGCTTGCGGACGGCGAGTAATGGGTAGCTCGCTGTCCGGTAAGGACCAAGCCCAAGTCGACGGCGCGTTGTGTTCCACGCGCGCCTCAAAGAGATGTCAGCACAAAAAATGATGGGGCCCGCAAGGGCCGATGCCTGCCAGGGGTGCAGGTTTGTTCGAAAGAGACACCACAGCCCCTGGCATACGGGCTACTGGAGGAACACGGGTGGGTTTTAGTCAGTAAAAGTCTGACACGCCCTCCTGCTCCACCCAGAGCGGGAGAAGTTATTTGATGATTTCCCACCCAAAAAAAAAAAGGGGGCATACTTTGGAGGCTATAAAATAAATTTGGATGAATATCTAAAATTTTGTGCATTATTGATCGTTTCCCGGTACTTTCTTGACAGAGTAGTAACTTATTCCTGTCCTCCATGTAACCTTTCTTATTTTAACACTTTCCATCTTCACAATTCTAGGTGACATGGACAGCAGGCCAGTGCACGGGGTTCGACTACGCGTCGGCGTGTGCGCGGCCCAATAGGTCCAGTCGGGGCCGGGCGTTACCTGACGCGCCCTGTGACCTCTCCAAACACAACTATTGCACCACGCCGGGGAAGAACTATCCCTGGCCTGCTATCAGGAGATTCGTCAGGGAGAACCAGGTGAGGTGAAGCACATTTTGATAAATATCAAAAGTCAGCAGCCAGATTTGAATCATCATTTCACATAACTGTTATCAGAATGTAACTAATCTTAGAATGCAAATCATTTCAGGGTCTGATGAGGAGGATGTACGGCGAAGAACGTCAAATATCAATAATAAAAGCAGAATTGGGGAACTTCATAGAGGATGAAGATGATGAAGACTTTGACGGAAAGTCAGCAGACTTTGCAGAAGATATTATTAAAACTAAGATGATGTACACCAAAATGAGTCAAAGACGTGCCATGAGAGACAAACCACACTTTAGACCAATTAATAGCGAGAAGAACAAAAAAATAGACAATGACACGCTCAAAGTGAAACCCCTAGAAACAAACCAAACAAAAGTGAGCAACACGGACAATGATACCAAAACTGAGATGAGCAACGAAACGGTAAATGAAAAAGGTATATCATATAAAACAAAACTTGAAAGTATAGCGAATATAGAAATAAATAACTTAGACCCAGATGTTATTACTTTAGAGGCAGTTATAAAACAAAGTATTGAAACTAATAGCATATACCCAAAGTTTTCCGGTAATACTAAGGTTGAGGCGGTTAGTGAGTCAAAGAATACTACAGATAAAAATGCGACTACTACAGAAAGTATTAATAACACAGAGACTACAACTGACGGGTATGACTCGACGACCGAAGCGGGGAAGGATGCCTGGCGGCCGATGAACGTTGACACCTCGACGTTACCGCCCACGCTCCTGTTCTCGGAGCACGAGAAGGTCAAGATAACCGACCGGATAGATACTAAGGTATCGGATAAGAAGGAAGAGTTCCACCAAAAGCCGATGCAGCATCAGGAAACGATGAGGCCATCTGTTATAAAGTTACGAGGAGCGTAAGTTTTGTTCCATTATTTTTACCCGACTGCGCCAGAAGGAGGGTTGTAATATTTTTTAGTGATTTAAGCTATTGGAGCTATTTATCAATTTTATTGTTAATACGACTTCTACAATTTCCAGTAACGCATGCGAATCCAAGGAGCAGATAGCAGCTCCGTTCTGGGCGAATAGCACGAGGGGGGAACAGCTAGCCCTACTTAACATGTACCCATACGAGCAGTACATACACCTGGAGACCTGTGTGCATGAGCGCAAACAGATGTACTGCCGGGAGGGATGCAGGTACTGCCAAATTTTTATTTATTTTATTGTTTTTGGTCCTAACTTAAATAAATAAACGCGTTCGACAAATAAACAACCGGCTCCAATCAATTAATTGATTTATTGATCATCTGATAATGTTCCTAGTACTGGTTCTCAGGCTTCCTCTCTGTAAGGCCCCGTGGGCCGTAATCCACTGCATGGTTTGGCAGTGGTTGGTAGATTTGGGTGATAAAGAAAAAGTTTGGTATATTTGGGTGATAAAGAAAAAGTTGTTATTTTTGGCAAATAAATGTATATTTCGTAGTTATTTAATATTTAGTATACATCGCGTCAAACTTTATGGCGGCTCTGAAGTTAGCTACACGCTGCGCAGTACCCCACCCCTCAACCCCGCTGACCCATGATTTTGTTACTGCGCAGCGACTCGCCTCGTGTTCCGAGCCGCCATAAAGTTTGAATCAAGCTGTACCTCGGTCATGCTTCATCGTTAAAGCACAACTGACATTCAGCGGTCTCATCAACTACGGTAGATAAGACAATATTGTCATAACGTCTATAAAACGTCTGATCTCTACAATCTACTCTTTCTTAAATTCCAGATGTGAACAGCAGTTCCGTCTCCACCGGCTACTAGCCTACGACCCTCGCAACGAGTGCCGTGGCATCTTCGCCGAATGGTTCAAGTTCCCGTCGTGCTGCGTCTGCAAGTGCTACGACGTGCCTCTGGAATTCAGGGCCCGCTCCCCCCGGATACTGCATCCTCAGTATGATGAAGAGGTCAAGAGGGTGATTTACGAAGACGTGGCCAGGGACTGGTACTCTATGTCGGCTTACGGCGATGATGATGATGATTTGTTTTAATGTGAGTTTTTAAGTTATTGGTTTTGGGGTTCTGTTGCCAACAGTTAGTTATTAATGGGACCGTTAAACCTACATCTTTAATTTTTTTCCTAACTATCGTGGAAAATTATGGTTAAAATAAATAGTCCAAATCAAAAGCGGATCCTTAACTAAGAAAACCCCAAAAAATCTATACAAAAATATTAGGTACATAGGTTTTCTCAGTTTTATCACACAAATATGTGTTTTTTTTTTTCAGATTTTACTTTAATCAGACTGATACCTACGAAAACAGCAGATTATTTTTAGACAACCCACCAGGATTTATTTTAGAAACATTTTAAAACAATTTTTATTTTGTTGTGCCCATATTACGGTTAGGCATCACTATAATTTGTTATTTATTTGTGATCCTTAAGCGCCCAGTTAAATTATTTTAATTGTTATTTCTCTTGATAGTAGGTATAATAAGTGTAAATAAAAATAATGTACTTATAATTAAATAGTTTTATAAAATATAACACTTATTTTGTAAGGCTAGTGAAAATGTTGTAAAGAAATGTTAACATAATAATACGCGTTGATTTTATTATAGATATAAATAAAGTTATATTTTTATAAAATTTGTTTCGTTTGTCATCTTCCCTGTTTCTATAAGAAAGCTCAATTTTATGTTGGGTCACGAAGTAACAAAATTCGATCTAAAAAAAACCGGCCACATTCCTCTTGATCGTATTTTGTTGCTTCGTGTCTCAATATGAAATTTTATAAAAGGTATTAAGAAAATTCTAGACAGACAGCTGATTGAGCCGTTCTTCATCATTCCTTTTCATTCACGTGATAATATTTTTTTTAAATGAGTGGCGCTAGTGGACCTGTGACAGCGCGCGAATTAAGATTCGCTATAAAATTATGAGTACTATATAAGGATTTACTCTACCTATACATTGTTCAAACACGTAGTTTTTCCGTAGATAAAAATGCAAAGTTATCTCTAAAAAGTAGTAAATCCCATAGTAGGTACCTACAGCAGAAATTCATCAGGTCATCAGTTTTTTTTTTTCAATAACAAAATTACATGTTTTCCATTAACGTTTACATTTTACATTTTCAAAATGTGTTTTAATGATAGATCTTCAAATAACGCCAGAAGCTCGGTGCACCCTTAAAATGTAACTTAGCCAACTATATTAATATGATATTACTTATAATGGTTGCGAAAGTGTCGGTAATCACGGACACAGAAGAAGTCGCTGATAGCGCCTATGTCATTCTTCGATACTATGCAACTACAACTATTCATAAGGTAGGTACAACACGTCGATCTGGGGGTCCATTGCGACAACGCGCAATAAAAATATTTTACAACTCCCCGTCGCCGCCGTCACCTCTCATCATCATCACATCCATCCAGACATAAGCTCATGCCTCCGCATTCTCCGATTTCTAAGTATAAGGCCAAAAGTGGCCTTTTTTGCCAGTGCAGTTCTGCCAAACCCTGTGCGGGAAAAAACCAGTTGGAAAACACATCGCTGTGTACTATCAAGATTCACTAATGCAGTCGCATACTAAGGGCTATATTGCTATGAAGTGGCGGTCCAGGCCGTACCTACAGCTGTGTGTATAAGTGATGTATTAACACAAAACTCACCGCTGCACTCACACACTGGCGTTACTCTCTGTATTTTATACATACCGTCGGCGACGACAGACATGACCTTGGTCGGTTCATAACATTGCTAAAATTTACCTGTATAATTTGAGTTCCGGTAGCGTGCAGCGTATCGTCTTGGATTAAGAAACTCATAGGTCTGGGTTCAAATCTCGCGATGAAGCTTTAATTTTTCTTTTCAACAATCATCTTCATCTGTTCTTTTATTATTCGATTTATTAATATACCAGAATAATAATGTAACATTTTTTTTATTATTACTCGTATTGTTATTTAAATAAAGGTTTACCAATAATAAATGATTACAAAATGTTTATTCGTTATAACTTCATGAAGAATGTATAAAAATAACTAATAATAACTTCTTGTTAAAACAGTTTATTTTCTCATAAAGAACAATTTATTGAAGTAAATAAGCTAGTTGGTGAACTATGATAATCAGGCTATTGTATCTTAGTAATATAATAATATTGTGCTGATTACTACTGTGTGTCGGTACTCTAAATAAATCACAATATTCTACAAAAATCTACCCACGTAAAAGTAACAAATGCAGACAAGTTGTCACAATACAATTAAACGACTCACTACTTTTATTCTACTGCGAGTGAGTTCGTTCTAACTCAAACGTCAAAGTTAACAAATCGTATTTAATAGGACTTAAAGAGGCTACTGTAAGTACGTCAGCGGTCACTTTTGGCCTTAGACTGTCCAAAATGCGGATAAATAACATGAATATATCTGTGTATATATGTGAATGTCGAGTTTATAATTAACAAGAATTTTATGGATATAAAGTGATACTACTGCTGTGCGGTGCCTCTGTGCACAAATACTTCTAAAACGGCGCCAAACTGAGTATTTGTACCGGTGCCGTATAAACAAAGTTGACGTCACATGTCACGTGATAAAAAGTCATCGTAAGGAGCGATTTGGGGGTAAATTCAAAACAACGAAAAATAAATTAGATTTTGAGTTAATGTGTGTTTATAAATTTATTTTATTTTTTCTGTTAAATATATCGTCCCAATCTTCAAAATAAAAAATGGTTTTTAAGAAATCGGAAAATACTCTATTGGACGCCTAGACCGATAGTTAATTGAACTAGAATCATTCAACGTTTAACAACAACTCGATTAAGGTCAGAGAGGTCAGCCCTTTGAAGATGACTGACTAGTAGTCTATGTGACTGACCAAAACTAAGCCAAATGATTCAAATTTAGTTCAGTTTTTTTCCTCTGCAGCGCTAGTAGTCACCAAAACGTGCCAAAACAATGGCGTCAATACCGGAAACCGTAAATAATGTTGTTTTTAGTAATACAATTAAAGTGTGATATTTTTAAAATAGTATGAAAACATGGAGGTTCCAAATAATATTAATCTTCTGCGAGTGTTGAACACTTGCAGAAGACGTGCATATTATAGGTACCTAGAAACTAATATTTTGGCATCCTAGAAGTTCATGAGTCTTGCAGCCATGGTGGGCGAAACAAAATGACACATGCCATACTATTAATTTTTTATGGTTTCTTGAATAAAATGCCTCATAAATATGAGTGAATCTATCTAGGGTAGTGGCACCAATAGATGAACGACCTCCAATAGCTGAACAACCGACCGAACAATGTAAAAATTTAAAAAACCCTGCTACTTACAGGTGTGCAATAATTTTTCCCGCATATGGCAACTTTTTATCTTCCCGGTTCCATAACAACTTTTTCAACATACTTGCTCGTAAAGTGAGCCTTATTACATCGTTCTTAGGGCCATAAACCGAACTATAACACACACGTGCATAATAATATTACGCACTAGTGCATAATATAATTATCCCTACATAGTTAAGTTAGTAGTACCTAACCGCAAATTATACGCGAGTAAACAGAGCATTTTCAATTTAACCGGGTAGTACTTGTAGTTTTTTTTTTGTAACAACAAAGAGGTTTCAGCGACATAGCTGAAAATCCATAAAAAATTTTGGAATAAATAAATGTGTCCTTAATTAAGACAAAAAAAAAAATTCATCATCATCATCAAATTATTTTTTATTCACAATAATTTGTTATAAAATATTTGCATTTTATCACTAAAATGATATTTTTGAAGTACGCCGTATGGCTTTATGTAATCAATCAACTTGCATTTGGCGCGTGCAAAAAAAAAAAAAACTTGCGCGTGTTAGATAATTTATTTGTTAATGTAATAATGTTTACTGGAAAATGTCATCTGTCACATTAACGAACCGTTAAACAAATGTACAAGTATCTAATTTGACTACATGTTTACAAAATAGCTGTCATAACTTTTGAAAATAACTTGGAGGTTGTTACTATAAATGATTACGTAGTATTTAATTATATGTACTTGTAATATATTTTAGGTTTTCTATTGTTATTTAATAAAATACGCTGATTCAAATGACTGACACAATAAGATATAAAAAGGATTGTAATGACGGTATCGAGTCAGTTGCTCGGTAGACGTTCAGTGGGATAGTCCTAGTGTCGTTGTTGTATGGAATTGATCGACCAGGAGCCTAAGTCTACTAATTTATAAACGTTACAATGGTCTCTCAATGGTGTGTTTTTGACAGTTTTTGTATGGCAAATCTGTCAAAAACTTACCATTGAGAGACCATTGTGACGTTTATAAATTAGTAGACTTAGGCCCCAGATGTCATGTAAGTTATGTTACTTAATATTATACCGTAATTGTTGCTTATTATAACAATATTGTAATAATGCCGAGTTATCTTGGACAAAGGTCCAAGAGTTGTAATTAAATGTATAGCAATGTAAGAGATGTGTTGATGGAATATATCAATACTGTTTCCATGGAGTTTCTTGTCCTTCTTCTCCATGATAACCTAGCCTATTCCAAAGAATGGACGACTAGCTTTCTGATTAAATAATGACAAGCCTAATTGAAATAAATGCCTAGTCTTGTCTTTCTGTGCTTTACTTCATGAAACCCTTTCCCAGAAACCATATTCATAAGAACCTTAATACACAGTAAATAAGCAGTAACCACTCTGATATTTAAAGCTTGATAATGTTTTATAAAGACACACTTATAAATTCATATAGCCACTTATTCTGACACGCGCCATTTCCCATAGTTTTCATACTTTGTTTGGAACGCATTTGTTGCTGTGTGGTAAAACGCTTTATGCAAACAGGTTTGTTTTTCCTCGCAAGTGTGTTGAAAAAGTGCGTATGAAACTCGTGAGCAACTTGCTCACTAGACACTCGGCTGATTTACGCCCTCGCCTAAGGCTTGGGCTGAAACCCACAGCCTCGTGTATAATGAGCAACTTAGCTCACTTGTATCTTACACTTCACGGGAAAAGGGCCCTCCAACAAGGGACAGGTCCACTCAACCTGTGTGGTTCTTTCCTCAAAAGACCATTTCAGACACCAATACACATGGTCTTCACATGATCTGACCAAGATTATGTCTGGACTTTAAAAGAGACTGTGACCTCTGAGTTTGTTTCGGCCTTTCTTCTCAGAGTAGTCAGATAGGAAACGCCGACTTCATCTAGTTTAAAAAAATATGATTGACATGTAAAAGTGTTTGTACAAACCTACTTACAGAAATAAAATCATTTATCAACGTAAAAAAGGCCAGGAAAACGAATCGTTAACTTCATCATTATGAAGAAGATAAAATTGCTACCTGAATTTTAAATTTGGCCAAAATTGGCTATCATGTCAACACAAAATATGATGTCAGGGAGACTTGCACAGATTTTTTAAGCTAAGACTGATGTATTAGACAAACAATTAAAAGCCTTTAGTAATACTTAGCATGGCTTCATTTACAATAAATTTTCAAAATTTCCTCTACTACCATTTAAATGTTAGTTCAACTATTGGGTACAAAATGTTCATAATTAGGGCTCATTGTTCAACTATAGGGGAAAAACCCTAATATTTTTATGAAAAGCAACATAAAAAATAAGTTGTAAATCTAGACAGTTCTTTTTTTAATCTATCAATTCCGAAGGATTATGGAATACTAAAAAAAAATAAGCATACACCAATGTCGTGAAATAACTGAGTTACAAATATTTAAAGTTGTCAAAAACGCTTAACCATTCATTTATTGGTGCCAATACCCTAATCAGTGTTGGCGTTACCAACTTGGCTAGTTGTTCTTCAGCGATTTAATTGGATGCCGGCGTTTAATGAACGCCCTAGGCATTCAACTAGCTGGCTTTTTTAATTAAATGGCTGCGACATGTACAGTCGCCAGCAGGTCAAGCTATCCCAAACTGTCAAATTTTCCCAATTGAACATAAACCTTATTCCTTTGGAATAAAGTTGAAAAACGATCAAAGAAATTTGACAGATTGGGGTAGCTTGATGTGCTGGCCTCTGTATGTACATATAATTCGGTTATCACAATGTCCAGTAGAGATAAAATTACTGCTTTGGCGGTTTCGCGAAACCAAACCATCAAAAAACCTTTTATCATCAGTCAAAAGTTCAATCATAATTCCAGACTAAAAGATTCAATTAAAATGCCTGATTATTAAAAGAGATGCCCAATGTCGAGAGATATCAATCGACTTAGGTACGCGCTTGATTTCACCGATTTTAAAATAATGTATGGCGTTCAAAATTAATACAGAAACTCTTCTCAAGTTATTGTTCAAGTTTGAATCTCTTACATCATTTAACTCTAAAGCTTGTAAGAAGACTCATGTGGTAAGAAGGCTGTGGTTATCTACTCGTTGTAGGGTTTTTATAGAGTTTTTAGGGGTGGATGTGCAGAGAAAAAGGAAACAACGTTACCTGACTTCTCATATATTCATAATCTTCATACCTACATTGTTCACAGCATTCTTGAATACACAGGGTCACATGAGCGGAGCTCTTTACGGCGCGGCGGAAGAAGACTGGCCGGCTGCATCGTAATTCGTACGTGGCCGTCTCCGCCCCCGAAGGGGGCGCGAATATTCGGTTTCGAGGCTTTTGGCCCCATGACCGAGAGGTTGTTCTCTCGGCCCCAAAAATTGGGGACACGTCTTGGGTTTTTCCCCCCTCTCCCGTGGGAGGCGGTGGGAGTGCTCGTGCACACCTAGTCGCCTAGGGGTTTGCCACCCACTCAGTGTTCTGTGGTGTGTTTTTGGGGAGTGTCTGCAGGTGCGCCCTAAGTACTTCTCGGCGCTCGTGCAATCAGCCGCCTGCCGAGTGAGATCCCTAGTTCACCCTAGGGTGCGATGCCACTTATGTGGTGGTGTTGAGTGTCTTCAGCACGCACAAGCAACCCGTTCGCCGCAGCGCACAGTTCTGCTGCGTCCGAAGCTTCTTCCTGTGCTGCTCGGCCGTGAGGGCGAGCCAGACTGGGGCCAAGCGTAGGTGAGCTGCGGTCGCACGTAGGTCTTGTATCCCCCAGCTTGACTCGCGTGGAAAGGCGTGACGAGAACATCGGGCGAAGTAGGTGGCGGGTAACCTTAACCCGCACTACCGTGTCGCAGACGTGCGGGTCCATGGTGAGCCGACTGTCAAGTATGACCCCCAGATACTTGGCGGTTCTGGTTCACATGACTTCGGCCCCCATGAGCTCAAGGCTCAGTGGGTTTATCCGGCTGCGTGCCGTGACAATGATCGCCTGCGTTTTATCTGGATTCACCGACAGTCTCCACTTGCTGAGCCAGTCGGGGAGGTCATCCAGTGCGCGCTGCATCTTGATGGTCGCGTGATCGACCGACAGTGAAGTGGTGATGTACGCGGCATAATCAGCGTACAGCGCGAGTTTTGCTGTATTCGTATATATTATTATTAGCGAGTATGTCGTCGCGGTGCACAAAGTAGAGCGCAGGCGAGACGCAGCTTCCCTGCGGCACCGCCGCGGTGATGGGGCGTGTGCTGAAGTGCTCGTCCTCTAGCGAGACCTTGATTGTCCAGTCCTGGAGGTAAGAGGAGACCACCTGTATCAAGCGACACGGGGCGCTGTGGTGAGCGAAAGCTTGTATAATATGCCAAACTAATTCAATTGCAATAGAAATTCGTTCGAAATAACCAAACAAATAAACGCTACCTACCGTTGTGAACTATTGTGACTTTGACAGTCGATGGCATATCTGACTGCGCCCGGCCACCCGACATTTTTATAGACTTTAGTTTATGGTGTAATGTTCCAAGTAGTAATTTGAGCGGATGAAACGCAAAAAAAAAGATAGTACGTTGTGTAAGCAGCGAGAATGGGAGGGACCACTACATTGCCGTCTTTACGATAAGTGCAATAACCATAGAGTACATTAGAATATACGCACCATCTAGGTTTTAGCAACTTTTGAGAAAACGCGGATATGCTTAGGACCATTTGTTACTAAAAGCCTCTTCTACAAAATGGGCCAACGTAAGCCACTGTACGCCAATACTTAAAAAAGTACTTAAAAATACTTACACACAATATACTTACTTAAAAAAATAAAAAATAAAAGTTTGTTTTTTAAAGTGTGGTCAAAAGTGCAGTAAGTATGTTAATTTATTAACGACCGCTTGTGGTATTTATGTTTCTTGATTAACGATTAGTGCATTATGTCAACTACTTATTGCGGGTATGACTAGTAAACGTTATCTTTATGCCCGCTCTACACGTTGGCCCAACATGGGCCAATATAAGCCACAGAATGTCTATATTACAACGATAAGTTTACGCAAAGGACGGTAGTTCAATGTTCTGATAATAGTTTAAGTATCCTGTGGCGTACTGTGGCTTACGTTAGCCCATTGTGTAGAAGAGGCTTTAAGCAACAAATGCTCCTAAGCATAACCGCGTTTTCTCAAAAATTGCTCAAACCTAGATGGTGCCTCAGAATAAAGAGTTCTTTTTGTATTCTGAGGATGGTACGTATATTCTAATGTACAGACGCCAGCTGCAGGTCAACCTACCCCAAACTGTCAAATTTTCCCAATTGAACAACCCAGTTGAGCATCTATCAAATAAATTTGACAGATTGGAGTAGCTTGATGTGCTGGCGTCTGTTCTCTATGGTTATTGCACATATCGTAAAGACGGCAATGTAGTGGTCCTTCTCATTCTCGCTGCTTACACAATGCACTATCACTTTTTTTGCGTTTCATCCGCCCAAATTAATATTTGGAACATTGCACCATAAACTGGACCGTGGTATGCAGAAGGCAGCCATGTCAGGAAAAGTACAAACAGAGTTATAAGCATTTTTCTGTCGATGGTTGCACTTCGGTTGTATGATAAATTTTCTGATTACTTTTTAATTGAGACATATTGGTACAACTATTGTAATTTTATTGTATCCTATCCAGAATTTCGGAACGTGGCTATAAATATTAATAATTGCGATTTTAGACGTGGCTGTTTTTATTTTGTAGAAATCGCAATAAAGCATAAACCAGCCATGTAATTTGGCTGTGTTTTAAAATGTGATCTGTAACTATTTAAAAGTAAAAAACAGACAAGAAAGTATTAAGTGTAGCAGCTATTGACTAAAATGTTTACTACGTTCATTAAAATAATCCGACTGTTGTTTAATGTATTCATACTGTTTTTTACTTTAACTAGGTAAGTACCAACACTTCCTTTAGGTCTTTAAAAAAATCAAATAAATAAAATTATTTTGATTTGTGTAAAAACTTGGCAAGAGTATTAGAAGTATTTATAAAAAAAAAATTGAAACGTCACAAACTATTGTACAGACGGCAGCACATCAAGCTACTCCAATCTGTCAAATTTATTTGATGGATTTTCAACTTTATACCGTAAGCATAAGGTTCATGTTCAATTGGGAAAATTTGACAGTTTGGGGTAGGTTGACCTGCTGGCGTCTGTACGCAAAATACAAATTTTCGCACTCATTCATCATCCAAAATAAAATCTAATTCGGTATTAAATCCATCAACGTCATCTTCAATAATTCCAGGTGTACTCGTGTCAAATTGTCATAAAAGTGTCTAGCATCTTCTGGTATTAGATGTTTTATTGATATTATATCACGGAGCTTGGGCTCTGCTATAGGTTTTCCATTTGGCCATAATTTAGATAACTGACTCTTAAAAACACCTCTTTCTGGATTGTCAGAGCCGTGACGTCTTGATATTTTACGAGTAATATCCAAACAGTCGTAGTCTTCTTGGTCAAAGTCAGACTTCATTTAGATATGATATTGGTCTCGCTTTGTTATTTTTAATTCTCTTGTTTTTAGCCAATTTACTTTGTCATTATTTGTTGTTATCTTGCGATTCACTATGAACTTTTCTACAGTCTCAGTCGAGTAGAAATCATCAACTTCCATTTGACAAGTTATCAGAGGTTTTTTCTTTTTGCATATAGCCATAATTTGAATGTAGTCGTCAGGCGTTTACATCCTTTGATTGTACTTCAAAGCTCTCTCAATATCACCGAAGTCTTTATCATTGGGTAAGTAACTATGGCCTGGCATCAAATACTTAAATGTAATAGATTCTAGATTTGGTTTCATCTCAAGCACTGCTTTCATTATGAGAGTAATTTTTATATTGCGGATAAGACCGCCACAAGAATCTGACCAAAGAATTAAATCTTTTATAGTGTCAGAGACGTTCTTGTCGATGTGTTTTAAAAGTGAAGATCCCACTTCCTGTGCGCCACGTCCAGCTTGACCTTCGATCCATGTATAACAGTAGCTTTGGTTGTTTTTAGCACTGTGCACACCCGTGTACGTTACCCTAGCAAGAAAGTGTCTCCTAGAGTTATATGAGTAGAACGTATAATGTGTGCCTTATCTGCTGTAAATGTGCCCCCACATAAAAAATGTGTGCCCCCTGTCGTTTTGGAGAAAAACGGAAAAAACGATTCTTGCTGGGGTAACGTTTTTCTAGCAGGAAAATTCTAAACGAATGGTCGGAGAGAGAAAATTTTTGCATGGCCAGATAGCTTATATGTGTGCCAAAATGTGCCCCCAAAAATAAAATCTGTGCCCCTTCAGGTTTTCGAGATATTGCATTTCCTGCTGGAGTAACGTTTTGATGAATCGTATATCTCTAAAACCATTGCATGTGCCCCTGTAGAATAAACATACACGAGTAGCTCTTAAGGGGCACACCTTAGTGCCCTAATTAGATTTAAGAAAATATTTATAGTTTTCAAGTTATCGCGGTTTTATGAAAACCCGAAAAAACATCGCAGCGCCTAAATGAGACAAGGCACAAGTTCGCTGAAAATTGTATTCGGTCCTTCTTGACGCTATTAATAACCAGACAAAGTTTCAAAACTGTTCATGCATGCGTTTTTGAGTAATCTTGCTAAAATTCAAAACGATGGTGTCTTAACTTTGACGGCAAAATACAAGGAACCGGCTCAATCTCAGATGTGTAGGTGTGAACCAAAATTGTGTGCCTTTAGTCAAAAATATATGGTGAAAATATTCAGCTTGGAATGTTTCGCATTAAGTTAATATTAACAAAAAACCAAAATATGTAAACAACGGCTGGTTATCCGACCAAATTCCAATGACTACTAAAAAGCGACTGATTCATACATATCGATGACCTTTTTTATTTGACGTATTATACCTAAGCTGTTGTCCGTACAGTCGCGTTCAAAAGATTTGGGGGCCAATTAAAAATATATATTAAATGCACCTTGTGACTATTAAATGAAACAGCTTGTTGATGTGGAAATTATTATTTTTATTCCCTTAATTTTAATTCTTAATTCTTAAAGTAAGTATTGCATCAAAACACAGCTTAAATTTCCTAAAAAAATAAATAAATAGGTAAAGTAATGAAAAAAATCCAAGTACTTGATAAGTGTACAAGTATTTTTAAATAAATCAAAACAATGCCATTAAATACTTACCACTGCAGATCGTGCCATAAAATTCACCACACCTACAACCACATAATTGTTATAAAATGCTTAATACGCCACTTTCAACCAACTTAAAAAAAAGTAAACAAACAGTATCAGTGCAACTGCGTGACTCAACGTAACAGTGTCCTTGGCGTCATAACATAACTGCAACTGTTTACCAATACCAAGTAATAATAATCCAAACGGACTTCCTAGTCAATAAACACTTCGTACCTATTATTCATATTAGAGCGACGTTACACGTAACTGTCTCTGTCACACTAACACCGTACGCGTACTAGCTGTCTCACTTTCTCCAAATTAGACAAAGAGACTCCTTGCGACACGACGTCAGCGGATGCCGCGGGGCCAGAGATATCTGCAGCGGTGTGAGGAGGCGAAAAAAAGGAATCTTCTATTAAGGTGAATGCTTCAACCAGCCCGCGAAATTCAAATTTTCTTACTTTTTTTTGGAATTTGCAGGCCAGTGCTAGGTTGTATGTTGATTAAAATATTATTCGCGGCTGTAAGACGTATGTAGTTACAGAATTATAAGCATCAAAATCACCAATACAACCCTCCAAGTTCATAAGGCGTAGGAACAAAAAAAAAAAAACAAAAAGTCATTCCTATAGCTTTATGAACTTAGATTATGATGATTTTGATGATTATAATTCTGTAACTACATATGTCTTACAGCCGTGAATAATATTTTAATCAACATGCTGCTGCAAATTGCAAAAAACGCAAGAAACTTTGAATTTCGCGGGCTGGTTGGAGCATTCCCCTTACTGATGAATAACTTACTATTAATTTATCTAACCTACGGCATAGCAATAAATATAATAGAAACAGCTAGTAGAATAATTATAATCCAATAACAACTTTATTTTATTACTTATTACTTTTCTACTTCAGTGTACTCAGGCACAACCGGTTAGTGAGTAAAGTAAAGAAGGTCATCGATATGTATGAATCCGTCGCTTTTTAGTAGTCATTCAAATTTGGTCGGAAAACTAGCCGTTGCTTACATATTTTGGTTTTTTGTTAATATTAACTTAATGCGAAACATTCCAACCTGAATATTTTCACCATATATTTTTGACTAAAGGCACACAATTTTGGTTCACACCTACACATCTGGGATTGAGCCGGTTCCTTGTATTTTGCCGTCAAAGTTAAGACACCATCGTTTTGACTTCTAGCAAGATTATTCAAAAACGCATGCATGAACAGTTTTGAAACTTTGTATGGTTATTAATAGCGTCAAGAAGGACCGAATACAGTTTTCAGCGAACTTGTGCCTTGTCTCATTTAGGCGCTGCGATGTTTTTTCGGGTTTTCATAAAACCGCGATAACTTGAAAACTATAAATATTTTCTTAAATCTAATTAGGGCACTAAGGTGTGCCCCTTAAGAGCTACTCGTGTATGTTTATTCTACAGGGGCACATGCAATGGTTTTAGAGATATACGATTCATCAAAACGTTACTCCAGCAGGAAATGCAATATCTCGAAAACCTGAAGGGGCACAGATTTTATTTTTGGGGGCACATTTTGGCACACATATAAGCTATCTGGCCATGCAAAAATTTTCTCTCTCCGACCATTCGTTTAGAATTTTCCTGCTAGAAAAACGTTACCCCAGCAAGAATCGTTTTTTCCGTTTTTCTCCAAAACGACAGGGGGCACACATTTTTTATGTGGGGGCACATTTACAGCAGATAAGGCACACATTATACGTTCTACTCATATAACTCTAGGAGACACTTTCTTACTAGGGTAACGTACACTGCACACCCAAGTTATAGAGCCAGATTTGCCTTTTATAAAAAAAAAAATAGTCTGAATCCGGGGTAGAGGTAGTGTCTTTTGCATATCAAATGTAAGACATTCGATGTCTTCTTGATTTTTAGCTAAGTTCATATCTATTTTTAATTGACATCTTGCGCTTTCGGCCCGGTGAAGATGAATGTTGTGCGTTTCTTTTATGGAGTTAACATCCCCACCGCTTCTACCTGTACTTATTATTTCTATGCGAAATTTATCGCAGACATTGCACGTATCTTTGCTTAGTATTTTAGGTTTGATGTTAAAGTAGTCGTAAAAAAATCGTTTAAAAAAACTGTAACTCACGGCGTTTGTGGTCATTTTGGCTTTATATTCATAATAAACTACAGACAAAGTCACTCCAGGCTTAAAAAACTTTGCCGATGTTTGTGACCTGACGTATATAGTGGTAGTAAGTATACAAAACCACATTACACAGTAAGTAAACAAGTAAAGGTTGGTGGGAAAGGTTATAAGTAAGTACTATTTATCTGTGTATCTAGGTAAGTACCCAGTTGAGGTACTTACGTATACAATGCAAGCGCAAATACGGGATAAGAAATAGGTATTTAAATTTTAGTTAAGTGTAATAAAATAAAATCCTTAATTACATAACAAAACAAAAAGTTGTACCTATTTATTATAATTGGCAAAAACGGCCTGGATGGTGTTGAAAAAAGCCAACTACGATTAACAACAAATAATTAATTTACAGTAAACAGCCATCATAGAGTGGCTGCCTTTTACGTTACTCGAACACCGATACCTCCTAACATTTTAAAATTTGTAAAAAACGGCCATAAAGTTAGGCTGGCTTCTGCAAAATAGGTATTTTATTTTTTGTCAAAATTGGCTGCATTTAACATGAAGATTACTGTTTTTTACAATAAACATTTGTACACATGGCTGCATTTGACGGCTAATATCTCCGTGATAAATAGAGATATCGACATGACTGTTTTTGCAAAAAATCGGGTATGTCGAAATTAGTATGGCTGTGTTTTTAACTCATTTTTGGAAAAAGTGCCATGTGGCTGCTTTCTGCCACGGTCCAACTAAAGTCTATAAAAAAAGGCGGGTGGCCAGGCGCAGACAGTTATGGATGGATTCATGGATATGCCATGCAGCGTTGCCAACTTAGCGGATTTCCCGTCATATCCAGCGGATTTGGATACGTTGAAAACGGGAAAAAAACTTTCTAACGGCTGACTGCATATTTAACGGAAAAAAACTATTTTCAGCCAAATGTTTTTATATGAATAATTTTGTATGTTGGCAATAGGGTAGGTCAAAGACGCAAATGTTTTATAGGAATAATTTGTATGATGGCAATAAGATAGGTCAAAAACCTGTATGTAATGTACAGTCGCCAGCAGGTCAAGCTATCCCCAACTGTCAAATTTTCCCAATTTAACATGAACCTTGTGCGTAAGGAATAAAATTGAAAATCTATCAAAGAAATTTGATAGATTAGGGTAGCTTGTTGTGCTGGCCTCTGTACCTATAATTTAAATTGTAATTTAAACTGTGAAAATATATAACTTTAGAAATTTAACGGCTACTATTGACGGATAAAAAAATATTTTTAACGGATTTTTGACGGAAATACACAACGAACTTGGCGGATTTTTCAAAATCCTGTTGGCAACACTGATGCCATGCCAGCGACTGTCAAAGTCACAATTGTTCACAACGGTAGCGTCGCTTTCAATTGTTGAATATTATTTGTTTGGTTATTTCGAACGAATTTCAATTGCAATTGAATTAGTTTTTATCTGGATTCGATGTCGTTTTGTTAATTGTGCTAAATAATATTTAATCAATATGGCTGGGCGAGTAAAAAAGGCAGCGCCTAAAAGAAAAGCCGCTGGTTATAAGATGCCAGCTCCTATTCCTATTGGAGAAGTAATAAAAGACAATATCTTTAAAAAGGAATGGCGGATTGGACCGTCCATTGGTGTCGGAGGCTTCGGAGAAATATATTCAGCCTGTGACCACACCCTAAAGGCTAAAGGATCTGATTACCCCTATGCCATCAAGATCGTAAGTAAACTCGATTATAATACAGATACATAGTATCTACATAATGCTAAACAAGCAGATAATGATTATTCGTTTATTTTCCAACAGGAGCCTCATGAAAATGGGCCACTTTTTGTGGAAATTAATTTCTATCTCAGGAATGCCAACAAAGATGATAGTAAGTACTCATCAAAATTGTTTTATTTAAACACACCAATGTATTTGTGTAACTGTTTTCCTCTAGCCACATATGTAAAAGAACATAGGTACTTGAAATAAATCAATGTTATGAACAGTTTCTGCTTATCAGTGTAATTGTATTGTTATGACCCTGATTGTACATAGCTTCTGATGATTCCTATGTGCTCATGCAGGTTTATATGAAATAAAATATTTTGATTTTGTACTATTTAAATTATGTACCTTATCAAATATACTACCCACTACATTTTCCACAGATTACAACTTAGATTTATATCCAAACTGATGACAAACATTACTGGTTTTATGCATTTAAACTTATTACGATCAATTATTCTGAAGCATAATAAGGAATCAAAGTTTGTAAAAGGGAGATTCTCTAGAATAATAACAAGTTCTCAAATTATTTGTTGAGATTGCGAATTTGTATTGTATTTACCAAGCATTAAGATAATGTTCAAAAAATCATTGGGATGATGATCGGAAATCTTTAATGTAGAATTGTAGATAGGCAACTTACAACTAATTACAAGATATATCATTATAAAAGATTTTAAAAAGTGTAGAGGATTAAAGTTAACATCAGGAATCTCTCAACCGCTTTCAATAAACAGTCTGGTGACCCTGATTTAAATATATTGTGGAGAATGACAATATTCTGTTACCTTAGTGCTAAAAAAAATGCTTGAAACACTTGTTTCAACAATATTGGAAGTTTTTCTTACTTACACAATTCAATTTGGTTTCTTTTGTGTTTGTTGTCCATAAATTATGCTAAGTACTCTGTATAATGTCACGGAATATTTATAAAACCAAACCCCTTATTATATCTTCAATCTGTATGTATTTTGAAATATTTTATAGCTGAAATCAGAATTGTGTGGAAAAGGGAGAGAGAGGCCTTTGTGCTGCAGTGGGAAAATACAGGCTAGTTACATGGATTGATAAATTTTAATATTTAACCTATATGGAGATAAGGGCTATTAAACTAGCTGTTTGCAAAATGAAGTTCCACTTGTGATTCATTTAAGTCCCAGCTACCTCTCAATTTCGGAGTAAATTTTTGCCATGACTTGTGTTAGCAACATTGAAACGTTACTGTGCATTGAAAGTCACATTTTAACTCCATGAACAGCATGGGGCAAGCAATTTCAACATTATCATTAGTTAGTCTGACATCTTAGAAATAACTTAAGAATATTATGAAATGTGCTAACCTTCAAAAAGTTTGATAAGTAACTCTAGTTTTACAGTGAATAAAGAAAAAAACTGAGGCACATTTTCTTTAAAAACCCTAATGAAGGTTTTTCTATTGATTTCAGTTGCGAAATTCATGCAGAGCAAGAAGCTATCAAGCCTGGGCATGCCGACGTACTTCGGCAAGGGCTCTCATGAATCCAATGGGGTTACCTACAGATACCTAGTCATGGAGCGCTTTGGTAAAGATGTGTGGAGCCTCTTCATTGATGCTGGGAAGTCTTTCCAGCCAGCCACTGTCTTCCAATTAGGTTTACAAATGGTAAAGACTAAAATTGTTTCTTACACACCATTTTTGGGGTGCCAATGCATTTGAGAATTATAAACTAGCTAGATAATTGGTGATTTCATAATTTGTCACCCGACCTACCGTAATCATTCTTACCCATGTTTTAAACCTTCTTTAATCAATTAGTGGCACTAATATCTCTATTGTACATAAAATGTTTTTTTTCTACAGATATTTAATTTGCTAATGTAATATCCCTAGAATTAAAGGTGCTATTTGCATGTGGTTTTAAAACCTATGTCCTTGAATTCGAGCATTATTTAATAAGCATAATTTAAACAGAATTTAATATAAATGTTTTTTGTTTCATTGACTGTGAAGGTTCTGAACTGTACTTAGCAACATATTATTTTTTTGCAGTTAGATGTATTAGAGTACATCCACAGCCGTGGCTACGTCCATGCAGACATTAAGGGTGCCAACATGCTGCTTGGTCTGAAGAAAGCCAAAAACCAGGTGTACTTAGTGGACTTCGGTCTGGCCACGCGACTAAAGGAGGATCAACCCTTTACACCAGACCCGAAGAGCGCACACAATGGTACCATTGAGTACACGAGCAGGGATGCGCATTTGGGAGGTAAATATAAAAAAAAACTCACTTTTTGCCATATAATGGAGTAGGTACACACGGCTACACATCAAGCTATAAATATCCAGTTTACGCTGATCTCGCACTGTACGGAAATCCTATACAATGCGAGATCAGCTTATACTGGAAATGTATAGCTTGATGTGTAGCCACACGGCTACACATCAAGCACTGTACTGTGTGTGTGTGTGTCTGCACTGAATTTTGTCTCTTGTACACACGTACAAGAGACAAAATTCAGTGCAGACACATTCCGCCATCAATCAAATCTTATCTGTTCAAAAAAAACTGTAAAATAGATAAGTTGACATCAGAGGTTCATTTTTGCACCAACTTTCAAGCTTAATATTATAAAACAGACTCATTATACTTTTACGATGAGCTAACCCAACATAGTAGATGAGTTGGGCTAGCATCTTCCAAATATTTCTCTCCACTGTTGAAAACTTTATTGGGCGGCGAGAAGCAGTTGTAGCAGAGGGCTTAGTAAATCTGAGTAGATAAAGGTGCACCTGAGCGCAGTTGAGAGCAGTGGTGGCCCAGTGGTTACGGCCGCGACTTACGAGTTGTAGGTCGTGAGTTCGAACCCTGACAGGCGCTTTACTTTGTGTAAATTATTTCACACCATTGCTCTCAAAACGGTGAAGGAAAACATCGTGAGGAAACCGGCATGTCCTAGAACCAAAATTTCGAAGACATGTGACATCTACCAACCCGCACTGGGCCCGCGTGGTGGATTACGGCCCAATCCCTCCCACCGAGAGGAGGTCTGTGTCCCAGCAGTGGGAACATTATAGGCTGAAGATGAAGGGTGTACTTGCCTTAGAGATGGGCCAATCATTGCTTTTCGTGGAGTTATGGTGTATAAAATCGAAATTGTGTTTCGAAATGCCATCTTTACGTATAAGTACTTGATTCAAGTTCAATTATGACTACCAAAGACCTATTCCTAGATTATATTACAAACTAATTGAAGTTCTTCGAAGAAAGGCAGGGGAGTAGTAGTAGTCGTAACCAGCGTGCGTGTATGACCAAAAATAAGGCCTTGTATGTAAGGATCGTTGCAGGTGGCGTTCTGTAGTTTCAGCTTACCCCCATGGGAAAAAGGCGTGAGATCATGTATGTTTGTATGTATTACAAACTAGTAACGCTGATTCGAAAATGATTTTTTAAGCATGGAAATATGAACTAAGTAAAGCGCCGACTAGCTTTTTCGTTGACTAGTCAGTAGGTAGTACTTACAACATTTTTTTCATACTTAAATAAATAATTGGTTTCTCAAGAGCCGACAATGCGCGGTGACCTCGAGATCCTAGGCTACAACATGCTGCAGTGGCTTACTGGTGAGCTGCCGTGGGAGAAGTCGCTCAAGCAGCCCAAGACTGTACAGTCCATGAAGGAGGCCTTCATGGAGGATGTGAGGACCAGCATCAAGTCTAGTAATGTACCTGGTGAGTTTTTAATTAGTTTATTTAGAAAAGCTTTTAAATGTTGTGTCAATTTGCCAGAAGTCAATTGTATGATTTCAATTTGAAAGTGATTTTTTTTGCAATAACTTTGTGTCTTTGTATTGTACATTATTATGCAAAATGTTTAATCTTATAATTTTACAGATGCCCTCATTAAATTCTTCGAATACATAAACACAATGAAACCAAAAGAAGTCCCAGATTACAAGAAGTGTCGGAAACTATTTGAGGACTACCTAAAGACTGAAGGCAAGACTAGAAGTAGTACCCTAGAATTCTCCCCAAAGAAAGCCAAATCGCCCAGCAAGGCCAGAACAAACAGAGTTCTCGCTGAAGACAGTGACGCCTCTGACGGAGAAACTAAACAAACGGTGAAGGTTACCAAACAAAATGGAGAGACGCCAAAGAAACGGGGAAAGAAACCCAAAGCTGCGGAAGTGGACACAGAGAATAAGGTCCCGGAAAAGGAGAAGGTAACTAAAAAAAACGTGAAAAGGAAATCGTCGGAACCAGCCGTGCTGATCAAAGTTAAGAAGACTAGGTTGAACCCAGTGGCCACGCCGCCTGCTAAAGACAACCACACCAACATCGCCACACAAACCTCCATTGAAAAAATAAGATACAATCCTAGAATAGATTCTTCTAGACATGTATCCTTCAACAGTCCAATCAGCGAAATTGTCGGCGAAAATCATACAAACAGTCGTTCCATCAATTCAAGTGGCGACATATTCGATGATTCCTTCACCATTAAAGATGTAAAAGTTAAGAAACCGAGGAGGAAATTGTTGTCGAATGAAGAGGTAGTCGTAAAGAGGGTAGTCAGGAAAAAGGTGACATCTGTCAAAAAACCGGCAAGGTCGTGGAAAGATACCCCTACTGTTGTAAATGGTCGGTCGCCACCGAAGTAAGGTGCCGGTGGTGGTAATTATTATAATTATGGTCACAGAATACTTATTTTTTTGAAACCCGCCATTGGCTGTGCAAGTTTGTACTTGAGAAAAATGATAGGTTTTCTCAATAACTGAGAAGTAAAGCAAATGCGTAACAAGAAACTTCGAATTATGTTTACTTTTTCACTAAAAATAACATATCGACGGCTCTGTAAACATACGCACTGAATAAATCTAAACTCTTGCATAACCAAACATACTGATACATTTGACAACAATTTCTTAATATACTGTGCCATTAAACAATGTAATCCCACTTAATTAGCTTTAAAATATTTCCATAATCTACAAGATACCTTGATTTTTATTGATTGGTAAGAGAGGAAAAGAAATTCAATTCAAGCAGATGGGCCAACATTTTCCCAAATGTTTTGGCTACAAGGCAAAAACTCTTTATAGCGTATTTAAATCCATTACCTATCAATGAAACAAACCATACTTAACCTTTAAATAACATTAATATATTTTAACCTGATAAGCTCAAAAATATCTGTGTTGCAGCTGATTCTGAGATTAATTTGAATATGTCACCGTATGATTGTGAACACCATTAATTAATCATCTATCTCGCGAGATTATAAACTGTTGATAAATTGTAAACTGCACCATACTGCTTTTAAATTTAACGCATCATTTTTCGGTAGATTATAATCTATCGAAGTGAAACTGTTAAATCATAATCTGTCGCGCGTTAATATGTCAACTGTCCGAATGGCTGTCCCCTGATTGGTCGGTCTTACAGTAGGCCGTTCTGTGTCCATAGAGTTAGGAATGAAACAGGCTTTTATACAACAATTTTATATAACTAATGCTAAAGCTGTGAGCTATTTTCAACACGAAATCAATTTACAATCCCCAAAACACTGTTTACATTCGGCAACAAAAGAATTGACAAACAAATAGTGCGGCGCGGGGCATTTGCCGTTCAACCAATTAGCGCGCGAGGCGCGTTCCGTCCCATGCCATGTCACAATTTGACGGTTTCACTTCGATAGATTATAATCTACCGAAAAATTATGCGTTAAATTGTAAGCAGTATGTTACGGTTCGCAATCTTTGACAGTTCACTATCTCGCGAAATAGATTATAATCTAACGTTATTTACAATTTTACGGTGATGAATACATACTTTCTTTAATACTAAGCCCTGTAGTTCGCTATTTACTGTAGACTTCATTAAAATACGTATTCATCATATAATAGAAATAAATAATATTGTACTATTATACGAGATAGGTTAATAATGATACCTATTTATGTAAAATATAATCGTAGTTTAAATTTTTATAAACTTTTTAAACAACTCGCAACCTAACTAGAGGAACTGTGTTACATATTTTAGTATGGCTTGCACATAAAATATTCTCTAGATTTCTTCATTATATAGTTTTCTTGATATTATTACTACTGATAAATAAATGGATGAACAATAGGGTTATAAAGAACACAATTTTAACTTTATATTTTCCACCGTAATACCTAATTATTAAAGTAGAATTGGTTTTAAATACAATTTGTACCTTCAAATATAGTTTTAAGAGTCAAAATCCAATGTCGACAAATTTTGTGCATTTAAATTGCGTGAAATATCTGTTCCATTGGATTTCCCACCCTAATTGATACTTACTCTGTTTTAATGATAATAATACAATAATTGAATTGAATATTACTATTTTACTGAATTTGTTGACAGTTACAACTCACTAAGACAGTTTGCGATCATTTTTGTGTTGGAATATTGCCAGAAATTGATTTGTGATAGTAGATTAATTAATTAGCATTTTGATCATGAAAAGTTAATTGTTGATCATTGATGTATGTAAGTTGATCCTGTTGTTAAACTTGTTGTAAATCAAAGTTTCTTAGAGAAAGTGCTAAATGACACTAGCAAGATACAAAATGCTGTGATTTTATTTAGTTACGCCCATTTTCGAAAGTAACAAAAGCTGTGTCCGTTTCAATGGCGAGACCACGGCGACAAATAAAAAACAAAACTACCATGCTTTTGTAAAAGTTGATTTCCAAAAACCATAAATTTGTCAAAGTTGTGGTTAAAAAGTTATAACGGTTTCGGTTCGGAACGTAGCCGCGCCATTGAAACGCGGAGAACCGCGCGGCCACGGAGATCTTTAAAACTAAGCGATGCAGAGACCTGAAATTTTGGTAAATGGTAGAAGAAAAAAAAATCCAAGATTTATATTTTAGGAGCTGTAAGACTAATAACCCCATGGCCGCGCCATTGAAACGGTGAAAAACACGATATCGCCGAAATGTCGCTGAAAAAGCATCGCAGACGTCTGAAGTTTTTTTTGTAAAACCCAGATTTGGATTTGTCAAAATTAGTAAAAAACCCTTACAGCTTCTAAAATATAAATCTAGGATTTTTTTCTATATTTTTAACAAATTCAATCTATCATTTACCTAAATTTCAGGGGCCTAAGTCTACTAATTTATAAACGTCACAATGGTCTCTCATTGGTAAGTTTTTGACAGATTTGCCATACAAAAACTGTCAAAAACACACCATTGAGAGACCATTGTAACGTTTATAAATTAGTAGACTTAGGCCCCTGGTCTCTGCAACGCTTAGTTTTAAAGATCTCCGTGGCCGCGCGGGTCTCTGCGTTTCAATGGCGCGGCCACGTTTAAATCCTTATAACTTTTTAGCCATAACTTTGACAAATTTATGGTTTTGGGAATCAACTTTTACAAATTTTTACAAAATCTTGGTAGTTTTTTTTTTTTTTTGCAATATCCCCGTAGCCGCGCCATTGAATCGAACACACTAAAGTTAATATTTATATGACCGTGACCGTAACTGGATTTATGCAGTGGCGGACATAGAAATAAGTTCAGTGCATAATATGCTAGTGTTGTAGCTACAATCGTTACGTTTGATAGTGTAGGCGTTTTTTATCATAAGCAATCTGTTTTAGTGAGCGAGTTTTGTGTTGATATGCATTTGTTTTATTTGTGTGTGATCAATATGCAATTATTATGTAAAATAAACAGTATTTCTTTATTTTCTTGTTTCCATTTTAATTGTGTTAAATACTATTTAGGGAGGCCAATGTGTATTTGCAGTAACTACGTATATTGGTTCATAGTGGGAAGAAAAGTTAGGCAGTTATGGCCTCAGCCATATTATGTTTAAACATTACAGTTCGTTCAAAGTTGTTTTACCTGTAACAGCAGCAACCCAACAGCAACCTTATAACAACGAGAATAAAGATCACTGATATTGACAGACAAAAAGCAACCTTATCAACACGAAAACAAAGATCACTTAGATTTTGACAGTGACGCAAAATCAGAGGTGACTAGGTGTGAACGGAGTTTAGCTAGAATAGCAACTTCACACGTTAACAGTGGTCGATGGTGCATTTTGAGTCTGGTATCGTACGTGCATGCCCCATCCATGAGGTATAAGTCCTTACATGGATCACGAAGTAGAGAGTTTATACGTTCATGAGCCACGGGCGGGTGATTTCTCAAAACCATTTTATTTGAAGAAAATGAAATAAAAAATGGGTCCGTTTTAACGGCGCGGAGCATGGCGATATTTCAGGAAAAAAAGAATATGTATACTAATAATAAAGAGGAAAGATTTGATTGTTTGCATTGAATAGGCTCCGAAACTACTGAACCGATTTGAAAAATTCTTTCACTGTTGGGAAGCTACACTATCCCCGGGTGACACAGGCTATATTTATCTCCGTATTCCCACGGGAACGGGAAATACGCGGGTGAAGCCGCGGGGCGCCGCTAGTTACAAATTAAAAAAAAAAAAAATTATTTACACATCAAGCTAAAACCTTCGAAATACAGAATGTGAGTGATTGTTATAAGAATTTAACATCAACAGGTTTGTTTACACTTCTATCAAAGCTTTACCGATCTTACGAGACGTTATTTATTTTGGTTACGGTTTCAAGACACGCGTCACACAGTGTATCAAATTATTTGCTTACTACAACTCCACACAGCACGGTGAGGTGTGTAGGTACACGCGCAAATGTATGCGTAGGGATCAGTTGCAAAGATGTACACTTCATCATTCTTCATTCATGGGTGATCGCAGCTGACGCTCGTTTACTATTACTATTTTGGCTATTATTAGTTTTACGCGAGTGTCGTAGGATGTATTCTTTTTCATGTATTTTAAGGATATTCCGAACTTTTATTAAATCAATGGTACCAGGGAAAGGTCAGCGTATATGAGTTCTATTCTACTTACACGACACGTCATATTGTTGTCCGGACGCTAAAAAATGTCATCCGGTATATGGTGAAAATATTCCCTTGAGATCCCAATTAACAGTGAAACCTGGTTAATTGGGATCTCAAGGGACCAAGGATTTTGTACCATTTAAAGAGGTTTTCATTTATCCAGTTTTCCAATTAGACAGGTTTAAAATTTAGTTGTCTCATTTACAGAGGGCCCGCTTATAGAGGTCGAAATGTACCGTTATTCCATTTATAAAGGTGGAAATTTTGTGAAAGAAATTCAAATGTTTATAAACAATCGTGTCGTAACCTTTTTTTTTTTTTTTTTTTGATTACGGGGGGAAATCCTCATGGATGTCCTCCGCCCCGGGGAGGGCGGAGGGGTCTGTCAGACTCTTACTGACTAAAACCACCCCGGTGTTCCGTCTCTCACTTACGCCGGGGATCACGGGAACTAGTAAGTCTTCCGCGATCCCCGCCAATGCGGGCATCGTGTCGTAACCTGTCCCAACCTGATAAATTGTCTCACTTATAAAGGGAATTGAGCTCCAGAGTCCCAATTATAGAGGTAAACATCGAAAAAATCCTAGAAATCAAATCTCATTTAACCAAGTTCGAAAAGTCCCATTAACAGAGGTAATTCGATGAAAAAGTGCCGGGACCTCATTGTAGTTCTCAATAATAGAGGTTTCTCACTTATCCAGGTCCCACTTAACCAGGTTTCACTGTATTAACAAAAAAACAAAATATGTAAACAACGGCTGATTATCCGACCAAATTCCAATGACTACTAAAAAGCGACTGATTCATACATATCGATGACCTTCTTTATTGGACGTATTATACCTAAGCTGTTGTCCGTACAGTCGCGTTCAAAAGTTTTGGGGGCTAATTAAAAATATATATTAAATGCACCTTGTGACTATATTAAATGAACCAGCTTGTTGATGTGGAAATTACTATTTTTATTCCCTTAATTTTAATTCTTAAAGTAAGTATTGCATCAAATCACAGATTAAATTTCCTCCCTATAAATATTATAAATTATTTGCACGTTGTGTATTCGTTATTATTTAACCCTTTAACGCACACCCAAACTTTTTTTTGTTTTCTTTATATTTTGTGATACATATATATTCTCTGCCGTAAATCGTAATGACATGTTTTTGAAAAAAAAACCCTGAAAATCGTTATTTTTCGAGAAAATCATAAAAAAACATGTGGCCAGTAAACTGGCCTTTTTGGATTGATGCATTACTAGATGTGTGCAGTGTGGTATTGCTCCATTACAGACTAGTGAGGTTCTATTCACTATGGACATAATAAATAAACAAATGCGCAAATCCAAAGCTTTTATTTTTCTTTTTATTTACAATAATATGAAAGTAAACAAAATTTAATGTACCAAAGAAATTAGATTTAGATATTTTTATATAATTTAACGGCGGACAGGCCGACCGAGTGGCACGCATCGATCAACGAGTCTATAAACACGATTGACATTGTGATACTTTATAGTGCACTGACTTGTAACTGCCAACTGGGTCCTTAAGAAGTGTATTGACGCAAAGTGCGCGTGGCGTACGCACTCTGCAAACTTATCTTATTAAAATGTTTCAGGAAAATGTTGGCAACCCAGTTCGCAAGTTACAAGTGCAGGGGGTCGCGAACAACGTTGCAAGTTACAAAAGCTATGACTACAGCTAGTTTTAACGTACGCTCAGTGTGGTGATGTTCACTACATCTATAACAGATTGTGATATGCGCGCGCGTCTCACGCGCCACGCAACGATACTTCACTTTATCTACATGGCAGTAGGAGCGACTAAGCTATCGACTAAAACTCAAAACGGTAGCACCATTTATAAAAAATATAATATTTTTTTCCATTTCAAAACAACAGAATCTGCCTCATCGTGACGCTCGTGACTCAGCAAGCGCTCGCAGCGTAGCGTGGCGACTCATCCCAGATACTAAACCACTATTATACAAACTGTTCTAGACGTTACAATAGTTAAACTTATATTTAAACCTTATAAAAAAAAACCTTTACGCCGTTTACAGGAACATTTTTATGCAAAAAATCTGTTTAACTTGCAATGGGACTAGTATAGATTTCTTAAAAAAACAACTCCGTCTTGTCATGACGTAACACGCGGAGTTTGGTAATTTAATTTGTATATTTTTTTAATTATAAATATATTAAAATAAGGCCGCATTCACACTAGCTTTCGATGTCGCATAATACAAGTCTCACCAATGTAAATGTAGCCAAAATCTCCTTTTAGAATATGCTTTGCGTGTGTCTCCTGTACATCTGTTTGTCACCTTGCCGTGAGTTGGCGAAGGGCATGTTCGTACGGAGCTGACAATGACAGCTTACGACAACCCAAATGAAAACAATAGCAACTTGTACAATTGATCTAATTCACGAACAAAAATACAATCAGCTACAAAAGTGTTACTATTCTTCGACTTCTAAGATTGTAAATCACTAAATTTAAATTAAAGCACTTCTCATATTCAAATATGATTCTATCATAATATTTGATAATAATAATCAGTTCAATTAGAATTAACTGAATGCCAAATAAGTCCACATAAATGCCCAAAATCGTCCGTCAATAAGTTTGAATTACTTACTGAATTTTATTGGCATATTATAAAAGGAGATTCTATCCAATGTTCTACACAACGCTTCGTCTGTACCCGTCTATCCTTACACCTATGTTAAACTCAACACTTCTTACGCTACGTGGAATAAAGTAAATGTATAATATAATATACAATATATATAAACAAAGTGGTAGGTACATCGACGCGCACACTGTAATCATGAATTTAGCACATGATTCTAAAAGCCCTAGCGTTGACATTTTTCGTTGATTGTCAAAATAAAAAGTCTGCATAGTTCATAGGAAACTGCAATACTTATGCGGTCAGAATGTATGGAACACCTAATATTTTTAAAGTTAATAACCGAGAGAAAAATTCAACGCTGCTTCAGAATCATGTACTGATTCTATGGTGACAGGATGCGCGTCGATGTCCCTGCTACCCTGTAATAGTATTACACTATGTATCTAAACATGGTACTACGTAACTGCGAGGTGGCACTAGCAATCTGCGAATTGGCTTATCTAGATTAATTAGCTGGTTGAGATGTCGTGGGGAAATTATGCGAGATGAGTTTTTAAATAAATCTGGTGGAAGTAAATCATCACTCGGTTAACGTAGAAAAAGTAACGTTAATTTAAAATGCGTTTCACACAAAATTCTTTCCTGATTTTTCACTGGATCTCCATTTTTAAATAACCGTTCCCTTGTCTGAATTTTCTATTCAAATTCGATATTTTCTATCCAACCCCAGAGATATTGAGATATTTTTCTTCAAATTACACGAGTTTTGGCTCTCAACCAGCATGTTATAGACAACCGCTCGAAGAGCGAGTATTTCTTCCTAAAAAATATTTAAATACAAAAATGTAAAACAGTGGCCTTGCCAAATTGTACTATACTACTAGACGATCCGTTTTATACGACGTCGATAACAGCGATGAATCGGGACTAATATTGTTCGGGCTCTCAGGAATACAGTCTTCATGCTGGAGTTTTCTTTGTAAAATATTTAGGTATAATTTAATTTTGCTGTCGATTATACACAGACATAGAGCTTTACATATCGACTTTGTTGTTCTATGGAATTGAGACTAAAGTTAATGATTTTTGCCATCAATATCTAAATTACTGAACCTCAATCATATTTTTAAATTCCGCAATAAAGAAAACTCCAGCATTTCACAAGAAAACACATTCCTAAGCGACATACAACTACTATTCTATTTAAAAAAAAACTTGTGCTGATTTTTATTCGGCATACTTAAAGCTTACATGTTACAGTACAATCAGAGAGAAAAGTCTTTCAAGTTTCACACGAGACTTCTCGCTCTTACTTATGCGGGAATAAATATCATTTTTTTTAAATATAAAAATTTGGTGTTGACTCAGTCACGCATTATTATAAAGGTCCCATTACTTTTCAATAACTCGAGCGCAGGCAAAGGAAGCTTGTTTTCTATTACTACGTTACATTTGTTTTTAGGAAGTATTTGAACACAGGAGGCTAGTCAATTGTTTAAGTCGGAATGTAGAACATTCTGTTTTATTTTCTCAATTGAATTTTCGTGCGGCGCGTTTGTTTATGTTTGCGGCGTGCTGAGAAAAATTTAGTTTTACCAAAAACTTGTAAAAAAACCTTGCTATTTCTCATATTTATGAATTCCAGTTATAAATTCAAACGACCTATTTGTTCATACGATAGACCACCAGTAACTCTTGATTCCAAATATATCTACTAAACAATTTCTCTATTGTTTTGGAATCTTCTAACAAACTTTTCTCAGCACACCGTTTTTATAATTGCAATTATTTAACGGAACACGTCGAAACTTGAACTATGATACTACGATCGTCTACAGCTATGTCAGTAAGTAGTTAACGATACAATTTCATCTACTCGACGACGAGGCTGCGTCGTCACTGCCTTCTCTTGTTACTGAAGCTTCGCAGTTTTTGTTTACAAATGCGTTTTTTTTTTTTAAATACATGGCTACGTTTTTTAACTTTATAAAAAAAATAACGATTAAAAAAAAAACATTTATGAGTCATTTCCACGAACAGTGTCAGCGATATTGGCAAATTGTTAAATGATATTTCAAACTGAAATTGAGTGTCTCTATACCGCACCAATACAAAACAATTTAACAATACAATTTAGATGCATGGCGCGTAATTTTAGTTTGAAAATCTGTCTCTAGTGCGACAACTGTTTGAAACACTAAGTACTAAAATAAATGTCTGAAAAACAATTACTTACACGAAAACTTTACTTTCAACACAGATAAAGGAAAACAAAAATAATAACTTGAACGTAAATACTCTTTAGTCAACTAAATATAACATTCGACTTCTGTCAGTATTAACGTCCATTTAAAATATAACATCACAGCGAAGCCCCGTAACAAGATTATTATCTTGTTATTGTATTAATAGTAAAAAATTATAATATTTAATATCGGGCTATGTAGTTTAAAATGTCAACGTTTTAGTTTCTTTAAAAATATTCCTATATTAATGTTTCGGGTATAAACAGCAGTCATAAGATTAAAAGTGATTTGTATTGAACACATAATTTACGTAGATCCGGTTATTTGAGCTTGCTATTAAATTCAATGAAAAAGTCAAATAATATTTTAGTAATTGCACTTTTGAAACATACTTTTTTAAGACCTGTACAAATTGCAGCACACTTATTTTACATGTAAAATTCTTGTCTCTGATTTTTCTCGTATCCTTTGTATCCACCAGCACTGGGCCTGGGTGGTGGATTACGACCCACTCCCTCTCACAGAGAGGAGGCCTGTGTCCCAGCAGTGGGAACATTATAGGCTGATTATGTCCTGTTTTGTTTGTATCCCAAACATAAATCTTAGCATTATTTTGAACAGTTTTATAGCAAGCTCAAATATCCGTGTCTTTAAGATTGTCTAAGTTGACTGTCAGCTCGACAAGCAATCGCTATGTAGAATTGAACACGATTACTTGTCAAGCCACAAAGATGTTCCGTTCGGGATTATCTAATAACTCTCAAACGTTATACAACAGATTTCTATTCAAATATGAACTTTATATTATAACACTTCAGTAATTTAATGATTTGGAATATTAATTTTAAATTCTTATAGGCTAACATCAGATGGAAACTTCTATAACACTCGTTTTGATAGCTCGCTTTTTAAACAGTAATTGAAGGCTGATTATTGATCAGCTGATTTCAATCTGTATAATATTGATTATATTTTAACAACATAAATATTTTGGTATCGGTATAACCACGAACGGAACACAAAACTGCAGGTAACAAACAATAACAGTGTAGAAATAACATTTATATTGTGTTTAAAATTGCACTGAGTATACTAAGAACACAGTAGGCAGTACGTCTCCGGAACATAATCGTGTATTGTACCTACTACTGTTAGGCCTCTCTCACAACCGTGGCATTTTAATTATTAATAAAATTTACTTTAAAAGTTCACGACGGAACCGACGCGTCAACACTTCACTGAAATATTCCCGTGCACGACTATTATAATTTTATTTCTTAATGATTTTTCGCGATTGTACTAGAGAGATATACTAAGATCTAGAGAAATAAATATTTAATTACAAATGAATAAAATAACATGATAATGTATTAATTAATTTAGTGAAAACTTTTGGAGTTAGACTTAGCATAATTTCTTATAGTGTCATATCATATATTTATATGTTTGCTATACAAACGTATCACTGAAGTCTCATAACAATAATAATAAAAAATGTAATAAGAATAAAATTAATAACAAAGTGGGTGTACTATTATATAGTAACAGAAGCAAGCGACATTGAGTCTAATACAAGTTACAGGCAACCCTAGAAGATTGTATACTAAACTATACAATATTTCGCTATGTATACTATACATATTACACATTCATAACAAGATTGTATATTTAGATATACATCTTCTAGACTCGCCTAGAAAATAAGTGAAGGATATCGTTCTGTATAATATACTATCAAAGTGCTTCTAAGATACAGGCTGACGATGAATGATAAAGCAGTGGTGATCTCATTACATGTAGCCCTTGAGGTGCACCATATGTAATCATCATTACTTGTAGCCCTTGGGTTGCACCATATCTATTCATTAATTTTTATGGGATTGTAAGTTTAAAAGTGATCAAGTTTTAAAACAAAATAGATCAGTAAAGAAAATACTAACCACCAAATAACGTATATTCCAAACATGTTTATAAATCACGAATCAACTTTAATCATAGTTTATTTACACTTATCTAGTTAATATTTTTCTTAAAACAATTCGGTTACTGACAAAACCACTTAGCATTCTTTTTCCAGTTGTGTTGTTATTTTCCTGTTAAAATAATTATTATTCTTCACAACTTTCGTGTTCATCTTTTTGTACAAGTATGGCCCACCTCAACGACTAGTAGTTACGGCGTGCACGCCGGTCGTAAGTGCTATCCATCAACACTGCATCTATAACGCACAGCGTGCCTACTAGTATATGTCGATAAGTCATGCCAAACACCACCAACTTGATCATAGAAAAATGAAGGAGTAAGTAACAAAAACGCACTGGGATAGATGAAATTGTTTTCGACCATATAATACAGCTCTTCTATAGGTAAATCATGAACTAAATGCTTATACAAGTGAATAATAGGTGTGTACACTAAAAGTGGCTTTTATATTTAGCCCTGCTTTAATAGAAAACGAGTTTGTTATATGTGCTAAAAACAAAATCAGGCTCAACTTATCGACATAAAACGTCAAAACCGCGACAAAAGATTCAGTCTGACGCATTAATTTGACACATTCACAGCTTAAGAATACGGCAACCGAATTTCACTATCGCTATGGGCCATCCTGGGCCTAATGTCACTAGGCTTAACTTAAATGGCAGTCGGCTACATAAGTAGGAGCGTCCTCATCGCTATACGCGGCACACTCGTCACTTGCAAACAGTTAAATTTTATTCAACTGTTTTGCTTCACACTTGAACTTTTGATGATGGTTTCAAAACTGTAATGTCCAGGGTTGAAACTTGCGTATAGATTATCTAATTTTAAATAGCGCGCTCCTAAATAGCTTTTGATACATGGTAAAGTATGACTTTATGCACATAATGTTCAAATTCGTTTCCACACGGTCTTCCGTTGTTCAGTGCCTGTCATTGACTATGACATTCAGCAACGGTGGGTGTTGGCATGGTTACCAAACTGACAGGAACTGAATGAAAAGGCGGTAGAGGGGCACGTTATTTAAAATGAGAACATCTATCCCACAGAAGTGTTCATCAGTTCGTGCGTAGCGCGCGCCTACGTGGCGTCGGCGGCGTGTAGCTGCTCGCTGCGGACGAAGTCTATCTGCGTGTAGGCGCGCTGTGCCGGCGCGGCGGCGGCGCGCCGCGGCTCCAGGTCCAGCGCCGCGTAGTGCAGCGGCGCGCCGGGCCCCGCGCCGGGCCCCACGCCGGGCCCCGCGCCGGGCCCCACGCCGGGCCCCGCGCCCCGCGCCGGCTCCTCCACGCTGAAGCGTGCGGCCGCGCCGCCGCCCGCCAGCACTAGTGTTGCCGTGGCTGTTGTTTCGGCTGTAAGAATACAATAGACTAATTTATTCTTTATGAGAAAAATCTAAAAATATATTATTGAGGTAAAGCTATCTCAATAATATATTTTTAGATTTTTCTAAGCAGGCAAAAGCATTCGGGAAATGTTGGTTTTAGTTCATGAAATAACAAAAAAATTTTAAAAATTCAATTCAAATATTTCAGTTTTTTTATCTGTTTTTGAACATCATGAAATAGAAACCGTCATGTTATTACGTCATACCGCTGCACTGTTTAAACTATCTTTTTTTTTCTTTTACTTTTATTATTTGCGTCACCAAAATAATTTTTATTGAAATAATATCTTACATTCATGTCCTCACCGACATTCCGGACAATCAATCAAACCATTTGCTATGCCTACCAAAAAACATATGTCACTCATATTACGTCTCATGTTCAATGGTAAGAAATAGTATTGCTTGCAACAGTGTTTGTGTTCATAGTCCACTGAGAATCGCTTTGCCTTAAAATCCAAGTAACACAAAAATGTCTTCGGAATGGTTCCAGACTTGAAAAACGTAGGTACTCAAGATAGGTGTGCACAATGCAACAGTAAAGGAGTTTTACTGGTTTTAGAGACCGAAAGCTAGAGCAAACTCCAGTAATAAAGCCCAGGGCCTTGAAAGCTATCTTGGCAATGGTTTCTATATGATCGTCAAAAAGTAATTTGGTGATGTTGTGCTACACCAAAATCTCTGATAGTGCTTGTCTTACTTATGTACGTACCATCTAGTGTATATCCTGAACCGATAGTAGTTTTCCGGCGCGTGTATACCATGTGAAAACATTTGGATACATTCGAGTTGTAACTCATTCGTTTTGCAGTATGAAAATAATCTGTCCAGGCGTGACTGAAGTAGCTCGGTATCAGATAATGTACGTACAAACTTAAGAACCTTCATATCATCTGCATATAGTAAAATATTAGAAAAGGCAAAGCAGTTCCTCGTGTCCGAGAAAAATATTGTAAACAACAATGGCCCTAAGATGGAACCTTGAAGCACTCCAGATGGGACAGTTTTCCATCCGGACGTGTATCCACGTAGGACCACAGCCTGCGTTCGGTTATCTATATATGATAAAAACCAAAGAAACAGGTCACCGTGTATTCCTGCAACTGATAGCTTCTGAAGTACACGGTGATCTATTCGGTCGAAGCACTTGCTGTAGTCCGTGTAGATAACACCGATCTGGCATCGCTTATCCATCCCTGTGGTTATTAATTCATTGGACAATACCAAATTGGAAGCAGTCGACTTTTTTCTGAGGAAACCATGTTGTTCGTCGCCAAAACAGCGCTGCATGGCCGAATAAACTCTTGTGTGCACTACTCGCTCCAGAACTTTAGCGAAAAGACATACCTTACATATGGGGCGGTAATTTTCTATCTTCGATTTAACCCTCTTTTTAAAAATAGGTGTGATTAATGCTGATTTCCATATCTTTGGGACAACACCCTCTCTCAACGACACAAGACTTTTTTCGCAATTGTTTGAAAATAGGGGGTATCAATTCCGGCCCGCCAGATTAAGTTAGGTCAAGACCTTTGAGTAGCTTGAGTACCATGTCAGGGCACATGCTAACGGTACTCAGGTTCACTGAGCTGGAAGAATTTGTGTCTACATTAGCATCTAGATCATTAGAGTCTGAGTCTGGTTCTTGGGAAGTTGAATGAAAGTAACATGAGAATAGCTCAGTGATACCCTCACCTGTGTCTGCGGACAGGTCTATATAGTGCAGTACGTTAGGTAAAGAATTCCCATTTCTGTTCAAACTCAAAGCATTTATTTCAATTAAACCTTTTACAGCACTTTCGAATTGGCAAAAAAAAAAAAAAAAAAGGACTAAGTTGTGAAGCTAGGATACTTTTCACATAAGATCAGAACGACTTAGGGTTTTTGGAGATTGAGGATTCTATTTTTTCCATATTTATAAGCTTCATAACACCGCCTCTTTTGCTCAACTCTGTTTTTCAAGATAGAAAAATACTGATAGATTTTTATATTTATTATGGTATTTCGGTTTTTCTTTGAATATTTTAATTAAAGCACTGGAATGCCAAGGGGGGTGTGTCGATTTCTTTAGTGGTTTAACGGGGATGTAAAAGTTCCTTAGCTCGTATAGTTTTTGATAGAAATGGCCAAGAGCTTGGTCTGAAGATCCAGCAGACAAGAACGTATTCCAGTCTATAAGGTCTAGGGCAGAAATAATTGCAGGGTAATCACCTTTATAAAACATATATTTTACCTTCGGTTTCTCAATATATTTATAAACTTCAATGAAACCGTTTGTGGTGTACATCGACAGGCACCGCCAAGGGGTCAGAACACTCATTCCCTTTGACTTCACCATTTGAGAAAACAAGATCCAATAACCTACCGTTGAAATTACGCTCACCATTAAACTGGGATAGGTTACTCGCATTAATTGTATCAAAGAAATCCAAAATACAACATATTATTCAACTCTGAATGTAACGTCGTTAATTCTAATCTTTAAAATACTTATACTTTATTTTGACCCTACTATCGGCTTCAGCACCCTCGAAAACCATGACAAAAAAATTCGCAGCCGCCATCTTGGATTTTCATTTAGACCTCACTATTGGCTTCAGAACCCTCGAAAACCATGAAAAAAACATCGATTTCTATTATTTATCATGAAAAGTCGCATGGAGGGGAGCCATAACGCGTTTTCGTTACATGACGATTTCTACAATTTTACTCTAACCGCAAGCTGCATGAAATAGCTTTTTCACTTCTCATGCTCTGAAAGTGCTTCTTTGTGCAGGGTATAGGCTGCACAAAATCGAATTTTGTGCACAAGGGCATTAACGTATCTACTCATAAATGTATTATATTAAGGCAAAGAAAATGAGCCTGAGTTTTTTTTTTTTCCCCTTGTGGGTAGTTGTAACAGTAACACAAAGAAAATTTTACTCTTACTAAAAATTCAAAATAATTTAATAGAAACTATATTTACAAATTATTTATGCTATATTTTAAAAGTTAATTGTTAGTACCTGCTGGTGTAGCGTTATTTCTTCACAAGTCTTATTTTAATTTCAACTTTCACTTCACTCCATCACCATGGACGCATTAACAAGCACTCTGACCGAATTAAAGGAATTGTTTCACGCGAAGATGTCTGCCTTTGAAGAAGAACTACAGAAGGCTCCTCCATCACCAGTCACAACATCTAGCCTTGCTGCGGAGTTTACAACATTCCGGACATTTATTACGCAAGCTCTTAACAGCCTTCAACAAGAGGTGGAGCTACTAGCTCGTAGTGTCGACCAGATTGAGATGAGGGGACGAAGAAAGATCTTGTTGTTGCACGGCGTCGATGAGGAGCAGAAGGAGGACACCGCCGCGGTGATCACTGAGGTAATTTGCAACAAATTACAGCTGAGCGACTTCACTGTTGCGGATATCAGCCGATGTCACAGGATGGGACGAGCCATTGCTAACAAAACCAGGCCTATTCTGTTCAAGCTTGGCGGTCTTGCGGTGCGTGATAAGATTTGGTTTTCAAAATCAAAATTAAAGGGTACAGGCGTCACCATGTCAGAATTCCTAACGAAGGGGCGGCATGATGTGTTCTTGGCTGCGAGGGAAAGATGCGGTGTCACCAAGTGCTGGACTAAGGCAGGCTGCGTGTACGTCCTTGGTTCCAATGACTCGCGGCATCGGGTTCAGTCCTTCGCTGAATTGGACAAGATTGCGCCGATTTCCAGTGAGCCCGAGCAGTGTGATCCAGTGGCGGCTGTGCCAGCCTCTGTTCCGGTCGTTGCTGCTGCGAAGACCGCTAGGTTGAAGCGGGGTGCAGTTTTGAAGAAGTGATTTTTGTTTGTGATGAACCTTTCGAAGTCCGGGTAATATCATGTTTTATTGTCTTGTTTATCATCATCATCATCATCATCATATCAGCCGAAAGACGTCCACTGCTGGACATAGGCCTCCCCCAGGCTCCTCCACTTCGACCGGTCTTGTGCTTCCCACATCCAGCGGATACCCGCGGTCTTCGCAAGGTCATCGGTCCACCTTGTGGGAGGCCTTCCTACTCTACGTCTTCCGGTACGCGGTCGCCACTCCAGAACCTTTCGGCCCCATCGGCCATCTGTTCTGCGAGCAATGTGCCCTGCCCACTGCCACTTAAGTTTGGCAATTCTTCGGGCTATGTCGGTTACTTTGGTTCTCCTGCGGATCTCTTCATTTCTGATTCGATCGCGTAGGGAAACTCCGAGCATAGCCCTCTCCATTGCCCTTTGGGTGACTTTAAGCCTTCTGATAAGGCCCATTGTGAGCGACCACGTCTCTGTACCATAGGTCATCACTGGCAACACACACTGGTCAAAGACTTTCGTCTTGAGACACTGTGGTATTTGGGACGAGAAGATATTGCGAAGCCTCCCGAACGCTGCCCAGCCGAGTCGGATTCGACGATTGACCTCTTTCTCGAAGTTGGACTTACCTAACTGGACAGTCTGTCCTAGGTAAACGTACTCGGTCACAACTTCGAGTGTAGCGCCTCCGATCGTCATGGGAGTGGGTGTTACATGGGCATTCGACATGACCTTTGTCTTCTCCATGTTCATTTTAAGACCCACTCTTTCGGAAGCTCTACTGAGGTCATCGAGCATTGCACTGAGGTCCTCCATGGTCTCAGCCATGACGACTATGTCATCGGCAAACCGAAGGTGAGTGATGTACTCGCCATTGATGTTGATGCCAGCCCCTTTCCAGTCCAGAACCTTGAAGACATCCTCCAGTGCAGCGGTGAACAGTTTCGGAGAGATAACATCTCCCTGTCTCACACCTCGCTGCAGAAGGATAGGTTTCGAAGTCCGGTCCTGGAGTCGGACTGACATAGTGGCGTTTTCATACAGACACTTCAGCACCTCGATGTACCGATAGTCGATCTGGCACCGTTGAAGAGACTGCAGTACAGCCCATGTCTCGATCGAATCGAAGGCTTTTTCGTAGTCCACAAACGCTAAGCAGAGAGGCAGATTATACTCTTCGGTCTTCTGTATAACCTGCCGCAGCGTATGTATGTGGTCTACGGTGCTAAATCCTTTACGGAATCCGGCTTGTTCGGGAGGCTGGAAGTCGTCAAACCTGCGCGCGAGACGGTTCGTGATGACTCTCGAAAACAGCTTGTAGACATGGCTCAGAAGTGAGATGGGCCTATAATTCTTTAGAAGAGTATTATCACCCTTCTTAAAGAAAAGTACCACCACACCTCTGTTCCATGCCTGTGGCGTTTTGCCCTCGAGTATGACGGAATCAAACAGCTTCTGGAGGGCCTTAAGAACGGGTTTTCCGCCGGCCCTCAGGAGTTCGGCCGTGATTCCGTCATCACCCGGCGCCTTGTTGTTTTTTAGCTGCTTCAGAGCCATCCTAATCTCGTACAAGCTAACGTCCGGGATATCTTCGGTATAGTGTCGGGTCAATCTGGCTCTTGGGTCGTTTGCCAGATCCGTAACGGGGTTGCTTGTTGACGTGTATAACTGTCCATAGAAACTCTCGATCTCTCTCAACAGCTCCGGCTTGGAGGAAACGATCCTGCCATCATTGGTCTTCAGTTTCGCAAGCTGAATCTGCCCAATAGACAGATCTCTTGAAAAGACCTTGGAGCCCTTGTTCCGCTCTATCGCGTCCTTTATGCGGTCCGTATTAAAACGGCGAAGGTCGCTTTTCAAGGCCTTAGATATCTGTCTATTGAGCTGTCGGTACTTTAGCGCGTCGTCTGAAGACTGCAGGATCATTTCACGCCTCTCCTCCATTAGCTGCAGAGTAGAATCAGAGAGTTTCTTTTTGCCATTAGTACGGCGGGTCTTGAAGAACTTAGACCCGACCGTATGGACAGTTTCCACGAACCCATCGTTATAATCGTCCACGGAGCTCCCTAGGCATTCGAAACGATTCTGGAGTTCGAGCTGAAAGCTCTCGGGGTTTTGGACCTGGATCGGTGCTGGACGGAGCGTAGACTTCATTAGTCGACATCTTTCTAGCTTGATGTTGATATTCAATGTGCCTCTTACCATGCGGTGATCGCTTCCGGTTTTCACCGCGTTGATCACAGAGACATCATTGAATATTTGCTTCTTCGTCGACATAATGAAGTCAATCTCGTTTTTAGTTGCACCATCAGGGCTCTGCCAGGTCCACTCTCTGTGCTCCCGTTTCCTGAAGAAGGAGTTCATCATAAAGAGGCCTTCCTTCTCCATAAAACTGGCCAGCAAGTGACCCCGGTGGTTCCGTCGTCCAACTCCAAATTGCCCCACTCTCAGCTCATCCTCGTTCCGTTTGCCCAGTTTCGCGTTGAAGTCCCCCATGACAACGGTGAAATGAGTTTTAGAGCCATGCATGGCTTTGGATATATCCTCATACATGGTCTCCACCTCATCGTCGGGGTGTGTCGAGGTCGGGGCGTAGACCTGTATGACCTTCAGCGAATATCTTGCGGATATTCTGAGTATAAGGTACGCCACCCTGGTCGACACACTCTCGATCTTCACCACGTTTGTCACAAGGGACCTATGGACAATAAACCCGACACCACCTTGGGACTGCTGGTCGCCCTCCCGGAAATAGAGCAGGTTACCGGATTTGAGGATTATCGAGTCCTGCCCCTCTCTTCGAACTTCAGATAACCCTACTATACCCCACCGTAACCTGCTCAATTCTTCCTCGAGTTCGGTAATCTTCTCGTCGGTCCGGAGTGTACGCGTGTTGTACGTTGCCAGGTGCAGTTTCCGTTTGTTTTGGTAGCCAGATCTCTTCCGGAGATTCTTAGCACCCCTTGCCTCACCGTTACCTTGGCCGCTACCGTAGCCAAGGGTAGGCGGGCCGCCGGGTACTAGGGGCCGTTTTGTAGGGCTGCTTGTCATTTTTTGGGGGGGTTTTGCCATAATCGCCACGCTTGGCAGGCGGGTTGGCGATCGCAGTATGGTGGTAAAATACATAGAGAACGCTGCTGCCCATTCTCTAGTAAGTCCCTTAGTCGCCTTCTACGACACCCACTGGAAGAAATGGGATGGTGCTATTCTTTTACGCCCGGCAACACATACGGGGGTCTTGTTTATACCTTCAGTTAATTTTTAATGTGATAAAATAACAATTTGTCTAGTTGACAGAAACTAATGTCACAATCACAATGTTGACTGTCACTGTCAGTGAATACCCACGTCAGTTTGGTTCGGTGCATTCCGTTTTTCGTAACGGTGCAATGGCAGAAGTCTACTTTTATTTTTTGGTTATTTTTATCTTGTTGTGTTTTTTCTAGAAATCATTTATATTTTCATTTGTATGTTCATAATATGTTTAAAAAATCTTTTGTTACCCGGTCTGCTGAAGTAGTTTTTAATTCTTGATTTATTAACGCAACCAGCAGGTGTACTGGTTATACGGTTTATTAGTTTTAGTTTTTTAAATAACGTTTAAATAATATTATTTTTATAATTATATATATATTTATTTTCGGTTAATATTAATGTCTATCAATGAAAGCAGTGATAATAGTAGTTTTTTCTCTTTAACAAGCAACGACGATGACAGTTTTGTGAGTATTCCTTCTCTTTCTGACAGTCTTGCAGCGCAGTTTTCTGATGTACCTAAGAATTTTAACGTTATACATATCAACGCTCAGAGCATTCCGGCTCATTTCCACGATATGCTGGCAAGTTTTGACTGTATGAACGTACACGCTATTCTTATTTCCGAGTCATGGCTCAAACCTTGTCTCCCTTCAACAAGTTACTCTCTTCCTGGCTTCCAGCTTATAAGAAACGACCGCTCGGTTGGTGTTGGTGGTGGTGTTGCCATATATCTTCGCACAAATATTCCCTACTCTGTTGTCAATGTGTCAGCGCAGCCACCGCCATCTAATGCTGGTGAACATCTCTTCATTGAAGTTGAACTACACCATTCAAAATTACTTCTTGGCGTCTATTATTGTCCTTCTTTACGCATAAGTTTCTTTTCATCTTTTGAAAATCTCCTAGAAATGCTGATACCTTCTTACAGTCATAGTATAGTCATGGGTGACTTTAATACTTGTCTTCTGAAAAAAGACCATCGCTCTTCTTCTCTGGCTAATATTTTGTCTTCTAGTAATCTTTTCATTCTTCCTCTGAGTGCCACTCATCATTTTCCTAACTCTACTCCTTCACTTCTTGATTTAATTTTTGTCTCGTCTCTTGATCACGTCGCCAAGCATGGTCAATGTTCAGCTGATGCCTTTTCCTATCATGACCTTATTTTTCTGTCATACAAAGTTCGTCCACCTAAGGCTAAAGCTAAGATACTCATGCAGCGCAATTTTGGTGAAATGAACGTTGACAATCTTTGCAAGGACGCCAAAAATATAGATTGGTCTGATCTGTTTGCCGCTGCATCAGTCGATGAGCAAGTTAATATTTTTACAGCTAAACTTATCGAGCTTTACGATCATCACGCACCTGTTCGAGCAGTTAAGGTTAAACATTTGCCGGCGCCGTGGCTCACAAATGAGATTAAAACGCTAATGCGGAAGAAAGTTACTGCAAAGTCTAAATTTAAGCATAGGGCTAATGACGCTAACAGGGAAAGATATCTCTCAATCCGTAATCACTGCAATAAGGTGTGTAGGAATGCTAATCGCCACCACATTCATACTTCTGTCCAAAATGGGGACCCATCAAAAGTTTGGAAATTTCTTAGATCATTGGGGGTCGGTAAAACCCGACAAGAGACAATCCCAAAAGATATTGACATTGATGCAATGAATAATCATTTTACTGCTTCGTCCAATTTTGATAGGACTACAAAACTGAATACACTTAATTATCTATCTTCTCTTCCGACTCCCAGTTATTCTCCATTTGTTTTTGGTCAGTTCTCCGCATGTGATGTTAAGAAGAGCATACTATCGATTACTTCCAATGCGGTGGGAAGTGACTGTATCAGCCGTAATATGTTGGTCCCTGTGCTGGATGTTATCCTTCCCGTCCTTTGTCACATCCTCAACTTTTCTGCGTCTAGTGGTGTCTTTCCATGCTCATGGAAAGATGCTCAAATACTTCCGTTACCTAAAAAGTCAAATCCCAAATCTTTTTCTGAATATCGTCCAATTTCCGTTTTACCATTCCTATCTAAAGTCCTTGAACGGTTGATTCACAATCAAATTAGCAGTTTCCTTACTAAAAATAATCTCCTCAACCCCTTCCAGTCTGGCTTCCGTCCTGGTCATAGCACCACCACAGCGCTTCTGAACGTTACGGATGATATAAGGTCAGCGATGGAAAGCGGTAATCTTACAGTTTTAGCTTTACTTGATTTCAGTAATGCTTTTAATACTGTTGATTTTGATGTGTTGCTTGGGATTCTATGCTCTCTTAATATATCTCCATCGGTAGTTGACTGGTTTCGCAGTTATCTGTTTGGTCGCCGGCAACGTATTTGCTTTGGAGAGACCTTGTCTTCCTGGAGTAATACTTCTGCCGGTGTGCCTCAGGGTGGTGTTTTATCTCCTTTACTTTTCGCAGTTTTTATAAACTCCATCTCCGACAAACTAATTTCCTCCTACCATCTTTATGCAGATGATTTACAAATTTACTCGCGAGCTCCTCTGGGAAATCTGTCCGAGGCTATCTTAGCGATTAATCGTGATCTGGCCCGTATATGCGACTGGAGTAAGAGATATGGGCTTATGGTTAACCCTATAAAGACGCAAGTTGTGGTGGTGGGCAGTTCAAGGACGGTCTCAAGGATTGACTGGACGACTCTTCCCCAAGTTTCTTTTGGCAACTCAGTTGTTCCTTTCAGTGAGAAAGTTAAAAACTTGGGGATATTTATTGATAAGAACTTCGCTTGGACTGCCCAGCTACAGGAAGTTAGCCGCAAGCTATTTGCATCCGCCGCGTCATTAAAGAGATTGCGTAATTTTCTTCCGATTGCCACCAAGATTGCCCTTGCACAATCACTTCTTCTACCCATCCTTGACTATGCTGATGCCAGCTATCTTGACCTTACCCAAGACCAACTCGACAAACTTGAGCGCCTTCAAAATTTTTGTATAAGGTTTATATTTGGCTTGCGCAAATATGACCATGTTTCCGAATTTCGAGTGAAGCTCAAGTGGTTACCAATTCGCCTTCGCCGAAATGCTCACATTCTTTCCCTTTTGTATAATGTGCTTTTCTCCCCTTCCACCCCTCGCTATCTCAAAAATCGTTTTCAGTTTCTTTGTGACTCCCACACTAAGTTCTTAAGGTCATCAGATAACTTGAAGCTTAAAATGCCTATGCATTCCACGACATTCCTCGACCATTCCTTCACTGTCCAGGCCGCGCGTCTGTGGAATGCATTGCCTGTTGAAATTAAACGCGCTCAGTCTTTATATGTGTTTAAAAGACTTGTCAAGGATCATTACCTGTCGTTGTAATCCGGTTCTCATACCTTACTGTAATTTTCGATGTAAAGTCTTCATTTATTTTCGTTCCTTATATATTTATATGTATGTATCTATGTCTCTATTATATAGGATAGGATATGTATATATCTGTGTATCTATTATTATATTGCATATTTATTATTTGTGCCAACAACATCCCCATTTTATATCCAGACCAATCGCTGTCCATGCCAGGGTTGCCTGGAAGAGATCGCGGAAAGCGATAAGGCCGCCCATTGTATATTTTGTAGTGTACCTTGTTTCTTTTTTGTAATGATTTTTTTGTGGTGTACAATAAAGTATATATAAATAAATAAATGAGCCATACAGCCAAATGCAATAAGAAGTTCATAGATAGAATTTGTTATTATATTAGGTCTTTACCTATGAAATTGCCGTTCTGCAGTACTGGCCATTTCAAATCAAAATAATTTTTGTTTGGCTAAGAATTCTAATTTCAAATTAATTTTATTTTAAAAACATGGATTTTTTTTTCTAAAAGTAGTCATTTCTTTATTGATTAGTGTTACATTTTCATCGCATTTCAATCTTTTTCGTCATCATGGATACGTTAAAAATTCGAGTAATTATGGAATATGAGTACCGTCGTGGCAGCAACGCGGCATAAGCGGCACGCAACATCAACGACGTTTACGGAGCTAACACTACAAACCAACGCACCACCTGTTATTGGTTTGCTCGCTTCCGTTCTGGAAATTTCGACCTGAAAAATGAACCTCGCGGTCGTCCGAAGACTTTGGTCGACAATGACGAATTAAAGGCGATTGTGGAAGCTGATGATACACAATCTACGGCTGAATTAGCAGCAGCTTTCGACGTTAGCGTCAAAACAATATTGGTCCATTTGCGTCAAATTGGCAAGGTAAAAAAGCTTGACAAATGGGTGCCCCACGAACTCAATGATCGCCAGCGCGAAGTACGCGTCGAGACGTGCCTTGCACTGCTCAACAGACACACAAATGAAGGAATTTTGAACCGCATTGTTACCTGCGATGAAAAATGGATTCTGTTTGATAACCGTAAGCGCTCAGCAAGTTGGTTGGATCCTGGTTCAGCACCTAAACAATGCCCTAAACGAAAACTTACCCCTAGAAAAGTGATGGTCACTGTTTGGTGGTCTAGCGCCGGTGTGATTCATCACAGCTTCTTACTAAACGGGGTGAGCATTACTGCAGATGTGTACTGTGAAGAACTGAACACAATGATGGAGAAGCTGGCGCATCTCCAACCAGCATTGGTCAATCGCTCGTCTCCGCTGCTCCTGCACGACAACGCGCGACCTCATACTGCACAGCAGACGGTCTCCAAGTTGCAAGAACTGGGGTTGGAAGCTCTCCGTCATCCGCCCTACTCACCAGACCTTGCGCCTACAGACTACTACTTTTTCCAGAATTTGGATAACTTCTTGGCGGGAAAAAAATTTAATACCCGAGAGGCAGTACAAAATGCCTTTGAAGAATTTGTTGCCTCCCGTCCAGCTGATTTCTTTAAGAAGGGCATCAATAAACTGCCACTGCGATGGCAAAGATGCATTGATTGCATGGGTGATTACTTCGATTAATACAAATAAAAAATTCATGAAAAAAATTCGTTTAAATTTTTTCATACAAAACGGCAATTTCATAGGTAAAGACCTATTATAATATTTACTTTAATTTATTTGCCTTATGTGTTTTTTAAGATATAATAGATATTAAAATTTTAATTCAAGTACGGTAGGTTAGTTGATTTAAGAAAATTATTATTACAAAATTAATTTAATAGTAGGCTGTATAGGTCTGCAGCCTAATATCAATGTCGTAAGATTTAAAAAAAAATAAAGCGGCGGGAAACAGCTCTTGTTCTTTTTTCGTGCATTTATTAATTTTAATTAAAGAAATGTTATGTTATACTACTGTTTTATTTCCTCGCAATCGAAGTGAAAAGCAGAGTTTATGACTCGTCCACAAAACCATTTTTATCCTCGACATTACTATCAGCCCTCGCCTTCGGCTCGGGCTGCTAAAAGTCTCGGATAAAAATAGTTTGTTTTGTGCACTTGTTGTAAAATCTACTATGTTCCAACAGTTTCACTATACAGTTATAATTATAAAAGATTTCTTACCTCTCGTCTCCATAGGGTCAAGTACCCTCGTGATAGTCTTATTGGCGGTGGGGTTACAAGACAATTCATCACCACAAGGTTCAGGTGTCTTAGGCGGCGCCGCAGACAGAGCCAACGTCACGTACTGCGGTGACACAGACACTTCAGGGCTCCGTCGAGGTAACACCACTGTTAACTCGGGGCTCCGTCGACCATCTTCGGAAATCTCCCTGACGGTAGTTAAGGGGTGGTGGGGAGGATCTTCTTCTAAAACTTCGTTGGTGTCAATATCTTGAGGCGAAGCAGGGGAGTCTAAAGACATATCGAAGAGCGTTTGAGAGCCGTGCGGGGTCCGCGGGTCCCGCAAGCGACGTCGCTCGTCGGGCGACGCGGCCAGGGGCGGCGGGGGCCGGCTGGCCCCGATGGCGATCGGCCGCGTGGGTGCCCTGCCGTAGTTCATCTCCACGTAGCCGTCGGGCGTGGCGGGCGGCCCGGGCGGGCCCATCGCGGCGGGCCCGGCCGGGCCCATCGCGGCGGGCCCGGCCGGACTGCGCGGCCGGGGCTCGCCGGGCCGCATCTCCACGTAGCCCGCGTTGCGAGGGGACATGTCCACGTACTCGTCCACGTTAGTCTTAGGCCGAGGTTCCACAAAGCACGCCGTTGGAGGAGTGCGGGACATCACCTGGTGAGTAAAATACATTGAAATTATTAAGATATCTTGATTTAATAGTGTCCAGTTCCTTGCCCGTTTTTCTCCATTGCAACATTTGGAACATTTCCACATTTTGGAATGAACAAGTTCCAACTTTCTGAATAACTGACCGACCCCTTGACCATTCATAAATGCTTGTATAATATGTTTGAGTTGAAATAAAACAAGACAGGGGAGTTTTTTTAGGGTCTTTTATCATTCAGAGTATGTTAAATGAAGAGATGTATGTGTCAAAAAGCGTAGGAAAAGTGCAGAACAGTTTATACCATAATGGTTCATGATGATCTAAATAAATGTATCACTCACCCTATTAGCCGGCGAGTTATTCGAGAAATCAATCTCCATGTGGTCCTCCGTGGCGGCGCGCGCGTGCGGGTGGCGCGGGGGGCGCGCGCGCGCCCCCACGCTGTAGGCGCGGTGCCGGGCCTCGGGCGCGGCCGGCCCGGCGGGCCGCGAGCCCACGCTGTAGGCGCGCGGCGGCCGGCACTCCATGCCGATGTGCGACGTTGCTGGCTCTAGCTGGTACTCGCTGTGAAGGTCGATGGACGTTGAGTTTTAGTCGACAGTCATTAGCTGGGTCCACACCGGACTATCCAGTGCGCTCCGATCGGGCGCGGCAGGAGCGCGATCGGTCTCAATCCGCAATCTCAACACACGTGGTGGAGCAGCCGATCCGAGCGCTGTCAGTTTTTCACTATGCTCAAAGGCGCCACAGCCAAAGTAGTTGGCGCGCTCCGGGTGCACGGTTTGTATAGAGTAAAGGATCAGGCGGATAACCGGATGTGGATGTGGGAAGCACAAGACCGGTCCAAGTGGAGGAGCCTGGGGGAGGCCTATGTCCAGCAGTGGACGTCTTTCGGCTGAAATGATGATGATGATGAAAGGATCAGGCAATTTAAACAGTTGTGGTCATAATAATTAAGAACGATTTGAGGTTCCAGATTTTTTATCTTAATCGTGTCACGTGTAGATATATGTGTTCCTTCTTAGAAGTACATAGTCATGTTATGAAATAGCCACATGAATAGAGAAAACGGGATTAGGAATATAGAATAAAATCGCTAACTATTTTTTTTCCACATATTTTCTTTATTCTCTATAGTAACAAATTCAAATAGTAATGAACCTGGACAAATAATTAAGAACGATTTATTAAACTGCTCGAGAGTTGTTTTATATGAAAATTAGATTAAATAAAACACATTAATGTGAAGCACGTAAATAAAAAAACCAATTTAATACATGTTAAACTAAAATGAATCGTTAGTAGCATGTCCACGGCTTTTAATTACTGCTTTACACCGGCGAGGCATTAACTCTATGAATTTTTGACATTTCGCAAGAGAGAGTTCCATTCTTCAAAGAAAACGTCCTACAGCTCTCTTAGATTGCCACACTCTGTGGATTTGAAACTTATTTCATGATTTCGAACCAAAGATGCTCAATTGGATTTAGATCTGGGCTGTTAGCTGGCCAATCTAAGACAGAAATGAATTCCTTAATGGTGTGTTCAGTATGCTTTGGATCCTTGTCGTGCTGGAATGTCCAAATAACCGGAAGCACGTCTTCAGCATAAGGTAACAGTGTTTCTTCCAGTATATTTTTGTATTGGAATTGAGCCATGTTTCCTTCTATCAGCTTAACAGGTCAAACACCATGTCCAAAAAAGCACTCCCAAATTTTCCCATTTCTCCCACCATGCTTTAATGTCTTTTTTGTATATTTAGGGTAGAAAGCTTTATTAGGAGGGCGTCGTAAATATCGTTTTCCATCAGAACATACCCTGTTTGTTTTTGTCTCGTCAGAAAAAATAATATTTTTCCACTGTCTAACTGTCCAGTTTTCATACCTTCTTGCAAGCCGGGCTTGCCTATAACTCCTTTTCAACATGGGCACCTTCCTTGCTATACTTCCGTGCATCTTTTCTTTTATCAAATGCCCTCGAATAGTGCGTGCAGAGATTGCTGAGATTGCGGGTTGTTTTAACCAAAATATTATTTTCTGAGCTCATTAGACACTTTAATAAGATTTTGTTTTTCCAAATGCACGATATTACGAGATTTCTCTGTGTGAACATTTAAAGTAGTTTGATACGTGGCAAAATGCTTCACAGCGTGGACAACCAACGTGGAAAACCATAGTTTTTGAGCAATACAGATGGTTGGCTATCTTTTTATGCGACAAATTCTCCTCGCAAAGTTTTATTATTAATTCCCTTATAGATTTCTCACAACTTTTATTTTTCGCGTTGTTTTCATATGAAGCAATAACCTGTAAGACTTTTGTAGCACTAAATGGGGCCAAAATTACACGAATAGTGACCTACAACCACAGAGCCACAGAGAGTGTTCTCTATTTAAATTTGAATAAAAAAATAAACCATTCAGCGTTCTTAATTATGTGACCAGCCCGTAAGTAGTAATACTAGGCTTAGATTTAATGTATAAAGGGCGATTCCGCTAGAGACGATTCCCGACAAAAAAAAATCACGTTATTGGTCGTTTTTTTTTTGTTATTAGTGCAAAGAAGAAAGTCGAAATTTAATACTCAATTCATTTCTATTTGACTTTACTCCATATTTGCTTTTCTGGCGGGTTTGAAAGTATTACCATCCGAAGAGTTGGTATAAACTGTTAAATCATACCTAGCAACACTGGAGCGAAACAGCTGTTGCTGACAGTTTGAGGGTATGTTTTACCGGCTAAACGTGAAGTTTGTGACAATATTCATTTATCCTCGTGTTCCAAAGAATTTAAGTATATGTTGTTATTTATTAAGCAATATTTACTTTACAACTTTTATATCTTTTGTGCAACAAGTTAACAGTGTATTCTAGTAATCACTACACTGTTAACTTGGTGCACAAAAGATATAAAAGTTTACATTGTATGACGACGATTGATGGCAAGAGTTTCACAGAAATCGTTAATGACATAGTAGACGTGCAATTTGATGATATTATCGCCAAGTTGGAAGCGCCGGAGAAGAAGAATGATGGAAATAATATGTTCATAGAATTTTGGTCGAATATTGACGTATTTGAAAAGAAATAATTAATATTAGGTCTTTACCTATGAAATTGCCGTTCTGCAGTACTGGCCATTTCAAATCAAAATAATTTTTGTTTGGCTAAGAATTCTAATTTCAAATTAATTTTATTTTAAAAACATGGATTTTTTTTTCTAAAAGTAGTCATTTCTTTATTGATTAGTGTTACATTTTCATCGCATTTCAATCTTTTTCGTCATCATGGATACGTTAAAAATTCGAGTAATTATGGAATATGAGTACCGTCGTGGCAGCAACGCGGCATAAGCGGCACGCAACATCAACGACGTTTACGGAGCTAACACTACAAACCAACGCACCACCTGTTATTGGTTTGCTCGCTTCCGTTCTGGAAATTTCGACCTGAAAAATGAACCTCGCGGTCGTCCGAAGACTTTGGTCGACAATGACGAATTAAAGGCGATTGTGGAAGCTGATGATACACAATCTACGGCTGAATTAGCAGCAGCTTTCGACGTTAGCGTCAAAACAATATTGGTCCATTTGCGTCAAATTGGCAAGGTAAAAAAGCTTGACAAATGGGTGCCCCACGAACTCAATGATCGCCAGCGCGAAGTACGCGTCGAGACGTGCCTTGCACTGCTCAACAGACACACAAATGAAGGAATTTTGAACCGCATTGTTACCTGCGATGAAAAATGGATTCTGTTTGATAACCGTAAGCGCTCAGCAAGTTGGTTGGATCCTGGTTCAGCACCTAAACAATGCCCTAAACGAAAACTTACCCCTAGAAAAGTGATGGTCACTGTTTGGTGGTCTAGCGCCGGTGTGATTCATCACAGCTTCTTACTAAACGGGGTGAGCATTACTGCAGATGTGTACTGTGAAGAACTGAACACAATGATGGAGAAGCTGGCGCATCTCCAACCAGCATTGGTCAATCGCTCGTCTCCGCTGCTCCTGCACGACAACGCGCGACCTCATACTGCACAGCAGACGGTCTCCAAGTTGCAAGAACTGGGGTTGGAAGCTCTCCGTCATCCGCCCTACTCACCAGACCTTGCGCCTACAGACTACTACTTTTTCCAGAATTTGGATAACTTCTTGGCGGGAAAAAAATTTAATACCCGAGAGGCAGTACAAAATGCCTTTGAAGAATTTGTTGCCTCCCGTCCAGCTGATTTCTTTAAGAAGGGCATCAATAAACTGCCACTGCGATGGCAAAGATGCATTGATTGCATGGGTGATTACTTCGATTAATACAAATAAAAAATTCATGAAAAAAATTCGTTTAAATTTTTTCATACAAAACGGCAATTTCATAGGTAAAGACCTATTATAAGCGACAACAAAAGTATACTAATAAGTAATGAATATGGTTTGATCTTTCATTTTGTTCCTATATAAGCTAAATGCATGTTTATATTCACTTAAATTAAGACTGGTTGCACCCGCGATAATTTGATGTTGCACCCGCGATTAATTTAAAAATGAATAATTCATTATTTATTTTTGTTTTGTTTACAGTTTTTATTTTATGTACCTTTGTTATTTAAACACCTTACAAAATATTAAGGCTTAACTTATTAAATGTATCACAATTAACAGCTTTATGCATTTTTTGTCTATGATCTGGAAAGGTTCGGCCAAAGTTGCACTCGCGATGGCAATTTGAACCTCCCTCCTGGCATTATTTTAAAATCCTTGTAAACTAATATAAAGTGAAAATATTAAAATGTAGTCTTTTAAAGACTAATTTCATTAAAAATGTGTTTTATTTAATTACATGAAATTAAAACATGCGTCTAAATGTTGCATCCGCGATAATGAAATGACCCTTATGTTTATCTATTTATATTTTAGCCAATCATGTGTATCAACGGATGTACCGCTAGTATGGAAAAGTTTTGTGATTCCGAGAGAATCACAAAAACTAAAATACATGCAATTAGTTATACTCAATAGCAAAAAAAAAAACTTATCATTAAATAAGCGTTCTTAATTATATGACCACCCCTGTATATTCAAATGAGATAATCTAGGTAAAACGTTGATCGGCACTAGAGCGCGGGTTTCCTAGAATGGAACGGACTATAACGTCTAACTACAAATAGTTCTGTATGACATGTTTTGATTTCGTCTTTCCGTTTGACTTTCGTTGCTCCCTGCTAAATGCGTTAGAATGTTGTGTGTGAATAAGAAGTTTACCATTCACAAACATTTTGCATACATAGAAATTTTCTTACAATATCCGATGCGTTTCTCCCATTTCTTCCACTGGGTGTCGTAGGAGGCGACTAAGGGACTTACTAGAGAATGGGCAGCAGCGTTCTCTATGCATTTTACCACCATACTGCGATCGCCAACCCGCCTGCCAAGCGTGGCGATTATGGCAAACCCTCCCTTTGGTCCGAGGCCTATGTCCAGCAGTGGACGTCTTTCGGCTGAAATGATGACGATGATGATGATCCGACGCGTATCTATTCCCAAAAACGCTCCTAATTTCTGACAAGAAACCATTAATGCTTCACTCACCTAAACCTGGGATCAGTGGAAGGGGTCCCGCTGCATAACGACCCACTGGAGGCGGAGATGAGACCAGCCATGGGGTCATGTCCAGGCGCCATAGGTAAGTAACCCGCACCGGCTTCACTTACTGATGATGTCCTTGAGTGGGCTACTGAGCCAGCACCCACTAGTGATGAACTGGGAATAATATCAGGTGAAATTAATAAAATTCTCTATAAATTAAAGATAATTTTGGTAAGGAAAAGGAATTTTAATAAACTTTATTGATCTAAAGCTGATAAAAGACGTTTCACTTTTGTTCGTTTCTTTGGTTCATGTCTTTTATTTGGGATCTTTTTGAACCGACGAAAAAACGGAGGAGGTTACTCAATTCGACGCGTATATATTTTTTTTTTTTTTATGTATGACCACGCATAACTTTTTCCAGAGTAGTCCGATTTTGATAATTCTTTTTTTATTGGAAAGGGTATACCTCGAAGTTGGTCCTAATATAAATTTCTAAGAAAAATTCCAACCCTAAGGGTAAGAAAACAGGGGATGATTGATTGTTTACTCACAGATTTTAATACTGAGTCGTGTATTAAATCAAAAATTAAGCATGTAGTAATTAGTAGATTATAGCCACAAAAAATTATAAAATAAAAACTTTTTAATAAAAAAATTAAAGCGCCGAAAAACCGAAAAATAAAAAATAATAAACTAGCTTTGTCCAACCCCAATAACTAAGTTCGGAAGTCGGTGACTTTGGATATTTATTTAATTATATGTCACCGCCTTCCGAACTTAGTTATTGGGGTTGGACAAAGCTAGTTTATTATTTTTTATTTTTCGGTTTTTCGGCGGTTTAATTTTTTTATTAAAAAGTTTTTTTTATAACATATATCCATACATAATCAACCTATAACGTTCCTACTGTTGGGACACCTGCGTCCCCTCCGGAGGCCTACCTCCTCTCTGCCTGTATCCACCACGCAGGCCCATTGTGGGTCAAGGACGTCATGTCTTCGATTATGATATGCCGGTTTCCTCACGATATTTTCGATCACCATTTTGAGAGCAGAAGTGATGAAATAAATTACAAAGCGCCTGTTGGGTCCGAATCCACGACAACTCGTAAGTCAGGCCCACTAGGATTTTGCTCAGCATCTTTTACTTGAAGTGAAACGTCTGAACACAAAATGAATCAAAAGTGAAAAAGATTTTAGTGAACCAGTCAAACGATGTTGGACTCTGTTTTGTTCACTAGCGCTCCGAATGATCGAAAACTTCAAATGAAATGCAGTTGACGGTTATTTTATTTATTTGACGAGCAAATGAACGTCCATTTCTATTAAATTTAATCGGTATAGTATAAAAGTGGAGTGAAAAAAGTTACATTAACTCGAGTGAAGCATTCACTCGAGTCTCATATCAGCTTAACCCTTACAGTTTATGACACAAATTAACTGACACTGTAATTTCAGGTTGTCTTTTCTTATCTGAATGTTTACAGGAGTTTCAAAAACACGAACTTAGCGTGGAACTGTGTTAAAAAGTACAAACCTCATAAAATCTCTCGATATGTCGCAACAGTCTGGCTCCTCGGGTATGCGCGGCGTTCGGTACCAGTCGGTCACCGCATCAGTCTCGTCACGCGTCACCTCTAAACCTGTATTAATCAATATTCATTACTCGGATTAGAGATGCGAAGAAGCTTTCATAGTAGTTGGTATATATTAAAACAAAAAATTAATTATTTTCTATTAATAAAACTACATTCTGATCGATAACAGCAATAACACGCAAAGTTTTCTCTCTCAGACTCTCCAAATATTTTGAAGAGACTTAGGGCCAAGCTCCATTAGTTATTATAGGAGAATATTTAGTTGATCCTCTAAAACAAATTCAATTGAACTTTTAAACTGATTTGGTAATTTTTAAAGAGTACTTTGAACTTATCTGGGTACATTATGCGTAGAAACAAGTCCGTCTCTATAATAAATCAACATTTCAATAAAGTTACTTACCGTCTACTTCCGGGTACCTCGGCGGAGCCCTATCCACCTCAAACGACGAGCTCGCTCGGGAAGGCATACTAACGCAGCGGTTACGTAGCGTTTCCGCGTCTGTAGGCAAACGTCATTCATGCTTAGATATTAGTGTTGATGTAATGTGAAGCTTTTGCCGTTGGTGTAAGGTTTAGTTTGAGTTGTGTTTTGTTTTAGATAGAAGGATGTTTTAATGGTAAGTAAATTTTATTTTTATGCTATAGAGTTCTATTCTATTTGTAGTTTTATTTGTATTTGGTTAAGATAAGTGTTTTGTGTTTGTTAGACTAATTTAGAAGGAAGTTTGTGACAGGCGGATGCAGCATAATGTGAAAAAGATTGGGATTGTAACATTCAATTTTTTACTGTAGTTAAAAGTTAAATTAATAACCTGATATCAAGCTATAGAAGAGGACTAACTTGTGTCTTCTGCCAAGCACCGAATACAGTATGATAACCATATTGCAACTTAATGGATATGTGATACAGGCCACATTTTCGTAGAGGCTTTTTTTTAGGATAGAATTCTGTTTGTAAAAGCATAGAACATTATTTTGTCGTGTGGTTGCCTACTAGAAGTTTCTAGTACAACTTTTCTGTTCTCAAATCTTTGATTTATTTCTTTATTACTTATATCTCTTGGAATGCCGCTCTTGGAACCCATGAAAAATAATAAAACTACTTAACATTTACTTTCTTTCCATTATTCTTATTTTGCATTATTATGGATGCAGAGATTTTTTAATCAATAATAAACTATGAAGTTTTTATAAATATATATTTCAGTATTAGACAACATTACTAAGACGGTGGATTTTAATCAATTTACAAAAGATGACTTTGGAGTACAATTACTTCTATCCAATCATTTTTACTTGGTATGTTTTGCCCTACTATGTTCACATAATCTTGTTCAGTGTCAGGGTTTTAGTCCAAAAACAATTTCTACAGGAGAAAACATTCTACATACTGACAATTTTGTTAATATTTATAATAAGAGCAAAGCATTAGACTATGGAAACATAAGAGAATTAAAAAATAATATTATAAGTACGAGTAAAAATACAAGTACCTATATAAGAAAAAAAGGTTAATTTAAAAAAAGGTGCAAATGAAAATAAAATTTATTTTAGGGCGTGTAAAAAGGCTTATAGTGTCTACAAAAACGCAATTATATTATTGCCAAGAAGCATCTTATCCGTTACCGACTTATATAGGAATAAAACTGTTGTAAAGTAAAATAAATAATAATATAATTTATCCGGAAAGTATTTCATATTCGTTTCTCAGTATACTTACCTCATCAGAGATTTAACTATAAATAATTCTGTACAATAAAGTGTTTAATAGTACCATAACAACGACACAACAGCAGATAAAAAGCCATGCACACACACAACATTTGTGCGTTTGTCTGTCAGTCAGCGTGCTCACACAACACAACGAAAACATTCCAACACAAAAGAGTTGCCAGTTGACAAAATATTATCGTCATCTGGCAACCCCAGACGAAACAAAACGAGGTTAGTAATGTGCAGTGCAATGTACAGTTAATATGGATATGCTTGAGACTAGGGAGCGTCCATATTACACTAACGCCTTTCAGGATACGTAATTTACCAAAAATAATGTAAATTATAAAAAAAAAAACTTTCGGTTTATTTTAGGATTTATAAAAAAAACCTCATTCAAAAATTAAATACACATTATAAAAGTCATATCTACAGAGATCACATCAATAATTAAGAAAAAAACCATAAAGTCGTTATGAACGCCCCCAAAAAATACATACTCTTAGTATGAGCTGGCGACAGTTTATGCAACCGCGTGCCCGTACTCGCTCGGCGTGACCATTGCGTTTTCTTCGCCATCGCGTCCGTTCCATTGATGGCTTTACACGACGAATGAGTCACCCCCTTCTCAACGAGCACTCGATCTACCTCCTCCCCCGTCAGAGGCTCAGACCTTGTCCTTCCATGACAGATCTTCAACGGCTCTTGGAACAGAGGGTAGCCAGGCAAGGACTCTGTCCGATGGTGTTTGATCACCCGTACTGGGTTGTCTGATTTATCAGTTAGTGTGTTATTCTGGATGTCAGCTGTGAAAGACAATGATAAGCGACAAGTAAAACATATGGCACCCAGTCCACCCGGTGCGGTTATAATGGTATGCGGTGTGAACGATGGCGGTTTAGCGGTCTGTTTTTAATGATTTTTCTACATTTTCTTTGCGACGATAGATGGAGTTTAGCGTAAAAATCTAGTTTTTTTCTAAATTTATAGCATAGCCATATCTACTTAGCGCCATTGCCCACATCTGGTTACAATGCTTTCACAAAGATGTAGCATATTGTTTATTCATTTACTTTTGAAGGATCATCTTACAAGTGTGAAAGTTTGTATGTTTTGATATTTTTTACTCAATCACGCAAAAACAGCCAAACGGATTTAGATGAAATACGTACCCATGGGATAATTTTCGAAATACGCGCGGGCGAAGCCGCTGGCAAAAGTTAGTATTAAAAGTTCTCACGCACTTAGGATTAAAACCGTATGCTACTTCTTTACAAATGTCATCATGAAGAATGTTTGAAGTCCGGCTAAATTGCTTAACTTATCTTTATAATTTCAGAAAAGACACGTTTATTAAAGGAAGGATAAAAATTAAAGCATGTTATACACAACAAGTTACAACAACGAATTTAAAAACACAAAAAAATAAAATACTTTTTATTGAACCCTACGTTTACAATTTCAATTGCTACCTACCTACGTACAACAATTTTTTGCCAAAAACATCTGCCAGATCGTAATGTAAACTTACAGTAATGAGTATGAAAGTATGTACACTGTTACAAGGATCTTCTGGCGCTCGAATAACGTTGACAAGGAGGAGCCATTGTCTGTCTGACCTCCACAGCCCAGTAACTGGGTAATATGATACCCCTTGGTTAGACTGGTTGTCACACTTTCAGGCTTCTGACGACTAGTTACGACTGTCAACGATCCACGACAGCCGAACCAATGGCTTAATGTACTTTCCGAGGCATGGAGGGGGTCTTGGTATGTAAAGATGGTCACCATCCACGGACCAACCGCGGCAAACGTAGCTTATCGCGTGTTATTACTTAGTCACAAGCCCTGTCAAAAAACGATGGCGGAGTTAGTTGCGATTTAGGCCACGCGCCAAAAGATCCTTGTACAGCTGTAAATGATAATGTAGACGCAGACAACACATCGTTCCAATACCACCACGTCATGCGACAACAACCGTAATGATGCTTCGACAATGTCATGCAAGCCAAATTAAACTTAATTTCAATCAACATTGAGTTCCAATTCATGTTTTCTAGATTTTCTGTCCACTATGGCGTTATAGATGTTACAAATCATATGTTCTGATTTCTTTATGTTATAAGTAAGTAGTATTTATCTTAATTTAGTCATTTTCTTCTCGTTATAAAACAATATCGAAGTTTTATATTTTCAAACAGTTTAATCGATATCAATAAACTCGCATTTCAATGAATGACTCGTCTCAATTCGCTCAAGTGGACAGTACCTTATAAGCGAAGCATATGAGTTTTACAGCATTTTAAACCTAACACTACAGTCTTAAGGTCCACATTAGTAGGTCGTTTTAAAAACTATGTTATTAAACATTTGGTAAGCACATCTTTCGTGCGATCTATATAAAAAGCCATGTATACACGGGCACCTTGTTAATTCATATTGGGTCAATAACTCCTATGCTTAAAAGTCACAATATTACGTGTAGAAAAGTACACTAAACTCTTTGTTTTTCATTTCCTTATAGGTTCTTGCATAAAGACTCTGGTTTTTCAAATCAGCCAAATGTTCATTAAATTGTCATTTTAATACCTAAAAATATAATTTAAACCATTTTCTTGTATAGTTATAATTATTGACCCTAAAAGCTTATATTACAGAATTAGTAGAGCGCAAATTAATTAGTAATAGTCTTAATTCGAAAGCGGGGCAAGCGGCTGGATCAATGTAGTTTTGACACAATGATAGTCGAATGTTACACACAAAACATAGAATGAAGAGATCTATGGACAATTACAAAACTAGTAAGTATCACCCAACAGTGAATGATTGATTACTCTGAAAGAAGAATTTAAGTACTTTGAATATTAATACTTCTATTTAAAATACTGGTATTCAGCTGCATCCGGTTAGATTTGAAACCGACTCTAACATTGATTGATTGGTTTATACTTCTTAAGGAAGGGTAAATCGAAAGTATGAAAAGTCGTACAAAACAAAGGACAATCAAAGAACTCACAGTATGTGATTAAATGTTTATAAACGAGAATCTTATGCCCTTTTTCACTAACACTGTGACACCTAAACGAACGCCTAAATATAAAAGCACATATTTGAAACAGTGCAAAAATAAATAGGCGTTCATCTAAGTGTATCCTAGTGACAGTTAAAACGGGCATTATTGCTGTTCAGTTGATAAAGTGACGTACTTCACTTCACAACTTTTTTTAAAGAGAAAAAAAAAATAGTAGTGAAAAGAGTCTTTAAAAGATCGACAATACAACAAAAAAAAATCTAAAGGTAACTATCATTCAACTATCAGTAAATCAAAGGCCACACACGTCCAGTCTCGTCGGAACCCAACGCCAAACTGACTATGTCAGGGAGCATACTTATTCATGTTACTGGAGGACCTCATATTCAGAAACTACTGGTTTCACTTCTTCGGCTATTTATACTTCAGTCATGAAGATGATGACATCTTGTTGTTAAAACATTATTTTCACTTTTTATATTTGGTATTACACGGTGCAATAAATAAATAAATAACTGCGTCCCAATAAACGTTACTATTTCTTTCTCTATGTTCGGGTTTTGGGCCTGATCAGTAACTTCAAGTTGTAATATGAACACGACAGAGGAAAAGACACATACAATACACTTAAGCTATAGAGCTAGAAGAAAAAAAGAACATTCTAATAATCATTAAAAACCTATTTGCCATCGATTAAGAGAAAGGAAAAAAATTATACGATGGGAGCCCACCGCATTGAAAGTCATGAAGATAAACTGGCTGTAGGATTGCATACGAATCTTTCACAGTAGCTTATAATATTTATAATATCAGTCTGGAACTAATATTATAAATGTTTGTCTGTCTGTCAAGTTACCTTTTCACGCCTTTTGATGAAGTTTGACATGCGGGTAGACGATGACCTTGGTTAGGACATTTAAAACTTCTTATCCCGGTAGTACAATGCCGTGGGATAATGTCTTCCATAACTACTACATTTTATTGTATTAATTAAGGACGAAAATGAGTGACAACATCTTACAATTCTTACACCATACTTGCTTTACCAATATTACTAACAACAAAAGCAACATTCATGAAACCAGTATAGTATCTGTATACAGGGTGCCCCAGTAGCAGTACAGTGGTACAGTATATACAGGGTGTGTACCGTTGAGCGGCGGCGGCAGCGGTTCGTCGATGGAGTAGGTAGCGCTGGCGCACACGCACTGCCTAATGCACGACCCAACGCACAGGCCCTTCTCTGCAAGAGACCATCGCTGCCAGGTTAGCCCTTACATCCTTACCAATAGAGTTTACTTTCCAATAACTCGTCGTTGAACTTTGTGAGGGTAAACTTAAAATGAGGTTTCATATCACAAGTAGTTTTATTCTCCTTTCTAAAATCATGAATACAAAATATGATACCAGTAACTTATATCCAATTTAATCGATTTTTTTGATGTAAGGGCTCATTTCTGCTTCATGTTATCTTCACATTTTACACATAATTTTATTGGCACCATTATTGACGTTGAACACAATGTTAGTCACTACTCACTACAAGATGTCTAAACTAAAACAAGCATCTATCTTCTACAGGTGACATGAATGCAAGCAAGTTTCTAAACTACATGTTCTAATGTTTGTCAAAGGAAAGTAGCCCATAAGACGATCATGATACAAACTAATGTGGACTAACTAAATGAGTTACGAAATACATGGCCATTTTTACTATATGGTCTGTAGACGGAGCGAGATTTAAAACGAGAACTTTTGGTTAGGTAAAACTTCTAGAGATTAAAGTAGAAAATCGTCAAGGATCGATTTCAAAGTTCTTGGACCCGATACTCAAAAATGAGACATTAAGCGGTCGTAATCTGCGCGTTCAATGCTTACTTTTAACGCGTTGAAAATTCACATCCCATCGTTTTGAGTAAAAAATAGGACTCAAAATTTCAAAATTTAGCTCCCATAAACATATTCAAACAAATTATTTAACAGATAAATGTGAAAACCAAAAACAGTCCAAATTTCCCATCCACTCGCTCCGTACACAAACCCCCCTTTGCCTTCCAACTGCCACCCGACTTACCATTAGTCAATCCGGCGTGACCGGCCCGTCCGTCCGAATAGGATTTCCTTCGGGCCGGCAATGCGTTTTCGCCAGACTTCGGAAGGACGATGTGGTCGCGCTCATTCTCTGTCTCTTTCGCACAGTCGCGCATCGCACTGAAAGATTGGGGAGATAATTGAGATGGTAAAAAAAAAATCAGACAACTGCAGTCAGTTTTGGAGCGTGTTCAAATTTGCGCCACGTTTTCATAAGCCAGTACATTATTACTATTGTACATAATAACCATACTGTGAAGACAGGTAATCGGTATTAGCTGTAGGAAACCGATGGATACTGCTGTACCTCTCGACTGTGCCCCGTCAGGTGCCTTTTACAGCACCTGTGACCGGGGAGCGTCGGTTTGCGCTGGCTGCCTCACGGATCCCTATCTATAAGAGTGTTTTTTCAGCATTGGTCAGAAAAAGGTTAAATATAAGGATGTTGATAGTGAATGACATACTGGTAAATAGTGGAGTGCATGCTCTGCGCGATGTTGGAGTCATCAGTGTGCATCCACAACTCTCCCGCGCCGGTCGTAGTCTGCCGGCCCACCTCCATGTAGAAGAAACGCTCGGAATCGCCACATCTGGAAAATAAGGCTAATTTTTTACATCGCTATAATAAAAGAACAATCGTAATGTGGTAATTCTGGTATATAGATGAATCAATATTGGGCTTTCATCCCCGCGTTTTAAGGTTCAATATTTTTTTTTTTTCACATTAGGGCTTATGTATTTTGTAATATCGATTTTTGTTTGACTATTCAAAAGTGCCTGTGAAAGGCTTAATTGAAATAAATGCTTTGAATTTGTAAATCACAAATAAATCTTAGAAGAAAGTGGGGTAAAATTGTATAAAAGTTTACCCTTGACTGTGTACCTATTACGTTTCTTGTGCATAATAAGGCTTTGGTCATAGAACAGACACAATTCCAATGGAGAAACTTAAATAAACCGAAAATACTTGAATTACCCCTACAATGCTTCATAACTTCAGCAACCAACAAATGCAATTAAAAAAAAACACTCGCAGTTATCATACTATTTACGCAGGTTTTACCTTGTGAGAAGGTGAATACATTCAAAACAGAACGCACGCACACGATGGTGCAATTCCGAGAAAACGACCGTCATCTGTTACACAAATAAAACAAGGATATGAAAACAATTAATCATCATTCTAAGAAAAACGCATATTATTGAACTGTTTGAGTGGTTTATATGAATCCGAGCTCAGGTAATAAACTTGGACTTTGATCTAGTTTAAGACTTCGGCCTGCGACATGAGCAGTGGTGGCCCAGTGGTAACAGCCGCGACTTACGAGTTGTAGGTCGCGGGTTCCGTTTCTAATCTAACTCTAAGCAGCCTGTATTGTCAGAGGAAAAATGCAGGCTAGTTAGAATTACATAGACAGGGCAAAGCTCTCTCTCCTTTTTTTCCACTCTATTTTGTCTTTTGCTAGTTCCGGCCAGTAAGTTTGGTAGGGCAGTAGCTTTACTTTATGTAGGTAAACTAGCTTTTGCCCGCGACTTCGTCCGCGTAGAGGTCGAAAATGGTTCTAATAGGATTTTTAATTGTTTTTTTACGTTATTAATTTTGTTATAAAAATTATCATGTTAAAATGTAAGCGCTTTATAGCTGACACAACTATGTCAGGTGTGCTCCTACCGAGTTATGATAACCTGGCACTTCAAAGGCCTGAAGCGTTTAAAAAGCTGACTAACAAAATATATTGAGAAAACTTTGCTCCCGTTTTGCAAACCCTTAAAAAAGGGGGTAGAATTTCAGAAAATACTTTCTTATCGGATCCCTACGTCATACAAAGAACACCCTCCAAGTTTCAGGTCTCTACGATCAGCGGTTTAGGCTGTGCGTTGATCCGTCAGTCAGTCATTCAGGACAAAGCATTTTATATGTATAGACTATTTCATCACTACTGCTCTCAAAAAGGTGAAGAAAAACATCGTGAGGAAATAGGCATGTCCCACACCTACAACTAAAGTCGAAGATATGTGACATCTACCAACCCGTACTGGACCATTCTGGAGTCTCTCACAGCTAAGAGGCCTGTGTCCCAGCAGTGGGAACATTATAGGCTGATTATGCCCGCGACGCACAGTGGTCCGGATTTTGAATATGGTGGACTTGGAACCCAAGGACAATGTTTCGCGCTGAAAAAATTCATACGAACAGATAAATTAACGCTCATCAACGTTTGTTCTAGCGGTTTTTAAGGAATTGTTTACTTTTACGAAAAAAAAATATTGAAAAAAAATATGTATGGAGCAAAACTGAAATATTTTTTTTTCTCAAAATGTTCAAAAGTGTTAGCAATGAAACCTTTTGTATGTTGTTACATTACACTTATTTGATCATTCCACAAATATATTTTTCGCATACACTTGCAGCCTTCGCCGAAATAAGTATCGGAACTTTCAATGTTTTTACTCCAAGTATTTGTGACAATTAAAGGTTTTTACTAATTTATAGTCACATAATATATATTTTCAACAAACTAAAAATATTAAAATTCGTTATTTCTTGACTTTGAATGATAGATAAATGAAAAAATAGATAAAATAAAATAAAAAACATATTTTACTTTTTAGTGGTTAACGCTGTTACTTAAACCGCAGTGAATGACGCATTGTCTGCTAATTTTCCCCTCCCATTACCTAATATTGCTATCTCTTTCATTTTCCACTATTGCTGTCTCTTTCATTCTCTATTGTTCTTTCTCGTTAAGACCCTTGCAACTTGCGCGCTTATGAATCAAATAAAAAGACGGAGCTCCTGCAGGAGTGTGTCATTAGACATTCAACCCTTGAAGAGTCAACATACCTGGAAATTTTAACGTGAAGAAAACTACCTACTTAATAATGTCTGGATTTGGTACTTACCTGGATATTTACGTGTTTCTACGAAAAGGGGACCTCAAGGACTACAAAAGACTGCATCAAGCAATTTTGGACTGCATTTTGTTTGAAATTTCGCAAGAAGATTCTGAAAAAATATTGAATTTTGCAAGATCTCTCACTGTGAACTTAAATCGTCGATGGACCGAAGCACACAGGGTGCAGAAAACATTCATGAGAAAGCACATGAGCTGGTTAGAAACAAAAGTTAAGTGGCCTGAATGTGAATCTGTGAATCTCTCCCAAATTTTTGAAGAGACCGAAAATTTGGATCTTCGTTCCATAGAAGAAGAAGCAGCTGTTCTACCCTTTGCATCTACTTCGAAGGCGACTAGTGACATGGGAACTTCTACAGATATCGTATCAAGGAAGCCATTTGAAGACTTGGGAAACAAGCAGAAGAAAAGGCGATCGGGTACATTACTCGACTATCCGGAAGAGGAATTGACGTTTGCTTTTATCACAAAGCTTAAGTCTAATGGGAAAGAAGTTCTTGCTCGCATCATCGATCATCTTATGAAGAAACCTGAAAAGGTTGAAGATGTCGAATCATTTTTATTTATGAACGAAAAGAAGGAGACTATGCAGACAGATCAAGTTTTGGCCCTTACTACTTCATTGGATCTGTCAAAGTGGAAGTACCTCACTTTAAGGTCTGCATTGTCACAACAGTTGAGGCTTCCGTCTTACCACAAGTTGTTAGAGGCTAAGAAAAGGTGTTATCCAGATGCCAGAGATATTACAATATCAGAAGATGGAGCAAAGGTAAAACTACAAGCACTTTTAGATGTCACAACTCGAAGGATTCTGCAAGTCGTTGGTGATGATTTAAATATTTCCAGTGGAAACTTGAAGCTGACCAGCAAATGGGGATTCGATGGTTCATCAGCACAGAGCAACTACAAGCAAAGAAGTGAAATGGCAGAATTCGACGACTCCTCTGTGTTCATGACGAGCCTCGTTCCTCTGAAGCTAGAGGCCGGAAATGTTGTTATTTGGAATAATCCAAAGCCATCTTCAACATTTTATTGCAGACCTATTAAATTTCAGTTTGCGAAGGAAACGACTGACTTTGTTAAGCAAGAACAAGAGGCAATGAAGGAAGAAATACGAAACTTAACTATTTCAAGTTGGGGAAACTTGGAAGTTACTCATAAGCTGCACATGACAATGATTGATGGGAAAGTGACTACAATAATCACAAATACTCCATCTGCAGCTACTTGCAATGTTTGTCTTGCAAAACCAAGCGAGATGAATAATCTTTCTCAAATGTTTTCAAGACCTGTGCGGGAAGATGTATATCAATATGGATTGTCAACACTCCATATGTGGATTCGAAGCATGGAGTGTCTTTTACACATTTCGTATAATTTAGATTTCGAAATGTGGAGTGCACGAGGTGAAAACAAGAACCTTAAGAAGTTTCGGAAGGACATGGTGCAATCTGAGTTCAAACAACAGATGGGACTTTTGATTGATGTTGTGAGGCAGGGCTTTGGAACAACAAATGATGGGAACACGGCCAGAAGATTTTTTCGGGAATACGAAAAGACAGCTCAAATAACGAAGATTAATGCTGATTTGATAAAACACTTCGCAGTCATATTGCAGGTGTTATCTTCTGGACAGGCTGTGAATATCGATGGATTCCGTGGATACTGCAAGAAGACTGCTGAGCTCTTTGTGCATCACTACCCCTGGTACAACATGCCTTCCAGCGTACACAAAATGCTGATACATGGCGCTGACATATGCGAACATTTCTCTTGCCTTCCTATCGGAATTTTGTCAGAAGAAGCAGCAGAAGCAAGAAATAAGGACTTCCGAAATACCAGAGAGCGCCACACGAGGAAAACAGGAAGATTGCAAAATAATGAAGACATTATGCATAATTTTTTGATATCTTCAGATCCTTATATATCTCATCTGAAACCGAAATACAACAATTTTAAATCATCAAGTATGTTTCCAGAAGCTTTGCAGTTATTAATAACAGAAGAAGTAATAGAAGTTGAAGAAGAAGAAGAAATAGAAGTTGATGAAGAAGTTCCACAAAATGTGCCAGATCCTTTAGAATGATTTTTAAGTTTTCTTATATTACTTTATTAGTTTCTATTATTTTGTATTTTCAATTTACGTATATAATTTTATTATATTTTTATTATTGTTGTTTTCGTGTACTATTTTTTTTAATGTGTTAAATTTAATTCAAATTGTAAACCACCTTCGATTATTATATTGTACTGTAAGAATTTATTATGCAATAAACAATTTTCAATAACTATGTTGTTTTGTAATTTGATGTCTGTGTTGATGTAAACAGTTTTATCTTATTATTATACTTTCCCGAAACCACTTAACAGACCAAAAAAGTAATGTTTTAATGGTTTTTTTTTAAATTAAATATTTTAACTTTAACTGCGCATAAACGCCAAGGCTGCAAGTGCATGCGACAGATTTGTTTGTGAAATTAACAAATAAATGTGGGACAATGATTTACAAAGGGTTTCATTGCTAACACTTTTGAACATGTCGAGAAGAAACAATTTTTCAGTTTTGCTCCATACATTTTATTTTTCAATATTTTTTTTTCGCGAAAGAGAACAATTTCTTAAAAACCGCTAGAACGAACGTTGATGAGCGTTCACTTATCTGTTCGCATGATTTTTTTCAGCGTGAAAAATTGACCTTGGGTTCCAAGTCCACCATATTCAAAATCCGGACCACTGTGCGACGTAGCGAAGGCAGGGAATTGAGTTCTGAGCCGCGTCACACTAGTATGGTTCTGCCAAGTTATGTACCAAAGTTTAGGTACTACTTCTTGCTCAGCCAAGAGTAATACATAATATTATCAATATCAGCCGTTTGTATCTCACTGCAGGACAATGGCCAACATACCCTCCTTTCATTTATGTACAGTTTTTTGTTGCCAACCCTTATGAAAAAAGTCGGTATCGTTCAAAAGTTTAGGTTTAAATAGGTTTTTCCTTTCTTTAATAAACATTGCTTGGATTGTCTTCATCGGCAAAGAATGGCTCAAGAGTAAATTAATTTCTTGGTCATTACTTTTGAGGGACGCGAACTTAGTTATAAAATTGCATAGTATTTGCAATAGGTATAATTAAAGCTTACATTGATTTTATCAATCAGCTAGACGCAATCACCCGAGACTAACCACTGAACTATCGTCACTAACTATGTAAATAATTATGAGTAAACATTTATCACTTCATTACCGTAACCATTTGTTTATCACTTCAACGTTGGGGGTTTACGCGGTAAACCTTAATAAAAAAAATACGGACCAAGTTAAAGCAAAAAAATTTTCCTTAATGAGATTTTGTACTAGCTACACCTATTTTGTACTTTTACAAAATTGTAGGATAAACATGATTATAAGACCACGTTCGCATGGCCGTCAAAATACTACGGCGTTATTTAATCGCGCAAGTGCAGTGTGCGAAAAAATCCCGCCACGATGTTTGTATGTCCGTGTGAATGTGGACTAATGCTACCCATGGAAAATGGGTAAAATTTGACAGTCCTCTAGATATGAAAGGGATCGCAGTATCGCACCCCGCCTGTAGCACCAATTTTATTACTAGGTACTTGTGGTACTTCCGGAATAGGCTCTCGTGCTGCATTAGACTCTAATGCAACACGAGAGCCTGCAATATGAGGGCCTATATTCTAGTGACTAGAATATAGGCCCTCTTAAAGGAGGTTGTAGGTACAAAATATCAAAATTCGAACAAGTACTTAAGTACTTTCTATGTTTGTCTTGGACATCACTGACATCGGTGAAGGAAAATTTTGTGAAGGAACATGGACTCATAATTAATATAAGTCCGAAATCGCCAATCCGTCTTGAACAAGAGTTGTGATCAGCAGGAGAAGAAAGAAATAAGGCAAGACCCTTCTCTGTATGAGAAGAGCGTTGTGCCCTGCAGTGGGACATATAAAGCTGATATCACTATTAGCTCAGGCCGTGGTTACAAGATTAGCAGTCGACATGTGAGTGCAGCGGACAAATACATGGTCACTCGTAGACAGAGTTGCCACCCGTCCCGATTTTGCCGGGACAGTCCCGATTTCGGAGACATTGTCCCGCGTCCCGACGGCCTATCAATTTTGTCCCGATTTTTGACAATATGCGACAGGCTCAATCAATTCATTCACGGGTACCCAACCCAGTCACCCGCCACCGCGTCATCTACCGATGATTGGTCTTGTTGAATCTCGTAAGGTTTATTTCAGTGTCGCTACGGATACGTCTAATAAAGGAAACCGTAAAATGTATCCTATTTGCAGTCAACATTTTTCACGTGAAGACAGGTGTCAAACACAATTACTAGATTTTTTTGAATGTCCATTTGAAACAGCTGATGCTATAAGCGATGCTATTCTAAACATGCTTACAAAATTTGATTTGGATGTAGCATGTGTTTCGGCATTTAGTGCAGATAACACTAATGCTAATTTTGGAAGAAATAGATCGGTGTTTACCTTACTGAAGGATAAAAATCCAAATATTATGAAAGCAGGATGTCTAGCTCACGTTTTGAATAATACATTCAAGCATGCTATGAACAAATTAAACCTTGATGTGGAAACTGTCATATTGAAAATTTACAGCCTCTTCTCATCTTCTGCGTTAAGGAGGGAAAATTTAAAGGAATTTGTAAAATTAGTCCCAAAGTCTGCTCCTTTGTTGAAAACATTATTTAGTGTTGTATCTCGTGCTTTGAGCATACCTCCTTCAAATGCGTATGTTGAGCGCGTATTTTCACAAATGACCATGAAATGGTCTAATATCAGAAATCGTTGCTCGGTAGATTTGATAAAAGCAGAATTGCTAATTTCTTTGAATATGCACATGTCTTGTTCAGACTTCATAAATAAATACAAAAATGATATAGATTTACTAAAAGCGGCTCGTAACAATAAGAAATACACATGGGAAAATAATTATATAAAATAAATACAAATATAAACACAAAATAAAGTTTCTTTTTCTTTTGACTGTCTCATGGGTATTTTTTTTTTTTCACCAAACTCCGAACGTCTCATAAGGATGCCCGATCGTCCCGTTTTTTTTTCCCCTAAAGGTGGCAACCCTGCTCGTAGAGGCAATGTTATTAGTGACCGCCGCCGGGTGACTGGAATTTATTGTAAATACATATCACTTTTACTTTTCGCAGAAAATGCTGAAGGACAATCTCCAAAATACCAGCACGGTATAGATTCTCAATACTTTTTAATATCGTGTATATCCTGTTTCGATAGCGACTCTGGTATTTTCCCGTCGATTAAGGATAAAACCGCAATGCTACTGAATATTAAAAGATATCTAAAATTCTCAGAACAAGAGTTAATAACTGAAAAATAAGATTACTTATATTTTACATTTAATGTAATAATTTGCCTAGACTTTACCACTATGTTGGGGTCGGCTTCCAGTTCAATCGGATCCAGCTGAATACTAGTATTTTACTTGGAGCGACTGCCATCTGACCTTCTCAACCCAGTTACTGGTTCTCAGATTTGGGCTGGACTGTCAAAGATCTACAAATGACATCCGGGACGAACGGCTTAACGTACTTAACTTACCAAAACAACGAATAATACTCTTGATTGCAATATCAGTAGGTTTAAAAAAAAAATGACCGATACACTTCGTTAATATCGGAAAAGTTGTTAAACACGACCTAAAAGACACTTGTAGGTTCGAAACTGCAAGGTAATAAACAAGCGTCGCCCTGGCTGGACGCTCAAACACGTCCTTGAAGCGTAGATGCTTATTTGGTCAAGTTCAAGGCTACTAGGACCTGCCGACCCACGCGCGTCTGTTTTCCAATAAACGGAGTCAGTTGCAATCGACTCCATTTTTCACGGAGGCGAAGCTGGAATGTCTCATTTCCCTGTCATTTCATTATTCAAGCCACTCAAATCCGAAAACACGCTGCATGACAGTAGAAATAGCAAAAGTGGCAGGCATTCCCCGAACAACCATTTTTTTAACGGCTGATTCGAGTCTGCTATTGACCTCGATCACGCCTGATAGAAAGTGATGGACGAGGTCTTTTGGATGAGGATTTTCAACCACTACTAATACTAGCTTTTACCAGCGGTTTCGCCCGCGCATAACTTTCATCCGCTATTTAACTCTCTTAGGGGTTGAATTTCAAAAAATCCTTCCTTGTTCCTTGTCTACATTATAAAGGGAACCTCTGTACAAAATTTCAGGTTTCTAGGTCCAAGGGTTTGCGCTGGGCGTTGATGAGTCAGTCAGTCAGGACTTTCTTTTTTCTTAATATAGATAGACTAGCAGCGTTCTGCGGTTTCAACGCGTAGTTCCCGTTCCCGTGGGAATACGGGGATAAAATATAGCCTGTCACCCGGGGATAGTGTAGCTTCCCAACAGTGAAATAATTTTTCAAATCTGTTCAGTAGTTTCGGAGCCTATTCAATGAAAACAAACAAATAATCAAATATTTCCTCTTTATAATATTAGTATAGACTAATAATACAGCTGAAGACTGCGAGCAAAAAGTCCAAAATTCAGAAAGTACGCTAAGCGAAAACGAAGTACTCAATAGCGCGGGTAGGCGATGCGATGGGTCGTTTCAGTACACATATATATTGTGGTGTCTTTGGCAACACCCGGCCGTTATCGAGTTTAAGGAATAGTTTGGCTGTTTAGAGCGTCGTCTGTCATTCGTTGTGTATGACAGTCTGTTTCCAAATCTCGAAGTGTCATATTACTGCTCGGATCCCGTAAGTTGAGTGTACAAACCTCCGAATGTTCTTCAAGGAGTACTCGACGCGCTCCAGCAGCCCCAGATCGCTGATGACGTTGTTGTGACTCTTGATCTTGACGAGAGTCAGCGTCTTATCGGTGAGGCACAGGTTGTAAAGACCCTGGATGTTCTTCGTGGCACCCAGTCCTTTCTTCTGGACATTCACTTGCCATACATGTTCTGGAAAAGTAATAAATGTCCTTTATTGTATTGCTTGGGTGAGACCAACAGGGGTCCATAAAAAATCTGTGAGTGAGTGGAGCTGTAAGAGGGGGTTATCTGTGGGCTGTTAAATTGAAACTACTCCTTGTGCCATAGCAGAAGAAGATCAATCATGTAATTAATAATTTTTTGCCAGATTGAATGGTGGAGACCCTTATGACACCTATGCGAGCCCAATTCGACAAAAGTCGATGCACGGACTTTCACTTCCAGGCTACCTAATTTTCATAAGGACCAGGTACTGGTACATCGTGAACACTTGCCAATTAATAGGTACCTAATGTGAACCCACAAACACATTTTTATGTTATGAGTAGGTAGCATGAAGTGGCCACATGCGAACTTTACTACCTATATACAAGTGCATATTAGGGAAAAAGAATCAACTTGGAAAACACGGCGATTCTAAATAAAATTAATGAAATTAATACAAATGTATTTTTTTCCTCTAATATTCTGTTTACTTCGCTCTGCCTACTTATTGTTTATTTGTGGGCATGTAAAAATATTGTTTTAGGTCAGTAAAGTAATGTATACTTATAAGTCGCAATATTATTTTACCACTACACACCATACACTTAATTATTTATCGTAAAAATCCCAATTACACAATTTATTTTCTACAATTAAGTACAACAAAAATATGATAAAACAGTTCACACATTTAGCTAACAACATCATACTAACATAGTTAAGTAATTACTTATTAGCAAGAAACTTACGGAAATAAAAATCTAAACATCTCAAGTATTCGAACAAAAACAACTCTGTTACTTCGCAGAATATTCCCAAGCGCGCCAATCTAGACATAACTATACAATGCCTAGGTCATTAGCGTTCAGCTGTGACCTAATGACCTACAAAGTTGATTTAGAATTATTTATCATCGTGTTTTCATAGGTCTGAAGCCCATTTATAACTTTGTTGTGATAAACGGATTGATGTTATAGAATGGATAAAATAAGGAAATATTTCACAGGAAACTTTAAGTTTACGGGCAATCTACGAATTTTAGTAAAATATCGAATGTTTTCATACGCGATATCTGACAAGGTGACACGCTAACTGAAAGGGGTGTCAGCTTTGAAGAGCTGACACCTTAGTCAGTAACCCTAGATTACAGAACCTATAAGAATCTGACGAATCAGAGGCCTAAATAGTTGGTTTAAAATTTAAAGTTCCTTGCTCAGAAGGTGGTAGGTTGGACCTGCAGCTTGCGGCTTGTTGCAAGAATGGGCGCTATTAAGGTTCAGGAATCATTCAATTTTCATACAAAAAGAGTCAAACATAAATATCGTTTCGTCCTCCGAACTGAAACTGACAAAAGCTCAAAACCGACAGCATTCGAAGATTCGAGCTGGCATCAGCAGAATCAGATCGTCAACTCCATTACAATCGCGGTAACCTATGAGTGATTGAGTTATCTACGCCACAGCTTTAGTACTATTGTTTATCTATTGTGATAAGTTTTACCATAGACGACAACTCACATAGCAGTGTGGCGCAGTTAATCAAAAGGGTTTTTATGATGTTGATGAACCTTTGTAGTCTCGCATTATTTAAACGTAGTGTTAGAAAGAACGGTACACTCTAATTAGTTTAATTAGCTACTATATAAGGTGATTCGCAGATAAACAGTTCTTATGACGCAACTGTTGTTGTTATTGCGCTTCTGTTTACGCGGCCTAGAATGGTATGAGTGTATCGGGAAGTTTTCCTTTTTGGGTTGATCCCTATTGCTCTCAGATTTGAAAAAGTGGGGTTTTGGGCATCCACCCAAAGACGGGATAGGGGCAGATCTGTTTTTTCTGCTGCAGGTTCCAGCAAGAATGCGCGAGGGAATACCACCATCAAGACCTGGGAAACCTGAGAAATTAATTTCTTATGGGCATGTGGTGAAAAATTATAGGTCATCTGACAAGTTTTGCCTCTATTTATAAGACTCTGCTAGGTTAACTGAATCAAAAACATAACAATATCAGCCTAGCCTCTCTAGAATCAAAAGCGTAACAGTGAGTTACGTGTGATAAGATAACAATGTATCAGCTGATTGTCCTTGTGCACCGACTGTTGAAGGAAATTATTTGTTATTGTAGTTCATTATCATCATATCAACGCATGAACGTTACAAACATTTATTATGGGCCTTCTTCATAACTGTTTGCAGTAGGTGTCAATACTTTTGGGTCCCATTCAACTCTGAGATGTGGACGCACAGAATCGTGGAGAATGGCAGAAAAGAAAGAAAGCTCAGAAGACCCAGCATTGAGTAATTCCGGGTTGAAGTGATGAAGAGATTTCTTCCAAGCTTTTAAAAATGCCGAGGAAAGAAGAAACAATATGAAATACTTAGAAACTTCGCGCTTCTGCTCATCAATTCGCAACAAAGGTCATCCGATGCGTAGTGCGTAGGCAACGGAACTCCGTGCAGCAATACAAAGCAACAGTTTGTTTACATGAGTGAATGAACAAGGCAAGGCAAGACCAAGGCCTGTTCTGCTGACATTGTGTTATTATACTGTACATTATTGCATTGGCCTTGATAAAGAACGTGTACAAAACTCAACATTTCAGACGGAAGACGGACTGCGCTGGACATAGGTGTCCCTCAGGAATAGCCACAGTGACCGCACCGGCCCGTATCCAGGATTCCCGTGTCCTTTACTAGGTCGTATATCTACCTTTTGGGGGCCTGCATATTCATATTGCGCTTTGGTAACTAATGAAACTCTAATCCTCAACGAAAGTTTGAAAAGTTCACAATACGGCGAAAGGTCAACCCTATTCCTATTCCAATACTATCATCAATTTAATATTTCAAAGAAAAACATGACGTCTACGTCTTCAATTGAAACGGCACATGTATCACATAGGTACGTCTAGGTATGTACTGTCTACACGTTGCTACGAGTATGTTTGCAGTTCACGTGCCTCGATCAGTAAACACAATCGTTTACGGACATCACAATAAACAATACAATTAATCATTGCACTAGTAAACACACAAATTAGTTAGCAAACAAATATGAGATCACGCGCCGACCTATGAGTGGACAGCAGTTTCTGTTAACGTGTTCTTTTACTTTAAAATATGGTCTTTGAATTGGCGAAGGGGCAATTTTGGATGTAGGTAGGTTTCCCAGAAACTGCTACTGTGTGGAAGACTACCAAGATTAGCACAAAACAGGAATAATTGCGTAAAGACGAAGAACTAATTGGTCAAACCCTCTTCCTCTCTTCTGCTTTATTGTGCCCAACAGGGTCTACAATGATTATGTCTGTAAAACCTAAGTTCACATTTTGGAGTGCAATAAGTACGTATATGGAGTAAATCAAATGTTATAGCTAGTGCTAATGGCTTCGCCCGCGAGGTCTACAATCATCCCACGGGAACATACTACGGGGATAAAAAGTATTCTATATGTTAATTCAGGCTACAAACTATATGTGTGCCAAATTTCATCCCAATCCGTTTAGCCATTTACGCGTGATTGAGTAACAAACATCCAAACTTTCACATTTATAATATTAGTAGGCTTGATGAGCTTTTGCCCTACAGTTGGTTAGGACAGGAGAGAATGTTGGATGATGAACAATGCAAGACAATAGAATAGTAAACGTAATTATGATGTCATCCTCAAATGATACACTGTCCACCTATTCCTATCAATTCTAATAGCTCGAGGAGATATTTAGAACACTGGCAGCCTTATGGACGAGCAAGGGCATTGAAGTCGGCAGCAAGAGGTTAACAAACCTCCGTTTTGCCGGCGAAATTGTCATTTTTGCCCCCACAGCTCTGGAACTACAGACTATGCTTCAAGACCTAAGCACAGCAAGCCTCAAGGTTGGACTCGCAATGAATCGGTCTAAAACCAAAGCCATGACCAACAGTCCTAAGCGTAGGGTCGAGGTAGATGGGCAGGAAATACAGTATGTTGATGAGTACATCTACTTGAGCCAGTTGGTTTCTTTCGGCAACAGACAAGAAAAGGAAATCGATCGCCGCATCGAAAATGCCTGGAGAAGCTACTGGTCCATGAAGACGCTAATGAAGGGCGATCTACCGATTTCCCTGAAGCGAAAACTCATCGATATGTGTATTCTGCCCGTCCTAACCTACGGTGGTCAGACCTGGTCGCTCACCGAGTCGCAAAAGTTCCGCCTTGGGGTTTGCCAAAGAGCAATGGAGCGCAGCATTTTAGGCGTTAAACGAACTGACCGAATTCGAAACACGCTGCGCTCCAAAACGGGGATCTTAGACGTAGGCAAAAAGGCTGCCAGGCTAAAATGGGACTGGGCGGGTCACACCAGTCGCATGCACAGTGACCGCTGGGCAATAGTCGCCACACAGTGGGTGCCTGAGGATGGACGGCGCCGCCGAGGCCAGCCCAAGAAAAGGTGGCGTGATGACGTAGATCCGAATTGCAAGGGCTGGATCGAGGAGGCCTTGGAAAAGGATGCCTGGAAGGATTTAGGGGAGGCCTTTGCTCAGCAGTGGGACAGTGTAGGCTAAATGAAAAAAAAAAAAAAAACTTGTGCTGAAGAAGATCTATTTCCTCTATGAAATATCATGTTTTTAAATATGACAGAGCCAGACTATGATCTCATGGTGTTTACTTATCGAAACCGTAACCGGCGCCACGGACGAGTGTCTTGGGTTTTTCTTGTGATGCTATGGCAGGAGGGTAAAGCGTGGTCATAAGTTCTAATCTACTTTAGGTAACGAGTAGGTAAGTCAAGTAACGGTTCAAACAGACTGAGGTTTGCGACCGGGAGGCCCCGCAATAATTATCAGAGCTGAATCCATGACTCTGGTTAGAATATGATACGAAAGGAAAATTGGACTAGCTCTCTCTTCCCAGTCAAACAATCATGACGTCAGCGAAATAACAGAATTCGCATCCTTTACCAACGTAGTGACGATAAAAAATCGAGTATTGGGCGAGATTCGTGAGACCTGTGGACTGCGGTAGGCTGAGTTGATTGATCGCTTCATACGATCGAGTAACCGCGAGGCCCCGAGGCTAGACCGCCTGCTACGTCACAAGTGCAAAAACCGTAAAAATACCACAACACATCGGACGAACCGCGTCAATGTAGTCTGCTCAAATACTAATAAAAAAATCTCCGTAACGTAAACGTAGAGCAACTAATGACTAATCATGACAGAATGATAATGATATCAGCATTTTTCAGTAACCTCAAATAGCGCAAAAATTAAACAGACCACTCACAACTCGATCTAAAAATCAAAACAACCGGTAACCCTAACAGCCCTACAATCGTAATGTGTGGAAAGGACCGTCACTCGCTTCCGACGAGCTCGTATTAAGATTAATGATTGTATTCGTATGTTTACCCACAGCATCACAATATTACCGGAGGTCAACGACACCGGCTTTTACGTACGCGTCTAAATTTCCATAGTACATGATCGTGCTTTGGCCTTTTTATGGCATGTTCGCTTATTATTGTCTGATGCGAAGTACGTTATTAAGATTTGTTTATTGTCTAGCTAGGGGCGCCCGCGGCTCCGCCCGTGTGCCGTGCTTTCTGCTAAGACGCAATAGACAACGTATTATCTTTCCTACGCAGTTCTGTCGACCATATTCGACTTTTAGGGCGCTAGAATCAATGATTATTAATCACACTACTGTTTAGTACCTACATGCTAAGATAGCAGGCTAGCAGGCCGAGGAAATCGACTATAAAGTTTAAAAACCCATTCAAGAATAGGGTATTTTCCAATTTATTAAAAACTATTCTAAATTGAAGATCGGGACGAAATATGTAACAGAAAAATAAAAGTAAATTGATTTATATCCATTTTCTCAATTAAAAACGATTTAAACCAAAATTATTTTTCGTTGTTTTGAATTTACCGCCAAAACGCTCCTTACGATGACTTTTTATCACGTGACGTCAACTTTGTGTAAACTAAAGTAGTTAGTAAGTAAATAAGTGAATGTCGAGTTTATAATTAACAAGATTTTTAATGGATAGAAAGTGATATATTACTGGTGTGCTGTGCCTGTGCACAAATACTTTTAAAACGGCGCCAAACTAAATATTTGTACCGGTGCCGGTTACACAAAGTTGACGTCACATGTCACGTGATAAAAAGTCATCGTAAGGAGCGTTTTGGCGGTAAATTCAAAACAACGAAAACGAAATTTGATTGTAATCGTTTTTAATTTAGAAAATGGAAATAAATAAATTTATTTTTATTTTTCTGTTAAATATATCGTCCCAATCTTCAAATTAAAATAGTTTTTATTAAATTGGAAAATACCCTATTGAAAAAAGAAAAGTCAAGGTTTCCTATAACAGTTACAGCACTTAGATTTTTTTTTAGTGTTATTGAACTCACAAAGTCTATAGATCCCATGAAGCTGCTTTTCTTATTTTCAGTCCAGTTAGGTAGTAATTGAAAGAGAAGAGAAGTAAGATGCTAATTATATTTTTTTACAAATATCTTATTTCCTGAAGGGAATTGAGTGTTCTCATCATTTGTTTCACTTTAGAATAATAAAGAACATCTGTTTAACACAAAAATAAACCTTGATAAAATGAAATGCAGTAGCTATTACAAATCTACATAATATACCTGCTATACTACCTCTCGACACCGATAAAAGTTTTCCAAAAGAAATTTCCTAAGCAGGAATAGGTAATGAAAATTTCCCAAGCTTAAACACACATGTGTATTAGATTTAAAAAATGCAATTTAAGTAATAATAGTTCATAACTTAATAACTATCCTAATTCAATGTAGAGCTGTTAAATTAAGTAAATAATTAAAATTGTTTACATACTTAGTATTTCATATCTCATACTTTAGGTATGTTTATAATTCTTCTGCATGTGTATGACACTGAACTATTCCTAAGCGGCAGGACTGAATTTGATGAAATTTAAGAGTGTCCTTAGATGGATTAGATTCAAAATTGGAACCAGTAGGTGGTGCGGGCGAAGCTGCAAGCAGAAGCTAGTTTTATATAGACTTAAGTGTAATATGAATGTTCATTGAGCTAGGAATTTCATTCACAAGGTCAACATATAAAACAATCTCGACATAATGTAACAGTTATACTAGTGAACCTGTTTTCTTTACACCCTTTCACATTTTTTTTGATATTGATTAAAAAATTGTAATAAGGATGCCATAAGAAGCACCAACTTGTGAATAGAATTGGCAAATTATTCAGTTACTGGTAACTTCTAGCACAAATAAATATGGTGGACTCTAGTACTTAGCTAACCAAGTCCCATCATGAGCATACAGGATGATGTTATTCATTATGATTAGTATTTATTTAAGTTTTTAGTTATATTAAGTGCTAACTGAAACGCAAATATTTGTACATTCTCATTCAAACAGAATTACTAAACTACTTTAATGATGGGAATGACTTTGAGCCAATAAATTAAGATGGTTTTGTATATTTAACTATTCAATTTAGACATTAAAACAAACACTGATTATATGTTGAGTGGCTGTGGAATCTACATAACTGAGAGATTATTTTAACTTATATAAAAATGTATGTGAGAGTTCACAAAAAGTTAAGGCAAATATTTAGCATAATTATGTATTTGCAGGAACAGATAGACATGTTTATTTTATTAGGACACAAAGTAGTAGGAAACTAATTTGTAAAGTATTTGAAATAAAGAAATAGCCTGGTTGTCATTTACCCAGGTAGTACATAGTGAATGTTGAAAGTTTACACTTGAACATGACATTGTTACCCACATAACCTTAAACATTCCAGCATGTACTCATGTTTTAGTAAACAGTCTGGGAAAGGTCAAAAGTAAAGTGTTCAGACTTACGTATCGGGTGAAGCAGCTCATCACTGGCGTCCTCAGTGCGGTGCTGCTTCAGGATGGCGGTCAGCCAGGCGTGCAGGTCCTGCTCGTTCTCCGCCACCACGCAGAACTGCTCCTCCCTGGTGAACAGCGCGATGACGTGCTTCTGCTTGAGGTCCAGCCGCCGCATTATGTTGTAGCAGCTCTTCAGCGGCAGCACGCGGCGCGGCGCCACTCCCGCGCGGAACTTCTTCTCCGACTCATAGTACTCCAGCCGCGCCGAGCACTCCGGGGTCTCCGCGCGCAGCACGAAGTACTTCTTCTTCATCGTCTTCAGCTTCCGCAGCTGGCCTTGGCGCACCACGGCGCCCGCGCCCCCTCCTCCCGCCGCCGACATCACTCCTGCATCCCAGTCCCGCACCTAACGACTCTGGCACATGCCAACCGATAACCTTGAAGTTGTTTACACCAATGATGAAAGTCACCCTAATAAACGACAAATAGTAAAACACCGTCGACGGACACGCGCCACGACTAAAAATACTTACAATAATCAAAAACCATATAGTGCGTAAATAGTACCTCGTTATGATAAATCGAACGGCGTAACGAATCCGACGTAGTACCATAAGAATTTATTCCGTGGGCAGAGCCGCGGCGGTTCCTCACTAACACGATAACACTAATGTTAAAAATCTTATCTTTGCGAAATAATCATAATACATAAACAACAAACACTATTTCAATCCATAATTTGGTACGCTCGCTGTTACACTCGGTCATTCACAGACACTCGAGTTTAGAAAGAGATAAAATCATTCATAGTAAACGTAATTCGCACCGCACGCCCTTCCGTAGGTACGCAGGGCATGGAAGTCATGCCGTGGTCATGCCTCGCGACATCAAAACATTCGATTTTTACGTTATCACTCACTGCTAAGACACACCACTGTTTTGCAAAACGTAACAAATGATAAATGAGGAAATGTTTTTGTGTTTAACCACTTAATTTATAAAAAAACACGTATTTGCGCCTCGTTTTTTATTGGTTCTTCACTATTGCGTGTCATTTATTTGTACGACGAAATAGTACTCCATCGCACTATGTATACGACGCGTTATCTTTATATGTTTGTCGGGTAACCACTAACCAATCATAGCGTAGTATTCCGCTACGGCGTAAAACATTTTCTTTAACGTCTAATAGATTGTCTGTGCTATTTTATTATTAGCCAATCATAGTCTACGATTCCCGAGCTGTAGCATCGATTGTGATGAGACCGTATACTGCTAAAGTATAGAGTAATGTAGGACAATACACACATTGAACACTTCGTAGCAAATGGTCTCCCGCGTTTTTTAAAAAACACGCAAGCTTTATTTATGCAGCTAATAAAATAAGTACGAAGTGTGATTCCAGAGCAAAAAATTGTTGTTTACAAAAAAAAAAAACAAGTATAATACAATTTCCCTAAATGCAACTCAAAAACTTATGTTCGACGAATTTTATTAGACATTATAATTTAATAATTCTTTGTAGTCACTTGTGGTTACAACTAGTTCTGTAGCAATACTAGAGCTTGAAACGATAGTTATTTTACTCCTTTTCCATTTTTGGTCATTTTACACTATATTAGGTTTTACAATAGTCCTTTAGTCCTTTTGGTCCTTAGTGTTTTGGATAGGATAAGAAATTTTATGCTATTGATCCCAGTAAGTATTCGGACCTGGAACGTTATATTTCATTGACAGCTCCTGTCCTGGATGACAATTTTTCTCATGTTTGGATACACAGAGTCACAAACTAACCCTAGTTTGTCTTCTTAGAAAGTTCCATCAATTATGTAAATTATTCTAAATGAATTTTTAGTAAATACACAAACAAATTGGTGGTACTCAAGTTTGTATTGCGTTCAAACACTTGGAAATTTCTGATTTTCTGACACCAATTGTCATTTACGCTAGGTATCCGATTATTGCTGGTGACAAAGATAAAAACACTTTCAAATCGGTAAAGAAATATATTAAAAACACTATTATATCGTTATAAAAAGTGAAATGATACACAGGCAGTGTGTTGTAAAATAAAATAAGACTTGACTTAAAGGTCCAAGTGACCAGGTCATTAAAAACCAAAAAAAATAATGGTTCAATATGTCCGACGACGTCCGTCATTCATTCATTCATTTGCCTTGCTAAAAAAGGTATAGAAACGAGAAATGTTGGCAAATTAATGACGAAAATACGTGTTATCTTTCTTGTTGAAGTTATTATTGCTTTTGTTTTACACAAATACTCGTGAATCGGGACGCGCATTGTTGATTATGAGCCGCTTTGGTAATACTCAATATGTTTACATTGTGAAATAAGTTCGTAGACAGTTTTGTCTCCGTGAAAACCTTAAACATAGCGAAAGGAGAGTTTTTGTTGCGCTTTCTGTGTTTGATAAGTGATTTGGGTGTGCGGCGACGTTGATAGACCGTGTCTGTGTACTGTTAGTCGATAATTGTGTAGTGTGAGGGTGTTCCATGTTTCGTTGTGCGTTTGTCGTGTGCAATCGCAACAGTCCCCGCTTTGCGGTGCAGTTTTGTAATAGTCATTAGAGCGTAGAAAATATGTCAAGTGGATTGACCCTAGTAAATATCAAATTTTACAGTAATCTCGATTACTAGGCAGTGCTGCTTATCCGTTTATAGTAATGCTATTGTGGAATACCATATAACTTGTCATATTTTACACAGGGCCCAAAGTATAGCTGTGAAGTGGAACAATGGATGTAAAATTCTAATCAATAAGGTAATAATGATTTGTTTTTACTGGCCTTTTATTGTATTGTGTCTAGGGACACTAACAATAACTATGAAAATGTATAAAAAGTGATTGTCTGTCACAAAGCTAATGAGAAATAATGCTTGAGTTGTTATGCTGAGTATGTGCGCAACATAACAGGAAGTAAATGAAAGAGTAATCATGAATTAAGGTTTTAAAATGAACCACTATTCTATGTACCTATTTACAATTGATTAACTTTTATATTTATTTTCATTCATGAAAATGGACTGTCACTAAATAATCACTATCAATAAATAAAATTAGAACTACAGGATAGTTCTGATTATGAGCAAGCTTGATCGCAGACATTATTAGTCTCATATTTACACATGACTGGTGAAAGTTAATCATTTATGTTTAGTTTATAAGAATACTGTCTTTCATCTGTCCATCTTAAAACAAGCTTGTTACAGTTACCAAAAGTTCAATCATGCAATTACTTGTTGCGAATTTACACCTCATTTTCTTCAGAATGGGAAGTGGTGTCAACTATTGAGACATCTCCATTAAGACATCATCCATGGCTAAACAAATAAGGGACCATTTTCTTGTGCTAAGACCATGCTACTAAAATGCAAAATTTGGTAACTGCATTGTTCATATGCATGACACAATCTTGGACCAGTCTCGTGACCTTTTACTCTCACGGGAAGAGAGTTCAAATAAATGCATTGTGTAACACACTGACAATCACAATTACTGTTTTTGTCTATTATTTTGACTGTCATTTTGCATCAAGAAACATTAGGTGCAATTTACAGTATCACTCATTAATTTTTAGCCTTATGTCCTCTTTTGGACTAGGACTTCTTCCAAGAATGACCACATCTTTGATCTGTTAAAAGGTTAGCTGGTGTGATGTGGCTGGTATGAGATATACAATAGGCTGCATAATGTGTTATAGTTAGTATACATTTTTTCTATACATGGGCTTCACATGCCCCACCCTTGTTATGAAAACTAGAATGACATATTTATTCATTGTTTTATTAAATTATAACATTTTATGTTGGTGTTACTAGAAAGGTGACTTCAGAAGGGTTATATTATAGCAACAGAGGCATGATAATTATGATGATATACGGGCCTTTGCACTCTTAAGACATTGTTATAAGGCTCAAATTGTAATGATTTGCTTCTCATCATCAAAAATAAAATACATCTGTGGTTACAGTAACATAACATAACAAAGCTATATATTTTAATTTTCAGATATATTATGGCATCTGGGACATCATCTTTAGAGAGTAATGGCAGTAATGGTGGGTATTGCTTGAAATAATTTATTCTCTAAATTTTTTGGTACTAATATTTAATTAAATTTGATTATCATTTTATTAACCTGCTCCTTCCTAGGAAAAAAGCAAAATACAACAAAACCCATAGAAGTAATATTTCGACATTTTAAAGTACAGAGGCCAGCACATCAAGCTACCCCAATATGTCAAATTACTTTGATCTTTTTTCAAATTTATTACAAAAAAATAAGTTTGGGATAACTTGATGTGCTGGCATATGTACAAACCTGGAACATGAAGTTTAGGTAAAAGATGTATGAGGTAAACCTATCAGCCAAACAAAGTTTATGTTTGAAAGGGGTTATAGTCACAAAGATATAAGATTGTGTGCTGTTGTATACTGGTCCTTTGGGCCATGGAACACAAACAATAATTTTGGAAAGTAAACATACATTTATTTCTTATTCAAACTATGTGGCTTTCATGGATTTTGAACAGATTTGTCATCTCTTCCATGATCCATCAGATAAAGAAAAACCACTAGTGATGATAATCTAAAAGTTTTTGATTAGGGCAGGCCCTCAAAACCTATGAGATTAGATAAGTCACAGATAATCTTGTATAACATTGAATTGTCTATTATCTACGACTTTAAACTATAGTTTTGATTAAAAACAAGTACACAATAACATGACATGTGTTTTTCCACACTTGGGTGTATACCATATCTATATTATGAATAATTTGTTATTTTTTATAGTTCTTTCCTTAAAATTTATTAAATCATGGGTTCAGAATGTCCCCTAGAGAACTCGGTCCCTAAGACAACCCACTAACAGTAACTAGAGTTTCTATCTAGTAGGTAGCATGAAGTACAAAACTCGGCTGAGACTTCTGCTTTCATGGAATAATTTATGGCATGATTAAAACTGCATCAAAAATATCAACAAAGTTTGACTACAAGATACAAGTGTTTTGCTCCTCCCAAGATTCTAACACAATTTTTACTAGCTTGTACTGTCCGAGTCCTGGGCAAGGGTTTCCCTCCACTCCTTTCATCTTTTGTGATCCCCGTCCTGATAATATTATCTAAAGGAAAAGCTGTCACCAAAACCAAAAAACTGACTGAACTTACAAAAGTGGTTCTAGCTCTACCTATTGATAACCCGCTTATCAATTCACAGAGCAATCAGCAAAGTCTTATTTTATCATGAATTTATTCAGCCAGTAAACCCAATAGTTATCCAAAGATTGACTGCTAGAATAAGTCCAACACTGTAAAATAAAATGCTTGTTCCAGAATCAATATCCCACAATTACGTGAGCGCAGAGCGTCACACCACCGCTCAACTACCGACCATCCCGATCCCGATCGAGTACGACGTGCTGACTTCGAACCAATGCTACGAGAAACAGAACTACACGGTCAAGTCGCACGGCGCGCACGTTATGAGCGGACCGTACGAGCCGCTGCAGTATGACGTTATCAGGTAACTGCCAAGTTAACCACAGTAATAGGCTTGACCCATTGGTCCCCCACTTACATGGGACTTAACCTAATGTGAATATACTTCAAACTTCTGCTTTCCCCTTTGGCGAATACTGGCTACCCACCTGTTTTAGTTAATGTCTTGCTTCTACCCAAAGGTGGTCTGGTAGACATTGAATTCTGCTGAAGCCCTTGAAATGAGCTAAGTTGTATACGAACAGAGGGCCAATTCTCATAATTTTAAGAATGTTCACAGTCTGATCTCAGTCTCAATTTGTTAAAAGAACTCGTGTCATATATTTTTACTAGTTTTTGACATATTGTTGCCGAGATAGGACTGCAACTAGATTTTGAACATTTTTTATTATGAGAATTGGCCTTTAGTTACAATTTTGTGTACACAAATATTACACAAACAAATTGGTTTAAAAACAGCATTGAGTGTGCTGAGTAGTTAATTCTTTTAAATCACTTGATAAGTATGCCTTTTACGCACATTTGACTCGTACAATAATGTATATTCTCCCTATCGGTAAATCAGTAAACAGAACAACGAGAGCTTGAAGCAGCAGTGCGAGAAGGCGCTGCATGATCTCAATCAGTTGCGACGGCAGCACACGGAGACGTCGCGGAGGTGTGAGCATGTTATGAAAGTGAGTTTGGTAACTGTTACACCATGAGTCTATGTCTCTTAAGCTGTAGAACCTCTTCCTAGCTTAATTTTTTTTTGTTTTTTTTTTTTTTGTTTTTTTTTGAGAAACGTTGCCCCACACTAGGAATTTCTCCTGTATTGTGGGTGCGTTTACAAACATTAAAACTCACATACACAAACAGCCAGACCCGGAACAACTAATTGTAGGTCATACAAATACTTGTTCCGTGCGGGAATCGAACCTTAATTGTTACTTATTCGTAAGTCATGAAGTAATATCCATAAAAATAGCTGGAACAAAATGCCAACCTATAGCTAATGACAGAGAAATATGAGAATCCTTGGAAGAGGCCTTCTGTTACACTATAGCTATAAACTTATTTATTCAAAACTGTTCTTAAATCTGACTTTTGTTATGTATCTGTTCTCTTATCTTGTCTGGTATGTCCTGGAACCAAAAATTCGACATGTGGAGAGGCCTGTGTACCAGCAGTAGAAACATTATAGGCTGATTATGCGTATGCACTTGTTAAGTTTTCAACATCTTTCCTACTTTCAAAATTATTTTTCAACCAAGAATAGCGGGTCAATGATGTACCCTTACGTAAATATAAAACATACAGCTTTTTATAGAGACTGTCACACAGGTATAAGTGACAGAGAAAACGCTCTGAAAAGCTGATCTTTCCTGAAATAATGTGTCGTGTTTACAGCCAGGCATTTTACCTTATAAAGGTTGTCTGACTTGGAATGACAAATTTATTCAATGAATAGGCCTTTGTTTAGTTTTCTAACTGTGCTGCTTTAACGATTACTTATAAAAACAATGGCTATTGTGGGCTAAGACGACCACAATGTGGGCCTGAAACCGTCTAATGTCACTGCGATAAACCCAGGCGTAGATTAGATGGCGGGACGAGCTTGACGCCTTTATGCGGCACTGGCCCATGTTGGCGCAGGATCGACTTGAGTGGAAAAAGGAAAGGGAGTCTTGCACTGCAGTGTGACAACACAGGCTGATTTCATTATTTTTTTTATCAGGAGTTGGAGTACTTCCGCGGACAGCACAGAGCAGCCATGAACCAGTTGGAGGTGTCAGCACAGGAGGCCAGCAGCTTGCGCGGCAAATACGGCGACCTGCTCAACGACAACCAGCGGTAAGAGCTCCATACCTTCCTCCTGTTAGGCCTAATTGCACCACAAACTATGGTGAACATACATGTCCTCATCTTCCCCCAGCCTGGAGCGCGAGGTGCAACACCTGCAGCAGAGCAGCAACCCCGAGGCCAGCTCGGACGCGCTCGTGCACACGCTGAGGAAGTATGAAGCGCTTAAGGAAGAACTCGAGTGTTTTCAAAAGAGGTAGTTGTTTGCTTAGAATGTGTCGAGTTTGTATACGTTCACGTCCGCTAGAAGTATGGACAGATACGCGGATAAAGTGCTGCATGGAACTTGTAGCGCACTGTTGGTAAACACTTGTGCAATTGTATACAAAAAGATAGCACAAGACCGGTCGAAGTGGAGGAACCTGGGGGAGGCCTATGTCCAGCAGTGGACGTCTTTCGGCTGAAATGATGACGATGTTAGAAAAAGATGACAGCGTTAGTTCCGATTTCGCACAGGCTGTTTTGTTTTATGACAACGAACGAAACGCATAATCAAAATGAAAAATAAATTAATTTGAACAAAAATCAACCTTCACGTTTTGTTGCAGATACGACGACCTAATAGAAACACACAATACAACATTAGAAAAGCTACGAAACGTTCAAGAAGAGAACAGCAGACTGAAAACACAATGCCACGACTTAACGCAAGAGAGAAATGCTGTTGTAAGTATAGCCTCTTTTCTTTGGGTCTATTCCATGCAATACAACATAGAATATTAACTTGTTCTCAAATGAGATTGTTGCAAATGTTCAAAGCAATTTCATCGAACAACATTTTGCTGATCCATGAAAACGGAAAGCCGCGGTCCTTCGAGCCGGATTAAATCTTTTGCGAAAGTGAACTCAAAGTGAAGTGTATTGAAACTATCAGTGATACTACTCACTGCTCCGCATAACGATGGTCTGTTGACTATTTTGGTGTTGACATTATAAAAATAACCCTTTACTGCTGTAATAGACTTTCTTACAATGACTAAGTGTTTATTAAATATATGCCTAGTTACTAAAGTACATTACATACAGTACACTACATCGTCGGTATACGGTTTTTTCTTTTAAAAGCTTGTCTGTCAAGAAAGGTCTCTAAAGATTTCCAAATAATCTTGTCTTGCTACATAAGTCCATAATTGGTAGATATTATAAAGGATGTTAAAAGATGGTCAACGAAGGCGAAAGTCACTTCGTCAGCGTGATATTTTTTTGTTCTAGACCGTACAAGGCCAGAGTATAACCAACCACAGTGTATGATGACATCTGTGTACTAGGAGAAAGCCTTCGACTCCATTAAAATATGGGCAGTTCTGGCTTCTCTGCGACGATTTCGAATTGACTGGCGAATGTATTGAGGTGTTTATATGACGCTGGCAAGATGACTGTCCAGATCCAGGATATTCTTATCCTATCAACAATAGGCAACAAGGCCTATCTAACTGCTTAGAGGGGTGAGACAGGGGATGTGATATCCCCAAAACTGTTCACCAATATGTAGGAGGACGAATGTAAGAAGCTGGAGTACTCGGACAGGGTATAAACACTATCGGCGAGTACATCTCATACTTTCGCTTTGCCGATGACGTCGTCATAATGTCAGAGACACTTGAACAGATAGGCTAGATTTTGCACAACCTGAATGAAGAATCGGAGCCTCTGGGCGGGTTGGCCTTGGCATGAATTTGGACCAAAGTCATGTACAAATCTAACGTGTTGCCGAGTCCAATCCACATTGGAATCCCTTTCTCGAAGTTGTGAAGGAGTATGTCTATCTAGGGCAAATCAGCTCGGTAAACACAACTTTGAGATAGACACCGATAGAGGGATCCAGTAGGTCTTAAACCAGTACGTCCTGCCCGTTATGACATACGGTGCCGAAACGTGAACACTGACAGTCGGTCTGGTCCACAAAAAGGTTGTTAAGCGGGCTATGGAGCGAGCTGTGCTCGGGGGTTTTTCGTAGTATAAAATTAGGAATGAAATAATTGTGAAAAGAACTAGAGTTACCGACATAGCTTGCAGAATACGCAAGCTGAAGGGGCAGTGGACTAGCCATGTGTGTTGAAGGACCGATGGCCGGTGGAGCAGGCGAGTCCTGGTGAGTGTAGACCACGTATCGGCAAGCGTTGTGTGGGACTCACCGGAGCTAGATGGACCGACGACCTTAAAAAGGTGACTATTAGGTAGGATGACTGACAGGATATACGGAAGGTGGAGGACAGTAGTGGACTGCTAAAGTTGATTGATTGTTTGTGGGATGGCATGTGACGCGAAGGGTGACACGGACGCGGGTTTTGCGTTTTGTTTAGTGTTATTACACGCATGTATGCAACAAGCGTGAGAAATAAATCCGAAGCTAATTTGGTCCTTGTGTATGTTTAGATCCGCGAACGTAACGCCCTGAAGCAGCAGGTAGCGCACGTGGTGCGGCAGTGGGAGGGCGGCGCGCGTGAGAGGGCCGACGTCAAGCGCCTCACGGACGAGCGCAACGCGGCCATGGCCGAGTACACGCTCATCATGAGCGAGAGGTACCTGCACTCGCACACTCACACAAACGAAATCCCTCACCTACTAGATCCTCCACACAAACTAACACCCTCACCTACCAGGGTGCTTACTCTCGAATATAATTCCGATAGATCTTCATTGGAATTGTTAGACAAACGTCAGGGATTGGCTCTACTCAGTCCCCCTTATTACAGAACAAGGTTTTTCTTTAGGTATGGTTTAAACCACCGAGCCTGTTCTTGAAATAAGAACCTAACTGAAATCGAAATACAGCTCCTTTTACAAAACTGACAAGTTAGTCCAGTGCTAAATTGTCAGTTTTGTAAAAGGAGCTGTAATTCTATTTCAGTTCTAAGTTCTTATTTCAAAAACAGGCTCGGTGGTTTAAACCATACCTAAAGAAAAACCTTGTTTTGTAGTAAGGGGGAGTGAGTCCAGCCAATCCCTGACGTTTAACTGATAATTCCAATGTCGATCTATCGGAATTATATTCCAGAGTAAGCACCCAGATCATCCACACAAACACCCGCTCTAAACAATTCATACACTTATTATGTGCGGAACGTTAATGTGTACCTATAGTCCCCCCCTCGTCTATATTTCAACTAAATGAAAAAAGAAAAGGCTTTGTTAAGCATCATCTCTGCCTCTTTCTAAAGCTTCATGTGTACTTATTAATGGCCGAGTACCGAAAAGTTGTACAAAAATCTTTTGGCGTGTGGCCAAAATCAGAACAAACGCCGCCCTATTTTCGTTCCATACAATTACCTATATCTGTCAATGTACAGTGGGCTTCACGATGTGGGTACCCCCCTAGAAAGCACCTACGTTCAAACCCCGCGATGGCCGCATAGCAAGTTTTGTATTTTATTGTAATGTTTTTAAACAGTTTATATATAAACAAACAATCCAATATAATATTTCAGAGTAGTTACCAATAGTTCGATTGGTCTAGAGGTTGAGGATACGACATGCGAATATACCGATTCAAGTTCGATACTGGCAGGACTGACTATAAAGGTTTTTGTTAACGTATAAAAATATATTTCTCTAAGTTATACTAATAGGTCTTTACCTATGAAATTGCCGTTTTGTATGAAAAAATTTAAACGAATTTTTTTCATGAATTTTTTATTTGTATTAATCGAAGTAATCACCCATGCAATCAATGAATCTTTGCCATCGCAGTGGCAGTTTATTGATGCCCTTCTTAAAGAAATCAGCTGGACGGGAGGCAACAAATTCTTCAAAGGCATTTTGTACTGCCTCTCGGGTATTAAATTTTTTTCCCGCCAAGAAGTTATCCAAATTCTGGAAAAAGTAGTAGTCTGTAGGCGCAAGGTCTGGTGAGTAGGGCGGATGACGGAGAGCTTCCAACCCCAGTTCTTGCAACTTGGAGACCGTCTGCTGTGCAGTATGAGGTCGCGCGTTGTCGTGCAGGAGCAGCGGAGACGAGCGATTGACCAATGCTGGTTGGAGATGCGCCAGCTTCTCCATCATTGTGTTCAGTTCTTCACAGTACACATCTGCAGTAATGCTCACCCCGTTTGGTAAGAAGCTGTGATGAATCACACCGGCGCTAGACCACCAAACAGTGACCATCACTTTTCTAGGGGTAAGTTTTCGTTTAGGGCATTGTTTAGGTGCTGAACCAGGATCCAACCAACTTGCTGAGCGCTTACGGTTATCAAACAGAATCCATTTTTCATCGCAGGTAACAATGCGGTTCAAAATTCCTTCATTTGTGTGTCTGTTGAGCAGTGCAAGGCACGTCTCGACGCGTACTTCGCGCTGGCGATCATTGAGTTCGTGGGGCACCCATTTGTCAAGCTTTTTTACCTTGCCAATTTGACGCAAATGGACCAATATTGTTTTGACGCTAACGTCGAAAGCTGCTGCTAATTCAGCCGTAGATTGTGTATCATCAGCTTCCACAATCGCCTTTAATTCGTCATTGTCGACCAAAGTCTTCGGACGACCGCGAGGTTCATTTTTCAGGTCGAAATTTCCAGAACGGAAGCGAGCAAACCAATAACAGGTGGTGCGTTGGTTTGTAGTGTTAGCTCCGTAAACGTCGTTGATGTTGCGTGCCGCTTGTGCCGCGTTGCTGCCACGACGGTACTCATATTCCATAATTACTCGAATTTTTAACGTATCCATGATGACGAAAAAGATTGAAATGCGATGAAAATGTAACACTAATCAATAAAGAAATGACTACTTTTAGAAAAAAAAATCCATGTTTTTAAAATAAAATTAATTTGAAATTAGAATTCTTAGCCAAACAAAAATTATTTTGATTTGAAATGGCCAGTACTGCAGAACGGCAATTTCATAGGTAAAGACCTAATATTTAAGTAACTTTTTCTTTTTATATATTGTTATTACTAGAAGTTTTATATAAAAAATGAAAAACAAAAATATTTTAGTATAATTTATTATCAAATGAAAAACTTAACTAATTCTTTAACATTGTTTATTTAACTGTAACATATAAACGTTTGTATCGCTTCACTGCAAAAAGTTAACTTACAAACTACTTATAATGGTTGAGAATTGTCTACTTACCTTTCAAACTAGTAGAATAATTTTCATAACTAACGAGTGAAAAAACATGTCATCATTAGTTAACATTTTAATGAATAAACAATTTACATCTCTCGTAAATCATAAATATTATCTACGTCCAATAATGACTATTACTTAGCTTATTAATCACAATAATGAAATAGTGAGGTCAAATGATTTATTCTTTGAGTTATTCCAATGTATTAATGTCAACACTTTAATTTATTATTATACCTACTACAAAGATATAAACCAAACGGGATTACGGGATCCAAAATATCTAAGATAATCGCAATTGGGACCCACTTACCAATTTACTATAAGTCGTTATGTTAATAGCGGAGGGGATGACCCTCACTGAGAATTATTTGCTGTAGGCGGCATCTCATATGAGTTACCATATTCCAGCCTATATTCCTACCGCGCATCAATTCCCACGTCCTTATGACTTCTTGTTGTAAATTATCCTTGGACTTTAATTCACTTGAGTCCCAATTTAAAATCATTTGACCCCACATATTTTCAATTAAATTAAGATCCGGACTTTTAGCTGGCCAGGCGATAGTTATATCGTATAGTTAGTAATATAGTTAAAAAAATAAAAAAATATCAGCCTGTAAACTTAGCCACTCCTTCACCATTCGGGATCGATGCACAGCACAGTTATCATGGACGAAATATATATTTGTGCTTCTGGGTATGCAAGACGCACTGTAGGCAAAATAACCTCTTGCAATATTTCATAATATGTTTTGCCATTCATTCGCCCGCCTATTTCTGTTAGTTCGCCCGGGCCCAGAGATGACATCCATCCCCAGTAACCTGAAAATAAGTTTCTTTTAGTAACACAATATTAGTTTATTAGGCAGTAACTATAATTTTTAAGTTATTGTGGTGATAAACATTGCAAAAATATACCTTAATTGCAAGTGCCTCCGCACTGTGGCGATTGAGATGCCGTGTCGTTGAGCACTTGAGCGAGTGGTTGCGAACAGCGATTTCAGGTGAACATCTACGATATCACGGTGGTGTTCACACTGGTTTGTATAGATGCCTGAACATCTGCGCCCAAAAGGTTTTGACTTCACATCACCAGTATACAAATAACGTCGCACCCACAAGCGCACCGTTTTTCTCTGTGTAGAAAAAACATTTTAAGTTAGTTGATCAATTAACCAAGTTTACGAACTTTTCAATTTAGTTTTATAAGATAATATTAGATTTACCGCTATGCCCATCTGTCTGGCAATCCCTTTAATGCTTGCATTTTGTTCCTAAAGAACCACAGTCTTTGTTCATAAGAAACTATCTATCATTTTATTTTAAATTGTTTTTAACACAAACACGTATAGGTAGTATGCGAAAGGTGAAATCAAACTAGACTCATTAGACGGTAACCTCTAATAGGTTAGTAAAATGTTTGCATAACTACCCTCAATTAACTTTGCATTCGCTGTGAGTTCATAATATATCGATTAGACAGAGACAGAATTATAACAAAAGTAGACTGATAATTCATCGCATTGTTAACTACCTAACCGGCTCAGTTGGTAAGAGCTAGCGGTAACCAAAGGAAAACCAATGATTCGATGGTTCGAATCTCGGCCAGGAACATGAACACTTTTTGTGTACTATTTCCTAAGGATGGTAAATGTTTCAATTGCAAAGTCGTGTGTAGCAAAGTTAATTTTAATACAACTGGGGTACCCAATTGATGCAGCCCACTGTACTTCAAACTACTAAAGAAATAGTCCTTCAGCTACTATGATGAACTACATTTGTAATCATTCAATCATCATCTTCATCTTGTTTCACCAGGGACACAGTTCATAAAGAGATGGAGAAGCTATCGGACGACCTCCAGGCGGCGCTAAAACGTGTCGCCGCGCTGGAGTCCGCGCTGCAAGCTTCTCGTGAGGAGCAGAGGGCCACCGCACTGCAGGTAACGAATATTATGCTTAAATTCCACGACATAGGGCACAAATTAGTCTATAGGTCCTTGTGTCAAATTGTTGTCGTAAGTAGTGTATGTGGGGTACTGAGTAGGCCTAAACCAGTTCGGAACATATTACTTACTTATATTATATTTACTTGTTAAGGATTTTAATTTGTTGTTTGAGTAATATTTCAAGATTGGACTCTTCTCAATAACGTTTGGTTAGGTTGACTTGAAAATGGCCCCATTTTTTCAAAGGCTTAATAATGTACCAAAATGAAACTTCCTCTCGCTTTATTTCATGGAATTTATGGCCATAGGCGGAGAGTCTACGTCGCGAGATCGAGTCTGCGCTGGTGGACCGCGACCGCGCCATCAAAGAGTGCACAGATCTTAAGACGCCGCAGAACACCTCCACACTAGGGAAGTCCAGGTGAGTACTGTTACATAATTTGGTAACCTCTGCCCGTGACTTTGTCCACGTGAAATTTCAGACCCCAGTCATTGTGTCGCATCCAATCGGCTGCCTACGCTATGTAATATGCTTAGTTTTCTTTTTGCTCGGTTGTAGCGTGATGTTAAATAATCTACATCTTTTCTCAAGAATTGGGCTATGAAATACAAAAAAATAAAATTCAAAGCCTTACTGGTAGTTCCAAAGATGAGCGCGTCCAAACACACTAACAAAATAACACTCTTCAGCTTTAATTGTATTAGTATAGATTATTATGTTGGAACATAACGTTTTCAGGATTATAAAGTTCATTAATAACGATCGATTTTGTAAATTATTGAAAATTATTTCAGATGAACCAAATAAACTCCGTGTTTTTGTCAGACTTTTTTCTGAATGTTTAATTTTGTTTGTCAGACAAGACACCTCGGCGTACCACCACTTGGGGCTAGCAAGTGGTGTGGGCAATGACGGATTTCTCACCGGACAACACTCCAATGACCCATCATTGGATAAGTTGCAAGGTAAATACAATATTATTATTATCAAAATTAAAAGGCCCATCTCCAAATAATTATAATTGACGCAGAAAGATCCCATTTATTACTATCCCCTACGCATTGCGCATTAGTGGAAAAAGTGAAATAAATCAAAAAAATTGGCACATTGTTTGAAACTGCTTTAGCGTCACATGCGAACTACGCATCAAAGACCTGACGTCACACAAATCCTGCATCGCGCAATCAGAGTTTACCACGTGACTGGAATATACAAAATCCCGACATCAACCGTCGGCCAGTACCCCACCAGTAACACCCGTCTGGTGATCCTCCCTTTTCTATAGAGTATGAGTGAACTTTACACTCTGTTCCTGAGTACTGCTTAAGCAGAATAAGCTGTTTATATGTGTGTACATAGACTTAAAAAAATGTGAGTGGCCGTTTCTGGAAGCTGATTCCACCTGCATTACCCACCATCTTTGGACGTGACGACGTAATTACTTATTTGTGCCTATCCAAAATGATTCGTTTCCTTGCCCAGGTCTAGTGGGCATGGTAGTAGACGCCGTGGACAAGGAGCGCGTGGACAACCTGGAGCAAGCCAACCAGGAGCTCGAGCGACTGCGCAAGCAGATCGACCGGCTACAGAACGAGCTCAACGACGCGCAGAGAGAGGCTGAGGTATGTAACATTATCTAATGCCTAAAAACAATGATACAAAGTCAGTCGTTTTCTCATAGCGGTAGGCAGAAACTATAGAACGCCACCTGCTACTATTCGCACATACTCTTTTTGCTTCGTTTACGTTCATATAATAAATACACGCCGGTTGCGAGTACTGCGCACCTTTATAAAGAACAACAATAATACGTAAAAAAGAAGACGTTACCTACACAAAATTCGAGCTTCAAAAATGGGAGACTACCGGACACAAAAATAACGTAATATTGTATTGTCTAAGTCCACGTACAGACTGCCGTAATAAAATCGCGAGATTAAAAAATGCAGTGCGCTGCGATATGTTGTCGTCGGTGCAAACGTTGAATAAATACATCTCTGTCTCAAAGTGTGATATATTTATTATGCTAGTAAATTATCATAGTCATAACTTATAACCTTATTTTCTTTTTATTTCAGGTATCTAAACGGCGAAGAGACTGGGCTTTCTCAGAAAGAGACAAACTTTTGCAAGAGCGAGAGAGTGTTAAGGCACTCTGCAATCGACTGAGAAAGGTAAGTACCTTTGCCAAACGTAGAACAAATTATAAAGCATATTAAATAAACTGTAATTGTCTCAACAAAACGAATTTTTACTTTAGCCAGGTTTTGTGATAAGAACCTTATTCTGATTCAGGTAAAGTTCTTAATACAAAATTGACGACTTCGAGTTGGGTTACATAATTATATGGAGTTAGCTTTTGTATTTTGAGAACTTTCAAGGGTCTAGGAATAAAGTTCGAAATTCAATAGCGGTGCGAGATCTTCCGGAACACGTCCACTACTGGACATAGGCCTCATTCAATTTGGGGTGCTTGCCATAATCGCCACGCTTGGCAGGCGGGTTGGCGATCGCAGTATGGTGGTCAAATGCATAGAGCATGCTGCTGCCCATTCTCTAGTAAGTTCCTTCCTACGATACCCACGGGAAGAGATGGGATGAGATCTTCTAATAAGGTTGTAAATGTGTAGACTTTTGATCAGTGCGATTCCGTTCGCCTTTATTTTTTTATTGTATTTGAATCGCATTATTAGTCACCATTGATTAAACACAGCGTTGATCCATGAGTTATGTTCGTTTTCACTTTTCTTTTCAAGGAACGAGACCAAATGGTAGGCGAGTTAGCGGACGCCCGTCGCCATGGCAACAAGAAGGAAGGCAAAGAGAAACGCTCCACTATGGCGGACGATGACGAACGGAAGGACTGCAGGAGGCACGCGCACTCTAGAGAATCTGCTGTTGATTCCGATTTGCAGGTGAGCCGACTTAGCTTAGACAGGTTTACTCAGAATATATTTAGTTTAATGCTGGACAAGACTTCTTGTGCTCCTAGGTAAAAGATAAACCACTCAATCAGCGTGAAAGAAAATATTTATATTTAGCACATATCATGAGTAAGTACCTACACGCAATGACACAGTATAAAAAACGAAGAATAAAATGTACTTAATTCAAAAAATTGTGTTTTTTTTTTAATTTGGACTATTTATTTACATAATCTAAAAGAGAGAAAAAAATAATAAAGAGAGAAGGCAGACATACACGACGGCATAAAACGACCTGCAAGGCGCAACAAAAAGACGGGCGCGGGAGAAGCGTTCCCGCAGATAGGATGAAGTTTTAGAGTTGTGTGGGTTGTGTGTAAATAACAGACACAATATCCTTGAGTTCTTGCAAAGTCAAATGGGAGCTGTTCACGCTCAAGTTCACGTTCCTCGGTGGCATCCAAATAAAAGGTTCTGCATAAGCCTAGTCTATGATGGGCTGTATGAGAGTTTGAGCAAGGGAAGATTTTGGTGTTCAAGAACAAAAGTTCTGGAAGCATTTCAACGAATGGAACTGCGACTGACTTGAGCAACATGGGTAGTCCACGACAAACAAGAGATCATGGTCACCACCAGGTTTTTAACCGTTTTTGCGTATTCTATCTGAACTCCATCCAGACACAGTGGAGATAGCGACGGATATAGAGATGAAAGTTACAAAAGATGACTTTGGTGACAGAATTAATGAAAATAGAAAAGAGAAGAGGAGAGAGGACGCCACCCTGAGGCACACCCGCGATAAAAGAGCACTAATCAGAAGAAGATTGTTCGTGACGAACCCACTGCGAGCGGCCTTTAAAATAGTTGTCGAACCAAACAAAAATAGAAGAAGTGAAATTGAAGATTTAATGATCCCTAGAAGGATATCAAAGTCGACAGAGTTAAAGGCACTGCTAAAGTCTAGAAGTAGAAGTAAGGCGAGGGATTTGTTGTCCATAGCCTAGCAGATGTCATCAGTATCCTTCAAAAGAGTAGGTACTGTGCCACATACAGATTGAAAAGGACTAGAGGGTCATAAAATAAAAGAAATAATAATCAGAAATAAACATCAAAGAATAGATTATTTATTATTATATTATAAATATATTATTTAGATAGTTTTTTTATTTATGACTTTAATGTTGGCTCTTGGTTTGGGTGTTTCCTAAAGTTTGGCTGTGGATAACGTAGTCCATGCCCAACTGGTTTTCAACCATACCTGTTTATAATATCCCTGGTGACCCATCTTTATGGAGCAACCAGGCCGCGATTGAGATTCTACCTTATAATTTTGTTTATCAAAGGTTCTTTTTAAACAGGATTTCGAATGGGAGATAATCGACGTGGAGCTCTCAGGCCTGAATAAAGATGGCGAGTTAGGTTTCGAACTGTCGGGCGGGAGGGAAGATCCCTATTATCCCAACGACTGCAGTATTTATGTGACGGCTGTGAAGAAGGGCTCCATCGCTGACGGGAAGATCAAGTAAGTACTCTTAAGCCGGAAAAGATTTGCGCTTCGGTAATCTTCGTGTTTTAGCATGAATGTCGCAAAGTAATCCCCAACCGAAACGGAGCATCTACATTTTGTGTTGCCGAACTTTGTAGTAGTGTACGTTTGTATGAAGTTTTTTCTCTGTCACCCAACTTTGGTCGTAGCTCGTCATCTGTCAGTCCAGATGTCGACCTGCAGGCTTAGCACGAGCACCGATTTGTCGACGGAAGAATAGACATGATTATTTGACTAAGTGATGTACAATAGGAGAAGATAGCTATGTTTTTCTATTAATTATCACAGTTATGCGTTCTAAACGAATCATGATTTTGTAGATAATCGTATATACTTTGTGGCCGTTGAGTAGAAAGTTTGTTGTCAGTGAGATTTTGACAGTTTGGGAAGAAAAATTCTTCGGAAATAGTCTACATTTATAAGGAAATAGACAAATATCGTTAGAAACGTAAGACTAAATGACAGATTGTAGAAGGATATCTACGGTGCGATACCAAAAATGTAGGAACGAAATGTCACTTTGAATTGAAAAAGCACTGTCTATTCTTCGTAGAAATACAAAGCGCTAATGCTAAGCCCGCTGGCGCTGGATGGGCAACTCTGGTGGTGTGGTCTGATTGATGAACGAGCACGGGCTGATCTTTAGACCGCAGCTGGTCGTCTAGTACGGTCTGCGCGATCTGGCATATGAGGCCTCTGTGGACGACTATGTGCTTCGAGTACGAGAGTGCCGTCGGGTAGTGCGTGGGCGTCTGCCCATGTTGCTTGTCCAAGAGCATTTGCGTCGGCAAAGAAACGTCTTTCCGCCGAATTCATGCTGTAGAAGTTCCACGCTGGGTGCTCGTAGTGTAGGCCGTGTCCTGTTGTTACCGGGTGATGTTGACATGGTCCCCTCCCGCAGAGTGTGCGACCGCGTGACGGAGGCGTGCGGCGTGTGCGTGTGGGCCAGCGGGCAGGCGGCGTGCGGCGCGCTGCGAGGGGCACTGGCGCGCGCGCCGGCCGCGCTGCGCGTGCAGCGGGCGCGCGCGCGCCGCGTGCGCCTGCACCTGGCCGACGTGCGGGGCGTGGCGCTGCAGCACGGTGAGGGCATACGTCCATTGTAACATTGCATGATACGCCGGCCGCGCGCCGCGTGCGCCTGCACCTGGCCGACGTGCGGGGCGTGGCGCTGCAGCACGGTGAGGGCATACGTCCATTGTAACATTGCATGATACGCCTGCCGCGCGCCGCGTGCGCCTGCACCTGGCCGACGTGCGGGGCGTGGCGCTGCAGCACGGTGAGGGCATACGTCCATTGTAACATTGCATGATACGCCGGCCGCGCGCCGCGTGCGCCTGCACCTGGCCGACGTGCGGGGCGTGGCGCTGCAGCACGGTGAGGGCATACGTCCATTGTAACATTGCATGATACGCCTGCCGCGCGCCGCGTGCGCCTGCACCTGGCCGACGTGCGGGGCGTGGCGCTGCAGCACGGTGAGGGCATACGTCCATTGTAACATTGCATGATACGCCGGCCGCGCGCCGCGTGCGCCTGCACCTGGCCGACGTGCGGGGCGTGGCGCTGCAGCACGGTGAGGGCATACGTCCATTGTAACATTGCATGATACGCCGGCCGCGCGCCGCGTGCGCCTGCACCTGGCCGACGTGCGGGGCGTGGCGCTGCAGCACGGTGAGGGCATACGTCCATTGTAACATTGCATGATACGCCGGCCGCGCGCCGCGTGCGCCTGCACCTGGCCGACGTGCGGGGCGTGGCGCTGCAGCACGGTGAGGGCATACGTCCATTGTAACATTGCATGATACGCCGGCCGCGCGCCGCGTGCGCCTGCACCTGGCCGACGTGCGGGGCGTGGCGCTGCAGCACGGTGAGGGCATACGTCCATTGTAACATTGCATGATACGCCGGCCGCGCGCCGCGTGCGCCTGCACCTGGCCGACGTGCGGGGCGTGGCGCTGCAGCACGGTGAGGGCATACGTCCATTGTAACATTGCATGATACGCCGGCCGCGCGCCGCGTGCGCCTGCACCTGGCCGACGTGCGGGGCGTGGCGCTGCAGCACGGTGAGGGCATACGTCCATTGTAACATTGCACGATACGCCGGCCAGGAATCATTTCACAAAACGGAATAAAAAAAAATTAATCAGATTCAGAAATGGCAGATATGGTTGAATCGGTGTCACTATCCTCGCCGTCGCTGACCTCAATGACGAATCGATCTATGGTATCTTCAATTAATCCATCTCTTTGCCAATAATTTTCTTCTAAAATTATGACGTGATCATCGAAGCCACGATACGATAGTTGACAAGGATGGCACAGCACTACACTGCAGACGCGTGAGGTGGGGCGTGCGGATAGCGGGGGAGATGCTCCCGCTCTTTACCTCAGACCCCGACTGCATTCAACTCGCGCGCTATCTGTAGAACGGTAATTGTTGTCAACCATGAAAAAGCACTACTAGGACTTAAGGAGAGACAACAAAAATATTTCTGTAGGTTCATTCATATTCATATTCTGGGTCATAGGTTTCTACGAATACTTTAACATGTCAAAAATAAATTATGTTTTAAAACTAAATAAAGTTTAGTGCTTCCTTCCAAGCCATATTAGGACCATGAAAAGTAATATCTGAGACGGACTTTTGATAAATGCTAAATGAATAAACTACCGCTTGAATAAGCTACAGTCAAAAACTAGACACTTGCACCAGATTAATGATAAATGAATAAACTACCGCTTGAATAACTTACACTCAAAAACTAGACACATGCACCACATGTAATAAAGCCATGACATAAAGTTATTACTTCTTTTTATTTCACACCTCAAAATATTAACAAAACAGTATTTGTTCATAGGTATTTTCATAAGCAAAATAGCGAACGGCAGTGCTGCTGCCAAAGAAGGCAACCTCTACGTCGGCGACCGTGTCGTCAGTGTAAGTAAATAATGTCATGTAATATTATTTTTTGAGCAACTGATATGGGTATCTATAAATAAAATAAAAAATGCTTTTCATTGGCAAGCGCATCACTGAAGAATGGCTGGACCGATATGACCATTTTTATTTTTGCAAGTCCGGGTAACGCCTGTCGTACTGTATGGATCGGTGGCCCTAGTGTGAGATTCTTTTAACCATCTCGATCTAACCTTCGATAGAGATGGATAAAAAAACTCACACTAGGGCCACGGAATGCTGGGCTGGGAAGAAGACGGATGAAAAGAGATTGCATGCACCGGAGATGAGAATGTTGAGATGGGTGTGCCAAAAATGGGTGGGCGGAAGTTTGAAAGTGGCATCAGTGACAGAAAATTTTAAAGGAAATGCGTGGTGTACGCATGTGATGAGGATGACTAAAAGAGTGATGAATATAAATGTTTAAGGAGAGGAAGAAGAAAGTCAGAGAAAATATGGATTGTGTGAGGAATGAAAGAGAAGGGAGTGAAAGGTAGCGTGACGGCTTACAGGGAAAACTCGAAGGAAGAGGAAGACAACGTGATCGCCGACCACATGCAACATGGAACAAGGACCGGAATATGATGCATGTTCGTAATACAGAGAATTTTTTCATGTTTATACAAAATTAGAAGTGGGTTTTTCTATATATTTTTGTACTAGCTTTTGCTCACGGCTCCGCCCGCGTGATGTCGATTATCGCCTATATCCTTCTCCATCTCCTAGGCTATATCTCTGCTAAATTTCATTACGATTGGTTCAGCGGTTTAGGCGTAAAAGCGTAACAGACAGACAGAGTTACTTTTCGCTTTTATATTATTATAGTAGTGATGAATGATTGAAAGGACAGGACAACGTATGTCGGGTCAGTTAGTTTCACATAAAAACAATTGCCAACAAGAAAATAGTGTCAGTCCGTTTATAACGTGGCAATCACGGTCATAAAACGCACGAGTAAGACGGTGATTAACAAATACGTGGTAAGAACTTTTTCCTGTCTGTCATCTCTCTTCCACGTTTTATGACCGCGGCAACTGCGAACGTTGGCATATACTATGAACGACCGGACAGCGCGCAATATCATCAAAACTAAAATGTTGCAGATAAACAACGTGTCACTGGAAGGTGTAAAGAGCGTATCGGAAGCGATGGCGTTACTCAACGAGTGCCAGTACGAGTCTGTGGCCCTCACGCTGCTGAGGCCGCTGTATACCTGCTGCAATAATACTAGAGACAGGTAAATATGAGTTGCCTAAGATAGCGGTGCTGTCTTATCATGGCGGCTGTCCATTACAGGGAGTAAAAATACCCATCACATAAGTAGCCGTTATCTACGCATTCTATACTCCATTTATAATAGCATCAGACAGAAGTTAAAAAAGGTTCTTTTTAATGTACACTTTGTAACAAAAGTTGGGTACATTACATTTTTTGCAGTTACGATTAACGCCAAATTAATTAAAAAGCTATTTATATATACCAGCGTATTTTATTTTAATCATTTTAACTATTTATCTCATGAAACTAAGTGGGTTTCGCTCATATAATTATTTAATTCCAATTTAAAATTAAAGTGTCTAAAAACCCAAAAGAAGCAGGAGTGAACAATATCGAGAACGTTTAGTGACTTAAATTAGCTAATGAACACGAAGGAGTTTCACCAACGTATTGTGAGTTGTTATTAAATGAAAGTGTTGTTAAAAATTGTCTTTTGTTTCTTTTAATCTTTAAATCATCATGGTGATTGTCTTTTTTTTTTCAATCATTCGTTTAGGTTTGTAATGTGTGATGAAGATCTCATTATAAATAAAGCATTTTTATATGAAATGACCGTTACTTCGTTCATATAATTTTTTCATACTTTCTTAAAAATATTTAAAAAATGTTATTACTTAACTTTGAAACAAAATATTTAGCACTCCTGCTTCTACGAGCCTCTTTTTTCTAATTATAAATGGAGTATATCAAACTTAGTAACATTGCAAAACGACTTTTGTTTTTGGTTTGAGCAATTGCTGTGGGTTGCAAGCAAAGTACGGGATGGTGAGGTGAGAGCTTTTGTAGTTGTGTTTCGCGAAGAACAAAGTTGTAACTTTCACCTTCAATATAAACACTGTAAACACAAGGTTTTTTTCAATTATGATATTTTTTTCTACTGCAAGCTTAGCACAAGAACCGTAGACAAGTATTTTGTCGTTGGAAGAGTAGCCAAAAATGACGTTTCCGTATAGTTGACAGTTTTTCACCTAGAAATGGAGACAAGAGATTTCTATTCTACAATAGAGTAGAAGTATAAAGCGTCATGCTAAGCTTGCTGATCCGTATATGGGATATTAATGAGTACAAAAAATTATCATAATAACAGGAAATATATTGACTCTCTACTTCATAAAGGGGAATCTAGTCGTGGGCTCTTACTCACCTGTGGGCCTAGCTTAAAAGCACGCTGTCTCACCAGGATTCGTGTCTGACAGAGGTAGTATCAGTGATGAGCAGTTAGACGCTAGTCTACACGCACGACGTTATTGAGTGAGATCTCACTGATGGTGGCGCGTGTGTTGGATCATTCGGTTCCCTAGAAAATGGTTGAGCTGGATGGTGCTAATCCACGCGTCAAGTTCGTGAACGGGCGCCGTCGGTTGAGACTGGTCATCTCCTAACTGCCATGGCTTGTTTTGAATCTTATATTTTTATTTATTTTTTACATTGTTCTCACATATAGAAGCACCAAGAATAATGTTCCCGAGATTTTGTAATACTCATGATTTAAAAGTGTCTTTGGAGTTTCTTGCCCGTTCTTCTCCATAGAGTTCTATGTTTTGGAATGGGCACCTAACTTCAACTTCGATTTTTGTTTGACAATTCAAAAGTGCCTGTAAAAGGTTTAATGAAATAAATGAAAAAATGTCGACTAGATTCACCTTAAAACATCCTAAGTTCATTTAATCCCATTGAATCAGTTCCTCACGAAATAGTAATTCAATAGGATTAAATAAACTTAGATTAATGATTTAAATTTATAATCAATTGTGTAAATACATACGTGTTACGATCGCGGATCATATACTTATCCGTTTCATTTTACCCTTGTTTACCATACCAATACCTGAACTTTGTGATCATTTTTGCACGCGCACAATGCGAAAGATATCCGTTACACAAATATTTGAGATAAAGGTCGCGAATCAAGATAACAGTCACATATAGATCTGTAACATCATTTGAGTAGCAATCTTGAATAGGGGAAGTACCGCCGTACATCTTTTGTAAATTTTTTTTTTCGGATTTTGTCCTTATTTTTGTGATCCTTGATTATCTATATTAGTCTTATCGTATCGGTAGTGATTGAATACGTGTTTGGCATTGACGTGTTGCAACCTGCATAATTTATTATTAGGTTATCGCATTTCTCATATCCTACTTCTATATAAGTTATATAGTTAATTACAAAATGTTTGGTTCACGTTCGTTTGTGTCAGGTAAGTTATCCATTTTCCATTTCCAGTTATCAGATACAATAGGATATTTTCCAATTTATTGAAAAGTATTCTAAATTGAAGATTGGGACGAAATATGTAACAAAAATAAAAGTAAATTGATTTATATCCATTTTCTCAATTAAAAACGATTTAAATCAAACTTATTTCTCATTGTTTTGAATTTACCGCCAAAACGCTCCTTACGATGATTTTATCACGTGATGTCAACTTTGTGTAAACTAAAGTAAGTAGTTAGTAAGTAAACAAGTGAATGTCGAGTTTAAATGCAGGATTTTAGATTTGGAGTGATATTTAATGATGTGCAGTGCCTCTGTGCACAAATACTTCTAAAACTGCGCTAAACTAAGTATTTGTACCGATGCCGTTAACACAAAGCTGTCGTCAGGATGGCACGTGATATAAAAGTCATCGTAAGGAGCGTTTTGGCGGTAAATTCAAAACAACGAAAAATAAATTTGATTTCAATCATTTTTAATTGAGATAATGGATTTATGTTTATTTTTCTGTCACATATTTCGTCCCAGTCTTCAAATTAAAATAGTTTTTAATAAATTGGAAAATACCCTATGGTTTTGGGGGAGGTTTCTTCCCTTCATACGTAATCACTTTCCTTAATGAACCCGTCCTATTCATGAAACAAAAACCTCTCTCCTACACATACCGCCATATTGCATATCTTCTGTCGTATAGGAACAATTAGCCCTTCAACGATTGCTAGTAACTTATTTCTTAATCAGCCTATTTTGTTCCCACTGCTGGGACACAGGCCTCCTCTCGGTGAGAGGGAGTGGGCCATAATCCAGCTCGCGGGCTCAGTGCGGTTTGGTAGATGTCACGTCTTCAAATACTTATGGTTCTAGGACATGCCGGTTTCCTCACAATGTTTTGTTACTTTACTTACCAGCCTGTAATTTCTTTAACTAAATGGCTCATGTTGAACAAGCGTTATATTTCTTATTAACAGGGTGTCGATGTACGATCACTCGCGCTCGTACTCTGATAGCAAGATGGTGAACATCTGCTCTCAGACTGACGAGTCTTGGTGCCAGTTTGTGCAGCCTCCCTCCGATACTAAGGTAAGCACTATGACAATTTGACTAGTTCCGTGTCGAGTACGTTATAACACTAGGAAGATGAAAGGTCCGTAACTTACTGTGCAGTCTAAAAGTTGACAACGACACAAATAACTATCAAATATCGTTTAAAACATTTATTTCTCAAAAAAATAACAATGATTCACTTAGAATGAGAAACACTGGTTGTATAACGAGTATCGGAACGATATCTTAAATGTTAGAAGAAGGTGTCGTACCAAATATTTTCTGTTTTGATTAATTTGTCTATTTGAGACGTTGGCAGCTTTGACTTTAAGAATGCAAGCTCTTTAGAATATACCTATTGCCCGGCCAGTCATCTACCGTCGCCAAGAAGAATCAGTGTCGGCTATAACCACGCCTATCTATCTAGCACAATTGATTTGATAAACACACTATACTCTCTGAAAACTCTCATAACGATGCTCTACATTTTCCGAAAATCGAACGAGTAGAGAAAACTATGAAAGTGCTATATTACTTTATGTATTCTCAGTAGTAGCAATGTGTTCACTTCTAGGTCCACATAGATCACGGTATGCCAGACTTCGACAGAAGATACGTGTACCATGTCGCTGCGGGGAGCCAGGGGAAAATACCACAGGAGAGAGGTAAGACAAACATATATTTATTGGCGTCCCATATGTCTACAATATCTTAGAATGGTTTAAAGATAAGTTTTTATAGCTATTCATAGTAGCTTTGCTATAAAAGCATATATGATCGGGTTAGTTTGTGTTTTAGTTGAAAATATTATGCAGTTTCATGATTTGAACAGATATTTTTGATTACCTAAATAATCATCAATTTCTGATAGTACCCTATATCCGTAAAATGGTTAGTAACAACAGCTATCATGAGTAGCTCTCTTACTATATTAAAACAAAGTGCTTTTACCCCTTAAAGTTCTTTCATCTCCACTATTGCTACAAAGAAAACAAATAATGACACCACCAACAAAACGAACACATAATAAATTATTACGTAGAAATAGTACCGTAACATGAAAACAAACCAGCCCCACTTGACGTGTGTATCGATACGATAAGGTATCGATAAGAATCGATAAGATATGGATCCATTGATGTTCGCAGGGACGTGGGACATGATCCGCGGGAAAATCGAGGCGGTCACCGGACGCAGCAAGTCGAAAGATAAACAGAATAAGGTAAGATTGTATTTATTGCAATTTATTTTGTGCGCGAATTACACGTCACACAGACATTTATTTTCAGTGTATTTTCTTTTCTGAGACCAATTCTGTTCATTCAACTACAGTAATCGTTATTTTTTGTGCGAAAGTGAATGTTTTTGGTACACACGGCTACACATCAAGCTATACATTTCCAGTTTACGTTGATCTCGGATTGTGCGGAAATCCTACATAGTGCGAGATCAGCTTATACTGGAAATGTATAGCTTGATGTGTAGCCGTGTGTACAATGTCTCCTAACTATTATGTTGAATTTTAATAGAGTTACTCAGTGTGGCGACAACTCGGTAGTTATAAAAGGGTTTCAATTACTTCTCATTCCGGAAAATTCATAAATATTACACACGACCGGCATGGTACCGCGATCATAGCAAGCTGAAGATTTCAGAAAAAACCTATTTGAATAAGTTTGGGCCACAGCTAGTTAACTAGACGAATGTTGTAGGTATCACTGGTTCGGAAAGAAGGAGAAGAATATGTTCGAATAACATAAACTTATCTAAACTAGCGAAGCTTCCAGTAGAGTTAGGCGGATGTAGTTGGTAGTATGTTGTTGTCTTGTGCGGTTATCGAAAAAAAATATGTCACTTCTGATACGAAAATACGTGAAAGTACCAAGCGTGCTCGTGCGTCATTCCGTGATGATCTATTCTATCTAAACAAAAATAAAATGCTGTTTTTTTTTAAAACGTCTATCGGGTCATTTAGTTATTTTTATTTTAAGATGACCGATTATTTTTAACCGACTTCAAAAAGAAGGAGGTTATCAATTCAACATGTTTTTTTTTTATGTATCGGTGTTCGGGCATAACTCCGTCGTATATAGACGGATTTGCAAAATTCTTTTTTTGTTCGAAAGGGGTTTACTCCGAAATTGTCCCATTTAAATTTCATATAGATCTGATGATGCGTTTCGGAGACAGACAACGGAACTCTTCAAAAAATTACAGCAAATCAACCGCGAATGTTGCTATCGCATAAATGTGTATTGTTTTGACCCCAAGGATGATGAAATTTCGAATTGGTATGGGGTAGATAACTAAAAAGTGAAAAATAAAAACTAAAAAAAAAAAATAACAACCGACTTCCTGTTTCTTTGGAAGTCGGTTGTTATTTTTTTTTTAGTTTAAAAAAAAATAACAACCGACTTCCAAAGAAACACTACAAAGTGCAAAATAACTTTAATTTCGCAAGGCGGTGACAAATAATTAAAATACACATCCAAAGTCACCGACTTCCCAAATTAAAGTTATTTTGCACTTTGTAGTGTTTCTTTGGAAGTCGGTTGTTATTTTTTTTTTAAAGTTTTTATATTCCTTTTAAGTTTGACTCATTGGTTAAATATTGTATGTTGTTGTAAAAACTATCTTGAGTGGCGTTCATTTTCAAGTGTATTACGGTTAAAGGCACGTGCAAATTTATTTTATACGGGGAAGTAATTTTTTGTGCCTTGGCCGTCGCTTTATGACTGTAGATTTTTATCACAAAACTTAAAAAAAAACTTAAAAAAAATCGCCAGTAAATATCCAACTGCATAGCAAAGCCCTCTTTTAATTTAGGACGAATTTTACCAATGCAACTGAACGTAATCAGCACATCAAAGCCGCGTTCAACAGCTGTCAGTGTCGTCATCACCGTCGTCTTCCAGCCCTTGTCCCATGGTATTTGGAGTCGGCGCAAAACGTTTTCTTCCTCCATTCTCTTCTGTCAACCGCCACGCCGTCATTCACCCCCTTCACTTTCATATTGTTGCGGAATATTGACACTCTCAAACGCTCTTGAACGCAGTTTAGATTTGCTGACTGCGTTCAGTTTCACTGGTGAAATTAGCTCTTAGAAAAGGAACGAACATTTATCACCACATCTCACTACATACTTAATTTACAGTTAGTTAAAATCGCACGACGGGACTTAGCCGTCACATGAGTTTTCTTTCTGAGCAAGTCACCATTAAATAGCATAATATGTACAAAATTATAGTGATGTCATAATGCTCATAATGTCACTCTAGAAAATAGTGTCATACGAATGTGTATTATTTGCACAGGTGCCGGAATCTGATGCGATCGCGGAGCTGGACTCCGTTATCGACAGTTATCATGGAAAAACAAGTGAGTAATAGTCTATTAATTACCTATCAATATGTATTTTTGAAGGTGTCGAAAAAACGCTTTCATGAGTAAAAAAATAAAATTGTGCGGTGTAACTTATATAACAATATTTTAATTACGAAGAGAAACTTTAATTACTAAAATTAACGTCAATTTTAAATGAAATTGTTTTTTTCCAGTAAAAGAAACTAGCAGTGTACTAAAACGTTCGCGGAGAAAGTACCTATCAATATGTATTTTTGAAGGTGTCGAAAAAATGCTTTCATGAGTAAAAAAATAAAATTGTGCGGTGTAACTTATATAACAATATTTTAATTACGAAGAGAAACTTTAATTACTAAAATTAACGTCAATTTTAAATGAAATTGTTTTTTTCCAGTAAAAGAAACTAGCAGTGTACTAAAACGTTCGCGGAGAAAGAACAAAGAGTCTCAGAGTGACTCTAAAAATGGTGGCACGTGGCCCAAAGCGAGGGCCAACTTCATCCTAGACGAGAACTCCACCGGTACCATCGTACAACCTCGCTCGAGGAAAGAGAGGCCGCCTCTCTCCATCCTGCTCAGTCCGCCTACAAAACTACCCCCAGAACCTCAGAGATCGAACGCCAACCGAAACTCGAACCCCATACCTCTGGGGCACGCGCCTCTCACACAAGTCACCACCCCAGCCCGTCACTCGGTGTACAAGTCTATAGAATCCTCACCAGCCATCGAACACTTTCCAAAACCCGCCCCTTTAGCCATACACAACCCGTTCGCCTCCCCGAACAGCATGAACTTCGAGAAGATTCGCACTTTAGAGAAGGACAAGATGTCCATCAGCGACTACTCCGAACATGACGTCACTCCGAACAGACTGAGCTTAGTTTTAAACCCTTCCGACGACTCGTTGGACTATCAGCCAGTGACTCGCAGCCGGACAAAAAGCCCGCACTCCTTAGACTACATGGTCAACAACAAGGGCCCAAGCTCTCTGGATTTCGTCACTAGGAAATCACCCAGTTCCCTTGACCACTCGATCAAGAATCACCCAGGAAAAGACTTACTAGAGCAATATTATTCGAATAAGAAATCGTCGTCGCCGAAAACTGTGAACAAGTACCCGTCAGACAGTGATAGTTTTGGACCCGACAGTTTGAACAGCAACGCTAATTTTCCGATGACGGGGGGAACATTGCCGTCACAATCGCGGCTTCAAGCTTCTCAGTATTACAGAGGCCCTTTTGTGAATTCAAACCCTCATACTTCAAATAGGTACCCGCACCTGGCGAGTCCGACCAACATCCCTCAGAGTCAGTCAGGCGAGAGTATCGGCACCAGTTACGACATGCACTCGTTCACGTCCCACACACACAACATGTCTGATCTCCAACCAGTTCCACGCAGCAACAGAGCAGGCGACTACCACCACACATACGAAGGTGGAACATTTCCTCGTAAGAAAGAAAACCAGCGATTTCGTATCCCCTCGAACCCGAGCGTCACGTCAAAAAACTCAGCGGGAAAACTAAGCACAGGCTCTATAGAGAGAAGTTCTGAACGAAACTCTCCGATGCCGACATTTCACGTTGAAGTATTGTCACCAGGGCGAGGGGCGAAGCAACTGACGCACAAAACTAGGAACTCTATGCCTGAATACTGTGGTTTAGGGTGGAATAAGCCTTTACCGGGGGAGTTAAGAAGAGTCCATATCGATAAGAGTCAACAACCTCTCGGGATACAGATCTACTGTCCACCAAGCAGTGGAGGTGTGTTCGTATCTACTGTTAACGACAATTCTCTTGCCAGTCAAGTTGGTCTTCAAGTTGGCGACCAACTTTTAGAAGTGTGTGGGATCAACATGCGTTCAGCGACCTACACGCTCGCCGCTCGGGTACTCCGACAAATTGGAAACTCGATAACTATGCTTGTGCAATACAGTCCTGAGAAATATAAGGACGAGGTTGAAGTACCAGGAAGTTCGTCTTCTGGAGAAAGTTCGCATGATGAAGAGGTTTCTTTGTCAGGCTCACCGACGCCTAGAAATTCCCCTGGACCGCAACAATCTATTCGGTTAGAACAGCCTTCGACTGACGTAGCAACCTTAAGGCAGTCACAAACCAATAAGGACTTGCCTAGATTTCTTCTCATAGAGATGAGGAACTGTTCCGACCTCGGTATAAGTCTGGTCGGTGGTAATGCCGTGGGTATATATGTCCATAGCGTGCAGATTGAGTCACCGGCTTATAACGCGGGGTTGAGGACCGGAGATCAGATTCTGGAGTACAATAATGTTGATCTAAGGAGAGCTACTGCTGAGCAAGCTGCCTTGGAGTTGGCTAAGCCGGCAGACAAGGTAAGATATTAATAACTTTACTTACACTTTCTCTTTGCATCTTAATCTTGAATATTTAATACATACTTTATAAATAATTTATTGTTGCAATAGAACATAACTTGCAAACAAAAATTATGTATGTAATTATTTTGCCTTTCCTTTTTGCAAGAAAAACGTATATTTATAGTTTGCTAAATTCATAATAACTATTCTTTTTCATGATTACGACTTATTCTTACTTCCCTGGGAGCCTGTTTTTTTTTCGTAATCTGTCTTTAGGCACTTTCTGTTCTAAGTTATTTCGAGCCACATATCTTACGGAAACTTTTTTGACAGGTAAGCGTCCTAGTCCGCCACGACCTCCAACAATACCACGACATAAAGGACAAGCCCGGTGACGCGTTCTACATCCGCGCGGGCTTCGACCGCTGCGCCAAGATCACGTCCATCGGGATGGACACCATAGACGAGTACTCTCTATGGTTTAGAAAGGATGAGGTCTTGTTTGTGGATAATACGCTGTTCAACGGCTCGCCCGGCCTTTGGAGGGCCTGGCAACTGGATTGTAAGGGGTCGAAACGACATTGGGGGACGATTCCTAGTAAATTCAAGTGAGTGGGTGGTGATTCATAGTTTTATATTGTTTTAAGCACCTCTTCCTTTTGGTGAAAGTAGGCGTAGTGTTTATGTTAGTCATGGACCTACATGATTTATTATGATTTTCCAGCAATTCTGCACGTTTTATATTGTAAGCTACAACTATGTTACTAGCGCACAAGTATCAAATTTATTTTAAGAGGAACTCACGTTAATGTTCACTACTCAATTTTAACTGCAACAAATCTATTTCAAAATTATTCAGTTTTCAACCCCGTAAGGATGTTTAATGCGTGCCTTAAAACTGTTCACTAATACGAATAACGAAGGAGTTTTTTTAAACTTCGACGGTAAATAATTCAACATTAAATTCACCATCCAGGGTAGAAGAAATCCTCCGACGCTCAATGGGCACGCTGGAAGGCGACGCCCAGCGCCGCGCCTCCACCACCGCGCGGCGTTCCTTCTTCCGTCGCAAGAAGCACCGCGACAGCAAGGAACTGGCTTCCTTCTCCAACACTGAGCTAGGGTGCTGGAGCGACAGTGGGACCTTGGCTGATGATGTGCCTGTCTTATCTTATCAGAGAGTTGAAAGACTGCACTGTGAGTTGTATTTAAGTATGTCGTTTTTTTCTTTTATCGATTTTATTTTTATTTTTTTGGGAAAAGTGTGTTCTATTTACTAACCGTGGAGTGTTTGAAGACTTTGAGGTTGTAGAGAAACCTAGGATGTTATCATAATAAAAGCCTGAAATATCAAATAGCGTTATTTATAACAAATCTTTTGATGAATGTGTGCTAACAGCTGGTAAACAAAAGGTCTGTCCATTGTGAGTTCATAAAAGTATGGAAATAAATAATTGGTATTTAGATTTACAAGTGATTAAAATGATAACAGAAATTCGATCTTTTCATAAAATGTGGTTGCAGTATTGGCTTTTTTGTTCCATTGTTACCAATTAGAAGGTCAATTTTAAAACTCAAAAAGATGTTCAAATTGAAGTCGCAATGTCAACTTAATCAATATCAAAAGTAAGCTAAAATTTTAGTTAATGAGAGGGTTTTTGACGAACTGGCAGATTAGAATGCAATCGGAAATAGGTTCTCAGGTGACATATGTTCCAATAATTGGTTCGTATGCAGAAAATATGTCTGTCGAGCAGTGAGTAAAGCCCGGCCTGCCCGCAGACGGCGCGCAGCGGCCCGTGGTGGTGCTGGGCCCGCTGGCGCGCGCGGCGGCGGCGCGCCTGGCGTCGGACTGGCCGCACGCCTTCGGCCTGCCGCGCGCCGCCGCGCTGCCCGTGGCCGGCGCCGCGCCCGCACTGCAGCGCGGCACGCATCTGGAGCCGCGCCTGCGGCCCGACTGCACGCACATCGACTGCATCCCGCTGCACGCCATCCGGGACCTGGCTGAGAAGGTTCGCTCATACGCTGACACTCTAACGGTTCTTCATTATTAAATAAGGTGCCGGGCCGTTCGTCAACATTTAGAGAGAGTGTCGACGCTCGCGAGTAACGACCGCGACTTAAGAGTTGTAGGTCGTGCGTTCGAACCCAGCTAGGCGCTGTAGTTTGTGTAATTATTTCATCACCGCCGCTCTCAGCTCTCATGCAGTATGAAAAAAAGAAACTTAAAAAACTTCACCTCTTTTCAATTCGCTTTCAACAATTTTGGTTTATTTCTTGATAATATCGTAAGAAATCATAAAATTTGAGCGAATCCAACAACGAAGAAGAAATAAATTTAACATTTGCAGAGTCAGTACAAGCGGTCCATAATGCCGAATTCTTTTCCGAAAAAATCGCGCATGAAATACATTACAGCATACAATTTATTTAATGCATGGAAAATCGTGAAAACGTTTTCGAAGACTACAATGCAATGCTTGTCATACTTCATGGAACTACACTAATTTAATATATTATATAGGCTGTTTTTCTTTCACCTAGCATTTTTCTGGCTATACTGAAGTGAAAATTTGTGTGTTTCGCTCGGCAGCAAAGTTATTCTGCGTCTCGTACCTTTGAAACCCTCGCTACGCTTAGGATTCTATATTTGAACCACTCGCTTCGCAGTATCCTTCCCAATCCAATCCCAGAATCCTTCGTTTGCTCAGCTTTCAATACAAGTACTCACGCCAAAAAACAACTTTGCAGCCTTGCATAATAAATTACCATTGTACAATTTTCTACAAGCTTATTCCTACCTCAAGCTGCGTTCAAGAACTTCGTTCCAAAAATCTATCACCCACACGACATTCAACAACTTCAACTAACACTAACTTATACTTTTCTCTCTCCCCAGGGCATCCACTGTATTCTAGACATAAGTGTAGCAACAATAGAAAAGTTGCACAAACAACAGATCTACCCGATAGTCCTGTTCATCAAGTTCAAGTCTTTCAAGCAGATCAAAGAAGTTAAAGACACGCGGCACGCGGACAAAGTGTCTGCCAAGGCCGCTAAGGAGATGTATGAACATGGACTAAAAGTTGAGAATGAGTATAGGAGTTATATTTCAGGTATGAATCAAAATTATTGAAACTCTTTAATTCTTTGACTAAGGCCCAAAATTTACTAAATACGTTTAACGTTTATTTAAAACATCACTTTGTCTCTGTTAGCTTCAAACGATTGACAGAAACATCGTTTAGCGCATATTTAATGTGTTCTGATGCGGGCAGGCCTATGTAACAGCAATTTTCTATGTCTTACACCACTTCCTAGTACTTGAATTGAGAAGAAGCAGCGCCACTAGCTCACGCAGCCAAATTATCACTCTAAAATGGCATTAAAAGCATTGTTTGCCTATTGAAGCGTCTTCTACGGTCTCAAATTATAGCTGAAGGGTCAAAGTCGATTTCGATTTAGATATTTAAAAACCTTGAGCCATCTTCAACATAAACATTCTTCACTTTGCACTAATATGAAATCTGTTGCACAGCGGAGATCCCTGCGGGCGTGAACATCGCGTACACGTGCACGCAGATCAAAGCGGCCGTCGAAGAGGAACAGAACAAGACGCTGTGGGTGCCGTCCGTGCAGGCCTGACCCCTGCCGCCCGCGCCGCGCCGCACCGTCACCTTCTGCGCGCACCGCCCGCCCTCCTACTACTCCGACCCCGGCAGGGAACACAAGCCTGCTCGCAGTCAGGAGCCGCCCCGCAGTGACTCTACAGACTCGGACATCAGGTATTACTCCGAACCCGACGCTAAGTACTTCGAAATTGATTACGAGTTCCTCAAAGAACTCCGGCGGATCGCACGCAACAACTGCCCCAAGTGTCGCAGGAAACGATCCAGGCGGAACGACCGCGGGGACTTTAAAGAAAAGTCTTCGAAAGAAAAGTCTAAAATGCCGAGAAGCTCTCGGCTCAAAGACGACTACGTATACTGCAACGGTAGGTACCACAATGATAAGGAACACTGTCAACTTTGCTGTAAAATCTGCAACCGATCGACGGACACCCTCGATTCCATCGATGACGACCAATACTCGATGGTATCGAAAAGCTACAGCCAACCCAAGGTCACATCGCGCTCGAAATCGACACCGAGAAACTCTCGCGAGCGCAAAAACTCGATACAATCAAACAAATCGGTATCGTTCTTTGGATCAAGTAACGATGGGGACGAATCGATTAGGGAGGAACCAAATTACACGGCTAAGAGCTTCACAAATGATTTGAAGAAGTTTTTGTTGAAGCCGTCCGCGCCGCGACAAAGTTTACGAGATAAATTCATCACGAGTTTCAAACAGGAATTCGAGGCCACGAAAAAGTCGCCTAAACTTAAAGCTATAAAAGGTCTCTGGAAGTCTTACTGAAATACGGTTTTTGAGCATTGACAATAAAGCTACGGTTTCCTAGAAGAGGCATTATAACGGCTGAAAATCTGTCATTTTCAACACTATTTGACATAAGTGTCAAAAAATGCAACGCTGTAGTTGGACAGCCGTTATTGTATAACCATTCACCGCTCTCTTAGGAAACCAAAGCTTTATCGATGCTACGGCATTAATATTTTTATACGTGTGCCAACTTTTTATTGTTCCGATGATATAAAATATGATATTGTGTTTCACGGGGTTCTAATATCGATTGCCCTCTACTGTCGATTAGTAGTCGCTTCATGATCGATTGCCTAAACAAATAGTTTTGAGGTAAATCATAGTGAGTATTTATTGATAGTACCACCCTACAGTATGATAGTAGAGCTTCATCGATACTATAGTATGTATTCACTCAAACTGTCGATCTTTGTACTAAGTTTATTTATTTTCGTTTTGGTGCTTTTAGGACGTTATAGAGCCAGTTTTCAAATTAGTGACATTTCTATATATCTACCCTACGCACATATTTGTTTTTAATTGGTATTCGAATATTCGAGATTTAATTATTGGAAGAAGTTTAGATAACACTAATTTGAAAATAAGCTCCATGTCACATATTTCTTATAAAACGTAAGTGTTCATAATTGGTCTAAAGGGAACTGAAATCCAAGGTTTCGGTGCTAATGGAGAAAGCGATATACAACTTTACAAATGTATTATACTTCACATTATACTCCAATAAAATATACATACACAAATATACGTATGTGTGCAATAATTATTATATGGCGCGTCGGCTTATATTGTATCGGGATTTAAAGAACTAAGTAGAATAAGAGTTGACGGAGAGTTAACTTTATTTTATTTATTTATTCTGACTAATGATATACCGAGTAATTGTCGGTTTCTACTAGTGATAATGATCATTCAGCATCGTGATGATTTATGATCATTATTTATTTTGTTGTCATTCCGATACAATATGAATCGATCCTTTTATAACACAGTTTTTCTTATACTTATAAATAAATATATAAGATATTGAAATATCATCACTTTTTACAACTATTATGGAATTAATGCACATGATATGAATAATCTTGGCCTATAATCTAACGCACCAGTGTCACAATAATTAGATATTTTGAGAAACGGGCCTTTGCCTATCAAGATGGAAGAAGGAAGTGAAAAAAATTGTAAAAATTTTGAGAAAAAAATAATTAGTAAGTCTGTGAATTGTTTGGTGAAAATTAGATAAAACTGGACTGTTCATACTTAGCTACTGTTTGGTATATTGTAGCGGATCTTGATAGATGATTATTACCTAGTGGGCCACTAGTAAGTGCATGCGTCCTTATTATATCATTATTGCAAGTCAGTTAAGAACGTCATACTGTAATTATGAATAAGAGAGAAATATATTTTTTCCTAGATACGAGTTTGAGGTACACCTCAGAATAATGTGTTTAAAAACCTAACGGCCTGGTATTTCGCAACAATAAGTCTCATGAGGTTTCACCAATCAATGGGACCTGGGATTTATATTTAACATTTCACGGAATAAATACTTCCACATATATTATTTTCTGCATAGAATAACTGAATAGGCTTTGAGAGAAATACTCATAATTATAATTCTTGGAAAAACGTAACAGTTACGATTGGCCATTATACAGTATGACGAGAATTGATTTGTTTATCACTGGTATAAAGTAGTACCGTAGGGATCACCTAGTGATGGGATAGTTACATTTTGTTGTTTATAAATGTTTATACATACTAGTGTTTTAGCTAAATATATAGACTTTTATATAGTCACTATATGCATGAATTAGTACCTTAACGGTGAAGTGATTTCAAAGTCCTAATTATTTGTATAGGAATATTCTTAATTTGTGGGGTTGCCATCTTCAAGTGGTAGAATGTGGTCGTAAGAAGAAATATTTTTACAAAATAATATTAGTTTCAATCGATTGTCTCGGCTATTATTTAATGGGGAGATGTAAGCAATGCCCATGGACGTGTTTTACGACACGATAATAATATTTACATGAGAACTTTGCCACTTAATTGTGTTGTTAATACACTTATATCATTTTCCGCCCCAATTCTAGTTCTAATATTTTCTTATACTTGCGTGAACATTGTACGCTGGAGTGAAATCAACTTTAGGGATTATTATAAGTACTTTAAAAAATCATCATCATCTGCCTAGTCTTTTCCCAACTATGTTGGGGTCGGCTTCCAGTCTAACCGGATGCAGCTGAATTCCAGTATTTTACATGGAGCGACTGCCTATCTGACCTCCACAACCCTATTACTGGGTAATACGGTACCCCTTGGTAAGACTGGTTGACAGACTTTCGGACTTCTGACGACCCGTGACGACTGTCAAAGATCCTCAAATGACAAGTGGGACCAACGGCTTAACGTGCTTTCCGAGGCACGGAGGGGTCTTGGTATGTAAAGATGGCCACCCATCCACGGACCAACCGCGGCAAGCGTGGCTTAACCTGATCGATCGACCCGTGCAGCTATTGTTACTTAGCCACAAGCCCCCCTAAAACCTACTTAAAAAAAAAGTTGGGAAATTATTAGTAAACATTGAAGACATTTCTAGCTTTATCCAGTCTCTTATCAATTAATCTTGTCATAAAATTTACTGTTTTTGTTGTCATTGGTTGACTAGAATATCAACAACCAATCATATAAGTTTTCACAAAGTTTAAATGGTATTAAAAAAAATAAGGAATTAAACATATTTTATTCTGCACAAATATTAACGCACATAAAAAATATGCATTGGAATACTAAAGTCAATCTATAGAAAAAAAAAATGTAAAGTTACAGAATAAATTGAATGAATCAGCTTTCAGATTCTTGGGTACAGTATACAATAGCAATGTATGAAGAAATCTATCAATCGGCCCAGCCCACTATGTTGAGTTTGGCTTCCAGTCTAACCACATGCAGCTGACCAGTATTTTACTTGGAGCGACTGCATAACTGACCTCCACAACCCAGTTACTGGGTAACATGAGACCCCTTTGTAAGACTGGTTGTTAGAGTTTTCGGCAAACATGTATGAAGAAATATTCGGCGAATAATCCATAAAGTTGATTTAATTTAAAATAAAAAATCATAGTAATACGACTTCCTAAGACTGTAGTGCTACATGTAAAGTAGTTTGTATTGTAACGACGCCGTCTTCTAAACACATGTTAATTCTTTATAGTTTCACTTATGTACATATTTCCTCTCCTATAGAGAATTTACTTACGAGTATGAAAAACTCCTATTGAACTGTATATGCTAAAACCCGATTTCAGTATTTTCTTTTCTATAAAGTTTATACTACTTTTTTATACTATGTTTTCTCACTTTTGTATTGCATTTTCTTCAAGCATAAGTTTTTATTAAATTTGAAGTTTAATAAATAAAGTTTGCAATTTAACAGGTTACAAGTTTTCAGCACATTAATGTGTTATTTTTCTACATAATATAGTGTGTTTTTGTGATCATACAAAGAGTTAATGTTGCGTTGAGGAGTGATATATCAACTGCAAGAAAATAGCCGCGTGGGAGGGACGGTTTTAGTAATTATAAAATAAATGTTTACAAAGCGAGGTGAAATCTGGCGTTAGCATACTATAGTATTATTTAAATAAACTTTCTAAAATCAAAAGACCTTTTTCAGGTGCCAAATTATTTTTGAACATATTAGTCAATTTACTAAGTTATATCGGCCGTCAACTTTATCTTGTATTCGACTGTACGTCGATCGGTTCTTGTGTCTGGGTATTTACCGCAAGTATCTAAAACGAATCAAGTCCATTGCGGTTTTTCAAAGACAAATATGATTTTATTGTGCTATAGAAATATCGCAATGGAAGAAACGCAGCTTTCGAATGAAAGTTCCGAAGTTGGCTTTTGTTTTAAACATGTTGCGATTTTTTTTATAAACCTGAGCTGAGTACTCCAGTGTTTAAACGCGATGTAAAGCGATCTCATTGATATTAACGTGTGATGAGGCTTATTGACACAGATTTTTTAATAATTTCAGCATATATTTTGTAGTTTAAGTTTTTTGTACAGACATTTTTGATATTATGTTGTTTCAGTGCTGTAAAATTACGAATGTAGTACTGGTGACGGTAGAAGCAAAAATGGTGAGCAGGAAAATGCGCATTTACTTTATGGAAGTATCTACACACGACAGTGGATTCTTTAATAATAAATATTTGCACAATCTAGGGTACAAGCCTGCTTGTCTTTGTCGAGTTCAGATCCATTGAAGATTATGGTTTGTGAGGTTTTCCTCAGAAAAGCTTTTACCGTCAACCTCAGTACATTCGTGATAAGCTTTCTCGCAGTTTTTTTTTTTGTAATTCCGGCTTCCAGCTTTTAGTTAAGCCTAACGGCATATTTAGAAAATATGATTTATTAACACTGATCGAAATAAGGTCGCAGTTACTGGTTTTTGGACTGGTGGGTTAATTTTAACTGTAGTTAAAGTCAACTCAGTTGCAGGCGTTAGGAGTTTGCTTACAGTTAATTAACTTTTCGGTTAAGAAAGTGTAGTTTCTATTTGATAAAAAAGCATAAACAGAAAGTGTGACAACAGTTGTGATTGTAAATGCATCAGTAAATGGTATTGAAAGTATTTCGTATGACTAGCAGTTTAGTGTATAATTTAAAATCATTACAGATGATATTGTTTGTACTGCCAGCTATATCTCTTGATGGTTTTGTATCTGACTATTGATTTCTTTTACTACATTATTAAACATTACAAATTCATTTTCTCTTTAGGCAATATTAATTCTACAAGTAATCGTAAGTAAACTCCTTTCTTTTGATTTTGTTAACTTTTGAATGGATTTGAGTTGGATTTGGAGAAATAGTTACCATATTATAATTTGTTTACAAAACCCATTGCACAAAAGTAACAGTTCAATTTATTAAGTTTTATAGTTTACTATAATTTTGATCTGATTAAGTTAAACATTAGTTGGTTGCTATGTTGCTAACATTTTTTTTTTTTAAAGTATACATATTATACACTATTTGTAAATTTAAATAAATTATATACTTAGTAGTGATGTTAATTGATGTATTTAAAAAATTTGACAATAAAATAAAAGCAGTATTTAAATTATTGAACTTGAATGTAAATTTTAGTGGTGTGAGTTTTTCGCAAAGATTTTATGATCACTCAAAGTGTAATTTCGTGTAATATAGAAGTTTTGCGAATACCTTACATCTGTAATTAAATTTTCTTGTTTTGGAGATATATTTATATTATCTGTTGATGTTTGACTATTCTGTATTTGCATTGGTATTATTTTCTTTTTGTTTAATTTTTAAGCCCATGTATATTTCTACGGCCAAGTAGGTGATTAAGAGATAATTCAACGAATTGTTTACAATATTAAACGAAGCAATAAATAATGAAACTAGAGAATGAAGTTTTACTATTATTATTTTTCATGCTTTCCTAATTGCATACTATTTTACAGCAACATATCTCTCATGTAAGTTAAAAAAAAAAAAAAACATCACTGTCCTGCCGTCATCCCAATTTATTTGGGGTCGGCGTAACTTCTTTTTCTTCCATACTTCTCTGATGCGATAATAAAAAATATTCTACTTCACATAATTTCCTTTATTGACAGAACGACTTAATATGGCGGGGAAAATATCCCTACTGATCCTAGAAAACAAATTCAAAGAAAGGTTTTTTTTGTTTGTATTTTATTTATTTAAACTTAATGCACACGTAAAAAATACTGTACAAAGGCGGACTTAATGCCTGAGGCATTTTCTACCAGTCAACCTTAGGGTGATGCAGAGAGAAAACATGGCAGGTGCAACATAAGGGATAGGTTACTCGAAAGATAATACTTACTAATACGTAGATACATAAATAACTTTTTCTCGAGAAATAACGATAGGTAGAGGACAAAACGAATCCAGCTATTCAGCGCAGGGATGATTCAGCCAACTTCTTACGAATATGCTCACGTGCCTTTACTTTAAACGAAAACCGACTGGTTGCCATCCTGATATTCAGAGGGAGCGCATTCAAAGAAACACCGCCTGGACAAAGAAAGAAGATTGGATGAAACCAGAGCGGTGAGAAGGACATCGTAGAAGACGATTATTGGTGGAACGAAGGTTTTTACTATGTGCAGCGCACAAGTATTTGAACCTGGGATGTCAGGTAAGAAGGAGAAGTGGGTTTGTCGAGTATGGAAAACAACATTGACAGAGCCCTCAACTCTCTGCGCTGATGGATGGGTAGAAGCAACCGGTGCGCGGACACATGATCATACTTACGCCTTTTCCCAACTATGTTCGGGTCGGCTTCCAATCTAACCGGATGCAGCTGAATACCAGTATTTTACATGGAGCGACTGCCTATCTGACCTCCACAACTCAGTTACTGGGTAGTACGATACCCCTTGGTAAGACTGGTTGTCAGACTTTCGGGCTTCTGACGACCCGTAACGACTGTCATATATCCACAAATGACAGCCGGGACCAATGGCTTAACGTGCTTTCCGAGGCACGGAGGGGTCTTGGTATGTAAATATGGTCACCCATCCACGGACCAACCGCGGCAAGCGTAGCTGAACCAGCACCCTAATTGCGTAACTCACGATTCATCATAATCTGTATCGTTTTGAAACGGATTGTTAAACCATTGCTTCATATGTTCGAAAAATGTGTCTGTTCGACAATATAAATAACGCAATGAATATTGTTTAACTGTGAAGACGAAACCAATTATGATCAATCGTGAGTTACGCAATTAGGGTGCTGATCGACCCGCGCAGCTATTTTTACTTAGCCACAAGTTACCAATGTTTACCTACTATAAGTAAAAATTCAGGTCAAACGCACATGACCCGGAAAGTAAAGCTTACTGACCGCACGCAACACTGCTAATGAACGTAAGTATAATGACGATCTTGAATCGCACGCAGACATTATTATCTAAAGTGCAGATGCATGAGCAAGTAGAGAAGTTTCACTTTCAATAATAAACTTAATTATGGTAAGGGTGCTCAGAGGGGTTTTAACCAAGTGTTATCGTATTATAGATAATGTATTCCTAATATTCCGTTTAATTATGTAGAAGTTTATTTAGGGTCACACTGACCAATTTATGTTCTTGCCATATCACTATTTTTTTGTACCTAAGTTTAAATACTAAACGATTGACTTTGTAAGTTCCAGTAAATTATTATGCTATGAATATACTGCGAGATTAATAAACTTATCAATTATATTTTTGTAAAGGCATCGTTACAACGTTTTGTTTAAAAGTTTTTGTTTTGTATTATTAGTTCAGTTCATTTTATCTGTTGCAATATTCATGTTGGATAGGTGGTAAGGGTCATGTAACTATATTTTTGGTCTCTTTTCTGTACGTGTCACTGGATGGGTAACAATATAAAAACTTGTAAGTCATTGATTTTAATTTATTATCACCTACTTCTCAACACCTGTTACACAAGCGAACAAAACATGGTGCGGCATGATGAGAGAACACCGTAAATACATATATTTGAAAAGTTTCAGATAGCCGCGTAGTCAGGAGTCCACTTTTAGATTCAGGAAATATTTTTTATTGGTTCAATCATTCTACATGCCACAAAATCGTCTTTACATGAGTTGTTTAGACAAAACGCCTATTAAATTTTTAGAGAATGGAAAATTATTTAGCCAAAACTAATTTCGGACCCCACAGTGAGTAGGGTTGTGAGCAAGATCGCTAAGATTGTAGGAGTCGTGTCGAAGCCTTTACAAGCTATAATGAATAAATTATCGAGCGGGGCATGTAGCTTTAATCCGGCTTACGAAGCAAACAAGCAAGAGCTCACAGTGTTTTGACAAGTCTTCTGAGACTTGGGCGTATATTGAGGGTAGGTAGGAGTCTATCCATATACCTAGATATTGGAACATGGGAAGTTTTGGTTGGTTTCCGTTATAAAAATACCGTTGTTTTTTAGCAGAATGATGAGCAATCCAAGTTTCAAATCTGATGAAAAGCGTAACGGGATAAGAAGAAATGAGCTTTCGTTGGAGTCAGAATACAAGTCTAAATCTCTTTATTTTTAGTTAAAAACCTGGTGAAGAAACCTCTACAGTCACATCTTTAATATGCAAATAAACATGACAAGCATCAAGTTCTACAACGCTCTCCTTCGTAAATAGGTATCTTACCTATTTACCAACTACTTAGAACTAAGATGTAGATTAAATTATCTCAAACATCAACGTAAGGTTAAGGCCAATCCCTGTCGTCTACATGACTTACTGAGTGCCACATTAATGCAAATGCTCAAGTTATATCTATGTAATGACGTAGGTAGGTACCTATCTATCTAATAGTTTCGCTCCACAAATGTAAACGTCCGCATCCTGTGGACGCGAGTTGCCAAAGTAATTAGAGAAAGCGTGCGGCCGTACTGCACGCAATAGGAAAAATAAAACTGATATGCTCTCCGGACCTCCCGTCGATACAAAATGGCTGGCTTTTTATACCTTTTGTTTTTGAGGAGGCAAGGTGAATCACGTTGCTGTGAATGAAAGTGAGCTGCTTTGCTTTTCAAAGCTTCATCACAGGGGTTTATTGCTGCAAAAGTGATGTGCCCTAAGAGGAACCTACCCCCTACGTAAATGGGCACGCCACAATTGGTAAGTCCCAGAGAGGAGAGAGAGGCAGTATATGCGCCCTCACGGCCCTAGCCTCCGCAGGAGACGCCCTGGGCGTCGGGAATCCCAGGCTGATTCCCGGCCACTGCAGGCGCGGGCTTGCGAACGGTGGGTAGAATGGGTAGCTCGCTGTCCGGTAAGGACGCAGCCCGGGTCGACACCGCGTTGTGTTCCACGCGCGCCTCAAAGAGATGTCAGCACCAACTGGTGGGATCCTCAAGGACCGATAGCTGCCAGGGGTGCGGGTTGTTCGAAAGAGAAACTGTGGCCCCTGGCACACGGGCAACTGAGGGAAAACGGGTTTTCGCCCTCCTGCTCCACCTACAGCGGGAGAAGTTATTTGATGATTTCCCAACCCCAAAAAAAAAACACCCCTACGTAACGGCTACGTCCCTACTTAGCCATTATATTATTGTGTTGTGTGGTTCCTGAAATCCTGATTCAGAAGAAACAACATTGGATGTCTGATTTACCAGAAGAGACCGTTTAGGTTCTATTATCATCTATAGTGTCTAATATTAGGTAGGTAAGTGAATATAAGTCAAGGCACGCCTGCTATGATTTAAGTAAGTTGGGTACTTTACAACTTAGGCTACAATTAATTGCCTGTAGCTAATTTATAGGTACCCTGTTTGCAACTCATTGTACTCAGCTGTTAAGATAGGTACTTGACAGCTAATTAGGCCAATTAAGCTGGCTCACAATCCGACACGCAGGAAGTAAAGCTGTCAACTGGTGCACCTCGTGCCGCCGGTTTAGCACGCTGGGAGAGCTCGTATCACGTTTGTACTTTGTAGCCTGTAAAGGTTATAGTTTGTGGAAAATAGAATCGCCAACCGCGTGATAACATAACGAGTCTGCCTATGTATTAAATGTTGGACATTCAAAAGTGATAGCTATGGTCAGTATAGGTAGGTAATCAGCGTGCCAATATCTATATGTTATCCTTTGGGCCAGGTAGTTAGGAGGTTGCTATGGCCAGGTTTGGTCAGGACAGGAAGCCTGCCTCAATTAGGTAACCACGTTTAAACACGGCCCTAATTGAAAAAATGGAATTCGACATATGAAACGTAATTTGAAGCATTTTCAGTGTTCACACCTTTTTTGGCGCAGACATCTGGGGAGGTAGGTACCTACAGACCTATTTGATAATATTTATTGGCCTGCGGGGACTTATGAAACGAGAAAAGCAGGTTTTGTGCTGGCAAAGTTGCGGGACATCCGCAATTTATATTAATCGTTGCCGGTACGAGAAGACGAGCGGGTTTAAAATGCGTGAAACACAATTGAGGGCCTCATTTTAATAACTTGTTAAAGCATTATTAACAAAACTTTCGTTAATAAAAGTAGGTAGGTAGGTAAGAAAAACGAACGGAAACTCCAGCCCATAAGATAAGAAATTATAATATCCGTAATGTAATTCGAGCACATTCCTAATCATGTTTCGACCATAACCTTTCCTAAGTCCAAGGCCGTAAAAAACAAACAAAAAGATAACTATCTCTCGAGACGCTTTCCTGTAATTTTGAACGTGCCCGTATCCGTATCCAATCGCAGTCCGACCGTCGACACAGCGCATGCGCCGCGCGTACTTACCGCGAAAATGGCCGGCGCGAATTTTACCCGCCAAACGGAAAAAATATTTACTAAAAGTAAAAGTGAAAATTATTTTAGGAAATAAGTATTTCTATAAAATTATTATTATTTCTACCAAAGATTTGTTCGCTTACAATTATGAAACGATTAAAATGTGCTCGCAATCGGATTGTTACAAAGTGATATTTGTAGTGATATTAGTTTTGGTCCGGAATGCTGATTGTAGGAGTACTACTAATAAGTTTAAGAGGACCAGTGGAGTGCAAAATGCGTGGAACCCTTTACAAAGTGCGGAAAAAAACTCTACCATCAAGGAACAGGGCAGAGGATTTTTCGGTAAGTTGGAATTACCTTTTATTAATTAGATTACGATAGCTTACAATAATTTCATTTATTCAGTATCTGGCGTACAATATTAGAGTCATAAAGAAACATACTATGTACAGACGCCAGCACAACAAGCTACCCCAAACTGTCAAATTTCCCCAATTGAAAATGAACCACAAGTTCATGGCATTAAGTTGAAAATCTATCATATAAATTTGACAGATTGGTGTAGCTGGCGTCTGTGCCTACCTACCTAGGGTAGGCAATTAAAAAAACAATGTAAACAAAACTGTCATAGGATTTAATTAATCAAAGCACGTCTTTAGGCAGTATTTAATAATGTTTCGTACGATTTGTGATGTAGTCATATCCATTGGAAAACTGGCTGCTGGAAATGTGTTCAGCGGAATAATATAAGCTGTCGAAGCTGATAGAGGGGTAGGTAGGGGTTTAGAATTGTGAATAGGTAGGTAGAAGTTGAGGTAGGTACTATAGGTACATATCCTAAGTTTTTATACATTTACTAGTTGTGCCCGCGGCATCGCCCGCGTGGATAGCGAAAATCATCCCCCGGGAACGTGCTATCGGGACAAAAAGTCTAAGCCAATGTACTCCTTATAACGTCAGTTATCTGCCAGTCCTGTCAAAATCGGTTCCGCAGTTTCAGAAATTAATTGGAACAAACAGACAGGCAGCATATTTCTGTAAAGTACCTATGTACAGTCTATTTAGGCTAGACAAACCCGTACTTTAAACCTTTCTTGAGACAAAAATCAGCAGTTATAAAATTCCTAGTGCGTACTCACCACATTAGTCACCTCATTACCTACGAGTACCCTAACGACCCATCCCATCTACCTACCACATAACTTTCCAACTAAAGATGGCACCAGACGTTTTTTCTTTTGTCCCGAATCCGCGAGGAACTTAAAAAAGGCTATAATTTACCGGCAAAGTGTCCATGTCGTTGTTACTGTGCCAAAGGGTCAGTGTGATGGCCGCCCACTCGGTAGGACAAGGTTAATGGAAAAATATAAAGTGCTCATCTTCCTTTTGGTGGAGAAAGCGGTTGCGTGAGTTTTGGGTGGTTTTATCTTATGATTTTTCCTGTAATTGTGAGAAATTCTGATTTCATTTTTTATATTAGCTAGTTACCTAGTTCGAATTTGAGTTGTAGGTATAGGTACCTACCACACAGATTAAAAAATCAAATGTTTTATAGTCAAAATATAATGGGCTAAAAACCTAAAACTACAATAGACAGACCTCAAATATGAGGCCTCTGTGAGTTGGCTTCGGCCCTCGTACGCCTTTAGGAGGACCGGAACCCCATTGTCCCGAGATATGTAAAATATAAAAATTGTTTTCTCACCTCGATCCAACTAAAACATTTTATTACTTATGAGAACTAGGAAATATTTCAACATTTTACAAAGCGAAAATAATAATAATAATGAGAAAAACTTCAGAAATTCAATTTCTCCCAAAGGTATTGAAGACGCAACAAAAACAAGCTACGTTTAAGTAGTCAGTCGGTCAATAATTTGTAGTGACGCCTTGCAACTCGTAAACTTGTTTACAGACTCCCTTTACGGACTTAGCAGGTTAACAATGTACTTAAACGATGCCTTGAATATGAATGGGATGTGCTGGGAAATGCTAATTTCAGTAAAACCTGCCAATTGCTAATGCAGAACGTATAGAATGAGCTTTGCTTGGAATGGGTGCAAAATTTAGTGGGAATATTGTTTTGAATGTACTCGTACCTATCTAACTTCGTTAAAGGTAGGTGTTTTATACTTACTTCATGAAATTAAGTCGAATTATCTACCTACAATCTGAGATATACAGGATGTTTGGCACAACGTTGAACATACAAAAAAGGTGTATAGGTGGGGTCATCTGCTACTTACTCAGCCCTAATTTATTTGGCACTGGCCCCCTGGTTTTCTTTTTAAATTGTTTTTTGCTTTCTTCTAGTTTCACCACTTTCTTAACTTTAAAGTGTAATTTTTATTAAAAATGGGTAAAACAGGCAATTTTTTCTTTCTTTAATGTTGGCAGATTCTTGTAAAATTATTGCTTTATTCAGATGTTAGCTAGAAAAAAAGTTATGAGTCCTCAGACTTACAGAAAGATGTAAAAAATAAATAAATCTTAATTTCAACTTGCATTAATAAAAAAAACCAGGGGGCAAGGGCCAAATAAATTAGGGCTGAGTAAGTAGCAGATGACCCCACTTATCCACCATTTTCCATGTTCAACGTTCTGCGAAACACCCTGTAGTGTCCCTATAGATTTTTGAAGTCGAAGACAATCTTATTTGCCGCGTGCTGACTTTTCCCTACTATGAACCATCCATCATCTGCCTAGCTTTTTCGTAACTTCGTTGGGGTCGGCTTCCAGTCTAACCGGATTCCGCTGAATTCCTTTTATAAAACTTCCTCTACAATTATAAAATTGTAATAATCGCTTCTTCTATACATCTTAAAATGCTTAGATGAAGGCATTTCTTTCAGTATGTGTTGCGTTAACAACGATAGGTAGTATGAGATAAGGTTTTGAAAAATCAGATGAAGTCTACATAATTATATTAGAAAAGTAGCTGATTCATTGCATTCACTTAACATGTTCTCTTTTATTTATTCCTAGATCAGAAAGTTAAATTCTAATAAAAATTGAATCGGATCGAGATAGTTTCGCCAGATAATTTCAATGCAAGGCACTTTCAAAAGTTTTCAAATCAATTTCAATGAGTTGCGTTTGTACCTACTTACTCCAGGCGTCGAGTAATAATATATTATTTAGTCGAGACTGTCGAGAGAGTGGATTTAGTACTTGATTTTGTATGGTAATTAATTAACTACTACTTGAGTGTATGGCTTACTAGGTAATTACTAATAAGAGAGGCTTCATTTTATGTACCTACTTGCTTTTATAATCGCAAACATTGAGTGTTAGATGCCTAATTAATTTGGATTTACAAATTAATTATTAATTTTGTTGTGTGTGTCTACCTACTCATCACCATACCTATGTATAAACAGACATGAAGAAAAGAATAGAAAAATACTTGCAAGTGATGCTTACTTTTAAGAAATCTCTTGCATTATGCAAGAGATTTCTTAAAAGTAAGCATCACTTGCAAGTATTTTTCCCTGCAATGGAATATTAATAATTATAATGTAATTAAAAGTAATAAATACATATACGCAACTATGACGAAGTGCACCGATAGTGTTCTTTCACTCATCTGCTAAAATCTGCAACAGTTTGGCAATCCTAAATGTCAAGCGGATGTATTTCCATAATCACCCCGTGTGCACGCAGTGGAGTGGGAGGTGAAATCGGTGGTGCTGGGATTGGAAAGTCGCATCTGAAGGACGAGCGTAGGAAAAACTTTGCCGCAGATATGGTTTAGGGTTGTGAAGGAGGTTGAATAGCAGACACAATATCTATAGGATACCTACACTAACGTTCTTTTTTTTTTCTATTCCACGGAGTATGAATACTTTTATCCAGCCAGTTTAGCCAGGTAGCCGCAGCTGGCATCTTTCATGGAATGTTAAGTAGATCGATGATCCTATACAAGTAAATAACATACCTTATACGTAACATACCATACTTATGCATAAACTCACGCCTTTTTCCCGTGGCGATCAGCAGGAATGAAAGAGGGCGGCACATGGGAGACATGCTACGATCTATAAACACTTATTTTCCTTGCTAAGATAATATTAATTAACAATTTTCTGATTATTTAAAATCAAATCGGCTCTTATTTCCACGTCAATCAGAAGTGGTTGATCGCAACCATAGTAGACGCGATGATAGTTTCTCTGTCTACATAGGTCTAAAACGACATTAATTCACAAGAGTGTTTTCTGTATGGCCCATAAAATTTTCAATAAACTCCCTAATAGTTGGAAAGAGCTTAATGTCCGCCAATTCAAAAATAAATTAAAGATACTGCTACAAGGGAAAGCAAATATTACAGTGTTCTAGAATTTCTCAATGACAATATTATCAATACATCTTTGACATAATCCATACATGCAGCAACATATTATTGCTATGATGATAATTTATTTTAATTGACATATAATAATTCTTGTGTAATAATTATGACGAAATTTAAATATTTGTACGCCACTAAGGCCAAACATGACTGATCTCAACTATTGTAATTTAATAACTTGCATGCTCTGTATGTGTACTCATGTTTCCACAAATAAAGAATCTTGAATCTTGAAAAGTGTTTGTGAGTTTATTTCCACGCATGTTTTCCCGTACGAGCCGTGACTGGTTAATAAAGTTAAGTGCTACTGCACCGCGCAAAGCGACGTGCAATCCAGCGGTAAATGGTTAAAGACCACAATTGCGTTATTTTGTTAAAGTTTGTTAAACACATAGGTACATTTGCATAATCAGCCTATAATTTTCCCACTCTTGGGACACAGGCCTCCTCTCAGTGAGAGGGAGTGGGCCTTAATCCACCACGCGTGCTAGTGCGGGTTGGTAGATGTTACTTGTCTTAGATTTTTAAGGAAAACATCGAGAGGAACCGGCCATGTCCAAGAACAAAAAAATTTAAGACATGTGACATCTACCATACCCGTTAGTACATATTACCTCAATGACCATACCACACATTAATTCACGCAATTTACCAAAATTCAAAAATAAATATTTGTTGGTCAAATGTCCTAACCTACTCGGATCAATGGAGGGGAACTCTCTATTTTCGAATTTGAATTTGGCCAAATTCAACGAATAGTTTTTTTCTAAAAAATCTGTAGTTTCATCAGTTTCCAGAATCCGGACCTCTAATGTTATTTACCCTATAATAACTATCAGGGCAGAGCGGTGTTGCCAGTAAATCACTAAGTTAACAACAAATCCTATCGCCATAATTCACTGGCGCAACTGATACGGTCCCGAGCCGTTCCCCATCCAACATTAGTATTCCCAACTCGTCTTCAAAGTGACACAAACAGAAATAAAAAACCGAAACTGGCACGTATCGAGGTTTCGGGGTTGTCCAACAAGGACATACCTGCCCATAAATACGTATTTTACCGAAAAAGTATTGAAAACGTCAAATAAATAATGTTGTAAATGTTAAGGTGGGGTCGCATTATTGGAATCGCGAAGCGCGATGTGATAAGCGATTCATGCGTCAAGTTAAAAGTGAGTTTGCCTTCTTTAAAAGTTCTGTATAACTGTTGCAAAGTTTGGTTAATAAATGTAGTGCTCCCAAAATCCTTCTATTTCATCGACCACAAGGTTTTGTTTTCAATGTTCACTATATGAAGTTTAAGTCTGACTTTTGTGGTTATCCATAGAGGTTACCCTTACCTACCTCAGATAAATTACCTTGGTAAACTATAACTAAAGTGTATTCCTGTCAGTATGAAATACATCCTCCTTAAAAAAAACAATTATGCGACCAAAAATGTATATGCTCTATATACTTTAAGAATCTCTGAATGTTGGAGCAGACAACTGCGCAGATTATAAATATAAAATGTTGCGCACATTTTTATAATCACGCGGTCCGGAAATAATGTAGCTGCACCTTTAAATATTGGAGAAAGACTTTCATACATTAATAATGCTCGTGAATGGCTTTGTAATGTACGGAGATGCAATTTTACGATATTGTAACGCAACTGCCTAAAAAGGAGTGTTATATCGGTTTTTAATATATCATTGGTGGAGATTTCCTTGAGGCCATAAGGTGGACTCATGTTTTTCTTTTTTGGCTTTGTTTTATCAATTTTCAATCAATATAATTTACATCAGTATGCTTGGGAATTAACAAGAAATCCTATTTCTCCATCTCTAAAACTCAGTTGAACTATTCCGATTATATTATTTATCCAAGAACGCATTAGTTAATTCTCAGATTGACTCAAAACTAAACTTGAATCGAAGCACTGAACTGCGAGCTGCACTTCTCAACTCACACACTTCCGCTATATTGGAGGCGAATGTAGTCATAGGCTACGATCATAGAAATAAGATAGATATGCCAGAAAACTTAGAACCGTATGTGACCTATATGCAAAACATGTTTCAGTGCCTTGCAATTATGCGGTTTAACTTATTTCTTTAATATTTAAATTTTAAGTCAAATGATTCATAACAAATTCCTGTTAAAGAAATAAAGGAAAAAGTTCAATAAATATAAAAACAGAATAATATGAATGGTCATCCCACTCATCACTTCCGGATACGAAATTCGACACGAGAAATGAGTTCCTGCTATGACATGAATAGTGAAATTGAGAGAGACAAGACATTGACTAAAATGCTACAGCTAGCTACTTTTCAACTCTAGTTTATAAGTATCAACAAAATAATATCAAGTTATATTCACATACCTACATAACTTTATGCCTTGTTTCCCCATAGGGTATGGTAGAGGTGTACCTTTCCTATAGTACACCACTTGTTTAGAGTCCCATGTAATAAGGGTCGAACGTATTGCCATCAACCGGGCACAAAACCCAACTCAGGGCTGGTACTGAGAAAGTTAAAATCAAGTCAATTAACTATCTAAGTCAAATCAAATCAAGTCAAAATAAAAAATAAAACACATAAACCTGCATGGGCACTTATGAAACGTCAGAAGCTAGGTGCACGGTTGCAAATTGTCGCTTCCTATGGAGAAGAGTCGGCAAGAAACTTCACGGTTACTCTTAAAAATAATTGGTTTTAACAATGTTTTTAAATTACAGTGATAACAGGTGTGGGAGGACAGTGCAGGCTTGTCAATAAGTACCAGGTACTTAGAGGAATCAAAATACAGAATAGAAAATCGTCTTCAAATCTAGTCTTACAGACTAGATTTGAAGACTTACAACGTTCTCTCATTCACAATATGTGAAGTAGTCAAGTATTCAAGTTATATTCCTATCGTATATATCCCTACCTTCTATGATCTGAGCCAATCGACCACTACCTATTTACACGGGGGCAGCACAACTTTCGGCAACTTTGTAACATTGCCTCTGGGGACTCTACAGAGTACATCAACTGATTGAACTGATATGGTAGTCCAAGTTAGTAAGCTGCCTGCGTTGGTTGGCCAGAAAGATAGACTTGTATCAGGGGAATTGGTAGTTTGATGTTTTCCATATCTATCTATCTATGTATGTATTTAGCTTGTAATGTCCCACTGCTGGGCTATTGCCTTTTGAAGTTGCTTTTATAGGAAGAGAGAAAATTTGAACTTAATTTGTCTCTGATGATTTAATCGTCGCGTCGTGGAATTTCTTGCCGGTATTTTCCCCATAGGAAATGACCAATTGAAACCTTGAACTTAGTTTCTGACGTTTCATAGGTGGTGGATTTAAAATTGTGTGGGGCTTAGTTCTCCAATACTAGGAATAGGTTCATTTTTGTGTTCTAACTGAGGTCCTCTTAAAAACCAGGACAGATAATTTGCCGTTGAACTGATGCCATTTTAATTTGCTTGAAATATTCAAGACTGAGCCAATAAAACTCGCTGTATAGAAGACTTGCTCAGTCATTCAGTTGCGCAGAATCCGATCACTTTGATACTGTGCTAATTTGGACTACGATGCCTGCCAGGGGTGCGGGTTTGTTCGAAAGAGATACCACAGCCCCAGGCATACGGGCTACTGAGGGAACACGGGTGAGTTTTAGTCACAGTAAAAGTCTGACACGCCCTCCTGCTCCACCCAGAGCGGGAGAAGTTATTTGATGAATTCCCACCCAAAAAAAAAAACTATTCAGTCTAGACTAAATAGGTATATATTCTATCGGAGTAAATATGAACTCTACTGTCTGGCTAGTCTAGCAAGACTGGGTTAAAACCCCGCGTATTGGACGATTGACGTAGACCCCTATTATAAGCATCTCAAAACTTAAAGAAGAGATTAACAAAAATATTAATGAGCAACTCAGATTTTAGGAATGTTAAAACAATGAAAATTCTTTATTGCTCATTTGTCCGTAGCCACCTTGAATATGCCTCTCAAGTTTGGAATCCAAATTATAATGTATATATTAATCGGCTTGAAGGTATACAAAGGCGATTTTTGAGATACACTCAATATCGCTCTAATACCTATGTCCCGAATTATATAAGTCGGTGTAAAAAATTTCATATCCTGCCTCTACACGAGCGAAGGAAAGTTGCAGATCTTGCTTTCTTATTTAGTGTTATGAACGGATCTACTGACGTCCCTGAGTTAGTGGGCAAGATCGGACTTCGCGTACCGAGTGCATTTTTTCGGAGACCACGTCTTCTCCATGTGCCTCAAGCCAGAACTATCTACAGACAGAACTCGTATGTGATAAGAGCTTGTCGTACTTTTAATATGGTGTGTCAGGATGTCGACTTAGATTTATTTAGTAGTGGTATTAAGGAGGTAAAGAAGAGTTTGAATCACTATTTTTTCGATGTATAAACTTTTTTTTCTAATTTCATTATTCAATTATTTTTTTTGAGTGTAAGATTTTATTTGCGTATTTCTCGTCGCTGTTTTCGTGTGTTCGTTAATTTTACTCTCATTAATCGCCAGCGGAAGCTTGTAATTGGCCATCATTTAAACATTGTACTAGATATCAAAATGTATTAGCTGTAAGCTTTCCTAAAATGAATAAAATAAAATAAAATAAAACTCATTTCCGTAGTTGGGTAAAACCATGTATTCTAAATGTTTTGTGCTGGTTTTGTTTATCGTTTACACCTAAAACAAGTAGTAATGACGTAGGTTTACAACGCTTGTAAAAACTTGTCAAAAAGGTGAACAAAAAATTATTTCAAGACATGTCTGAAATAACTTCAATACTTGTCCTCCATGTTCAATACCAACATGAATGACACATGTTTTAGACAAGTCTTTTAATAGATTGGTGAATACTAGTATCACAACTGGGCGTAAAAGAGGGGATAGAAACATTATTAACTGCTTTACGATATTAAAAGAAGTAAGTAAACTCATTTCAGTGATCAATAGTTCATTAACAATGTTTGTGGAACTGTAAACTGCTGGCTTCATTTTTGCAATCAACTGGGAATTAGATTTACCTTTGCAGCTGAACTTGCTTGTCTGTCGCAGACTTAATCGCATTGCCGACGATCCACTAGCAGTTTCGCTGCCAATTACAACTTTATTTCTTATTGTTGAGAAAACTGTTGCGGAGACTGTTTTTAATATGATTATAAAGCTATCTAGAACACAACACCTTATCGTGTTTAATATCGTAATTATGCATTTTGAGACAACGAGGGTCTGGAATGGTGAAACCAACATTTCAGAAGATTTAGTATTAGACGGTCGTGTTTAAACAGCTCGGGACTCATTTTGTTCTTCCTTCTCTGATCCCAAGTTTCTGACTGGGTCAGTGTAATAAGTATTTCTCTTTTATATTAGCAGCAGTCACTGTGTCATTCACAAACCTTTAGCAGTAAGTCCAATCAGTAAAAGGCAATAGTTTTGCTAGATCCATAAGCAGTCCTACTCTGTTTTATGATATTTCTTAAAGATAAAGATATAGATAATTTTTATTTTGCAAATATGGGTATAGGAGATAACAAAACTGCAACACGCAAAAACAACTACTAACAACACGAAACTAAAAATGCAACACGTTCTAACTTTATTACCAAAACCATTACTACAGCACAATGTAAGCATTCACATAATTTTGTATTCTTCGTAGCTACCGTCTTTATTTTTATGAATAGAGCAACAGTTACACAACCAACTCAGCATAAATGTAATTCATTGAGTTCATTAAGTATCACAATTGTCTCATTTAAAATACCTCTAAGAAATGTAGCGATCATATTATTATCATTTCTATAGATGGAACCGTATTCTACGTTTTTTCTCTACGGGTGCAAGAACATGAGTAGAACAATAATTATTATACAATGAGCTAATCTTTTATCTGCAGGTTGTTATTCTGGCTATGCATCGCGGCTACGGTTTCACTATCGTAAAAATGTGTAACATTATAATTGTGTACTAAGTTAGAAGACGAAAGTTGCGCCAATTATGTTTGAAGTATTAGTTTGACGCGTTTTCTGGCGAGTTTGAGAATAGTGTAACAGTGATAGAGTAGAATCTAGATTACCTTTATCTTTTGGATCTTAAAATTATTTCCAAGGCACTAGGCAGTTTAACTTTGATTTACTCTTTGATTTTTTCAGGTTCTCTTTGGATGCCAACGGGGCCATTAACTACTTTTGTTATTTCTGCCTTTTGAAGGAATATGTCACGTTAATAAATCTTATAAAGTCATCAATCAACTAGTTCATAATTACATATATGTATTTCTGAGTATATCAACGTCGTTCCCTTGCCCTTATTAGATACAATTTATTTGGGTTTGCGTAAAAATGTCTCCTATTCCTGATAACATCAATCTTCCTTAATATTATTTATTTTTGTATAAGTATGCAAATATTAAACATATTTACAAATACCATACAATATTCAACACATGTTATTGTAATATTGTGACCATTGACGTAAACTAGTCGGCAACTGATTAACATAATCGAATGTTATTAACGTTATATAAGCGAAGTCTCACAGAAATACAATATCATTGCCGACCATGACCCATGCTTAGAGAAAGGACAACCCAAATACCGAGCAGAGAGTGAAAACTTTTGTTAGAAAACTTCGCAAATTAGGCTATTATACTGTTAGGATAAGGATAATAGACTAATTATTTTTTTGTATTCCATTAAGCCATGGGCCGCAAATTGTTCAAAATGAGATAAATAATTGCTACCATAAATGGACTACGGAATTTTAGGACTGTGGGATTTTCGCAAGTCATTCAGTCATTTTGTAACACAGCCATCACATGATTGTAATCAAGGTCAATGGCAGATTCTTTATATAGGCACACTATTATGTAAATTAAAAGTGTTTAAAAGAAAACTTAACAAGCAGGATTGATTATATCTGTGGACAAAGTCCAAACAGAGAAATCGTTTGCTACGTAAATCGCTTACGGTCAGTAATTTACGCAGAGTTGTACCTAATTTTAATAGCACAGTTACTTCTACCAGAAAGTTTTTCCCAAGGAACTTGTTCCACGGAAAGAAAACTGCACAGCTTGTCATGGCAGTTTCTTTAAGTTGGATTGCTAATTCCAATACCTATAAGCCAGTGTACCGGTTTCAAATTGGACAAGAACATGCTGGGACTGAGGTGCATACGGCTACACTTCAAGCTATACATTTCCAGTTTAGGCTGATCTGGCACTGTACGAAAATCCTGTACAATGCGAGATCAGCTTATACTGGATAGGTATAGCATGATGTGTAGCCGTGTGTACAACTGAAGTATTGGCCGATAAAAATCTGCACCTGCATTGGCTCTAAACCTACATTGAGAGATGACTCAGGTCCATCTATTCTCTGTAGTTTCATCGAAACCGCAATTTCATGCCTTGAGGCTACATCGTGTAGGTAATAGGTAAATATATTCAAACGATGCATTATAATTTAAGTGAAGATTACTGATCAAAAATGTCATTGCTTAGTCTCTTTTTTCCTCACAGAGAGAAAGTTATAGAGTAGTTATCATTCCTAAAATAAATCTTTTTGAAAACTTTTTCCTCATTCACGTATTTTGAATACTTCTAAGTAGAAAATGTTGCATATTTTTTGCATTGTCACGTTATTCTATGCTTTTGTTCCTGTCCCAGTTACCACAGCACAATATTATGTAGTGAAAGTGGAAGGAGCAAGAGGTCACGGGGTACGCTCTAGTTTGTGCACTGAAATTATTTTGTTTACTATATATGTAGTACCTATTTTTTGCATGATAAAATAGATACCAAATCTTGGTATCTACTTCTTACGAAATCTATCCTACCCGTAAAAATATTTCATTTGAATTCGTTTAAGATCACTCGCTATAAGGAAAAATTGCAATATTCATCTTGCTTGGTGACAAGAATAATGAACCTATTAACATCGTTCATTTGCATCTCATAATTCACACTATCATGGGATGGGATGATGGGTAATAAAATTCAATCAATGTTTATAAATTGAATATCGGTGAATAATGTGGATATTCTAATTGGCACGTGTGACCAGTACTTACGAGGTCTAATTATAAAGGTACTGGTCAAGTGCTTCTTAATGAGCGTCGGCCTGTACAGGGGACTCTGGCAATAAGCCAAGCAAACATTTAATGGGATTGGAGAAATGTTGGACTAGGATGTTTGAATAACGAGGTTCTAAGCGTGTTGTAGCAATTACTAAGTTTCATGAGCCTTTGCATAGACAATGCCTGGTGTAGATCTCGTCTTCTCTACTCTTTAAGGCTTGACACGATATTTGTAGAACCATTTCTATGAAGTTTGCATAGAAATTGTTTTACGTGAGTCGCGTCGAGCCTGTTTGCAGCAGGGGCCCTTAACGTAGCTGTTCTACAAGTAAGGCGTTAGCAACACTGCAACTGGTTCAATTTCAGTTTTCCTTGTAACCGCGAGTCCATAGGATACTGCCTCTTTAATTTCGACAAGTTTTTCACTTACACCAACAACAAAAACAGGTGTTAACAGCACTTAACTCAAGGGAAAACGTTAATAAAATCTTCAAGTGCCCATAAAGAATGATCAACAGACAAACCGGTAAAGCGAACGGCTCACGGACTCATCTCATAAGTGTACCAGGTGAGATGGGGAACCTGTCTGTGGTATAATAATGTAGGAATGCTGTCACGGCCTTAGCCACAAACAGGACAGGGTTCCGATAAGGTAGACCACACGTGGTGGCTACCGTGAGAGGAGACGGCGGATAGCGGGAGCAGTAATTGAAATGTGACAGTTTGTAAGAAATAATGTTGCAGTACAGATCATAAATTAGATAAGAATCTACTACTGTGGTGATACGGTAACACAAGCAGCAAGTTTGGTAGCGGAACTTCTCACGGTGGACGCACGCAGTTTTTTTCATTCATGCAATAAGGTCTTTTGAATTTAAGAGAAAATTCAGAAATACACACTGCAAGAAGATAATGTAAGTTTACTTACTAACACGATCTTTTTTGAGAAACAAAATCATTCATAGGTATTATATCATACAAATACAAGTTTATGTTATTTTTTATTTATACTGTTAGCTTACGCGTCTACTGATAGGAATGTTCTGATAATTCACAAAAGTTGTTAGTTTTAAGAGTCTTCTTCTATCAAAACAAAAAGAAAAGAGTTTTCCAATAATCTTTAAACTGATCGCTTTTGCTGAACAGAGTGTGATCTCTACCTAAGGGCGAAGATGTCTCATGGTTCATCATTTCTATCCTTAATGAGCAACGTAATAGTTTCTACTAGGATTTAGAATAAAATTAAGATAAATTGCAAAAGACAAGACATTTATTTCATTAGATAGGATCAAAAGTCACTGGGCTCATTATGTTCCATAACTTAAGTACTTAAATAGCTATTTACGAGTTTACTATAGAAAAGGAATGAAGTAGATTCTAGATTCTGATTCGTGTATATGAATTGGCTGAAAGTTCAAAATCTTTAGAATGAAGAGGCATACAATTATTTTGTATTTTAATTTCGAATCTTTATATAATTATTTATTTTAGATCTTAAAATCTTTTAGAGCTTAAATCCTACTTTACACGATACTGGTACGCAGTTTGCTTTGTATCCGCATATGTGGGTAATGAATCTGCTTATGTGACTTGTTACTAGAACCTTGTGGGAATCTGTTGTTCCAAGGTTGAGGAAGACTATCCGCTCGTAATACAGTTATATACTAGTACGAGGGGATAGGGCGAATCAGTCCGAAGACAGCCAAACTACCTATCTATCTCTACAATCTACCATCTCACATTCTCCAACTGTTGTCAAAAAAATTATAGTCGAAAAAAATTAAGCTATTTTTGTCTATTTTGTGTTATTTATTAAGTTACTCTGTATGGTTGTCTCTTATTTGTGAATAAAGATTTTTATGATTATGATGTATGTTAATAATAATATAAAAATGTATTTCGGGTGGCATAGACTACATATAGGGTATTTTTTTGCTGAACAGCACATTTGTTGTTTTATGAAATAAAGCGTCATTAACTAGATACTTACTGTTTAATAATGTATAAGGCTCATCATCATCATCATTTTAGCCGAAAGACGTCCATTGTTGGCTCTCCCAAGTTCCGCCACTTCGACCGGTCCTGTGCTCTCCGCATCCAGCGGACTCCTGCGGCCCTCACAAGGTCATCGGTCCACTTCCAACTTTACGTCTCATATGTATAGGGCTCATGACTTAGAAATAAAAGCTGCACCTGTAGATCGATCAGGTTAAGCAACGCTTGAAGCAGTTGGTCTGAGAAAGAAAGAGAGATGTGACCATCTTTACTTACAGACACCCTTCCGGGCCTCGGCAACAACGTTAAGCCATTGGTCCTGGCTATCATTTGTGCATACTTGACGGTCGTTACTGGTAGACAGAAGCCCAGAAGTCTGACGACCAGTCTTACCAAGGGGCATTGTTTCATCCATTAACTGGTTTGTGGAGGTCAGATAGGCAGTCGCTCCATGCAAAATACTGGTATTCAGCTGTATCTAGTTAGACTAGAAGCCGACCCCAACATAGTTATTTAAAATGTAAACGAATTTAATTAAAGTTTTTTTTTGTTTTCGTTTTAGATTCTAATAATTAAATTCAGATTTTTTCAAACAATGTGAGTATGAATGTAACTATGTACTTGTTCTAAGTAACTTTGTCATCATCTACGTATAATGCAGTGCATGAAGTAATGAGGCGCTTAGACAAATTGTAATGTATAAGTGTACTCATTGTTGAAAACCCTCAGAGTAATTAAACTTTTAAGTAATATAATCGACATCGTAGCCCCCTATCTTGCTGTTACTTTTAATAAATGTGTTGACTCGGGAACTTTTCCTGACCTCATGAAGATTAGTAAAGTCATACCATTATTTAAATCGGGTAGTAAAAATAACGTGGGCAATTTTAGGCCTATTTCTATATTACCGGCATTTAGCTCAAGCAGTTGCTAAGACATTTTAATTTAAAAAGCCTCCTTCATGAGGAACAATATGGCTTTACAAAGGGTCGTTCGACTACAGATGCGGGTGTTGCTTTGTTGAAACACATATTTAACGCATGGGAGAACTCGCAAAATGCTATTGGAGTTTTCTGTGATCTCTCCAAAGCCTTTGATTGCGTGCACCATGAAACGCTTTTGCGTAAACTGCGTTATTATGGTGTCCATAACGAAGCTTTAAACGTAATAAATTCTTATTTACATAGTAGGTTCCAATGTGTAGAAAGTAATGGTGTAAAATCTTCCGGGCTACCAGTTCAGTTAGGTGTGCCTCAAGGCTCAATACTCGGCCCATTCTTGTTTTTAGTATATTTCAATGACTTACCATTCTATTTAAAGGGTATTTGTGATGTTGTTCTGTTTGCAGATTACACTTCTCTTATTTTTAAAGTAGACAGGAATAGACAAGATTTTGACGACGTAAACAGTGCACTCTCAATGGTTACGGATTGGTTTACGGCAAATAACCTAGTACTTAATGCCAAGAAGACAAAGTGTGTATAATTCTCCTTACCGAATGTTAGAAATCTTGGTCCAAACATCGTGTTAGATTAAGAGGTGCTTGAAACCGTAGACTCGACAGTTTTTTTGGGCATAACAGTAGATGCTAAACTTCAGTGGGGCTCACACATATCAAGCCTAGCGGGAGAAGGCTCAGTTCGGCCGCCTATGCCGTTAGAAAAGTAAGACAATACACTGACGTTGAAACAGCTCGGTTAGTTTATTTCAGTTATTTTCATAGCGTTATGTCCTACGGCATTCTGTTGTGGGGCAAAGCCGCTGATATTCAAAATATTTTTGTTCTTCAAAAGCGAGCTGTTCGAGCAATTTACCAACTGGGTGCTAGAGTGTCCCTAAGAGATTTTTTAAAGATATCGGTATTCTCACGGTAGCATCGCAATTCATATTCGCTAACATCTTATATATTAGGCAAAATATACACTTATACACTAAAAACAGTGATATTCATAATATTAATACTAGAAATAAGGATAAACTACGTGCTCCCTTTCACCGGCTTCATAAGGTTCATAACTCATTTGTTGGGCTTGGTATAACCTTTTATAACAAGCTTCCCTCTTCTTTGTTAGATTTACATTTTAGTGCGTTTAAAGCCAAAGTAAAATCCAACCTTTGTTCTAAGGCATACTATTCTATTAACGACTACTTAAACGATAAGAATAGTTGGTCGCTGTGATTAACTCAAGACAATGTTTGTGTTCTTTCACCAGAATTAGCTTACCTACTGACAGGTTGTATGAATTACATTCATATACTTAATTGTTTATTTTATTAGACTCTTTAAATCATTTTATTTTTTACTATTGTTGTACAGTATCAAGTTCTTCTAACTGAACAGACAGCTGTGCTGCTGGGGAGTTTGTTGCGCCACTTCTTCTTCCCAGCTAAAGCACTAGGAAGTGTCGAAGGGTGGGCGTTTTGGGGGGACTGTCTTATGTTTTATTTTTTTTTGACGTTCGAAAAGTGCTGACTCTCAGCCTAGTTTGAATAAATGACTTTTGATTTTGAAATGACTTTTGAAATAATTAATTGGGAAAAGGCTACCAAAAGTAATCGTCATAGGAGTAAAGATTTTGGCGTTATTTAACTGTATAATTTTTCCATCCGAATACAGAAATGAAATGTTCACTTTTTACAGAATTAGATGAAGGCGTCTATAATCAGATACCTACTATTTACTAATGTATAAGCTTGGGGGCTTGTGGCTAAGTAATATTAGCCGCACGGGTCGATCTAGCAGGTTAATCTACACTTGCCGCGGTTGGCCCGTGGATGGATGACCATCTTTACATACCAAGACCCCTCCATGCCTCGGAAAGCACGTTAAGCCGTTGGTCCCGGCTATCATTCGTGGATCTTTGATAGCCGTCGGGTCGTCACAAGCCCGAAAGTCTGACAACCAGTCTTACCAAAGGGTATCATATTACCCAGTTACTGGGTTGTGGAGGTCAGATAGGCAGTCGCTCCATGTAAAATACTGGTATTCAGGTGCATCCGGTTAGACTGGAAACCGACCCCAAAATAGTTGGGAAAAGGCTAGGCAGATGATGAAGCTAAGCTACATACATAGATAGTTATACATAATAGAGTTTGAAGCTCAATACGTGCGATAATTACCACCGTGTCTCCGGCGATGTTCCAGCAAGTTGAACAATTAGGCGCCATTAAATCTAACATGTCATTACTAGTACATTATACATGATTTCACGCATCAGTTGCTGGCCATGTCTAGTGTTTGATATTAGTACTAGGTCTTACTGAATCTGAGTACAGGTCTATGGCGTGTCTGTCTCTAGGTATTAATCTAGTAGGTTTAATAAAACATGCATGTAGCATATAGGCTATCGTTACAAGATAGTGTTTGAAAAAAATCACTCTACTATCAAACAATGAAATTGATAGGGTACCCAATACAAACAGGGTGCCAGGTAAATCGACGCGCACACATAAATTCAGAAAAGTGAAGAAAAATCAAAATCAAACCCAAAATGAATGGAACAGATTTTTTTAAACAAAGGCTCCACAGACAGGCGCGTCACTACTTTAATGGAACAATTTCTATGAAAAATGTATGGAAATTTATCTATTAGAGTCGCGTCGCGCCGTTCTACGAGAGCCTTAACTCTGCCCTACTGCCTACTTAATAGCTATCTGTTAAAGAAGTCTTGAGAGGATGGAGAGAGCTATGCTTGGAGTTTCCCTACGTGATCGAATCAGGAATGAAGAGATCTGCAGGAGAACCAAGGTAACCGACATAGCCCGAAGAATTGCCAAACTTAAGTAGTACGTCCTAGTTACAATTTATTATCAAATCAAATCAAATCAAATCAAAATATTTTTATTTCATATAAACCTGCATGGGCACTTATGAAACGTCAGAAGCTAGGTGCACGGTTCCAAAATGTTGGAACCGTGCACCTAGCTTCTGACGTTATGCTTCGCGTCTTATGAAGCTTTTACCAGCGGCTTTGTCCACGCAGAGGTCGTTGTATACAAACCTTTCTATGACCGTGTGTGCGCCGCAGGAGTCCGCTGGATGCGGGAAGCACTGAACCAGTTGAAGTAGCGGAGCTTGGGGGAGGCATATGTCCAACAGTGGACGTCTTTCGGCTGAAACGAGGAAATAAATCTTCTGCCTCAATAATGTTATGGTTCACATGGCAGGTTGTCAGCTTGTAATTATTCCACACTACAGCCTTCTTCTCATTCAGTGAATGAACATTAATTGCTATGCTCACTGCGTGATGATGATTTCAGACAACTTTCACTTCTTCTCGCCATGTTCCTCATAATTTATCATCATCAGTCATCGTCTAAAACAAAAACCAAATCTATAACAAATTAAACGGTTCATAAACTATGATTGACAGGGACATCCCTACTTCAACTTTCTAGCCACCAAGATAGGAGGAGGCGAAGCTTCAAGTACACTTATGATGTATACCTACAACTTTTTCCTTATAAATGTTGAGTGTGAAATAATGAGATAAGTAACGCGACCGGTAGGGTGGACTTTCTTTCTAGTTAAGAGCCGATTTGCTAAACTTTTGGGAAAACTGGCGTGATTCGATTTTTGATTTGTTGATTCACATTTTCTAATTATTTCAAGTGTTTGAGATTAGGCACTAACTTATGTAACTATAAATCAGCAACGTACCGGCCAGACCCTTGTTGGAGACCTCAAAGAGATGTCAGCACAAACTGATGGGGCCTGCAAGGGCCGCTGCCTGCTTAATATAAATTCCGTGGCTATTTCGCCCCTAAACAAGGAAAATCACAGAAAAATGAGTAGGCATTCGGTAATAATACGTTCGTATGCCTATTATTGTGTGGCTATTTCCCATGACGTTGTGAGCAACAAACTATTTCGGAAGGGCACCGTGTTGATCACGTCCAACTAAAACGTGTCCTACGTGCACCTACGTGTCATTGCATTGAGCCCTTCACGAAAAGATAAAGTGAAAAAGTATGTACCTATAGTCCTACCTATTTGTTCCCTTCAAACTGGAACACAAAAATGCTTCTTGGCGACGAAAATGGTTTACGTTTGGTAGTATTCCCCAGGGCGAACTTTTTTCCCACATAAAATATAGTAAATTCTCTCTTGCTGCACAAGCTATAAGAATATTCATCTAACGGGTCTAAAATGACGCTTAACGAAGCCGATAGTCACTTGTTTTTCCCGTCAGTGAGGTATTATTTTTTGTACTGGATTTTTTGGACTGGAAGATATGGAATGTGTTCCAACTTTTTCTCACTTTTTACTCTCGTTAGTTAAATATCCAAATAACTTACCTAATAGCTTTAAATATTCCTATGACCCTTATATACCGTTGCATGCACCCATAAATAAGCACAATGTTTTCCCTGTTACCAAAAATAAAAGGTGTTTCCCAGCAATTATTTTTGTGCAATGTTATTTAGAATGATGTACAGAATGCGTAAATGACTGTCTTGAAACACTCTTTATAAGTCTTTATTAAATAGTCAGAAAGGTTGGTAGCAATCACTACCGAGAGTGTTTTAGGAGTAGACGTCATTCTTTTTAAAATTATTTTTATTATGTCACATTGTCATCATTTACATATTTCAAGTCAGTTTCCAATTACATATAATGAAATAGCTTTAAATAAATTGATTTAATTTCCAGATGGCTATAGATAGACAGTAATTCGATCAAAGGTTTACGATACAAAGTCTATCAGTTATTAACGATGTTCCATCGAATCGATTCCTGCGAGACATTCTTGTGGCTCTGTTCAGATATTCTATAACTTTGTAATAATGTGGCTTTTGTATCGTGCGATCCGATTGGTCGGGAGCTAAAAAAAACACGACTTTTTTTTGCAAGTTTTTTTCTTCTGTAAATGATATGAAACGACCTGTACCTAAATCTAACATATGTAGAGTAACGACAGGAAATATGAGCATTTATGTAAAGATTGAATAGATTGTGCAAAATATGACATGACAAGAAAGAGGGAAAATACTGAGATGAGAGCTGATAGAGACAAATGCGACCAGCACCCTAATTGCGTAACACACGATCAATCCTAATCTATTTCATTTTGACAGTTCAACAATATTCATTGCGTTATTAACGTTGCTAAGCAGACACATTTTTAGAACATATGAAGCAATGGATTAGTAATCTGTTTCAAAATGATGCAGATTATGATTGATCGTGCGTTACGCAATTAGGGTGCAGTACACTACTGCGCTGACTCCAAGCTTATCGGAATAAAGATAAGCGGTTTAATAGGCAACTCTTAGGACTTGCACCCAATAAAATCTGGAGGCACGATAGTCCCCCGTCACGACGAGCCAATAAAAAAAAGTAGGGTGTACTTCCTACCTCTTCTCGATTCAGCATTACAGCTACAGCAATGGGGTCCATACAAAAACAAAATAGTACAACACATTTTATTGTGACGCAACATTTAAAAACAACCGTTAATTAAATTCAAAGTGATTTAATTGGAGCATCGAAATATCGGAGACATAATAACAGTGATCCGTTCTTACGTTCTTGTTAATTCCACTCCGAGTATTTATAATCGGATTAGTGGTATCTTTGACTAACTTTGTGGTATCCACTTGGTATTACCACAAGCTCTTAAGCCAGTCATTGCCTGGGGGATTGTGTAATTGTACCTCTAAAAAGTTGTCTAGAGCAATTCCGTGTCGATAGTGATAAATGTTATAAGGAGCTATGTATGCTACCTACATAGGTACTTAGTAAGGATGTGTGGGTTGATAAGTAGCTACACAGACAGATATCTGCGGCTAAAGAAAGGCCGCTCTGAAATCCGCCATAACTAATGATCTTGGGCGATAATCCTGTAATCACCTTCCTTGGGAACGTATTTTTTGGTAGGCTCGGCATCCTTGGGTGGAGGGAAAAAAACATTGTTTTTGTCAATTTTCTAAAAACCGTTAGCAGAAGGCTACTCAGTATTCTCGAGCTTGAAATTCAAAACGTTCAAATTCAAGTAGCAATGTCATCTCGGCGATAATTTATGTCAAAAACCTAATGTAATTTGAGGTATTCTTGACAAATTTAAATTTAAATGCGAATCTTCATAAAAATACGATAATTGCCCATCCTAGGTAAATCCTATTCAAGCATGCCGTTTTCAAAATACTTCCATCCATTTTAACAAAAACTGTATTTAGTTTACAGTTGATATGTAGGTATAAAGGCCTCATAATCTTTTTATTGAGATGATAATGACATGAAGAAATGTAAAGGTAGCCTAATTATACAGTACTGACAGTCCAGACGTCAAGCGAAAGCGTTCTTGACACCTGTCAGTTTCATATAAACGAAGACGTGTTTTGCGTTTTTGCTCTTTATTAGCTACTAGAATTGTTGCATTGATTGGTGTCCGGCAGGCAGGAACGTATTCTCTCGACGACGCTACTGCTGGACTTGTAATTGCTGTACTTACCCTATTGAAGGTAGAATGTCACTTGTATGTACCTAATGTGTTGTAAATTGTTGAAATAATCAAGCTCACGACAATAACGTAAGGCTGCTGACACGATAATAAGACGTCAAGAAATAAAAAAATATTGCTCTACATGCCGCAATGGCACTGCAGACGCAGCCTAATAGCTAGCGAGGACTGGCGAAATTGAATCGTCTTTCTATTTTCCTTCGAAGCTGTTTTGTTTATATCATTTGTAGTAAAATGAAATAAGGAATTTTTAAGAGGTTTTTCTTACAAACCATAGGTAACATAAAAAAAACAATGTCAAATAATTTAAAACCTTACGCATAGCTGTCAATTGGAAAAGCGCCCAAAAGGCTGACCGCAGATTCTTTGGTCAACCAGTCCTGCTGGACAGCTAACCTTAAGATGGTTATTATTACCTATTAATGGACATGTGCAAATTCGGAGCGATTGCTGATGGGTTCCTAAAAATGTTTCTCCTAACCCTTACAATTCTCCCCCCCCGAGTGGGTTCCCGCATTGTCGTTGCGGGGGGGCTCAGTAGCCCTGGGCTCCCAGCCACGGTGAAGCGAAGAGGAACCCAAAGGTGGGGCCGCTCGTCAGGGCTTTTGCCTTCAAGTCGATGACGTAGCGGCCAAAAAGAAGGTTACGGTGAGGTGCACCGCAACTGAGGTGGGCCGCGATGTCGAATGGGAGGCATCGCGGCTGAGAGTTACAGGCTGCGGCAGAGGAGGAGTGCCGGCTTTTGAGTAGCGCTCTTCCCTTCCGTGGCCTGAACGGGGCCGCCACCGTTTGATGGCGAAAGTGGTAGGCGGCGGCGGCTTGCCAGGGTTGCGGGTTGTTCGAAAGAGCTACCGTCGCCCCTGGCACACGGGCAACTGAGGGAACACGGGTGGGTTTTAGTCAGTAAAACTCTGACACGCCCTCCTCTACACCCAGAGCGGGAGAAGCCATTTGATGATTTCCCAACCAACAAAAATAAAAAGCCCTTACAATTCTCATGTCAGGTTTATCTTAATTTAATCATTCTGTTTACAAACTATATACCTAGTGCTTGTCTGTCTTCTCCTCCAGGATAATAAACAACTGCTGCACTTTGTATTTCATTAATAAATCCAGTTTAATGTTCACCTACGGCGATGTCCCGACCTGTCGTCAGCACAAGGTGCAGTTTTGAACGAATAATACATAGCTACTCGTACGTCAGGTATTACTTTCGTATTAATGTCGCTTGGGGCTTACCTCTGCTATATCCTTTGAAGAGGCAAATTATGCAGAAGTCGAGCTTATACTGACTGCACGTCATATTACGAATTATAACAAGAAATTTTGCATTTTAAGAATTAGAAAAAGTTAAGCTATGCTTGCCATGGTTGTTCCGTGGATGGGTGACCATCTTTAGATACCAAGGCCCTCCGTGTCTCGGAAAGCATGTTATGCCGTTGGTCGCGTCTGTAATTCGTGGATCTTCGACTGTCGATACGGGTTCGAAAGGCCCGAAAGTCTGACAACCAGTCTTCCCAAAGGGTATCGTATTACCCAGTGACTGGGTTGTGGAGGTCAGATAAGCAGTGGTTTCAAGTAAAATACTGGTATTCAGCTGCATCTGGTTAGACTGGAAGACAATCGCAGCATAGTTGGCAAAGGCCTAGGGAGATGCGATATTTTTTTCAGGTACAGTCCAGAGCTACTCGCACAATGTAGAGTGAATGTAACATGAATGGTCAGTACCCGTGTTATGTTACAGCTGCACAAAAAAAAACAGCTTTTTAAAGTTTTTCCCCTTATTCCATTCCGTTACATTTGCATTCCTTTTTTCATCAAGCATTTCTCAGTAGCAGCTATAGCAAAGGGCTCGCCCCTATTAAGTACATTACTGGCAAAATGTAAATGCTATTCGTACCTGAACTTCTGCCTGCCTCTTCAATGAAAACAGGCGTGATGTTATGTAGTTGGAGTGTCCCATAACTCTAACAGATTTTACCAATAACTAAGCATTAAGTGCGATATTTACACCAGAATTAACAAAATACCTTTTTGTTATCGAAATGATTTCTTTCAAAAGTTGTTACAACAAACGTCCATCCGAAATCTACCCGTGAAATTCCACTGCCCTTTTACCAAACATGACACATTGGCGCCACCTATCTTCATTTTCAGGTCATTACACATGCCACATTTTATTGGGAACGTGGGCTTTTACCTACAGGGTTATACTCCCGAAATAAATTAATTTCATTTAGGTACTATTTTATGTTACTATTTCGAGCTGAAACTGTCCTAGTAGCATAAAGAAGTAATAATTAAGTTTAAATGCTATCAAAACATTAAAGTTTTGGTTTTAGTTGCTAACATGAAGAGCAAGTCTTCATTATCGTCTAAAATCTGGGTGGCTTAGTCGACTTAGTTAAAACTTTTTAAGCCCGAAGAATTGCCAAATTTAAGTGGCAATGGGCAGGGCACGTTGCTCGCAGAACAGATGTCCGATGGGGCCAAAAACTTCTGGAGTGGCGACCGCGTACCGGAAGACGTAAAGTTGGAAGGCATCCCACAAGGTGGACCGATGACCTTGTGAGGGCTGCAGGAGTCCGCTGGATACGGGAAGCACAGAACTGGTCGAAGTGGCGGAGTTTGGGGGAGGCCTATGTACAGCTGTGGACGTCTTTCAGTTGAAATAATGATGATGAACTAAGTCAATACTCAATAGTCCATTGTATTCCACGATGTGTACTTGGTGGTAACATAAAAATTTACATGTGATCATTGTCATTGTGGGCCCTGTCGGGCACATCAAAATAGTAGGATAGAGAACGCTTTTAAACTTAATTTTTGAGTCTCCTGAAGTGAATATAATATTAGGGGTTTGATTTAAAAATACCTATGTAGTTTACTATACTAATACTTATAACATATGATCTCACTTATATTTTGTCTTTATATAATTTTCGTATCAAAAATTTGAGCCAACCTCATCAAATTTGATACCCAACATCATCATCATCAGCCTATAAACGTTCCCACTGCTGGAACACAGGCCTCCTCTCTGTGAGAGGGAGCGGGCCGTAATCCACCACGCGGGCTCAGTGCGGGTTGGTAGATGTCACATGTCTTCGAATTTTTTGTTCTAGGACATGCCCGTTACCACACGATGTTTTCCTCAACCCAACATGATCAGGCTAAATACCACAAGCTAAAACCCTGAGACTTCAAAATTAGTACAGCGGTCGGATTATTCATTATCTTTGACTACATAGAACTATTCTTGGAAAATACGATCCGATGCATTACCTTTACCCGTCTTCTAACTTAATTCGTAATTTATTTCTGGTAATATTGTTCTTTTATTCATAGTCATAGAAATGAATTGATAAAAGAAAATTGACTTAACTAAAAAGGTCAAGGTTCAAAAGTGCCTTTTAAGTGCCTAAATAAATGCTTTGACTTTGGTCCGTAAATGTATTAAATACTGTCATTGCGTGGCAGCGGTATGAAAACATTGACATTCTTTATGGTATTCACATATCAACACTTTTCGGCCTTTCTTCTCAGAGTAGTCTGATATGAAACGCCGATCTCATCTAGCTTAAAAAATATCATAATTGACGTGTTAAAATGTTTGTACAAACCTAATCACAGAAATAAAATAATTTATCATTTAAAAGGCACATCGAATATTTACGTCAGGTTTCAGTTAGCTTAACTCAATGATTGATTCTGTTGACTTTTACATAATACAAAATCAGCTCCCTAAATATTGTCTCCACGCCTGGTTTTTCAACTACAAGTGTTCATAGCTACCCTATACCGACCGTAGAACACTAAATCGTTGTGCCACATTAGGTACCGCCGCGATTACATAAAGCTTAATGTCTCGTGCCCGTAGTTAAAATAACAGAATACGACCACTGAGAGGGAGATTTAATCTTGATTGTTTTTATTTAAAAGTACGTTAATTTTGAATTTTTGATTCAAGTCTATCTTAAGAAAGATTTTTGCTTATGTTATCCTTTGCCTACGCCTTTTTCTTATCTACGTGTGAATAATATTTTACTTATTCATAATTAGCCTATATTGTGCCCATTTCATACGACATACGCCTCCTCTCTTCGAGACGGAGTGGGCTGTAATCTATCACGTGGGAGTGCGGGTTGGTTGATGTCACCGAATTTTTGGTTCTAGAACATGTTCACTTCCTCAAAATATTTTAAGTGATTAAACTGTGGTAAAAATATAGTAATAGTCATGCACTACCTGGCATAATTAAGGAGCTATGCACTAAAACGATGAGCACGTTGCTAGCATTGGTGACGTTATTGTAGAACCCAAATGCAGGTTAGCTGGTGATAACACACCCTATAATAGGTAAGGTTTCGGAATTTATTTCCGAAATATATTTCCCGTAAATATTAAAACGAAAATTAACCCTACCCTGTATCGAAAAAACATTTTTAAAAAATCCTGCCTATTTTTGTCCCACTGCAGTGCAGAGGCGTCTCATACTTCCCAATAATATCAACACCCAAATTTCTTCTTTTCTCAGAACTTAAAGGAACACATGAACAGCATTCAATATGCAATACATTTACGATGAGCTCGTAATGGAATCCCTCACTTTGAAGAGAAGGGACTCTGTTTAAATTCAAATTTATTTTTATGTTATGCCGCGGTCACCGGACCGTGGCCCATCGTCTACGGCCTGTGGGTTTGATGCTGATCTGTGTTTATTATGTAGATAGGTTTTAGTTAGAGGGTATTACGATTGTAGGTAGCTACTTCGGTTGGGAAAATATGTATTGGGTGTCTAGCTGAAAGATCCTACAGATAATTCAGCAGTATCGTTTACATTTAAAATTAAATTTTTACTTCATTTATTTCTACACGTATACGCCTATTCCCTTTAATGCCTTTATTGTCAATCTGACAACCAGTCTTACCAAGGGGTATCGTATTACCCAATAACTGGGCTGTGGAAGTCAGATAGGCAGTCGCGTCATGTAAAATAAAATATTATATAGAGGGAATATTTGATTGTTTGTTTGCATTGAATAGGCTCCAAAACTACTGAACCGATTTGAAAAAATCTTTCACTGTTGGGAAGCTATACTATCCCCGAGTGACATAGGCTATATTTTATCCACGTATTCCGACGGGAACGGGAACTACGCGGGTGAAACCGCGGAGCGTTGCTATTGTAAAAAACAGGTAGGTATTCAGCCGCATCCGGTTAGACTGAGCGGAGCCCAACATAGAAAAAAAGGGATAAGAAGTTACGCTTATTACCTTTGCTTTAAAATAACTGATGTTAAACGACGTGACTAAAACTTGGTTCAATACAAAACAGTAGATAGTCTCATTAAGAAAAAAAAAATATTGACCACAATATCTGTTACCGGCGGAATGACCGAGATACTTTCGATGAAACTGAGCAAAAAAAAAAAAAAACAAAGATTAATTCCAATGATTTTAACATTCCAAGCATCAAACTATAATTTAAATTATATCTTCCAGTTCAAAACATCATAACAGATGAAGGTAAAAGTGACGATGGTAATACCCGCATGTTGCAGTGAAAGTGATTCAGAGTAACTGCCAGAGTGAGGTCGGAAAATAAGAAAAAGACTTATGATAATATGGTTCTTGGTTCTGTAGTTTTTGAATAGGCGAGTTGTTATTTACTTAGCGCGGAAGGTCTCGATGAACTTGAACTTTTTGTTCTAATTTGATATTGTCAGGAACCACTTATATAAATATAATGCTCTTTACTTTCTACACCATAAGAATAGTTTAGCATAATTAGCCTGTAATGTTTCCACTGTTGGAACATAGGCTTTATCTGTGTGAGAGAGACGGTGTCGTAATCCACCACGTGGGCCCAGTGTGGGTTGATAGGTGTCACACGTCTTCAATTTTTGGTTCTAGGACTTGAACATGGCTGTTTCCTCAATTCCTCATGATGTTTTCGTTCAACGTTCTGAGAGTAGTGGTGATGAAATAATATACACAAATTATAACGCCTGTCCAAGTTCGAACCTACGACCAACAAGTCGTTACTCGTTTCCACTGGGCCTGATGGTTGCAGCAGAAGGTGTTTTAAGTTACGTAGGCTGACGAAAACAATTGTTTTTTTTTTAAAGGTGAATCTTGTCGACATTTTTTCCATAAAAACTTCGGGAGTTACTCGGCGGTTACTTCACTGTTCGACAATATACAACAAAAATTAAGCAAGGCATGCTTTTTTCTTATTATTGATATTGTCTGTACGGGAACAGAATACTACAATAAAAATTTATCAGCTAACAAAGATTCGTTTTTCTTGCTAATTTAACCTAACTTTGGGCGTGTTTAAGTGATAAAACATGTGTAAAATCTCCAAAACCAAAGTTTAACTCTCTAAAATTTCAATAAGCTTCATTGGTCATAGATTTATGAGTGCTTTTTTCATAAAACCCGATCTTCCGAAGGACTATTTTCAATTTTTCACGCGCCTGTTTTACTATAAATGATACTTCATCTCACTCAATAACGTTGTGCGTGTAAATTTGCGTCTACATGCTCATCACTGATATTGCCTTTGTCGGACATGATGCCTGGTGAGACAGCGTGTTTTTTAGGCAGACCCATCAGTGAGAGCCCGCGACTAGATTACCCGGTAATACGATTATCTGTAAGGGACACGTTGAAGGTAAATAACCCAGACCCACAAACACACTCAAACGACTCAAAGCATTTGCCTATAAGCTGTCAAGCTGACAACCAGATTGACAGTGTAATTATCTAATCCACAGTGAGTCTGACAGAAATAAGACGTCAAACTAAGCTGTTCGTATTTACCTGTCGTGGTTCTATGATAACGTTATATCCTTTCTGACATGAAAGTGTAAGAGTAGGTAGTTAATTAAAAAAAGTTGAGGGTTCAGCTTTGGAAAAATGGCTGCTCGCAATATGTAAGCTTGTGTGCTTAGAGGACAGAGTTCGAATTAAATCCGTTGCGCAAATTATAACTTTTCTAACCTTTTAAAGGGAGATTTAGTATGAAGAGTAGAACCACTGTCTGACTGTTCTATTGACCCGTGTACCCGGTATTAGATAGGTATTGCTGCTGTGATGTCTATAATAGGTCACCTTCTTGTTTTCGCTTCTATGTGGCTATCGGAAATTATCCTACGGTATCGTCCTACAGGGTCAATTATCCCCAGTACATGGTCTATCTGTCGTCGTAATTTCATTCAAAACTGCTCAGCTTATTCATTTGCGTTACTTTCGCATTTATAATAATAGTATTATTAAACCTGGCGAAAATGTTTTATGAGTCTGACGATGATCTCCAACCGATTGCTAAGCTCCGACCGAAGGTACGAGAACCTACATATCTCACGCCTCCTATATTACACTATGACGGAGACAAATAAATGATTACATAAAGGGATTCTTAAATGAGAAATATTGCTAAATCCAACAACCACTCTCCTTTGACTTGCAAATGGCGGCATCATTGAGATTACTCCGTTGCTATTCAAAGGAAATCCCCTATTTATTTAGCACAAACAACGTGTATGCACACGTCACGGTGAATGCACAATGTTCCCTCTGTTGGACATGACTTTGAGTAGAATATAGGTACTCTTAGATTAGCTGAGATGACAATCGTTTGCACGTTGCACAGTTTGCTTAGCTTTGTAACGTTTAGCTAACATCGTGTCACATTGTTGTATGAGGCGAGGTTAGATCAACGTGGGACATGGAGCATTGATTAAAAGATAACGATAGCTACCTAGATACAGATATGTTTGGTTAAGATTCTGAATAATTACAACACCTACCTCCCCAAGTCTGGGATGTTTTAGCAGAAGTTCAGTGAGTCTATAGAGAAACTTATAGATGAAACGTTTTGGAATTTGTGTGTTAGTCTGCGATACCTACGAACATGCCTAATTGGATGTACGAAGAAGGCGAGAAGGACACAAAATCAATCGTTTTCATAACAAAATATCACAACTATTAGCTGTCTTCTTTGAATGTTTTGCGTTGCTGGTGACCCAACAGATTGTATAACTATTAGACCATGCATCAAAATAATTGCGTGCAACAATCAGCCACTTTCAGCGCGTGACACGCACACACGGGCTATCAACGCGATAAGGTTAATCAGAGTAATAAGGTTAATAATAAGCTTCAACCTTAACTCATCAACCCGCGTTCAGCAAAGCGTCATCGCCACGCATCAAATGTTACAACTTAGCCTTAATTCTGAGAGGATTTCCTCTCAAACAAAGACACGCTCGCTCCATGTTCTAAAAATAGGGAGAAATCTTTACCTCCATTGAAGCATCTTAGTATTTTATAAGTACATTTTAATTATTATGTAGACACGGAACTCTAAAGGCGTCAAGCGAGCCGTTCGGAAAGTCCGATGCCAGTTGTTTTTTTTTTTCTGTGATCTAATTTTGGACGAGGATAGGGGTGTGCTGTGCCGAGTGAGTTTTTTTTTGTTATTATTTGAAATGGAGATTAATGTCATCTCAATGATGAAGGTATTACACCTCGGTGGAATAAAACGGCGATTTATTAACTTTTGTTTCCCTATTTTCAGTTGGAAACCATGAAACTTGGAGCAAGTTATGATTAACATTATCCAGAAGTGCTTAAAATGAATATTACCTACTTTTCCTAAATGAAGTTAATCCATCAAAAAGTCGTCAAACGTAAGGTAGGACGCCTTCAGGTTAGCTGAAGCGACGATCTAAGCAGGGTAGCTGAGCTGGCAGCAGCTGGATGAGTGTTGCCGAGAATCGAGCTGAATGGCATGCAATTGGAGAGGCCTATGTCCAGCAGTGGACTGCTGTAGGCTGATGATGATAGTGAATCAAAAAGTTTGTTGATACAAAATGTAACTGATGCAGTTTCCTTTGTTGCTTAGAAAAAATGATTCATTGTTTATTGAGCGCAATAATTTAATTGATATAATCAGCTACAATATAAATATAATATTTATTCACTCGTTATATTTTACAGGCTCATTATTTATATTTCATAATATGTACCTAACTTAAGTTTTCTACGACAATTTTCCTTATAATAAAAGAGACTTGCTTATATTTGCACTTAGATATTCTAAATACATAATCAACTATTCTATTTGAAAGTACCTTCAGGGTATATATAAACACGCTCTACATCTCTGTTAATGAGAGTTATAAACAAGAAAATTAAATTGTATTACTTTACTATTAAACTACTGGCTGTCTGTACATAATAGGATTAAACATTATTTTACTCTTTGGAACTACTCTGTTCTAAGATTAACTAGGTTTTTTAGAATGTAAATAAAAAGAGTGAACTAACACAATTACATTTTGCTCGAGTTCTTTTCTTTCGTTTAACTAAAGCAATTAGCAAATTGTGTTAAGAAAATCTTTTAAGTCTCTGTAGAAATTGCCTATCTCTCGTTTAAAGTAAGTAAAATGTCTAGTCTTTGTTAGGTTTTTTATTGAATAATTAATTGATTTCGTTTGGTAGGTAGCAAAGTCAAAAACTAAAATTGACATTATTTACTGTAATTTGATTACATTTATACTTCTACTACACAGCTATAGGTACTTCGATTGACTGCATAATAAACAACATCGAAAAAAAAAACACGACGAAGAAGTTGTGCCCCAACCATAAATAAAATACGTAAACAGTTTTCGATAACTTTGACAAAATGACAAGTGAAGTGGCAGCCCTATCCCACAATATGTGATATCGACGTCCACGGGCGCGCAATTGGCCAGAAGTTAACAAAACACAGAAAAAAACAACAGTTAACAATTCTATCTAACTGTCCATTTTGATCGAGAATTTCACTTTAGAGCAAACATTTTTATAAATAAATTGTTTCACTGAGTTTGGCAGTTTGTTTAGAGATTTGGTTGAATCCGAATAGGCTTTTTATTTGCTTTTTGTTTGATTGGCGTCGAGTCGCTGTTATTTATTTTTGTCTGGGCCAGCAGTTATCTGTGCATGGCGCTAACAAAAAAAAAACATTGGCCAGGAAAAAGGTTCAGTATTGGATGAGTGTCTAGAGAACCAAGATACCGTAGACCTACTTACATATTTGATAATTATTGATTTCAACTTCATACCTCCAAGTGTTCATGAAAAAAGGGTCTTGACCGACAAATGTACCTACCGTTGGACGAACAACGAAGTTATCCTATAAGGTTCTGTTTTTTCCTTTTGAGGTACAAACTATAAAAAGAAAACAAAAGTAATCATAGGTAAAGTAAACATTTTAAATTATTATATTAACAGTTAACTTTACTCCTTCAAAAATCGATTAGTACTTTATTGGTTTCCTCGTCCTGTTTTGTCAAATTGAGTACCTGAGAGAGAAGGTATCTTAGCGACCTTAAATTATGCCAGCATTATTGATCAATAAATTATTTAAAATAACTTTTCGATTCAATTTAGAAAGTACTTAGCACATAATTAATTTGTCAATAACATTGTAGCTACTTTTAGGCTGGAAACCGCAACCATTAGGTAGGCACTGATGGTTGATTTTATAGTTATATTTAACCTAAATTGATGTACTTTCATGGTGCGTTAAACTATACCGCAAGCCGTGGTTTTGTGTTTAAAACTGTGGGTTTAAAATACAGTTAGCGACGTCAACGAAACAAAAAAAGTTAATCCATCCGCCCTGTCGTGTCGATACGAGATAATATATAGAAGACCGTAAAAAATCCGCCCTGTTGGCCGTGTCGATACGAGTGTATATAAGAACGTAAAAAATCAAAAGTTCGTAGAAAACACTTGATGTAAAAAAGCGTTACCTAATGCAAAACCGAACTAGACTAAGCATCAATCATAATTATTATTAAGCCCACATCGTAGGAGTACCGAATATAAGAATTTTCGGAATAAAGTATATCTTACTTTAATAAAATTCGGCCTGTCACTGCGAAGAATTAAGATAGTATAAAATAAGCAGGATTATTCAAAGCATGTAGTAGGTACGCGTACATTTATGATTATGTATGTAACACATTTACATTAACTTACTCTATTATGATTAGGTACTTTAAAAAAATTAACGCTTTGCGCTGCGTTTTGTGGCGGCGACTTTGATTTTTATTCGTGCTAATGCTTATGGTTGAGTTATTATAGCTGCAAGGGTCGATCGATCAGGTTAAGCTTGCCGCGGTTGTTCCGTGGACGGGTGACCAAAGACCCCTACGTGCGTCGGAAAGCAAGTAAAGCCATTCGTTTCGGGTTGTCGGAAGCCCGAAAGTCTGACAAGTCTTACCAAAGGGTTTCGTATTACGTGGGATGTGGAGGTAAGATAAGCTGCCGCTTCATGTAAAATACTGGTAGGTACTAAGCCACAACCGGTAAGACTGGAAACCGACTCAAAAATAGTTGGGAAAAGGCTAGGGACATGATGATGGTTATAGTACTTTAACAACCGGCGACCTAGAAAAGTAAAATTGAAATGAAGTACTGGCTTCGATTACCAAGATTATCAGATGACGCGTCTGTTATTGTTCTGCATCTCTGTCTTTGAAAATAAAATAGAACTTTAGTTATCGTTTCATCATTATGAACAACTTTTACTACGGGGTACCAAGCACCAATTTTTTTTGACTATTTGAAGGTTTTAAGGATTATTCGAAGGTTTTAAGGATTATGTTTTTGCTATGGAAACCTATAGAAAAAATTTATGAATATACTGACACCATAGGAGGTTATGTACACCCTTCTAACTCAGCATAAAACTGTAGCCTAAGCTAGCAACTAAGAAAGCAGTTCACCTATTTTTGGCAGGACAAACCCAAATGCCACGAATTGCAAATCAAATTCAGTCGAATGCACTCATCTTCACCTATGTACGAGTAGGTAGATTGTAGAGATGGTTTCCAAGTACCTAACTTTGTTACAATATTTACCTCACCACAAAATCCATGCACTCCACAAAATCCTGTTACATTATTACTTCACATACATACTTATTTCTAAGCAAAAATCCATGCAAGCTCCCCCAGCTATAAGGCAAGCATATAGACCACGTTATTAATGTATAGGAAAACCGTGGTACAGCCAGAACAACTAGTTGTTAAGCAAATTGACACTTTATTTCAATTTGCCGTGTATAGCTATCCATATAACTGTCAAAGAATGACAGTTGTGATTTAAGTTTAATGACATTTTAAGTGTGTAGTCAATTTGCTTTACAATTATATTTCCCTGACTTTACCTACGTCGCGCTGCTGGTAATGTAAGAAGCTACAAAGTAAAATCTATATGTAACTGTATACAAGGTGAACATTTCTTGCCGACTGGCTCGACATGCATTGGTAAGGAGTACCTCGAGGCATTACTTGCATGTGGACAGGGATGGACTTAGGATTGATGTGAAAAGTCATTTTAATGAAGCATCGAACAGAAACTATAGAAGTCGTTGGTTTTTGTCTATGCTTACCCATCACAAGTGTGATAGACAGAGTGATATTAGAGAGATTTATATTTGTCATAAATGCATTCTAAGCTCAAGTTATGAGAATTTGACTTATTGTGTTTCTTATTATGACTTTTTACAGTCTCTGTGTTTTCAGCGGCTCATTTATCTTTAGTAAATCAATAAAAATCATTGGTTGGTAAGTTAAAAAGTAAAAGTAAAAATCGTATAGAACCAAAATTATAAATTAGAATATGGAGGTATAGGTGGTCCCAAACTAGACCTGCCTGCAGGTTGGGTGGCATTAAATAGGTAGGTACAACATTTTGGTAATAAAAAAAAAAAGATTTGAAGTTAATAAATCAAGAGCCAGTTGGATTATATAAATCTACGCTCATTTCAGCACTCTTTCAGAATAAGAACAAAAATGCTAAATCCGACTGACCTAAATCACAAACTCTTTTTTAATTAACTGTATTGTTGCTTTAGCCTATTCAGATAAAAACTAAACTCATACAAATTGCGACGTAGAGCCAACTGTAATTAATTATTTAATATTAGCGCAAAAATAACTCTAATTCTATTGGATATTAAGGTTACATTCGTATCACGTTTTCTTTGTAAGTATTAATTGTATCGTATGAGTATCACAAAAAAAAGCATCTCGCAAAAAATCCGTCCTAATTACTTTGATTTAATTGCTCGTGAAATATTTGTGATTTTATATAGGTACCTACATAATACACCTACATAATCAACGTTTTATCATTTCGCATTTATAACTATTGTACTGTGTGGTGCTGGACGTAAAAGAATAGCACCATCCCATTTCTTCCCGTGGGTGTCGTATAAGGCGACTAAGGGACTTACTAAAGAATGGGCAGCAGTATTCTTTATGCATTTTACCAACATACTGCGATCGCCAACCCGCCTGCCAAGCGTGGCGATTATGGCAAAAGCCCCTTTTTGGGGGAGACCTATGTCCAGCAGTGGACGTCTTTCGGCTGAAATGATGGTGATGATTATTCACAACTAACGATTAATTTTATTATACATAGGCACGACAAGACTGAAGAACAAAATATAAAAAATCTTTTTTCCCCACCATTTCGGTTGGGTAATACGAGTTCGTTTAAATTTATTTTATTGCCCAAAAATAAATATTCACATTTGTAAACAAATATAAAAGAAACAGAAAACAGTGAAGATTTTATATTTCTTTGCTAACTCGCTACAGGTGCTAAGAATAAAAAATATTTTACGACAACACGGCCTGTTTATTTTTCGTTGACGCGTACCACCGTCTTCGGCTTCCGTTAATCCGGCCCTGTTAACACCCATATTTTTCGCGAATATTCCGCAGCTTAGCACGTGCCCCAGCATCTCCCAAGGGCCTTAAATGTTTTTGTTTTTTCAAACATGATCTTACTTTGCGCCTCTAAACGAGATATTTTTCTTATGCAAATTCTTGAGAGGCGTGAATTAAATACTTCAATCGAGATGCTCCCTTTATCTATTTAAGTTTATCTTTGAAACTTCAAAAGTGTTTAAATTACCGAATTTTGAGTTTCTATGTTTATATCAGTAAATAATCCTGCAAATACTCGTACTTTCGCTTTGGAGTTCTTTGGAGTTTATTGTTGACAGAGTCAAAGATATCTATGACAAAGTTGTAAGTTTGTTTGGTGTCTTTGAAGATTGCAGTCATCTTGATTCTTGCGTATCGATTGCAGGAACTCTGTATTGTTTGGTTAACGTCACAGGATCAACCACCCAAATCATGAATCATCTCCGCCTAGATTTGGAACAGAAATCTTACAACTATCGAAAAGTGATGTCGAGGTATTCTAATGGCACTGATTGAATCCGCACTTGATCGAAAGGGCTTACTTACGACACCCATGCATTTTTAAGGTGCCATTCGTGATAAAGTGTCTAAATCACTTAATATTATATTGATTCCTCCGTATACACAAAGTTCATATAATTTTTTATTTCCAGGAGGCCTGTTGTCCCTCGGCAAAGTTCTCAACTTCTTCCCAGTGGGAGGGGAGCGGGAGTGCCAACCCGAAGGTCACAGCATCGCGAAGGCAGGCATCTGCATCAACCAGTATGATTGCCGACAGAGAGATGGCAGGGCTTCCGGAGACTGTGCTGACGGACTTGGCGTGTGCTGTGTGTGTAAGTATGGATGATTTTGCTCTAGAATTTAAGTGGATGTATTATTGGGCAGCCTTTATCATTTGAAATGATAAGTGCAGAGCGGTAAGGGCTTACAGATGGAATATTAAGTTATGCTAGTCGCCGTCGAAGTCAGCCCAGAAAGAGATGGCAAGATGACGCGTAGGTACCTACCATAAGACCTGGCAAACACAGGCAGCGGGGGACCGGAAAGGACTCGAAGGAGGCCTTTGCCAGTACAGTAGTAATGACAGTTTGAAAATAAGTTGTTGCGCCTTCATCTACATGTTGATTGTATTCAGTTCTGTTATCATGCATCAGTTAACTCTGCTGAAAATTAACCGGGGTTAATTGCAGAATTCAGTTTGCAAAAGTTTATAAGATTTCAGTAGAATAAAAAACCACCTACAGAAATACAGTGTAATGATATAATACCAAGAAACAATAATGTAAGACCAAGATGGCCTACTTGAAACTAGTGGAATAAGTTAATACAAACTTGTGGCGATACTTATTAAGTTGGGAACTTGTTTACAATAGGAAAACTTTCGCAATGTAATCAAGAAAGACGTAAAACTGTTCAAGAGCAAACAGAGATAGTGATTAAACAAAATATAGTAAGTTAGATGGAGACAGGTGAAAACGTGCTATAGGTAACATCGGCAGTATAATTTTGTTTCAATGTGTATCAATAAGTTGTTTTAAAAGTAACATTGCGTTTTGCAAAAACGAGGTTATTCTAAATGAATAAAGACTCTTTTATTAATACAGTGAATGTTTCTTGCCTGTCGCCACATGCAAGTCATTTGTTGCTTCAATTTTATTGTACGCCTACAGTCAAATTGAAGCAACAAATGACTTGCATTCGTCTAAACACTGTTATGACGATTTAACTTTTATTGCTGCTTCATCTTTGGTATGCCACAGATAATTCAATTGTACTGTGTAAATAAAGCCTTAGGCTCATTAAACTCGACCACAATAGTAAATAAGGTTTAAAAAACGATTTCGTTTTCAGAATCCGTAAGGATCTAAGATAATCTAAATTAAACTATAGGTTAAAACACAGATATCCCTAAATAAGACATAAATATGTGTTCCGCAAAAAAGAGACATTCCGCTAAAAAGATTACTAGGTCCTTATTAACCTTGTTGGTGCTAAAACTTGCCTTGAGCTTACTAATGTATCCTCATTGTAGCTGACAGTAAAACACTGGAAAGTAGCAAAAACAAAAAAATATCCTATAAATGTAGGAAAAAATTAACCAGCTTACAGATGGTGTTGGACAGGTGTTTTTGTCAATTCGCTCAATTGTGAACGTTGCTAATACGAGTAATGCTACACAGCCTCCTCTCCATGCTCTTGATTTGGTTTTCAGTGTTTTTAATGAATTCCCAATAGAAATAGGTATGGCTAGCGTAGTGACTTAACGATGGTAGGCTCGCTAGTTTGATGTAAAATATTTGTATATGGCTTCCATATATTTATTGGAGGTCAGTCTAATTTATATAGGTATTTTGTTTTTGTGTCTATAACTCACAATCAATGAGAGATTCATAGAGTAGGACAAATCTGAAAGAAGTTAATTCTTCTTCAATATCATTCTAAAGGCAAGCGCAGATTAACAGCCGCATCGGCCGCAGTGCATCGCATTTCAATACGAAGAACTGCGTTGCGGCCGTCTTGCAGTGTGCTCTGTACATACAAGGTGTACCAAAGTTATCTAGGAGGATTTTTGCGTTGCGGACCGGCCTGCCCAAATGTGCGTAAGCCTAAAACCTAAAGGGGTAAGCGCAAGGGATACCATGGTAAAATATTTTTTTTTTAAGTTCATTTAATCCCAATAAATGACTTTTTATGAACTTTCTTTCAATGGGATTAAATGAACATATATTGTATTGATGATTTAAATCCTGTTAAGCCATATTTGTTACGGTTGCGAATCATATTTTAATCAATATACACACAACCTGACACTGACCTGCGAATTACAAAAACCGTAAGATCATTTACAACCGTCAATTTGAATTCATTTGCATGTTCTACTAAACCAAGAACTAAAGACACAGGGTTAGGTATCGCCCCAGTAAAGTCCAAGTCAGAGTTAATTGCCACTTACCATAAAAGATGTGGAGTGGCAGACAAAGATTGAGCTTCCTGCAACTATGTACGGTTTTATTGACGACGGTAAGACTGTAGATACGAGTTAGTCTGAAATGGTTATGAAGATAGAATTCGTGCAGCATGTACTGTGTCTCTGTTATGAACTTTGTGAGTCTAAAGAACATTCTATAGATATAATTATGTAGACCAGAATATTTTGATGACTTAAAGCCATTGGGAATTGTTAGTATAAGCCAATTCTTGACATTATTTTTGCAGAGTAGGAAGGGTGCTAATTAAAACTACTAGAAGCCGTTGTAATTCCAGAATGTGTCGTATCTGAGTTCTCTCCTAAACTGACATTACTTTGTTCAAATGAAGTCAGAGAAGGTTTCAGGTACTTAAATGAAAACTTGGGAAGTAGGTAGGTACCATTACAGTTATGGATTTCTTTTTAATTTCACCTCACATACACATCAATGTTATTGCTAATTCTGTAGGTATACATAGCTTAAGTTTTCATCCTTTATTACCGAGTCCCACTTTCACACCGCTCTCAACTTATTGACGCTCTGCACTTTACGACACATTGTTTTCAAATGCTTCTTAGAATTTCTATACTATAACTCTCTTTAACCGCCAATATTCCCAGATTCAGAAACAATGTGGTTGGAAGTAGCTTCACCTATCGGTTGACAAATCTAATACCTTTAAACGAGCAATTCTTGTATGTATGTATATAATCTGAATCTCGGATACGGCTCCAACGGTTTTCATGAAATTTAGTATGCAGGGGGTTTCTAGGGCGATAAATCGATCTAGCAAGGTTTCATTTTTAGGAAATGTCAACCAAAAAAAAAGCCAAGCAAAGCTTGGTCATCCAGATATTATTGCATAAGAAATTTATTGGTTAGAGGCTAGAGTTAGGGATTCACAGAATCAGTCGAAGGTCTGAGCTTGGGGGAGGCCTATGTCCAACAGTGGACGTCTTTCGGCTGAAATGATGATGATGATGGGCTAGAGTTCCCACTGAAGAGCAGTGGTGGCCTTGTGGTGACGGCACCGACTTACGAGTTGTAGGTCATGGGTTCATACCATTCGTTCATTCAACACCATTGCTTTCAAAACCGTGAGGAACTTGGTATGTTTTAGAGCCAAAAATTCGAAGACACATGTGACGTCTACCAAACCGCACTGTGTCCCAGCAGTGGGAACTAGCTAGAGTTCCCATCGAAAAGGTATTTAAAATACCTTCCGAAACTGATGCAGCCATAAATAAATAATTGTTGTTTAATAAATCGTGGTTATATAAAACGCATTGTTGATTGGTTCGTGTCGACAAAAGCAGATAGTAGTAATTCTACAGATTACAAACCTAATCTTTACCACACTAATTACCCAGAATGAGAACTTTCTTAGAAATAGTATTTTTTACAATTCCCCGAACTGTCTTAAACCTCGATTGAGAAGACTTTCACGACGATCGATAATATCTATCTGATAGATGCAATTATATTATTTATCCACTTACCTCAGTAACCGTTTCACGATAAGCATTAATATTTAACGACGACCTATAAAACATTATTATAGAAACACAAAGTAATTTGCATGATAATCTGTTTGTTGCCTAGATGTGGGAACTGAATTAAACAAAAGGAATCTATAGGATGGATGTCAGTAGAAACATCTTAGAATGGCACACTTATTATTGGTCTTTGGAAATGGTCGGATGCGTATTACTTGCAATTGTCAAGGGAATACAGTAAGGCGATACTTAGGAGATGTTCTGCAGTTTCTACCTATCCGTATGGGAAAAAGATGTAACTTTAAATAGTTTCTGATACGACACAGCTGAAGTTCCATGGTGCCATAAATTATTCAAACAAAACGAACCTAGGCAGGGAATGCTAGAAGAAAATTGTGAATGCTTCATAGGTACTTGGTCGTTCAATTCAGAACATCGGGGAACCTTTAAGTTGTGTCGTACTATATTCCTCTATCTTAATAGCACTCCCCGTTATCGACGCAGCCAGTACGTCTGTTGTGGTTTGAAACGATTTCAGCAATGTTCTGAGTGTCCGGACATTGGCGTCTAGTGCCGAATGTGCCGTGCCGTCGTTATGTGCTGCTGGAGCTAAGTGCTGTCCGGTATTGTCGGTTGGGGTGATAGCTGTTCTGTGTTGGTCAGATTTACGGTTAGGTACACAGAGGTACGATCCGCTATTGCTGAATGGTTAAAAATATTTAATAAGTTAACTTCAAAGTAGTCTGTTTTCCGCTACCATAAAGTTTTGAGTCATCAGCAGGGAATTTATTTCATATCTGGTTCCATTTATGAAACCTGTTACAAATATATGACAGTTTTCTTTGTATATCGAAAATACGACTATGTAAAGATTTATTTATCTTTGAAACATGAAATTTAAGTTAAAATGAGCAGGAAATTGGCACCATATGCAGGAGACACTAACAAGAGAAACAGTACGACGATAAGCCTGCCTATCTCATTGTTTCCTGTTTGGACATGCTTTCTAGCTAGACTATGAAGGAATAAACGAGGTTTCATGCTATATTCGTAAATAGACATGATTTGTTATACACTATAGGCCCTACAGTGCACAACAAATCATGTCTATTCATGTCTATTGATCATACGCTATAGGATAGGGTAAGATTAGATGAAATTCAAATAAGTATGGACCTATGTAGGGATTGTTGATTGCATCATTATCATTATTATTTCAGCCCAAAGTAGTCCACTGCTGGACACAGATTTCCCACAAGAACTGCCCTGTCGAACAATGTGGCAATTCTTCGGGCTATGTCGGTCACTTTGGTTCCCTTGCGAATCTCTAGATTTCTTATTCGATTGCGTAGGGAAACTCCAAGCAAAGCCCTCTCCATTGCCATTTGGTCGACTTTTAGGCAGGTGATAGCGATATCTACCAGTCAATCTTAGGTCGGATAGGAAAGACGACATATTTATAGACAGCTCTATACCTCCAAATCCTTTAACTTATTTCATCGTACTTGCGAGTGTCTCAAGAATATAAATCTTTATAGAGAATACGAGTACTAGCACTATTCAATATACATAATACAATTTGGAAAATAAAATATAAACACATCTATATTTTAATTTCCATTTGTCCACAGAAATAACTCTGAAGCAAACTGCTCTAAAATAGTGCTGGAAAAGTTAGCGTCAGACTTCGGACAGTAATAGCTTATGTCAGCCACAATTTATGCCAGTTATTTAAGACTGTAATAGCATGAACTAAAAGGATTCAAAAGCATTTTGTTAAAAGGCTCCCTGAATTAAGAATGCACTGGTGCTTTATGTATTATTTTCTATAAATTATGTAACAAAATACAATGGAAGTGTCTGTTTATACTGTCAGTATAACAGCTTTTTACTTAATGCATATGAAAGTACAAAAAACGCCCACAGTACGGTATAGTAGGAACTTATAACTAAAAATCAATTTTTAAAATTGTTGTCAATCTGTCTGTTTGTTCCGGCTAATCTCTGAAATGGTTGTACCGATTTTGACGGGACTTTCACTGGCAGATAGCTGTTGTTATCAAAAGTAATTTAAGCTTTAAAAATGATATAAGTAAAGAGACACAGTCATGATTGTTAATTATGTTGTTGACCAGACAATTTTTTTGAACACACGTATATGAAAACAAAATGGATTAACATCATTCAAAATGATTCAGTTTTTGACAAATAGTGTGTTACGCACACATGACATGTCGGTCTCCTTACGATTTTATCCGTCACCGTTTTGAGAGCAGTGGTGAAGAAATAATTACACCTGCCTGGGTTCGAACGACGACCTACAACTCATAACTCGCGGCCGTTAACACTAGGACATCACTCCTCTCAATGTAACTCCGTTTTAAATATGTTTAACGTTAAACGCATTAAGCGATTTAGTGCAAGCGGGCCTTGGCCCTGGGGCCCTGGGGCCTAGAGACAAAATATATTTATGTTAGCGTTCACGCCAAACGCTACGCCAAAATGTTTGGGAATGTCATTACCTGCGGAAAGAACACGACGTAACCTTTCCGCAGGTAATGTCATTCCCATAAATTTTGGCGTAGAGTTTGGCGTGAACGCTAACATAAATGTGTTTTGTCTAGGCCTGCTGGTGTTGTAGATAATAAATCATTCACGGCAGTTCTATTCCAATTCGTGTGCAGCATGGGCAGCGGCTGAATTGTCCATAAGCAGCGTTCACTTTCACAATTTGGTTTTCAAAACGTGCTGATTATTAGTGCTCTTTTATTTTCCTTTCATTGCAGTGCTCATGGGGAAGCCCATGACCAGCCCCATCGCCTCCGGTGTGATGATGATTAATGATTAACGAAACCAATCAACCTATATTTGCGGTTGTTAAAGTCTCAACATTATCTACAGCTGCCGCTAACTTAACTTTAATATCTTAGTTAATGTTTAGCTATTCTACTTTCTAGTTTCATTAATGCGAATGAGGTAAAAAACAAAATGTAGAAAGATCTCAGTGCGTGCACATTCTTCTTTAAAAATGTTCAGCCGAAAGACTTCCGCTGCTGGATGTACAGCCCCCAAGCATCACCAAAATTACCTTGCCTCCCGCACTCAGCGGAATCCTGCGATCTTTACGAGGTCTTCGGTCAAAAAACTGTTTGGTATTTATACTTAATAGTAACATAACATATTATCACGCCTATATTCCCCTGGTGGCTAAGCAGAGGTGCACCTATAGGAGGAGCGGAGTTATTTCGAGATCTTAAGAGCTGGCCATGCGATTTGGTCTAGACCCGTTCTACTTATATCTGAAGTTAAAGTTTGGTGGTACGGATAGTGTCCGAATATCCTTAATGTTGTATGAGATTCAGCATATATAAAGTGGATGTAGTGTTTTATGGGAGCTGAAGTCCAGCCTTAATCTAAAACACTGTATCTAGGAACCTCTTTGATAAAGGTACCTACCTAATTTAAACAGTTTGGCAACAGCACAGGCATTTAGAAAAATTAGTTAAAAGTTGATATCATTGCAAAACTGGTACTAAGTATACAAAAAATGTAAGGCATTCTTTGATCATTAAATAAATTATTTGCTGAACCAATTTGTGATTTCCCATTAATACTATTAGAGATGGTCCCATGTGGTGTCCGGGCGTAAAAAAATAGCACCATCCCATTTCTTCCAGTGGGTGTCGTAGGAAGCGACTAAGGGACTTACTAGAGAAGGGCAGCAGCGTTCTCTATGCATTTTACCACCATACAGCGATCGCCAACCCGCCTGCCAAGCGTGGCGATTATGGCAAACCCCCCCCCTGAAAAATGACAAGAAGCACAGAACCGGTCGAAGTGGCGGAGCTTGGGAGAGGCCTATGTCCAGCAGTGGACGTCTTTCGGCTGAAATGATGATGATGATGACTATTAAAGAATACAATAATATCGATGTAATACTTCATATCTTTCCCCTTTATTAGAAGTGACAATACTGTCATGTTAGTTTAGTGGTCGCAACCGTTGCTGCTGAGCAATGAGGTCCTGTAATTCCCGGCACCCTAATTGCGTAACACACGATCAATCATAATAGGTTTCAATTTGACAGTTCAACAATATTCATTGCGTTATTGACGTTGTTGAACAGACACATTTTTCGAACATAATGAAGCAATGTATTAGCAATCTGTTTCAAAATGATTCAGATTATGATTGATCGTGCGTTACGCAATTAGGGTGCAGGTTGAGCAGTTTTATTGGATTTTTCCATTCGTTTCTGAGCACTAGCCCGGAGTCGGGATTTGTGCCCTGTTGATGTCAATAGGCTCTCGCCTTCTATAACATGGAATATAACACAACTGACAAAGTGTTGGTGTACACAACTCTACCCAACCGTTCGGGGAATAAGTGCGTGATTATTATGGGAGTGTCTTGATGGATCTTGTACTAAATGATTTGGAACTGACAACACACAGTATCTAGAAACGTGATGACGTTACTACAGGAAGGCAATAACAGGATGAGATCTTTAAGCGTGTGATTTCCGTATCTTGTGTTCAAAATGTATAATAGTAGTTTTTTTTTTTTTGAACGCGCCTATGTTGAGACTATCAGTCGTATTTGAAAAACAAAACTTATTGTTTATGATAACCACATTTATGAAAAAGGTTATAGACTATTTTACATCACGCTACGACCATTAGGAGGCGAGCAGATTGAAAAAGGCGTAGTAATAGCGCGAGCGGGCGATGGGATACGTCGCGACGGGTCGGGGGCTAAATTCTCACGCGAACGATGTCGCAGGCAGAATCTAGTAATGTTATATTTGACAAAAAAGCTAAAACTTAGTATGGTCTTGCACTCGTGTCACAGTCAACGATTTTCAAAGCAGTTTTTGTTGGTACTATATTAATATGGAGGCACGGTTCGGTCAAGTAACGGATTAATTTATGTGTAACACGTACTTACAGACATACATTGTTAAAAACTAGTTGCAATTTTGTACCAGTTCACTTGTTCTAAGTAATCTACTTTCACTACAACTGGTTCAATGTACTGCAGTCAATTTAAAACAGGTGACAATGATCATTGATGATTGTGTAGCTATTTGTGTGTAGTTTTTGGGAATTAGTACTCTTGGCACTTTTTAAATTAGTTTAGGATATTATGGAATATGCTTTTTGTAACCACTCTTATCAACGTTAGATACATTTTTTGTTGCAGGAGTAGAAAAGATCTATAAATTAGATAATTTTTTTGCTGCAGGAGTAGAAAGGATCTATAAACTTACTTAGCTTAAACTTTGTACATTATACATTTCTGTCACTGTCAAACTGCAAGTGCACGATGGAGATAAGAGTCAAGCCCCCTTATTACAGAACAAGGTTTTTCTTTAGGTATGGTTTAAACCTTCGAGCCTGTTTTTTTAATAAGAACCTAAGTGAAATCGAAATACAGCTCCTTTTACAAAACTGACAAGTTAGTCCAGTGCTAAATTGTCAGTTTTGGAAAAGGAGCTGTTATTCTATTTCAATTCTAAGTTCTTATTTCAAAAACAGGCTCGGTGGTTTAAGTCATACCTAAAGAAAAACCTTGTTTTGTAATAAGGGGGAAGATGTTTTTTTGGATCGAAGTTCTTTATCGCAGCTTGCGGTAGGAGTAAAATTATACATAATAAAAAGAGAGAGTGAAAGATATATATAGAGATAGTTTTCATGGTTTTCGAGGGTGCTGAAGCCGATAGTGAGGTCGAAATAAAGTTTTACGGTCTTATTCATAAAAAGTCATCTAAGTTGCTAAAGTCCGGTTTCGTATTGAAAACCAGAGTTTAGCAACTGTTTAGATGTTCGATAACTTTTATAAATAAAGCCGTTAGTATTTAAAAGATAGAGTTAACGACGCTACATTCGGAGTTGAAGCAAAAGCATATTGAACTTCGTCCGTGACGAGGGTCCCCCCAACTCCACGCATTTTTTTGTCATCATAGTATCCTGCTTGACGAGAAGAACTACATTAACTGTTAACATTAAATACTATTTCCTTCATTGACAGTTTTGTCATACCTACTTCTGCAGTTTATGCTGAAGATTTTTTTACAAGTATGACCAAGCATTATTTATATTAAACTGAAGTCGTTGTAAAGCCATAATGGTGGTAGTGACTATAAAAATAAATCCCATGATAAATACAAGCAATTATAATAAATCCGCTTTCGTTAAGTTTAGAACTAACAAGCGTGTCGCCACATAAATTATGATAATAATCACAGTGTACAAAAAATCACCAACATATCCGTTTGCCTACTATGAAATAGGTTTGTGTGACGATCAAATTATATTCATAAATTATCTGTCTGTTGTATTTTTTAAGGTTACTAAGTATTGTTAGTCTTTAGCAAACGACAGTTTATTAAGGATCTTTAGACAGATTCTTTTATTGCGAGTCTTGTAATTACGTTTTAACATATTTCAAAGGCATTATGTCAAGCTATGAAGATGTTAATTCGTTGATTTATTAATCAACAAATTAACATCTTGTTTGCAGAATATTAAACTCGAATTGCAATGTAACTTTCGCACAAAGGAAACCAAAATTAATCATACTACTAATACTCTTCAGACTAGCAAAAAAACTTAATGTTGTTAAAACCGTGGTAAATCTATGCCAAGAAAATTTATACTATTTTATAGAGCTGAACTTCGATATCCATCAGATTCAAAATATCATAAATGAACATTTCTGATGTTTAGTATCAATTCTAGCCCTAATTAATTATTGAATTCACGGTAATTAACTACCTGCTTGTTATAACAGTTTCCAGTATGTAGAAAGTTTTCCTCAGGCCTTATTTATGGGAACCCGAAACGAGTAGGAATGGAAATTATATACCTAAAGTTTGCTAAGTTGTCTATTTTCGTATTTATTCGTTTTTTAAGCAGGTAGGTACTAATTTTTTTAAACAACAGAATGTAGCGCATTACCCATAAAAGTAGTAGAAATTTTCTGTATCGTAGGTGCATTTGTAGAAATTATTACCACGTAAACAAATACCATGAAATCCGCTAAAGATGAAACGAGATTTGGATTTTTTTTCCGGGCTGTCCCTAAGCAGTCATATTAGTGACCACTACTGACCAATGAAGCAATTGGGCACGCCACGATTGCGGCAGTAAGTCCCCTCTTTGAGGAGTGGCTTGAGAGGCTGCATGGCGTCCTCACCTTCCGCCTGACGCAGGTCCTCACAGGACACGGTTGTTTCGGGAGGTTCCTGTTTCGGATAGGGCGGGAGGAAACGCCCCGGTGTTTCCACTGCGAAGATCGCCCCGGAGACACGGTGAAGCACACGGTGGCGGTCTGCCCGGCTTGGACGGAGCACCGCCGTGTCCTCGTGGAGGCGATCGGCGGCGGCGATCTCTCGCGTCCGGACCTTGTCCAGGCCATGGTACGGAGCGAGAGTGCATGGGTAGCCGTCACCTCCTTTCAGCGAAGCAGTAATGCTCGCGAAGAGGGAGGCGGCGCACGTGAGGGAGAGGAAGTCTATGCGCCCTCGCGACCCTAGCCGCCGCAGGATACGGAGACGCCCCGGGCGTCGGGAATCCCAGGCCGATTTCCGGCCACCGTAGGCATGAGCTTGCGGACGGCGAGTAATAGGTAGCTCGCTGTCCGGTAAGGACCAAGCGCAAGTCAACGGCGCGTTGTGTTCCACGCGCGCCTCAAAGAGATGTCAGCACAAAGTGACCGCCCGTAAGGGCCGATGCCTGCCAGGGGTGCGGGTTTGTTCGACAGAGATACCGCAGCCCCTGGCATATGGGCTACTGAGGGAACACGGGTGGGTTTTAGTCAGAAAAATTCTGACACGCCCTCCTGTTCTACCCAGAGCGGGAGAAGTTATTTGATGATTTCCCACCCAAAAAAAAAAAAAAACTAATGAAGCAGTGAAACTGTCATATGATCATTAATATCTATTACTTTAATACCATATAATCATTAATATCTATATTTTTAATATCATAATATCTACATACAATTTATCCCACATACAAATTAATTAACATAAATCTGCACAACTTCACAATTTCCCTTCAAAAGTTAAAGTACTCTGAACCCATTTTAATTGAATGAAAATAAATGCGAGCTTCAAAGCTGACGTGATAACAACGGCATAATGCCATGATGAGACCCACATTATTATGAAAAACAGTTGGATTCGATTATGTGTGCGTCCCTTGCTTACAGTGAATGGATTTTAAAGAGGTTTCAGGTTCGTGTGTCCTGTGAATTAGACCAAGATTATGTCCGGACTTAAAAAAAAGACTGTGACCTCGAAGTTGGCTGCGGCCTTTCTTCTCAGAGTAGTCAGATAGGAAACGCCTATCTCATCCAGTCTTTAAAATAATATGATCTACGTGTAACTGTTTTTATTACAAACCTACTTAAGTACCTACTTACATAAATAAAATAATTTATCATATATCACTGCTACAAGGATCTTTTGGCGTTTAAATTATGTTCACATGGCTTCTGCTAGTAAACATTTTGGCGACGATCATTCGGATTTTAGCCAATCACCAAAAAAATCCCTCAAAGGCCTGAGTCGCAGCAGTGGGATCATTATAGGCTGATTATGCAAAAGATTCTTGCATAGCTATAATACATATATTTGTTGCAGTTGAGGTATCCTGCGGCGGCGCGGTGCAGAATAACCTGACGTACTTCATGTCGCCCGGCTTCCCCGAGCTCTGGGGTGGCGAGCAGGACTGCAACATTACCATAGAGAAGACCCACGCCGGCATCATGCAGCTCAGGATCGACTTCCTGCACTTTACTATTGTGAGTATGTGCCTTTAGAAATCTACAGTAAAAATCAGCGTGGCAAAGGCATGGCATGCAAAGTCGTTATAAGAACCTGTGGATCGGACGCTCCCTAAATACTACGTGTTCTTTCTGTTCCAGGGTCAACCAAATAGAACCACAGGAGACTGCGATGAGGATGCCATGATCTTGGGAGACGGAGACAGCAAGTTCACTTTATGTGGACAGAACCATGGACAACACGGTAAAACTTTATTGGAACGCAGTAGAAATAGTTTTCGAGGGCGCTGAAGGCGACAGTGATATTTAAATAAAGTTTTAGTATTCGATTTAAGGCCGTTACATTCGGAAAAAAGCGTAAGGAACTTAGTTCCATATGGGGGTCTCCCCGACCCGATAGGTTTCTTATTTTATCTTATTGATTATATTTTATAGTTTGTTATGCTAATTTATGGATGGCGCTTGGTGTAAATAGTTTTTATCGTAGATATAGGTGCTACCATTAGCTTGCCTAGTAAACTAGTAGAAGTTTGATGTATGGTTTACGTTTCAATTGAGGGTAGAGTAGGTCAGAATTGATTTATTTGATAATGTGACGATAACTTACGAAATATCCAAGTACCTATTTAATAAACGAACTTTTTCTTGCCAGCCCATCGTGTTAATCAGCTACAGCAGGTTTTTTTACTTACCAAAGTATCTCATTATTTCCAGTATACTACACTCTATCAACGGGCAGTGAGAAGCGCGAGGCCGGTGACCTGCCCGGCAGTAAGACCATCAACCTATCTATGCGCATGCGTGGCGGCGACATGCCGCGCATCTGGCTCATGCGACTCGCGCAGATGCCGCTCGCCAACACTGCGCCGCATCATTGTCTGCAGTACTATACGAATGACAATGGTAAACAGTAATTGTATTATTAATACGGTGATGGAGAATAGAAGCAGATAGACAGACAGACGTAAAGTAAGCAGTCCTCATGCTAGGAGTGACGATATTCGCAGGGTGGCTGGTGGTAGCTCGATGCGAGTTACCAAAATCGAGTCAAAGGCATTGCATTGGAGATTTTTCTGTCCAGCAGTGACTGATGATGATCACGGATGGTGTGAAATGTCCTGAAGGAATTAACCATTTCATGTTTCATGTGGGCTTTGGTGGATTCATGGTCGTTACGCTGCAGGTCAGCAGAGAGCAGTGGTGGCTCAGTGGTATCGGTCCCGACTTACCAATTATACGTTGTGGGGTTGTGGTCGTTCGATTCCAGGCAGGCGGTTTACTTTGTGTAAATAACTTCATCACCACTGCTCTCAAAACGGTTAAGGAAAACATCGTGAGAATACCGACATGTCCTAGTACCAAAAATTCGACGACATGTGACATCTACCAACCCGTACTGGGCCCGCGTGGTAGATTACAGCCAACTCCCTTTCGAAGAGAGGAGGGCTGTGTCAAAGCAGTGGGAAAATTATAGGCTGATTATAACGATGACGCTGCAAATCATGACATCATCACATCTTGCAGGTTTAGATTACAATCCTTTCCATTTTCTTAGAACGTTTTCCCCACTCAACAGGAACAATAAGAACCTTCAACTATGCGTCGAACGGGCGACACCTAGCCAGTCAGGAATATAAGGCTTGCGTCAGACGGAACACCGGCTTCTGTTCCGTGAGGTACAGCCCTTGTGACAGCCGCTCCTTCAGGGTAGGGCCTGGCGGTGGGGTGCCACTGGTTATGGACCCTGTTGGTAAGTAGACGGTTACTTTTATAAAAGATTTTGTACTAGGAATCATTCATTCATAGTGCGATTACACACTCAAATCACCGGATAAAAGAAACTGCATTCTAGGAAATACATGATTGTCTAAGAGAGTTCTGTACACTGTATACACCCTGTACCTACCAACACATCGTCTATAAGTAGAGTACCCACTCTTTATTAAATACACCTCGTATAAAATAAACAAGCGGTCCCACTTGTATCGAAATAAAAACAAAAACACCAAAACCATTTGAAAAAAATATTGAGAGATTTTAATTTAATTTTATCTCTGTGACCGCCCGTTTGACCTCTGTAACCTTTAAGCGAAACAGACAAACCCTTTGACATGCAAATCGTAAAAACAGAAGGTATTCTGTTGAACATTATTATTCATGTTTATTATACTACCATTCATATTCCAGTTAACTTTTCCAACAAAACCTATTTGTTACTAACTTTATGCTGGTCGGATTTGAACTCGTGACCTTCGTGAGCCCTGGCAGTGGTGGCTGAGTTATGGCATAATACTACACGCCTTACCTTGTTTTTAGCGCCTGGTGGTTAAATCCGGCTTGTTTCGAATACGTACTCTTCTATGATATTTGTCGAAGAAAGATGTAAGTACAGTCCGCAAAACTACCGAAAAAGTTCCGATTCAAATCATGTACACGGCAGCTTCAGTACAGTTGCCTTTGACAGTGGAATACAGTATTTTTATTTTAGTACTTCCACCATTGTTTTTTATCTTCACAGTGACTGGTGCTCAGTCGAAATTCCACCAATCCAGCATACTACGCAACCCATCGCACATATTGGTCCAGGGTACTGAAGTACAGGGTAATTTTTTAACCAGTGTGCAAACTGTGACATTGAATTCATCATATCATTCTAACCTAACGTAGAAAGTTATCGTCGGTTACATAAAAAAATCTGCTGTTTTATAGAAAAGTGCAATACCTACGCGGTCAAAATTTATGGAACAGCTGATTTGTTTTGTATAACCTACGAAAAATTTCTAAGGTGGGGTCTAGAATGATATGCTGAATTCATGGTTACAGTTTGCGCACTGGATAAAAATGTATCCTGTATATGACTTATAAAGTGTTAAGTATCGTGGAATAGTACGTCTAGAGCTCCTACGTCGGAAACACCCTGCGTGTTTCCGACGTAGGGGCTGTATACGTACTTTTTCATGATACTTAAAGCAAGGAAAGGCGCGGACGAAAGATGTACGATCTGCATAACTATAAAGGATACTAAATGATTCATAAAAAGTTAGACTAAGAGTTCATCTCCGTTAGAAGAGTTTATATATATTCATTGATTTTTATATTTTCGCGCTATCACAATATAAATTCAAAAGAATGGTTTCACAATCTCTTGCAAGTCGCCTCTAAGACGGATGTTCTTGTCATCCACATCCTTCGATTCGTCGGTGTATAGTCCTGTTCTGCTATTTTCTTTAATTTTAATGTTTTCATTTATCATGCGTTCGTTATCATACTCTGGTGTCACTACGTGGACAATAGTGCGGGTTATACGTTTTTTCGACTGCGATGTAACAACTTTTTTGTAAATGCTGTAATGTATAACGAAAATGTTTTTGACCCAAATAATAAAATAAAATATATAGACAGACAAAGTCCACATTTTTAGTCAAGTTTTAATGTGTCTCGATAACTTTTCTATAATATATTTTCGTAAAATAAATAATAACTCGGATATCAGTTTATTGTGTAACTGTTTTCTTATAGATTCACAACAAGAAGAAATGATGCCTGTAGAAGACACACAGACACAAGAAGATGAAATGGAAGGTTCTGGTAGTGACCCTCAGATGGAAGCTGCAGAGCCATCACAACCAGGCATCGTCTCCAGGGTAAGAGATAGTTAGATATCGCTTTGATCGATAGAGAATATGAGAGTAAACGCTATATTTCGCCACATAAGGATAACACCACATAAATACTGTTAAAAAATATCCAAATGGGAATTTCCCCATTGGGAGATTGTGATAAGGCACAATAGCTACATAATATGTTCCATACGTGATCAGTTAAAAATAGGGAAATTCTACTATGTTCATAAAAAAACCTTGTGAGGCGGTGCAAGATTCTTAGCAGCTCAACTTTTATTTATTTAGTGCTCAAAAGCAGTATAAAACTTGTAAGCAAAACGAAAAAAAATGCACTTGCAGAGACCAAACTATTTAAAATACTTACCTCATACATTCAATTTATCGCTTTAAATCTAAAGGAACTCCTTACAACTTTTCGAAAGTGTAAACAAGCTCCACACTAAGACATACGGTCTCAACAGTGCCATAAATTGTTGGCAAACTCTGCAACATGCAGCTCTGCAGCCGACTTACTTACTTTATGGTTTGCTGACTTCTTAAAAACTGTGCATACTGGAAATATCTCCCGTAAGGAAGTTTTTAACTTTAAACGAAGCTCGTTTTGCTGCCACGAGGTTTTATTTTCCGTCAAAGGATAAGATTGAAGCCCGAGTCGCTTTTGAGTTTAGTGATGCGTCTTAAGAAGCACAGTTTATTAGAGTTTGCTAATTACACCTGATAGACATTACTGAGTATTTTGTATGTCCTTAAAATAAGGCACGTGAAAATTGATACTAAAAAATATTGCGCGTGCAGCACCGTACGCGTCATTGAAGGAAAGATTCTTGAAAAATAAGGAAAAAGAGAGATTTAGTGTGAGAGCGGAGCTCAATTCTTGTCATCATCGCATCGCCTAAGATGCTTTACGTCCATAATGATTTACGTGTCTTATTAAATGAGCACTATCGCGTACTAAAATTCATCTAAATTGAGTTCTATTCTAGTACTATATTTTACATAAATAGGCACTATACATAAATTATAGAGGTGTATTTATAAACGTTGCTAAAAGTAAAAAAAAAAACGCTTAAACGCTCTAAATGTCTGGTTAAACAGTCGCTAATGATTACTTAAGCATCGCTTATGAATAAAGGGGTTAATCTTGTCATAATGGTGTGCAATTAATCTCAAACCATGGGTAGGTACCCAAAGCTTTGGAAACACATTATTAATTACCATAATTGTACTAAAATGTTTTCTCAGACCCTTGACATTACCGTGAAATATAACATGGGGACGTAAAATGGATACCTAACTACAAATAATAATGATTTATTTTATGAGATACGATCCCTGTATTTTATTTGTACTGAGAAAAGGCTTATTAATAAAAATATGGATAAGGTTATTTCCCCATAAATATAATTATTAAAACACCTACCTAAAATAAAAACGTATAAAATATTTACAAAAAATCCTATTATTTTAATATTATTGACCTAATGGAGAAGTTCGATATTATTATTCAATTCATCACATTAATATTATCTAATAGGAATGTTCTCAACAACTGGCAGGATTAAATTAATTAAAATTATTTTATCTTCTAAATGGACCTACTTCAAAGGGCCCATAAGTAAAAAAAAACAAAAGGTGTGCTACGAACCAAACTAGGACCCAACTTGCCTATGATCTTAACGGCCGAAAGACGTTCACTGCTGGACAAAGGAACAGAACCTGTCGAAGTAGGGCATTTGGGGGAGGCCCAAACACCCTACTTCGACAAGTTCTGTGCTTCTCGCATCATTTCGTCCACATTGTGGGAGGCCTTCAAACGCGACGTCTTCCAGTACGCGATCGCTACTCCAGAACCTTTTGGCCCCATCGGTCATCTGTTCTGCAAGCAATGTGCCCACTGCCACTTAAGTTTGGCAATTCTTTGGGATATGTCGGTTACCTTGGTTCTCCTGCGGACCTCTTCATTTCCGATTCAATCGTGTAGGGAAACTCCAGGAATGGCCCTATACATTTATCTCTGGTTGATTTACAGGCTTCCTATGAGGCCCTTTGTGAGCGACCACATCACTTGCATTATACTACTTTCTAATATCTTTTAAACTAAGTTTTGTTTTTATTAACTAGTATGAGGCGACTACTGTACTTTGTGTACTAAAACAAGCAGACGAGTTTATACGTCATTGCTTTTTGATCCTTTTCAGCGAATTGACGATCGCAGATGAAATTTTTGTTCGTTGTTGGAACATTTCTTTCCGTATTTTATTATAAATGTAGTAAGAATTCAAAAACAACATTCATCCAACATTATAATATATTAGTATTATTAGTGTCAACATAATTAATTGTCGTTCATGAACATTCTCCGAAGTCTTATCAAATTCATAAGAAAAATAATAACTTAGTCAAAATATTCAGTTTTCCTTCATCTATATTAAATCGAGCTCCTCCATTATACTTATATCTATATAAATTTATATACAACCCTACCCCGTAGCTAGTTTAACCCTCACTAACCACATCTAGATTTGGACGTATATCTCGTCTTGGATGTGGGGTCAGGCCAGGGCTTCCAGTTGGTCCCGGTGGTCTCCGTACACGCAGCACTACCCAGAAGAAGATGACAGGTTCCGGTACTTCGGGTATGGGAACTACGGGATTGGCCTCACGGGCTTCGGGAGACAGCGCTGTGACGACAGGGTCACTATACCCTGTGAGAACGAGTATTTTATTTCGGTGAGTTATTTATCCGATGTTTTGATTTATTTTTGTTTTCAGGTTTTGTAGTCGACTTAGAATCCTAATAGTTTTGCCATGTCCGTCCATCTATTAGCTGCTTAGCTTAGAGAATCTTAGAACTAGAAAGCTGCAATTTGGCATATATATACATACTAGTCACGCTGACAAGAGTGGTAAAATAAAATCTTAATATATTTTTTCTTTTATGTGGGGACGTTTCTTTTTCTCGTCTACCCCATGATGTGGGGGTCGTTCGGGTAGGATTTTTAAAAATATTGGGTGGTATGTGAAAACAATTTTTGATTAAGCGATTCGTTCGTGAAATATAAAGTTTTAAAGTGGTAGGTACATTTTGTTAAAATGAAGTGTATCAACTGGAGTATTTTAGGACATGCGAAAAGCTAGTTGTTATACAGAACGAAGTTAAAAGGAAAACTATCATAGCTACGTAGGCTTAAAAAGTTAGCGAGTAGGCCTAATAGTCGAGAAACTTATATTTGCAGTTTCAACGTATGGTAGAACATGTTTTCCAAACACGTATGTTTTTGGGTTAAATTCATCCCAACTACGGAAACCTTCATTATACGTGGTCAGACACGCACTTGGTTTTATTCAGTCAATATATTGTTTTTGGTTTTCGATGCAAGCAATTCTATTAATAACAAGTTCAAAAATTAAGTATATGGTCCAGTTTTCAAGAAACTGTTAAGTTTTTAACATTTCAATGTCAATTTTCAATTTTTTCTAAAAGTTAATATCTTCGGGTTTGAATGAGTAATTACAATAGTATTAAAGCTTAGGATTTCAATTAAAGGCTGGAATATAAAAGAGAAACTTCAGAGTACTGAAGTTAATAATCAGGAACGGAAGTAATATTGTTAAAGTTCTCTAAAGAATGACCCGTTTTATACAGTGGTGGTAGACCACCGGTATTATCCAACTCTAGAGAGTTGGATAATACTGAGTGGAAAGTACTAAAGAATATTCTTTACGAACTGCTTGAATACTCAAATTGTAAGGGTTTCTTTAGACCCGAATTAATTAAGCCATAGACGAGAACAATGTTAGAATTATAAAAAGGTTTTTCCATTGAGGTCGAATGAAACTCTAAATGAATAAAATCGACTTTAACATTTTCTTAAAAAATGAACGCTAACGGTTCAATAACAAATTACTAGTGTTCACCCAGAGCTCGAAATTTGACAGTTTGTATTTATTGAATGTCATTCTAATGCATTTTAATATAAAATTTATCTTTCTGCTCTCCTTCTTCACATAATATTTACTGTGCCAATTTTTATACTCCTCCGTCGTCGTAATTTTCGTAAAACAAGACAAAGTTTTTGCTTCACGTATTATTTAAAGATACTCTAGAAATTAAAACTGTCTCATGTAACATTTCAGCAAGAAATTATTGATTGCTAAACTGTCTGAAGCGTTCCCAGCTTACGTAGATTGAACCAATAACGTTACATCAACTTTACCAAAGACTTTAAGAGCGGGATGTAAAATAAACATCCATCATGTTTGTTTTGATGTAAACACGATCTTATACTAATTAGCGTGCTTTAAAATGCTTACGCTTTTTATATACCTACCGTGTTTATATTTAATGTTGTAAAATTATTTGTATCAATTTACAAGGGGTTTTGTAGTCATTCTCAGTTGTAACCAATTTTCCTTTCTTTGGTTTTGTTTGTCGAAACGTTGAGGTCCTTAAGTTCTAAGTTCAGCTGCATGATGAGGATGAATGATAAATGTTTGCATTGACTGGATTCTACTCAATCTGAGTGGTTCTTTTCTCTAAAGTCCATTTCAGACTAATCTACATATATGATCTTAACATGATCTGACAAAGATTATGTCTGGACTTTAAAAGAGAATGTGACCACTGAGTTTGTTTCGACGTTTCTTCTCAGAGTAGTCAGATAGGAAACGCCGACCTCATCTCATCATCATTATGTCAGCTGAAAGGCATCCATAGCTTGACATACGCCTCCTCGATTTGCCATACGCAGTATGGTGGTCAAATGCATGGAGAACGCTGCTGCCCATTCTCTAGGAAGTCCCTTAGTCGCCTTCTACGACATCCACGGGAAGAAATGGGATGGTGCTATTCTTTTACGTCCGGCACCACAAGTAACACGACCTCATCATAATAATAATTTATCATTTAAATACGAAACCGAAATCAATTTCTATGTACACGTGCGTCGGCTTTGAAGTCTATACGCTCTAGAATTGAGTGTACATTTAGATTAGGGCTCGTGTTCTATCTGAAACATAAATTGAGATTTGAACCTAGATTTGAGAATAGATTAGTTTGAAACATAGTTTAGGTCACGGCCATATCTTGGATTCTCTTTTAGGTATCAAAAGCTAAAGGCCTTTGGTTTTCATAATCTTCGGTATCATCATCATTCTCCTGCCCTTATCCCAATTTATTTGGGGTCGGCGGAACATATTTTTTTAATTTTCATAATCTTCGGTATCATCATTGCAAAATATTTATATTCGTAACTAGCTGTATGAGTCAGACCTATCTTTCAAACTATATTTATTTGTAAAAAGACGGCGAAAGTCACTTACTTACACACTCCACCATTGTGATATTTTTATGAATTTAGACATAACTGGGAACGGAAATTAAATATTTGCACACCCCATGTAATGGTAGAATGTAAATGGGCCACATTAATAATAACATCATACTACTTTGTACACCTACATTTTAGCAAATAAAGCATTAAAAAAAACGTGTGGTTATAGAGATATTGAAGGTCAAAATTATTATTTGCTCAAAAAAAAAAAAACATGAATTAGCTGTAAATACCCCCCAACTTCTGTACTAATTGTAATTTTTGCGTGCGTAATAAAAATAAGTAATATTTCAGCAAAAAAAAAAATCTTTAAATCAACTTGTGCTCAATGTTACTAAGTTTCATGTACAGAATGCACAAGTAACGGCAATGTGATTAACCATCACATTGTTACAAAATTATGTACTTTTATTTGTACTAGTAGTATTATTTCCATTTTCCAGAGCTCCTACTTCGGTGCAGGTGTGTGCGACCCTCACCATTGCGGCAACACCTTCTGCCCGGGACAACAACGCCGAGACTGTCACGTCGAGACCTCGATCACACCCTTTGCAGTCTCTGTGCACTTCGGACCACCAACGATCAAGAGGAGTCCCGAGGAGAATATAGGAATGTGTTTGAGATATACGCAATTGCCGTGTGATTCGTGAATGATGCAATGATTTTAATTTATAAATTAAATATGTGATGTCTATTTGAATAAGCATGTGAATGTATTATGAAAGATGATGGAAAGATCTTTGTAGGAAGCGTTCTTTAGATGAAAAACGACTTCTGTCTAGCATGGAAAATTGTTACTATTGATCTTATATCGAGTCTTAAAACTAGATTAGTAAAATTAAGTGTCTCAAAAGAATGCTGCTACAGTAACGAAGCTGTTTTCAATAAATAAGAAAATAATTTTAACGCTGTATCATCAGTGACAGTATTACACGAGAACGATGAAATCGAATTAGATAAACGATACGACGATGGAACGATCAAAATGTTTTGATATTAAATAACATAGGGGCGCGAAATTAGGGAGTGAGTCTCGGGGACCTTCTCCCTCGGGTGTCATAAGTGTGAAACGGTATGTCAAGAATACGAAATATGTGAAGCAAAATTTTTAAGAGAATGTTTCGATCTCAAAGAAATTGGAAATTAATTTGTAGATATACGTTATCCTTTATTCTGTATTTTCATTTATACAGCAAATAATAGCTAAGCCAGGTTGGTAAAACAAATATAATCTTTTTGTAAAACGTTTTATTTAGTTTCAAGTAACTCCGTTTCTAACCGACTGATTTCCAGCAAAATATCGTCAATAAGTATCTGTTTCTTCATCCAATAAATCCAATTCAGGGAATCGTCTTTTTCGCAAGAACTTAATCCCACTTGATGAATTACATAATTTGTAAACCTGTCTTGAGGCTCCACCACAGAATAAATACGTTCAGAAGATCAGCTCCATACAACGAGGATCCTGCGATCAGATGAATATTGTGTCTGGTGGGCAATTGCCCGACGATTGATGTCGGGACGTTGTGTATAGTTGCGCGGTAAACTTAGCTTGCGCGATGCAGGATTTTGTGTGACGTCAGTGCAGTTTGATATGAAGTTCGCATGTCAAAGTTAAACTTATTTATTTTCAGTAAATGAGGTACAAAAGATGGTAGGCATATAAATTGTAAGCGAGATGGCACATTTCGCCATAAATTGGCATGTAAATATTGAAGTAAGATGCTAGTTTCAATAAGCAAATCTCTACACAAAAGTACACTATATTATTAATTAATTATATTATATGTGGCGGTGTAGATACTTTTAGAGCCGACTATATGTGTCTACATATGTGTGCGTGTGCTTGTTTTTACTCGTTATTAATATGGAGCTGACACTCTGTATATATCTATTTGGTGTTCTATCCACGATCGCTGAATACAAATGAATCGATACAAACTCTAATGCCAACTAATTCAGGATTCAACGAATTTGTTGTAGCTCGTTGAAACTAATTGATATTTAGTACCGACGAAGACTTTTCAACTAATTGTTTTGTAAATATATTATTCAGGGAATTGTTTTATAATCTTGTTAATGACCTTTGTATATTATCTATCTCATCTGTGTGTCCATGGATTACATTAATGTTCTATCGTTTTAGTTTCTAAAAGCTAATTCGTAAGTTTTTAGATCTGATAGCTTTATGCACTTCTTTTGATTGTACACCTACAGTCAAAAGAATTGCATATAAGCGGTTACGAATTAGCGTGACGTCACCATGTCACAGCTGATTTTTTATGTATAACCGACGAAAAATTTCTACGCTACGTGGTCTAGATGATATGCTGAATTCATGGTTATAGTTTGCGCACTGGTTGAAAATGTACCCCTGTATGAGGGGCATATACAGGGTAAGTTTTTATCCAGTGCGCAAATTGTAACCATGAATTCACCATATCATTCTGGAACCCCGAGCGCAGAATTTTTTTGCCGGTTATGCAAAAAAAAATCTGCTGTTTCATAGAAAAGTGCAATACCTACGCGGTAAAATTGTATAGAACAGCTGATTTTTTTTGTGTATACGGTGGAAAATTTCTGCGCTAGGGGGTCTAGAATGATATGGTGAATTCATGGGTACAATTTGCGCACTGGATAAAAACTTTTCCTGTAGATGCTGTGACTTGCTCAAGTTATTTCTATTATTTATGAAACGTTTGATGATATTATGAAGGTAGGATATTAACACACATTGTTTTTTGCTCAAATTGCTAAAAGTTAGGTACCTAGTTAGTGTCAATAAATAATTGTTCTAGTTCCTATGATTCGGAAAAAATATTTTCTAATTATACAGGGTCAAATTATATTAGCTGGCAGTAACGTTAAAAGTTTACATGGGTATACATTACGGATATCGAAAACTAAAAAAAAAAAAACATCGTTAATAAGGTCAATGCTCGTAATCGATCAGCTGTTTTTGTATGCTTTCCGAATTTCCAAAAACCATAACATAACATGATTGGTTGCCTTATGCGACATGTGTCACTGTCATTCAAATATTTCAACAAAGTTAGAACGATGAATAAAAATAATTAATTTTCGATATCAATACCTAACACGTGAATGAAGTTTTTCCAGCTAATTTAGTTTGACCCTGTATGATATTCATTTGTAACAGAAGTCTGTATTCATATACGTAAATTAATTTATAACAAAACGTAGTGTTATTTTTATAGATATTAGATTTCTACTAATTGTATTTAGGTAGCTGTGCCATCGTAGAAGAATTATTTAGTGACCAAAAATAACCGTTTTGTAAAAACATGTTATGCATAGTTATCTGTGTCTGTAAATAGTAATGTAATTTGTTTCATCTTTATTTTGTAGATTTTCTTTTAAGGAATTTGGCATTTATGAAAAAAATATGTGATTTATTTATTAAACGATTTATTTTTTCTACAAGATTACACCAATGTGTTCTGTTTATTTTACCTCACTCACATGTGCTGATATAACTTAAAAAAAAACAAAAAATCGGTGGCACGATTGTGTATCTATTAAATTCTGTTGGCTCAATTTTTTTCCCATACCTATCCTACTTACCTTTAAGTATGTTTCCCTCTTTATTATTTACTATTTCCGCCTGTGGCGTTGCCCACGTGTAGGTAATTCTTGTTCCCCGAGCCACCCGTGTCGATTTCGTAATTTATGGACACATGAATTAAATGTTCTTAAATTGTTCTTGCAGTACCAATGAATCGATTAAATGTACCACAAATATATCTTGTTAAAAAAGCACTTGTTTGCTGTCGGGCAGTACTATAAAGGTACGTTTCAACCCGGCCACGTGTAAATTTTCTGGTAGGATGCTCAGAATGTTCTAAAATATAAAACAAATAAATATTCCTTTTACGTTCTTAATTTTTTTCAATGAAATTATACCAAGAGAAACGCTTACATAAACAAAAATGATTTCAAATAAGAATTTGGGGTCCATATTGGCTCAACTAAAGTTCTTTACCCGAAATTGTTCTTCCTAACGATTTGTAATCCGAATGATCACTCTTCCTAAAATTTTTCATCCTAAAGTTTTCATTCATACTATTTGTAGTGCTACCGGCCGGCGATGTTCATAACACTCATGTTTCCGAAAATTGTAATTAATAATATCATTAATGTAAATATATTTAAACTCCTACTGTTTTTTATCATAACGCTTTTATCCCTAAACATAATTACCATAATATTTTCACTCATACTCAGAAAGAAACATTTTCCATGACCATGCATGCAGCAGGCATGCAGCATGCAAGCATGCAAGCAAGCATGCAGCATGCAACATGCAGCAGGCATGGTTTCTGTCACGGCTCCGGCGCTGTGGGGCTCCGGCGATCCCACGCGAGCTGCTCGTCGCAGATGTGTGTAACGCTCACCACCGTAGCTTCGGCTTGCTGCAGCCTCAGCCTCGGCGGCGGGCGTTAAAACCACCTGCTCCTCAGCTCGCGGGCCGCCTCGCCCCTCCGCGCCTTCGCGATTTTAAATAACACTCTAGGGGTAGGGCAAACAAGACTACGTGGAGTCGATTTTGCAACGATTCGTTTCTTGGGGCACTATGAATAATAGTATAAAAGATGGTTATGTTGAGAAAATATAGGGAAACAAATAAAAGTATAATAGATGTTTATTGCTACTGACATTATGAAGTTGAATGCTTCGGAATTATGAACATTAGAGATAGAGTAGTTAGGAATTGTGATTGTTAGGAAGAACATTTTCGGATTTCCAATTATCGGAGTTGAAAATTTAGGTGAACTTTGGCGCACTCAAGAATTTGCACTAAGCGCCTGTAGGGCTAAAATAGCACGTTGTATTTGTACAAAGTTGCTAATGCATATCTTTAGGAGCAAATTCTCTAGTCTAGGGAAAAGAGACATTAACGTGTAATGAAAATAATATTTTGTTTGTAAAACGATTGTGTATTTTCCTCTATGATGTACCTATTATTATTATAAATATGTATAAACGTGTAATAATGGCTACAATAACAATAGCTGCACTGGTCGATAAACCAGGTTAAGCTACGCTTGCCGGGGTTGGTCCGTGGATGGGTGACCATCTTTACATACCAAGACCCCTCCGTGCTTCGGAAAGCACGTTAAGCCGTTGGTACCGGCTGTCATTTGTGGATCTTTGACAGTCGTTACGGGTCGTTAGAAGCCCGAAAGTCTGACAACCAGTCTTACCAAGTTACCAAGGGGTATCTTATTACCCAGTAGGTAACCGAGTTGTGGAGGTCAGATAGGCAGTCGCTCCATGTAAAATACTCGTATTCAGCAGCATCCGGTTAGGTTTTAAGCCGACCCCAACATAGTTGGGAAAAGACTAGGCAGATGATGACAACATCACGCTAAATACTCGTACAAAGAAGTAGTCGTACAAAGTAGTACTCGCACGGGCAGGCGATTCGAAGCGACAGTGTGGCTTGGGGAGCAAGAATTTTGACGCGAACGAAGTCGCGAGTAGAAGCTAGTAATTAATAAACAATTAATTCATCATCCTACTCTTGTCCCAATACTTATTTGGCATCGGCACAGCAGTCTTTCTAGTTCCATACATCTCTAGCTGCAGTTATCTAAGCTAACATCTTATCACTATCAACCTGCAGCAAAACTGATGGTTAATCTTTTTCTACAGCATGAGCTTAAATTCACGAATAACCTCCATGGACTCGCTAAAAGTAGAAGAAGAAACTACTACCCGACTCCTTCCCAGGTACCAAGTAATTCTCGTTTATTTCCGCGTTCGTGTTCCCCGACCCACCCTGTCGCATCGCATCGCCTGCCAAGCGGTATTATTTCGTTTTCACATAGTGTTCTTTCTGTTTTATTTTCATTTTATCTATCAAATACAAAAAGTTATAATCTTCGCACTACGTATCAATTTGCAGGCTAAGTGACTCTATTACAGCATATGCTAATATTCTAGAAAAGATTGCATCGACTCGATAGAAGAAAGAACTACCCGACTCGTTACCAGGTACCAAGTAATTCTACGTTCATTTCCGTTTTCCACTCAACACACATTAGGCAGGCCATTTAGCCATCGATACCTGGTAACGTTGCTAACAGCTTTGATTGCTGTTACGGCCACCAGTAACACGTTATCGTCATGTTAACACATGCGATAATGTAACCTGTATGTAACAGCATTATGTTGGTAATGGAAGTACTAATGGCGTACTTGAATATGTACATTTTGTAGTTACATGTGTTTCTTAGCTGCTAGGTAATCTGCCGTTACGAGAATGGCGAAAAGTTTAGAAAAGCGAATATTTATTTTTCGGTTTCTTGGTCGGTTTCTAAGACCAAAATCTATAAACGTTACTTAGCACACGTTGGTTGTGTCACTTACAAACCGTCAATTTGCAAGTGCAAGAAAGAGAAGGGAACAAAATGTACATGTCTAAGCTATAGCACGTGCTAAGTAAGAGAAAGGTACTTTGCGGTTTTGTAAGTTGAATTTCGTCCTGCTGCCGCTTTCGGATTTGTCTCAGTTTGGTCACAACTATAATTGTTGCCAACAACTTTATTCGTATACAAATCTATAGACATTGTACTAATTCATGATGTTTAATTACTTGACTGCTCAACGGAAAATACAGGGTTAATTCTTCAGTGGTTTACGCTATACATTGTCTTTTAGTCAGGGCACTGATTTAATCAAGATAATATGACACAGTTCTGGCCCCGCTAATCCAACATAGCTAGCATCGCATTCTCTCACTCTAATCGAAGCAATAATCTAATACTATTGGAACAGCAACAATGGCCGCCGTATCGAGATGTTACTGATCAGCTTATTGTTTAGATGTGGGACGAACCGATATTAGGTTAGCTATCTGTGGGTCTGTGCGGAGTTTAATTACAGCAAGGAGTTTCTATGAATCTACAATGTATGTGTTTAACTCTATTATCTTTATGTTCTGGTTTGTAGGTATTCTTTTTTTATTTTAGGTTTCAATTTATAATCTGACATACCTACTTGGATGTAAGTAGTTTAATGGATTTCCGGAAAATTATCTATCGCTAGAAATCCAATCCGATGGTTGAGCTTGCCAGTTCTCCCTCCCAGCCGTTTAACTAGTGCTTCTTAGATATTCCCGACTGCGTCAGATTAAAATAACCAGACTGGTAGATACTTGGGGCCCATCTTTTTCAGCTTTTTTTTTTGCTTTTTGTAACAGGACATCGTGCAGTGGCGAAGTCTTCATAACACGATTTCTTTCGGATTTCATCTCTAAACATGGCAAGGGAATATGCATGTATTTTTTTAAACATATACCTACGACAAAAAGCAAGAGAAAGTAGATAGTACTTTAAAAACTACTAAAAATAGCCAACCCTCTCCATTTTGGCGCGCTTGGGGTATAGTCATAATCCTATGATTATGACATTGACAGACAACGGACTGAATCACAAACACTCCTATAATAAAACATTGATATTTATTTATGTCAAATATTTGAATTTCCTACATATAACTATAGTATTTCAGAAACCGAAAAACGTCTACGGTGGACGATTGTGAAAGTTTTTCGGCTGAAAGGATGATGATGACTGTAAGATGCTCTATTGAAACATTAATTTCTTACTAAAAATAAAAAAATAGAAAAAATATTGATGGAAGCATAATTCTGAGGTAACGACAATACCCTTATTTGAAACACGTGCTTATTTATTATTTACAAGACTTTAAAGTTCGGTACATATTTTGGAACTGGGTTCCCGTATTGCAATTTCCACGCTTCAATGCAAGCATTTAGTGCATTCAATTACTTCAAAATGTGCGAAACACAGCCAAGACATGACCCAAATATGTAATCCTCAGCGCATCACCTGGTCCTTGCGTATAGCCAATCATCTGCACTAATCTATTGGATATTGGATCGTCACGATTGGCTGCTAGTTCGCGTTACTGCGATAACATTTTTTGATTACATGCAGAACTATGGTTAGTTACGACGACAGATAGTTTAAGGATGGGCAGGGCAGTGAGGTAAATGAAGGCAATAATTTATATTGTAGAACTCTTGTTAATCCGGTCTTTTTCTAGAGCCGATGAAAACCACTCAACGAAAAAAACTATATATAGGTACTCAGGTAAAATCTTTTACAATTCTCCCTACTGTTTTGCCCCTATAGTTATTTCCAAATTAATAATATATATTTTTTACAGCCAAGGAAATTAATTGTAAAGCTTAATGACAACCTACGTCAATTTGAAGTGTTATAGCCATTTCAAATACCTGCAAAGTATGACAGCCGCTGTGATTTGAAACTGCGAACAATTTAAGTTGGAAGTGATTTTGTTTAAAATGAATGTCCCTGACTGTACTTAATGCACTACCAATAATAGCAAAAGCTGAATATGATTGGGTATTTCAAGTATTATTAAGTCTAATAACATGATGTAACTGTGGCCCAGACGTAATAATTAATACCATGATGGATTGATGCATAACTGATTCGAAACTACGAACTGAATGTAATTAAATTAGTCTCATCAATAATTACTGGTTTCTGCCACCGCAGTCTGTTTCAGCCGCTGTAGGCTTTAGTTAGGAACAATAATTAGCTAGAAGGTTCATTTCGGTAATTAGTACTGTTACCTAGCGAGACTTCAAATGCCGCATTGCTAACGTTGTATTAGTGAAACGCTGAAGACATTTTCAGCTTTCTTGTCAGCCTGGAAATAGTCAGGAACGATTTAATTTATGTTCTACTGTTTTTTCCGTGACAATTTTGTAGGCCTTTTTATTTACTATTTTAAATAGGATCATTTCTCCTGACAGCATTTATTTTTTTTATTTTAAGAAAGGTTCGCCACATCACATACTTACATAGAACTTATGCTAGAAATAATCTTAATGAATAAAGGACTGATATACATGACAATTACGGCGTAGCATTGATCAGAATATCTTGTTGCCTTGAAATATTAAAATAAACAGTATACTAAACTAAAATAAACTACAGTGAAACAGACTAATATAAATAAGCCGGGTTACACCCAAAACCAAAAAAAAAAGTTAGCAAGTACTTAGTTACAAATAATAATTATGGAAACAGAAAAAAAAATAGATTAAAAAAACTTGGCAAGGACAGGATGCGACAAGATTCCAGGATTCAAAAAGAAAATCACGCTATGATTTTCTTTTTGAATCCTGGAATCTTGTCGCTGAACATATCTAAATAATCTATATAAATAAAAAGACAAGTCCTGACTGACTGACTGATTGACTGACTCATCAACGCCCAGCCCAAACCCTTGGACCTAGAAAACTGAAATTTTGCACAGACGTTTCCTTTATAATGTAGACAAGGAATAAGGAAGGATTTTTCGAAATTCAACCCCTAAGGGAGTTAAATAGTTCTGCGCAGGCGAAGCCGCTGGCAAAAGCTAGTGTTTAATACTCGCATTAAGAGAGTAGCTTTGCGGCACTGCTCTACGTTTTGCTCACCAGTTATGTGAGATAGTATACTCGTATTAGTTGCCAAGTTAGCTACCAAAAACGCTGTCAATGATTATACAATGGCACACAAGGTAAACAAGAGGACGTTTCAGCAGCGAGCGGAAATGAGCTCAGTGTGCTTACTCTTGAGTTTAATTCCGATCGATCGACATTGGAATTGTGACTTTTCGTACTCTTGAGTTCGACGCTAGCGCCAAATCGTGTTTAAATTGCGTGTCTTTTTGGAGAACTAAATGAAATCGGGATCGGGCTTGGCGCGCGGTAATCGCTACTCTTGAGTTTTTTTGACAGCTGTGTATTGCATCAATATTACGCTGGGATTGTTTGTAGATTGTGATTTTTCCAATAGCAAAAGTGTAACTTTTTTGAAATTGTTTTGCATTTTAGGTGGCTTTAAACAAGTAAAAGGAGTTTAATATGGCACGATTAGCAGTAATAAACAGCGTTTTACGTAATTCCCTAAAAAAGAATGGAAACAAAGACGAGAAATGTTAAGAGATTTTGGCTCAATTCAATGTATAGGTTTCTAATTAACTAGTTAATTTAATTTGATCTCATTACTATCTACATAGTTTTCATAATAAAATCCAGTTGTACTTATTTGAGTTTTATACGGAATATTTGAAAATAATGTAAGTAAGGTTCTCGTATAATTACGTAAGTTGAAAATGAGATTTCTTATTTATGTACAGTTTTTATTTATTTTGGTTTTAAACGATAGATCTATGGATAAAACCATTTTTACAGTTGGAATTGTGTAAAGCGTACCACGGGTTCCAAAGATATTCAAGATTTAATGTAAGAGAAAATATACCACACTACATTTTCATTGGTTTTCTTCTAGGTTTTTTATTATTACTAGACACACTCAATATTGTTATTTTACATAAATAAAGAACGCCATTGGGTATTTCTTACTATAAAGGAACCAAACGCGAACATTATCTAACTGTTCTAAACAAACTAAAACTTTACTACTTTTACTATAGAAAATTGAGACCTTCTACGCCGTCTTTTTTATTAGTAGATAGTGTAGGGCATGGCAACGATCCTACCGCATGCAGCCAAAGTCATGGTTAATTTTATGATTTTAATCATTTTCTTAAGGCCAAATGAATTGATTACGTCACAATTACTCAATTAAGCAACTATCTATAAGATTTTTATTTATTGGCCGCGTTATTTAAAGGATAAAGCATTTTAATTCTCTATTACCGGTTTATTGTAATGAGTCGAACAACACTATTGCGGCCCGTAACGTAGCTAACTTCACGTTGAATAAAATAATGGCGGGGCAATCCCAATTTCAATCCAATGTTGACACTATTGTGTTCAAGAGTACCGAATCACGTGACTGCAAAATTGACATTGGAATTGTATTGGGTTTAGATTGAAATTAAAATTAGTTTCAAGAGTAAGCCCCCAGGAATCGCGAAAGTAAGGTCGGCGTTGATGACCAGCACCTGATTCACTTCAATAAAACGATTATTTGGAGAAGACTATTTTTTTTATTTTCTTTATTTAATGCAAAACCTACAAAAAAGAAACCAAACCTACGCTGTCATTTCTATGAATTCTATTTGATATGCAATCTATAGGTTCTGTTCATAATTGTACCGAAAGACGATACTTAAATCGTAGTACAATAGGCCAGTCACCGTTTATTACATAAAAATGGCGTTAGATCGAAAAAAAATGTACTGTGCTGAATGTTTGGGATGTTGTTAGGATGTATGCCAAACACTGAAAGAAGTCCGAAAGCTTCGAGGTTTAAATGACTGACATACAGGTACCTGAATCATTATGAAATTTTATATACTAAACTACTATCGAATAACAATTATAAGTTTTCTTCCATGTGTACAATTTTGTCCCTTGTTACTATTTTCGAACCGACGAAAAAACGGAGGAGGTTACTCAATTCGACGCGTATATTTTTTTTTTTTTTTTTTTTTATGTATGACCACGCATAACTTTTTCCAGAGTAGTCCGATTTTGATAATTCTTTTTTTATTGGAAAGGGTATACCTCGAAGTTGGTCCCATATAAATTTCGAAGAAAAATTCCAACCCTAAGGGTAAGAAAACAGGGGATGATTGATTGTTTACTCACAGATTTTAATACTGAGTCGTGTATTAAATCAAAAATTAAGCATGTAGTAATTAGTAGATTATAGCCACAAAAAATTATAAAATAAAAACTTTTTAATAAAAAAATTAAACCGCCGAAAATCCGAAAAATAAAAAATAATAAACTAGCTTTGTCCAACCTCAATAAATAAGTTCGGAAGTCGGTGACTTTGGATATGTATTTGATTATATGTCACCGCCTTCCGAACTAAGTTATTGGGGTTGGACAAAGCTAGTTTATTATTTTTTATTTTTCGGATTTTCGGCGGTTTAATTTTTTTATTAAAAAGTTTTTATATTGAAGGAGTTTTTATTCTCACGACTGCTACTCGTATCATAATGTTCCATAGTTATCTCTCCTTCTGCCCTTAACTAACTATTAATTTAATTTTTTCGCTTTGTTCATGACCAGTTATGGCCAGACGATGCTTTCTATCCAGGGTATGTAGTATATGACCCTAGTGTATATACCGGGCCTGGGAGCGATGCCGCATTGAGTGCCGTAAGACGTCACGCCGATGATAGTAAAGATGCAGGATAATTTATCCGAATAATCGTTCCGGTTGTATTGAAGTGGTCCACCGCTGTCACCCTAAATGATAAAACAATTCGAGTTTGTATTATTACCTTACACATCATACGAAAAAATAAAGACGTACATTGCCATATACGTCTTCATTGTTAAATTTAAGAAGACGCCTCAGACTGCATGAGATTGCTTATAGTATTCAATCTAATAGTCATCCTTTTAAAACAAGATTCTTGTTTCCATCTTTTTCAATTAATTTGCTTTTTTTTTAATTTTGTAAATATTTTATTAATTTTGATAATGAGCGTACCTCACACGTGTCTCTTAGTACTTCTTTATCACCATAGCACATTTGCGTGGTGTGATTATATCCATTCTTCAGATGTCTATGAGGGGAATAGTACTTAAAACATTCGTCTTTTTCGTATCTGGAAACCGGGATCTGTAACAAATCATCAATGTAATGTTTCATGCTGTATTTTCTATTTTGAGGTTGAAAACCAAGGTTAACGACATAACATCTATTTCAATGGGGACATTAATAATTGTACTATAATATTTCTACACCGGCAACGGTAGTATATGTGAAAGTGTTAAATAATATTAAGATCTTAATGTACCGTATACTCAGAAATAAATAAATAAATAAAACCTGAATAATGTCATTCTTAAGTTGCAGTGGGCAATGTATCCTACATTGCTCGCAGAAAGGATGATCGATGAGACGAAAGGACGTTGGCCAACAAGTTCTGGAAAGTGCAGCGTGGCGTCTCACAACTTGGACTGATTGCTCGGTGAAGGTCTCGGGAATTTGCTGGATGCAAGTAGTAGAAGATTGATTGATATGGCTACGCTAGAAGTAGACCAATATCCAGCAGTGGACGTCTTCTGATTCAAGTGATGATGATTATTGAAATATGGATTTGAGACAGAGTGCAGCAGAAAATAGAAAGACAAAGTAAAGGAAGGACCCTGAATTCTGGCAATCTTTTACAGGGGGCACAACTACTTATTCATTTTTATGGTTAAATCCTCACAGTCTGTAAAGTGTCAGCCAGCTCTCTTTTGTATCCCAGAGCTCCCCAGCCTAGGGCAGTAGAATAATATTCTCCTGCGTCCCCAGCTGCGTGAAGACACGCAGGTAGCACTTGCCTACTGAAGATGATCCTGAAATGTTAAAATAAACTTATTTATGGTTATGATTTAACTTGTCAATGAATGAACTGACAAAATTTGCCAAAGGTAGCTGGCTGATGTTTTTAACTGGCTCGGGATATAGTTAGACCCTGTTTACCAATCACTTGGTCACGTTTTTAAAATGATAATATGGCATGCGTGTGTGCTTAACGAAGATATCTTTTACTACAAACCCTTTTTCAACCTTTAATTTATTAACTTACTCGATATCAGTCTCGAGCAAGGCGATGTCATGGTACTTGGAGGGTGGCTGGTACTCCGGGTGAGGGATCCTCCTCTTCACGTTGTATATTTGCCACAACTCGGGAGGGTCCGAGCGTTTTAGTATGCCTAGAGTTGCGTACTTCACAACCCCTCTGAAATTATAAAAGTTTACCACTTTTATAATTTATGCATAGAAATGGTGGGTAAAACCTGGATGAGGCTGGTAAAGGGCCAGAGGGTTGGCAAAAAAGAGAAGACTATGTCGCCCAACAGTGGGTAACTTTTTCTGACTTTTGAAAGAACGAATGAAAAAAAGATCTTGGCTCGAAATTCTATGCTTTACCAACAGATATTAAAACTAGTAATTTTTTAGATCTTTATTTAAACAGTTTCACTACGGGCACATTTTTAAAAATCCTGCATGAACCCTTAAGGGGAACCTAGTCGCGGGCTCGAACTCACTGGTGGACCTGGCTGAAAAGCATGCTGTCTCACCAGGCTTCGTGTCCGACAGAGGTAGTACCCGTGATAAGCAGTTAGACGCTAGTCTATACGCACAACTTTATTGAGTGAGCTGCAGGATCAGTTATGGTAAAAAAGGTGCGTAAAAAATTAAGAAAACTTCGGAAGATCGGGTTTTATGAAAAAAATCACTGCATAAATCAATGACCAATAAATTTTATTGAACTTATCGATATTTAAGCTTTGTCGGTACCGACTTCATTTTGAAGATTTTACACTTCTTATAAATTACCTAAACACGCCCAAAGTTAGGTTAAATTATCAAGAAAAACTAATCTTTGTTGGCTCCTAATTTTTTAATGGTTTTTAATTTTAGTATTCTGTTTCCGTACAGACAATATTAATAATAAGAAAAACCATACCATGTTTAATTTTGGATGACATTGTCGAACAGTGGAGTAATACACTCCCGAAGTTTGTATGGGTAAAATGTGGACTAGATTCACTTTAAGATTAACGACAGTTTATAACGATTGGAAAGTTGCCACAGCATAAATAAAAATATAGGTTCCTGTCGCAATTAGTTTCCGCGGCCGGTCGTCATTGTACACATTCCGTGTTAATTGTTTTTCAATCCAGCCTAATCAATATCTTCGTTAATAACATAAACCAGGCTAAGGTTTCACTCAACCATATGGAACGTTGAGCTTTTAAGTAAGTACTTACGAATTATAACTTGACAAGCAGTGAGCGGCAGTCAGAATGAATCTTTCACTGATGACAGAGCCTCCGCAGAGCCATTCAGCGGTTCTGACATCGTCACCGTACCCCAGCAAAGCCTGGTATGTATAAGAAATGTTTATGTAATTTATTATTTCTTTGCAACGCTATGAGAGTAACCACATTAGTAATAAAACACAGTAATATATTAATTCAAAAATCAAAATCAAAAGTCATTTATTCAAACTAGGCTGAGAGTCAGCATTTTTTGAACGTCAACATTACATAAGACAGCCCCCCAAAGACGCCCGCCCGTCACTTCAACAATACTTCAATTACTATTGTAATATCCATGTTAATATAATTATGTACGAATGTACAAGTAACTCTGTCTGTCTGTCTGTTTGATATTCTAAGGATTTCCTTGCAATTTGGCAGACCGGTAGATTATGATCTGACCAGAATCCTAATCAATCCGACAGATTTTGAAGGAAATTGTTGAATTGTTAAAATGTAAGGCATTGCCATTGTATGTGTGTGAGTTTTATCCTGGCAGTAGGTACATTTCCTTGGCATAATTTACGACCTCCTCAGGTGAAATCAAGGGCTAAAGTTTGATATCCTACTCATCATTTGAAAGTTTTAAATGTTTTACAATTTAAAATCACTTACCATGTGTGGAAATTCATCTCTTTTAGCGTCGGTGCCTCCAATCCCACCTCCAAACCAAATTTGCTCAACATTTATTTTAACTTCATGGCAGTTTTGGTCTGGTTTGTAAACTCGTACCATTGTAGCGTTATAAATATGTTTACAAAAGTAATCATGTCTTTGTATGTTTTCAATGCATTCTGTAATAAATGAAATAAAACATTTGCTGCAGGTGATGGTGTACAAATGTGTATATAATGGTGATGGTGTACAATTTATACACACACCTGTACAAATGTACAGGTGTGTGTATAAATCGTCGCTTATCAAAAATAAATCCGCTGCTTTATAGAAAGTGGAACACCTACGCGATCAAGATGTATTTAACAGCAATGTATTGTTATAGCTGACGAAAAATTCTAATGCAGGGGTTCAGGATCTTGTAAGGAAGTTATGGTTAAAGTTTGCGCGTTGATGTCCGTGCCACCCTAGCATAATAAAAGTAATATTGCACAAACTTATTGAGAGCATAGAGGCCGCCTTAGGCGTTACTTGCTGCGTTACACCAGCGGGCTTAACATGACGCTTTGTATTTCTACGAAGAATAGACAGTGCTTTTTCAATACAAAGTGACATTTCGTTCCTACATTTTTGTTATCGCACCGTAGATATCCTTATACAATCTGTCATTTAGTCTTTCGTTTCTAACGACAATTGTCTAGGTCCTTATAAATGTAGACTATTTCAGAAGAATATTTCTTCCCAAACTGCCAAAATCACACTGACAACAAAACTTTCTACTCGACGGCCACAAAGTACATACGATTATCTACAAAATCATGATTCGTTTAGAACGCATAACTGTGATAATGAATAGAAAAACATAGCTATCTTATCCTATTGTACATCATTTATTTAATAGTCATGTCTATTCTTCCGTCGACAAATCGGTGCTCGTGCTAAGCCTGCTGCAAGAAACGCGGTTGATTATCGCGATGTTGGACGTTAACCGTAGGTGTAGCCACAACTTATCGCTATAATTTTACAACGGCATTCACATTGCCATTTGACGTTACAAAACGTGAGCATAATTGCGATAAAGCGGCCATATAACCTTTGTCATTGTCCACCGTGAGCATATTAGCTGATTCTTTGTGTACGTTACCCTAGCAAGAAAGTGTCTCCTAGAGTTATATGAGTAGAACGTATAATGTGTGCCTTATCTGCTGTAAATGTGCCCCCACATAAAAATGTGTGCCCCCTGTCGTTTTGGAGAAAAACGGAAAAAACGATTCTTGCTGGAGTAACGTTTTTCTAGCAGGAAAATTCTAAACGAATGATTGGAGAGAGAAAAATTGTGCATGGCCAGAGAGCTTATATGTGTGCCAAAATGTGCCCCCAAAAATAAAATCTGTGCCCCTTCAGGTTTTCGAGATATTGCATTTCCTGCTGGAGTAACGTTTTGATGGATCGTATATCTCTAAAACTATTGCATGTGCCCCTGTAGAATAAACATACACGAGTAGCTCTTAAGGGGCACACCTTAGTGCCCTAATTAGATTTAAGAAAATATTTATAGTTTTCAAGTTATCGCGGTTTTATGAAAACCCGAAAAAACATCGCAGCGCCTAAATGAGACAAGGCACAAGTTCGCTGAAAACTGTATTCGGTCCTTCTTGACGCTATTAATAACCATACAAAGTTTCAAAACTGTTCATGCATGCGTTTTTGAGTAATCTTGCTAAAAGTCAAAACGATGGTGTCTTAACTTTGACGGCAAAATACAAGGAACCGGCTCAATCCCAGATGTGTAGGTGTGAACCAAAATTGTGTGCCTTTAGTCAAAAATATATGTCGAAAATATTCAGCTTGGAATGTTTCGCATTAAGTTAATATTAACAAAAAACCAAAATATGTAAGCAACGGCTGGTTATCCGACCAAATTTGAATGACTACTAAAAAGCGAAGGATTCATACATATCGATGACCTTCTTTACTTTACTCACTAACCGGTTCACACGTGTTGTGCCTGAGTACACTGAAGTAGAAAAGTAATAAGTAATAAAATAAAGTTGTTATTGGATTATATTCTACTAGCTGTTTCTATTATATTTATTGATAAGCCGTAGGTTAGATAAATTAACAGTAAGTTTTTCATCAGTAATGGGAATGCTCCAACCAGCCCGCGAAATTCAAAGTTTCTTGCGTTTTTTGCAATTTGCAGGCCAGTGCTAGGTTGTATGTTGATTAAAATATTATTCGCGGCTGTAAGACGTATGTAGTTACAGAATTATAAGCATCAAAATCACCAATACAACCCTCCAAGTTCATAAGGCGTAGGAAAAAAAAAAAGTCCTTCCTATAGCTTTATGAACTTAGAGCGTAGTATTGATGATTATAATTCTGTAACATATGTCTTACAGCCGTGAATAATATTTTAATCAACATACAACCTAGCACTGGCCTGCAAATTCCAAAAAACGTAAGAAAATTTGAATTTCGCGGGCTGGTTGGAGCATTCACCTTAATAGAAGATTCCTTTTTTTCGCCTCCTCACACCGCTGCAGATATCTCTGGCCCCGCGGCATCCGCTGACGTCGTGTCGCAAGGAGTCGCTTTGTCTAATTTGGAGAAAGTGAGACAGCTAGTACGCGTACGGTGTTAGTGTGACAGAGACAGTTACGTGTAACGTCGCTCTAATATGAATAATAGGTACAGCTCGATTCAAACTTTATGGCGGCTCGGAACACGAGGCGAGTCGCTGGGCAGTAACAAATTCATGGGTCAGCGGGGTTGAGGGGTGGGGTACTGCGCAGCGTGAAGCTCACTTCAGAGTCGCCATTAAGTTTGACGCGATGTATACGAAGTGTTTTTTGACTAGGAAGTCCGTTTGGATTATTACTTGGTATTGGTAAACAGTTGCAGTTATGTTATGACGCCAAGGACACTGTTACGTTGAGTCACGCAGTTGCACTGATACTGTTTGTTTACTTTTTTTTAAGTTGGTTGAAAGTGGCGTATTAAGCATTTTATAACAATTATGTGGTTGTAGGGGTGGTGAATTTTATGGCACGATCTGCAGTGCTGCAAGTATTTAATGGCATTGTTTTGACTTAGAAGTAGCGAATGTGACATCATATTGAATGGAGAAAAACTGGAATTTGTTAATCAAACGGTGTTCCTGGGAATCACGCTAGACGATAAATTGCAATGGGGACCTCATATAACATCCCTTGCGGGGCGGCTAAGCTCGGCCGCTTATGCTGTTAGAAAGATCAGACAGTTAACAGATGTAGAAACCGCGCGTTTGGTCTATTTTAGCTACTTCCACAGCATTATGTCGTATGGCATTTTACTGTGGGGTCGGGCTGCTGACATTGAATCCATCTTTATTTTGCAAAAGAGAGCTGTCAGAGCCATTTATAATCTACGTCGCCGCGAATCCCTCAGGGAACTGTTTAAAACGATTAATATTATGACAGTACCTTGCCAATTCATTTATGAAAATATCATGTATGTAAGAAAAAATCTACATCTTTTTAATAAAATAAGTGATAGACATAATTTTAATACTAGAAACAAAGACAAAATAGATCAACCATTTTTCAGATTAGCTAAAGTACATTCATCTTTTATGGGGTACTGTGTTAAATGCTATAACAAAATACCTTGTGATATATTACAATTAAATGAAAGGAAATTTAAAACTCATATTAAAAGTACACTTTGTAAACAAGCGTATTATAAATTAGAGGATTATATCCAAGATAAGAATGCTTGGAAACATGCTGGTCCTGCTCCATAGGACAATCTAGAGTCTAGACAAAATCAAACTGGTTGCTAATTGAATTAAATAAATAATTATATTTATGACATTGATTTACACTCACACACTGACTTATTTCTTGTTAATATTCTAGGAAAATCGTATATTTACTCTTACAATGTTTGTAAATATGTGGGCACCATGTATCTATCATAGAATTAATTTATCTTTATTGCTTCAGTTGCATTTTGTTACCTTTTTTGGTATAGTAATTTTATTCTGGGTGCATCGTTTTCACATATAATTATATAATGAATGTACTATGATAAATTGTATGTAAAACATTTTAAAAGAGTAACGGTGGAGTTTCTTGCCCGTTCTTCTCCATACGAAACTACATTTTGGAATGGGCGACTAGAATCAATTCTGTTTAAATGTAAATGTTGACGTTCAAAAGTGCCTTTTAAGTGCCTAATTGAAATAGATGCTTTGACTTTGACTTATTTAAAAATACTTGTACACTTATCAAGTAGGTACTTGGATTTTTTTCATTACTTTACCTATTTATTTATTTTTTTAGGAAATTTAATCTGTCATTTGATGCAATACTTACTTTAAGAATTAAAATTAAGGAAATTAAAATAATAATTTCCACATCAACAAGCTGTTTCATTATTTTAATAGTCACAAGGTGCATTTAATATATATTTTTAATTAGCCCCCAAATCTTTTGAACGCGACTGTACGGACAACAGCTTAGGTATAATACGTCAAATAAAGAAGGTCATCGATATGTATGAATCAGTCGCTTTTTAGTAGTCATTGGAATTTGGTCGGATAACCAGCCGTTGTTTACATATTTTGGTTTTTTGTTAATATTAACTTAATGCGAAACATTCCAAGCTGAATATTTTCACCATATATTTTTGACTAAAGGCACACAATTTTGGTTCACACCTACACATCTGGGATTGAGCCGGTTCCTTGTATTTTGCCGTCAAAGTTGAGACACCATCGTTTTGACTTTTAGCAAGATTACTCAAAAACGCATGCATGAACAGTTTTGAAACTTTGTATGGTTATTAATAGCGTCAAGAAGGACCGAATACAATTTTCAGCGAACGTGTGCCTTGTCTCATTTAGGCGCTGCGATATTTTTTCGGGTTTTCATAAAACCGCGATAACTTGAAAACTATAAATATTTTCTTAAATCTAATTAGGGCACTAAGGTGTGCTCCTTAAGAGCTACTCGTGTATGTTTATTCTACAGGGGCACATGCAATAGTTTTAGAGATATACGATTCATCAAAACGTTACTCCAGCAGGAAATGCAATATCTCGAAAACCTGAAGGGGCACAGATTTTATTTTTGGGGGCACATTTTGGCACACATATAAGCTCTCTGGCCATGCACAATTTTTCTCTCTCCGATCATTCGTTTAGAATGTTCCTGCTAGAAAAACGTTACCCCAGCAAGAATCGTTTTTTCCGTTTTTCTCCAAAACGACAGGGGGCACACATTTTTTATGTGGGGGCACATTTACAGCAGATAAGGCACACATTATACGTTCTACTCATATAACTCTAGGAGACACTTTCTTGCTAGGGTAACGTACACTGATTCTTTACCGCGTTGTTTATCGCGATGTTGGGCACTGACGTTGACCATAGTGTGGCCGCAGCATAACACGTACTAAGGCCTCTACACCTACGAAAAGTTTGTGCAATATTATTTTCACGAAACATAAATAATGTTCAAATACCAATAAAGTGATAGTGATTACGCGTGCGTGAGTAAGACCTGCCAACAATACGTATAAGAAAATTTTGTGCATTCCTGAACCCATTACACGGTGTAATATAAATTGAAAATCGCACAAACTTTAATTCGATCATTGCACGATGTTCAAAACTAGGCGAAAATATTGTCGGTCTGGTAAGCCGTCTTAGATTAAAAATTGAAAAAAAAAAAAAAAACAAATACTCACTGTCTTGAACTTTATTACCAGTCTTGTGAATGATACCCACATGTGGATTTATTACTATGTTACTGTAAACATAGAAATAACTTTAAACACATAGGAAAAGTCAGAGAAATTAATTACTAAGCAATATGGGTGCCAACATCATGACTGACTCAGTAAATGCTCAAACATTTCAAAATGAAATGGCTTTAATATAATACGGAAGGTAGAAGTGGAGATAGCAGCCTTGAAAAGCTGGTCATCGTTAGCAACTCCGAAGGAAAGATACCACGAGGCAAGTCGCCAACACGATGGTCTGACCAAGTAAAAGAAGCTACATCCTCAAGCAAACAGTGGTTGGTAATGGCAAATTTGGACCGGAGTTGATGGACGTAGATTGGTCGCGGGAGTCCAGTGACCATGATTCTCAGTAATAAGGGAAAAATAAAAGAAGATAAAATGGCAAATTGACGGCGTAATTGTAGGGCGTCAATTTTCTGAATTAGAAAAATCCTGGCCTATTGCTACTTACACTACCCATCTACTGGCTACTTAAAATATATTGGTTAAAGTTAAAACTTCGTGTTCATACCTTGTATCAATGAAGGTACAGTCTGTACAGCAAAGAATTGGCTCTTTGCCTCGCAACGAACATATCTGCAATTAAAACAGTGATAATAAACGATTTTTTCTTTCGGTTTTAATGAACTATATATTGTATTTCAATAATTTGGCAAAAAAAATTGTCTGAGTGAAAAATGATATGGCTAGAAAGGGGTGAACTACCGAGATGACGACTCATCATCACCATTTCAACCGAAAGACGACCACTGCGGGACATACGCCTTCCCCAAGCACCGCCATTTCAACCGGTTCGTGCTTCTCCAGGTTTATTCCTGCGGCCACAACCAGGTCATCGGTCCACATTGTGGGAGGCCTTCCAATACGCCGTCGCCAGTCCACAACCTTTCAGCTCCATTGGCAATCTATTCTACAAGCAATGTGAAGAGAAGAAGAGAGAATGAGAAGTATGGTGCGTCGACCCCAAATAAATTGAGATGCAGGAGCAGGAGAAAAACGAATGTAGTTTACTAAAAGAGATGTCGCCACAAGCTTCAACGGTGAACTATCACGCGAATCATGTTTGTTTCTATCTGAGTGTATGTTAGTGGGCTCACCGGTGCATTGTTCTTGTTCACATGGTCAACATAACTGCTTAAACAATTATATATGCTCACGCACTTTCCGGAGACATTATTCCTCATGCATGTAGACCCTGCAAATGAGATTTTGGAACAATGAACGTACGCAAGCAATTACGTGTGTCACACCCGCCATACTATTCTGTTAAAATCTCAATGTGAGAACTTAGGTGAAGTGAGCGTGAAGTGTATACGAGTACATATAGTTTGAACTATTACAAAATAATCAATCATCAATTTCCAACTAATATTATAAATATGAAAGTTAGGATGTTTGTTACTCAGCCACACTAAAACGGCTAAACGGATTTGGAAGAAATACACATATGTTATATAATCTGGATTAACACTGGATACTTTTATCCCAATAGTATGCTTTCGTGGGATAATTTGCTTCGATCTTCACACGGGCGAAAACGCTGACAAAGAATACTTATTAATAAAAATCTCGATTATGATTGTAATGACCTTACATTAAATACCACTTAATGAAAAAACACATTGTTGGATTTTCAACTTTAGACTCTAACTCTAGGCGTAGCGCGTAAAATAAAATATTATCTAATCATAATAAACCAGGTTATTTTCAGGTTACAAAGACCCATAGATAAATACTCGTACATATTATAATAACAATTTGTGTTAGGAAATAAAACTTAAAACTATGTTAGTATCACACGCACTAAGTCTTTGTGCGTTCCAAAGGCACTTGTCCGCGAAAGCGGCGGAATACCACATCCTGTGGCCAAAAGCTTTCTTCCATCACCAGATGCAGGTAGCATGTTGGTGTGAGCACCACAAACGCTAAAACACCGCCGCGATGTGTTAGCGAAAGTAATAAAAGATACTTTTCAGATCGCAGTGCGTTATAGGAAACATAATAATATATATACTCGTACCTATGTATTATCTTTGTGAACTAAACTAATTTTATGTATTGGCACCGAGTTGCCGTGTCTGGCCATACCGCTGTTAAACCCGCGGTGGTTTGTGTGGTATGTTTTTAACAAGTACCTAAATGTTCTAAGATTATGTAATTAAATAAAAAAATGTAATTAATGAAAGTTTAAACAAACTCGGTCTAGGTCAAATTCTTACACAATCACTCAGTAAAGGGAATTAATAACACATGCACATTTCACCACTTCTTCAGACATTTAATTTTTGATTTCAATTATTCAATAGTAGGTAATTGAAAAATTAACTACAAAAATTAAGGTAATTAAATTAACCTGAAATGAAAATCAAATCAACTTTAAGGTGATTTTAAAGTAGAACTTCGGGTTTTCAACACAATTTGACAGCGGCACTACCGATTGCCATCCACAGGTAACTACGTTTTTTGATTCATTTGGAACAGACTTTACATATTATGTCTTCATTGGTAAACAAGATATTACTAGAATGATATTAATGACACACCTTCACGTAAATTCAACAGCTCAATCGTCACACAAGAACTACTTAAGAACAACAGCACAATTAAATGACGTAACATTGTGTTAAAACAAGATCCCACACCACCACACCGCGCGCAGTACGTTCCGCATAACCTTAGAGAATCAACTAAATTATATCTGCAGTAACAGCTTGTTTATATATATATAAACAAGTAAACAATATATATATAGTATACTCAATCAAAGGTATAAAAGCATAAAATATGCAAATTAAACCCACCAGGTGGGTTTATCTTTGTTGCACAATAAATCATATTCTATCTAGGTAGTATCATTGGTAGAGTAGTCATTTTTTTTATGTTCGGTACTGGGTTTATTTCAATATTTCCTAAATCAGTTAACGCACATCTCATACATGTATTTGATAAACGTGACTCAGTATGTGCTAATCGGGTTCGGCGCCTTGTTACCGCTATCAAAGACATTCTCTAGCTCTGGGGCCTAAGTCTACTAATTTATAAACGTTACAATGGTCTCTCAATGGTGTGTTTTTGACAGTTTTTGTATGGCAAATCTGTCAAAAACTTACCATTGAGAGACCATTGTGACGTTTATAAATTAGTAGACTTAGGCCCCTGGTTTATAGCCCAGTCGAACCTGTCGTACGAAGCAAGACAATCTAAACACTAAATTACAACAAATCACGTGGCCATGTGTTATTTATATATGTTCAAGGTCAAAGGTTGAATATGTGTTTTTTTTAATAACTTGTTTCTAATTGATTATGTTCATAACAATATCAAACTTGTAAAGCATTAAATTATTCATCTAAATACTGACATAACGTATTTATTCATTAATATATAAATTATCTTGATGAGTAACGACAGCAAAAATACAACATTTAGGTGAAGTTAGTAACTGTTTCATTAGATTGCAGGTTTGAAGATCGATTTTTGACATGATCTAACAATGATCCAGCATTACATATCCAACCCTAAGGGTAGGAAAACAGGGGATGATTGATTGTTTACTCACAGATTTTAATACTGAGTTCATTACAAAAAAAGTAATCAAAAATTAAGCATGTAGTAATGAGTAGATTATAGCCACAAACAAGTTTTTTTAGTAGGTATTTCATGTCCCTACCCAAATAGAACATGCAAATACCAATATCCGAAGTGTGGGTCGCTTAACACGGCACGCGAACATTAACGACATTATTCAACGAGCTCTTGTCACCGTCGGCGTTCCAGCTGTATTAGAATCCAATGGAGCAAGAGACCGGACGGCATATCTTTATTTCCATGGAAGATGGGTAGGCTTTTAGTGTGGGATGCAACGTGTGTCGATACACTTGCGCTATCCCATCTTCCCGGCTCGGTGTTCTGTGCTGGCGCTGCCGCTGCGGCTGCGGAAAACCTCAAGCGGCGAAAGTAAAACAACCTTATTGGTAATTATATTTTCGAGCCGTTTGGGCGGTGGGGTCCGAGTGCTCATGCTCTGTATTAGGAAATCTCGAAACGTCTGGTTGACACTTCCCGTGACCCAAGGGCTGGTCTTTACCTTGGCCAGAGGCTGAGCATTGCTATACAACGTGGCAATGCCGCCAGTCTCTTGTAAGTACTAACACATTAGGTACTAACATTTTTTTTTCTGTATGTACAACTAACAACCCTACTAATCGCCTTCTTTATAACTATTTTATGGACTATGTGGTCTGAAGTAAAGATAAATAAATAAAAATAATCGAGGGTTAACTTTAGCGCAAAAGTTGGATAACTTTTGAGTGACCAATCTGGAGGGTCCACTAGCGATATGTACAGCGGCACCAATATGAGCTCTGCGAAAACTGGGTGGATTCCGAATGTGTTAAGATCGGTTTTGTACCTTGAGTTTGGCAGAGGATTTCTCACCTCTACTAAGAATTATGTTTATGCCAATTAATATCAAGTTTAACTGCCAATTGGCATTGCCATTGGCAGTTAAACAATATTTAATTATTCCCAGTATTATTAAAATTCTTTCAATTACTCGTAAATATATTTTTTGGTTATTCAAAGAAATACGAAGTTTAATATTTTGCGGTCAATTTTTATTTAGTTCCTCCTTTAATAATTTTGTAGAATGCTATCGCTAAAGGTAACATGAAAATTTATATATAAATATTAGGACATTTGATGTTGAAGTCCAATAAATCTCAGATGCTCTTTTTGAATCCATACTAATTATCGTTATTAAAATTCAGAAGTAACTCTGAGTGTATTTTACCTTTTCACGCCTAAACCACAGAACGGGTTTCGATAAAAATTGGCAAGGAGTAAAATGGCATCCTGCCAAAGGACATATGTAGGCTACTTTTTGTCTCGGTAACACGTTTCCGTTGGATAATTTCCAACATCCATGCGGGTGAAGCCACGGGTAGAAGCTAGTACGAAATAAAAGCTTTGTGAAATTCTGGGCAATTCTCACTCACGTGAACTTATGATCACAATTACAGGTATTATTTATTCACGTTTCCTGTATTTTGTATCAAAATGTAGTTTGATCCAAAATAAACTAGGTATTGTCACATTTGTTTAGTAATGGTTTCGAAGGGATCGTAGAATATGATCGCCTTTCTAGATTAAAATACATCCTAAAGTAGCATCATCATAATTAGGTATTACATAACCATTTCGTTTTGTTTACGTAATCCATCATTCTAGACACTAACAACTGATATTTCCACTTGAGAGTAAGATTGTAGATAACACATTTGATACTGAGTATAAAACAGTACGTTTATCTTAACTTGTCGACAGTACTATCGCCACTTGTTGCTTAGCAAGAGATCTTGAGGAGAAAGCCACTATTTATCTCAGTGTTCAAAACATTTTATTTAATCTCAGTGACATTTTTATTTGGACTAAAATAATTCTCGAACGTTTTTAGTGTTGTGTATCATAATAAAGAAGAACAATGAAGCTTGTACAATTTATTTACAAAGATAAGCCAACAGAAATTCGCGTTGGGTATCTATCTAGTGATGATGTTGTTGATATAAACAAAGTGGATCCTACAATACCCAGCACTCTTATAGAAATCTTGAAGAATGGAGTCTTCGAAAAAGTAAAGAAACTACAAGCAACTAATCAACAAACTGTTCCTATATCAACAGTGATTATAAAAGAACCGATACACGGAGGAGACAAAGTCCTGTGCGTCGGATTGAACTACAAAGACCATTGTGAAGAACAGAAATTCCCACCACCAGAAACACCATTCATCTTCAACAAATTCCCAAGCACAATCATTGGACCGAATGAACCAATTAAACTGAAGCCGGATGTCTCCCAAAAAGTTGTCTGTGAAGTAGAACTGACTATAGTTATAGGAAAAACTGCGTCTAGAGTGAAGGCAGAAGATGCTTACGATTACATATTGGGGTATACTATTGCTCAAGACATAGGAGCTACAGATTGGGGCACGAACCAAAGTATGGGACAACTGGTGCTTGGTAAAGCTATGGATACATTCTGTCCTATTGGTCCTTGCATAACAACTAGTGACGAGGTCGGTGATCCAGAAACCTTAGGCATAAGATGCATTGTCAACGGAGTGCAGAAACAGAAGAGTAACACAAATCAGTTCATTCATAAAATTCCTGATATAATCGAGAGGTTATCAAAGCTGTTTACTTTGTTGCCTGGTGATATCATCCTGACTGGCACTCCTGGAGGTGTAGGGTTGTACAGGGACCCCCCCGAGTTCCTAGAGCCTGGTGACGCGATTGTCAGTGAGATTGAAAAGATTGGAGTTATGATTAACAGAGTGGAGAATTTCTGAAGGTTTTCTTATTTTGGTGATTGATCAGTTTACTTAAAGTTATTCGTTCGCAATAGTTTTATTCAAGTGTATTTTTATGAAAATGTTAAGATTAATGAACATCATAATATAACAAACGCTTTTAATCGTGGCACATTATAATGTATAATATAATTTATTACTTCTTGATCCACTTGAAGTCAAAACCCAAATTCACACGTTTATGATGTTTAATTTCCCAGTTTACCACAAACGTGTATAAGTAATATCTAAATACATTTGAGATTCTACTTAGCCTATTTACTAAGGAGTAGGTAATATGTTTACTAGTAAATAGTTACTACAATTCAGTTCGTCTTTCATTCGCATGCTGTATTTTTTTTGGGTGGGGCATCATCAAACAACTTTTCCCGCTCTGGGTGGAGCAGGAGGTGTCAGTCTTTTACTGACTAAAACCCACCTGTGTTCATCAGTTGCCTGTGTGCCAGGAGCGGGGGTATTTCTTTTGAACAACTCGCACCCCTGGCAGATCGCATGGTGTATTTATATGTGGAGTATTGCAAGAAGTTTTTGATAGTGCTTTTAATTAATTAATTGCACTTTGGCCGAGCAATTTTATGTTAAGCATAATTAAACTAGTCTTGCGTAATTTTATTTTGATATGTATTCAAACGACCGTAATAGTTAAACTATTGTAACTTATCGTCGCTTTGTGTATCTTTAAATATTAAATAGAGATACACGAAGCGACATTAAGTGACTTTAAGCTAGTAATAAGTTCAACCAATTGAGTATTTGACTCAGATTAGTTGAATTTATTAGGTACTAGTATTGCACCTCAGCCTAATTTGTTAGGTACTAGTATTGCACCTCACTGGAGAGGGCTATGCTCGGAGGTTCCCTACGCGATCGAATCAGAAATGAAGAGATCCGCAGGAGAACCAAGGCAACCGACATAGCCCGAATAATTGCCAAACTTAAGTGGCAGTGGGCAGGGCACATTGCTCGCAGAACAGATGGCCGATGGGGCCGAAAGGTTCTGGAGTAGCGATCGCGTACCGGAAGACGTAGAGTGGGAAGGCCTCCCACAAGGTGGACCGATGACCTTGTGAAGGCCGTGGGTATCCGCTGGATATGGGAAGCACAAGACCGGTCGAAGTGGAGGAGCCTGGGGGAGGCCTATGTCCAGCAGTGGACGTCTTTCGGCTGATATGATGATGATTATGATGATTGCACCTCAGCCTAATTTATTAGGCACAAATTATAAACACATTCAATCAAAATCTGAAACATTTTGAAGGATATTGCTTATCCATTGCTTCATACATGATAAATGGTAAATGATTTTATTTCTGTAAGTAGGTTTGTACAAACACTTTTACACGTCAATCATATTTTTTTAAACTAGATGAGGTCGGCGTTTCCTATCTGACTACACTGAGAAGAAATGCCGAAACAAACTCAGAGGTCAGAATCTCTTTTAAAGTCCAGACATAATCTTGGTCAGATCATATGAAGACCATGTGGATTGGTGTCTGAAATGGTCTTTTGAGGAAAGAACCACACAGGTTGAGTGGACCTGTCCATTCAGTGCACGCATGTATCCGTAATCATACGCTCAACTCAGAACTTGAGGAGCATGTTCGTGTCTGTTTAACAACGTTAATCCCGCAATGAATGTTGTTCAATTGTCGAAATGAAAACTGTTGCTAACAAGTACCCCACTGGCTTTCCTGGCGATTTGCAACTAAAAAACGGAATTTTTACCTCTCATTTCGACAACTCTCAATACACTGTTTCGAACTACATTTGGCTTGTGCTTATTAATTGTTTCAAACTATAAATCGCGTATCGATCGGAGCCTTAGCACGAAACGTGAACAGAAGTTTTAATGCCTTCGCAGCTTTGCACCGAGTAAGTATATTGTTGCACGTTAGTTAGGAATACAGATTATAAACGATGTGTTAATTCAGGATTTGCTCTTGGCCTGTGCTCAGTCAATACAGCCATTGATGCGGGACTGAGTAGCAAAAAACTCAACATCAACTAAAACATTGACATGTAACTCGTTGTAGACAGACTGTTTCGTTTGACGTCATGAAGTCTGAGTTTGTTTCGACATTTCTTGACTGGAATCAGTCAGCAAGAAAGTGCTGAGACAATCTATTAAAAAAAAATCACCTCATCTACTTCTAAAAGTGTCTTACAAGATCTACTTACAGAAATAAACATTTCACGTTGTCTCTTCGTATTGAATGTAGATTCTATCGCAACCAGTTAGCCTGGATGTGGATCCGAACATAGCTGAAAGATTTAACTTTTGCCGACTTCCTCAATATGACTATGCTAGCCACAAAATCAAAATATTTTTATTTCATATAAAACCTGCATGGGCACTTATAAAACGTCAGAACTAGGTGCACGGTTCCAAATTGTTGTTTAAAAGCTGCTAATCTTACAGTAATAGAGGCCTACCTCGTTGTATATTTTGTTTAACTATTTATTTCACTTTCATCATATTGTTTATCCAACATTCTTCCAAAATGGATACAAGTTCCCAAGTCTCTTATATCAAATTACCATATCGTACTCTCAAAGTATACGTTTCCAAAATTCATTGCGTTTCCAAGTTCAGAAGTAATTCAGCTAAAATGTATGGTCATTATTATTTCAACTGCTACAGCTAATGTTTCGGGAAATTTTGGTGTGCCCTCGGGAAATCAAAACTGCGGTTAGAGCTATGTGTAGATTTTTCGTTCCTATATTAAATTGGTAGATGGAAGTTGGATGCTTCTTATATATTTGTATATGGTGAGAGCCTAACATACAACAGCTGCACGAGTCGATCGATCAGGTTAAGCTACGCTTGCCGCGGTTGGTCCATGGATAGGTGGCCATCTTTACATACCAAGACCCCTCCGTGCCTCGGAAAGCAAGTTAAGCCGTTGGTCCCGGCTGTCATTTGTGGTTCTTTGACAGTCGGCAGGCTAAGCGGACGACGACGGTGAGAGCCTTACATACTTCTTTTAAAGAAATAAGTCTGTTAGGCGTGGCACTTAAATATCACAAACGAGCGGATGATAATAGATCTACTAAAAGGTGGAAGACATAACAAGGAAAATAAGACCGTTGAAATGGCGATGGACAAGACACATGACAGGAGACAGCTCCTGCTGTCTAAAATGTACGTCTGAATGCTGGATTAAATGGACGAAAATCATAACGGAAAGGCAACCACATGATGACTATAGATGGGCACGCCACGATTGCGGCGGTAAGTCCCATTTTTGAGGAGTGACTTGAGAGGCGGCACGGCGTCCTCACCTTCCGCCTGACGCAGGTCCTCACCGGACAAGGCTGTTTCGGGGGTTCCTGTTTCGCATAAGGCGGGAGGAAACGCCCGAGCGTTTCCTCTGCGAAGATCACCCTGAGGACGCGGTGGAGCATACAGTGGAGGTCTGCCTGGCTTGGGTGGAGCACCGCCGTGTCCTCGTGGAAGCGATCGGCGGCGGCGATCTCTCGCGTCTGGCCCTGGTCCAGGCCATGGTCCGGAGTGAGAGTGCATGGGTAGCCGTCACCTACTTCTGCGAAGCAGTAATGCTCGCGAAGGCGGCGCACGTGAGGGAGAGGCAGTATATGCACCCTCACGGCCTTAGTCACCGCAGGAGACGCCCTGGGCGTCGGGAATCCCAGGCTGATTCTCGGCCACCGTAGGCATGGGCTTGCGGACGGCGAGTAATGGGTAGCTCGCTGTCCGGTAAGGACCAAGCCCAAGTCGACGGCGCGTTGTGTTCCACGCGCGCCTTAAAGAGATGTCAACACCAATTGGTGGGGTCCACAAGGGCCGATGCCTGCCAGGGGTGCGGGTTGTTCGAAAGAGATACCGCCGCCCCTAGCACACATGCAACTGATGGGAACACGGGTGGGTTTTAGTCGGTAAAAGTCTGACACGCTTTCCTGCTCCACCCAAAGCGGGAGAAGTTATTTGATGATATCCCTCGCAAAATCTTTTTAGTATTAGCAATAATCGCTTAATGTATATGGTTTTTTTTTTTTTTTTTTTTTTTGGGTGGGAAATCATCAAATAACTTCTCCCGCTCTGGGTGGAGCAGGAGGGCGTTTCAGACTTTTACTGACTAAAACCCACCCGTGTTCCTTCAGTAGCCCTTAAGCCAGGGGCTGTGGTGTCTCTTTCGAACAAACCCGCACCCCTGGCAGGCATCGACCCTTGCGGGTCCCATCACTTTTTGTGTTGACATCTCTTTGAGGCGCGCGTGGAACACAACGCGCCGTCGACTTGGGCTTGGTCCTTACCGGACAGCGAGCTACCCATTACTCGCCGTCCGCAAGCCCATGCCTACGGTGGCCGGAAATCGGCCTGGGATTCCCGACGCCCAGGGCGTCTCCGTATCCTGCGGCGGCTGGGGTCGCGAGGGCGCATATGCTGCCTCTCCCTCACGTGCGCCGCCTCCCTCTTCGCGAGCATTACTGCTTCGCTGAAGGAGATGACGGCTCCCCATGCCCTCACGCTCCGTACCATGGCTTGGACCAGGGCCGGACGCGAGAGATCGCCGCCGCCGATCGCCTCCACGAGGACACGGCGGTGCTCCGCCCAAGCCGGGCAGACCACCACCGTGTGCTCTACCGTGTCCTCAGGGCGATCTTCGCAGTGGATAATGTATATGGTGAGAGTCAGCCTGTATGTACAGTTAGTAATAAAAGGTCAAATTAAATAATCTACCGAAAATAGGCAGGCATGATGGTATCCATATCTAAACATGATACAATAAACCTAACGCGCTAATTAAATATGTTTTCTCATTGATCGATTCTGTTGCTCGCCAAGTTGTTGACTTTACTTTGGGTTATCACAAATATTTGCCTTTCACTGCAAGCAATAGGCAACTGAGGTAACACGGGGGGTTTTAGTCGGTAAAAGTCTGACCCACCGCCCACCAGCTCCACCCAGAGCGGGAGAAGTTAGGTATTTGATGATTTCCGACCCTCAAAAAATATATATTGTCGTCAGCTTGAATATCCACTTCTGTTACATAGAATCTTCTATACACCTACCTAAGTAAGTATGGAAATTGCTAGTTCAGGTAGATGCCTACTCTAAAACGGAGATCTACATATTTTGTACATTACGTAGGATTAAATACAGAACATAATGCATCTCCGCTCTGCTTGCAGTTAACGAACGAATTCGAATAGTTCCCTATTTTTCATTATGAGCTTAATGTGAGCTCAACTAAAGTTGAGCGATCTTCAGATGTTTTTACTGTGAACGGGAAAACCGTTCTGATGGAAATTGCGTTACGAACTCATATGAATATTTTGTTTGAAAGTAGATGTGATTCAACGAAGTTTAGAAAATGTTTTGGCAACTCAGAATATAATGAATGTAGACGTCTATTACATCAAAATGATCATTTTATTATCATTATTTCAGTCCCAAATCACCCATTGCTGGGTGTAGGGCGTATACCAAGCCAGAAAAAAAGAGGCCTACTATAGGACTTCTTCCTCTTCTGCCACTATTCGTCACTCCAACATTAGCATAATCAGCCTATAATGTCCCCACTGTTGGGTTACACATCTCCTTTCGGTGAGAGGGAGTGGGCCGTAAACTTCTATACGCGGACCCAGTGTAGGTTATTTCACATGTCTTTGAATAATTGCTTCTTGGACAGTTGGACATGCCAGTTTCCTCACGATATTTTGCTTCGTCATTTTGTGAGCAATGGTGATGAAATAATTTAAACAAAGTAAACCGCCTGTCCGGATTCGAACTTATGACTCTACTACTCGTTGGTTGCGGCCGTTGCCACTGGGCTACCACTGTTCCGATATTACGACTCCAACATGAATTTATTCTTTAATCACCAAAAACATTGATGATTTCAGTTCTGTAAACTGGACATAAATTAAGGGGTCTGAATCACGCCGTAGTGAGAATATCGCAAGAATATCGGCACCGTTCCCTTGTCCAGAGTAAACCACCCCATGGAGCTTCGTCAATACCGTTCGCATAAATCTTGTAGTGAACCTTATAAATTGTCTGCTGTTCGTGATAGAGCATACAAGCAAAACGGTTTGGCAGTTTAACACTGACCATATTAATCAAGAATGTTAGGGCAAGGATAGCTATATATTTTCAGTTTACGTACGTACAGTGCGAGATCAGCTTGATAATAAGGATCTTTAAAATTTCGCTTGTTCACTGCGTTTCGACGATTTCAGTCTGCTTAATTTTAAATTTCCTAAGTATATATTCCTACACCGTAAAGTGTGTGGCGTTTGCTACGAATCTAAAAGTCATATTCTAGGTTTGGTTCTTACTAAGCTACAATGCTTGCGTAACACTCGGAACGGCATCCTGAAGATGATTGTTAATAGGCCAGACTGTCCTATACAACGGCACTGGGTGGAGCTAGCTATAGGTACACGCAAATAAATCATTTCATCACATAACGTCATGCCTGTGATTCCCCAAGAATTAGGCGGAGGCGTAAATGTAGGTACCTATGGCGGTTCCACACTGAGGCTCGAGGGCGGGCTTAGGCAATTTAGCTGTGTTTGTGTCTTTACTAACACTACTAACAGACTATAAGTACTTTCTGTTACTAACTCATCACTAACCAACCTATGGACTGTTCATGTATGTGTTCATGTGTGAAATAAAGATTTTTATTTTATTATTATTATTCGGCCAATTCGACCTTTATTTGGACCTTGGTTGAAAATTAGACACAAAATGGCATGTTATACGTTTTTAAATTTTAATGAACTTTAACATAGTTTTATATGTATTTTAATTGTAACTATGGGCAGGGCAATCCAAGTGCAAGGCAGTACCACTTGACAGCAATGGGCACTTGTACCGCACATGGTTCAAAATCGTTTGACAATTCTGTCAAATTTATTAACATCAGAAATTTTAGTAAAAATTTGTTTACAAAACTAAGTTACCTGTACATATTAACCGACTAGAACATACCTACTAGAATCTAGAAATAAGTAAATCGTGTATAATGTAGGCAATAAGTAGGTAAAGGCTTTTTTGTTTATTTTTTATAATGCATGGCAACTCTCAGGATAACATTGAAACTTTCCATTCCAGGCATGAATTAAAGTTCCAATCAATAGAATCATACGAAATCCATGCTTTTCAAATGTCAGGAACTGTTCCGTGTACCGCTACGAATATTGGAGAAGTTCCCAACAGGGACGCAACTCGGCCACACGAGGTCGGTAACTCTCGAACACGTGAATAAACTCTTGATATTTACGTTATCTTCACGCTCTGCTGTAAGGGGTGGGTAGAAGTTTTAGTCACATCAGTCTTTTGTTGCCTATTGGTTTTGGAAATATTGGTGCGTACTTAATAGTGAAATAGTTCGGGTTGATATGAGAAGTAAAGGAGCAAGTTATTATTTGTCACAATGCATTATGGAATAAAAGTCTTATACTACATGCCTTCCACTTCAAATCCTTTTGCTTGGAAATAAAACATAAGCTTTGTAAAGAAATGAAACGTCCCTCTATTTTCAAGTGCATAAGTGCCTATCTAATTACTTGTAATAAATCAGTAGGTAGATAAGACTTAAGGCTTCCGCAAACAGGCGCGATGCGACCATCGTAGAACCATTTAACGAAAACTTCATGGAAGTTGTACAACAAGAGTCGCGTCGTGCCGTCGCATCGTGCTGTCGCCTCGGCCCTGTCTGTGGGAGCCTTTAACCACCCTTGAAACATAAAAACATTTATAGGCATTGACATATACAGAGTGGTGACGACATAACGACATTAAATGAAAATACGATTCCCACTAGTTAATCAAAACACTATAAAATTACCAAATAGTTATTACACCAAAATTCGAAAATCTAATTTTTCAAACAATCTAAATGCAAAAATAATCTAAACTAAACACAACATCCTTTATAATATTGTCCACTAACCTCATCTGGCCTGTAGGCAATTCACGTAACAGCGGCAACGTCGCACAGTGGGTCGAAACGATGATTTTAGTGACTTAGGGATCAACTTTGTTTTTTTAATTTTTTCTTTATGCGGATCGATAGAGCTCATTAACCTCAATAATAATTGTTCTGAATTTTTTTTTCCTAAACTTGCTCCGTGAGGCTCAAACACACAGCGATCGATTTTAAAGGTCCAGTGCGCAAAAAAAAATCCCCCGCGATTTAATTACAACCATGGCCACGTGGGCTTATCTTATAGCACTCGAGAAGCATATTTTTGATTCCATTCGAAAGCGCGCACTTATTTTACGTTAGTTGGCACTCTGTTAAAAGTATATCAAAAGTGACTATGAACTTTTAAGCCTATATACATATAGGGGAATAACGACTAATACTTTTTCGTTTATTATTGTTTTCAAATCAATATGTGGACAAAAAAAAAAAAAAACAACCGACTTCCGCAAAAACACTACAAAGTGAAAAATAACTTTAATTTCGGAAGTCTTCTTGAAAAAGTATATATTTTTTTAACTTTTAGTTACAGTACCCACCCGAAATTTCTGTTTCGAAATTTCATAATCGTCTCTGTCTGTCTCCGAAACCCATCGTCAGATCTGTATGAAATTCAAATGGGATCATTTCGGAATAAACCCCATTCGAACAAAAAAAAAAAAAAGATTTTTGCAAATCCCCTATATATGACGGAGTTATGCCCGAACATACCTACATATTTTTTTTAAATATGTCGAATTGATAACCTCCTTCTTTTTGAAGTCGGTTAAAAATAATCAGATAATTATTCTCCTATCATTTTGATAAACACCACACGCGCGCGTGTGTCGTTTGACGCAAGTCCCATCCCTCAAGCTTTCTCGTGGAGCCGTGATAAAATGTATCCATTTGCTGCAATTGTATGGTGACCCAACGAATCGTTTTCGACTGAAGAAAGTTATTCTGTTCAGAAATTCTTTTGATTTATGGCTCAGACAGTTTTTAAAACGTTCCTAAACATTTGGCGTTGTAGTAAGATCGTGATATATTTTATTCAGTGATCGTCTGTTGTTTCTGCTTGGAATCAGTTTATCGCCTGTGCATTTTGTGTTAGCTGTTGTACCAATGAACAACGGGTTGCTATACCTGATTTTTTAGGTACTCTAAGCAAGATGTTTTTATTCTAGCTAAAGGATAGTGTTATAGTACAACTGAATTGCTAGGTAAAAGCATAGATATCGCTTTCATCTAAAACGATGTCTATGCTTTCTGCTATCAGCGTATGAAAGGATCATTTATTCAGTAAATGTTTTAAAACCTCGCTTAAATACTTCTTATTATTTTACACATCGACCATGAACTGTGAAACTTCTATGACCAACCATTCGGTTCAGAAGATTATGTACTTAGTATCTAGATATATGTCATAGCGAACCTAAATCTTATCACATCTATAAAACAAGCACAACAATCAATACATTTATATCAGTCACAACACCCCACACTATTTTAACTACCCTGCTATCTGCTAGGCAAATGGACGTGTACGTTACGTATTCGTATCGAGTCGCATAATGTAGGTAAGCAGGGCGCAGCGAGCGTATGCGTCGCGCGTACACCAAGACATTACTTTAGATGTAGGGTGACCGTGCGATGTGAGGAGACGTCTTCAAGACGTATTACAAAACATTTTTTTTTTATTATGAGACCTTATGCGACAATTTTCTGATTACGCTTATTAACTTTGTTTTACAAATCTACTTTTATAGTTAAAATACTGTATTTCTATAAGTTTTAATGCACAAAATGAAAGATCGTTTCAATTGTTTATTTTTATTTTTATCGAGTATCATCATGCGAATTTAATTATCTTTCATATTATGAGATTATAAAGTTCGTATCAATATTAGAGAGTAAAAAAACTTGCTTGTTTCTCATCTTTTAAAAGGCTACTTTTTTATTGACTAAACCAACTACGATCCAACTGGATGCAATTATCAGCTGTTTGTATTTTTGTGGATTGCGTTTATTTTTATACAGTGGGGCGTAACACCTTAATTGAAGGTACGTTGTTTAGTAGACTTTATCGAACATAATGAACCAATGGTATTCCATTGCTTCATTATGTTCAATAAACTCTAATAAATATCCTTCAAAATGATAGTTTGTTATGTAATTATGGTGCACCTTTCTTTCGCTTATTGAACGGCCCATATTTATCTTAAATTAATGTTTCTCTTAAATGGCTAATATCAAACCAATGGAAAACCCAAACTCATCTATGCTCAATATTAAAAAAAAAACAAAGTAAAATAATTAACCATTTAAAGCCCCAACTTATGAAAACCAATGAAGCTTTAAATTAAAAACTAAATAATTAGATCGAAACTGTGTTCATGACATTACCATTGCAAAGCTTTGTAAATAAACTAAATGCACACACATCGCCGACCACTATTTAATTAATTAATAACGAGATAATTAACGGCCACAAACGCTGTTATTTTCTCATTAACTCCGAATTACCTATTGTTAGCATTTGGAAATAGTGAAGAGTATTTAGTTAGTTAGTAACTACAATAATATGTACTGATGTTTAGGGTGTAACGATATAAATTGTTGCAAATACGACGGCGTAATAATATTAAATGTTTTAGTTAAAATTACGAATGAAATTGCATCACTGTGCATTTATGTAGCTATTACAGAAATTATTGCTATTATTATTATTACACGGGGTAACCCTAATTTGGTTCGAATTGGAAAGACAGAAAAAACAATGATTACTAAATTATCAGCAGGGCGTAACACAATAACAGTAGAACTCGCTTTTTTTTTGACAGCAACAATTAATTGAGTTATTCACGTTGTTGAGCAGGCAAACACTTCACTATTGGTGGTCACCCTACTGCTCTAGTAATACATGTAGTGATACCATGGGCTTCGATAAATTACCTGGATTCATGGCGCCCGCGCTGCATGCCGGTTAGATTTACGTGCAGTTGCCCGTAATAACGTTATGTGTTCAAATACATTTGTATGGTAATTGGCAATCTATGAGCGTGGTCATATCAATGTACACAACTGTGGATACTGGTAGATTGCAATATTGATGAGTTTTGTGCAGTTATAGGAAACAGGTGGAGAAAATTGTTTTTTTTTTTAGTTTTTGGGACTCGAAATGTTAATGCTCTTTCTCGAATGTATTGCACTAAAATTGCTTTAGTAAAATTGTATTTTAATGGAATACAAAAATATATAATGCTAACTTTTGTAATTTTAACCTACAAAAATTAAGGGTAAAAGAAAACAAGAATAAAAGTAAATCGTAGTAGAGAACGTTGGATTTTCTTGTCACTCAGTTAAGCAATATTTAATATTTATGAAGGAACAGGCGTATCCACGTCAAATATAAAAAACAATAATATTTTTTGTACAAAGAAAGTGTGTATCATAATATTCATAATACACACTTTCTTTGTGTTTCGTTTCGCAAAGACTTAGTCATAACTAAGTCTTTGCGAAACGAAACGTTTAAAGATTTAAGCAGGATTGGGTAGCTTAAGGTTTTGAATTTCATATTAGTAGATTATTCACTAAGAGCATAAAACAGTGTTGAATCTAGAAAGCAACGATCGTTTTTAGGGCACCCGAATTTAGCGAGAGAGTTTTGAGTTAAATCTTGAGTGCAGAGATCATAGCTCGCCCAACACAGACACATTTATCCCCAAGGAGAATATTCTACTTTCGCACCTACTGCGGGGTTATAAAATCCAATCTGATTTCCATTAGTGGTTTATGAAATTGTAAAATAACCGGGGAACATTTAGTTATGTGCAGTTTTATATACTTTGATAAATAACTCTTGCGATTTCATGCAAAACACAATCAATAGGCACCTACATATAGGGTTGCCAACTATACTGTTTCAACAGTATTATACTGTTTTTCACAAAATTGTACTTTTTACTGTTGAACAAAAATAAAGTATAAAAAACCGTTTTCAGCATCAAAATGCAAACACATTATTATGTATTGTTTTTATTTACTCAGAGGGCGCTCACTGCTCAGTGCAGCCCAGCCACAAACAAATCACACTGAGTTTCTGAACGAATCTGTTAATGTCAAAATATTCAAGACTGTCACCACAAAATAAAGAGAGTACAGAAGGCAATCACATGTATGTACTTCGATTTTCATACCTACGCTCGGCGGTCGCGCTAGGGTTGCCAACTTTGGTTTATGCACAAAAAACTATCGTGCTAGTAGCACTCGTATTTAGGTCTTTGCCATGATCACAATTAATCTCAACTCCAATACCTAGTTATGATCGGCGGCGGGAGCCTACGCGGGTGGCCCGGCCGGCTCGCCGAACAGTTCTATCTTAACCATTTATAATGAGGAAGATGAGTGTATTTTTTAGCTTATAAGTACTACAATAAATACGTAATATAAATTGTAAAAATACTACAAGGCCACAAAGTCGTTTTCGCTTACCCACAACTAACTAGGTATTCTATATTATGTTAAAACGAACCATCGAAACACGAGCAAATACCTAGGTACTCACTTCTCTTGTCAACTCAACAACTGGTAGGTTAAAAAAAGACAATTCACAGTTAAATGTTGAATTTAAACAACCGCCCACTGAACAGCACCCTAATTGCGTAACTCACGATTCATCTTATTCTGTTTAATTTTTTAAACAGATTGTTAAAAAATTGCATCATATGTTCGAAAAATGCGTCTGTTCAACAACGTAAATAACGCAATGAATACTGTTGAACTGTCAAATTGAAACAGATTATGATTAATCGTGAGTTACGCAATTAGGGTGCTGTTATAGTATCATTTTTTGTTGGTACATTTTTGCATTTAAAAAACGCGTGTCTCAGAGGATAGCACTCGTGCTCGCACTGGTCCCAACCGGTCCGAAATATCGTGTCCGTGAGCGGTGTCTATGTGTGCGTTGCTCGAGCGCACTTTGTTTGTAGATTGCCTTCTGTACCCTCTGTATTTTGTCACTCACTGACAGGTATGCGAGTGAGTGTGTGCGTTCTCAGAACATAACCTTTTTTCGCGTGGACCTTGTTTTTGTTTTACAACTTTAATAAATATCTAATATCTACTTTCTGTTCCCGCCACCTCAGCATTTACTGAAAGAGTTTTTTTCAGTAATGAATGCTAAGTGGCGGGAGGATAAAAATAGAGCATCTATTAATTTAATAAAAAATGAGCTCCTCATTTATTTTAATTTCAGTTACAATTGTGATGAGGCGTATGAAATTTTAAAAAAAGATTGTAAATTAGTAAGTTGTGCGAGAAACTCTAAAAAATATTATGTACATAAAACACTAAATAAATAAAGTACTGTTAATTTTTCTAGAATAGGTACTGTTTAATATTCTTCATAGACCCGAATATACTTTATTTCTTGTAAAAAAAGTTAGCAACCCTACCTACATATCATAAAACTAAGTCACCACGTCTGTCGGGTCTGTCTGTCTGAACTCAGAACACCAAAACCGCAAAAACTACCGAACAAGTAAGCTACCTATATTCATTAAAGTTTTGTGTAAATCGGCTGAAACATAACGATGATTGTTGAAGATGTGGGAAAAAATCGAGTCGACTGGAAGTTTTACTGACGTCTGTCGCGAAAACCAAGGGTTTATATGAAAACAATAGTAGTACGTTCCTGTAGGATATTTTAACTTCCTACTTAGGTTTGCATGACATATAATTTAACATTGGCGAGCAGGGTGGTGTGAAAACACTTGTAAAATATGTTTATCATTAATGTATGTATTAATGTACTCAGTCTTTAATTCTATTAATTAAATAGCCAGGAACTTGAAATGCGAAATCGTAAAAAATACAGTAAGTTAACTGACCGTTCAAAAAGCCGCAATTTTTACTGAAAAACAAAACAAGAAATAGTCTGACAAAAATGCAGTACTTTTTTTTTGTTTAAAATGTCCTGCCACACGTTCTAGCAATATATATTTTTGATGGCGGCTACTGGTCACGCTCGTTCGAGCCAAATAAAATGGCGGCACGTGACGACGTGTGACGTCAAATTGACTGATAGTGGCGTGATGTTGAGGTTTTTCCAGTAATGCAGATTTTGATAAGAGCCGTTCTGTAGGGACATGGTAGGTATGTATGAAGGGTAGAAACCTAATTTAAAAAAAATGGTTTTGTTTGAATGGTTGCAATCTGAAACGGCGAATGGAATTTACTCAAATAAATATTTATTTGAAATTCCTTGTTTGGATGTGACACAAAAATCCGGTTTATTTTCCATTCATCCATCATCCCGCAAGTGGACACTTGTAGGTACATAATAATATAGCTCATAGGTAGGTAGTTAAAAATACATCCACAATCTACATGGCAAACATTAGTGAACATGTAACATATTGTTTTTCCTTACATTCACCGAAACTCTTCCGTTCAATCGAAGAAAAAGTCCATTTCTCTATTTCTTGAACAATGAGTAGAACATTTTCCGAGGATGCCTGCAACGGATATTGAATTTCATGCCCACGTCTTCTCAGTGCGGTTGTGTGTCTAGTGTGAATGTGAATTTCTTTAGAACTGTGTTGACTCGATGAGGAACAGAAGATAGGTATGTAAACTAATTAAATTAGAAAATACCAGCAGTGCGTTAGTGCTTTTTCCGCGAGCTATGTTTTGATTTGGTACTTGTTTTGACTACATATTGAGTAGACAATGCTATGAGGGATTTGATCGCTTTTTGTGTAACATTCTATCATATTTGCATATTTCTATACAGGGTTTCTTTTCAAAGACCTGCCAAATTTAAGGGTGTGTGTACGGTTCGCAATTACGATAATGGTCCTATGGAGAAAGTCGTTTAGTTTGTTGATGGTTGGTAAATTATTGTCTCCTAATCTTTTACCGTCTTTAAAAACTAACCCTGTATAACCATGCTATCTTAACTGCAATTTTAATCAACACAGAAATAATATATTTGCTTATAAGTACATATGCATACACAATGTAACTTAGACTATGTGGGAGTCATTTTGTATTTATCTGTGGGGGCTTGTAATTAGCAATTTAGTTATATGTTACTGTTAATAAAGTGTTATTAGTCTGTAAGCCTTCCTAAAATAAATAAATATAACACCACTTTTCTTCAAATCTGTGTGTTAGAATACGTCCTTGTTGATAATGCGAATTATCTACAAAATCTTAATCCTAATGTTGATTTATATACTTTACTGCAAGCAGTAGTGTATTTGAATTCTGCATGCAATTTTGCAAGCAAAATAACAAGAAGTGAGCAAAACAGTTTCGAGAAATCCTACGTAGAATATCAATAAAAAAGCAAGAACTGGGAGGTAAAGGCGTTCAGATGCAAAAAAACGATCAGTATAAAACGTGTAGTCTAAATCAGTGCCCACATTGACAGTTTAAAGGAGGACCTATAAAAACCTTAAAAGCAGCTTGCGGTACCATAAATCAAGTTTTTCGAAAGGTTTTATAGACTTTAATGGCCGAGAAATGCAGTAGTCAAATTGATTTACAGGTACACTTATTTCACGATGGTCTCTATAAATATATATACTTTTAGAGTCAATTCGATATCAGGCTCTTGTTACCAACAATATTTCTTTTATCTTCTGTATTGGAACGGTATTAACAAAGTGGATATATTTATTATTACCATAAGAAGACTTGCAAAAGGGGTAACACTTCGTCATTCTTCAGTCTCGTCCGATTGCAAGAACTCTAAGCGGGGGTAATTGCTTAGTACAATATCAATGGGAATAGCTTTAATTTTGACATTTCCACAACATTCATGGCATTGTTTGCTGTGCTAAGCAGACAATTTTTCGAACATATTAAAGAATGGATTAGTAATATATTTCAAAGTGATTCATATAATTGTGTGTTAGCAATTTGTGCGCAGTACTTATTGCACAGAATGAAATTAATTTTGTTACATATACTTACTTTCACCTCGTCATTTCTGCCGAAATTATGTCCTCTGCTGGACATAAACTTCGCCAAGCAGCGCCACTTCTACTCTCCGCTTCATTCCCATCCAGCAGATTTCTGCGGCCTTCGCCATCTAGTGCAAGGCCCTCCATTGCTACTTCTTCTGGTACGCGGTCGCCGCTCCTGAACCTTTCGGCTCCATCGGCTGTTCTGCGAGCAATATACCCGGCCCACTGACATTTAAGTTTGGCAATTCTTTGGGCCATGTTGGTTACCTTGATTCTTCTATGGATCTCTTCATTTCTGATTCGATCACGTAGGGAAACTATAAGCATAGCACTCTAGATTGATCTTTGGGTGACTTTCAGCCTTCTAATGAGAGCCGTTGTTTGCGACTAATTTAAGTGCCATGGGTAGTCGCTGGTCAACACGCACTGGTCAAAGACTTTCGTCTTGAGACACTGTGGAATGTGAGACGAAAATATATTACGCAGTTCCTCCTCACTCAGGACTTAAAAATGATATAGGTATTAGCTAAGCACTGAACCTAGCAAGGTGTTGAGTTTTTGAGGTGAAACAAATGTATTTTTTGAGTACTATTCGTTAACTCACTCTCAAATCAATGTTAACGCGGTAGAGAAAAGTGTACTGAATCTAATATTAAAAAAAACATTTTAATCAGTAAACTTGGGACAGCGCGACACGCCGATATTGTAAACTAAAGAGTTCACATTTTAGCAAGTTTTCTGTTCTCAAAACATAAAATTGTCTAAAGTTCGCTAGTCTGACAACACCCAGTCCAGCCTAGACTGAGTAGCTATCAAAGCATTTACATTTAAAATACATTGGAGCAATGTTATCGTAGCACAAACCATGCATATATAAATGTGAATTATGTCACAGTGGTGAATAATTCCCACGAAGCATCCGAGCTAGTCGGACGCGCGGAATCAAAGGGAATACGAAACCGGCCGTTTTAACATAGTTTTATTTAGATCTTGTTTTAGTATATACATTCTGAGCTCGTATTCTTTCTTGTATGAGAAATAGCTAACATGGTAGAGGATGATGATAAAGATGATCGTGGATGGTTAGAAAAGGATATTGGTAGAGTACCGGACCTCCAAGTAAATACCTACGTAACCGTAGCCGTACCTCCCCCCCGAGTGGGTTCCCGCATTGTCGTTGCGGGGGGGCTCAGTAACCGTGGATTCCAGCCACGGTGAAGCCAAGAGGAACCCAAAGGTGGGGCCGCTCGTCAGGGCTTTTGCCTTCAAGCCATTGACGTAGCGGCCAAAAAGTAGGTTGCGGTGAGGTGCACCGCAACTGAGGTGGGCCGCGATGTCGAATGGGAGGCATCGCGGCTGAGGGTTACGGGCTGCGGTAGAGGAGGAGTACCGGTGCTTCTGCGCAGCTCTCTTCCCTTCCGTGGCCTGGACGGGGCCGCCACCGTTTGATGGCGGACGCGGTGGGGCCGCAGGGGAAGAGGAGTGTCGGTATAGCGTCAGCCGCTCTCCCTATCCCCTGCGGCTGAAAAGTGGTAGACGTCAAAGATGTCAGCAACCACTGGTGAGGTCCACAAGGGCCGATGCCTGCCAGGGGTGCGGGTTTGTTCGAAAGAGATACCACAGCCCCTGGCATACGGGCTACTGAGGGAACACGGGTGGGTTACCCATATTGAGGGGGTTGGAAAAAATATGTAGTTAAGTTGTCATTTCGTAGCGGCGGCCATCTATAATTTACAATGATACTGATTAAATTAAATTGTATCGTTATCAAAACTAAAGGTGTGTTCCAAATATCAGATCAATCTGCCAACAGGAAGGGGGTAAAATTTCAAGTACTAAAGACCCAAACAAAACACACCAACAAACAGGGCAAGCTAAATAAAACAGTTTAACAACTCCATGCAAATAATAAGCAAAAATTACTGCCATACATGAATCAAAATCAAATCAAAAGTCATTTATTCAAATAAAATATGAATTGTGATGCCACTGTGAGAATACCAGTATCTTTAAAAAAGTCCCTCAAGGTTGCCACCTAGCTACACAGCACAGCAGAATACCGTAGGACATAACGCTGTGAAAATAACTAAGGTATACTAATCGAGCTGTATTGACGTTAGTGTATTGTCATGAATCCAAACATCCGGCTTCTGAGCAATCAGGGGATTTCAGCAGATTGATTATGAGCTAACATAAAATTTTAGCTCATACGAATCCCACCCAGCGCATTAGTTGCTAGTTAGCTAAAATATGTATTTTTATCTCACGGGGCAAAGTGCAGTTTATTCGTGTTAACCAAGTGTACAAACACGCTTTGATTGTGCGTGTGTAAGCGCCGGAGCTCACAGAGTCGGTACCATTCGAGGCAATGACAAAGTCGGAAGTGTGTGTATGTGTGTGTTATGTGCTGACGCTACTCGTCTTCACGCACACTTTACGAGTAGTTACAACAAGAAAAGCGCGTGTCGCTTCTTGAAATAAAAATATTGTACGTTCAAAAGTGGGTAGGTATAAGAAACGAATATATCTAAAGTTACACCTCACCACATTGTATAGATGATAAAGATGGTAACTGTTCTTAATCATCTGCCTAACCTTTTCCCTACTATGTTGTGCTTGGCTTCCAGTCTAACCGGATGCAGCTGAATACCAGTATTTAACATGGAGCGACTGCCTATCTGACCTCCACAACCCAGTTACTGGGTAATACGATACCCCTTGGTAAAACTGGTTGTCAGTCTTTCGGGCTTCTGACGACCCGTAACGACTTTCAAAGATCCACAAATCGCAGGCGGGACCAACAGCGTAACGTGCTTTTCGAGGCACGGAGGGGTCTTATATCCAGACCCACCCATTGGGAATGTTCTATTTAGAATAGTATTTTTTTCTCCCTAAGCGACGCCCGCTTCACTTTTGTTAACCAAGTGTACAAACACGCTGTAAATGTGTGCGTGCAAACAAGTAGCGTCAGCCTGCGCTTACTCACACATTCACAGCGCGTTTATGCACTTGTTAAATACAAGTAAAGTGTGCGTCGCTTCGTGAAATAAAAATACTGCAGGTACAACTGAGAGTTTCGGATTAACTTACCCAACTTTCAATTTCCCAGAACCGATAGTGTGACAAAGAGATCATATTTCTTTTTTTTATCCGGAAAGCCTATCCGTGGGGGATAAGAGTCCCCAATTTATTCCCCGTCGACATACCACTTGCTATGTGCACGGTCGTTTTTCATTTTAATAGCGATTCTCACTTTCACGCTGGCACCCTTCTATTAGGTGTTGCAATAACTTAGGGAGACACTTATTGCCGGTGTTTTTTACCAGATGTTTGACGTAAAATCTGTACTTATTTTTTACCTGAAACATTATTTATTTAAAGATTTCTGCGGATGATCACGAAAAGTTTTTGCAAAACAACAATTTATACTTTTTTCTCAAAAACTTTGTAATAGAGCCCAAATACTGACAGTGCTCCTCCATTATTCAAACTGCTTTCAACGTGTTGATAAACTCATGATTTTGCGCGAACATTGGACTTCGATATTAGGTGCTTGGGCTTGCAGCTAAGTAATTACAGGCGCACCGCATCGATCAGGTAAAGCTATGCTTGCCACGGTTGGTCCGTGGATTGGTGACCGTCTTCACACACCCAGATCCCTCCATGCCTCGGGAAGCATGTTAAGCCGTTGGTCCTGGCTGTCATTCGTCACCCGAAAGTCTGACAACCAGTCTTACCAAGGGGTATCGTAATACCCAGTAACTGGACTGTGGACGTCAGATAGGCAGTCGCTTCTTGTAAAATCGGTTAGACTGCAAGCCGACCGCAACATAGTTGGGAAAAGGCTAGGTAGATGATGATTGGACTTTAATATTATACTATCCTTAATAAAATTGGCTGAGAGTAAACCTCTCGTACAAAGATACCCATCTAAGACTCAGCTAGATGAAGTTCGTCTTGGACTCAATATAAGCTATGAAGAACATTCAATCGACTGCTAATAATCCCCATTCGAGAGGTGCTTTATAGTAAGTCGTGGGGGCTAATACCCCCCGATCGACTCGCCACTCTACGAACTAAGCCGATTAGTTACCATGCGAGCCGGACGTAAGCCGCTCACATTATGAGATACGTGAAATGACTTGCTTCTTTCAATGGATTTTGAGAAATTGGATTTTAAAATCAATTAAGGGGTGCTACACACATGTTTGGGCAAAAAAGCCGACCCGAATCAATTACTACCTTCACATATTCGGCTTTCATTCGGCTCGTACCAACCGGAAAGTTTCGTTTTGCATGTACCCTCGCTAAAACATATTCGGGACGGTTTGGAACAGTTGGGCCTACGCCAGGCGGCTTTTTCCCGAACATATAATAATAGGTCTTTACCTATGAAATTGCCGTTTTGTATGAAAAAATTTAAACGAATTTTTTTCATGAATTTTTTATTTGTATTAATCGAAGTAATCACCCATGCAATCAATGCATCTTTGCCATCGCAGTGGCAGTTTATTGATGCCCTTCTTAAAGAAATCAGCTGGACGGGAGGCAACAAATTCTTCAAAGGCATTTTGTACTGCCTCTCGGGTATTAAATTTTTTTCCCGCCAAGAAGTTATCCAAATTCTGGAAAAAGTAGTAGTCTGTAGGCGCAAGGTCTGGTGAGTAGGGCGGATGACGGAGAGCTTCCAACCCCAGTTCTTGCAACTTGGAGACGGTCTGCTGTGCAGTATGAGGTCGCGCGTTGTCGTGCAGGAGCAGCGGAGACGAGCGATTGACCAATGCTGGTTGGAGATGCGCCAGCTTCTCCATCATTGTGTTCAGTTCTTCACAGTACACATCTGCAGTAATGCTCACCCCGTTTGGTAAGAAGCTGTGATGAATCACACCGGCGCTAGACCACCAAACAGTGACCATCACTTTTCTAGGGGTAAGTTTTCGTTTAGGGCATTGTTTAGGTGCTGAACCAGGATCCAACCAACTTGCTGAGCGCTTACGGTTATCAAACAGAATCCATTTTTCATCGCAGGTAACAATGCGGTTCAAAATTCCTTCATTTGTGTGTCTGTTGAGCAGTGCAAGGCACGTCTCGACGCGTACTTCGCGCTGGCGATCATTGAGTTCGTGGGGCACCCATTTGTCAAGCTTTTTTACCTTGCCAATTTGACGCAAATGGACCAATATTGTTTTGACGCTAACGTCGAAAGCTGCTGCTAATTCAGCCGTAGATTGTGTATCATCAGCTTCCACAATCGCCTTTAATTCGTCATTGTCGACCAAAGTCTTCGGACGACCGCGAGGTTCAATTTTCAGGTCGAAATTTCCAGAACGGAAGCGAGCAAACCAATAACAGGTGGTGCGTTGGTTTGTAGTGTTAGCTCCGTAAACGTCGTTGATGTTGCGTGCCGCTTGTGCCGCGTTGCTGCCACGACGGTACTCATATTCCATAATAACTCGAATTTTTAACGTATCCATGATGACGAAAAAGATTGAAATGCGATGAAAATGTAACACTAATCAATAAAGAAATGACTACTTTTAGAAAAAAAAATCCATGTTTTTAAAATAAAATTAATTTGAAATTAGAATTCTTAGCCAAACAAAAATTATTTTGATTTGAAATGGCCAGTACTGCAGAACGGCAATTTCATAGGTAAAGACCTAATATTAGACATTTTCACCCGGCAGTGCCGAATCCTGCCGACCCGAAGGTACGTGTGGCACCGCAAATGTGCACATGCATTTTTTTGCATGATCCTCATGTAATCCTCAAGATAGATATCCAATCTCTTTAACATTCGCTCGTTTTGAATTGCAAATCTTAATAATTACAAGTTATGGCTTGAATCATAAACCGAATCATCGTCATAATCATCATTCCAACCGAATGACGTCCACTGCTGGACATTGGCCTCCCCAAAGCACCGCCACTTCGACCGGTTCTGTACTTCTTGCATCCACCGGATTCCTGCTTTCACCAGGTCATCGATCCACCTTATGGGTGACCTTCGAAGGCTACGTCTTCCAGTACGTGGTTGCCACTCCTGACTAACCTTTCGGCCCCATCGGCCATCTGTTCTGTGAGCAATGTGCCCTGCCGACTGCTACTTAAGTTTGGCAATTCTTCGGGCTATGTCGGTTACCTTGGTTCTCCTACGGATCTCTTCTTATTTTTAAGCATGACGAAAAGGTTTTTTTTTATGAAAACTTAATAACACCCCTCCCTAATATATTAAGGTGATTTGTCTTTGAAAAACCAGACATATTAAAGGATACTGTAGATATCTTCCACTAGCGATTAACAAACCGGGCCGTAGCCTGCAAGCCCATTAGTTAGGACACAACCCGTGCACTAAGACATTGAGTTAAAATGTACTACGTACCAATAAGATTATGTGGAGTAATACAAAGCGGAATAAATGGGTTAAAAGTCATGTCGCATGCTAGCTAAGTAACTGCGGTGATATTCATATATAAGTGTTAGGTTCTCAATTACGAGCAGTTTGTGGATATGACGTGTATTTCCCGAGTCCAGGCTCACACAAAATAAACAAATATGGCGGCAGACGGCGAGCGCAAGCGCGCTTCTATAATGTTTATTCAAATAAAACACATGCGTTATTAAAATAATGTCTGGTCATACAGGTCAAATGTGCATCCATTTCAAGCTTATAGGACGTTTGTTTAAGTAGAACTATTTAAATTTCCGCAAGTAGGGCTTCAAAGAAATTGCATAAATGAAAACCGAGTAGGTATGTCACGATAACTGATACGGCGATAATGTTTTAGCTTTTGAATAGCATTCATTGTGAACTGGCTCTAGTATACGGTTTCTTGCCGTCGATCTAGCCACTAGCAGTGCCCAAGTGTAACATAACCTACAACCACGTCGGGATTTAATTTTAATTCGAAGCAGTATTAGAGATATCGACTTCTGTCCCTTAAATAGCAATTTACAAAGTCGCTGTACTAATTTTAGTATTTGTTACAAATTAGGGTATGGGTTTTTTTTTTTTTTTTTTTTTTTTTGGGTGGGAAATCATCAAATGACTTCTCCTGCTGAGTAGAGCAGGAGGGCGTGTCAGACTTTTACTGACTAAAACCCACCCGTGTTCCCTCAGTAGCCCGTATGCCAGGGGCTGTGGTATCTCTTTCGAACAAACCCGCACCCCTGGCAGGCATCGGCCCTTGCGGACCCCACCGGTGGTTGCTGACATCTTTGACGGCGCGCGTGTGGAACACAACGCGCCGTCCCGTCTACCACTTTTCGGCCGCAGAGGATAGGGAGAGCGGCTGACGCTATACCGACACTCCTCTTCCCCTGCGGCCCCACCGCGTCCGCCATCAAACGGTGGCGGCCCCGTCCAGGCCACGGAAGGGAAGAGCGCTGCTCAGAAGCACCGGCACTCCTCCTCTACCGCAGCCCGTAACCCTCAGCCGCGATGCCTCCCATTCGACATCGCGGCCCACCTCAGTTGCGGTGCACCTCACCACAACCTACTTTTTGGCCGCTACGTCGTCGGCTTTGAGGCAAAAGCCCTGACGAGCGGCCCCACCTTTGGGTTCCTCTTGGCTTCACCGTGGATGGGAGACCACGGTTACTGAGCCCCCCCGCAACGACAATGCGGGAACCCACTCGGGGGGGATTAGGGTATGGGTACGATCAACAACAACATTTGATTAACACTCAGTAAAAAAAAAACATGATTATTGAGCATCGATTTCAATTATTTGATATAGTTACAGCATAAATCGACTTTTGTTGCTAACTGTATCTACACTCTACAGTAGAGATCGTTTATTCTAAAATTGCACGCCCGTCCCATTGCTTGTGTCGTCGCACACATTTCTAATGTTTGTATAATATATAAATTTTAATGGAAAGGCGTGCAATTTTAGATCTCTACCCACCTCTTTACAATTTTGTAAAATATCAATAAAGATATAACCATTTTACCAATCTCGTCTGCTTATTTTCCATCAAAAATTGATTCTATACGCGATCGTGTTTTGTTTTCTCCCCTGAAGACATAAGAGGCATCACATTATGCAAGGCTGTAGCCATGTCTATATGGAAGTCTGTAGCCACGTCTATACGGAAGCCTGTTACTACGTCAATATGAAAGTCGTTTAAAAGCCGGCGACTTTATTTCGCACGTAATGCATGACTTCGTATGGTGCCATTAGCTCCTAATGCGTCGTGTTCTTGTTACAGACGTTTTGCACTTTGCTGTTGCCAATCGGTATTGATGTATGGCCTAAGTACTCGTATGCATTGTTTTTGTAATTTGAGTCCATTTACAGTTTGCGCACTGGTTAAAATTTTATCCTGTATAAATCTGTAATAAATCGGCCAAGCGGTCCGCAATTTTACATACCGTTTTTCGAAGCGCTTCGTCATTTTCGCTTCGTGATTATACCAGATTAACAAAATTCTCGGGATATGTTTTCAATAGCGAACTTATTAAACATTTAAAGTTTTAATTGCATTGCTGTTATACTTTAGATTTTATTGATATCTTAAAAACCCTTGATTTCGTCGACTTACTGATGATCATCAAAATTCTTAGGGTACTTCCTAATGTCCTAGGAAGCTGAAATTTGGTATGTAAGCTAGTATTAGTACACAAACAACAAAAACATTCTAAAACTTGGTACTTTTATCCCCCAACCCCTTAAACTAGGGGATGGAAGTTTGTAAGACTTCCGCAATTTTGACGCTAGAGGTCTGAAAATTATTATAGGAACTCCTTGTTATTATAAATATTAATAAAAAGTAATGTAATAAAATAATAATGTAACACTTTATAAAAAAAAAAACAAAGAAATATCCAACAAAAAATATTTAAAAATGTTTTGTTAAAAGCATTTTACAAAAAAGTGAAATCCCACCAAAAACATTTACATGTAAAATGTTGCCAAGACGAGACCAAATTCAAATTCAAATCTGTATTTCTTAACTCATGTGTGTGTGGCCGTTTCGTTACTACAAGAACTATTGTATAACAGAAAAGTAAATAAATTTTTCACCTTACACGCATGTGAATGTAGCGAAATTGTCAAGCCCTTGTTGTGAGGCCTTGTAAAGTTAGGTGCTTAGGTAGAGTTAGAAGCTTGGCTTTACATGAGATCTGGTAACTTTTTGCTATGGCGAGTTGTATGGTCCCGTCTTGGCAACATTTTACATGAAACGTTTTTGGTGGGATTAAGTTTAGTGACCAGCAGGCCTAGACAAAACACATTTATGTTAGCGTTCACGCCAAACGCTACCCAAAATGTATGGCAATGACATTACCTGCGGAAAGGTTACGTCATGTCCTTTCCGCAGGTAATGTTATTCCCATACATTTGTGTAGGCTTTGTTTGTGTTTTGTCTAGGCCTGCTGGTAAGAACTAGTAACGCCTGCTAATGACAAATACTGGAATACTTTTATATGTGATAATCATTATAACCACAAAAATATACCGAAAGTGTGTAGATAAGGTCAGCAACAACTTTGATGATCACTGCTACGTCATCAACACAGCATCTAAATTCTTAATTGACAATATTATCGATACATCGCATTTCAGAATTTTATCAAGCGAATTAAATATTTAGCTCAATAAATATAATTGAAAAACTAAAGTTTTTATCGACTTTTGTCGCTGACTGTTCCGTACATGAAAACTGTCCTGTACTTTCTCAGGTAGTTACATGACTTACATGTTATTTCTCCTACACCTCTGAACCAAAACAAAGTAAAACCAGGTTCGTTAGTAATAAATGCTCGAAAATAATTTTATAGAAATTTTCAGAAATTCCTATCACAGAATTTAAAAATATTAGGAACTGTTTTTATAGAACAAAACCAAAACACATCGTATGTGAAATAAAATATGGCTACACACAAAGCGCGACATGGCCGGACTATTGGACATGGGCAGACATAAAACATTGTTATCTATCTCGATTTTCCCCGCCATTGCACATATTCTATTTTCTGTATTGTTTGATAGTCGTCGCATCTCGTACGTTTTCAATCACGTGCTTTGAGGCCTATTGGTGCATGCGTCCTATTTCGTTGGCTTTATAGGGTTGGTGCTGTAATAAGTGAATATTTCATGAACTTTTCATGGATATTTTATGAACTATAGTCACCGCAGTCTACTTATTATTTTGTGTTGTATACAGGATGACAGGGACACCAACACGTAACCTTTTGCCATGGATTTTTTATATGATTCTGAAGATCTTGTTGAATAAAAACAAAAATAATGCAGTTCCATTCATTTTGATCGCGTAAGTATTGCACTTAAAAAAATCTACTTAGGGAGTCGTTCCGCGTGGTGCCGGACGTAAAAGAATAGCACCACCCCATTTCTTCCCGTGGGTTATGGCAAAACCCCCCTTTCGGGAGAGGCCTATGCCCACCAGTGGACGTCTTTTGGCTGTAATGATGAGGGAGTCTAGAATCGTGTGCTGGATCCGTGGTTACAGTTTACACGTCGATGCCACCCTGTACAAGGTAAGGAGTGACAAAATATTTTTTACCAATTGAGCGTCGTTTTGCGGTCACCTGCCCGAGCACAATACAATACAAGGACATACGAGTAGAGTAACTTCGTGGGTTTTGTGGGTAAATTGATGGTGGGCAATTGTTTTTACGCGGACTTCTTTCAGAGAATTCCCACGTTCCTGAAAGCTTTTTATATATATTTTTTTTACTAAATTAGAGAATTGTCAAAAAATAAATAGAGTGCTTCTAGAAATTGAGGGTTGTGCCAATGCAGTATTAAAACTTTTCTTGAGAATTGGACACGAGTCGGCCCTAAGCTCATACCCTGTCATCCGCCAAAATACAAAACTTCCATCCAAAACGTCCGTTCACGCACAACTCTCCCCAAATACGTGCGACGTGTACGACTTTCTAAGAGCAGCGTCGTCACAGTTCCATTTCGTTCTCATTTGCGACGATGCTGCGCGTAGTTTAGGTGAAATTACGCGTATTACGCGGAGTTGCGCGGAATAACGCGAAGTTAGAGGGCCGCAATCGACAGGAGACGTGACCTGGCAGTGTCAAATGTTTGTCTGATAGAGTGAGGGGATAGGTTAACGGGTATATATATTTTTCTAGGAAGCTTCCGTGTTAGAGTTAAGTTTTAATCAAGGGTAAATTATTTCAGATAAATATTTCCCGTTTTCATCAACATGTTAAAATTGTGTGAGCTTGAACGAAGGTTCATAATATTTGGCAACTTTTTATGAAATCTACAGGAAAACCTGAACGTATTTGACTAATGCATCTATCGTTTTTAAATCTTTTATGATCCCCTTTGTTACTAGTGTCTTAGTGCAAATTTAACCAATGAAAATGAACGTGATCAACGCATCTAAACTGCGTTCAAGAGCTGTCAGTTCAATAATGACACTGATAGCTCTTAAACGTGGTACACGTGCTGATTGCATTCAGTTTCATTGGAGAAGTTCGCTCTTACTTACAAAGAAATAGGTTTCAACTTGAATGAAAACCCGTACCTTAAAGAACTCGGACAAAATAATGTAATCCTTACATATACGTTCATGTAGGTATTATATCTTCCAGTACAACAAAACAGACACATCAAATTAAACAAATTTTAGCTCACCGTATTGTTTAAGTACGTAACAGATGCAAAGGGCCATAGCTCACCAAAGGGCTCAAAACCCTTACCCATGGTGTTTTAATTACACATCTTTTGTTCATATAAAATTTACTCGAGCCGCCATTTTGTGAAGGTTGTCCAGTCAACTTGACGGGATTAGAACAGCTTAATATTTGACAGTATGAGTTATGTGTTCTGTTTTGAAGGGCATGGGAATTGTTTAAAATGTTTTATGGAGGAAGGAATGAAGGATGGAAGCGCTATATGCCAAGAGGCAGATGTTCAATAAAAAAAAAAAATGTGTACGGCCTCTATCTACCAACCCAATTAAGATTTTTATTTAAATCTTAGACTGGAGTTTTCTTGAGATTAGTCTCCGTTATGTAACAAGAATAGTTTCCACAAGTTTAAGAATGTTTTTTATATTTTTTTATAGAATAATTTTGAGATTGGAGTTTTGAGAAGACAATTTATTTGTAGTAAGTATGTATATACCTGCGTTCAAGTAGTTCCCATGAGTTAAGACTCCGGCGCATCTTGGGCAGTAAGCTCAGCTAAATCCTTGATTCTATAGTAGGAGGATAGTGTGAAATTCATACAGTTAGCGACAGCATGAATTCCAAACTATTCTCATGAAGTTCCTTTCGCTTCAAGGGATATGAACATTATTTTTAGTATATTTTGAGAAAACTGAATATAGTTTGTTCAGAATAAGCAACTGAATCGATTCCAATTATTATTACACCGTGTTATACTTTTTCCCAAAAATCTCTTTGCAAGTGTGATGGAAAATGTAATCACCAATTAATTACAATACAATCGCCGCCGTACGGTTAGGTACCTACTGCCTAATTATTGTCAATGAGCACAATACGCTGGAGGTGCGGGGGGCGTGGGGGCCGCGTGGTGACCATGTTTATGTAGACAAGGTAACATAACAATCATAAAACTTTGTGATTTTTCATGAGACAGTTTTGAAATTTTGTACATAGAATTTTTACTTAAAAATACTAGACACGTGTTTCGGGTTTTGCGTATACTAAAACTAGGGTTGTATACATAAGTCAGAACTCAATTAGATGCCTATTATTTGATGTCTCTTAATTTTATATGGCAACCTATTTGCTTCAAGATGTATGACCTCCACAAACTTATAGTACCTACCTTCCTAATATGGATCAATGCACCGAAATACTACGAAATACTATCGCTTCTGGCTTTGGGTCAATTAAAATGTCACATTATGTATTTATCTGGTCCGATGATGTTATCAGTAGTGCGTCCGTTATCAAATATTTGCAGCGTTCAAATAGATATTTATTGATAGTACACTGAAACCAGTAATGCTTTTTATATCAGATTAAGCACGATCCATCTAGATAATTATTTGCGAAACATCGAAGCGGTTAAAATTTAAACTGATTTTATAAAGATAGGATCACTCAGGTTTTGAATTTTCATTCAAAATTATATACTTACGATTCCATTAAAAAAAGATGACTATGAAATAGAACAGGCAAGGCACTTCATGTATACATTCTTTGCAATCATGTTTTTTAACAATATAACTGGTCATCAAATCAAATCAAATCAAAATATTTTTATTTCATATAAACCTGCATGGGCACTTATGAAACGTCAGAAGCTAGGTGCACGGTTCCAAATTGTTGTTTCCTATGGAGAAGAGCCGGCAAGAAACTCCACGGTTACTCTTTTAAAAATAATTGGCTTTAACAATATTTTCAAATTACAGAGATTAAATGTATGGGAGGACAGCGCAGGCCTGTCAATAAGTACCAGGTACTTAGACGAATACATAATAGAAAATCGTCTACAAATCTACAGTCAGTAAGGCCTAGACCACCAAACCGTTTTGTATCCAATATTGCCCCCTTTCCTAGGCAAAGCTAACTGTCCCTCACATATTTCGAAATCAGTCTTTCTTCTCCCTTTTCCGATCCCTCTGAGCCTCCATACATGTATCTCCATGGTTACTCTTTTAAATCAAGTTTTAAAACATAACTAGCCACCGTCAATCTACTTCACCTCAATATCCATATGCTTCCTTACCTGTAGAATGTACATTCAATAGAATTTCCGATATAACCAAGATGACTTATAAACCTCTATCATTGAGTGACCCCATTCCTTACAACTGACCCCATGTAATGTACATTGAAAATCGAATCGTACGGCTATGCCCAGGTATTTAATTAATAACGTCCCATGTCAGTGTCCGTGCTTTGAATGAAATAAGGTACATTCTCCAACAAAATACTGATGGGCTGGTTGTAAGAGATCTCTTGATTGAAATATTGGCGAAATGAGAGGAAGAATTGCGGGAATCGGTAGAAGAATGTGGTAACACACAAACCCGGGGAGGCGTGTATGCTAATAAAAATTAAATAGTCGGAATAATGAATGAGAGAAACAGTGGCTAAGAAGATCTAGGTTTTGTCAATCAAAATCAAAATATTTTTATTTTATATAAACCTGCATGGGCACTTATGAAACGTCAGAAGCTAGGTGCACGGTTCCAAATTGTTGTTTCCTATGGAGAAGAGCCGGCAAGAAACTCCACGGTTACTCTTTTAAAGTAATTGGCTTTAACAAAGTTTTCAAATTACAGAGATAAAATGTATGGGAGGACAGTGCAGGCTTGTCAATAAGTACCAGGTACTTAGACGAATCCAGAATAGAAAATCGTCTACAAATCTACAGTCTGTAAGGCCTACAATGTTCTCCCATTCACAATATGTAAAATAATCTACGATTTTCAACAAATCGTCTACAAATCTACAGTCTGTAGGTCACTACTTTTCATTAGGAAAAGAACAAAATATAGAAATTGGCGAATCTATCGTCGGAGGAAATATCGCGAACACTAGGTACGATATTTCATCATCAGTATTTTAATTTGGAAATTATTACTCTACACCCTAATAAATTCTAAACACTCTCTAATCTTTCACCAAACAAAATATAAACAGACAATTCCACAATGTGAACGAACTAGTCCAGTGAAAAGCAGTATGTTTATTTGGTTGCGTCTGTGAAATAGCCACGTCGACACTTGTGTGTAAACATTTAGCTAAAATACATTAAATTGTGGATGACTTGTATCACTGCCTGTTTATGTTAACTAGGGCATGGTTAATATCCGGATTTGCTGGGAAACACGCAAATACACTGTTTGATTATTCAGAGAATCAATGAATTATACAGAATCAATTGGTGCTTAAATTGGAACCGCATTTGGTATGTATTGGACGCTAAAAGCTTATAAAAATTGAGTAGACTATAGAAATTACAGTTTCGTTTATTTACAATAGATTGACAATTAACAGTTTCATCCGTGAAATAAGTAATGTATCTAATATGATACAACGAATTCTTCAGTTGAGTCTGTCACATTTTTATCTAAATATGAATTGGAGTCCACTGCTAGACGTAGGCCTTCCAACCGCCCCCTGGGTAGAGAGACTCATCAATTACCTAGTTTTCCACCTTTTGCATTCAGCAGCTGCCCTTTTAAGATCATATTCTTAAAGGGGCAGCTGCTTAAAGGTGGAAAACTGGGTGTTGGAGCAGTGGTGGCCCAATGAACCCAAAGGCCGCAACATACGAGTTGTAGGTCGTAGGTTCGAACCCAGACAAGCGCTTTGCTAAGTATAAATTATTTCATCAACGCTGCTCTCAAAACGGTGAAAATAGCCGGCACGTCCTAGAACCAAAAATTCAAAGACGAAGACATCTATCAACCTGCACTGGGCCTACATGTGGTGGAATACGGCATACTTCCTCTAACCGAGACGTGGTCTGTGTCCCACTAGTGGGAACATTATAGGTTGATTTTACATATAGCACCACCTAGGAGAGGCCAATTTGTTAATATTAAAATGGTATCAATTAAAACCTTTCATTGTTTTGAGTCGTTTATTTTTCACAGATGATGAGAGATTTTATGTATGTAATTTAGTAAACAATAAATAATTCTATAGGCCACGAACTTTCGTATAATAATTATCTCTAGCCATCGGAACTAGTCTAATAATTTCATGAGAATCTGAATAAATAATATGATTTCCTTGATCGAAAGTGATACCTAACACACCTTGTACGTTGATGACTTTCTTCACCTTTTGGACCATCTTAGTGACCACAAATATTCCATCTTCACTGCATACATGGACGTACCCATTGTTATCCGTTGCAATCCCCAGAAATCTCGGGTGATCTCTCAACAAGATTGGCCTGTCATCACCTTGTTTGATACCAAACAAACCGGTTCCGTTAATAAAGAAAATGTTATCGTCCTTATCCAAAACAAATTGATGGACTATATCACCTCTTAATTCAGCCACAGGTTTCACAGTTTTGTTTGCATAATAGTACGCGCTAAGACTCGGAAACTTGATGAAATAAATGTACTTCTTAACGTACAACCACCAGATGTCCAGGTTCTGTATGTTCAGTCTCTGCAATGTCTTGTTAATTGTGCTGTATCTGTAGATCCCGTGACTGCCTCCGAAGTACATTTCACCTGTTGTTGGATCATTGGAGATGGCAAATGCGTCTTTCACTCCTTTTAGTACATTGATGTTTTTACTGTCAATGTGGAGTATGGCCGGCACGTACTCCCCTTGACCGAAGTCGAAACTGAAGTATAGTGTGTTGGTAGTATGGTCCACTGAAAGTTGATTGGGGCTGTGAGCGACGGTCGTCAAAGTTTCCTTCACGTAACAATGTCTCGTGGGGTCCGTGGAAACGATGTCACAGTACTTCGAGGATTGGCCCTTCGCTTCGATACTCACTATTATAACCATAACCAACAAGTAAAGTCTCATCTTCTGTTAAGTAAATTCTCAACGGAAATTTTACCCGATCAGGAATTATTGGAATAAAATGAGATTGCACTTTTCTGGAGCTGCGACTAGTTTGAACGTTAGCGGACGCTTAAAATTAGACTGGCTTTATACAGAAACGTTGTTAAAATTTTAAGCTGATTCCAATGTCTACACTCCGTAAAGTCTATTCACGTTGTAGTATTTTCGATATTAATAAGTATTTAGTGATTTCTAAAGATTATTAACTATGATTCTTTTTAGACTTTTTAAACACTTAGTCAGACACTCTTCACAGTTTGAGCAACAAGCCAACAATGTGTCTCTGATTGTTTTGGAAAATTATATCCGTTCAAACAAACAATATGTTTTTGTAATATTTATTGTTTGTACGACGATAACATCGCATGACATGTTGCGATGAATGGAATTGACTCAGACAAATTATTGTTAGTATTATCGCCGGCGGAAATGCATGACTTCATCTTTTAAATTGTATCTAATGAAGACTGCTGAGCATTATGACAGCAGTTGCTATGCTTACTGAGTATAGCAAAGTCCTTGAATTCAATTACTAGGGCCAGTAAAAGGGAAGGGATAATTTAGGTACGGAAAATCTCTTTTGGTGAAATGTGGATATGCCACACTACAGTATCCTCTGCTGGACCAGATGAATGAGACCAATTTGTTAGTTGTGTTGTGTTGTGTTTGTTAGAAGTGCTAAAATATTTATTAATTGAAGATAGTTCTTTACTTACACATTACAATCAATGTTTTCCCAGAGTTAACACCCTCATTCGGGAAAGGAATGGATGGATAGCTTTCCTCGTGTGTTTCCACGTAACGAATATATCATACTGTATGTAAAAATTTTCTTTTGTTTCTTTTTCGAATATTTCAACACAAAACACACACACCGGCGGGACGTGACTCTAGTAGGTTTTCATGAAGTTTTCAAAGAAATTGTTTTATTAAAGTCGCGTCGCGCCTGTCTGTGGAAGTCTTTAAGCAATCACCTAATACTTAGTTACTTTAACCTACCTATTCGAACATAATAAAACATCTTAACGTCTGAAATGATGACTTATTCATAAATATTTCGAATAAAAAAGACGTAACACGTAATCTAAGTAATAAAAATCAACATAAACAATAAACTATGTAAGGGGTGCTGTCAAAAGTCGCGCCGTAAAAACGGGAATGTGAAATTTAATAGGGTCAGGATTTCGGGGACGGGTCTTTACTCTTTGGTGATAAATTCGGTTGGGGAAAATGGAAACTTTTGTTGAAAAAATTCTTAGACTTTTTAATTACTTGCTTATTAAGAAATCTTAAATTCAATGAACAATCTAATACTAAAATATAGGTATATAGGTATATATTATGAACGAGTATTCAGGGTGAAACAAAAACCCTATTGCAATCTTTTAAAAACTACAGAAACCAAAGATAACAGCTGATCTGGAATCACTAAACATAGTTTCAGCTCAAAATAAAATACTCTAAGAATTTATTTCAAATTTTATTCAAATCGTAACAAACGTGTCACCGCACTACGTAGGTCAACAACTTTCCACGATACTTGCCAATATCACGATAAATCTCTTCCAGGTGATGTGTTTAGATATTTCAATTTGAAAAGTTCGGGTTTCTGGTATAAATTGTCATGTCATGAGCACTCGGACCCCACGGCCCTAGTGTTTCAACAGCAAATGGCTAAAACCATAGGTTGGCTTCTACACCAAAGGATGACTTCCAAGGCGTTATGATCATTCCGTCTGGCCTGTTCTTACTATCGCGATCCAAGCCATTGGGTTCTAAAACAGCTCGACGAATGATGTAATTAATGGAGGCATGCCGTGCCAACTGACCAGTGCTTTAAGGCGATGGTGCAAAACAGGCCATGGTGTTCGTGGCGGTCGATAGCTTCACCGCACTGACAACGATGTAGAGCTACGCAAGGAGCACCCAGACGCAGACTTGTAGCGAATTTCCAAGATTATATTTTTTTTCTTCCATTTTAACCGAAGGACTACCATAATATAATGACTTCATAACAATATCATGCCCAAAAAAGTTCAGCTATTGGCAAAATTTTAGACAAACCTACCTGCGTGTTGCCGAGGAGCAAAGAACCGCCTCCCTATTTTGTAACAATCTCCTTAACGAAGTCAAGAGTCACTTGTACTTCCCGATATTGTGATATTTTTTATTTTATTTTGTACTCGAGCATACCTGTAAACTTTCTGGTTACGGAGATACTGAAGGTTTTCAACTTTTTTTTTACTAAAATGGGTTTTAAATATTAAACCTTGCTTTAAATACTTCCTTGACCCCGATACCGTTACATGCAACCATAAGCCCAATGTTTGACGTGCGTTACGTTGCACACTACCATAAAAAGAAAATTTTCACACAAAAACTAAAAGTCTTTTCCTAGAAAATGTTTTTGGTCAAAGTTACTTGTGTACAGGAAACGAAGATAAGAGTTTTCTGACAAGATCTTGATATGATCTGTACATATTTTTTTTATTAAACGATTTTAATACAACAGTGGTAGCTGATTTTGGTGCACCCTTATTATCCCAAAAGATTCACAACTCACGACCACATTTAATTACGAGTTTTTCACTCTTGAAAGTGAACCGGTGAGAAAAACCGACATGCTTGAGATGGCGTAACCACATTGGGAAGGTCTGTATGTGTTAACATGAACACCCTATACCTATGTAGATGTATTGAATTTATTGTTGAGTTTCCTCAATCCCTTGGTTTGGGGTTGTTAGGAGCTTGTTAATGAATTCTAGTGAACGGAAATTTAGTTTTGGTTTTAATTAAAACACAGAGAAATAACCACTACCTACGATGGCAATAGTGATAACCACATATGCCTGACAGACGGTTTTATTGCAGTTAATTATAGTTTGATAACAATACATAGGACGTTAGTAGTGATTATTATTCGCACGCATAATTTTGCTTTCATATGTAGTTTTTCCGTATGATACTTGAATCGAAAAAAAAAGCAACTTGAAAACCGTTAAGTTTAATAGCAACTTAATTTTATTGATAACTAGCTTTTGCCAGCGGCTCCGCCCGCGTGGATGTCGGTTATCGCGTAAAAAAGTAGCCTATGTCCTTCTCCATATCCCAGGCTATATCTCTGCCAAATTTCATGACGATCAGTTCAGCGGCTTAGGCGTGAAAGCGTGACAGACAGACAGACAGAGTTACCTTCGCATTTACAATATTAGTAGGGATAGGGATTTATACCAATTTTCGAGTTAATTAAGACACGCAGTAAAATCATCCCTTGTAAAATTAACTACCCTTTTTAACGCCTTTAGGGGTAGATTTTCGAAAAACCTTGATATACGTTATTCTTTATTTTTAGTTTTAGGTATAAAAACTGAGTTTCGAGTTAATCAGACTGCGCGTTAAAATTCTTCCATACAAACTTTGACACACCCCAATTCCCCATTAGGGGGTAGTTTAGAAAAATAATAAATGAACAAATTTATATTTAACTTAGATAAGTATTTGTACCAAGTTTCAAGTTTATTAAATCAAGGAATAAGATTTTTTAACCCCCGACGCAAAAACGACGGGGTATTATAAGTTTGACGTGTGTGTGTGTGTGTCTGTCTGAGGCAACGTAGTTCCCGAACGGCTGAACCGATTTTGATTTTGTTTGAAAGGTGTATTAGTCGGGAGTGTTCTTAGACATGTTTCATCAAAATCGGTTCAGCCGTTTAAAGATTATCAGCTCTTTTCTGGTTGATGAAGGGATTTGAGTATCTTCCACGGGTCCGATCAACTCGAAATTTGGTATTCTATTATTGAAATGATATTAGACGAACACAGTAACCTTGAACTGATGCTGGAGCAACACCTGGAATTTCCATGATACCCAAGTTACTCACCAACGAACAGCAGATGTATAGTGTTTGGGCTCACTGAAAAGCTCTCAATGACTAGATTATCGATAAATGGTGATTAGGACGAGGAATGAGGGTAAATTAGACAACACACTTTACTGTGGGAAAAATACGCAACGCTGCGCAGATTTAAGCGAGACATTAAGTTTAAAAAGCGGGAAATAAAAATTAAATTAAAAAAATTAAAAACCCCCGACCCAAACAAAGACCCTAAAAAGTAAAACAATAATATATATAGGCCTTTTAAGTTGAAGGTAATATTTTGATCAAGGTATTGTCAAGTCGGGGGACGGTCAATGAATACGCCAAACAGAGGCCTAGCATTTTCATTAGCCGTCCCCCGACTTGACTATACAACGATCAAAATATTACCTTCAACTTAAAAGGCCTATAAATATTATTGTTTTACTTTTTAGGGTTTTTGTTTGGGTCGGGGGTTTTTTAAATTTTATTTTTTTTATACAAACAAAATCCCCCTTTTCACCCCCTTAAAGGTCGAATTTCCAAAAACCCCTTCTGAGTGCTCCCCTACATTATAAACGGAAGCCGAGTGCAAAATTTCACGTTCCTAGTCCTAATAGTTTCGGCTGTGCGTTGATTGGTCAGTCAGTCAGTTTCTCCTTTTATATGAAGATAGAAAATACGTGTCGTCCATAAATTTTAAATTAACAAAACCGATCGATTCCGTTATTTTGATTCTATCGCAAATGCTAAATAGGACTAAACAAGAACGACCTGGTGATGTGTCAAATAGGTACCATAAAAGTTCCATACTGATGTAAGATAATGTTATATTATTGCTTAGGTAAAGTGAAACAATAAATATTTTAGACCCCAAGCAAACCTTCTCAAACTGAGGGAAATTGTAGCTCACATACAATGCCTTTCATATTGGCAGTTCAACAATATTCATTGCGTTATTAATGTCATTGAGCAGAAGAATTTTTCAACGTTATTAAGGTGTGCCTACACGAGCAACTAAAATTGCTCCATCTTGGGCAATTCTCGTTAAATATAACGTCACGAAGTGGAGTGGCGACCGCGTACCGGAAGACGTAGAGTGGGAAGGCCTCCCACAAGGTGGACCGATGACCTTGTGAAGGCCACGGGTATCCGCTGGATGTGGGAAGCACAAGACCGGTTGAAGTGGAGGAGCCTGGGGGAGACCTATGTCCAGCAGTGGACTTCTTTCGGCTGAAATGATGATGACGTCACGACTACATCCAGCAATTTAGAGTAATGGCATCATGTAGCAACCTGTTGCCAGAAATACGGCCACACAATATGGAGCAACTTAAAAAAACTAGGCAATGCGCCTCCCCCGCCGCCTCCGCCGCCGGCCGGTTCCTCTCGCAAAAACGTGACGTAGTTATACGTACAAACAAAATAGAAAAAAAAATGACTAAAAATTTCCAAACCGTTTGGATATTCGGTAACTCATCAAATATATGGAGCAATCAGAAGCAATATTGCCAAAACAAATCGGCAATTTATTGTCGTTGCTCCTGATTGCTCCACTTAATTGATCCAGTTTGATCCATTAGTGTTGCCGAGCAATAATTAAAATTGCCCGTGTAAGAGCACCTTTAGAAGCAATAGATTAGCAATTTTCCTGAGAATATTTTAGCTTGTGATAGAAAGTGCTTTACGTAAATATGATGCTGGCTATTAATAAATAACAACATAGTATACGTAGTAAGTGTCTTACTAAAGAGTATATTTTAACATCAAGTAAAGCTGAGGGATCTCAGTTGTGTTCTTGCAATTTAGAAACGAGTGTAGGTAGTAGATTTCGTACACAAAGTAAAGTACAAAGCTACATGGTTTTTGACAGAATAATATTCGGAATGGTCTACAATCACACCGTGTTGTAGTCATCATTGATTGACTGTGGTAGGGGTTTGGTCTTTCAATTTCACTGTTCCAAAACTATGAGAGAAGCTCAAAGAAACTAGCTATATTCTGTGAGTCTCTGAAAATAAAATAACACTTTTAATAAGTCCATAGAGGTTTGACTGAACAAAAATAACGTCGAAAGAGCACAAAGACGATCTGCCACTCTATTTAATCATTCACACACACACTTTGGGGCCACAAACATTATAATTCACATATTAAAATATGCTTCACTACACTAATACTTGTATTACATTGAATCAAGTTCTTGTAACTGAATAGACAGCTGTGCTTCTTGCGCCACTCCTGCTCAGCTAGGGGTGCGGTGAAAGGCAGGCCTGTTTGGAGAACTGTGTTATGTATTTTGACGTTCAAAGCGTGCAAATTCTCAGGCTAGTTTGAATAAATGACGTTCGATTTTGATTACACGTCGGTGTGACATACTGCATCACAGTCGCTCCGGGCAAGTTAGAATGGTTTGTTTGACGTACCTATGTAGTTACACCCGTAATCAATGCATTGAATGAAACCTAGGATTAGTTATATTCTGATAATTTATACAGGCTAACTTTATACGAAACAGTAGATTTTGAAGTTGATCGCGTAGTAAATGGTATTTATATTCAGGAGTACTTTCACCTCATAGAAGATTTTAAATGAATTCGAAGTCATCTTGTATGCGGCTTTATGATACCCATGGGGAATATGCTCCGCAGTTTTTATTAGGTAAGTTTTGAGTAAATGATAAGAAACAACTTAGAAAACTTCTGCTCTTCGATAACCTTGATAGAACGATATTACCCAATTCCAATAAAAGTAACGCTCAGCAATTCTGTTATATCTGTGCGTAGTGTGTCTGTGTGGAGATCCTTTCATCCCATTAGCAATAATAACTAGTTGTACTGATTGACAGTCCAGTTAGTTGGTTCCATAGCGCTATTACTCGTAAGCTTGGGATTCAGAGTTAAATCTGCAATTTGTTAAAAATGTGATTCGGTTATTGGAAATTAATCAATAGAAATTCGGAAACTGGATTTGTGTCCGGACTGGGGCCTGTGGTTAAGTAATTACAGCCTCATGGATCAATTGATCAGGTTAAGGTATGCTTGCCACGGTTGGTCCACCTTTACATACCAAGACTAACCGTGCCTTGGAAAGCACGTTAACTTATTGGTCCCGGCTATCATTCGTGGATCTTTGATAGTCGTTACCGGTCGTCAGAAGTCCGGAAGTCTGACAACCAGTCTTACCAAGGAGTATAGTATTACTCAGTTACTGGGTTGCGGAAGTCAGATGGGCAGTCGCTCCATGTAAATTACTGGTATTCCCAATATAGTTGGGAAAAGCCTCTCCCGTATTACTTGGGACAATTTGCTAAGACTGCCGATATGTTGGTGCACAATTTACAGTTAAGCTATCCATATTTTTATAGTTAAGCTATAAGCTATATCTTATGAATTAGTAAACTGATTTTATAAAGGTTTATTTGTAGATCACTAAGCTTGGCAGCATGACTAGTTTTTTCGCCTAGTTGGTACAATCTTACTTAAAGAGCATGCTTTCAGCCTGACGGGTTGTTGCTAAAGCAAATATTAATGTATTTCTGCACTCTCGTGAACCTAAATTAAAATATTATGCATTGCTTTTTGAGACTCATTCTGCCAAAGAGGACTAAATTAAAATATAATAAATTTTAAAATTCTAGAGTTTGCTTTACTTTTTGTACACTTTTGTTCATTAAAACGTGGACACTATGAAGAATTAAAGAACATTTTATTACATATCTGTAAAGGTTGTACATTTTTCTTTGTTCATGTTATTATGCCATAGTTTAAGTAATATTTAAGTAATACTACTAATAGATTATGTTAGTCTGTTGTTTTTTATTTGGACATATGTAGTAAGGAACTAATAAAGGTTGCGTTCTTAAACCAGCGGTCTATTGTCCCTTGTATGCAACTGACAGGTGTCGGGAATTAAATATACTCTGGCTGCCGAGATAATGCGTTATTCTCTCGGTGGCCAGAATACAAGTATTAGTTTGAGCTGTTTATGTTTTGTATAAATTAAATTTCAGTATTTTAAAATATTACCGGGACAGTATTTACTCAATTTTCTAATTTTTCTGCCAAAACTTAATCTCTTAAATATTGTGAAACTTTCAATCGAGATTCACTAAATGGTCAACAACAGGAAGGTACCTGTAGTTATCAACTGTTTTCGCCTTAAAACCAGGCCTAGTCGTTAAAATAACCTAACCTACAACTTTTAAAGTTATTTTCGCGACTACAAAGCTATGATACAAAGCAACGCCTAGTCATAGTCTGAAAACGGAATGTAAATATAATTGGGTACTTACTTTAGAATTCAGGCGTGGGATGTCCATTACAGCAGAAACATTGTTTGAATAATTTTACCTTAAGATGTTTTAACTATTATAGAGGTATGAGGAACAGGGTGTAAAGTTCGCTCATCCTCTATTGAAAAGGAGGATCCTCCGACCAGACGGGTATTGTCTGGTCCGGGCAACTGCCCAACAGCTGATGTCGGGATTTTGTATATGTTCGAGTGCCGTCGAAAACTCTGATTGCGCGATGCAGAATTGCTCATTTAGTTCGCCTGTGGAATTGTAGATGGCGCCACTTTTCTTTTTGTATTTTTCGATTTTGTTGCGAAGCATTTTTATTTGTAGTGCCGCTACACTATCAAGATATTTGAGTATTAAGTTGTTTTTCGACTCAAAATAGCTTTACAACGTGGGATCAGTTACTAAAATATGAACATTTTGCTATAGTAGGTACCTATTAATAACCAGGGCACGACTTAACGCTGACAGACACTACGCCGACAGACTGAAAACCGAAAAGATTTTACTACGACGGGACTCTTCGCCGTCAGGAAACTTCGCCGACAGGACTCTTCGCCGAAAGGACTCTTCGCCGACAGGGCTCATCAGCGACGCAAGTTACCGAAAAATTGTAAATACCGTTAGATCTACCTCGCGAGATTGTAATCTGTCGATAAATTGTGAACTGCACCATACTGCTTACCAACCGAATAGGTTAGGTGATGTAGGGGGGAGTTTCACATCTCACTCCCCCCCCCCCCCTAACGCGAGGTGGCCCGCAGAGGCGAGCCGGCCGCGATCCCCGGCTAGCCGGTTCGTTCCTAAATCGTTCCAAAAGTATATTTCCAGATTTCCATACATTTCTGCCGTTGAAGTTAGCAAAAGCTCCAATTTTAAACTAGGCTCACGTATTGAGTTGTAAATGGTGATTTTCGCGAATCAAGTGAAAAGTTTTGTGGTCTCCCAGTCGCATAACTCAGTCACGGCTATCGTCGAAAATGGCTTGTTGTAAAATTTTGTAGCATTTTCTGAAAAGTCGAAGATTTTCTTTGCCAATTTTGTGGTTCTGTTTACGAAAAGTAGGTACGCATTTTGCCATATGTTGTCAAAATGGAAGAACGAACAAGGCAGTAGAGGTTTAGATATTTTTATTTAACTAACTTGCTTTTATTCAAAATCAAAATCAAAAGTCATTTATTCAAACTAGGCTGAGAATCAGCACTTTTCGAACGTCAAAATTACATAAGACAGTCCCCCAAAAACGCCCAACCTTCGACACTTCCTAGTGGGAAGAAGAAGTGGCGCAACAAACTCCTATTAGTTTGGTATGTATGAATTATGATCTGTGTAAGGGAATCTATGAACGTGATTGTCACCCCATTCAAAACATCGGATTGATTTGAAACTTTGCACACTTGACAATTCAATAGTTTCTTAAATTTGTTTCATAATGCTGGCCAAAAAAAAATCTAAAAAAAATAAATCTGTTTTGCTTTTGTAGTTAGCTGATTATAAAAAAACATAAGTAAATGATAGTTAAAAAAGGACGCTTTAAAAATCAAACTAAAAAAGTATAAAATAATTTAAAAAAAGCGTAGGGTGCTTAATATTACCCCTTACTGCATGAATTTGATTATAAAATACATCAAAAAGCACGCTTTGATTTTTAATGAACTATAATTATTTAAAGTAAAAAAATGGTCGCAAAACATAGAAATAAACTATATTTTCTAAATATATATTAACACAAAAATCGAAATGTTGCATCATGAAATGTCCGCCACTGTACCTACTCGTATACAAATGTATTTTGTTTGTAAATTTTTAAGTAGTTGCATTCTGACGTCATTAATCTGCGTGTATTTATATAACGTAGCTCTACACTGTTGATTTTACAGGGTATCCACTTTAAAACATTATGGACTTTGCACATAACACAACACTACACGAATATCAACCATGCAACTAAGAAGATAGAGTAGGTTTCAGTTTGTACTGTTTCCAGCGTTAAGCAATGTAAAAGTCAGTAAGAATTTTCATTATTTAAAGTAGTTTTGCAAAAACGTAAAAGTTTCTCAAACAGTTTCGTTGTCCAACAAGTGTTGTTATTTTTGATTCGGTAGATGAAGTTTTCAGATAGTTTTTCGAATGAATTACGAGTGTTGTTCAAGTTCTATCCTTATTTATTTTTATTTCATGGAGATTTCAATAAAAAAGTATAGTGGTTGTATTTCTTGAAATATCAACAACAAGAATGTAAGGTATTATAGCTATTGGTAAGCAAGAATGGTGGTTTGAAGTAGGTGGGTTATTGAAAATGAAGACAAGACAGTAAGTCCTACGATGATTCAAGATCTACACTCCCGGACTCATAAATCTAGTTACCGTGTATTTCCATGTAAGGTACCCATTCCCTGGCCCATGAACCACATATGGTTCAGGTTGATTATTTAACTAGTGTCTACTATCATCATCTGCCCATCCTTTTCCCAACTATTTTGGGGTCGGCTTCCAGTCTAACCGGATTCAGCTGAATACCAGAGTTTTAAATGGAGCGACTGCCTATCTGACCTCCACAACCCAGTAACTGGATTACACGATACGCCTTGGTAAGACTGGTTGTCAGACTTTCGGGCTTCTGACGACCCATAACGATTGTCAAAGATCCACAAATGACACCCGGGACCAACGGCTTAACGTGCTTTCCGAGGCACGGAGGGGTCCTGGTATGTAAAGATGGTCACCCATCTACGGAACAACCGCGGCAAGCGTAGCTTAACCTGATCAATCCACCCGTGCAGCTATTGTTACTTAGCCACAAGCAACTAGTGTCTACTATGTCGACAACAAAAGTGCTAATTCCTAAAATATCAAAATAATGACGTGTCTAAGAATTTTTTTATGCAATCTTGAAGTAGAAATCCTGGCGATCAATTCGGAGGTATGAGGATCAGGTTTTGAAGTTCGCGTTTCCTTTATGGAAAAGGGAGGGTCTTCCAAGCAGACGGGTGTTGTGTCTGGTGGGATTTCGCATGACGTCAGTATGGTGCGTAGTTCGTATAGTGATGTAGAAGCCACTATATCACTCCCCTCTAGAGACCAGGGGCCGATAGTGGGCTGAGTCGTGTATCTTGCGATGCTTGCCAGGGCCAGTTGAGGTTCCAGTGAGTAAGAACCGAATACAGCATAGAATTGCTCCAAATTTGAATTCATGGCCATTTAAAAAGTCTTAGGATCTTTTTCCACGAGTATTTTCTTTTTATGGTTGTAAAAACCAACAACTAGTAAAAAGGAACAAGAGCAAGACTTGGATGATGTCGGTTTAGCAATGATGTCTACATCCCAATCCAAATCATGATCCCTTAAACCGTCAAGTTTCACAAAGTTATCTGGGATTACTTTTTGATACCACACCAAGGTTGGATTATAATTCCACTATAAAGCCTGTATCATTCGCATCACCGGTAACATCCTCATCAGTACCTCGAACTAATCTAAGACCACCTCACGCGTTACACAACTTAATAAAAGTCATAAATAACCCACACGCTTCTCAAATTAGAACATTTTAATTCAAAATGGCGGCTGGGACGGCTCCTTTGTGCCCCAATTACATCCTATTTTAGATTAAATAATGTTACTGGGGCCTAAAATCCCCGATTGTTTGTCACAGGGTTAAGGGATAACGTGGAACCGCGAAATTGAGTTACCAATTTTTCCTAGATAATTTTTTAAAGTGTCTCTTTGAGTTAATTACCTAAAATTATATTATGATGGAGAATGTAGGTATTGTAGGTACTTTCTTTGATTTTGTAAATTGACTTCAAATAACCCATTTACACGTATTTTTCATGAAACTAGATGAAGTAGGTGAATTATTTCCCATCATAAGCATTGTGTTGATTTGAAATGTCCTATTAGGATAAAGTAACTTCAAAACATTAGCTTGGAAAGCTACGACCACTAAACATATATCATTAAACCCTTACCCATTAACCCTTCCAAATATAACCCCCCTACGCGGCAGAAAGTCAGCTAAAATCCGTTTGCAAAAGATTCTAAACAAAATACATTAATATGGCCGCAGACTGTAGGGGCCCCTGTGGATAAAGATGTAGAGCATGGAGACATAGAATGATAAAGGGCAGAAGATCCACTTCATGCAATGTGTTAAGATGAAGATGAAGATTATTATGAAGATCTAGGATTATGACTTGTTATTCTTTCGAATATTGCCTCTTTGAGGTAAATAGTGACAGATTTCTGCCACAAAGCATATTCCGGTTTGCAATGCATGCTAGGGATGACTGTGACAGATGCTTGCGAAAGTGCAATAAAATGTCACACTACTAATTTGATTTTTCTGAGATTGGCAACGGAACTGCAAACCTCTTTATCCTCTCTCTGCATTTCATCCTAGCAGGGGATTTCATGTTTTTAATGGTCTCGATTTGGGCTACTATTTACGCACAAACATGTATGAAACAACAAACATGTAATGAAAACAACCTTTATTTAGGCACTCGGAAATTTAAAGTAAGAAAAATGCGTTTAAATAAATAAGTTTTAATTTATGCTTCAGTTTGCAAAAAGTGTTTAGTGTTTGGAGCCTCCTTTTAAGCAAACAATGCCTGTATTAAGACATAAACCGCTCTTTCGTAGTACAGCATTTTATTTAATTATTTTTTTTATCTCTTCTTCTTCGTCGTGTCGATGATTCCAATGGATGGTTTTAAATAAGCTTCGACCAGAATTCGGCCACTTCCACAGCGTTAACGTTGACCTCGTAAAGGTCTTCCATACTGAAGGTATAATTGCACGGAGAGCACGACAAGAGGTGGGGCATAGTTTGAGACGTGGCTCCACAGTCGCATTTTATTGGCATGACGTTTATTCCTATTTCTTCCCATAGGTATCGTACAAGGCGACTAAGGGACTACTAGAGAATGTGCAGCAGCGTTCTCTATGCGTTTTACCACCATACTGCGATCGTCAACCCGCCTGCCAAGTGTGGTGATTATGGCAAAACGCCCCTTTTGGGGGAGGCCTATGTTCAGTAGTGGACGTCTTTCGGCTGAAATGATGATGATGATTGGCATGACAGCAAAAGTATACATTAAAACTATAAAAAACAGAAACACAATAACTATAATGCCAAAGGGTCAGAATACTAATTTATCAGTCGCATCATTAGTCACCGTAGTAATGTGAGCTTGCTGTCTCAAGTATACCTTCTGAATATACCTGCTCCATGTCGTAACCCAAAATTAATGAAAACGCACCGTCTTCTCGAAATAATTCATCTTTTCAACAGCTGCCTTCTTCTACGAAATGCCTCAAGCTCTCTTGATTGATTAATTGTTGTTACTTCACTTTAACTTAGCAAAACGGTAATTACTATATCGCTGAAATTGATTTTAAACTAGTTGTTAGACTATTTACTTTGATTGGCTTTGGATCTATTTAAGAAGGGGTGTAGTTGGTGTAGTTTGTGCTTTATATTAAGCTTGGTTGAATTCATTTTTATACCTTTTGCTGTGCCCTACAGGGTCTGTAATTATAACTTAGCTTTAAGCCAATTGTAAGATCTTTCAACATTATGGAATGCAAATAAAGATATGAATATGAATGAGTAACTTAAGGTGACACTTGTCCACATTTTTTCCATACAAACTTCGGGAGGGTTTTACTCCACTGTCTGACTATGTACATCAAAAATTAAACATGGTATGGTTTTGTCTCGTTATTATTATTGTCTGTACGGAAACAGAATACTAAAATAAAAAGCTATTAAAAAGTTATGAGCCAACAAAGATTCGTTTTTCTTGCTAATTTAACCTAACTTTGAGCGTGTTTAAGTAATAAAAGGAGTGTAAAATCTCGAAAACCAAGACGGTACCGACAAAGTTCAATTAACAATAAGTTCAATAAACTTTATTGGTCATTGATTTATGCAGTGGTTTTTTCATAAAACCCGATCTTCTGAAGGACTTTTCTTAACTTTTTCGCGATTTTTTTGCCAAAAATGCTCCTGCATCTCACTCAATAACGTTGTGCGTGTAGACTAGAGTCTAACTGCTCACCACTGATACTATCTCTGTCGGGTTCGAAGCCTGGTGAGACAGCGTGATTTTTAGCCAGGCCCACCAGTGAGTTCGAGCCCGCGCAGTGTGCCCTTAAATGCCTAAAGTTAAGTTATGATTAACGTCGACTTAAACATATATTTTTTGACATTTAATTTTTCTTAACGTCAATCAACGTTTGTAAGTCAATGGCTTATTAATCTAAACTAATATAATATACAGAAAAGATTTAATTATTGTGTGTTTGTTAGTTGCGTACCCTAAAACAGCTAAACGAATTTGGCACAAGGATAGACCATGACCTGGAATAAAACAAAAGATATCTTATGTTCCGATATTCCCACGGAATCGAGACTTATGCGGGTGAACTCGCATGGTGCAGCTAGTTTTTTTGTAAATTAATTCGTCCATGAAGACAGCGATCGTCCATGATCAGGCAGTATTCTAGCTCAAAACAAAGCATAATATAGAAAAAGTAAAATGACGTACACATTAATTTTTAACTTTTAAAAATAATAAAGGTGAGTATTTTAAATTTTAACCATCAACGAGTCATTGATCTTTTAGTTAACATAACTAAGTAGAAAAAAAAATGGAATGTTTTTAAAGGAGATGCCCTACTCCACCAATTTGCCACATAGATATCCTTTCAATGCAAAAAGCATTCAAGGCTTTAAAATAACCTTTACTTTAACTTTTTACTAAAGACCAACAACACTGCGGTGGTCCATTTGCTGTAGCTTGAAACTTAGCCAATGTTTGCTAGCTAACGCTAAACATTTTGACATGCAAGAAGCGTGAGTCTGTGAACAAGCTAAGCTGGAGGCACTTATTCGCTCACTATTCTCGCTGCATCCGGTATCGAGTAACTTAAGTTAAATAAGCTGTATAGTGGTTAGGGTTGAAAACTAGAGGTTTATATTACTTAATATTTTTTGAAGGTGTTGTGGTTAAGTAATAAGTTTGGCCGATCAGGATCCGTTGCGTTGGTTTCTGCTATTATTCATGGATCTTTAAGAGTCTTTACTGGTTCTCTTAAGCCCGAAAGTCCAGCCTAACCTTGTCAGAAGGTATCGTATTACCCAGTAACTGGGTTGTGGAGGTCAGATGGGTCCCGGATCGCTCTATGTTAAATACTGCTATTCAGCTGCATCCGGATAAACTAGACGCCGACCCCAACGCGGTTGGGAAAAACTAGGCAGATTGATTGATATTACTTTAAAAAATATAATCATTAATATTATACCTAATAATTCTATTTTTTTATATTTTTCAATAATAATTGTTTCTTCTTTTAATGATTACATTTTTACTTTTATTTTTATTTATGTCATAGCATGAACTATTGACCGATATACGTCTAAAATAATGCTTTTCTAGCGACGTTTCAAGCTTTTAAATCTCTGGTCAAAGTAACGTTGTATAGTCTGAGGTAAAACTCGCGTGGGATGTGGGACGAACTCATGTTGATTTCAAATAATTTGTATAGATGTGTTTAAACAGGCGCAAAATTTTCTTCTGTTTATGTATAACTATTGCGTCCCACTAAACGCACGGCCACATCGCGGCAGGCCTAGACGAAGATGGCGGGACGAGCTCGACTCCTACCAAAATGACTGGCCAGCACTAGCAAAAGACAGAATTGTGTAGAAAAGGGACAGCAGGCCTTTGCCCCGCAGTGGAATAATTCAGGCTAATTACATAGATTAGAAATAGTCAAGTGAATTCCTAATTATTAAAATCAACGGGAAAACGAAAGAAGCCACGAAACCAAGAACATACCCCACAAATATAACATAGGCAACATTTTTGCTAGTCGGTTTTTTCCTGGGTATTACAAAATGTCATACAGTCTGTCGTACCAAAATTGAGTAGCAATTTTTTCGTTACCATATGAAAAAAAAAACGTACAAACTTCCAATTTACCGACTCTTCCGAATTCCGAATGCAGCGTTTTCCCATGGAGCTATTTTCCTACCTGCGGGCGATGTGCTATGGTCCAACGCACACAGTTAGCTGAATGAAATGAATAAAAAACTTGGATAGCAAGCTTCCCAAGCACGTTCGAAAATGTTAGTTTTTGTACAAGGAATTTATAAAGGGCGGGCGTTTTGGGGGACTATCTTATGTAATTTTGACGTTCAAAAACTGCTGACTGTCAGCCTAGTTTGAATAAATGACTTGATTTTGATTTCGACTAACTGTGTCCGCGACTTCGCGTTCATGTCATCATCTGCCTAGCCGTTTCCCAACTATGTTGCGGTCGGCTTCTAGTCTAACCAGATGCAGCTGAATACCATTATTTTACATGGAGCATCTGCCTATCTGACCTCCACAACCCAGTTACTGGGTAATACGATACTCCTTGGTAAAACTGGCTATCACTCTTTCAGGCTTTCCGAGGAACGGAGAGGTCTTGGTATGTAAAGATGGTCACCTATCCACGGAAAACGAAATATGAAATTTTATGGGTTTTACGTTTTTTGCACAATCCCTTTTTTTTCTAAAATGAAAGCAGCCTCCGTTACTCCTTATAACATCACCTATCTGCCGGTGAAAGTCCTGTCAAAATCGGGGTTTCCGTTTCGGAAATTAGCCAGAAAAGAACAGACAGATAAAAAAAAAAATAAACATGCATTTCGCAACGATGTCACAAGTTCTATGTAAAAGAACAAGCATAAAGATAAAAACTACACGGTAAATATGCAGACTCTTAGTTGCTACTGAGATTTTAAAATTAGCAATGCACTAACTAGGTATATTGGTTTCTGGACTCAGCAATACCGATCATTACACCAAAAAGAACAGTCATCATATTAGTCTAAACATCCACTTCCCCTCTAAGTGACCGCTACAGAGCGAGCCGAGGGGTCATAAAGAAAATTGCCTCAGTACGCTCGACCATCGTAATAATTCTCTTGACGTAATATCACGCACGCGTGCGGATCGAACCCTATTTTTGCTTTGTACAGCTAATTTACGCAACAGTATATTTAGGTTCCCTAAAACAACATCCACTTACCCTAAATATATCTAGTCCCTTAACGAAACTAAACAATCAGGCAAATATAAACATCGGTTGTAAGTACACTCATTGAGGCAAGTTTTTGCGCTATCCTAACCAAAGTCGGCCTCGGCCATAGTCATCGAACTTCAGAAAACTTCGTGAGAGTTCGCCGAAGTTCGTAAGTTTCGGGAACAATAAAAGTTGTTACAAGTTAGAAGACTAATCTAGACGCTTTAGTTCGATGTTAGTATTTATTGTTAATGCTGTTCTCGGGAACTTTGACGTTTCTTTGTTTGATACGTTCGACCTTCACACTGAGGGATACGGAGAAACTTAGTTTTGGGTTGAATGTATCACTGGTACCTACCTATTTATAAATTGTTTCTTATTTTATTGACCCGTGAGCAGATAGAAACAATGAAATGGTTTTCTTGGTCGAATCTTGTTGGACTTAAGAGCTTACCATGGTACAATATAACTGATATAGGTGAACAGTTAGTGGCCCCGGGGTAACATTTAGTTCTCTAAATGTTACAAAGATTTGTACAAATCTTGTTCGGGACATTAAAGACTCTTTTGTGATTGTAGTAACCTCAAAATAATAAAATACCTATCGTTTTTTGTTAAAGAACTAAGTTATATTTTATTGCTTCGTAAAATTAGCTGCTTTGTAGAGTTTGTACTAATTTGCAAGATCTTCACGCCGCTACTTGGTTCAGAATGATCACGACTTTAGAAAGAGATGTCAATTAATCTGTAATTGCATTAAACTACACGAGCGCAGTGCTGGCCCAGTGGTAATGGCCCCGGTTTACTAGTTGTATGGGTCCAAACCCAGGCAGGCGATTTACTTTATATAAATAATTTCATCACCTCTGCTCTCAAAACTATAGGCATGTCCTAGAACCAAAACTTTGTAGACATACGTGATATCTACCCACACTGGGCCCGCGCGGTAGATTACAGCCCACTCCGAGAGGAGGCCTGTGTCCAGCAGTGGGAACACTATAGGCCGATTCATTTGCATGAGAGCAAGTTCTTATTTTATTAATTATAGATGTCACTAATGACTGACTATCATGTGAGGGCTCTGTACGTTCAAACCCAGTGAAAGTCACGAACAGAACTGTAATCAAGTTAGTTCAACTGACTATAAGTGTTATTAGTGGCTAGTTTCTAGTCTAACTACACAGATATACATAGGAATGGGAGATAGGTTAATTGCAATGTATATTTCAGATGGCAGAGTTTTCCAATTTTGGTGGATGAAGTAATAGTTCTCCAGGCCGAATTTCAGTTATGGTGGCCAATCTCAGCATAGACTAGCCATCGAAGCAGGAGATATTATGTATAGTGCACAAACATGTGCGCAGACACGGGTGCAATCTCTCTTCCCTCACTCTTATAGCTTGATGGGACTGCAATTCGATGAAGAGAAGAGTTGACCTGCAAAAAAATATGTATGTCTGTCATTTCTTTGTAAGATGCTGTTATTCTACATATCAATCAACTAAATCAGGCGGTCACAGTCTGTTGCTGGACATAAATGCTTCTCATGGTGCAGGTTGTTCAAAAAAGATACCGCCGCCCATGGCACACAGGCTACTGAGGTGGGTTTAAGTCAGTAAAAGTCTGACACGCCCTCCTGGTCTCACAGAGCGGGAGAAGTTATTTGAAGGTCTGCCAATAAAAATAAAAAATGCTTCTCATAAGTCCACAGCATCCAGTATCCCGCCTACCGCATAGAGAAGCTTCTAAAGCTCATTGGTCCGTTCAGCCGATTAATTATCTTCATTGCAGGACCCATCTATTCCAACGCTCATCGACATAACAGCAAGCTTGGACAAGTGGTCATTGCTTTCAAAACATTTTTTATTTCTACAATGACTAAGTACATTACTTTTGGGGTTTGTTAGCCAATTTGCATGAATTTACTCGCCCGAACCGGACAAATCGACCCTTTTAATATATTATTTTCTATCTACGACTCGCACGCAGTAAATTTATTTGCATGTATGTACTTTATAATATATGCTTGTCTTGTAACCTTTTTTCATAACTTTATTGCAAAAGAAACCTAAACCATAAATTGCCTAATACGTATTTCTGGAGTGGTCGATTTCGCCAGAAATAAATTGAGCAGAGTTAACACAGAATCTGATATTAAATTGGATTTCAGCAGGCATACTTAAGTTGCTTGCTTTGTAAACTTTGCGCTTTATGTGTTACCAGATACATTGTATATTATTGTCTCAGTGTAATGGTGTTACTGCAGCGTGGCAATAAGGCAATACAGCCAGTTTATTGCCTCGTTAACCCGGGGACATTGCTTAGCTACTGTTTTAACTAGTATGTGCCAGGCATAGGAAATCGACTGGTGGACATACCTATCCTTTGAAAAAAATATTATATGTTTAAATATTTCTGGATACCAATGTAAGTTCCTAGAGACAAAAACTGTTACAACTTTAGTTTGTAAAATAGTTCTCCTGTTCGCCACTGCTACAAATGTAGGAATGGAACGTTGATGAATGCTTGACTTGTGTGAAAGAGCTAAATGCTAAGGTGTAAGTAAGACAAATTACGTATGCCAAAGGTCTATGCTTGGGATGACGTGTAAGATATCTAAAACGGTAAAATGAAACTGGAAACGGATGAAGGACGTAACGACGAGTAGACTTGTTCAAAGACGTATTTTTAAATAATTAACACCTATTTTAGTTTTCTGACCTCATCCCTTTAATTCCCACATAAATTAAAGTGGTCTTATTTCTTGGTTAGACTTTGATACTCATAATAATTAATAATCAGGTAAGGGGCTTGATATGAGCTTTTGAAATATGTACCTAGGTATAACATGATCCTTGATTTTACTTCTCTTCGTATTGTCTCCCTTCATATTTGTGGCTTTGGCGTGAATGCGTTAAGAAAAGTTTTGTAGTCACTTAATTTTCTTTTAAATATTGATACAAATATAAACACCATACCACTTCTTAAGTCAATGCAATCCCTTAAGAGGTTTTACTACCATGGAAAATTTATAGTCATTTATAGTCAGACAAAAGTCCACTTCCCTCCTCCACATTAAAGTTCAATATCCTTAAACATCTGTGTCAGCATTGTGTAGTTTATGACGTAAGCGCCACAGATGGAGCTGAGAATGCTAGCTGACCTGAATGCGCTTGTTCAGTTTTCTGTTGAACCTATTAAGGGGGGAAAATTGCAAGAGTCACTTTCTTTTAATTTTTTTTAGAAATGCTTTAGACTGTGAAGTTAGTGTTAGCACACAACATTATGCCTGTATTTCCCAAAGGGGTAGCAGATGTGTTTGTACAAAAATATATTTCCGCTAGTACCTACATATAACAAGCAAATAAAACATTTTTTCTTTCTGTTTTTCTTATCTCCCATGTGCGTAAACTCGGTTTTTTTTTGGAAACATTGTAAAAGCTAAATATTTTTAAAGAGTAATCTAAGTAGGCTCTTCTCTACAGAAAACGATCAATTTAAACCGTGCGGTTAGCTTCTTACGTTTTATAAGTGGCCATGTAGGTTAATGTGAAATATGGAATTTAGGCATTAGTCCAGACTCCGGGTTGCTATTAAAAAAATCTTATTGGAAAAAATTAATAACGCTTTGCCAACCGGGGGATTGCATCCAGGACTAGCGGGCCGGTAGACCACCGTGTAATGAGGCAGTTCATAAAAATACTACACCTGTGAATTATAATGTCGGTTTAAAAAAAAATGTCTCGTAATGTCTTAATTCCGTGTTGGACTAAAATAATAGCACCACCACCTTTCTTCCCGTGGGTGTCATAGGAGGCGACTAAGAGAACTGCTAGAGAAGGGGCAACAGCGTTCTTTATACATTTTTAAAACCACACTGTGATCGCCAACCCGCCTGCCAAGCGTGGCGATTATAGTAAAACTTCCCAAAAATGACAAACAACCCGGCAAAATGGCCCCTAGTACCCGGCGGCCCGCCCCTACCCGCCGTACCCTTGGCTACGGTAGCGGCCAAGGTTACAGTGAGGCAAGGGGTGCTAAGAATCTCTCGGAGAGATCTGGCTACCACAACAAACGATTATGGCTAACCCCCCAACATGACAAGCACAACAAGCACAAAACCGGTCGAAGTGGTGGGGCTTGGGGGAGGCCTATATTTAGCAGTGGACGTCTTTCGGCTGAAATGATGATGATGGTGATGAATGTCTTAATTGTCTACTTAAAATTATCTATCCTACTAATATTATAAAGATGTAAAATTCGTTTGCAAGTTTGTATGTAAGTACCTAATAGGGTTACCTATCATAAGTTCTAAAAATATTTGACGGAATTTCTTTTCACCTAAAAAAAATCAACTATTATCGTTTCGTTTTTTTTTACTTCATCGAAGTCACGTCTGCCACTGCATCAGTTGACCTATTATCAAATCGATTTTTTTCGTAAATCTAACGTTTCATTTGGTCGAAAAACTTTTTACCGAAGTTACACTTAGCCAAAATATCATTTGTTCGAAGTATTATGTTTCCGAACATTCATTAAACCACTGTTTTAATTACCATACTTTAATTTCAACCTCTATTCGTCACTATTCTCTATTTTTTTTATCTCTTATTTTCGCTTCATCCTTGTTTGCATGCAAACATGCGCTTCAAGCATGTAAGCAGGCATGCAGAGTGCAAGCAGGCATGCAGCGTGCGAACAAGCATGCAACGTGCAAGCAGGCATGCAACATGCAGCCAACCTCGGCCCGGCGGCGGGCCTTCAAACCACCTGCTCAACTTCAGCTCGCGGGCCGCCCCACCCCTCCGCGCCTACGCGGGCTTAAATGACACTCTAGGGGTAGGGCAGACAAGACTGCGTGAAATCGGTTTTCCACCGATTCGTTTCTCACAAAATTTTGTAGCACAAAATGTTGACTTTTATGACACTATTTTAATTTAATTTTGAAAATGGTTATATATTTGTGACCAAATAATATTCTGTAAACTGTTGTTTCTGTGTGGTGAAAATATGGCAAATAAATCATTTGGCTAGTGAAAAAAGTTCAAAAGAGGCTTCGGCCAATAGCAAAAAGTTATTTTGTAAATCGGCGAAATATAGTTCGGTAAACTAATACCCATGACACATGATACTTCGATGATATAAAAAATATGGTCTTTTTTGCTATATGCATTATAGGACTAATGCATATAGCAAAAAAGACGTCGGTCAATAGTTTTAGGTAAAATTAAATTCGAACAAAAAAAAAAACCGAAAAGTGAACGGTTCCCACCGATTAGAGGGTAATTAATAGGTATCTAGAACTATTGTCGGATATTTCTTATCTAACCTAATCTATCTATGTATATCTAGGTACATAAAAATTCCCGCGTACAAAGTCGCGGGCGAAGTGCTAGTGCCTAATCAATGCGTACTGTTGGATTTTCACATAGATGAGTTTAAGATTATAATTTTAGGAAGGATGCAAATTAATTTAGGTGTCTGTACTATTAGCAAAAACAGGCATATCTTTACTATATTTTAAAGTGCCATCTCTTCCCGTGGGTGTCGTAAGAGGCGACTAAGGATCTTACCAGAGAATGGGCAGCAGCGTTCTCTTTGCATTTTACCGCCATACTGCGATCGCCAACCCGCCTGCCAAGCGTGGCGATTATGGCAAACCCCCCCACATTGGGGGAGGCCTATGTCCAACAGTGGACGGCTTTCGGCTAAAATGATGATTTTAAAGTGGCTCAAATGTTAGTATACAATTTTGGGAATGAGTTTGTTATAATTATCATATTGACAATGTTTTTTACATTACGCTACAATGTTTTTGGTAAAGAAATGTATAAATTTGTTTAATTTTGCCCCGATTGACAAACTTAAGTTTGGCACCGTAGTTGACGAGAGAAAAAATAGCACTATTAAGTGTCAATTTTGTCTATATTGAAACCGAACCAATCTCTATCAAGTACAAACTTTAACTTCCTCTATAGCAATTAACAGATAAATCCAGTACTTGCTTGTTGGTACCGCGTGGACAAATTAGTGCCAGCTCGGCACAGAGTAGATTTATTGCTTCAGATGCACTTTGCACTTCTGGTACTTGGTAGTGGTACTAATCGGTGCTAATGGGTGCTCGAGTTTGGGTGCTTTTGAGGATCTTAGTTTTGAGTGTTGGGTTATTAATTAAGTTGTGTTTAAGTTGGTATTTATTGGTTGTGTGATTTAATTTGGCATCGAATACTTATAATAGGAGTCGGGTTAGTAAAATAGTAAATTCTTATACCGTAGGGGTATACTATAAAGATACTTTTTACATTTTGATAACCTTAATTTTTAGAACCACCATATTGCATAATCGGCCTATTACGTTCCCACTGCTAGGACATAGGCCTCCTCTCAGAGAAGGTCGCCACGCGGGCCCAGAGAAGGTTGGTAGATGTCACATGACTTCGAATTTTAGGTCATGCCGGTTTCCTCACGATGTTTTCTGAGGATGATACTCTCGTAGCATGTTTGTCTATTTATTTTTTTACTTTGTTTTTATTATTTTTTTATATTCCTGTTTAGTTCTATCATTTTTACATTTAAATATATTGATTTTTCTATAAGTTCGCTGTACCAGTTCAGTGTCCTATTAATTGTTTGAGGCACCGGGCGACGTCAATACATCAAAGCCGGCTGTCACTGAAAACCAGCGCTGGGGCTCTGTCTTGCATAGGGTCGCAGCATAATGCTGAGCGATAGCCGTTTTGCGTGGATGTGACGCATGTTTCCCTCAACCTTTTCTTATTTTTGTATTCCTGTTCTTTTTGCGTCATGTTTACCGCAAATAGACGCTTTTTCTTTCTTTTCTTTCTTTCTTCTTTCTTTTCCTTCATCGTTTTAAGAGCAGTGGTGATGAAATAATGTAAACAAAGTAAAGCGCCCGTCTGGGTTCGAATCTACGACCAACAACTTGTAAGTCGCAAAAGTTACTACTGTGCCACCACTGCTCTCAAAACGGTGATAACGTCAACCGAATCAAACCAAAAAATCACCACCTTATAATATGACTTTATTTACTCTGTTTCGTTATTAAACTGTTTCTAAATGTTTAAATCTGTTATTCAATTACTGTCTTAGGTATAAACGCAATTAGAGTACCTTCCTTAAAAGATGTACTTAACAAATGCAAAATGACCAGACATGGTCAACTGTCGGATCATTTACAGCTCTTAGCAATATTGCTTTTTTGCGTGTTAGAACGATTTTCTTCTTTTCATATAATAATTTAATCGCCAGAAAAAGAACTTGCTGATCTTATATCTTACAAGCTGAAGAATATAAATGACATCGTGAAAGATCACGAGCGAGCCGATATTCAGCGATATCTAAGTACATATCTCGCCGCTCGCCGGCTCTCCGCAAAATGAACAAAAAATCACCCACAGTCAAGTTTACTTTATACTAACTTGAAGTATTGAAGAAAAGAGGGGAGGAGAGACACTTTTATAAAACCAACTACGTTTTTCTCACACTTTTTTCAATTCAAGATAACTTTTTCCATTACTCATAAATTCATGCTGCTGATGAAGTGATCTTTTCATGACACGACACACATTATTTTACTATGTAGGTAAGCCTTCTATAATACATAAAATTAGGACATAATACGTCCTAATGTTATGTTCAGTTTTTCGACTTTCGTGTAAGCTCAACGAGAAACAGTCATGTCAACAGATAGCCAGAAGATGATGCCACTGAAGATTAAGATAAAAATACAAAACAATTTTTTTCAAGTCCACAGATTTCACTGTCCAGAACATAAAGTTTAAACTCCATTGAATACAATTGCGATGCTTTTTAAAACGCGTTTGACTTCTCGTTTCAGTAAAAATTATATTCGAAAAGTAATTTTAAAAAGGAAAAACTTGCTTCAAGAGTTTTACGAGACGCTTTTTCTTTGTTCATTGAGTACTTTGAAGATTTTATGAGTTTCGACCGAGAGCGTTGATGTATTTGTAATGTCGTGCGTTTTTATTTATCTATTGGTTATACTTTTCACTTGCTAGTTTTCAGTTTTTCGGTAATTTTTTCGAATTTTCGAAGGAGCTACATGTGGAGAGATTTTTCATGTAGCAAAATTGGTGGTTAGACTGACTGCATATTTAGGTGCGCTGTACGTACTAAAACCAGGATATAGTTTAGATATAAAACTAGGATGTAGAGGATGACCGCCTCGTTGGTGTAGTGGTCGCAAGCGCTACTGCTAAGTATGACGTCCTGGGTTCGATGCCCAGGTCAGACAAAGTGTTATTGGGTATTTAAATCTGCAATTTCTCAGTAGCCGCCCGGAGTTTAGATTTGTGCCAACCTTCGGGGACATTTATTTATTTATTTATCACACACATGTATGTACCCTTTGCCATTACAGATAATGAATCTAATGCGACAAAGTAACTTAAAATATACTTAACTATACCTTACATGCTACACAGTATGTGGCCCTTGTGAACTCACCCTGTGTACAGGTGAATATGTCTATGGCATCCGCCACCGTGTTAAGAGTGCGCAGCGCACGAGTCAGCGGTGCGCGCCCCAGTAGGTTAGTGCGCGCACTCGGCACCACTAGCAGCTGCGGCTTGCGCCGTCGCGCCACGTACCTATCTGGTAAATTAAACCCTATTTCTGAAAGTATGCCTGAATTTTGTAACCTACCTCTTAAAACTTTGAAAATATACGTTGCCAGTGCCAGTTCACGCCTAATTTCTAATTTGACATAATACGTCATGTTATGTGATGTAGGAAAGCTAGATCCCTAACTCATAATCATAGGTGTCTATCTATACCCACTAAAAAGTACCACTATGTGCCTCAAAAACAAGATGATGATGATGACGCAATTCGTAATATGCAAATAATTGCTAGTTTATTAATGGACGATTTCTTAAGAAAAAACGTGTAATGTCAATTGAAACAAGAGTGACAACCCAATATAATTTCCTAGTAAAATAAAGACCCAACCCAGCACCCAGTACGACTTTCAGGCTGTATTATAACTACAGTTCCCTCTGCATGTGTCGGGTAGTACTTACCGCATTCTTAGCATTGCGTCCACGATACCACGTTATTACAGTACCGCTTGAAAAAAAGTCGATTAGAACTCGGAAGAACGACTTTCTTTTACCCTTCTGTGTTTGTTTTCTTTAGGTAAAAGGTGATAAGCATCATCATCAACTTTTACCCAAACGTAAGTTTGTTGTGTGGTTGTTCGTCTAATATCATTGAAGTAATAGAATACCAAACGAGTTGATCAGACCCGTGGAAGATGCTCAAATCCCTTCATCAACCAGAAAAGAGCTGATAATCTTCAAACGGCTGAACCGATTTTGACACACACACACACACAGACACGTCAAACTTATAACACCCCGTCGTTTTTGCGTCGGGGGTTAAAAATGGTGATTACTGTTATCTTTGGGCCTTACGACGTTATATTTTCTTTTTTATGAAAATATAAATTAAAGTTATCGTTTACTGATTTGGGTAACAATACACTAAGATTCTGCAAATAAATAGACATAATGAACATTTTTTTACTTGTAAATTTTTTGAGAATGTGTCTTTCAACTAAACCTGAAATATCCGATATCTTCAGGATACATTTAGGTTTCCATTGCGAACAAGACAGTTATAATTGATCTACATAAAGTAACTCCACAGCACGTGTCATCAGCACGTGTCGTTCTTTGCATAGCCTGTGGCGGTAACGTGTTTGCAGAGTGAAACTTTTTTTAATATTCTCACAGTAATAAACATTTAATAGCAAATAAATTTTATTTATTTGGACGGGTTTCAAAGCCTGAATGAAGCTGGTTTAAAATTGCTAGAAATTGTAATCAATACTTTGTTTGATAAAATTTCCACTTCCGTGCTAATATCAGTCTAACTCCCGGATTTTGAAAAGCCAATCAAGACAAATAATTAAGCTGACAGGTTTTCAAACACGTGTCAAGTGATTTGATTGACGGACTGGAGTAACAACAGCCAATCAAAACTCGACAAGAGTTTGAAAACCTGTCAGTTTATTTTTATGTTGATTTTAATTAGCCTTGCAGAAGCCGAGAAGTAATGTTATTAAAGAAGTATGTAAGGATCGCAGCATGAGTAAAAGTAATGACTTTTTGCATGTATGTAATGTTATTAACGGCAAACAGAAAAGATAAAGGTCAATAGGTAGATACCACCAATTGAATTCAAATCTCTTAAATAATAAATTACGTTAGGGAATACTATTTCAATTCTCAAGAAATATGAGGGTTTTCCGAAAATTTAATAGAAAAAGCTTCCTACTGGATTAAAAAAAAAGGTAGATAAGTGTGATCGCAAGCAGCTGGCCATTTCTTTTCATTTTTCACCTGGACAACTCCGCCGTGCTTGCGGCACTTATTCTAAGATTTTATCGTTTGCTGAAGGATTTATTTTGCTTGATTAATATCTTAAGTAGGTACCTACAAATAATCTAGCGTAGTCTTAAATTATTCATTTTTTTCTTGTTTCCTGAACTGGTAAGTTTTTCAGGTGGTCCCGATTTAAGCACGAAATTACTGCGTTGATGATGATGATGATGATGATGGGACTCCCTTATCCGCACGTAGACTCCCATATCCGCACATAGACTCCCATTCGGTCCGTTGTGCGTACTGCATACTGGCTAACAGAGCTAGCCTAGCTCCGCCCAAAAGCACAGAAGCTTCCTGGGGGCTTCACAGGCTTCGCGGAGCGACCTCACTGTTCCGAGGATTTATTCACGTTGAGAAGCCACGGCCTCGCATTCCAGGATGACGTGGGTGGCTGATTCCTCGGCGTCAAGGCAGCCCCTGCAAAGCGGGCTGTCTGTGGCGCCTATGTTAAAAAGGTGTTTGTTAAGGGTGTTATGGCCCGTAATTGTTCCTATTATTATTCTAAGGTTATTTCTGCTCAGGCTGAGAAGTTTTTTAGTTAATCGCGGGTGTACAATTGTTAAAGCCAATTTTGGCTGTCTACAGTCTGTTGCCCGTAACCATCTGTTGTTATGGGTTCGGTCGACCTTTGGCGAATCCACACACGAAATTGTGAGAAAGGCAGGGGGAGAAGTGGGTACGGACCTAGCACTTTCATATTAGAGCCTCTCTTCGCAAGTTCATCTGCGGCATCATTGCCTAAAGATCCGCTGTGCCCTTTGATCCACTGGAGTGCAATACGATTGGACGTCGATAAACTCTCCAGGGAAGATGGCACTCAAAAATTAGTTTGTTGTTAGTTTGTTTGTTTTCTAAAGCTTTGAGCACAGATAGGCTGTCGGATAGGAATTTAATGCCGTAGTTCCGGATGCCTAAGCGCTTTATTGCTGTTGCGGCTTGTGTTAAGGCAACACATTCACATTGAAAGATCGAACTGTGTGTGCCTAGCGGTATGTGAAGGTTGATGTTGAGGTCAAGGGAGTGTACGCCAGCACCTGAACCGTCTTGTGTTTTTGAGCCGTCAGTGTAGATTCGCACTTCATTGGCTCCTGACTGATCAGTCATACAAACAGTAGAGGAAGAAAGGGATCCCTTTCTTCCTCTACTGTTTGTATGATATAGTTTTTGTTGAACATAGGTTTTTTTTTTTTTTTTTGGGTGGGGAATCATCAAATGACTTCTCCTGCTGAGTAGAGCAGGAGGGCGTGTCAGACTTTTACTGACTAAAACCCACCCGTGTTCCCTCAGTAGCCCGTATGCCAGGGGCTGTGGTATCTCTTTCGAACAAACCCGCACCCCTGGCAGGCATCGGCCCTGGCGGACCCCACCGGTGGTTGCTGACATCTTTGACGGCGCGCGTGTGTGGAACACAACGCGCCGTCCCGTCTACCACTTTTCGGCCGCAGAGGATAGGGAGAGCGGCTGACGCTATACCGACACTCCTCTTCCCCTGCCGCCCCACCGCGTCCACCATCAAACGGTGGCGGCCCCGTCCAGGCCACGGAAGGGAAGAGCGCTGCTCAGAAGCACCGGCACTCCTCCTCTACCGCAGCCCGTAACCCTCAGCCGCGATGCCTCCCATTCGACATCGCGGCCCACCTCAGTTGCGGTGCACCTCACCGCAACCTACTTGTTGGCCGCTACGTCGTCGGCTTTGAGGCAAAAGCCCTGACGAGCGGCCCCACCTTTGGGTTCCTCTTGGCTTCACCGTGGATGGGAGACCACGGTTACTGAGCCCCCCCGCAACGACAATGCGGGAACCCACTCGGGGGGGGGTTGAACATAGGTTGGTTTGGTGTTCTGTCACACTTGGCAGCGATGAGAGGCTGGTACTCAATCGCCCGGTCCAGGATGTTAGCGTGTGGACTGGTAAGGTTCTTGCCCCATATGCCTAGATGCATTAGCCTGATGGCAGCTAGCGCCGCCTCCTGCTGTATGTACAGGTCAAGGGGAGTTAGTTGAAGGACTATCTCCATGGCTGCTGTTGGGGTGGTTCTCATGCAGCCAGTGGTAGCTGAACAGGCCAGTCGTTGGAAGCGTTGTAGTCTGGTAATGGTGGTCGAAAGTTCGGTCCTCGTCCACCAAACCAGAGCGCCATAAGCCAACATTGGTCTGATTACCGATTTAAATAACCACAGAGTGATCTTCGGAGAAAGCCCCCATGTTTTCCCTTACAATTTTTTACATTGGTAGAGTGCAATTGTGCTTTTATTCAGTTTGTAGTCAAGATGCTTGTTCCAGAGCAGTTTGCTGTCAAGGATCACCCCGAACTACTTGACTTCTTCTTTAAGTGTTAGTTCTGTGTTGAAAAGTTTTGGAAGTCTGTGGGGTCCAAGAGTTCTTTTGTTGGTGAACATTATTAGTTCTGTTTTCGAGGGGTTAACCGATAGTTCGTGCTTCGCGCACCAACTCTCGATTATTTTGATGAGATTACATATGATGCCCTCAAATTTCCCTGAAATCAGAATTGCTATATCGTCTGCGTAATCCACCGAGTAAAGACTGCTGGCGTTGAGCTCTACGATGAGCTCATTTACGACTAAATTCCACAGTAGTGGTGACAGCAGCCCTGTGGACAGCCTCTGCTCACGATACCTCGTGTGGTGGTGTTCACGGTAAACTGAATGGCACGGTATTTTAACATGTTATTGATCCATTCTATGTGGGTTCGCGCAACACCGTGCGTGGCAACTGCCTGTTCGATGCTGGCGAAGTTAGTTTTGTCGAAAGCGCCCTCTATATCAATGAAGGCGCCTAAGGTGGCTTTGAGAGCATGTCCTATGCGTGAAACTACGCCATGGAGTGCTGATTCAGTTAATTACTGTGTTATAAGCCATTAAGAGTATAGCGCATGTTGCATCGTAATGATACAACATATTTCCAAAGATTTTCTTTATTTGCATGACATAATCAGCCAAGTACCTACCGTGTGGTGCCGGACGTAAAAGAATAGCACCATCCCATTGCTTCCCGTGGGTGTCGTAGAAGGCGACTAAGGGACTTACTAGAGAATGGGCAGCAGCGTTCTCTATGCATTTTACCACCATACTGCGATCGCTAACCTGTCTGCCAAGCGTGGCGATTATGGAAAAACCCCCCTTTTGGGGGAGGCTTATGTCCAGCAGTGAACGTCTTTCGGCTGAAATGATGATGAATCAGCCATTAATATTCCTACTGCTGAGACAAAGGCCTCCGACCGTTGAGAGGGAATGGGCCATATTCGAACAAGCGAGTCCAGTTCGGGTTGGTAGATGTCACATGTCTTTGAATTCTTGGTTCTAGGACATGCCGGCTTCCTCACGATGTTTTCTTTTACTGTTTTGAGAGCACTAGTGATGAAATGAAGTCATCATTTCAGCCGAAAGATGTCCACTGCTGGACATAGGCCTCCCACAAGCTCCGCCACTTTGACCGGTTCTGTGCTTCTCGCATCCAGCGGACTCCTGCGGCCCTCACAAGGTCATCGGTCCACCTTGTGGGAGGCCTTCCAACTTTACGTCTTCCGGTACGCGGTTGCCCCTCCAGAACTACTAGTGATGAAATGAAGTAAAGTTATTAATGTACTGAACAACTTGGATATATCTTGTGGTAACTTTCTAATTAGTTAGTTTGTAACGATATTTATAAAATGTTTCCTTGTATGAGAAAATATATAGCTTACCGATGAGCCCTCATCATAGGTTATTACACTGATTTTGATTTATATACCTTACTGATAAGTGTTATATGTAATGTAATATCATGTAATGTAATTATTTCCCAAATAAAATATAATAAAATAATTTTACAAAAAAGTAAAGCGCCTAGTCTAGGTTCGAACCTACGACCAACACGAGATAAGTAAGTCGCGGCAGTTACCACCGAGCCACCAGTGCCCCTTTCTTTATTTACCTAAATGAATACAATAATTAATTAGTCAATGATTCACAAATCACGGTGCTAAGAAAGGTATGTTAAAACAATATAAAATTAAAACCACGTAATTACCTGCTTGAATAGGTATTTAAGCATATATGTTGCTCTTAAAATGCATCGCGAGATCAAATAATCTCATGACACCCTGAGACTATTCCACTCATAAGTAATCATATTGAAGATGAGAATCTTTTTACCCTTATCTGCTATCCATACTCGAGTCGAACCAACGTTTTGTTCAAAATGAAAATTCAGAAAATATTATTCGCATGATGTGATTTTTGCAATGGCGCCGGTTACTGAAAAGTTGTGTGGGAATCAGTTGTCATGGTATGGGCATGTGATACGGAGGAATGAGGAAAATGCCGTGAAGAAAGTTTTAAATACGGGGAGACCAAAGAAACGATGTGTTGTGAAGAAAATGGTGAAGCGATAAAAACGATACTTATAACTTGCTTATGCCTTTAATTTCACAAATGTTCTCTTCTACTGTCGAGCAACCAATGCTCCGCACTCCGTTTTACCATTTTAAATACATTAAAACACATTTATGTCCTAGGCTAGGCGACGTTGTTTCCAAGTGTTGCCATCGTACAATTACACATTCAATTGCCTGAGTTTTCATAATAAAAACATATCTAAAAAGACCGTTACAATTCATGATAATAACTTAACAGTGCTGCCACAGTGGATATTATAATTCGGTATTAAAATAATGTACTTTTATTAACCGAGGAAAAAACGGAGGAGGTACTCAAGTCGACGCGTATATTATTTAAGTTGTTATGTATGACAACGCATAACTTTTTTCAGTGTCGTCGGATTTTGATAATTATTTTTTTATACCCCGATGTCGGTTCCATATACATTTCGTAAAAATATTCCAACCCTAAGGGTAGGAAAACAGAGGATGATTGATTGTTTACTCACAGATTTTAATACTGAGTTGTGTATTACAAAAAGTAACCCAAAATTAAGCATGTAGTAATTAATAGATTATAGTCACAAAAATTTATAAAATTAAACTATTTGACAAAAAAATTAAACCGCCGCGTACTTTTTTCGCCGCCAGTTTTTTCGGAGTTTTAATTTTTTTGTAATTTTTTTTTTTCTAAGTTAGATCAGTGAAATACGTTATGAACATTATGGACTATGGGAGTGATGATATGGTAAGAAAGAGGGAAACTAACTAACTTCCTGTGAAAGGAAAGCCATGTTGCACCTACCCTGAACAAATTAGGATAACGGCAGATGATATTATGATGATGATGTGATTTTTGCAATTACTTTTTCATTTTGTACTGGAAGTATGAACTAGAAGTAAGTAAGTAATCATTTATTTAACAAAAGACTTAACCTAGGTAGTAGCATCAGAGATTGTTTAGTAAGAGATAGGTATGACTAATACTGATAAGTAAGACCCCTGCCCTTCCAACTAGGAGAATCCTGTATCTTGAAGGACAGTGTACTTTAGAAGAATTGACACAATTGACAAAATTTTACATAATTGCGTAACAATACTGATGATCACTCACATTTTTATTGAATGAGCTTAAAAAAATAGTAGTGAAGAGTGATCGTGTGCTTGTGTGTTTGTAGTTGTGGAGTTAGACTGGTCCGTTGTGGTTTGTGTGCGGGTGTGGTTTTTACAAATTTACTTGGTGACGTTGTTTAAATAGGTATATGTTTACTGAGGTGGAAACCAATAATAATTACAGTTGTTTCTGCTTGGGCATCTATTACCTGCTTTAGGTCAATACAACAAAAAAATGCAGTTTCTTTCTATATCCCTTCAAAAAATACTAATTATGAATCAAGGAGATCACAAGAGCGTTTCTTAAAATTAAATAATCTTTAGCTACTGTTTAACCTCACTTGTTTCACATTTAAGCTTAAGAGAGAAAAAATAAGGAGTTAAAATATTTACAATGTTTATCCAATATCCACACAATTCAGGTATCCCTACACCACTTAGTTCGAAGAGCTCAAGAATATACACTTCTAAGCATCATCTTACAAACCTCATAACATAAAAATTTCTAACAATTTCAAACTTCCGTCAGAATCGGCTATCAAAAACCTACCGTCCGGTCAAAGCCGGTCCAATAAGATTACATAACCGTTATCCGATTACCGAACTTACAATCCGGGTGAGATGGCCGATTTGATGCCCGCACTGATATCCGGTCAAACTGACACCTCGCTTGATTTATTCATGCGGATAAATTTATAGGTGTGACTTAATGCATAGGTGTAAGTAATATTCATTTGTTAAATGATCAGCGTCTGAAGATCTTTGTTGGAGTCCAGTTCAGGCAATTTTGGATTCATATTTTTGTTTTAATAAGATCTTCTACACCTCTTACAAATTAGATGAGTGTTATTATAAATATGGGCCCTATTGTGATCGAATTCTTTCTTTATCCATAGCTCATTGATAGATATTAACATATTATTATAATATTATGATAGAACACTGTACCATTACGGGCTTTTTTTTTAGGTGGTAAATCATCAAATAACTTTTCCCGCTCTGGGTGGAGCAGGAGGGCGTGTCAGACTTTTACTGACTAAAACCCACCCGTGTTCCCTCAGTAGCCTGTATGCCAGAGGCTGCAGTATCTTTCGAACAAACCCGCACCCCTGGCAGGCATCGGCCCTTGCGGGCCCCGTCATTTTGTGCTGACATCTCTTTGAGGCGCGCATGGAACACAACGCGCCGTCGACCTGGGCTTGGTCCTTACCGGACAGCGAGTTACCCATTACTCGCCGTCCGCAAGCTCACGCCTACGGTGGCCGGAAATCAGCCTGGGATTCCCAACGCCCAGGGCATACCAAAACGGGCTCAAACTGTTATTTGGCAATATCGAAATCCGGTATGATTTATAACGCTCCATTCGCTAAGGCTTATTGTCTTAACCAATATAGGTATATTTAACTATACGTATATACCTGTACTAAAACAAACACTTCGTATTTTGACTGTTTCCGGAAGATTAAATTGCCATAATTATTATATTGCTCTATACCTAATTGGTAAACAAATAGATGAAATAACGGGTCATTCGATTTCGATTAAGTAACTAAACTATTCGTTTTTCTAACGAGTATGCAACGATTGCGAGCTTTATAACAAAAAATAAATGAGTATTTGTTCAACCGGAAAATAGGAGAGAGAAAATAATGGTTTTCGCAATAAAAGTAAAAGGTAGATGCGTTGGAATCTGCAGCCTTACAGCTTCTTGTTTGCTCGTTAAAGCGTTTTCCTGGTTTTAATTTAGTCGTTCAATTATGTTCAAGCGGTTTTTGCAAGTATATAAAAGAATATTGAATTTTCATTGGTGATTAATTTTGTGAGGTAATCGCATGAATCTCATCATCCGCGTCCCATCTCTTCCCGTGAATGTCGTAGGTGTCTTCCAGTGGGTGTCGTAGAAGGCGACTAAGGGACTTACTCGAGAATGGGCAGCAGCGTTCTCTATGCATTTTACCACCATACTGCGATCGCCAACCCTCCTGCCAAGCGTGGCGATTATGGCATGCCCCCCCAGATTGGGTGAGGCCTATGTCCAGCAGTGGACGTCTTCCGGCTGAAATTATGAAACGCATGAAGCTGGAGGTGGGTTGTGGAAGTTCATAAGTATCCAAATAATGCACAATATTTTTAACGTTTTGAACTATAATTACTCACGTAGGTTCTGTATAGCGGACACCAAGAAACAAATCGTTATTTTTAAGACATTCTGAGTCTCCGTATCAATGGCGGGCAACGCATCAAGGTATCTCCGTCATTGCAGATGACTCTCGTCGATGGGGGCCATCTCTTAGTGCACATGAATCTTTTACTAGTTTTTCGGTATTTCAATCAACTTAGTAGGTACCTTTATAGAGAGCAGCCGTAATGGCCCCCACTTACCGAATTAGGACGTGGGTTTGTTGAACCTAGGCAGGCGATTTACTTTGTGTAAATAATTTCATCACCACTGCTCTCAAAACGATGAAAGAAAATATCGTGAGGAAACCGGCATGTCCTAGTACCTACCAATAATTTGGAGACATGTGGCATCTACCAACAAGTACTGGCCTCGCGTGGTAGATTACAGCCCACTTCCCAATAGAAAAGAGGAGGCCCGTGTCCCAGCAGTGGGAACATTATAGGCCGACTAGTTCCGTTTTATACATAACACAACTGATACATCTTGTATGTATAAGTCAACACTCACGAGCTACTCTTATGTCTCGTGAACAATTTTTCATCGCATTTTTTCGTCGTACGTTTCATAACTCAGACGTGTGTAAGTAATCCTAAACTTGGCACGTGTCTCCATAATACGTGTAAAATATAACTTTTAGAAGTGTTCGATTCATCTACTGTATGGAATGGTTGAAGTTGAATCTTCTTTGTGGTTTTTGAATTCAATATCTGCTTTAAAAAAAATATGTTTTTTCAATGTAAGTAAGCGTTTCATCATAGTTATGATTTTTTTTTCGTTTTCTAGAAATAATTTCATATCAATCTGCCTAGCCTTTTCCCCACTATGTTGAGGTCGGCTTCCAGTCTAACCGGATGCAGCTGAATACCAGTATTTTACATGGAGCAACTGCCTATCTGACCTCCACAACCCTGTTACTGTGTAATACTATACCCTTTGGTAAGACTGGTTGTCAGATTTTCGGGCTTCTGACGACCCATAACGACTGTCAAAGATCCACGAATGTCAGACGGGACCAACGGCTTAACGTGCTTTCTGAGGCACGGAGGAGTCTTGGTATGTTATAATGGTCACCCATCCATGGATCAACTGTGGAAAGCGCCGGTTCACCTGATCGATAGACCCACGCGGCTGTTTTTACTTAGCCACAAGCCCCTCAGTCCTTTGTATCGTCATAATTCTACCCCGAAATCGAAGCCTCCCTTTTCTTCTAGCGTATGTTGATCGAGTCCGCCCCTCAATTAATCTTAATCCTATGTACACCAGTATTTAGTTCAGATACTTAAGACTATGGAATTCTGAACATTAAAAAAACTACTGTAGGTTCAACATTGTACTGAATTAACTTCATCTACCTATTTGCTTCGTAAGTTTAATATTTTTCCGAGACTAACTCTTTGATTCCCAACAGCCGTTGAGGTATTTGAATGGATTGCCAGCCTTGTATGTTTTGGCACAGAAATTAATCCGGCTTCATGGCCAGTTAACTCTCAACGTAACAGGTGGCGTCACCAGCCATTGGCTTGAATGGGGCTTGAAGGGGTTGAGCCTGATACTGACATCAGGTATGAGTTTAGTCATCAATTTGAATGGGTCCTTATTGGGGATCATTCATGATGGATTTGTAAAATACGTACTTGCCGTATAATAAGTACCACACTCTCTCCGTCTACCAAAATAGGTAGTCTAGTATCCATAAGAGCGTCAATGTTTTTGCTTAAATATGTAAAAAATGCCTTGGCAAAAGATATTACATAGATATAAAAAAACATCAATGCTGCAAAAATGTTTACTTCAATTTTATCATAAGTTTTCCCAAATGTCTGGATTTATTCGAGGGTCCCTGACATAGAGCCACTTTTATAGTAACACTTTCTTGTAGCAATATGTGAACGTATGTCTGTATGTTGAAGGTTTTTTTTTGGGTCAATAGGCGCGGAAAAGGGTCGAAACACGTGTATTATTGTTTTTTTTTTTCTGAAAATAAAGCCTTCCTTCTGCAACGTATTTTTTCACGGGTTTCAACCAAGGTATGACATTAAAAGAGACAGATAGCCATATTATAACAGACAGAATCATGTACAGAGAGAAAACAAAGTATCTAACACTGAAAAAAAATTTTCAAGAAGAAGTATCTAAAACAATTGTAGGTACACCACACCACATTTCTGTGTAAGCACGTCTGTTCTCGACGTTACGCCGCTTAGGTACACGTGTTCTCGATGTACGTCGCGACGTAACTAATCTCATCGGATGTTTTGTGCGCGACTGTACGAGCTTGGTATGGTAGGTCGTGTTTGTTTTAAGGATAGGTATATCTGCAACTTAAGGGGAAACTAGTCGCGGGCTCGAACACATTGGTGGGCCTGGCTAAAAAGCACGCTGTTGCATCAGGCTTCGTGTCTGACAGAGGTAGTACCCGTGATGAGCAGTTAGAAGCTAGTCTAGACGCACAACATTATGGAGTGAGATGCAGGATCAGTTATAGTAAAACAGGCGCGTAAAAAATTAAGAAAAGAAAAGTCCTTCGGAAGACCGGGTTTTATTAAAAAACCACTGCATTTAAATCAATGACCAATAAACTTTATTGAACTTTTCGATAATTGAGTTTTGTCGGTACCGACATAGTTTTGGAGATTTTACACTTCTTTTATTACTTAAATACGCCTAAAGTTGGGTCAAATTAACAAGAAAAACGAATCTTTGTTGGCTCATAACTTTTTGATGGTTATTAATTTTAGTGTTCTGTTTCCGTACAGACAATAATTATTAAAAATAAGACAAAACGATTTTTGATGTACATTGTCGGACAGTGGAGTAATACACTCTCGAAGTTTGTATGGGAAAAATGAGGACTAGATTCACCTTAAGAGCGGTATCGGGCGCGGGTACTCAACACTTAAGTTAGGGCCTTTGTAGACTTGGTACGTACATTATGTATCGGGGATAGAGATTATTTACGACAATAATGGGGAATGATTAATTTAGTCGATTTTTTGACCAGTAACCCAACCTCTCCACCAACAGATGCAGCATCGATAGAGAGCATGTTGTTTTGAAACTGTGATCATAAACAAAAAGTTGCCATAACCCGATACAGCAACTGTTATTCAATTAGCGTGTCTGCTCTTTGTCAGACATGCTTATTGCATCTTGATAGGTATCTGATGATATATTAAAGGTATATCTGAGACCACAGCCAGTGCCATTGGTATTGCATATCTTTGTTTGCCATCCAATTAAATAAAAAAGTGGTACAAATAATTTTAATTTTATTTTTGTACATTTATTTATTTATTTATTTATTTATTTATTCACTCCAAACATACAAATATCCTTACAGGCTAGACCCAATGCGATATTGTACTAAAACTAACTAACTACTTAATCATACAAAATTTCCACTTCTTGTAGCATAACAAATTTTATAGGTAGCTAACCTTTCAAATTCACCCAAAGTGCAACAGAATAATATATGTCGACGTCATCAGCAATGAGGTGTCATAAAATACATTTTATCAGTCTTGTAACATCCCCGCTATCCGCTCATAATGTTACCTGTCTCAATTCTTCCCCAGTTTGAGTCCCCTGCCGCGGACATATTCTTTTATGAATATGACGTTTTTCCTCGATGACGTCACGTAGGACATAGGTATGTGGGCAATATATTTATGGTTCTTCTTTCATTTTGAATTCGCAGGAAATGGGGATAACGGTTTTGTTGTATGCGGGAAATACCTTGGGCTTAAAGTAAACCGGCCGGCATAAACTTGATCTGAGCATAGATTTTCAACTACTTAACTGATCTTTTAATATAGGTAGGTACGTAATCGATTGTATAAATTCCTATCATTACTTTAATATAAGAGCAGTGGTGGCCCAGTGGTAACGGCCGCGACTTACGAGTTGTAGGTCGTGAGTTCGAACCCAGACAGGCGCTTTACTTTGTGTAAATTATTTCAGCACCACTGCTCTCAAAACGGTGAAGGAAAACATCGTGAGGAAACCGGCATGTCCTAAAACCAAAAATTCGAAGACATGTGACATCTACCAACCCGCACTGGGCCCGCGTGGTGGATTACGGCCCAATCCCTCTCACCGAGAGGAGGCCTGTGTCCCAGCAGTGGGAACATTATAGGCTAATGATGACTTTAATATAAACAGGGCCACTAACTAGCGCAAAGACATCTTCTTATACACAGAAGACGTTCTCATACTGACTCAGAGACTGATGTGTACGTGATGTGACTCTGTACCTGTCGAACAGCATCCATGCCTTACATATGGATGCCAAACATCCATATAGAGGATCCATCATAGAGGAAAATTGGAGAGAATCATGTTGGGTAATAAATTGGACGATAAAATGATCTACTAATTAGGAAATTATAAAGAAAACTTAAATAACTAATATGTATAGTATAGACAATATGAAGTCTGAAATGGAAATGGGCGGGGTACATCTGTAGCATGGTAAACGAAAGATGGACAATGAAAATTGTAAAGTGGATACCTAGAGATGAAAAAAGAAAACGAGGAAGGCCGCGATAGCGAAGGGAAGATATATTTAAGGAAAGATGTGGACGAGACTGGAGGAGACAAACCAGAGATAGGGAAACATTTTGAACATTGGGAATGCCTACGCCGCAGTGGCCACTTCCTTAAATAAGCAATTTCACGTGCATGCCAACATTAATAATAATATTGTAATCCTTTCATATTTCAACCCACATTTTGCTTATAAACATACCTATAAGAATAATACAATTATAAGTAAATATAAACTAAAAGTAATAATTAATAACTAACAAATCTTATGTGAAGTGAAGTGGTAGAATCAAAGGGTTTATTTACCTATCTAACTGTACGCGGAATTTGTGTCATCGGGCCAGTAATCCTAAATGGTACGATACCTATCTTATACTCTTCGTCAGCTCAAAATGTTAATGATACCTCTAACACGACGCCTCAGAAACCTCAGTAAACGTGTTCCAATGGAAGCGGAACCAATGGATGCTGTATACATAATTAAACAGTTATTTTCATCTGCAAACGTTCCGCTGATCCCGAATTATTCCGTGAGTAAAATTGTACGTTATCTTATCTCGTGAGTACGATGATGTTTGAGGTTTTCTCGTTAATTTGAGGGGTATTTTCGATACGTTTTTTAATAAAGTTCTGGCTCCTTTGGTTTATAATCTGGTACTGTCAATTATATCCGTATATCGCAGTCCAGTGCTGGACACACCTTTCCCAAGTTACTTCACTATCAGTTCCCTACTTCGCCCATCCAGTTTGTCTCAGTTTGTCGGCCCCTCTTTCTACGTAAGTACAAAATAAAAATTGTTTAATAAAAGCTTTTATTTCTACTACCAAAAATAAATGCAATTGCTGCTTACATAGATGCCCGGCCCATTTTCATTTCAAAAGTGTAGTCCCTACTTTCATATTATATATAGACTTTAGTGATATTTCTTATTTTTCTCACTTTGTCTTTTATTCTTACATTTATCATATTTTCTTTCCGTTCTTAATTGGCACACTGCATTCTATTCATCTTTATATAAATCTTAGCGATCATGGCTGAAAAACCTTCGTAGGCCTTTCTTTTAATGTGTAAGCTGATCTTCTCATTCGTCATAATTTCCGTAAGGGGCCATTATTTATTCCATGCTATTGCAATCTTTCTTTGTAATTCCGTTTGAGTGTCACATAAGTACATAACCCAATCAAAACACAAAAGTATGATGACACCAACTTTCTGCTAGAATAAGTTCATTGTACGAAGTTGTCGAGTCATCGCGTACAATCTAAGTTGGGGGTGACAGTGTGCTGGGCCGTATTTAAAGACACTTATTTGGAAACTGTGTGACACTTAGCTGGTTTATTTGGGACTTTAATATATACTTGTTCATATTATAATATACATGTCTTCAGCACTCCTTTTAAGCTGTAGTTAAATCGTGGACAACGGTGTGGGTTCCCTGTTTGGTAAATCTTACTTTAAAGTATTTCTCTGTATTTTGTAGCATAAAACTTGTTTTTGCCCCAACTAAATAAATATAATTGTTTGGAAAACAGTATGAGAAAATTACATACATTTTACTTGAGGATACAATAATTACAATACTACAAGTTTCGCCACTTTGAAACTCGCGAAGTGGTGCTTTACAAGATACTCTACAAATAATAGTTTACTCTCGCATAATTAATTTACCGGAAAATGGGCCAGAGAAGTAACAGAGTGGTACCCCAAGGAAAGAAAGAGGAAAAGAGGAAGATCATTCAAAGATGGGAAAGACGACTTAAAAACTTACGACCGTGAGCTATAGAAAAGCTTGGTAGGTCTTTGCAAAAGAGCAAAGCCATATGGAGATTTCAGATTTGACCTTTGTAAAATTAGTTTTATTAAGATTGCTAGTAAAGGCTATTTGATATTTTAATTAAGTGACTTTTCGGGTTTAGTTACCTATATCTGAATGATTCACATTCATGATTTCAGACTGATCAATGAATCCACCCGGTATAACAATAAAGTGTGAGAAAAAAATATTTAACAAAGATTTTAAACGTTAATTATGCAGCATTCTAAACAAAATACATAAACAGAATTAGTAGCTGACATCGTCATGTAAACAAAAGTTAATGATTATGTTAGCTGGTACAACCAAGATCTAACTAAAATCAGAGCTGAACATTCTTCCGCAGAAAACTAATGAAGTAACGCAAGTCGCATTGATTGTCTGCATATAGTTATGAAAGTATTCCCCAGATTCATCTAGAGTGACAGAATACAAAGTTGTAGAAGCGACACTCCTACACTGCCTGTAGTTTCGGGAAACGCAAACGTGCTAGCAATAGAAATGGCCTACAATATTTGCCGTAGAACTGATGACCGTTGGGTTTGACGTCATGTTCTTAAATGGAGACAAACTTAAGGTAGGACGCTTTCGACGGACTAGGTGGAGTGACAAAATTTGCAGGGTGGTTGCAACTGGATTATAGTTGTCAAGGATGGAGTTGTATGGCGTAGAATGTCTAGCAGTGTACTGCTAGAGGGAGGTTGATGAAATATGATGATATAGACGTTTCAACCTTGGCATGCGCCGACGCACATTTTGTGCACTCCATGTTTGTTAATCGACAATATTCTATGTCAAAATAAAATTAATTTCAATTAGACCACTTTTGAAAGATTTTATACAAAAAGGATTGAATCTAATTGTTTTATATAAAGAAGAATGGGCAAGGAACACCATGGTAAAAATATAGTATTTTGTGTGTTGATAACCTTGTTTGGGCTTGTTTTTGAGGATGGGTAATCATCAAATAACTTCTCCCTCTCTGGGTGGAGCGGGAGAAGTTATTTGATGTCAAACTTTTACTGACTAAAATGCGCCCGTATTCCTTCAGTTGCCTGTGTGCCAGGAGCATCTCTTTCGAACAACTCGCACCTCTGGACTCTGTTGGGAGGGAGGGGGTAAAAACTTTTCAAAACCCTGTTGGGGCTTGAGAAGTTGTTTAACAAACAAGTGGTGGTAGGTAACTATTTCTTCGATAACGGTATACGCACAAGCACAGTACAGTAGTTTCGCATCTGTGATTTCATTACTCTATGCTGTGGGTTATTTCATTAGCGCGCTTTATTGGAAATTCCTTCCATTGTGAAAGATTGTCGCTTCGCTATCTTCGTAACGTCTTATGCCCGGTTTCTGAGCTACTCGTATCTGCAGTTTATCTATTCATTAGCGCTATTGGTTCGATAACTGGCGAAAATGCGTTTCCGAACACCGCAATGTAAGATAAACTCCGTTTATACTCGGGTTAACTTAACTGACCAATGTTGGCCGTTTATCGGTTCCATAACTATTTGACGTTTCATTTCGTAGCCAAAATATAAAAAAATTGAGTTATACTTATGACGTGTATTAAATGGCCAGTAAAAGCTAAGTATTAAAATCTCAAAACAATGAGTTTTAGTATACCTAATGAATACAAGCAGCTCCATATCAGACTATCATATTATTTATTTTTAAAACATCATTAGGTATCCAGATACTTAATACGTAGGAGAAATCCTTTCGAAATATTTACGGATGAGGAATTTTAATTGGGATAATATAGATTGAGATATAAGAATATTATGATCAGACCTGCTCTAGCTCCCGACTCCCGTTATGCATCGCAAATGTCCATTGTCAGTTTTTTTTTTACAAAGGAATAGATAAAGCACAAACGATTGGAAAGACAAATAGACTTTTTACTTAAAATAATAAAAATAGGAACGTTTCTTTGAAAAAAAAAAAGGAGACAATGATGTCGACATCACATTGTGACAACATCTGCGTACAAAAACGAATTTTAAAGCCGATATCCTAAACAGACCCATCTAGCGCCAACTAAGGAACTAGTTATGGGTTGCATAGTTATTGAATGGCTTGTTGTGGATTCAGAAACCCAATGACAGTTAACCGACGTTTATCTTATACATAACTTTATTGAATCAATAGCTATTGGGAGTTTAACTGGGAACTTCAGAAACCGGGCATTAGAGATTTAAAATGGCGCTGTAGGCTCTTTGTAGACCTTTTAAAGTATGAAGCATTTAGTTTGTTCTAAGCTTTAATTAATGTTTGTTGAGCTATTGCTTGATTAATTTATTTGGAGGTACTTTAGATAAAGCAATATTTGACCGTGCGTACCTTTAGATACACCACACATTTTACTGAACATCTTTAAAAAGGTGAAAGTATGTAGTCTATAATATTATAGAGGTAAGAGGAACAGGGTGTAAATTCATAGTTCCTCCATAGAAACGGGAGGATCATACGACGGGTTTTTTTTGCCTGGTGGGCAACTGCGCGAAGATTGATGTCGCAACGTTGTATATTTGCCAGTCGCGTGGTATACTCTGCTTGTGCGATGCAGGATTTTGGCATGTGGCGATGTAGATACGTACATATACATAATTTAGGTACCTACTCTAGAAAATAATACATATACCATGTAACATCACGCCTGTTTCCCCAGGAGGCTTTGGCAACTTTGAAATACAAAAAAATGTCTGCCGTGAGTTTCATTAATTCGAAATTATTAGTACTAGTGTTCGCCAAGTGGTCGAAATTCAAACATGATTCATTGAAAACTTAAGGTATTTGTAATGCATTATTAAATTAAAATACTAGCTTTCTGCACTCCTCCAAATTACAAACTGTGCACAAATGTCATACTCCCCCGTCCGCGTCATTTTCGCAAAATATGATACAAAGTTTTTGTGTCACGTATTAATATACAGGTTGAAACAGATACCCTATTGCTATCATCATCATCATCTGTCTAGCCTTTTCCCAACTACGTTGGGGTCGGCTTCCAGTCTAACCGGATGCAGCTGAATACCAGTATTTTACATGGAGCGACTGCCTATCTGACCTCCACAACCCTGTTACTGGGTAATACGATATCCCTTGGTAAGACTGATTGTCAGACTTCCGAGCTTCTGACGACCCGTAACGACTGTCAAAGATCTACAAATGACAGCCGGGACCAACGGCTACCAACCCTATTGCTATCCTTAAGCACTAAATAACAGCTGGTTTAGAATCAGTATAAATAGTTTCAGCACAAAATAAAATACTCTAACAATTGATACCAAATTTTCGGTTTCATATGTTTCTTAAATTCAAATCATTACAAACGTGTCACCGCACTACGTAGGTCAATAATTTTCCACGTTACTTGCCAATATCACGATAAATCTCTTCCGAGTGATGTGTTTATTTCAATTTGGAAAGTTCGGTTTCTGGTATCAATGTATTAAAAAATCTCATAACTTCCGAACATGTAGAGATAGGATTAAAAAACCCTTCCAATATCATTTGATATCATCCAAAGAAGCCATGTCCTTGGTATGAATATACCCTTTCTGTTAGACGTTGAATAGATTTTGATACAGATATGAGTTCACAGGTACCACATTGTAAAATTCAATTCCCAGTCATAACACACCTTTATTCATATAATGTTGCGGGGAAAACTGGATACTAACTAGTTTGACTCCTGCGACGTTGCTTGCATTTTTTATAAGTTCAGGCAAAGTTGGGGACTTTCAATCAGCTTTTGAACAAACTAGTGAATATTTAACGCATATATTTACGGATAGACCGACGAATTGACGGCGGTGGAATATGAAAGAAGGCAAGGGGATAAACACGTGCCATGGATGGTTGATTAAATAATAGTCAAGTTTTATGAAGTTCTAGCTTGATTGAGTTCCTTTGAAAAATTTGTTGATTCATCATGATGGTGATTGTTTAGCGTTAACTCTAGAAATCGTATTTCACACTGGAAGCATAAAAGAGAGACAACACACATCAAATTAATGACCCAAACTTTTTAAATTCATCAATCACCATACGCATTTGCTATGCTTGGTGATTTTAGAAGTCACAGTCACTGTATGCCTTTGGTGAAGTGAGCTGGCATTCCACCTGAAGCCACTATTGATAGAGTAGGTACTTTACCTACGTTTTCATGGTGAGTTTGACACAGAATCGATCGAATTATACTCACTACAACATAAACGGATACAGTGACGAATTTTACTTTTATTATCAAGCTTGGCAAATGTGGTGGTGATTGGAGAATTAGTGTACAGGGTAGACCGTCATTCTGTTTACATTGGCATAGTTTGTTGCGCCACTTCTTCTCCTCACTAGAAAGTGGTGATGGGCGGGCATTTTGGAGGACTTTCTTATGTAGTTTTGACGATCAAGAAGTGCTGACTCTCAACCTAGTTTGAATAAATGAGTTTTGATTTTCATAACCAGCTATAATTACAGCATTACGTATGTAGTACCTATCTGTTGTTTATTCAAATATCTTTGTTTTATTATTAGATTGCCAATTTCTACCGTTTTAACATACATCCATTAAATTGTTCATATCAGCTTCATTGAAAACCCACACATTATCCAACAAAACACCGCAGTGTCCACATTTCACAAAATTCGCCATGTTCCCTAAATTGGTAACCACCCTAGGGACGTCACAATTGTCCGCTGGAGTGTGAATGCTCCGCAAGGTTCAGTGGTTCAGTGGACATCTCTGCGGAACCCTCCGCATTATGTACCATTGACGCATCGGTAACACCTTTGTGGGTGTATGTGATAGTGCGAGTTTTGAGCTCCTTTGTGTTTCTGAATATAGTTTTTCAAGATATTTTTAGAAACAACTAGCACGTCGGGGTTTTTCGATACATTTGGGAAAATAGTTTTATTTGGTTCTTTCATACTTTAATGTTACACTTTTTTTGTCAAGTGAACACAGGTCTAAGTTATTTAAGTTGATTACCTCAGTAGAGCTATTTAAGTTCTTGAATTCAATAAACTGTGGGATAAAGCTCGATGCAAAAACTGTACAAACCTACTGTCGTATTGTAGATTATTTTTTTGTGATAAACAAGATGCAAGTGTCCATGAAAAGATTCGTTTCCAAGTAGATAATAAAGTAGTTAACAAGAATAGTTGAGTGAATAGAATACAATAATTGAGTTGAAAACAATATACCGTTTATTTGATAAATAATTATAGAACACGTTTTGTCGCAATACTCGTCAACCGGTCCGCGTTTCCCGCGCACGCCAGCAGGCGAACGGGCTCCATGCTGCGGCATCCCCCAGCCAGCATCCCGCTTGAACTCAGTGCCCCAGTAGAGCACCGCCAGAGCTCTCGACAAGGTCCTGCCACAGTAGAAACTAGTGCCTTCTTGAGCATAGAAGCAGGAGAAACAAGCGAACATCAGAACGAAGACCATGTAAAACTACATGATGATTTGGAAGTAAACAGTTTAGTTTCTAAAAAAAAATTGTTGAATGTGACATTTCCATGAGCTGGACCGGCTCTTATACTGGGTAACTGATTAAAATTCAGATACTAATGAGTTTAGCTGAAATCTAATATTGTAGACTAACTAATTAAACAAATAAATACAAAAACAAAAGGACGCTTAGGCGTCGAAGTAATCGTCCGCATCGCTGTCATCAGGAAACGTGCCCAGAAGACTGGCAGTATTGCCACGTTGAATGGCAATGCTAATTCTTTGGCCGAAGAATGACTCAGCCGTCACGTGAAGTGTCGACCAGCCGGCAAGAAATTTCCTTAAAGAGGAGACGTGCACTCGGGCCCCATTACGCCGTGCTAGGAACATGAGATGGCGCAAGGGTGTCGACACAGGTTGCATCCCACACCAGAGGTCTACGCCGTTTGGTTCTAATACCGCTGGTACGCCGGTGGTGACAATGGCTCGACGAATAATATCGTTGATGCAGGCATAGCGTGCTATGCGACCTGCACTCCTGCAGCAGGGCAGGCCATGGTGCCCGAAAATGTCGACAGGTTCACCGCAGTAACACCGATGCGGAGTAACACAAGGTGCGCCCAAGCGGAGACACGTAGCGAGCCGAAACGATAAGTCATCCATCATAGTACCTATGGTGGATGACGGGAGTGCCTGCAGCCACAAGCCTGACTCCCATTCTCCCACAGCCAGCAGACCAGCACGCTCAACAGTATTGGGTGACGTATTTACTAGGGTATTTGGTATAATACTGCAGAGCGGCACGTCCCACCGTCTCTGGGAGGATGGGTTGTCTGGTAAAACCGTATTGAGACAAGCCATTTTCCAAGCGTTCAACGCATCAGTCAAACACGGCATTTCAAAATCGACCAGTGGGGAAGATAACATGTTCCTGGTTAATTTATTCGTGCTGTGGACCGAGGAGAGGAAGGCCGGTAAACTTATACTTGAAATTTTGCGGATTTGGAATAATGATCGTGTTAGGTACCTGAAACCTGCTTTACATATTGATGGTGTGTGAAGTTGTTGGGAGTTTGTTACTGGTATATTTTTCAGCTATGCTGTAAAGAAGTTAAGCGTAGAGTTTTGGAGACTGCCATTTTATATGAGAAGTTCATTACGACTATTAGCTGGTATTTGACGCGGTTTTAGGAAACCTTGTGGGTGCTCTGCTTATAATCGTGCCTCGTGTAAAATACTAGATTAAGAAAGAACGCATTCATATTTTTTATGTACCTGTTAGTCCTAACACAGTCTTAGCATTCTCCAGTACCTTCTTGCTTAATTAATTGAGTTTAAAATATACAATAAAGCGAATCTAATCAAACTACCACTAACTGTTATTTACACTTAGTTTTTAGTACCTATTATATACGCAGGTTTCAACTGCATCACCGTTCAAAATACATCATATGATTATAATATCCGATGGAGGGTTTGTGCTGCCGTATCGAAAAACTGAACTGCGAGCGAAGCGAACTTGGCCAAGTGTGTCAGACCTCGCACAGTGAAAGGTTGTACGATTCATTCTACCTGCAAATGTAGTTTGTACCTACAATATTGTGAGATTTATTATGTTATTAGACCATAGACTTCATAATTTTTTTCTGTAATCTATTTCTAAGTAAAGAACTATTTCCTGTATTTTTTTAACGTTTAAGCTCAGTAGTTTCGAAGTAAATTTGCAACGATTCTCTTAAATCTTGAAGACTATTTTATTTTAAAATTGTAAAATATTTGAGATCGTCAACAAGCCTTTTTATTTGATGTGTTACATGGTACAGTTTAGGAAACATTTTTTTGGAATTTTCTAATTTAAGTACCTGTCAAAACTGTACCCATATTCAAAATACATTTATTTACGTTACACGTCCGTGTTTGGGTCAAAAAAAAATCATATGTAGGTACAATACATACATATTTTATGAATTTTTACAGTAGATTCGGAGCAAATTGGCTCAAAAAATAAAAAAATGAAGAAATGGAATCCTGATTAATGGATAATGTTACGTTCTAGGCAAACAAAATATATGTCAAAATTAGAACAGTTCTAAAGTAAAACAAAAAAACAAAAATGCTGCTTCCTTCCTTCGGTTCTCTTTTACAACTTTCTAAGGGCTGGTTCATTTAAACTTTCTTCAAATGTGAGAAAACGAAAATCATAACTTATAGATTGACTAGACTTATACCGATTCTTTCATGTGCCAAGTCGCTTGTCGCCTCAGACGTTACTGGACGTATTTTACCAGGATATAATAATTTCTTAGAGTTACCATCATATCCATAAAATTGAAAGACTACAGACAATTCAAGGAGACACGAAGCCTTCTAATATATTTGCGCAGTAGACTATAACAACGACCCAAAAATACTCCCGAATATCTTTGCTATGATAGCCCGTCTCCGGTCACCCACTTCCAATGAGGTGCAATCAGACGTAAAATCAAGGTGACATACAAGGTGAATATTCCACAACGTTTAAGACTAAAATCTCCTCATTAGTGTTTGAATATTAATGAACATTCCCAGTATATAAGCTAAAGGGAACAAGAGCACAACACATTCGAAGTCAAACATTTGGAACAGTAGTAACTGAATCCTCAACAGTGCCGACGTAGTATCCAAACTTTACCTCAACCACCTTCAAAGTCATCATGAAGTTTTTCACTATCTTCGCCCTAATGATGGCTTGCGCTGCGTGCTATGCTTCTCAAGATGGCACCAATTTCTACTGCGGAAGGCACCTGTCCAGGACTTTGGCCGTGTTATGCTGGGGTTCTGAGTCTAAGCGGGATGCTGGTTGGTGGATGCCCCCACAAAGTGCGAGGGCTCTGGGAGGAGTTCGTGGCAAGCGGGGACCTGTCGACGAGTGCTGTCTGAAACCATGCTCCATTGATGAACTTTTGACTTACTGCTAGCAACACGGATCTGATGACAGAAGGGATGTTACTGCCAATACTGTTTTTGAATAAATGGGATTAATCTCGTGAATTTGTTGACTTTTCTCTGTCTGTAATGTTCCTTTGTTAGATTTCTATTGCGAATGTGTATTCCATTTGTGTAATTTGTATAATGGCAATGTTATTTTGTTTTATGTTTATGAAAGTCAAAGCTTATTTTAAGGGTATCTTCGATCTCGAGTCCTTTTTGTTTTAACGATCATAATATTCAATATTAAAATTATTTTGCATATGGATAATAAAAAAAAAAACTATTTCACTACAGTAGAAAGAACCACACTAAAATATAGATCTCTGAGCTAATCACTAAATGAGGTCGCGCATTACTTTGCAAGTTTATATTCTAGATTGTAAACTATGCAGATTTAACAATAAAAAATTAGGTATACTCTAAAAGTGTAAATAGATAAAAATTTACACTATGATTCATATGAATGAATAACGAAGTTGGCGCGACTTGATACGTATTGTGAATCTGTAGACCTACTGCAGCCTTGTAGGTTTTTCTTGTGAGTTTCACGTAAAGCAAGTGTCCATGATAAGATTCGTTTCCAAGTAGATAAGAAAGTACCTAAGTTAACAAGGATAGGTAGTCGAGTAAAAAGAACACACAACAATCATTGAGATGAAAAGAATACATTATTTATTTGATTAATAATAATTTACATTAAAACCGGGCAAGTGTTACGGACCACGCACAATGAAGGATTCCGTAGCTAAGATGAATTTATTCGAAGAAAAAACTTATTCCGCCTACAAATTTAAGTATTGGGTGTATTGGGAGATTTACTATGTTATTAAAAAGTGAAGAATTATCCTCGTGGTCAAATAATACGGGTCGATGATGAAAATCCCTGTAGCTTGCAAATTGATAATAGTACTTGCATGAAACTAACGGTGACTTTGGATATGTGTTTTAATTTTATGTCACCGACTTCCGAATTTAGATATTAAGGTTAAACAAAGCAGGTTGGTTTTTCTTTCAGTTTTTTCGCGGTTTAATTTTTTGTCAAAAAGTTTTTATTTTATGATTTTTTGTGGCTGTAATCTACACTCATTACTACATGCTTAATTTTTGATTATTCTTAACTCAGTACTAAAATCTGTGAGTAAACAATCAATTATCCCTCGTTTTCCTACCCTTAGGGTTGGTTTTTTTTTCTAAATTTATATGGGGCCAACTTCGGGGTATAACTCATTCCAATATAAAAAAAAGAATTATCAAAATCGGACTACTCTGAAAAAACTTATGCGTGGTCATACATAAAAAATATTTAAAAATACGCGTCGAATTGAGAACCTCCTCCGTTTTTTCGTCGGTTAAAAAAAGTTAAAATCTAAAAACTCAAATCAAATTCGCGGTTGATTTACTTTTTCTGGTTTCTCATTTGTCGCAGTTCACACAATCTGTCAAATCATAATTATAAAAGGACGTTATTGTTGGCTTTAACCATCATTATAGAATTATAGCCTGACCGATACCGCTGTACCGCGCCTTATGTATGCGTGGCGAGGCGGGGGACGGACGTTGTGAGTGGTGACAAAATGAGCGCCTTGCACTGATAAATCAGAGGCCTGCACTGTTCTCCCGTCGCGCCGTGCCCATACCTAAGGTGCGGTACAGTGGTATCGGTCAGGCTATACTAACATGTCGCTAACACCAGAAATATGTACACGTATCCCCACTATGTTAGAAGAAGTCAGAAGTCAGCTAAGTACAGCAATTACAATAGGAGTGTCATTTTCCACAGTGCAGCGAGTCGTCCAACGTTTCTGAGTTACTTAGCAGAACATAAGATGACCAGGAACCGTCAGAGCGAGATCTAGGATGGCTCGGGAGGATCGTTTTACATCATGTTACGACCATGCTCCAAAATCGGCACAAGTAGTCCATTCAGTTGAACTTCGAGAGACTCCTAAAGACGACGTCAGCAAATGGACTGTTAGGAGGCGGTTCCTTAAAGCTAATTTGACCCCACATAGTCATGCAAACAGTTTAAAAACTTAAACGGAACATCGGGTTCAAGATTCCGTAACGCCCGCGAACACGCACAACAGGGCGACGAAGAATGGGCACGAGTAATGTTTTCTGATGAATCCATATTTTTGCTGTATGCACACAATGAGCAACGAAGAGTCTACCGACGGCCAGGGGAACGTTTTATTCCAGCTTGTTTTGAGGAAAAAGGGCCGTTCGGTGGTGGATCTGGGTACTCCATTTCTTCTCCTAAAATTGTTTGTCCAAAAATCATTATCCATAACACGTTTGCTAAAGAAATGAATCGCTATAAATCCAACTCCACGCAGTCTTGTCTGCCCTACTCCTAGAGTGTAATTTAAAATCGCGTAGGCGCAGAGGGGCAAAGCGGCCCGCGAGTTGAGGAGCAGGTGGTTGTAACGCTCGCCGCCGAAGCTTAGGCTGGCCGGCGAAGCCGGCCAGCAAGACGAAGCAGCGATGGTGAGCGTTAAACCATCTGCGACGATAAGCTCGCGTCGGACCGCTGCAGCCCCGCAGCGCTGGAGCCGTGACGGAAACCATGCCTGCTGCATGTTGCGTGCTTGCTTGCATGCTGCATGCATGGTGTATGCATGGTGTATTCTTGCTTGCATGGTGCATGCTTGCTTACAGGCTGCATGGTTGCTGTATGCGTCTTGTATGCTTGTTTGCATGCTTTTTACAGGGAACTACACAAAAAGTGAACTATCTCAAAACAAGCCAGTAGAAGAGAAAATATTGCCCGCTGTCATATACCTAACTTGTATCTATGCAATGCCTGAGAGAAGTTCATAACAAAAGCTTTGTACTAAAAATTTGTTTTGAAAAACATTATTAGGGTGGAATAAACACTAAATATTTTGAATTTAGGGCTCATAACTTTTATTGAAAACGATTTTATTTCTTATGTATATTATTAATTGTAATATTTATGACAAAAAAGACAATGCCAATTTATGTGTGGAATTGCGTACCAAGTTGCATCAAAATAAAACTTTGTTTTTTAACAGACTACTTGTAACAAATTAACTTCTACAAATGTTATTTTTGTGAAGAAATCCGGGTTCCAAAGTAATTTCTTTAAATCGAAGATAACCTATAACTCTATTTTAGTCGTCACTAGGTACCAATATCAGTAAAAGAGATAATAAATGGATATATAAGCGCGACTAGTTAGTCGAATAAAAAAACATGTCATCGAGACATTACCTTTAACCATAAACATCACAATCATCACATGCATGTACAATTTACCAATCTAGAATGCAACGGTTAAATTCGGGACCTCGTTTAATGATGTTAAGAGACCTATATTTTACTGTGGTACTTACTAAGGTAGTCAAATAGTGTTTTTTTTAATCATTATGCAAAGTAACTGTAATATTGAATATCATGATTGTTAAAACTAAAAAGACTCGAGATTGAAGATACCCTTAAAGTCAGTCTTGACTCTTATAACTGTATAAAACTAATAACATTGCCATTATACAAATTACAAAAATGGAATACACATTCGCAATAGAAATCTAACAAACGAACATTACAGACAGAGAAAAGTCAACAAATTCACGAGATTAATCCCATTTATTCAAAAACAGTATTGGCAGTAACATCCCTTCTGTCATCAGATCCGTGTTGCTAGCAGTAAGTCAAGAGTTCATCAATGGAGCATGGTTTCAGACAGCACTCGTCGACAGGTCCCCGCTTGCCACGAACTCCTCCCAGAGCCCTAGCACTTTGTGGGGGCATCCACCAACCAGCATCGCGCTTAGACTCAGAACCCCAGCATAACACGGCCAAGGTCCTGGACAGGTGCCTTCCGCAGTAGAAATTGGTGCCATCTTGAGAAGCATAGCACGCAGCGCAAGCCATCATTAGGGCGAAGATAGTGAAGAACTTCATGGTGATTTTGAAGGAGATCGAGGTACAGTTTAAATACTACGTAGACACTGTTGAGGATTCAGTTACTACTGTTCCGAATGTTAAAGTTCGAATGTGCTGTGTTCTTGTTCCCCTAAGCTTATATACTAGGAAATTTTATTAATATTCAAACACTAATGAGAAGATTTCAGACATACATATAAGGTGAATATTCCACAACCTACATACATTTAAGACTAAAATGTCCTCATTAGTGTTTGAATATTAATGAACATTCCCAGTATATAAGCTTAGGGAAACATGAACACCGCACATTCGAACTTCAACATTTGGAACAGTAGTAACTGAACAGTGTCCTCAATAGTAAGTACATAGTATCTTAACTGTACTATACTCAACTGTACCTCAACCTTCTCATCATGAAGTTCTTCACCGTCTTCGCCCTAATGATGGCTTGCGCTGTGTGCTATGCTACTCAAGATGGCACTAATTTCTACTGCGGAAGGCACCTGTCCAGGACCTTGGCCGTGTTATGCTGGGGTTCTGAGTCTAAGCGGGATGCTGGTTGGTGGATGCCCCCTCAAAGTGCGAGGGCTCTGGGAGGAGTTCGTGGCAAGCGGGGACCTGTGGACGAGTGCTGTTTGAAACCATGCTCCATTGATGAGCTTTTGACTTACTGCTAGCAACATGGATCTGATGACAGAAGGGATGTTACTGCCAATACTGTTTTTGAATAAATGGGATTAATCTCGTGAATTTTTTGACTTTTCTCTGTCTGTAATGTTCCTTTGTTGGATTTGTATTGCGAATGTGTATTTCATTTGTGTAATTTGTATAATGGAAATGTTATTTGGTTTATCCAGTTATGAGAGTCAAGACTAACTTTAAGGGTATCTTCGATATCGAGTCCTTTTAGTTTTAAGAGCGTTTATTCTGAAAGTTGGCAACGTCGCAAAAAGCTGTCAAATATTTACCTTTTTTGCTTAATTTGTTATTATTAATGTATGGAAATATGATATATCGCTAACTAGTGACCTAAAATATTGATTATAAAATGCAATAATTAAAATATTTACACCGAATACTTAGTTTTAGATGTAAAAAAAGAACTTGGAAACTTTCAAAATGACTTTTTTGCACCTAAAACGGTTACAACATCTAATTCAGTGTTATAATAATTGCAAATCATTATTAATATTTTAGGTCACTAGTTAGCGATATTTTATATTTCTATACAGTAAATATTAACAAATTAATCAGAAAAGGTAAATATTTGACAGCTATTTGCGACGTTGCCAACTTTCAGAATAAACGCTCTTAACAAGTAAATTATGCACATTTAACAATGGCACTTAATTTAAGTCTAATATACATGCATAAATCAATGAATAACTAGGTTTGCGCACTTAGAGTTTCGTAGTGTAAATTGCGCAGACGAGATGTTTATGTGTGATTCGCGTGAAGTGTCCATGATCATTCTTTTCCAAATAAATAAGAAAGTATATAAGTTAACAACAATATTGAGATGAAAACAATCCATTGGTTATTTAATAAATAATAATTTTCCACAAAAAAAACATTTTCTCCGATACATTACACCTACATATGTAATATATACTCAATATTGAGAGATTTGCTATGCTATTAAAAAGTAAAAAACTACTCTCGCGGTAAGAACTTGCTACATTCGGGTGGTTACAAAACAGCACTGTTAAGGAAAATTATGGGATCTGTCATTTATAAGTTATAAAATACCTCATCGTTTTATGGATTATTCAGTAAACATTTTTAAATCTAAGATTACTGCACTACTATTAGACAAATGTTATTACTCACTTAAAGACTTTTTAAATTATATAAATTTATACTGATTATGATTGTTATAATTATTTAATTACAAATTTGACCAATTATGACATATGTACCTGAGACTATAATAATATTAATTAACTTCAGTTTAATTTCTGTTTTGTTTTGCTGACATTATTTAATTTGTATTAATAGTTTAATTTATGTACCTAATAATTTGCACGCCGTAAGGTAGACTGTAGCCGATCTCATTAGTTTATGTACAACATCTTATGCCTGTACCTACATTTAAGCAAATAAAGTTCTGATTCTGATTCAAATAATATTGGTCCATGGCGAAAAACCCTTGTACAGACACACCCTTGCCAGCACATCAAGCTACCCCAATCTCTCAAATTTCTTTGATGGATTTTCAACTTTATTACAACACTAGCATCACACCGCAGTTTCTCCCACGTAATTCCCGTTCCCGTGGGAATACAGGGATAAAATATAGCCTATGTCACCCGGGGATAGTGTAGCTTCCCAACAGTGAAAGAATTTTTCAAATCGGTTCAGTCGTTTCGGAGCCTATTCAATGCAAACAAACAAACAAACAAACAAACATATAAACAAACAATCAAATCTTTCCTCTTTATTATTAGTATAGATAAGGTTCATGTTCAATTAGGAAAATTTTACAGTTTTGGGTAGCTTGATGTGCTGGCGTCTGTACTTGCATGAAACTAACTTTAACAGAGAATTTTTAATCGTGAGAAAAACCTTAAATGACCACAGTCATCATGTGCCTAGCCTTTTCCCAACTATGTTGGAGTTGGAGTTGGAGTATGTTGGAGTGACTGCCTATCTGACTTCCACAACCCAGTTACTCGGTAATACGATACCCCTTGGTAAGACTGGTTGTCAGACTTTCGGGCTTCTGACGACCTGTAATAGGCCTACCACACGCTCAAGCTTCACCACAGTTTTGCCTACGCAGGCCGGTTTGTACAAACCGGCGTGCGCAGGCAAAACTGTGGTGAAGCTTGAGCGTGTGGTAGGCCCATAACGACTGTCAAAGATCCACAAATGACAGCCGGGACCAACGGCTTAACGTGCTTTCCGAGGCACGGAGGTTTCTTAGTATGTAAAGATGGTCACCCATCCACGGACCAACCGCGGCAAGCGTAGCTTAACCTGGTCGATCGACCCGTGCAGCTTTTGTTATTTAGCCACAAGTCCTACAACGTAATTTAAAAAAAAAAAACACATTTTTCGAAAGCCTCGTATTTGTAAATATATTTACTTCGCGGTTGTTTTACTTTTTCTTCTTTTCTGACTTTTACTTTCAATCTATCGAATCAAAATGATAAAGGCGGTCATTGTCGTCTTTTACCATCATTATTGAATTACCATCTTGTCACTAACTATGCCAGAAGAAGGCAGGTGTCTGTGAAGTAGACTCAAACTCAAACTCAAACTCAAAGCATTTATTTCAAATAAACCAATTACAGGCACTTTTGAATTGTCAAGGTCGGTGAGTTAGAAAGATGAAGCTAGTTGCCCATTCCAAAGCGTAGGTACCTATGGAGAAGAACGGGCAAGAAACTCCATGGACACTCTTTTAAAATCATGATTTTGTTACAAAAAGTTGGTTACATCATTATGTTGAAATTATCAATGTGAGAACGATGTAAAAAGTGCACATTAAAAGCGTCCGTAATTAAAATAAAAAAACAATTAAAATAAGCCGTGGGAGCTAAGAGATGACCAGTCCCTACTGACGGCGCCCGTTCACGGACATGACGTATGCATCAGCACCATTCAGCTCAACCATTTTCAAGGGAACTTAATGATCCAACACACACGCCACCACCAGCGAGACATTTGAGTGAGCATGACATACTCTCAGCTGCCAGGGCACATTCAAGTCAATGAACGACGTACCCTGTAAATGTTTGCTTTATAGTAGGAACATAGTGCTCACATATGCTATGCAATTATACAATACTAAAATTTGAATTTATACAATGCAAAGATTTCTATCGAGCTTTTACAGTCTTCAGCAGCTCGAACAATGTTTTCAAATGTTATTCAATTTAGTTTAAGCTACCTTGTGGAACAGGACAAGCAGCGTTTAGCCAAGCATTTTTGTCAGCGATGTAATCCCCCAACTTATAATAAGCATGGCTGCATAGTGTGCGTTTTATACAAGATTTAAATTTCGATTCATTCAGTTCGAGTATGTGGGGAGGTATTTTATTGTAACATTTTAAACAGTACCCCATGAAGGATGAGTCTACTTTAGCCAGTCTGAAGCCTGGTTGAACCAATTGGTGCCTATTTCTCGTTCTAATGGTGTGTCTTTCACCTCGTTTACTGAAAAGATTTAAATTTTTCCTAACGTACATGATGTTCTCATAGATATATTGACAAGGTACCGTCATGAAGCAATAACCATCGGCGTATCACTATATACAGTGCTACGAGTCATCCAACGTTTCTGAGAAACTCAGCAGAACATAAGAAGACCAGGTACCAGCAGACTGAGATGTATGATGGTTCGAGAGGATCTTTATTGTTACGACCATGCTCCGAAATCGGCACCAGCAGTTCATGCAGTTGAACTTCGAGAGACACGTAGAGAGCACGTCAGCAATTGGACTGTAAGGTGGCGGTTCCATGAAGCTAATTTGACCCCACATAGACACGCAAATGGTCCAAAAACTTAAAGCGGAACATCGGGTAGCAAGATCACGTAACACCCACGAAAACGCACAACGGGGCGACGAAGAATAGGCACGAGTCTACCAACGTCCAGGGGAACGTTTTATTCCAGCTTGTTTTGAGGATTAAGTGCCGTTTGGCGGTGGATCTGGTATGGTTTGATTTAATTTTGCTTTATTATTTTAAGAGTCGTTTTAGTTTTTCGCACTGACCCTTATTCTTTGTTTGCGACTGTATTAATTACACTCGCAAACAAAGAATCCGGTTTATTATTGTTTTTCTGCATTTTTTTAAAGGTTGTAGGTAAAAAAAAGGATCTAGCATAGGAGCTTTCCAGACAGCGAAAAGGCAAAATTATCACGAGAATAATCTCTTTTATTAATCAATCAAAACATTTAACAATATCGGCAGCAACATTGCCTCGGTCATCAGGTCCATGTTGCTAGCAGTAAGTCAAGAGTTCATCGATGGAACATGGTTTCAGACAGCACTCGTCCACAGGTCCCCGCTTGCCACGAACTCCTCCCAGAGCCCTCGCACTTTGTGGGGGCATCCACCAACCAGCATCCCGCTTAGACTCAGAACCCCAGCATAACACGGCCAAGGTCCTGGACAGGTGCCTTCCGCAGTAGAAATTGGTGCCATCTTGGGAAGCATAGCACGCAGCGCAAGCCATCATTAGAGCGAAGATGGTGAAGAACTTCATGATGATTTCGAAGGAAGTTGAGGTACTGTTGACGATTCAGTTACTACTGTTCCAAATATTGAAGTTCGAATGTGCGGTGTTCATGTTTCCCTAAGCTTATATACTGGGAATCTTCATTAATATTCAAACACTAATGAGGAGATTTTAGTCTTTACCTGTATGTAGGTTGTGGAATATTTACCTTTTACCTTGATGAAAGTGTGCCTGGAGACAGATACGGATATAATACCCCTCAAAACTGACCCCCTATTTAAAATTCCATTCCAGTCCATGTTTGGGTCACACAATTCATGCCATGTTTTTCATGTGCCAAGTCACTTGTCGCCAATACAATAATTTCTTAGAGTTACCATCATCTCTACAGAATCGAAAGACTAAAGACAGAAATCATATGGACACAAAGTCATCAAATATATTCGCGCAGTAGACTTTATCAACGATCTTAAAAATACTCTAGTATAGCTTTGCTATAATTTTACCACGTGTAGACTACGTAGCCCGTCTCCGGTCACCCACTTCTAAAAAGGTGCAATCAGACGTAAAATCAAGGTGACATACAAGGTGAATGTTTAATTCTACAACCTACATACATTTGAGACTGAAATCTCCTCATTAGTGTTTGAATATTAATGAAGATTCCCAGTATATAATCTAAGGGGGACAAGAACACAGCACATTCTAACTTCATCATTTGGAGCAGTAACTGAATCCTCAACAGTACCTTCACTCAACTGTACCTCAACCTTCTTCACAATCATCATGAAGTTCTTCACTATCTTCGCTCTAATGATGGCTTGCGCTGCGTGCTATGCTTCTCAAGATGGCACCAATTTCTACTGTGGAAGGCACCTGTCCAGGACCTTGGCCGTGTTATGCTGGGGTTCTGAGTCTAAGCGGGATGCTGGTTGGTGGATGCCCCCACAAAGTGCGAGGGCTCTGGGAGGAGTTCGTGGCAAGCGGGGACCTGTCGACGAGTGCTGTTTGAAACCATGCTCCATCGATGAACTCTTGACTTACTGCTAGTAACATGGACCTGGTGACTGAAGGAATATTACTGCCACAATATTGTTTTTGAATAAATGGGATTAACCTCGTGAATTTGTTCTCGTTTCTCTGCCTGAAATGCTCTTTTGTTAGATTTTTTATCATAAAGTTGATTCCATCTGTGTAATTTGTATAATGGCCATGTTAATATGTTTTAAACAGTTCGGAAAGTTTAAGCTAACGTTAAGGGCATCTTCGATCCCGAGTCCCTCTTGGTTAAACAAACATATTCAACTTTGCATCTAGATAAAAAAAATACACTAGATTAGTATTATACTAAAATAAAGGTCTCTAATGATGAGCTAATCACTAAACGAAATCGTGAATTTAACTGTTATTAATTATAGATGGAAAACTATTTAGATTTAACAATTTGACCTGATCATTACTGCAAGCTCTTCTCGTTATATTTTAGACACGATGTTAATAAATTACCCTGCGATATGATTTCAACAATGTGTTCCTACAATCTTTGCAGGAGCCGTGTTCCTAATTAAATATTGCTGTTAATTACGCTCTAGATTGCCACAGAGCTGATTGATTAATATTTGCACATCTCTGCCTCACTTCCTTTTATGCCGCAATAAAACAAAATGGTCAACCGAAATCGTTTGGTGAGAATGGTTCCGCATAGTCATAATATTGTTTTGGTACAGAGATTAATGTAATTTAATGTTTTAAAGAGTTTAAAAAATGGGCGAATTTCACAAATGAAACTGAACTGAACGCGGTTTAGATTTGCTGATCGTGTTTAATTCCATTGGCGAAATTCGTACTAAATATTTTATTAAAAATATAAGATTATTAAAAAATCATTACAAAATAAAAACTAAATTAGTAACTTTGAGTTAGTGTCTGCATGTTATAGGAACTGATACATACATACAAACTTAGAGACGTACAAATTTTACCTCATAATATATAAAATAACATATAGATTAGTAGGTACAGATAGCTACTTTACTCTACTTTACCTGAAAAAGGTGTAAGTTCTCAAAACCACAACAATTATTCAAGATCCTCTTCAGAGGTACCCAAAAAAGTCGTATCTATAGGTACATATACCCGCTCCCCATTGGGGAGCTGACCCTAAGTATAAGTAGTACCGTACTGACCCAGAAACCGTTGCCTGAACACAAGGGTTGCCCACATATTACATTAATTTTATTGCCCAACCGTCTTGGTGCAAAGCCCCCGTGTGTCGATAAAAAGTCTGCATTAATCATTTAGGTAACATAAAATCGAATGGCCTTCGTACCTGCACTTGAATAAATCAGTTATGTGAGGAATATTTTATTGGTTAGTTTCTTCTGGGTGGGAATAAAAAAGTATGTCTGAATTGAAGTAAATAATTTGCTAAGTCCGGAGCTATAAAAAAAAAAAAAAGAAATCGGGAACTTCTTTCCGTGATCGGTCAATCTGTGGTGTATTTTACTTTTATTGCTAAACTAGCAGCTGTGGTCCTGTTACTTATTGAAGCAACCTACAAACAACCAGTACCAACAACGAAGGGAACCTTAAATTTTCAATCAAAAGGGCATTGAATTCAAATACATGATGAAATGACCTTCAAAAACTTTCGATTATATCTCATGAATCCCTAATGTTCAGAAGAAATAAACAAATCAATTACAATTTGATCCGTCTTTTGTTGATAAAACTTCTTGTACAAATATGTACAGTACAGTAAAAATCGTTTATTTCAAGTTTTTCAAATGCGTCTAATTGTTGGCTTGAATAACTATATTATGTGCTTTCATTTGTAACTGAATAAATTTTGAGCTTATATTAACAAATGTTTGTTTTCCCGGAAAACGAAATGCAAGTAAATAGGTTAATTATACGTGCGTGAGCAATATGTAACGGCTATTTAATTAATATATGCATTGCTGGGATTTTAAGCCGCCACGATATTGAGGGTTGAATGTGGTTACTGACAATAATCAGCTTTAAGTATGTCCTAGTTACAATTTATTATGAACTAGCTTTTGCCAGCGGCTTTTCCCGCGCAGAGGTCGTTGTATTATACATAAAAACCTTTCTCTTGAATCACTGCCTATTGGTGAAAGAATTGCCAAACTGAAGTGGCAGTGGGCAGGGCACATTGCTCGCAGAACAGATGGCCGATGGGGCCGAAAGGGTCTGGAGTGGCTACCGGGTACCGGAAGACGTAGAGTGGGAAGGCCTTCCACAAGGTGGACCGATGACCTTGTGAAGGCCGTGGGTATCCGCTGGATGTAGGAAGCACAAGACCGGTCGAGATGGAGGAGCCTGGGGGAGGCCTATGTCCAGCAGTGGACGTCTTTCGGCTAAAATGATGATGATGATTGGTGAAAAACGCATTAAAATCCGTTGCGTAGTTTAAAAGATCTAAGCGTATAAACACGAAAAGCGACTTTGTTTCCTAATATGTAAGGAAGTTATTCACTTTTTAATATTCAGTACAGGCTTAAAATTGACCAGAGTCGAAATTAGTAAAGTTTGACAAAATGAAATAAAATGTTTAATTATCTCTTTTGAGTAGATCTTTTAGGAAAGTTTTACACGTCAATATTTGGTTGATACACTTTTTTAAACTAGATGGCGCCTCACGGATCAGTCAGATCCAAGTATTTTAAATATTATTCCAAATATTTTAAATATTATTACAAATATTTAAAATATTATTAGGGTTTAAAGTGAGTTTAACAATTTAGGGCCATGTCTGGAAGAAAGAGCCCTTGCAGCTTTGAGCTGACCTAGCCCAAAAATATCAGTTCAAATCAGAATCAGCAAATATGCAGAGCTTCACCACGTTTGAGAGAAACCTTTAAAACATAGATGGGCTTGAAATTAACAAGTGCTGGTGAAAGAGATTAAATTCAAGATAGGTGCTTAATCAGTCAATATTGTTAACTTACCTGAACCTTATCTTGCTTCTCCAGTTTTATGTAAAAGGTTAATTCTTGGTCAACCACATGCCCATAAAATATAACTACATCAATCCATCAATCTAGCTGTGTGCCAAGCACGGTTATTTTGGAAATATTTCACTCAACTGTCGTGTCGTTCGACAGGTCAACCGGTCCACAGGGATGTACATTTTCAGTAGTGGGCTTACCTCCAATATGCTGATGTAGGGTAACTAATTTACGTAGAAGTATATAAATATAACAGTAGTTAGCACCCTATAGGTTCCATCAAGTATTCTGTTTAAGAAAATTACAGACATCGTCACCTGCCTAGCCTTTTCCCAACTATGTTGGGGTCAGCTTCCAGTCCAACCGGATACAGCTGAGTACCAGTATGTTACATGGAGCGACTGTCTGAACCCCACAACCCAGTTACTGGGTAATAATAGGTCTTTACCTATGAAATTGCCGTTTTGTATGAAAAAATTTAAACGATTTTTTTTCATGAATTTTTTATTTGTATTAATCGAAGTAATCACCCATGCAATCAATGCATCTTTGCCATCGCAGTGGCAGTTTATTGATGCCCTTCTTAAAGAAATCAGCTGGACGGGAGGCAACAAATTCTTCAAAGGCATTTTGTACTGCCTCTCGGGTATTAAATTTTTTTCCCGCCAAGAAGTTATCCAAATTCTGGAAAAAGTAGTAGTCTGTAGGCGCAAGGTCTGGTGAGTAGGGCGGATGACGGAGAGCTTCCAACCCCAGTTCTTGCAACTTGGAGACCGTCTGCTGTGCAGTATGAGGTCGCGCGTTGTCGTGCAGGAGCAGCGGAGACGAGCGATTGACCAATGCTGGTTGGAGATGCGCCAGCTTCTCCATCATTGTGTTCAGTTCTTCACAGTACACATCTGCAGTAATGCTCACCCCGTTTGGTAAGAAGCTGTGATGAATCACACCGGCGCTAGACCACCAAACAGTGACCATCACTTTTCTAGGGGTAAGTTTTCGTTTAGGGCATTGTTTAGGTGCTGAACCAGGATCCAACCAACTTGCTGAGCGCTTACGGTTATCAAACAGAATCCATTTTTCATCGCAGGTAACAATGCGGTTCAAAATTCCTTCATCTGTGTGTCTGTTGAGCAGTGCAAGGCACGTCTCGACGCGTACTTCGCGCTGGCGATCATTGAGTTCGTGGGGCACCCATTTGTCAAGCTTTTTTACCTTGCCAATTTGACGCAAATGGACCAATATTGTTTTGACGCTAACGTCGAAAGCTGCTGCTAATTCAGCCGTAGATTGTGTATCATCAGCTTCCACAATCGCCTTTAATTCGTCATTGTCGACCAAAGTCTTCGGACGACCGCGAGGTTCATTTTTCAGGTCGAAATTTCCAGAACGGAAGCGAGCAAACCAATAACAGGTGGTGCGTTGGTTTGTAGTGTTAGCTCCGTAAACGTCGTTGATGTTGCGTGCCGCTTGTGCCGCGTTGCTGCCACGACGGTACTCATATTCCATAATTACTCGAATTTTTAACGTATCCATGATGACGAAAAAGATTGAAATGCGATGAAAATGTAACACTAATCAATAAAGAAATGACTACTTTTAGAAAAAAAAATCCATGTTTTTAAAATAAAATTAATTTGAAATTAGAATTCTTAGCCAAACAAAAATTATTTTGATTTGAAATGGCCAGTACTGTAGAACGGCAATTTCATAGGTAAAGACCTAATATGATACTCCTTGGTAAGACAGGTTGTCAGCCTTTCGGCCGTCTGATGACCCGTAACGACTATCAAAGATTTACGAAAGACAGCCGGAGCAACGCAACGGCTTAGCGTGCTTTACGAGGCTCGGAAGGGTCATCATGATATCAAAATATGGTCACCCATCCTCGGAGGAACAGCAGAAAGTGTAGCTCAACCTGATCGATGGACCAGTGTGGCTATTATTACTTAGCCACAAGACCCTTAGCCCAAGAAAATAACAGACATGTCATGTGAATTTACAAATTTACCTCTGTGGGTCGCTTTGTCAAAACGATAGGCAATTTAATATTTCCTGTCTTTGTTGCGTATACCGTTAACATTTTCTTTCATCCAATAAAGTAGAAAGTACCATAAAAAAGTACCAATAAGCACCTGTTCCATAGACTGTCACAATCATTTTTGTTTATGAATGTCATCGCCCGGTCTATTAAGCCCAGCCGTGAAATATGGCCACGAACAAATTGCTTTGACATTAAAAATATGGAGTCTTTATTGGAATAATGTACGTGAATTATTTGGGGAAGTTGATTGTTGAGTGGCAAAGAAATGAATTATTAGGATTGAATAAATTACTTTTTGAGTAATATTCGTCATATTTGGCGTATACTGCTGAAGAAAGCGTTTTTCATTGCTTGTCCCATTTCTATAACGAAAACGCTTTCAATTAACTAGCTTGTAAAGGAAATAGTTTCGATCACCACAATTGTTGACTTGATCACATCAACACTCAATTGCGGTGGTATCCCACAAACAATTATCATTATTCTGCCAACTCAACGATAATCCCGCCTTTCTAACCATATCATCATTCACACAGTCCATCCATCGACTCTTTGGTGTCCCCGTACTCATAAAGCTATCGACATTCATACTCAAAACTTTCATTACTTCGTGTATGATCCCTTGGCAGACCATACATTACTTTTAGATGCGGGATGAATGGAATGAAAGAAGGTAAAGTACTGACACACTACTGTATTGTCCCAAAGGTACTTAAGGTCAAATGAGCTTAATGAACTGATGGTGTGGCTATGAAGTGAGTGACGCGGCCGTTTTTGGCTGTAACGAGAACGCCTGGCTGACTTGATAGCCCAACGCGAACTGAGGTAATTATGAGTGTGGAGCAAATTACGGAATGTGCGGTTGCACCGCACACTCCGTATCATATGCCCATACCAAAACCACCGATTGCCACACCAATTTTCAGTTACCAGTGCCACTTTCAGACTTCCTCTTATGTATTCGTTTCTTACTCATGTCAATTCTGTCCCACAAACAATGTGGCAGTTAATATCGTGTCCAGCGTGTCCTGTTGTCTGCACACTACACGAGTTGATGGACACTGATTAAGATGCCTAGCTCGTTGCCAAATTGTGGGCTGATTCTATGTACATAGTAAGTGTCCTTTTGTTTTTCTATTTATTTCGTTGTATAGTTAGTTAGGATAATTTATTTATTCAGAAAAACACAGCAACACGATATTACTAGCAAGTTAGAAGTTATTGCAGTTTGCAGGGTAGCTAGTGCTCAGGAGTTGCCAACTCATTATGACTCCGAGTGCTGAGAAAGAAAAAGTTTTTAACAACTTATCCTCCTAAATTAGTTCAGTAGTTCTTGCTTCTCCATAGTTAAAAAGTTCCTTATAAAAAGTGTCCTGGTAATACAACGAAATTATGCTGGGAAGATAATAAGGAATGGAAACTGAGCGTTTTTTTCTTCTTGGTTTCTTATGAGCTTGCAGGTCGAAACCTACCATGTTGTAACCAAGTGCTTTCCAAACTCAAACCACTAGCGGCTGAGCATGTTGTAACTTGCACAGGGTGCACAGAAGTAAACAGGGATGTTCACACAAACACTTGTATTGTGTTGTAATTACTGTTTTCCTACAATTGAATACCATTTCACCACACACCCTTTAACTGCTTTTGTTGTGTTCTTTTGATTCATTTTATTTTTGTTAGAATTTTTAAGTAATAAAAAGTTTTTATTTTTCATGTTTTATTTATATTTAAAATAAAATTATATTCGACCTATATGGAATTTAAATGAGACCATTTTGGAATAAACCCATTTCAAACAAAAAAAAAAGAATTTTGCAAATCCGTGACATATATGATAAATTTTTAACCACTGCGCAAACTGTAACCATGAATTCAGCATATCTAGCACAAATTTTTCGTAGGTTATACAAAAAATAAAATCTGCTGTTTCATTGAAAAGTGCAATACCTGTGCGGGCAACATGTATGGAACAAATGAGTTTTTTTTGCTGAGTAGTTTCCGCAATGGTTAAAAATTTACCCTGCATATGACGGAGTTATGCCCGAATATACATTAAAAAGAAACATGTCGAATTGATAACCTCCTTCTTTTTGAAGTCGGTTAAAATATATGTTACCAGCCTGTTCATTTGAAAGGCCACGAGGTGCCTGCCCTGGCCCTAGTGACCTGTAACACATGCAAGCAGCTTTAAGGTTTTAAAGAAGTTTCGCCAAGAAATGCGGTCTTCCCTAAGGAGGATGTGCTAAGGAAGACCCCTAAATTCAATTAGCAGCACCCTAATTGCGTAAAACACTACCATCACAATCTAAATAATTTTGAAGAATATTTCAAATCCATTGCTTCATAAATAAGGTCGAGAAATTTATTTATTACTTATTTGGCTCACCAACAATTGAATTCACTGATACAAATATATGAGATACATACAATATGCTTATAGACTAGTGTACCAATTTCGTACAGGTAAGCACATCAGTCATTACTTGTTTTTCGATTGATTTTGAGCACCTGCTTAAAATTTGATGAGTTCAAATACTCACCGAACATAGTTGATGAAAGGATTAAAAAATTATAATGTTTTCGACCAAATTCTAAATTGAAATCGAATTACAGCCAAAATTTAAATCATACAAAATCGTATCAAAAACAATTAAAATTAAAACAGAAATACAATTAAAATCAAAATAAAAAAAATCGAAATGGAATTAGAAATAAAAATCCAAATGAAGTCGAAATCAAAATTAGAATCAGGATTAAAATCAAAATTAACACTAAAATTATAATCAAAATCAAAACATAATTATGTCAATCTAAATTCAAAAATTTGTATGCTCAGCGACGTAAAAACGCAATGAATGTTGTGGATCTGTCAAAATTCAAAGCAGTACCTACCTACTGTTGATGTGTTACGCAAGTACACCGCAGGTCAGTGGCAGGTTGTATGTTGATTAAAATATGATTCACGATCGCTACAAATGTGGCTTAGCAGAATTATGTATATTATTAAAATCACCACTACAGCCCCCAAAGTTCATAATTATAATCCCATTTAATGACGTTTTCATGAAATTGTCATTAAATGGGGTACTTGAATTTCGCGGAAAACATAAAAAAAGTATTTGGTTTTACCGGGATACCCCGGCGCTTCCCCCTTAAGGGAAAACTAGTCGCCGGCTCGAACTCACTGGTGGGCCTGGCTAAAAAGCACTCTGTCTCACCATGCTTCGTGTCCGACAGAAGTAGTACCCGTGATGAGCAATTAGACGCTAGTCTACACGCACAACATTATTGAGTGAGATGCAGGCTCAGTTATAGTAAAACAGGCGCGTAAAAATTAAGAAAAGTCCTTCGGAAGATCGGGTTTTATGAAAAAACCACTGCATAAATCAATGACCAGTAAAGTTTATTGAACTTTCCGATATTTCAGCTTTGTCGGTACCGACTCATTTTTGGAGATTTTACACTTCTTTTATTACTTAAAAACGCCCAAGTTAGGTTAAAAACTAATCTTTTTTGGCTCATAACTTTTTAATGGCTTTTTATTTTAGTATTCTGACAATATAATTGAGAAAAAACTAGACCATGTTTAATTTTTGATGTACACTGTCGGACAGTGGAGTAATACACTCCCGAAGTTTGTACGGAAAAAATGTCGACAAGATCCACCTTAACGTTAAAAACCTAATCGCCTATAATCCCATCAATCAATGTCAAAAATATCAATAAAAAGCTGACAGAATCAGACGTTCTTATGGACATGCGAATTACCTTTGCCCCTCTGCTTGTTGCAAGAGTTTTGTATCAATTCCCAGGAATACCATCTATGATTATAGTTTTACAAAATAATAATTAGGTACAGTTCTAATAGTAACTACGGATCCCTAAAACGATGAAAGTTAATAAAGTCGACGCGACAGCTTTTGTCCCTTATAAAGACGAAATAGTCCAAATATAAGTTAAGTGTTTGTCTGTTTGTACAGCTCCTTTTATTAGATGGCATGAAGAGATTGTGGGCTTTGATAAATATTCTTTACCTATGTATAGTTATGTGTGCGCAGGAGAGATAAATGTAAGGCCTACGTCTTTGTCATAGATCTGATGAAAGAATTTACAGACGATATCAACTTATATTAAGTACGTAATTTTACCTTTCCAAGTGAGTATTTCCAACTGTGAAGTACAATATAGTGAGGAAAACGTCATTAGTATAATACAACCAATCATTCGAAGTCATGTGACATCTAGCAACCCGCACGGGCCCGCGTGGTTGATTACAGCTAACTCTTTCTTGAAGAAAGGAGGAGTGTGGATAGGCCTACCTCTCCCATAAGTTGTATTTATGACGTGGAGAAGGACGCAGGATTTATACTTATGTTTGTGCATATTTTTCTTTAAATTCTAAAGTAAGTAAGTCAATTTTGTTTTTAAGATTTATTAAAATAAAATCATATCCACTGAAATTTCGATAAACGAAATCATTTTTGACTAACAACGACTCCATCATCAGCTGCATCAATGTTCCTCATCACTATTTCAGCCAGAAGACGTCCACTGCTGGACATAGGCCTCCCCCAGTTTGGGAGGGCTTGCCATAATCGAAACGCTTGGCAGGCGGGTTGGCGATCGCAGGATGGTGGTAAAATGCATACAGAACGCTGCTGCCCATTCTCTAGTAAGTCCCTTAGACGGCTACGACACCCACGGGAAGAGATGGGATGTTGCTATTTACGCGTAGAGATACTAACGAGTTAAGCTGTATGCCAAATTTCGTCCAAAAATGTTCTGCTGTTCTTAGGCGTGAAAAGATGGTAGAAGTAATTGATAGAGTTACTTTTGCATTTATAATTTTAGTATGGGATATTGTTAATATATAATATTTTTATTTAGATTTCAACATGACTAAAGGCAGATTTTTCAATAGTCAGATAACTTTTATCTGAAGAATAAATCTGAGAGTTTGGAATATTTTCTATTCAAAAGCTTTAAACCCGACATGTTTATTCGTCAGATACACACAGTACACGGTATACATAGACTACATAATTATTTGTTCTGAGTGCAGTGCGCCATAATAATCCAAACAGGTTTTAATTAAAAACGTGTAGCGGCACTACAAAAATAAATACTTCATAACAAATATTGAAAAACGCAAAAAGAAAAGTGGCGCCATCTACAATGCCACAGGCGAACTATTCTCAGAAATTCTACATCACGCAGTCAGAGTTTACCACGACACTCGAACATATACAACATCCCGACATCAACTGTCGGGCAGTTGCCCACCAGACACAATACCCGTCTGGCCGGAGGATCCTCCTTTTCAATAGGGGATGAGCGAACTTTACACCCTGTTCCTCATACCTCTATACTGGTGACCCCGTGAAAGAACGTCAGCGCAGCCTTCGTGCAACACTTCGGCGTGACGTCATCATCATCACATCAAGACCACTTCCTCATGCTTTCGAGCGGCGAGTCACACAGCCAGCCAGCACCCACGGCTTCAACCGCAACAAGCGACCACGGCACTACTGCTCTTCGGCCGGTCGAGAGCTCAATCTCCCGGTCGAAAACAGCAGTCAGCCACATCGCGGCGCTGTACCACGACGCACCGGAGCAACGCCGGCCCCGACTCACTGGGGTTCGCACCACCGCACCGCAGACAGTTCCTACTCACCGCGAACTATGCGACGCGCGGTTCCGACACACTGGAACCACAGCTCCAACTGGCAAGCATCATAATATGCACTGACTCAGCCCACTATCGACTTCCGGTCTCTGGGGGGGAGTGATGTAGCGGCACTAAAAAAATAAATACTTCACAACAAATATTTAAAAACGCAAAAAGAAAAATGGCGCCATTGCTAAGTGTGCAATTGCACTAAATGAGAAGTATTAGGTAAGTAGTAGCAAAATGTCAATGGTAGGTTTATATTATGTAATATATTAATGACATTTAATATTGCTGTGTTCTTACTGTGTTTTTATCAGGGTGTTGGGCCCTAAAAATGGTGAAAACAATACGTAGGTACCATAGGTTTCAAATCCAATACATGTAAATGTACTTATTTGAATTGTAAACTACGTCAATTGTAACATCAAAAAAACGAAAATCGAAATAAATTTGTGTTTTGTTTAACCCGTTGAATGCCAGCTGGAGAAGCAGATTTTTTGGAAATGGCCAAATTGTTATTTTTAACCATTAAAAAAAAATGTAGAAAACGTCTAGCAAAACTGGGTTTTTAAAATAATTGCCATGATTTATGTTCATAATCTACGCTACTTATGTGCTTTTAGGGGTTTCTGGCTACTTCGTTCGTTTGCTGAAAAGTTGAATAAAAAACTCTTAATTAACACGCGACGGGAAGCGGCTTATGCCCTCCGCATTCATTTTATTCTCGATCTCATAAAAAAATAAAAAATATTTGTAGAATTTAAAATGGAATTTTCACAATACCTACATAGGCAAAGTAAGGCGCTTCTAAACGAGCCATATATTCATTGCAATGAGTTGCAATAGGCCGCGAGCAACTTGTTTTATAGTTATTTTTAATATAATATTATAAAGGTATACTGTTGTAGTAAAATCTCTTTGGCTGTATCTATGTTTGTAGTTGGTTTTGATACCATTAAATAAATGACAATGAAGAAATAAAAAGTAAAATCGTTTTGCCGACATTTTTTTGTTTTTCATGATCAGCCTGCAACAGCCCACTGCTGGACATAGGCTACTCCAATTTGACGCCTGAATCCCCTCATCCAGCTGCTACCAGCCACCCTGCGAAGATAATCGCTCCACATAGCCTGTGAGCGTACTACCTTACGTTTGCCGATTCATGGTCTCTAATCAAGAACACGTCTACCTAACGGTCATAGGCTCTACGGCTAATATGGCCGGCCCATTGCCACTACAGCTTGCTTATTCACTGAGCCATGTCGACAATTTTGTTTCTCTGCCGGTTCACCTCATTCCGGATTCTATCCTTCAGAGAGACTCCAAGCATAAGACTCGTTCCATAGCTCGCTGAGTGTAAATGTTTTATTGAGTTGCCGAACAATCACTGCAACTACTTATTTGTTCCTGTATTGTTGCTCTTAATTTAGCCCAATTAAAAGTCAGTAATAACGGGCATATTGTTGCAGAATATCATATAGGTAGTTCAAAATATTGCAGCCACACTGCAGTAAAAATGTGGTCTGTTTGAAAGCCTCCTTAAATACGCACACATTATCAACATAGCGTAAATGTAAACATGGCAACGCAGCACGGGATAATTGAAAAGCTGACTGAAAATTAGGTCATAATATAGTGCGGTGTTGCCGTTCGTACAAAGGATTTTGTTTTAATTAAATAATTGGTTTTGTTATTATTGTAATGTAATTCGTGTTAAATACAATTTGCTGTCCTTAATCTTCAACTATTCTATAATTATTTTACAAATTGCGAATGAAAAGTGAGCACCACCATCCAGCACATATTTAATTAAATTACCTGTATTAATGTTAATTATATTTATCTATTGTAAAGTAATTATATTTTAATGTTCTAGAATATTATAATATAATTACTTTACATTAGGGAAATAGAACCCACAACAATAGTGCACACAGCAATTTTATTTTAATACTAGCTGTGCCCGCGACTTCGTTCGCGTGGAATAGTGACTTTTCGGGCAGCATATTTTGTTCATATTTTATTCGCGAGGCGTGTAGTACGTACTCTGTACGTTAAAAATGTTCGACGTGATTCTTTAAATTGACATATTTTTTTTATTTATGAACCGATTGACATGAAATAAACATTAAATGTTAAGTGAAGCTTACTACAATATATTAGTGAAAACCGTATCTAAATCGAATAAGCCGTTTCTGATATTAGCGTGCACAAACACACAGACAAACAGACAAAAAAAAAATTAATTACAATTTCGGGTTCGGCATCGATATAATAACAGCCCCTGCTACTTTTTTTTTATATATTTCCATTGTACAGACACCACTTTTCTACAATTTTATTATATGTATAGATTATTCAGCTACTTAATGTGTGCATGTATATAATAATGTATTCTGAAACATTTTGAAAGAGTAACGGTGGATTTTCATGCACATTCTTCTCCGTACGAAACTATCTTTTAGGTAGGGGTAAGAAGCAGTAACAACTGATTCTGTGCCCATTTCAAGTAAATGATTTGTCTTTGACTTAACTTAAAACCAGTGTTTCCTACCACTACAGTTATGCAAACTAATATGACATGTAGTCACTACAAAATATCAAATTCCCTTAGCAAACTGTGTTGGTGTCGAAACAAGCGTAGTGTAGGTACAAAGACTAAACACAAGCAATTCCCTGTATATTGGCGTGTACCGCTAGTTCGACGTGCATTCTGTACTGACTAGGATCACATTAATACTGTGGAGGTGGTATGCAAGAAATTTGCTACATTCAAAGTTTTTCATAGATGACAGTAAATATTTAAATTATGAGCTGAGTGTGCAGATTTCAAGCCAATTTATTGAGTATGTAGATGAGAAGAATGTATGTTTCTGAAACAAGAACTATGCGTTTTGGTAACGCTGTTTGAAATATAATGTTCCAAAAGGGTACTGCGCAAGGTGACAAAAAAATGCATTGGCATGGAATTATGAACTCTAGTGACAGAGTCCATATAAACGCATTTTTGGCGTGTCTCCTGACGGGCTAAATTGCTTAGAAAATAAAGACTAACTACCTAAATGATTGAAATAGTAAATTGGACAAAGGACACTCGTTAGAAGCCTTCTTAGATAAGTAACAGTTTAAGCCGTTCGTGGCCGAAAGGAACTCACGGATCCAAACATGACGATTATTGCCACCAACACAACTTAAAGCATAGAAGACAGCCTGAAAGGTTCTGAACACCTTAGCAACAGACTGAACCATTATCAAGAAAAAGCGTAGGAGTTATCGACAGGGCAACTTCGTACAAATGTAACTTTTAAGGGGTATGTTATAAGATATCCCGCGAAGTTAAAATAACAGATAGATAATAAACAGAATTGTAATAATCATTAGAATAATTAAAAGGTACGACTATGTAAGTTAAAATTGGACTCAAATGTATCGATTTCATGAAATAGTGATGCATTTAAAACTTAATAAATTTATTTAAAATTCTATAAATACATATTTTTATGGTCGCGAGTTATATTTTAACAACATACGACCTGATTTCCGATGCCTGCCCGACTGATGGTAATAGACGACCCCTCATATCTTGCGAGTGTGGATGTACTAGGTGCACCTCTGCTGATCCCTTTGGGGAATACAGGCGTGATGTTGTGTTATGTAAAAGTTGATACTCACCTGAAAATTGCAAAAAAAAACTGTAGATTTTTTTATATTTTTAAACCATCCTGGCGCTTTCGCCTTAATACTAGCACCCGCACGCGAGCACCTACGTCCTACACGCACAGTGCGTGGGGAGTGGGTAGTCGGCCCACGTAAGGAAAAGTATTGTAACTACGTCACTCGAACGAAATTAGGTAATTATTTAGTAATTCACTGAGCATTCATAGGTTAGGGGGTCAGAGCTCACGTGTTTATAATTGTTGGAATTCTTTTTTTATATATGGGTAGATACGTCGTTTATTTGGTGCATACAAAAGACACAACACAACATACAAACCACAATGAGATAAAAACTAATTACACGAAAAGAACAAGGTGCCAATATCCAAAAAAAAAGAAGAAAGGCTAACCTATGTATGGAGATGAAACTTTTTTTTTTTTTGTGGCTGTCCCGTCCAGGCCACGGAAGGGAAGAGCGCTACTCAAAAATACCGGCACTCCTCCTCCGCCGCAGCCCGTAACCCTCAGCCGCGATGCCTCCCATTCGACATCGCGGCCCTCCTCAGTTGCGGTGCACCTCACCGCAACCTACTTTATGGCCGCTACGTCGTCGGCTTTGAGGCAAAAGCCCTAACGAGCGGACCTTTGGATTCCTCTTGGCTTCACCGTGTGTGGGACCACGGTTACTGAGCCCCCCCGCAACGACAATGCGGGAACCCAATCGGGGGAGTAGTGATGACACTTTAGGCCATGACACAATTTGACATTCAAAGGAAATAACGTGCGGTGGAGTACAAAGGTGCGGTGTGCGTCTCAAAGTTGCACCAAATGGAAGTCCAGCTCAGCATGTGTCAGGCAAATATACCTGATGCTGATATTCTGCTGGATCCCTGCAGTGACCCACGGACGAATAAGTTATTGGTGTTGTGAAAAGTGGAATGTGCGAAGTTAAATTATGTAAGTACCTTACTACTCGCAATTTTTAGTTTTCTGAGAGTAGCAGTGAGTAGAGTAAAGGCCGTGACTTACGAGTTGTAGGTCAAAGGTTTGAACGCAGACAAACAGGCAGGCGCTTTACTTTGTGTAGATAACTTCATCACCGCTGCTTTCAAAACGGTGACCGAAAACATCGTGAGGAAACCGGCATGTCCAAGAACCAAAACTATGAAAACATGTGGCATCTACCAACCCGCACTGGGTCCGCGTGGTGGATTACGGCCTACTCCCTCTTACTGATAGGAGGCCTGTGTCCCAACAGTGGAAACATTATAGGCTGATTATGTATGGACAGGTTGAGACGCTTTTTTGAATTATTTAATAGTAGATTATGTTCCAATCCTTTTTTGCTATGAATTAGCTACCTAGGACGTTGAGCTCTTAAGTTTAATCGTATTGCACTGGTCACTCTCACATAATATTGAAATGTCAAGTAGGTAGTTATCATTTTACAGGTCTACAGCAAAGGTATTCGGTAATTTTAGTAGTAGTTTCCAACACGATAGATTAAGAAATCTTCACACCTGAAGGCCAATTTTCGTAATACAATCTATACGACTAGATTGTGTCATCTCGGCGACAAGCAAATGTCAAAAACTTGTCAAAAATGTATGGAAACTCGAGGTATTTTTGACGGATTGCGACTGAGATCAGACTGTGAACGTTCTTATAGTTACCAGAATTGCCCCTCTGATGTCTTCCAGAAGAGAAAAGATTTCGTATCCGAGTTCTTTAAAACTTCTAATGAAACAAAACGGCAAGTTGCAAGTAGTGCCCAAGTTACAAGTGTAAACAACATGGACATTGGCATTATTCCAAGGGAACGCCAGGTTGTATTAGTGCCTGAATGTTATGAGAAAAATAATTTTTAAAACTAGAACCGCACCCGAAATTCGCGATAAGGTTGAAATTAATTGATTCAATGGACAAACAGTCTGTACTTTATTCGAAGACATCATGTCACCTCACTGCATTCGCGTGTTGGGTGACGTGACGGCCTACTTTCTCTTAAAAAATACAGAAAGCCTGTGAATCAGCGCGTACATTATTAAGTTGATTATTTTTCAGCCTCTTTAATACAGCTGACAATTATCGTAATCCTTAAAACTCAGTAAATATCCTCAAAGCTTACATACCACATCCAACATTATCTGACATTCCCGTTTCCAAACTAAAGCTTATTTATTGAAAGTCCTCCCTAGCCAATAGCGTGACGTAGGTGATGGACAGCGTCGTGTCGCAACGCAATCAGGCTTTGTGTCATCAGCGTGATCAGATGCTACGTGACCGAGTGTTGTGACTAGATATATGTACGAGTATACTGCAGCCAGTACCGTGACACCCCTGACGGACTGCGTCGAAACGCAATCAGCCTTTGTGTGATGAAAGTCTAAGTGACCAAACATTGTGACTGGATGTACTTTAGTTAGTAACGTGACATATAGACGAGTTGTATCGTCTCGCTACGCAATCACGCTTTATGTCATCAATTTACGCAACTGTTCGTTGTGACTAGATATACCTACGGAGAAAAGTAGCCAAACTTGTAACTAAGTATATTTTGGGCTGACGAAGACAAATGTAGCCAATAGCGTGACTTAATAAATTTCGTAGCCACCAGCGGGACAAAAGTGATAAGACTTTAAGCCCCCTGCTGAAAAAAGGGATATTATAAGTTAACGGGTGTATTTGTGTGGCTGTCTGCGGCATCGTAGCTCCCAACCGCTGAATCGATTTATTTTATGTATAGAAAAATAATTTATTTGCAAAAACAAAAGACAATCAACATAAACTGCACAGGGAAATTAATTTACCTTGATATAGCACAGTGTAATTCACATTAAAATTAAATTAGATAAAAAAATCTATTTCCCTTAGTTTACACTGCTTATACTAATTTCTATGCTTTTTTTGATAATTAAATACACTGCACGATTTGTTACCTCATTAGAAAATCAAGCTTTTCGAGCTTATTTTCACCAAAACATACTCCTGTCAAAATAAAACTTAAAACGAAAGGTAAAGTTACGCAACAATTAAGAGGAACATGTAAAATAAATTAGTGTTGTGCGTAACGTCGATGTTTGCTCAGTCGGTACAAATTATCCGAGTTGAGTGCGAACATCTGGGCCCGCGGCGAATCGTTATCAAAGCGATCGTATACTAGGGATGCGATGGCGTCGATAAGGTTTTTAGACGACGAATAGAAACAGCTGGTTTTATTAATAGTTGGTCCTATAAAAGGGTTATAACAGTATTGGTTCACATAACGTTGTTTGTACCATCATTGCATAGAAACCTGAATGTAATTAAATAATTAAGCTTTACATTTTATTAAAGGTGTCAAAGTCAAGTCAAGGTGTGATGACAAAATATACAACAAATCCAAAATTGATTAAGATAACAAACATAAAATCTTTTTGGATTCAAGCACCTGTCGAGTGTCGATGTACAAAAATCAATACTCATTTCACAGCCCTATTTCCATTCCACACGCATCGTTCCGTAAACAACTCGACGACAACGAATCCTTATCGATGTGGATACGATTTATCGAATATCGATAGCGTAACATTAAGGGCGTCCCTACAACTGATCACTGAACGCTGTGCCATCATATTGTATAAGTATAAGTAAAAAATAGGTAAAGAAGTTCCGCTTCTTTCAGATAAAAGGACAATAAACTTGATATCGCTACGCCTAACAATAAAATCTAAACAGTGGTGGCCTCGACGTTCAAACCCACGCTTTACTTTGTGTAAATAATTGTATCACCAATGCTCTCAAAGGTGAAGTAAAACATCGTGAGTCGACCGGCATGCATGTCCTAGAACGAAAGATTCGAAGACATGTGAATATCTACAAACCCGGACCGAACCACGTGGTGGAATACGGCCCACTCTCTCTCACCAAGAGGAGGCTTGTGTCCCAGTAGTGGGAAAATTATGGGCTGGTTGTGAAGTTTCTAGAAGGCTATACGTAACTTTGACTACAGCTGGTCTACAAGAATCTTTTGGCGCTCGGATGACGTTGACATAGGGATGGGCGCTGTTAGTAAATATTTGTGAAATTATGTGTAGAAAAACAAGATGGCGCCTTTAGCTCCGATTTTAGCTATATACGCGCCAAAAGCTAAAGTACAGTACAGCTATAGTTACCTACTGAGAGTATTTAATTTTTGACAGTCTGTCTGAATTTTTTCCAGTTTTCGATAGTAGAGCTGTTGGAGGTTTTTTTTCTTCGACGGATTAAAAATATCTGATTTTGATAAAATCAGTTCTTAGTGGTATTAATTATTTGGGGAGTTTCTACTCTGTAAATAAGCTGTCGGTGCCAAATGCAAAGTGTTAACTGTCAAAGCAAAATAGTTAATTTGTCAACGAATTTCCAGAAGAAAGAGTTCGGACTGGATTACATTTTTGTAGTCAATTATGTAAATAACCATCATATCTACTGGCTAAGAATGAAATATATACTTAAGGCGACAATAGATGACAGCGACCTACAGCGATGCACTGCCGCCCGTCGCCCGCAAGAGACCCCGCCTCAACGCGCATCAAGTTTTTCGAAAAACAACGCATGTTGATTTATCAAACACAATTCAAAGAAAAGCCGTAAACTAAAATGTGGGTGATTAAATTGTCTTTTAGATGGTGAAAGTTTCATGTAGATAGTTTTTGCGTGATTATCGTTATTATGTCCGCGATAGACATTACTTTACCAATTAATTACATTATATTATAAAAATAAAAATATATATTTAAAATATTCACATATCAAATGACGAAAAAAATAGTCTAGTTTAACTTATAATTTTTTCAAATACATAAGACAAGCCGTTTAGACGTGATCTTCAATGCAAAGTCCTTAAAGTGGTCCATCTGCGCCTTAAGTCTGTTCTTAGCCTTCTGCATTTTCCTATTCTAGAATTACGCTGTGAATTTAGTGGTCATTCTACGCTTTAAGTGTGATTTTCATATAGCTTTTGTATGGAGATATGGGTTGTAGCTATCAGATCTTAGTGCTACTGAAATTTTATGGTCTTCATTTTACCATGTTATTGGATGTTAGCACCACTTCACTTTTAGCGTACCTACGTGTTTAGTGATTGTGTTGAAATCTCATATGTAACGGGTAAATGTTTAAAGAAAATTCAATGAGCAATGGGGAAAGCTGGTGCTCGCAATACTCTAACTATTACCAGTAAGTAGCCATTGATAATAAAAAGACAAGTTTAATTAGCAAGTGTAAATCCGCATATAATATTATGAAGGGTATCGAAATTTGACCGAAATGTTTTGGCCAACTCTGAATGGAATTGGCCTACTTGAAAAAAGGATTAAAAAAACCAGTTTTAATATTATAAGACAGTAAAAAACAAAAAAAAAAAAAAAAAAATATGCGGACGATCAACTCAAAAAAAAAAAAATCATCAAGACTCAAGATAATTTCCTTTTAATTTTTATCACGATTAGATATCTACCCATCACGTTTCCGAAGTTTTGCTAGGTATTTTAATTTGACTATTATATTAGGTATATTATTACAGTACCTGTTAACAAAATTGCCAATTTACCTTTGCAATTAGATACAATAAGCATTCCAGTATCAAAGCGTTTACACTCGTGAAAAATCACACCTCATAGACGATTCCATCCGCCGTATCATTAATTAGTCTCTAATCATTTTCTGGAAATAAATATAGACGCTGAGGATTCTTATGAACGTCTAACTTAAGAAAATGAGGTGGAATCAGAATATTTCACATATCGAAAATAATTTACTGTTCCTCGAAGCTCCAAATATTATGAAAGAATTTTCATACATATTATTATACAGGGTGGCAGGGACAACGACGCGTACACCGTAATCATGGATCCAGTACAGACGCCAGCACACCAAGCTATCCCAAACTGTAAAATTTTCCCAATTGAACTTGAACCAAATTGCTTTGTAAAAAAGTTAAAAGACTATTGAAGAAATTTAGCAGATTGGGGTAGCTTGATGTGCTGGCCTCTTTACATGATTCTGAAATGTTTCGTCGGTTATTAAAAAAGAAAAAAATGATTTCCATACATTTTGAACGCGTAGACAAAAAACAGCATCTTCATAGAGAAAATGCGAGAGAGCTGTTTTGTCAAAACAAAACAGCTCTCTCGCATTTATCAAAGATAACCAATGTAATTTGCTATGCTAAGTCGAATCTTATGTTGAATTCATGGGTACAGTTTGCACTGGTCACTGTCCCTGTCACCCTGTAATTTGAGATATTGTCACACTTTAAAACTACGTTTTAATAACTCTGCGTTAAATTTCAATCAAATGACCATAGCTAGGGTAGGAAAATGATTATAAAATAAAAGCTAAGATGGCTTTTAAATTCCCCGTTACTTTTTACGTGAAGTTGAAGTAAGTACCCATTTTACTGAACGTTTCATAAAGAGTCTTTATTCGTTTTCATGAACTTCAAAAAGAAGAACTGTTGCTTTCTGACGAGTATTTCTTTTTAGGATGTATGTGTTAGTGTCTAAAAGTCTGGTTTTAAAGCTGATCTTGCAAGATTCGTAAGAAGCGTAGTATACACATAGTGTAAGACACTTTTGGGAAAAAAGAAAAGAGAGATTGGCTGAGGATGGAGCTCAGTGGTATTCAAATGGAGGTTCTTATGTATAGCTTTGGACTGCTATTAGCTGATGAAGATTATGCATTGAATGAAGATTATGCATTGAATGAACATCTCCATCTTCTTCGTCATTCATATTGATACCATATTAGCTTGTTCAAAGTTTGTCCCTGTTCATTTTTTTATACTATGCTTGTGTGCTTCCCTCAGTTTCCTTTAAAAATAACGTAGTCACCAATTTGCTGAAGCTTTCTACTACGATCTTCAAACTATCCTCGATCACAATGTTACTATGAGAGGAATACATTTCTCCTAGCTACAGCTCAGGCGGAACACGATGTGTGTATATCCTACATTTTGTAGCCCCATAGCAATCCTTTTAGCCGATTGCACATTGTCTCTCGATACGGTTTCCAGTACTGAACACTTGTGTGATGTAACATATTTATGAGTTTGATTGTATGTTATCTTCCACAAGGTTTGTGAAGGATCTGTTTGAAGTGTTGAACAGAAATTAAACGAGGTTTTGAATTCATTGCTGATAGTTGGAGGACTGCCTCGTTGGTCTAGGGGTCGCAAACGCCTATGTTGATAATGAGTTCTTGGATTCGAGTCCCTGTTCGGGAAAAAGTGTTATTGGGTTTTCGATCTGGAATTTCTCAATAGCAGCATGGAGTTTTGAATTTTTGTCCAGTCGATGGTAATACCGAAATGTGGTTGTACTATAGGTACACCTCTGTACAATGGTTGGGCATTCGAGGAAACAAGGCGCGATGCTATGTTAATAGTTATGTCGAACTTCGCTGCAGAGCAAAGAAATCCTTACATCGTTTTTACCAATACCTTTTTCGCAATGACATGATGTCCACCAGTCACTCCGATTGTTGTAGGACCATTTTCTATGGATAATGTTCGATTGGCACATAACAAACACTTGCATTTATGATACTGGTGAAAAATAGTTCAAAAGCCTATATTAACCCAAAACTTCCACCGTATCTTCCACCTACATTACGTTACAAAACGAAGTCCTCCACTTTTCCAGCACAATCTTCTTATTTCACTAAAAACAAATGCAAAATTAGGTTAAAAATCACAATGGACCCGACGTACTAAACTACTCTATTATTGATGAACGCCACAAAAATTCCCCATTTACCTCAGTTTAAGGGCAAGCAATAAAAGTTTTATATCGCCATGAAAATAAAGTTACTTTTTACCTCGTAGTGAAGCTATCTGACCGCTGGGACTGTAAGAGATCGAGTGGATTGGAAAAGTCTTAGCTGGGAAAGCAATCCGAGCTTTCCTTGGGATTTCTTTTGTTTAGATAAGGTGCTTTTGAAGTTATTGTGTCTGGTAAGAAAATACATTTCTTTAGTAATGTTTTTTTTTTGCAGTTTAAAGCTGCACCCATAATGCGTGCCACGTTATTATTGCGTAACACGTTATTATTTCGTAACACGTTATTATTGCGTAACACGTTATTATTGCGTAACACGTTATTATTCACAATTGTAACTATTATGAAGGATAGAGCTCGATCGATTACTTCATATTTTCGAAAAAATGGTCTGCTCTGCTAAGCGTAAATAACGAAATAAATGTTGTTTTACGGTTAAAAAGAAAGCTATTGCTACTATTGCGCATCGTGTGGTGCCGGACGTAAAAGAATAGCACCGTCCCATTTCTTCCCGTGGGTGTCGTAGAAGGCGACTAAGGGACTTACTAGAGAATGGGCAGCAGCGTTCTCTGTGCATTTTACCACCATGCTGCGATCGCCAATCCGCCTGCCAAGCGTGGCGATTATGGCTTAACCCTTCCTCCCATTTAGGGGAGGCTATGTCCAGCAGTGAACGTCTTTGGCTGAAATGATGATGATGATTGCTACTATTAGTGAATTATGCTATTACTTTTCAGATCTGAGACAAAATACTACTGTCTTCCGAGTTCCTACGATATCCACTATATCGTAGTAACTTGTGAAAGACTACCAACTAAAATTCTTTAAGAAAATAGCTGAATTACTGGGACTTATAAGAAGGAGGTCTACGGATTGAACTCCATCCGTAGTACTACTTACATACTTGACTCCTACTCCCGACTTCTGTATAATAGGTCTTTACCTATGAAATTGCCGTTTTGTATGAAAAAATTTAAACGAATTTTTTTCATGAATTTTTTATTTGTATTAATCGAAGTAATCACCCATGCAATCAATGCATCTTTGCCATCGCAGTGGCAGTTTATTGATGCCCTTCTTAAAGAAATCAGCTGGACGGGAGGCAACAAATTCTTCAAAGGCATTTTGTACTGCCTCTCGGGTATTAAATTTTTTTCCCGCCAAGAAGTTATCCAAATTCTGGAAAAAGTAGTAGTCTGTAGGCGCAAGGTCTGGTGAGTAGGGCGGATGACGGAGAGCTTCCAACCCCAGTTCTTGCAACTTGGAGACCGTCTGCTGTGCAGTATGAGGTCGCGCGTTGTCGTGCAGGAGCAGCGGAGACGAGCGATTGACCAATGCTGGTTGGAGATGCGCCAGCTTCTCCATCATTGTGTTCAGTTCTTCACAGTACACATCTGCAGTAATGCTCACCCCGTTTGGTAAGAAGCTGTGATGAATCACACCGGCGCTAGACCACCAAACAGTGACCATCACTTTTCTAGGGGTAAGTTTTCGTTTAGGGCATTGTTTAGGTCCTGAACCAGGATCCAACCAACTTGCTGAGCGCTTACGGTTATCAAACAGAATCCATTTTTCATCGCAGGTAACAATGCGGTTCAAAATTCCTTCATTTGTGTGTCTGTTGAGCAGTGCAAGGCACGTCTCGACGCGTACTTCGCGCTGGCGATCATTGAGTTCGTGGGGCACCCATTTGTTAAGCTTTTTTACCTTGCCAATTTGACGCAAATGGACCAATATTGTTTTGACGCTAACGTCGAAAGCTGCTGCTAATTCAGCCGTAGATTGTGTATCATCAGCTTCCACAATCGCCTTTAATTCGTCATTGTCGACCAAAGTCTTCGGACGACCGCGAGGTTCATTTTTCAGGTCGAAATTTCCAGAACGGAAGCGAGCAAACCAATAACAGGTGGTGCGTTGGTTTGTAGTGTTAGCTCCGTAAACGTCGTTGATGTTGCGTGCCGCTTGTGCCGCGTTGCTGCCACGACGGTACTCATATTCCATAATTACTCGAATTTTTAACGTATCCATGATGACGAAAAAGATTGAAATGCGATGAAAATGTAACATTAATCAATAAAGAAATGACTACTTTTAGAAAAAAAAATCCATGTTTTTAAAATAAAATTAATTTGAAATTAGAATTCTTAGCCAAACAAAAATTATTTTGATTTGAAATGGCCAGTACTGCAGAACGGCAATTTCATAGGTAAAGACCTAATATTTAGTTATGTCAAAATTGGTTTATAAAGACACTAGTGCTGTAAAATCAAAATTATGAACCCTGTATAAAAGAAGATCTTTCGAAAACAACACCTTTTTCTCCCTTAAGTCAAAAGGCAGGTTCACTCACACGGTATATTCAATTACGCCCACAACAGATAGCCGGGCAACCAGGTTATAACAAGGATAATAACTTCATCCGCACACAACCAGAATGTAATTATTACCCGTATTTGCGGCAAATCCACGCCGTTCTATTAGCTGCTGGTAAACCACTTACTTTTTCTATTCTCCGTGATAATGATCTCGCACTATGCTGTTTGGTGTGTGGTGTGACTGATGAGAGACTCGATGAAACAGGTTCAATTTCATATAATGAAACCTTTTTAACGAGAATTGGTAATGTTATTTTGGTCTACTGAAAGTGTTCCCAGTAGGCAAAACTTACACATTGCATGTTGCTTCAGGAGTGTACACGTGCAACCCTTGTTTACGCAATAAAGATTACAAAAAAAAAAATATGTATTAGATAGTCTTAATCTAAAAAAAATACAGCGATAGTATGAATATATAAACTCACTAGCTTCCACCCACGGCTTCGCCCGCGTGGAAGTCAGAAATTATCCCGCCGAAACGTAGGTACTACCGGGATAAAAAGTATCCTATGTTGACACATTAGGATACTTTTGAAATTTGGCAATTTGACATCTAGGTTGTAATCTATCTGTGTGCCAAATTTCATCCAAATCTATTCAGTAGTTTTTCCGTGAAGGAGTACCAAACATCCATACATACAAACATTCGCGTATATAATATTAGTAAGGGTTATAGTATACATGATAAGTTTTTATCCAGTGCGCAAATTTTAACCATGAATTCAGCATATCATTCTAGACAGCAGAATACAAAAAACAGACAAAAAAACAGCTGTTCCATACATTTTGACCGCGTAGGTATTGCACTTTTCTATGAAAAAGCTGTTTTTTTTTGTATAACCGGCGAAAAATTTCTACGGTAGGGGGTCTAGAATGATATGCTGAATACATGGTTAAAATTTGCGCACTGGATAAAAACTTACCCTGTAGTTTAAAATAAGGACTTACTTTGAATCGCTCTCCCCAACACCTTGCACCAACAATTTACTCGGCTAACTGCTACCAATTTACCGCTAATTCCCAGCAGAATGGAACACTGAGTCTCTCCCCAGACGGTGTATGAGACACGAGCTGCCTTTAATTATTACTGTCATGGCCGCCACAGCTTGCTCCGGCTTGCTCTTTCAGATAGACTATCAAGGACTGGATTATTCTAGAAATTGTTCTAGATTTTGAGTTGTCTACTATTTGAAGTGTAGAGAAATACATAAGATAGTAATTGCTATAATATAAATAAAATACTTCTTCATAGCTGATCCTGGACTTTTCTAACAATAAACTGACAAAGTTTTTGAGATTAAGTTCGGAAATCATAAATGATGATGTTAATTCATGTTTATTTCTGTAAGTCATCATCATCATCATCATCATATCAGCCGAAAGACGTCCACTGCTGGACATAGGCCTCCCCCAGGCTCCTCCACTTCGACCGGTCTTCTGCTTCCCACATCCAGCGGATACTCGCGGTCTTCGCAAGGTCATCGGTCCACCTTGTGGGAGGCCTTCCCACTCTACGTCTTCCGGTACGCGGTTGCCACTCCAGAACCTTTCGGCCCCATCGGCCATCTATTCTGCGAGCAATGTGCCCTGCCCACTGCCACTTTAGTTTGGCAATTCTTCGGGCTATGTCGGTTACCTTGGTTCTCCTGCGGATCTCTTCATTACTGATTCGATCGCGTAGGGAAACTCCGAGCATAGCCCTCTCCATTGCCCGTGGGTGACTTTAAGCCTTCTGATAAGGCCCATTGTGAGCGACCACGTCTCTGTACCATAGGTCATCACTGGCAACACACACTGGTCAAAGACTTTCGTCTTGAGACACTGTGGTATTTGGGACGAGAAGATATTGCGAAACCTCTGCCCAGCCGAGTCGGATTCGACGATTGACCTCTGTAAGTAAGCTTACATAAACACTTTTGTATGTCAATAGTGTTTTTAAAACCACTTCTTGAAACATTTTTTAAAACTTTGTAGTGTTTTTTTTGGAAGCCGATAGTGGTAGTTCTTTTTTGGAAAAAAAAAATGTTGGCTTTTCACTTTTTGTTGTGATGTCGTCCCAATCGATTCGTTTACCTCTACTTGCTGTATAGACAACAGTGACAAGAACTTATATATAATTTCATCATTAACATACACCAAGTGAATTAAATACGTAGATGTTATTGAAGCTAAATCAAATACTACCCAAGCAAATAAACCAACCAAAACCACCAACCAACCAAATGAATATAATATTTTTCAAAAACAGTCCTTTATTGACTAATAGAACCTTTTTTTGTTTGATATCTACATCTACACTGAAGTCTCAAAAAAAATCCAGGCATTATCTTGGTCAGATCGTGATAACCTACCGGTATCAATTCTGCCGTCAATAGCATAGTTGCAGTAAGTGCGCTCTAGATGGTTTCGAGAAAAACGCAGTTAAAGTTTTGGTGACAAAATCTTCTATAAATCCTTTGTTTATAATCAGATCATGATGGTTGATACCTTAAATGAAAGAGGACCGCAGCACTTATCTATTACATATTTGGAAATCAATACTGAATAATTGAAAGACAAAATAAATTAATTATCTTATTTATACTTAGTATCTCCTAGAGGCTCTCTGTTATCATCAACACAGTGTGTTTTTTACTGTATTTATGCTAAGTAACCATATAAATTTAGTCATAAATTTATCGATTCCAATGGAAGAACTTCTGCAGTAAGTGTACACTGTAATCATGCTTTGTCATGTAAAAAAAATGCTCGACTTACTGCAAATTTTTAATTGCTAAATTTGTTTTAAAAAGCGATTCAAACGAATAGGTAAGATAAAAATGTAGTTCTCGTTATCGTGATCACGGCTGCATATCTAACTAATTTTTGACAAAAATCCGACTTACTGTAACTATGCTATTGAGGGCAGAATTGCAAATGAAGGAATAACATATTCAGGATTTGTTTGATATCTACATCTACACTGCACCCAGCAAGTCACAGCACATATCGCATATCCCTCCACATAAACTTAATTACTCACACAATCTTACCGAAACAGCTAGAAACCCAATAATCCTCGCTACCCAAACACCAGTTGCTTCCCCGTAGTAAGGCGATATGTTCACAGATGTAAACGTGTAAACAATGTGAGTGATTGTAAGCTCGTAGAGGACCGCGGTGAGCCATCCCCCTTAGTTTACACTCACTATTTGAGGATAAGGGGATTAAGTTCTGTTTTTGTTTCTATTTGCTACGTGTTGAATAGTTTGGCACGTTTATTTATTTTGGAGGCATCCTTTTATACACGATCAGCTACAGTAGGGATATACAGTTTAGTTCATTTTGAACGTGCCTCAAGTGACTGCTAAGAATAGGAAGTATGCAAGTAATTCATAACTAAATTAAGTTGATAATTAAGAAGAGTTGAGTTAATTATATCAAGTTGATATTGTCTTAACTTTTAATGCATAATTTATGGTTTATACTTAAATTTGTTATTTGATGCTGCGTATCTTACCATTCCGTTGCGGGGCGCTGAAGTTATCGAGCTCAATTCTCTCGCTCTTGCATTTTATATTCTCATACTTTTCTGCATATTAAGTGAACAAAGGAAGTCCTATTTCTGTAAATATGAGATGTAAAAGAGACTATTTGACCTGTTCAAGACGAGGTGCCCAAAATAGCACAATTGAAGCTGAATATATTTATTTCATAATATCATTTTTAAAACGTGAACTGAGCACCCCAATAGTATAAACGATTGAGTGAGAGTCTGTGAGTGAGTGTGTAAGTGAGTGTGTATGTAGTGATGATGCTGCTGGTGGTATTCAATACACCACAGTATTGCGATTTTATATCCTTTACCATTTACAAGTTACTCAGTTCAAAAATAAAACTAAAACTAATCGTAAATGGTGAAATACTTCTTATCGGTGTTTATCCAATATGTTGGCCAACAAATTTATTTTCAAACTATTGCAATGAAGAAAATAGTTACGCTCTCATTGAATGCACAAACACTCAAAATTGGGCGATAACAAAGCAACAAAGTATTCGTTGGTGAAACAATTGCAGATATTTGCAGGAGAACAGCTGTCGGGTTAGACTCAGTCAATACTCAAAATTCTTTAATTTCAGTTTTTTTTTTTTTTGTAAAGTATATGCGTGTTTTTTCTATCCAAATACACATGCAATAGTATGTGAGTAACTATGAATTTAGAGGTATAAATCAAACAACAAACCTGACGTTCGACGTTATTAGGATAAGAACGTTTCATCCCACCAATAAGATTAATGTTAATTCTTTAACAACAGCCAGGGATAGATAACAATGTACATATTGTTTTCCCCTAAAACAATCCCCAATTTCTGGAGGCCTATTCAACTTTATCCGTAGTCAAATATCAGCACAAGATTCGCGATTGGCTGTTTTATTTCGGTAAACAAATTACAGCTAATGATTTATTCTTCGTTCGGCCCACTGAGTGTTGTCCTGCAAAAATTCTGGGTCATCCCAAACAGTGTGCTTCCTTCGTCGGTACCATAATATAATTTTAATTATTTTATTCCTGCTTCGTCCTATTTGATATTCCTTCTACGGCCCACATTTTTTTGTTAAATGCCAAACTTACTTTTTTGTACAATCAACAAAAAAGGGTTAGATACGTATTATTAAATACTAGCTCACCCGGTAAATTTCGAATCGCCTCATAATCAATAAATGTTGTGTTAACTTATCAGCAAAACATCTTGAGTCATTGCGCATGATCTCCTACGAAGTTATGACAACCTAATAATTACTTCGAAGACGTGTTAAGCTGAAACACAGGTTAGGTGAGCTCCTACCGAGCTATGACCACCTGGCACTTCGAAGGCATAATACGTTTTCTAGCTGACACGAAAATGTGTGAGAAAATTAATTGTCCTCATTTTTCGCGTGTTTTCCCATGTTTTATAGGTATTCTGCTATTCGGAACGGAGACAAATCCAACAAACCAACAAGATCATAAAATTCGGTTCAGCCATTCTTGATTTATACATAAATGTGTTGTAACTAACTCGACTTTGTTTTATTAATAAGAAGTTATACTACAGATCCAACTGTTCTATACACGGTGAAATTTAAATGGTTGTTTTCCTGCAGCGAAATGGTTTTGTCTTGGTAATACAATCGTTTTATAAACAAATAAAATATTAGAAACAAAAAATGGCAGATTAACCATTGTGAAAAACAAAACTCGAAAGCGACCACGAACTAATAGTTCCGATACCTACGCTCGGCGCAAGCTGGTCGCCGCCGCCGAGCGGCCGCGCGGCCGTTGACCCGCGTGCTTTTCAATCAGCTGATCGTATTCTTGATAATAAGCTGTACCCAACAAGTTATTCAAATTTTCCCTTCATACTTTTACGGGTTTAGGACCGTCATAAATACTTTTTAGCTGCAATTTACTGAACAAGAAATTAACATAAAAATTAATGAATAAAAACAAGTTTATTATAATTTTCAGAATTAGATACCTAAAAAAGTTTTAGGCGTATTTCAAAATTTGAATCAACTTATTTACAATAATTTTAACTAATTTGACTACCTACTTTAAAATGTTCACAATTTACAAAAGTACGAGTAGGTACTTACACTTCACGGTAACGGAGTAATTGTTCGAAGTGCAAGCAGTGCAACTGCAGCAAGCCACTACGTTGAATACACAATGGAGAACGTTTTAATTGATTGCCTTTCAATTTTAATAAGGTGTCTCTGTCACTTCTTACGATATTTAAATGAGGTAGCCATTAATTATGCCGGCCCACACATTATCACTAAAACGCTCTTGATGCGCACACTCGCGAATAACATGTGGATTATTTAACGCCCAAAAATGTTCGAGAATCTAACTCGCGTAAAAGTTCCTTCATCTGTCCACAAAATGTTCGCATTTTGACTGTCGATTAACCACTGACAAAAAGCAATTCTGTTCTGCGATAATCGTAAGGATGAAGTCCTTCAGAGTTGAGTAGTTTCCAGACGTAGTATTGGCTTACGTCAAACCTAGCCGCATTCTTACGTGTACTTCGCCGAAGATCCCGTTCGAAGTACTCGATGATCTATTCGTTGAGCTCTGGCGAAATAACGGCCGATCGACCTCTGCCCTGTGCATCTGCTGATGTCTGGAACTGCCCATGATCGTCGAGTAGCCGCTGTGTCGCTGCTACAATCGTCCAGGCCGATGGCACTTGGGGGTTCAGAACCCCGCGAAGGCGAAGCGACTCCAAGTGTGGCAGCTCCGCGTAAAGTTGACGGGCATCAAGGGTGTCATAATCATAGCGTACAGTTGCACCATAGCGACGTACTCCAAATTGCAATAATTGTAATGGCGATCCATTGCACCGAAAACGCGTGTTTCGCGTACGACATTCGCGGGAAAACTAAGTGCGCCGCCGCCGGCGCCGCGCGCCGTCCCGCTCAATGGGAAGCCGGCGCGCTGCTTGGTTTGTAATTGTTGTTAGTTTGTAGTTTATGCCGTATCATTACACGTGAGAGCTTATTTTGCTTTGAACATTTATAAATCGGTCTTTTCTTTGTCGGCGTCCCGGCTGTGTTTTGTGTTGTTGCGTGAAAACTAGTTTATGCCTTAGTACCACATACGAGAGTTTATTTTGCTTTGAACATTTATGCATCATTGTTCCTTTGTCGGCGCGGCTTTGCGGCGCCGCGGCGGCGCGTGCGTTTCGAGTAATACCTACAAGTTACCTCCAGTGTTACTATTGATTCTCACGCTTTCGAGTTGATGAATATTTTTTTAATTATTTTAAAACAAAAAACATTTTTATTTTTTTACTTTTACTCTATGGTTCGAAGGGACTCCTTATGGCAAGTTGTTCTGCCGCGGGAAAACAACCATTAAAATTTCAGCTTGTATATTAAAACTGTAGTAATGATTTTGATTGTGATACTGGACAATAAAGATGATTCGTACCTAAATGTTTAGAATAGTATTATTATTGAATTGTAAAAAAAAATGAGTAATATTGTTTGTTGGCTGTACCTTTAAAGTACTTGTAATTTGGGTTGAAGCACAACTGATATGGGACTAACTAAGAATGTGGAATAAAACTTCAGGACGAACGAAGAATTAATCCTACTAACTTATGATTTGCCAGAAATACATATCAGAGTTTTAACCAACGGGGTTATTGCGTCCCCCCCGAGTGGGTTCCCGCATTGTCGTTGCGGGGGGGCTTAGTAACCGTGGTCTCCCATCCACAGTGAAGCCAAGAGGAACCCAACGGTGGGGCCGCTCGTCAGGGCTTTTGCCTTCAAGCCATTGACGTAGCGGCCAAAAAGTAGGTTGCGGTGAGGTGCACCGCAACTGAGGTGGGCCGCGATGTCGAATGGGAAGCATCGCGGCTGAGGGTTACGGGCTGCGGTAGAGGAGGAGTGCCGGTGCTTCTGAGCAGCGCTTTTCCCTTCCGTGGCCTGGACGGGGCCGCCACCGTTTGATGGCGGACGCGGTGGGGCCGCAGGGGAAGAGGAGTGTCGGTATAGCGTTGGCCGCTCTCCCTATCCTCTGCGGCCGAAAAGTGGTAGACGGGACGGCGCGTTGTGTTCCACACGCGCGCCGTCAAAGATGTCAGCAACCACAGGTGGGGTCCGCAAGGGCCGATGCCTGCCAGGGGTGCGGGTTTGTTCGAAAGAGATACCACGGCCCCTGGCATACGGGCTACTGAGGGAACACGGGTTTAACGGGGTTATTGCGTAACATAATTTTGACAGTTATTGACGCTGTTGAGTATAAAATCAATAGAAATACATGTGTATTCCTCAAACATTCATGAAGCAATGGATTACCCATACCCTTAAAATGAGATACAGAAATTAAAGTTATTTTTCACTTTGTTGTATTTTTCCGGAATTCGCTTGTTTATTTTTTTGGAAAAAGTATTTTTTTTCACTTTTTAGTTATAGTACATAGCTATCCCACACCAATTCGGAATTACATCATCCTTGGGGTCAAAAAAATGCATATTTATGCGATAGCAGCAATCGCGGTTGATTTGCTGTCATTTTTTGAAGAGTTCCGTTGTCTGTCGATTTCCCTGGGATTCCATCATCAGATCCTGACTTAGTGCCAATGAGACCACCTCAGGAGTATACTCTTTCAAATAAAAAATGAGAATCGGTCCAAAAATGGGGGAGAAATCGGGGAAAATATAAAAAAAAATACATACAGTCGAACAAATGTTCGACTGTATGTATTTTTTTTTATATTTTCCCCGAACCGCCTCCTTTTTTGAAGTCGGTTAAAAATAGTGTGTTACGCCCACGCACAACGGACCGAATGGGAGTCTACGTGCGGAAAAGGGAGTCCCATCATCATCATCATAGTGTGTTACGCAAGGGTGTGTAACGGTTGATATAATAACAAAAAATCTAACGTTCACTTGACCTAATTTCAGTTAATATACTTTTGTTTAACATAACGATCAGTTGAGATAATGAATTGTTGATATAATTTCATTTTATCTAATTTCTTATGATATAATAAACATTTCCTATAATGAACATTTGACATAATATTCATGTAGTATATTATTCATTTAATATAATATTCATAATCTCTAATAACTTTTAATATAATTTAGAAAATCTGATAGTTGTAATATTTATGTGATGCTATGTTATCATTAAAAAAATATTTTACTGTTTTTTTTTTTCTTCGCTTTATACCCTATACACCTACCACCCTCAACTATTGTAACCAGTAGAAATTGGATGCAATCAGAAGGCCAATTCTCGTAATTAAAACCGTTCAAAATCTAATCGCAGTGTCATCTCAGCGACAAGCAAATGTCAAAAATATATGAAAAATCGAGGTATTTCTGACAGATTGACACTGAGATCAGACTGTGAACGTTCTTAAAATTAGTAGAATTGCCCCTCTAGACTTTAGGGCACCCCGACTCGGACAGGTTAGGTTAGAAGGGGATGGCGGGGTCGTGTGAGCGAGCGAAGCGAGCGAATAGACCCCTCCATCCCCTTCGTGGTTATTTTTTTATAAACCATCCAGAAGTAGGAGCCCCGCGAAGCGGGGCTCCGTCGACCAAGCCCACACTCAACCATGCATTGAATATTTTAAGATTTGGTTAGGTGCCATTTGACTTAGGTTAGAACTGTGACCGTTAAACATGAAAATTAGGTCAAAAGAACATTAGGTCAAATGAATGTTATATAAAAAGAATATTATACACATTGAAAATTATATAAAATGAACGTTATATTAAATGTTTTATATTAAATGAAAATTATGTCATATGAAACATTAGGTCATATGGAATTAGGTTATATGATTTTATAGCATATGAAAATTATATTATATGAACGTTATTTCAAGTGAAATTAGAGCATCTGTTATTATATCATACATTACACACCCGTTACGCAAATAGGGTGCAGGCTTTTAGAAACCAAAGGTTAAAGTTGTTAAGCCTATAACAATACTCCGTTTTGGTCAACTGAGGAATATTTAGCGCTTTACATTTGTCCCAGGATTCAATTTAGGCTCAAATTAGTTATAGATGACGGATGGTGCCGTTAAGATTATTTATTACTGAACCCTGTAGGTATGATACTTTACTTGAGTGGAATACGATTGCTTGTTTTTGGTAGATTTATAAGTTAAACAAACCGATAAACGACATGTTGTAGCAATGTAAATATAGCTTTACTAACGTTGATTGGAAGACGTCATAGTTAGGGACATACATCTCACGCCTTTTTCACTTGAGAGTGAGCAGAAACAACAGACCGTCACCTCGTCTCGTTTATGTTCACACAACTGGTCGCATGTGACTGCAACATCACAAAAGCGTTTGCATTCATAATAACAAATCAAATGGTAAGTCGTGTATTACTGTTGATGTGTGCTCTCGTGGTTTCAGATTCACTGGTCCGACTGATGCGGTCAGAACACAAAGTGGTGAGTGCATTCATAATATTATTATGATCATCACAGCGGCATTGATAGTGGGAATAGAGTTATTGTTTTGAAATGTTATTTTGAAGGATTTCTGAGATCAAGCTTAACAAAAAAAGACTACTTTTAAACACACAAAGTATTCACATGATCAGCCTATAATGTTCCCACTGCTGGGACAGAGACCTCTCCTATATGAGAGGGACTTGGCCATAATCAACCACGCAGGCCCAGTGCGGGTTGGTAGATGTCGCAAGTCTTCGAAATTTTAGTTCCAAGACATATCTTTTTCTCACGATGTTTTCCTCTCCGTTTTGAGAGCATTGGTGATGAAATTAAATTCACAATGTAAAGTACCTTACTGGGTTCGAACTCACGACCTTACAACTCGTAAGTCAAGGACAATACCACTGGGCCACTACTGCTCTAATACATTCTGCTTCGTAGGTTTTTGTGACAATAACAAGCCCTTATTGTTACAAAAACTTACGAAGCATCAACAAAAACGTGTTGATGTCTTGCTTGCCAAAGGAAAACGTGCCAAAACTCTTATCGCAAAAGACTCTCGAGTCTTTGTTAGGGTTCCGTAGCCAAATGGCAAAAAACGGAACCCTTATGGATTCGTCATGTCTCTGTGTCGCTCCGTCCGTATATCACAGCCACTTTTTTCCGAAACTATAAGAACTATGCTGTTAAAACTTGGTAAGTAGATGTATTCTGTGAACCACATTAAGATTTTCACACAAAAAAAAAAAAAAAAAAAAACAATACATTTTGGGGGTAATACTTAGAACTGAAACTCATTTTTTTTTGTCATCAAACCCATACTGTGTGGGGTATTTATGGATAGGTCTTCAAAAATGATATTGAGGTTTCTAAAAGATTTTTTTTCTAAACTGAATAGTTTGCGCGAGAGAAACTTCCAAACTGGTAAAATGTGTCCCCCACCCCCCCTCTAACTTCTAAAATAAGAGAAAGATAAAACTGAAAAAAAATATGATGTATGACTTCCACCGAAAATTGGTTTGAACGAGATCTAGTAAGTAGTTTCTTTTAATACGTCATAAATCGTATTATGCTACTTGCTGCTACGGAACCCTTCATGGGCGAGTCCGACTCGCACTCGGCCGCTTTTTTTTTGTGTAACGTGTTCGAAACGCGAAAGTTTATTTTTTGTAGTAATATAAAAAAGGCCTACCTTCCGTAGAGTAAAGTAGACGTAACAGGATGTAGACACCGCATAGTTGCCAGGACCTCGATAAAGTGGCATTATAATCAGCGATAACGATTATTGAAATGTCAAAAATGTATAGGACTGATCACATAGACACACACACAGCATGTAAAACAAAAAAAAATAATGACGGTGAAACTACATGATTGAGGATTCTGTAAAATCCTTAGCATGAAAGCTTGTGGCTAAGTAATAAAAGCCGCATGTGGTGATCGATCCGGTGAAGTTACGGTTTCCGTGGTTGGTCCGAGGATGACTGACTATCTTTACATACAGCTTGTCATTCGTGGATCTTTGACAGTAGTCACGGGTTGTTAGAAGCCTAAAAGTTTGACAACCAGTCATACCAACAGGTATCATATTACCCAATAACTGTGTTGTAGAGTTCAGATGAGTCGTTGCTTTATGTAAAACTAGCTTTTGCCAGCGGCTTCGCCCGCGCGGAACTTTCATCCCCTATTTAACTCCCTTAGTGGTTGAATTTCGAAAAATCCTTCCTTATTCCTTGTCTACATTATAAAGAGAACCTCTGTGTAAAATTTCAGCTTTCTAGGTCCAAGGGTTTGGGCTGGGCGTTGATGAGTCAGTCAATCAGTCAGTCAGGACTTTTCTTTTTATTTATATAGATATAGATACTGGTATTCAGCTACATCTAGTAAGATTAGAAGCCGACCCCACCATAGTTGGGAACAAGCTAGGCATATGATGATGACGAAAACTTAGAAGAGCTGTCTGTCCATCTGATGGGAAGGGATTGACACTATTGGCAGCTACATGACCACGGAGTGACACACGACTTCACATTTGTCTCTGTGACAGGCAATGTAGCCGTAAGCACCATCTATAAAAAATCTATAATCTATTAAAAAAAACTATTTTACTAAGTACATTTATTTTTAGAAACACAAACAAATGCTGATAAGTAACCTAGTTCGTATTTAAAGTCACGAGAGTATTAAAAATTCGAAAATTCAAAGGCATTCAAAGATTCAAAGCTCTTTTCAAAAAGCTTTGCATTTGTCAGCTCTAAATATGATTAACGTGAACAACGATCTGCTCTTAGCGTGGACGTCTCACGTTCCCTCCGCTAATTCCACAGTTTTATCGCTAGGATTTGTAAATAGCCTGCATTTGTTAAGACAGATAGATTGGCTGATACTGAAGCTTTAGAGGATAAAAATATGCTATTGTTTGTTCCTATTCTTTTAATTAAAAAAGAAAACTTATGACTGGAGCCGAAAATCATGCACAATTTAGGGTTCCCGACCGACTGCAGTCGAGTAAACCCGATTCAGAGTCGTCGACCTGAGCGTGAGTGTCCAGTTTTGTTCACTTTTCAGTTTTCAAAGTGCGCCTAAATAAGTATTTATTCATTTCAAAAAGTATCAGTTAATTCACACTAACTTGCCTGCTATAAATAGTTCCGAAAATGGTATTTAAACAAATATATTTAGCATCTTTCTCTTAGTTTTTAACCGAATTCAAAAAGAAGGAGGTTATCAATTCGACATGTTTGTATTTTTTTTTAATGTATGTTCGGGCATAACTCCGTCGTATATAGACGGATTTGCAAAATTCTTTTTTGTTCGAAAGGGGGTTACTCCGAAGTGGTCCCATTGAAATTTCATATAGATCTGATGATGCGTTTCGGAGACAGACAACGGAACTCTTCAAAAAATTACAGCAAATCAACCGCGAATGTTGCTATCGCATAAATATGCATTGTTTTGACGCCAAGGATGATGAAATTTCGAATTGGTGTGGGGTAGGTAACTAAAAAGTTAAAAATAAAAACTTTTTTCAAAAAATAACAACCGACTTGCGGAAGGCGGTGACAAATAATTAAAATACACATCCAAAGTCACCGATTTTTGAAATTAAAGTTATTTTGCACTTAGTAGTGTTTTTTTGGAAGTCAGTTGTTATTTTTTTGAAAAAAGTTTTTATAACGTCAAGAAAATCACTGCTTTTATTCGTCAGTCATCTGTCACTACACCACCTAAGCTTTAAAAAAATAGTTGCCTGTTCTTTGATGAAAAAATGCCCGCTAAACAGCAAGCCACCTTGGACGAAGACCGCATGTTGTCTTAGGACCTACATATGCCAAAATGATACTTGAATAACTTGACTTAGGTTTTCAAGTATCATTTTGGCATATCGCTATCCCTTACCACGTGCAATCAATTTTGACCTTCCATACAAGAGTCAATTCATCAAAACATTTGGCGCCACAGTCACGACGAGATATTTTCGTTCGTCAATCAGTCGACTGATATGACACGATAACAAACAAGCGTATATTGGTGTAGTATCAGCACATAATCGAGATTCTCCCAATATGGGGACATGGGGGAACAAAAGGGGAATGAGGGGGAACATATGGCGATAATATCCGTGTTAACAACACTTGTGTATGATGCAATAAAAGGAAACGGGAGGTGATTGCTAGGCAGTTTTTTTTATGCTTTTCGATTTGCGAGGGTTTTCATGTACCGACTCTTATCACAAAGGAAAGCGAACATTGTGAACAATAGCGGTATTAGAGATAGGTACAGTTTTAAACTAGGTATGTTATACAGGATAAGTTTTTAACCAGTGCGCAAACTGTAACCATGAAATCGGCATATCATTCTAGACCCCTTAGCGTAATAATTTTTCGTCGGTGAAAAAAAAATCTGCTGTTTCATAGAAAAGTGCAATACCTACTCGGTCAAAATGTATGGAACAGCAGATTTTTTTTTACCGACGTAAAATTTCTACTCTTGAATTCAGGTTATCATTCTAGACTAGTCTAGAATGATAACCTGAATTCATGGTTACAGTTTGCGCACTGGTTAAAAATGTATCCTGTATATTTCTCTTGATATTGGCTCCAAAAAGACATGTTTTGCTGACCTAAAATAAATTGGGATAGGGCAGGGAAATTATGTTCGTGACATTGCTTCGAAAGAGTCAATCGTTTTATGAAGTAAATAAAATACCTAAATGCGTTTTCTGTAGGAGGGGATTTCCATAGGAGGCCGAAGATCGAATTAGATGGTGTGGTATTGGCGAGGCCAAACATAGGCCGTCTCCAGTTTTGAAGCTTCAATAGCATAGGATCTCTAATTGCTGTCCAGCTGTTTACTGTTATCCTGATAGTTGACTGCTATAGAAAGATAAAAATGAAAATACCTACAAAAGTAAAAACTTTGAATATTGCTCTTAAACAAATTATTACAAGTAAATAATTAATTGGAAACAGAGAAATATCAAAAGAAACAGAAATAAACTTTTAATTGGCAACAAGACTGCTAGAAGATCGTCTACAATGCGATTAAGTCGACAGACAAGCAAGTAAAGCTGCAAAGGTAAATCTAATTCCAAGTTGATTGCAAAAATGAAGCCAACACAGTTTACATTTCCACGGATATTGTTAAGGAACTGTTTACCTAGGTGTTTAATCGTTAGTTTAGGTTTTCTTTGTTTAAAATCTCGCTGATACTCTAAAATTTACCTATATCGTGATGGTAATCGCTATATTATGTATCGGGAAGTGATCAACTTTCCACTAATCTATTATAATACAACAAGTCAACCTATTCCTGCCAGGAGCGCAGGTTGTTCGAAAGAGATACCGCCGCCCCTGGCACACAGGCTACTGAAGGAACACGGGTGGGTTTTAGTCAGTAAAAGTCTGACACGTCCTCCTACTTCACCCAGAGCGGGAGAAGTTATCTGATGATATCCCACCCAAAAAAAAAAACCTTTCCTTCCAAATCCGGAAAAGATAACAATGCATTGAATACCAACGACATTCGATTATAAGAACTCACTACAAACCCACACCATTACAATACCGACAACGTTACCTTGTCGAGAGCCACCCTTCAAAAGAGTTAAGCACAATATTTTTTCCGGGACAGCCGTGTCCGGCCGTCTTCCGGATTCAATTTGTCAATGTTCTTCGCCGTCGTTGCTGAGATAAATGATCACCGATTTTCGGACATATTTTTATTTGAACGAGGAACAGAATACAATAAATCCTTAGTTTAGTTAGTTGGTGCCATGGTTTGGCGATTAAAGGTAATATAAACTTTTGGTGCATTACAACGCAGTTTCGAAACTGTGCAAGGACCAATGTGAGTGAATCAATTACCACATAAATGTATGTTTGCATGATATTTTTTCTTTAGTCAATATTTTCTTTCTTTTATAAAATTTTGAGGGGTTTGTGGCTAAGTTGAACAACCGTACGGGTTGATCAATCAGGTTAAGCTACGCTTGCCGCGGTTTGTCCGTGGATGGGTGACCATCTTTACATACCAAGAACCCTCCGTGCCTTGGAAAGTAAGTTAAGCTGATGGTCCCAAGGGGTATCGTGATGCCCAGTAACTCGGTTGTGGAGGTCAGATTAACTGTCGCTCCATGTTAAAAACTGGGAATAAGCTGTATTCAGTTCGACTGGAAGTCGACCCAGATGCAGCAGATTTTTTTTTCCCAAGAAAAGGGTAGGCCGATCCTGAATTAAATTTATGGTTTTCTCATACATTCTTTTACTTTTTTACTACATAAACTAATTGCTGAATTATATTCGAACGCAATGTGAATTTTCATTGAATAATAAATATTGATTGAAGAGCAGTGGTGGCCAAGTGGTAACGGCCGCGACTTACGAGTTGTAGGTCGTGAGTTCGAACCCAGATAGGCGCTTTTGGGCACGCCACGATTGCGGCGGTAAGTCCCCTCTTTGAGGAGTGGTTTGAGAGGCGGCATGGCGTCCTCACCTTCCGCCTGACGCAGGTCCTCACCGGACACGGTTGTTTCGGGAGGTTCCTGTTTCGGATAGGGCGGGAGGAAACGCCCGGGTGTTTCCACTGCGAAGATCGCCCTGAGGACACGGTGGAGCACACGGTGGCGATCTGCCCTGCTTGGGCGGAGCACCGCCGTGTCCTCGTGGAGGCGATCGGCGGCGGCGATCTATCGCGTCCGGCCCTGGTCCAGGCCATGGTACGGAGCGAGAGGGCATGGGGAGCCGTCACCTCCTTCAGCGAAGCAGTGATGCTCGCAAAGAGGGAGGCGGCGCACGTGAGGGAGAGGCAGCATATGCGCCCTCGCGACCCCAGCCGCCGCAGGATACGGAGACGCCCTGGGCGTCGGGAATCCCAGGCCGATTTCCGGCCACCGTAGGCATGGGCTTGCGGACGGCGAGTAATGGGTAGCTCGCTGTCCGGTAAGGACCAAGCCCAAGTCGACGGCGCGTTGTGTTCCACGCGCGCCTCAAAGAGATGTCAGCACAAAAAGCGATGGGACCCGCAAGGGTCGATGCCTGCCAGGGGTGCGGGTTTGTTCGAAAGAGACACCACAGCCCCTGGCTTAAGGGCTACTGAAGGAACACGGGTGGGTTTTAGTCAGTAAAAGTCTGACACGCCCTCCTGCTCCACCCAGAGCGGGAGAAGTTATTTGATGATTTCCCACCCAAAAAAAAAAAAAAAAAAAAAAAAAAAAAAAAAAAAAAAAAAAAAAAAAAAAAAACAAACAAGGGAGGCGCTTTACTTTGTGTAAATTATTTCATTACCACTGCTCTCAAAACGGCGGAGGAAAACATTGTGAGGAAACCGGCATGTCCTAGAACAAAAAATTCGAAGACATCAACCAACCCGCATTGGGCCCGCGTGGTGGATTACGGCCCAATCCCTCTCACAGAGAGGAGGCCTGTGTCCCAGCAGTGGGAACATTATAGGATGATGATGAATAAATATTGTAATTGCAAACATATACAACCCTAGTTTTAGTATATGCGAAGCCCGAAACACGTGTCGTGTATTTTTATGTAAATAATCTATGTACAAAATTTCAAAATTTATAAGCTTGTTATGTACCTAGTTGTCTACACAAACATGGTCACCACTCGGCGCCCCCGCACTGTATTGTGCTCATTGATATTGGGCAGTAGGTACTTATCGTACGGCGATTGTATTGTAATTAACTGGTGACATTGGTGACATTTTCCATCACACTTGCAAAACTTTTTCGGGAAAAAATATAACATGGTGTAAATATTACTGGAATTGAAGCAGTCGCTTATTCTGAACAAACTATATTCAGGTTTCGCAAATACTAAGAATAAGGTTGTAAAAAAAAAAATGGGATTGAAATCCGCATCAAGATCCGTTGCGTAGTTTTGAAGAACAACGCGGTCACATAGACAGACACGGAAAACGTCATTAATTTGTAAACAGGATAAGTTTTATCCAGTGCGCAAATTTTAACCATGAACTCAGCATATCATTCTAGAGCCGGTTATTCAAAAAAAAAAACAGCTGTTTCATAGAAAAGTTGGCCTACGCGGTCAAAATGTATGGAACAGCTGATTTTTTTTTGTATAACCGGCGAAAAATTTCTGCGGTAGTCAGTCAGTCAGTCTAGAATGATATGCTGAATTCATGGTTAAAATTTGCGCACTGGATACAAACTTTTGCTGTATATGTATAGATTAGCAAGGGTCCAGAGTAGTAACTAAAACTCAGAAAACCTCAAGAACAAAAAAGTGACGAAATTATTCATAACTCCAACACATTACGTGAAAGAATAATAAAACAGAAACGAAGTCAGATAGGTTTGTCAGGTAATGTTCAGTTATTCTTTAGAACAATAATTTAACTCCCGAATATTTTTCCCTTCGACCCAGCGGGAAACTTATGATTATCTACAAAGTTTGAGGCGCCGGATATTTTATTAGAGTGATTCATGATGATATGAATAATATTCTACTTATTGACGAAGTTTTTTTTTTTTACTGTAACAATATTGGTGAAAGTCGGTTTCTATGCGGATATACTGGGATAACGTACGACTCGCAGCACGCGTAGCATGGCCACCAAAGAAACTGGTTTTAACGACGACCAAACAATAGGAAAAATGATAGATGGTAGAAAGATTTCTACCGTCTTAAGCACGGCGATGTTAAAACTGAAAAGAAGAAATGTATCTTCCCATACTTCAGTCGACTAAAGTCTACGATGTCAAGCATGACGACCAAGTTTTCTCTACTTTTGACACTTGGGGTAGACATGATTATAATTATGTAAAAATGTTTCCAGGTTTATTATAACCATTAAAAATTATAATCAATACAACTCTTTAAGTTCATTTATTACCATTGAATGAACATATCTAATACCTTAGCGCATTCACTAACTACCTCCCCGTTACATAGTATGGAAAGAATAACTTTCTTTGTCTTCATAGAAACGCGAGTCAACGGGTCGCCCCGCGCTCGGGCAGAAGATATGTATATCAAATTGGGTACATAGAGCTTTTGTCTATTCTTGGCAGCATAGAGATAGGATTGCTCTTGTTGCGCCTGCTGGTTGGCTACACTATGACTGACATAGCCCAAAGAATAGTGTTTTTAAACTACATGATTATTTACCTAAGAGGTATTTGCAGACTAAAATCAAATACCAAATAAATTAAAAACAATTAAAGTAATCTATTAATTTCAAAGAATCTCTTTACAAAAAATATGTTCTGCCTGAAACCCTCAATAAGCTCATTTATATTTTGTTGTCACAGTATCCAGCTGCGTCGAATATCACAGTATACCCAGTCAAAATCGACTATCTATGTAGCAGTTAGCTTGGTGGACCATGTTCTGCAATTATTGCATTAATTTTAAACGATATATTATATCCGTAGTGACTTGCAATGCTTCTAAAATATGACGTCAATTCCTCAACATCTGACCAAAACCTTTAACATTAACACCTAATTAGTACCAGATTCCCACCTTCAACCACAACAGTCTAGGAATGAAAGAAAAACACCCTTTCATTCCCATTCTCACCCACATTTATACAGCACCCCAAGTTTTTCAGAGCCGAGACAAATTAACGTCTGTTTATTATGTTCCCTCGCAAATCAGTTGCTGCGATGTACAGTCCTATTTATTCAAGCTCCAACCCTTTTGTTTGGAGAAAAGAAACGGTTTCTTTCTCTTTATTAATGTCGCTAGGTTTTGTTAATGTTTTGGTTTGAGTTACTGGTTTTTTTTTTAAAGGGAGAAAAGGTTAAGAAGTTACTTCAAGTGGTTTTATAGTAGTCTATTCTCTGACTTTAGACTGATGTTATCAAAAACACAGGCTGGGGAATTTAAATAAGAGAAACAATATAGTTGTTACATCATAAAGCTTTTTTCTTTTTTTTTGGGTGGGAAATCATCAAATGACCTCTCCCGCTCTGGGTGGAGCAGGAAGGCGTGTCAGGCTTTTACTGACCAAAACTCACCCGTGTTCCCTCAGTTGCCCGTGTGCCAGGGGCACGGTACCTCTTTCAAACAACCCGCACCCCTGGCAGGCATCGGCCCGTGCGGACCTCTAGGTCCCCCTGCGACGGGTCAGCACAGTGCCGCCTACCACTTTTCGGCCGCAAGGGATAGGGAGAGCGGCCAACGCTATACCGACACTCCTCTTCCCCTTCGGCCCCACCGCGTCCACCATCAAACGGTGGCGGTCCCGTCCAGGCCACGGAAGAGCGCTACTCAAAAGTACCGGTACTCCTCCTCCACCGCAGCCTGTAACCCTCAGCCACGATGCCTTCCATTCGACATCGCGGCCCACCTCAATTGTGGTGCACCTCACCGCAACCTACTTTTTTTGGCCATTACGTCGTCGGCTTTGCGGCAAAAGCCTTGACGAGCGGCCCCACTTTGGGGTTCCTCTTCGCTTCACCGTGGCTGGGAGACCACGGCTACTGAGCCCCCCCCCGCAACGACAATGCGGGAACCCACTTGGGAGGGGGGGGTACATCATAAAGCTGTCGTAATTTCACAAGTATTTTTAATAGAAGCCTTTAAATACATCAGCCAGTATCTTCATATGAGGCATCTTGCCACCATACAAAGACCGTCTCTCTATCTATATTCTCGTCTCTATTACAATTTTTAGAGCATTCTTATCACTATCGAATATTTTGTAAAGTAGTTACTTTATCCTTTTCTTCTTACTTTTATCTCGTATTGTGTGACTTAAAGTTTTAATGTGTTGTATTGCTTTCCAGTAAGTGAGTTTGGATAATGGCTGGCTTATAGCCAGTTGTTTTGTCAGATGTGTTCCATCTAGGGTTGGTTTCAATGAATCTGTGTTATTTATTATTTATGTGATGTTGTGGGACACTGTGCCAAATGTCAAAACTTTTACTTCTCATAAGTTATTTATCTTCGTCTCTACTATGTTATTACCATATTTATTCTCCCGTTTAGGAATAGTTCAACATTCATCTTTGAAACCACACTTTCTTCCTTCTTTTTTCAGAAAACAACAGAGTTTTGCTATAAAACTCTCACACAGTATGACACTATTGTCTTGCCCATAATTATTCCATTTTGCTCACTATCCCATGACCACACATGACCAACGCTGTGAGACGATATTTGAAAATGCATTTTGTCTTTTCAGAAAATACTACAGAACCACCCGTTACAGTGACTAAAATTAAACATAGATCTATTATGATAAATGTTTGTGATACTACATAAATATATTTAAAAGATACCTAGAGTATATCGACTTTCCGGATAGGTAATTTATTTTACCTACTCTGAAGTTCAAAAATCAATCTGCGTTCTCCAACCTATGTCGGGGTTGGCTTCTAGGCTGACTGGGTACAGCTAAATATCAGTACTTCACCTACTTCAAGTTATACTATACCTAAGTTTGCAACCGCTTAACAAAATACTGTTTTAATTTCTATCCTCATTAAACGTGTTAAAATCTAAAACGCCAGGTTATTTCACCCGGGAGTCATCTTTAAACAAACGATCGAAATTAACCGTCACCGATGTCCTCCTGGAGGTACAACGACTTTGTTTTGATGGTAAATTGCTTCTTTTATTAGATTTTAAAACGTCTGTCGTTCTGTTTATGGGCTTCTGATTGTTATCTGACCGTCAGGAAGAAGATAATGGAGTTGTAATGGTAGTCTAATCTTCCTGTAGAGATAATTTCAGTTTTGGGGCGTTTTGTGCACAGTAATTTTTTATAATAGTGAAGGAGTGAAAATTAAACGTGACGTAGGTCTTTGGCTCTTATAGCATTTTAAACTGGCAAAAGCAACTGCTATCACCCAAAACCTGCATTAGAAAAACATTATACGAAAGCATCCATTCCCTACATTAAAAATTCAAACGGATACATAACTTTGTATCGAGACGGATATTTGATGGCGCATTCGAAGCCGTTTTAACCCAACAAGTCTAGTTATGTAATGCACCCGTAAACTCTCTGAAGCGTCGATTATAATACAAAGCATGGACATGTTCCAAAGAAAGCATAATATTGATAGCAACTACACACGTCAGATAACAACAGCATTGGCACCCTTTCCCCGTGTTTCGATGAAAAAGTTCCAAATCCTTCCGCCTTCTAGCCTCAGAAACATAATTTATAAGCAACTACTTCATCATCCTTATTACACCGTCATAAAGTCGAAATTCCTGAAACAGCCTACCTTTACTGATGAAAATGTTTCTCATAACATGAGTCAATGAATTTTCAATCCTGAGTCAGTACTGTAGAGTTGCAATTAGGTTGTGCTATTTAAAGTACATCACAAACCATTCGAGAGGCTTATCTTTGAACTCTTAACAAAATGGGCGTTCGTTGTGAAGCATATACTGAAGCCAAACTATTAAAACCAGTCGGTAAAGGAAGATCTATTTTTATGGCAGCTTGCTTCGAAATACAGTGAGGCTATTTGGTCAACTGGAGAAGTATAACGAGATCACCTGGCTTTGTGTTTATCCACTTTGTGGAAAGTAATCTCTGCATGTGGTACTTCGTTTGTATTAAGAGGTTTTTTCCTATCCTTTATTTGCCTATAACAGTAACAGCCCGGAGTCTGGTTTTGTCCCCAGTTAATGAACAATAAACTCGTCCATAATAATAGAAATTAAAAAAAATGCTAAATGAGGTTGTTATTTAGGAAACACTCTATCTTTCCTTTCGGGAAATACAGGGTAAGTTTTTATCCAGTGCGCAAATTGGTACCATGAATTCAGCATATCATTCTAGAACCCCTAGCGCAGAAATTTTTCGCCGGATATACAAAAAAAATCAATTTCCTGTATAGGCGAGATGTTACGATATAATGTTCACAGCCTAGGCAATCACAATTAATGGAAGACTGCATCGAATTTCTACCCATTTCTTAGATAAAAACGGAAGCTCATTTAAACAAACCTAGCCTCCGCTTTGCAATTCAAATAACTGTTTAAACGAGATTTTGAATTCTTCTCTTAATGAACGACTATTATATCTTCTGCCGGATCTCTTTCACCTCCGTAAATATTCATTAATACCTGATAAAATTAAATAATAATCTAATTAGTTTTAACTCCAAAATGTCGATACCTTTTTCGCAGGATTATCTGCTTGCTCCATCACGGAGACAATACCCTCTTAATTTGTATCTTCAAGCAACATTTAGGACTTCATTCCAATCTCAGCGGTAGTTCAAGAGTAATTAAATCTATATCATTTGTGTTTGCGATCCACAATCCAGGTTCGAAGGAAGAGCAATGGTGCGCCAGTGGTATATAATAGGCCCCGACTTACGAGTTGTTGGTTATGAGTTTGAACCCAGCAGGCACTTTACTTTGTTTATTTAATTTCGTCACCACTGCTTTCAAGACGGTGGAGGAAAATATCGCGAGGAAACCGGCATATTTTCGAACCAAAAATTCTAAGAGATGTTACATCCACAACTCACCACACCCTCTCACAGAGAAGAGGCCTGTGTCCTAGAAATGGGGACATTTTTAAAGACTGATTGTGATACTTGGTTATTCTTTCCTAGGTAGATATTTGTGATTTTGCACCCTTATTCTAAGTTGTCGCTAGTGCAGTGCATGTTCTGCAAGCTGTCTTCTGTTTCAGGGCTCATCAGTCTTCATTGTATTCGTCTTCACGCTCTTTTGTATTTTTGGATATTCTACACGAATATGGCCAGTAACAAGTTTTCACATTAAAAAATGAGAGCAGTGGTGGCCCAGTGGTAACAGCCGCGACTTACGAGTTGTAAGTCGTGCGTTCGAACCCAGCCAGGCGCATTACTTTTGTAAATAATTTCATCACCACTGCTCTCAAACGGTGAAGGAAAACATCGCGAGGAAACCGGCATGTCCTAGAACCAAAAATTCGAAGACATGCGACATCTACCAACCCGCACTGAGCCCGCGTGGTTGATTACTGCCTACTCCCTCTCACGGAGGAGGCCCGTGTCCCCGCAGTGGGAACGTTATAGGCTGGATATGTACATAAAAAATTGTCGTACGCGTATACATGACTAGCTATATAAGTTTTCAAAAATAATTAAACAAAATATCTTTAAATAGTTTTTTCACCCTATACAGAGGGTGAAAAAACTATTTAAAAAAATCATAGAATATTTTAATGATATTAAGACGTGTGTAAAGAAAGTGATTACCACTGAAGCACAATTTATTAGTTAAAACGCCCTTCACGGCTTTCTCGGCAATCAAGACAATGGCCTCTTTATGCGAACCATCAAACAAGAATTAGGCACTTAATCCTAGCGAAGCCAGTTCAGAATTAATTAACGGTATTCAATTTATACTAGCGAGACATACCTGTAATGGTTTCTAATTATCGCTTTTGTATCACAGGTTGATTTTGGTAAAGTTAATTTTCATTCACTGCGTTTAGTATACGTTTTGGCAGTCAGTTTCACCTGTAGATTGAGAACGATGCAAGGAATACGAAGAATTCTTTGATTTTGGGGAATGAAATGAAATTGTTTATTCTGTAAGTAGGATTTAAGCATCACTTTTAATCGTAAACAGCGAGGTGGATTACGGCCCACTCCCTCTCGAGAGGAGGCATGTGTCCCAGCAGTGGGAACAATATAGGCTGATCATGTATGCGAACGCGCTAATCTTTGGAGCTAGTAGTCGAATTTTGGAATTTCATAGCCCAATTCTTACGGAAATCTATGGGCTATATAACATTCTGCTAAGATCTTAGGAGTCAGAAAGAACGAAATAATAGCTCGTGTGGGCAATGCGATGCGCCGCTGAGGGTCTGAGAAACAAGAATTTTCAGTGAGTCGACAAAGTCGCTGGCGGAAGCTGGTCAAATAATAAAATCTAATCTCATTTAATTTAATCTATATTAAGTATTGTAATAAATTTACCTTATAATGAAATTATGTATTCAGAGTTTTCATTAATAATATTATTTATTTTAAACTAGCTTTTGCCAGCGGCTTCGCGCGCGCGGTACGTTCATCCCCTATTTAACTCCCTTAGGGGATGAATTTTGAAAAATCCTTCCTTGTTCCTTGTCTACATTATAAAGGGAACCTCTGCACAAAATTTCAGCTTTATAGGTCCAAGGGTTTGGGCTGGGCGTTGATGAGTCAGTCAGTCAGTCAGGACTTTTCTTTTTATTTAAATAGATAGAAGATTAAATGTGCTATTATCTGCGGATAATGTAGTACATGCTGTGTTTTTCTTTAAGTAATGAGGCGCTCAGACTTAAGTTTGCAATGTAGATACAAATTGTAAAATAATAGTTTACTCATTGTTGAAGAGTCTAATAAATTGTACGATACAGAAATCAAGCTAATTAAATTTGGTGCAGGTGATCCGTGGCTGATACCTACTGCCAAAAGAATCTGACAACCAGCCTTACCAAGGGGTATCGTATTACCTGGTAACTGGGCTGTGAAGCACAGATGGCAGTCGCTCTAAGTAAAATAGATATTCAACTGCATCAGGTTAGACTGGAAACTGACTCCAACATAGCTAGGTAGATAGGTAGGTAGATACTTACTACCTTAACAAAATTACTCACTTTATTAAATTCAAAAGCCATCGAAATAATATTTATAATTTATTAAAATATTTATAATTTATTATAATATTTATAATTTATTATAATATTTATAATTTATTACAATATTTATAATTTATTAAATTATTACCCATATAAAAATAACTAGTAGTTCCCGTTCCCGTGAGAATACGGGGAGAAAATAATATAGTCTATGTCGACCGTCGGATAGTGTAGCTTCCCAACAGTGAAATCATTTTTCTAATCGGTTCAGTAGTTTCGGAGCCTATTCAATGCAAACAAACAAACAATCAAATATTTCCTCTTTATGATATTAGTATAGATCAACGAAATTCCTAATATTATGTACTAAAAGTAAAGGAAGTTAATAATAAAATCTTGATCAGCGGCAACTCAAAACGTGTCGTGGAGCGCCGAGTCTCGATGGAGTGAAGTGCGCTCGCCATCGAGAGCTCGTCAGCGCTTCTGTAGGCTTATGAAAGGCTATCCAGAATCAAGTCACTCTACGGGGAATATTGTTAGTTAAATGAACAAGAGTGAGTTTTTGGAGAAATACGAAAAAAAAGGTTATTGCACTTTTTTGAATCTAAAAATATCTGTTCCAATATTACCCTCAAAAAATATAAACAAATGGCGTACCTGTGGAATTTGTAGTGTCACTTTTAAATTATGCGTTTTGATTCGATTATTTGTTCAAACAATGAGCGATGGAAAAGATGAGAGATATAAAGTTGAAACGTTTTAAATACAGATGAATGTGTTGTCTTCTAGTTCCATTCTATCAATTCATACTAATAAGTGTTTCTCTCCAAAGCATCAGCGATCTAATCTCTTAACTACCATTGGTTGACTGGTAGAGAATGCCTAAGGCATTATGTCCGCCTTTGTACCTTTTTATGTGCAAAAGGTTTAAATATACAAATAATTATCTTTATGATTGATTAAAATTTTGAGTGATTGCGTAAGAATTTGTCACAAACACGTTTTGTTTACACTTTCATTACATGCTTTTGGAACAGACAGCTGAACGATTTCAGATTATCTCCACATTTTCGAAGCTTAGAATATAAATCTTTACCAACTCGTAAGATACTCTACAGAATCCCGCAGATATGAAGTCATATCAACAGTAACATTTAACCGAACCTCAACCAACATAAAGGTATTATAATTACAGCTCAAGGACTCTTAAGGCTATATTAATTGTGCTCAACTGAGCCACAAGTGGAGTGCGCCCGACACGGTCGAGCGTGTTCCGGCTCTTACATCACTTACCTACGTCTGAAGAGATGTTAGTTATATATATGTACTTGGTGGCTCTTTAATATTTTGAGAATTTCTTGTTCTGAGTTTTTGTTAAAGATGATTATCTGGCGAGTCTTCTTGTCTACTTTTTTTATTTGTATTTTATCTTTATTTAATTAAGGACTTTTATAACCCCAATGCGTATGACAGTCCCATCGTACCCTAAATACAATGCTTCTCATTGCATTTGTGCCATGAACCTGAACAGATTCTTCGCATCATCACCATTTGGTTGGCACAGTATAATATGAAATGTGCCCATATCAAGTCGGTTCAACCTATAGGCTCCAAACAGATCATTTCTCTGAGACTCATACCGAACACAATCCACAAATAAGTGATGTAAGTCTTCCACAACTCCACACTCCACACAATTAGGCGAGCTACATCATGAACGCAAACATATTACATGGACCTGTCTACTTGACAGTTTGAACACTTCAGTAACTCAAGTCTTGGTTATACGATTACTCTGATAGCTAGGACGGTAAAAAGGCTGACTGCTTCTAGTGTCTGTGTTAGGAACTAAAAATATGTGCAGTCAAACACATCTATAAAAGTTTTGCATAAGATTTGATATTTGTACAGCTGACCGCACGTTAGTGGTAAAAAAATACATTGAAACTCCAAAGCTAAGTCAGCAGCAGGTTTCAGACTTTTACTGACTAAAACCCACCCGTGTTTGTTCCATTTCCTGTGTGCCAGGGGCCACGGAATCTGTTTCGAACAACCCGCACCCCTGGCAGGCATCGGCCCTTGCGGACCCCACCAGTTGGTGCTGACATTTTACATTAAATATTACAGTTTCCTTGAAATAACCGCTAAATATAATAAAGTACTACTTAATTTTTACCTAGATTTTGTAAAATATATTTGGTTAAATTGTGTTACATCTAGCAGACAAAAGAGAAAAATGTTGCTAGAATGATCAGGTGCGTAGTACTTGCAACCGGCGTGCGTGTACGACTACGAATGTGAACGTAGGTATACGATCCAAAAGGAGCATGAAAGGATTGTATCGCCCTGGATATTGGGAATCCCAGGCTGCTTCCCGGCCACCGTTGGCGCGGGCTTGCGGACGGCGAGTAATGGGTAGCTCGCTGTTCGGTAAGGACCAAGCCCAGGTCGATGGCGCGTTGTGTTCCACGTGCGCCTCAAAGAGATTTCAGCATCGACTGGTAGGGACTGCAAGGGCCGATGCCTGCCAGGGGTGCGGGTTGTTCGAAAGATATACCGTGGCCCCTGGCACACAGGCAACTGAGGGAACACGGGTGGATTTTAGTTAGTAAAAGTCTGACACGCCCTCCTGCTCCACCCAGAGCGATGATTTTAAACCTACCCTCCTACCCTCATAGGAACAAGGCATGAGTTTATGTACGTTGCCAAAATAAAATGCAAATCGATCGATCATAATATTTATTTCGGAAATGTTTATATTAAAAACTCAGTTTCACGTAAATGATTGACGATCAATCAAAAACCTTTTAATAATAACGTTGTATGATCGAGTTTTATTTTACTTTTGTTGGAAATTCAATGTTAGTCTTGGATTAAGTTTTGTGCTAATAATAGATTTTCTTGAAGTCATAATTTTTCAACTTTCAACATGGAATGTACAATGGAATATTAATTACAGCTGATTATAATCAAATAGTATGTTACTGATGGTTTTCTACTCACGATGTTATTATCTTCTTACAAATTAAAGTCGCTTTTTGTGTCTGTCTGTGTGACCAAGTTGTTCTTCTAAACTACCCAACGGATTTTGATGCTGTTAGGGACGTAACCAAGGACTAAAACTCAAAGACAGGTTAACTGTAGTTTAAATGGATATATTCTAAATAGGTACAAAATTAATTTGATGTTGGTAAACGTAATGGAGTGCACGCGTGTGCCGTCGTCGGAGATCGGTAGCCAAGTAGCTCGACGGCCCGCGTTCCGCTCGCCGGACTAAAACTCAAAGACAGGTTAACTGTAGTTTAAATGGATATATTTCAAATAGGTACAAAATTAATTTGATGTTGGTAAACGTAATGGAGAGCACGCGCGAGCCGTCGTCGGAGATCGGTAGTCAAGTAGCTCGACGGCCCGCGTTCCGCTCGCCGGACTAAAACTCAAAGGCAGGTTAACTGTAGTTTAAATGGATATATTTCAAATAGGTACAAAATTAATTTGATGTTGGTAAACGTAATGGAGAGCACGCGCGAGCCGTCGTCGGAGATCGGTAGTCAAGTAGCTCGACGGCCCGCGTTCCGCTCGCCGGACCAAAACTCAAAGGCAGGTTAACTGTAGTTTAAATGGATATATTTCAAATAGGTAAAAAAATAATTTGATGTTGGTAAACGTAATGGAGTGCACGCACTTGCCGTCATCGGAAATCGGTAGGTAGCCAAGTAGCTCGACGGCCCGCTCACTGCTCCTCTTGCCGCCGCCCGCCGCCTTCCGCTGTCTCACAACAGCAGCCAAAGATTGCCCAGTGGTCGGAGGCGCCCGAACAATGCAGTCATTTAGAGAATTTATACCGAATGTATCATCATCATCAGCCTATAATGTTCCCACTGCTGGGACACAGGCCTCCTCTGGCTGAGAGGGATTGGGCCATCATCCACCACGCAGGCCCAGTGCGGGTTGGTAGATGTCACATGTCTTCGAATTTTTGGATCTAGGGCATGCCGGTTTCCTCGCGATGTTTTCCTTCACCGTTTTGAGAGCAGTGCTGATGAAATAATTTACTAATAAGTAAAGCGCCTAGCTGGGTTCGAACTCACGACCTACAACTCGTAAGTCGTGGCCGTTACCACTTGGCCACCACTGCTCTCCGCCGAATGTATAATAGATTAATATTAACTGTTAGAATTATAAGAAATAAATCTAGATGTTTTGTCAAGTAGTAAAAACCGTGTGTGGCAGTGGCGGGTCGCTAGCACCTGCCTAGCCTTTACCTAACTATGTATGTGGAGGTCGGCTTACAGTCTTACTGGAGTCAGCTAAATATCAGTATTTTACAGGGGACTGCCTTTCTGCCCTTGACAACTCAGTTATTGGGGAATATGATACTCCTTGATAAGACTGGCAGTCAGACTTTCGGGCTTCTGATGACCCGTAACGACTCTCAAAGATGGCAAGAATGACAGCTGGTCAACTGCTTAACGTGCTTTATGAGGCACGGAGTACACGAGTCATGGCATGTAAAGATAGTCACTTATCGCAAATGTATCTTGTGGTTTAAGAACTTTATTATTCCTCATTAAGAATTAACAATAATTCACTTACTGAGAAACTAAATTTACATAAAATGTTATGAGCGTACAATAACTACGTAAAAATTAAAATAGGAAGGTAGTGATAAAAAAAAAAAAGTTCAAATCAACTAATCATCACCAACCGAGTAAACACGGATCTAAAGTAAAAGTAGATGTACGACTAGATGTGGCATACATGGCAACGTACGTACTAACTGTCACTAACTGATGTTTTTTTATTATAATTGTTTGCATGGACATGTTTCCTAAAGCCAGTTTATTTTTAACCTGATCTTTTACACCAAGCAGCTATTACTACTTAGCCCAAGCCCCTCGTAAGGGTGGGTCGCGAATAAGACATTTAATATTATAATTTATTTAAGGAACCTAAGTTATTACTGTACTTCTCTAAGTTACAAACTATAACTTTATAAGCCTTTCTTATTTCCTGTACTTCTCGTTACTCCAGGTATTTTCCATAAGTTTAATTTAACCGCTTCCTCCAATTCAAACACATGTTAAAGTTACATTAAGTTTATTTCTACATTGATTAAAAACTCATTTACTACACACGGGGGTAGAATGTGCCCCAAGAAAGTTGTAGACCTTCTTGTTACGAGTGATGGATGTGTTGGGGCCGATCCGGACCCCCTGTGAGTTAAATCTTACACTTTTACTAACTTAAAGACGAACTAAGTTACGGTTTGATGGTCATAAGTTAAAGTTATGAGGAATGAGATGAATTATCCTGTCGAGTTTGCTTGATTGCAAAAGATTGTAGGATTTCTGGTGTAAAAGTGAAATAAAGAAAGAAGATTAGAATTTTAATTAACCACTACTCCGTATAATTCGCTAACGAGAAAAAGTCGCAATCGATTATTTTTAACTTTCCTTGCAAAATATAATTCATTTAAATGTTTTTCTTTTCAAAAATGATCAAATAATAATGAATAAATAAATATGATTAAGTTTTAATTCAAACCTAAAAGAAAATATGAGAAAACTGGTCACCTATTTTCTTCAAATTCCTTTTTATAAATTAATTTACATCATTTATGTCCCAATCCCTACATAGAGACTGATATTTTTCACGTGCCCGCATATGGTCCAAAGCCATTACATCAATTGTAGTAACAGGCTTAACGCTCAAAGATTGCAACGTTTAGTGATGTGTAATGCCTCCATTTATGTCGTATATTCCGGTGTTCATTAAGCAAAGGCGTAGTTTTCACATTTTTGAATGATAAAAACTACAATTACCACCTAATCTGATAATTATGGCGATTTCTGTTGATAATGATACTGGCTGATTATTTTCCCACGGTAGAACAGTAGATAGTTTTTTTTTTTAAACAGACCACAGACCTACAATAAGTGCCATGGAGCTTACAGGTACTGTAATGGTTGTATACTAAAGACGACCGTACGTACAGGCTGGCCATAAAATAACTTTAAATAACATTTAAACTGTCAACATAATTTAGAATAAACCTTCAAATATGTTGGCATAGGTTTTTTGTTTCGAAAAGACGAACTAACATGGCGGGCGTGTTGCTGTAAACACGAAAGCGTGGAGTAAACGTAATAATTTTATTTATTTATTTATTTATTTATCACACACATGTACCCTTTGCCATTACAGATAATAAAATCCAATGCGACAAAGTAACTTAAAATACACTTAACTATACCTTACATGCTACACAGTATGTGGCCCTTGTGAACTCACCCAGTGTACAGGTGAATATGTCTATGGCATCCGCCATCGTGTAATTATATAAAGCGCTCAACAAAGTTGTTAACAGTTAAGAAGTGGCGCAGTCCGCATTTGTATAATCCCTGTTTTTAAGAAACCTCACAACTGAACACTGTCTCTCAAGATACAGGTTATCCTAGTTTCAGAGCTCACAATATCTTTAACGTATCACAATATCTATCGTGAGGAAACCGGCATGTCCTAGAACCAAAAAATTCGAAGACATGTGACATCAACCAACCCGCACTGGGCCCGCGTAGTGGATTACGGCCCAATCCCTTTCACCAAGAGGAGGCCTGTGTCCCAGCAGTGGGAAGATTATAGGCTTTTTTTTTTTTTTTTTTTGGGTGGGAAATCATCAAATAACTTCTCCCGCTCTGGGTGGAGCAGGAGGGCGTGTCAGACTTTTACTGACTAAAACCCACCCGTGTTCCTTCAGTAGCCCTTAAGCCAGGGGCTGTGGTGTCTCTTTCGAACAAACCCGCACCCCTGGCAGGCATCGACCCTTGCGGGTCCCATCACTTTTTGTGCTGACATCTCTTTGAGGCGCGCGTGGAACACAACGCGCCGTCGACTTGGGCTTGGTCCTTACCGGATAGCGAGCTACCCATTACTCGCTGTCCGCAAGCCCATGCCTACGGTGGCCGGAAATCGGCCTGGGATTCCCGACGCCCAGGGCGTCTCCGTATCCTGCGGCGGCTGGGGTCGCGAGGGCGCATATGCTGCCTCTCCCTCACGTGCGCCGCCTCCCTCTTCGCGAGCATCACTGCTTCGCTGAAGGAGGTGACGGCTCCCCATGCCCTCTCGCTCCGTACCATGGCCTGAACCAGGGCCGGACGCGAGAGATCGCCGCCGCCGATCGCCTCCACGAGGACACGGCGGTGCTCCGCCCAAGCAGGGCAGACCGCCACCGTGTGCTCCACCGTGTCCTCAGGGCGATCTTCGCAGTGGAAACACCCGGGCGTTTCCTCCCGCCCTATCCGAAACAGGAACCTCCCGAAACAACCGTGTCCGGTGAGGACCTGCGTCAGGCGGAAGGTGAGGACGCCATGCCGCCTCTCAAACCACTCCTCAAAGAGGGGACTTACCGCCGCAATCGTGGCGTGCCCAAAGATTATAGGCTGATGATGATGATGAGGAATATCTATAAACAGAGTTCTGCAGCGTGGTTGGCATCTTGTTAAACAGTGTACTAATGTGTGTTTCTTTGTGACAATAAACTATTATTATCATTCGACTCGGTACAGGGAACCCCTGAGACCCATCTAAGGATCTCACAGTACACATGCAGTGATTTTAATCGCCATCAACTCGCCGATTTCAAAATCAGGTACCGGGTTTTGACATCCGATTTGTCGCCAGCGATGTCAAAATCTGTGTGCAAAAAAAGATGGCTAGTGAAAATGCCTCTGGTCTCTTCTTCATTTACCGTCCCCCGACCTGACATGCCTTGATCAAAATATTACCTACAACTTAAAAGGCTAATATATATCGTTTTTTTACTTTTTAGAGTTTTTGTTTGGGTCAGGGGCTTTTTATACATTTAATTTTTATTTCCTGCTTTTTAAACTTAATGTCTCGCTTAAATCTGCGCAGCGTTGCGTATGCTTCCCACAGTGAAGTTTTTTACTAATTTATCCTCATTCCTCGTCCTGATCACCATTTATCCATAACCTATCCATTGAGACCTTTTCAATGAGCCCAAATACGATACTTCTGCTGTTTGTTGGTGAGTAACTTGAGTATCCTGGAAATTTCAGGTGTTGCTCCAGCATCAGTTCAAGGTTACTTTCTTCGTCTAATATCTTTGAAATAATCGAATACGAAATTTCGATTTGATCAGACCCGTGGAAGATGCTCGAATCCGTTCATCAACCCGAAAAGAGCTGATAATCTTCAAACAGCTGAAACGATTTTGATGAAACATGTCTAAGAACACTCCCGACTAATTCACCTTTTAAACAGAAAAACAAAATCAAAATCGGTTCATCCGTTCGGGAGCTACGTTGCCTCAGACAGACAGACGTATGCACACAGACACGTCAAACTTATAACACCCCGTCGTTTTTGCGTCGGGGGTTAAAAATCGCCATTGAGTCGTTCTGTATACACAGGTGTGTACCTACCTAGTCTTAGATAGTGAATGGTACACAGGTATGAATAACACCGACAAACCTCTCCACAACCCGAGCATTTTCTAAACCTCGACATGCCTTATTCTACAATTCAATCACTTAAAACTAGATAACATTGATTGTAGCACAGGCTGGCCGCTTCACACGGTATATCGATCTTCGTCAACATGTTATTGAAGTAATTACTACCTGTGTGCATTTAGTACTGACATTGACTGTAATGACTGGGAAAAGCGGAGCGATGGCCACTTGATATGGATTGGCAATTGTTTGTTTAAAAATTTGTAGTACTGATTGTTTTTGGTTTGAAAACCTCATATTTTTCTAAGAAAAACATAACATCAAGCTATGTTTTTCCGAAGGGTTGGACAGAGGTGTACCTACACATTTCGCCAGATATGTTAATTCCCACGTAATAGGTTGATGGCAATAGTCTCGGCCATCAAACAGGGTCAGATCCAGACAAATTTAAATTCATTTATTTGCCAGAATATACATAGGTTTAAAACTGTGGTTTACAGTGTATGATCTTAAAACTTCAATGATGGCCCCTTTACATTCTACCGTTACAAATGGTGTGCAATCAATTAATTTGATGTATTATTTTAATCTAAAATAAAAAATACAGCAGCGACAAATACACCCCAGGCTGTTATTGAGAAATTCCATGTAGAAAAACAATAACACTTTTCCCGACCTGGGAATCGAAGCCAGGACCTCATGCTCAGAAGTAGTGCTTGCGACTACTAGACCAACGAGGCTGTCTAAAAAACGCCATGGATAATCTAAAAATGAAGAGATAAAAATCAAAATGTCTTTTATTCAAACTAGGCTTGAGAGTCAGCACTTTTTGAAGGTCAAAATTACATCAGACAGTTCCCCCAAAAAGGCCCGCCCTTCACCATTTCCTAGAGCCTTAGCTGAGAAGAAGAAGTGGCGCAACAAACTCCCCAGCAGCACAGCTGTCTGTTAAGTTAGAAGAACTTGATTCTGTACAATAATAAAAAATAGAATGATTAATAGTCTAATAAAATATACAATTCGATGAATGTAACTCATACAACCAGTCAGTAGGTAAGCTAATTCTCGTGAAAGAACACAAACATTCTCTTGAGTTAATCACAGCGACCAACTATTCTTATCGTTTAAGTAGTCGTTAATAGAATAGTATGCCTTACAACAAAGGTTGGATTTTATTTTTATAGCTTTAAACGCACTAAAATTTAAATCTAACAAATAAGAGGTGTTATAAAAAGTTATAACAAGCCCAAAAAATGAGTTATGAACCTTATGAAGCCGGTGAAAGAGAGCTGAATGATATCTGAGCTCTTCACTGCCATTATAGAACAAAACTCAATAAATTCTTAAAATTTTTAATCATTCTGCAATAAATCTAAAAATATACTATCATCAAGTAATCAATAAAATAATTAACACCCATGAAAAAGCTACAATTTGCATGTGCAAATATTTCACTTACGCGAACGTTATAAAATTAAATACCCATCGCGATACCGAATAAAAAAAACGTATGTATTCATTAATAATCCCATTCCCGTGCTTTTTACTGCATTCTCGGGATTAAATAACAACATTAGCTATTTGAAATTGGTTTCCTCTTTGATAGCCGGGATGTGTAACGAATGTTTTTAGGGACCCGCAACTGTAGTGGCAAAAACGGATCGTTTACGATATGATGCGTGGTTACATAAAAAGAAAGCACCACATATGGTTGTAGGAAAAGATATGCTGTTAGGGAAAATGGTTTTAGTAATATTACTGAGTGGCTTTTCACACTTTCCTGTTGCCGCATAGCGTCGGATACGTTTCGTCTTAAATGCATAGCTATGTAAGCTAAAGAAATGTACAAGCTCTCATATTTACCCATAGACAACAATACCTGGTGTCCTATACTGCCGCTATCTGACACTTCGAGCGTGTGAAAAAAGGCTTTTTTCGGTCAAGTTTAACAGAAATTTCAACTGATCTTCGGCATCACTATTTCAGCCAAGATTTTCACTGGACATCGGCCTTCCCCAAACATCACCACATAGACTGGTCCCGTGTTTCTCACATCCATTTCAGTCTCTACCCGATTTCCACGACTTTCACTAAGTTATCAGACAATTGTTTGTAAAAACAACTCATTACAGGCAATATATACCTAACATACTACCCACTAAGTAAATATTTGTTTAAAGAGACCGATAGCAGAACAACATATATTTTGTTTACAGCTATTTGTGCTGGTCCTGCGGTATATTCCCATTTTTATAAAACAAATTTTAGAAAATTACTTTATCAAAATATGCAAACGAAGTGTTGCCATACTTCACCCATGAACGACATTTTGTTCGCGCCATCTTCTCATCTCTTACAGGGATATTCTGCAACGTTATTATATTACAGCTCGCGGTGAACGGAAGCGACAGTGTTGTAAGCCTTAACGGATAATCTCGGCGGCGGCTCACAAGGATTTTCAGATAATTCACTTTCTACTTGAATACCTTGCTGCGAAAATTCAAGGGTTTATTGAAGAATAGAGTGTGTACAGAATTACAGGCGCTTTTTAACACATAACGACCAAAACTTCATCATCATCATCATTTCAGCTGAAAGACGTCCACAATTGGACATGACTCCTCCAGTTCAACCGGTTTTTCGCTTCTCGCATCCAGCAGATTCCTGCGGCCTTCACAAGGTCATTGGTCCATCTTGTGGGAGGTCTTGAAACGCTACGTCATCCGGTACGCGGTCTTAAAACTTAACACCCTTAAATTTAAGATATATGTGAACAGATAAATGAGAAAGTACGAGTTATCGACGACAAAATTAAACTTTTAGAATGGACCCAGAAATTGTTAAATCGAGGCGTACTCTTCCCGGAGACTGAAGGGTTCATGTGAATTTAATTACTGCATTTTATTATTATTAGCTTTTAATATCCCAGTGCTGGACGAAGGCATCCCTACTCTCCATCCATATTTCTATGCCCAACAGTGATGTCGTTTGCCATTAAACCATTATTATTCGTTTTATACATAGGGTTTATTTTTAAATCAAGATTCTCATAGAGAACTGTCGTAATCTTTAAGAAGTCAAAGGACTCGGTTTAAAAGCAGCACTCGTTTTTGGAATAACCAGGTTTTGAACACCATTTGATTTTCTAAATAATTTTTGTAAGAAAGTCCATGAAGTTTCTAACCCTTCCTTCTCCATATCCTAATAGACCGACTCCTTAGACAATTCAAAAATGCCGCTTAGTGGATTAATAAAATTGATATAAATGCCATGAGTTTGACTTCTTTTCATGATGACCCCTTGCTTTCCAATACGGCAGATATTTTATAGTCTATTTAATAGTCTGTTAGTCTTTACTTTAACTAGATAGGCGTTAAGCTCTAAAAGTTGTTTCCGAGAAAATGGCAAAAAACGCGCGAATCGTTATTTCTTAAAAACTGTGATACTTACGTTACTGATTGTAGGACACATCAAATGATATTTCTTTCTGTTTATCCTAAAGAATCCTTTCCAGTTAACGACCTACAAACTCTCATATCTTGGGAACTATTTGAATTGTAAAAATGTTTGTTAGACAGAAAGATAGAGAATTGTGAACTCTCTTATATTCTATTAAAAAGTAAAAATTGTCCTAGTGAGGGTTAACTCCTTTTTGAGGTAAAAACTTCTTTAGCACTTTTTGGGTGAACAAAAATCATGGAACTCTCGTCATCGTCACCGAACGCTTTCCATAAGCTATACCTATATATACTGTGTATACCATGTGTACTTTTTGGGTGATTTAATTCAAGGACGGCAGAAAGGTGCCATTATTTTGTTGTTTAGCTCTTACAGCCAGTAAAACGAGGCATACGCTGCTCCTATCCAATTGAATTTCCAGTCCAGTTTCTCAGTCGTTCACTATCATTTTACATGCTATTCGTTGCGCTTGCACCTGTTTATATCAAGCCCATTCACAAGATAAAACATACTTACATTTACATAAACTCAAGGATTCTACTCGTGGGGACGATCCTTACATACGCCTTTTGCTTTTACATTCATACATAACAAGGCAAATTTTCATTAAAAAAATCGACAATCATGTCGCAATCTAATGTTGGCGACCATCAATTGCAAAACTTGTCAAAATGTAGAGAAATTCATGGTATTTTTATTACCCGACTGCACCAGAAGGAGAGTTATGTTTTTCGAGTGTATCATCATCATCATCATCATATCAGCCGAAAGACGTCCACTGCTGGACATAGGCCTCCCCCAAGCTCCTCCACTTCGACCGGTCTTGTGCTTCCCACATCCAGCGGATACCCGCGGTCTTCGCAAGGTCATCGGTCCACCTTGTGGGAGGCCTTCCTACTCTACGTCTTCCGGTACGCGGTCGCCACTCCAGAACCTTTCGGCCCCATCGGCCATCGAGCCATCGGCCATTCGAGTGTATGTAGTTATGTAAATGATAAATGGTTTTATTTTTAACCGACGAAAAAACGGAGGAGGTTCTCAAGTCGACGCGTATTTTTTTTTTTTAAGTATGACCATGCTTAACTTTTTCCAGAGTAGTCCGATTTTGATAATTCTTATTTTATTAGAAAGGGTATACCCCGAAGTTGGTCCCACATACATTTCGAAGAAAAATTCCAACCCTAAGGGTAAGAAAACAGGGGATGATTGATTGTTTACTCACACATTTTAATACTGAGTTGTGTATTACAAAATGTAATTAAGCATGTAGTAATTAGTAGATTATAGCCACAAATTATAAAATAAAAACTTTTTAATAAAAAATTAAACTGCCGAAAAACCGTTAAGTAAAAAATAACAAACCTGCTTTGTCCAACCCCAATAACTAAGTTCGGAAGTCGGTGACTTTGGATATGTATTTAATTATATGTCACCGCCTTTCAAACTTAGTTATTGGGGTTGGACAAAGCAGGTTTGCTATTTTTTACTTTTCGGTTTTTCGGCGGTTAATTTTTTTATTAATTGTAAGTATGTTTGTACAAACACTTTTACACGTCAATCATATTGTATTAAACTAGATGAGGTCGGCGTTTCCTATCTGACTACACTGAGAAGAAAGGCCGAAACAAACTCAGAGGTCAGTCTCTTTGAGAGTTCAGGCATAATCTTGGTCAGATCATGTGAAGACCATGATGGATTGGTGTCTGAAATGGTCTTTTGAGGAAAGAACCACACAGATTGAGTGGACCTGTCCAATCAGTGCACGCATTTATTAGTAATCATGCAGCTCAACTCAGTACTTGATGAGCTCAATTATTTGACGAACAATACCAAAGAAAAGACATTTGAGTAGGCCGCATGAAGTACTCAAACTGGCAGACCATGATTATGATGACCGTGAAGTCATCCTTTTAAAACATCCTTTTCTTGTTTCCATCTTTTTTTAATTAAAGTTCTTTATTCTAAATTTAATTTATCTCAACCGTTTTAATTATTTTTTACTATGAGTTGTATTGTATTGTATTGTCAATTGTATTGTATTGTCAATTCCTTTTTTTTACTTTTTATATACATAATCTCAATTCTTATTTGTGATAGTCAGGAAAAATCCCAAATGTATAATTTTGTCCAAAAATTAATAAATTGTTCCTCTCTTTCCTTTTGAAATAAGTACTTAATTAATTGCACTGTATTTAAATATATTTTTTAAAATAATCATTTACTGGTATTTTGCTATAATATACCTGAGTAATGCTACTCTAGTGGCACTTTTTACCTAATTTTAATTTTGTTAACATGCGGATAATGTAGTGGGCTGCAATATTGTTAAAACGATATTTATTTTTGTTATTTGTATACATTTTATATTGTAGCTGTTTATTGTCCCATAATAAATAAAATAAAGTTCACTTTTTCGGCAGTCGGGTTTTTTGATTTTGTAAATTATTAAATGCGGAAGTTGCCCCTCTGGTAATACACGAGGGTGACGATTCTCGCACCTCACCTTTCTGAAGAACATCACCAATAAGGTCATGATACACATTATGTCTTTCCAGGGCGTCCCTTCGCGGCGTTTCCACTCACATTGGCCTTGGTATCAGAATTACGTCTTTATCGTTCTATCAATCTATTAATACACTACCTCTTCGTTTCCCACAGTTAAACGTCTATTATTTGGTCGCCAATCATTAGTTATGCACAAAGTGGCGATAATATAATATTTTACAGCCACTTTAGCAGCAGTTCATTTGAAGACAGTTCAGTTAGCGACGGCCGATGTCCGGGAATAGGGCTGACAGCTGTCCGGTTTTCTCGGCAAGAATAGAAACTTTAAAGCTTATTTTATTAAGAAGTAGAAAATGATTCAGTTAATATACATTGTGATTATAAGATACTTAAATGCCACACTTCTTTCCATTATGAAACGAGTTTTTTTTTAGAACTTCGTTCGAAATGGGTCTCCGACGATACCTCTACTATTCTTATTTATTTTTCTTTTTAATGCATGTAATTTAAAAGACCCATATTAAATGCATTAAAATACATCAATAAAAATAAAAAAAATTGCGACCGAAAATCATCCACGTGGTCAATATATTTTAAAAGTAGCAAGTACACAACCCTGCTGCAAAAGGTAGCTCGTACAACCGAGGTTATTACCGACAGATGGCGCCACTATCCCCGAGCACGGGACGATAACCGACAGTTCGCAAGACGGTTCACACCTCGATAACTACCTATATTCCGAGCTGAAATCCAGATTAAAGATTTTTCAAGTATCCTATCTTATTCTAGGGTTATGGCTTAGGAATCCAAGTTTGATGGCATTATGGTATTGGCCTTATAAGTGTGATGGGCTTGTGGCTAGATAACTTAAAGCCAATTTTTGTTGAACAGTGTTTGTATGATAGTCTCAGTCCATTCATGTTTAGCCTCACCTAGCAAACAAATTATAAAAGTAGTTTTACAATTGTTCCGTATGGTGCCGGACGTAAAGAATATCACCATCCCATCTCTTCCTGTGGGTGTCGTAGGAGGCGACTAAGGGACTTACTAGAGAATGGGCAGCAGCGTTCTCTACGCATTTTACAACCATACTGCGATTGCCAACCCGCCTGCCAAGCGTGGCGATTATGGCATGCTCCCCAAAGTGGGAGAGGCCTATGTCCAGCAGTGGACGTCTTCCGGCTGAAATGATAATGATTTTACAATTGGTGGTACTTATCGCAGTGGTGGCCCAGTGGTATCGGTAGGTCGTCGTCGTCGGTTGTGGTGCCTTAGGGCTGGCCCATTACTTTGTGTATTTAATTTCATTACCATTGCTCTCAAAACGGTGAAGAAAAACATCGTAAGACTAAGACTAAGACTAAGACCTAAGACTGTGACATCCACTAACCCGCACTGAGCCTACGTGGTGGATTAAGGCCCACTCCCTATCGCAGAGAGGAGGCCTGTGTCCTAGCATTATAGGTTAATTGTGTTGTATTGTGTAGTACTCATAGTTATGTTTACGAGGATATCTGAAGGCCTCATTTCAAACGTCTTCCGTCCACATCAGACACAATACTGTTTCCAGATATCAGTTTTAGCGCATTTTTTTGGTTGAGTTTCTCACAGTATAAGCACTTGATGCAATTAGTAGAAAATAGCTCTTTATCTCTATAATTATTTAGCTTATTCCAGAAAATGGTCCATTTCATTACACCCCATATCGGGTCCTTATTAAATATTCAAATTGTATCGCCGCGTAACAATATAAACTATTAGGGTCACTCGTATCTAGCTGAACATTCGGTTTAACGGCCACTTTATGGCAGAATTAACGTTGTTTATGGCAGCCCTGGCCTCTCACAGGTACTTGAATTAATTATATTTTTAAGGATATATGTGTGCAGTGCTGATGGTGTAAAGTATAACAGTTTTTGATTAAAACCAGGCAAACATTACAGGAAACATTGGAAACTTATCTGCAATTTTTACTTCACAGTTTTGTTGCCATCCTAAAGACAGCAGAATCCATGGGCCATCCCACACCAAGAACTTTAATACCAAGAAAATTAGCAGAAGTTTTGAATCTCCTGTCTTGAGTTCACATAACGTGACGCCTGTATAATATAAAGACTCATACATATTTTGCCAGTAATGATTAAGATCCATGAGATGTGCCTATTGGCCTTGATCCTCATCTAGCAGAAACCAATGGAGACGTGTTGTGTAAGGATGATAGAACAAATAAAACAAACAAGTAATTTCACATGTTTAATGAACAATATTTTCAAATAAATTGTATTGTATTGTTCAAAATTGTATATGTATATATAGAACGCTATATAATAACATCAAAGCCCTGTTTACTCACTGTGAAAGCCTTATACCTACGTCATTGCTCGTGAGTGTTCCAAATCAGGCACTGTGTCTCACCGTGTCGGGATACTTCGAGTTACATTCAAAATTTCATACTTGATGACACGGAGATGAACACTGTGTTTCATTTGGAAAACGTTCTTGGTATACCATCAGTATTTTACAAAATGAAAATAATAAAACAGATAAAGATTATGTGCTTTATATTTGGTTATTGATTTACAATGATAGGTTATTCGTACCATGATTAAAGAAGCTTTATTTTTTATGTATTTCGGATAATTATATTGATTACCTTTTAAAGGTTTCAGTACCTTTTATTGATTGCGACGTTGAAATATTTAATTATTATTAAGTACAATATTTGTGTATGATAAAACAGTTTTTTGGACCGAAAACTTTTTCTCCTTTTAGAGATAACAAAAATTACTATCAGTTTCTATACAATTTTGAAAATCCATTTCACAAAATTCTTTTCTCAACAATTTTACATCAAACAAAATTAACATTCTGCGGGCTATTTTGATAATAATAATTACCGTTATAATTACGATAGCAAAATAAAACGATACTAATTTTCATCTCGCAATTATACTTAGTTGTTAAGAGGCCTACGCAGAACGAATTGTCCATACAAACGTAATACCAAAATCATTTGCAACTCGAGCATATTTCCAACATATTATGGTGATATTCGGATTCAGACAGTATTTATCTAGGCTCGTAGAGGTTTTTTTTTCCAAAATTCTTACCTAAAATGAAGTTTAAGCGAATTGAATTTTGCAAATTTTTACAGCGTAAATGACATGTTTTCTCACTATTTTTTTGGTATTATAACCAACAATATTTGTAATATTGTTATCTCAGAAGCATAGCTCATATTATCAAGTTGTAAAATGTCGAAAAAAATATTAAAATACAATAAGTTTTCATTCATCATTTTTGGTATTACGGAACACATCCAAATTCATCATAAATATCAGTAGCTAGTAGCGCTATCGCGTCAAGCCAATGTCAATGTGTGTGTGATCGTACTGCTCACTGTAGGTGTGTATCGCTCGGATAGGTGCTAACACTAGCGCAACATGATGGTATTCACTTGGATATAAAATTGTGATTTAGTATTGAGTAACCTACATTCTTACGAACTTTTCTTTGTTTCCGGATTTGGATATACAGGGTGGCAGGGACATCGACGCAAACCTGTGATTCTGATCCTTCCGCGTTTAATTTTTTGTAGGACTGCTGGCTTATGAAAAAAATATAATTTATAGGGTGGAAGGGACATCGATTTTTCTTCGGTTGTTTAAAAAAATAGCTACTGCATACATAATGATCGCGGAGATCTAGAATCATGTACTGAATGCATGGTTACAGTTTGCACGTCAATGTCCCTGCTACCCATAGATATATTTTTTTGTTCATTATGCCAGTCCTTTTGGCGCCCATTCTATAAAAATTATATACTTTATTTTTGCGGATTGTTATTTTGTAATTGTCCTTGTACCCGCCCAAGGGGGTTGAAGCCAATTGCAAGGTCAACGTGAAAATCCTAGTTGGCGGCTGAGACTCTTTTCAAAATTTTCTTCCTGGGTGTCCTTTTTCTGGTTTTCTATGGTGCTGAAGCCAATATGAGGCGAAATGAAAATCCAAGATGGCGACTACGAAAATTTACAAATTTTCATCATGGGTGTCGATTTCATGGTTTTCGGGGGTGCTAAAACCGATGGTGGGGTCAAAATGAAAATCCAAGATGGCGGCCAAGAAAAGTTACGATTTTTCCATCATGGATATCGATTTCATGGTTTTCGGGGGTGCTAAAGCCGATGGTGGGGTCAAAATGAAAATCAAAGATGGCGGCCATGAAAATTTACGAATTTTCCATCATGGATATCGTTTTCAGGGTTTTTGTAGGTTCTAAAGCCGATGGTGGGGTCAAAATGAAAATCCAAGATGGCGGCCAAGAAAATTATCGAATTTTCCATCATGGGTGTCGATTTCATGGTTTTCGGGGGTGCTAAAGCCGATGGTGGGGTCACAATAAAAATCGTAATATCGTAATATATCGTAAATAGGTATGATATGCAATGCAACCATTTTTTGTGTTTTATAAATTGAATGAACTGTCGGCCACAAACATACCTGCGATTCGATGTTTTCCATAAGTACCTACCTATACCTATTGTTTATTTTTTCTGACCTTTATCCTCGTCGCCATTTGTAGTATCCTGTTGATTCTACATATTTAGTGGATTATATCACTTCACTGGCTCACCACCACATCAAGCGCTACCGAGCAGACCTGCTTCACCTTCCCTGTTTCCCGCCATTACTCTCACTGACAGATGCCATTTAGTGACAGCAGCTCTCTCCGCTTGTGTGCATGAGACAGTGTTACCATATCTATTGCATAGATATACTACAGACGCTATCTTTGATTTTTATTTTGACCCCACCATCGGGTTTAGAACCTCCAAAAACCCTGAAAACGACACCCATGATGGAAAATTCGAAAGTTTTCTTGGCCGCCATCTTGGATCTTCATTTTGACCTCACCATCGGCTTTAGATCACCCAAAAACCTTGAAAACGACACCCATAATGGAAAATTCGAAAATTTTCTTGGCCGCCATCTTGGATTTACATTTTGACCTCACCATCGGCTTTAGATCACCCAAAAACCCTGAAAACGACACCCATGATGGAAAAGTCGAAAATATAGGTACCTTAGGTAGGTACCTACAAATATGAAGATTTTTTTTTAAATGTGCCGTATAAAGCTACGACGATTACTATTTAAATCTAGTTGGACTGTTTATTTCCAGTCTGCCACACCCCCAACCCTTTGATAGCATACAGGCAGAATGATGTTATGAATAAATTTCATTTCCTCAACTTTTTCGCGCAACCGTCCGTTTGCGCAATAGGATTCGCGCAAGTGCCCTTCGCGCAACTATCGTTCGCGCAAGTGTCTTTCGCGCAAAGGTACACACGGCTACACATCAAGCTATAAATTTCCAGTTTACGCTGACCTCGCACTGTACGGAAATCCTATACAATGCGAGATCAGCTTATACTGGAAATGTATAGCTTGATGTGTAGCCGTGTGTACAGTCGCGCAAACGTCTGTTCGCGGAAATGTCTTGTCGCGCAAGTGACCCTTCGCGCAAAAGTCCGTTCGCGCAAAAGTCCAAGCGCGGAAATGTCTGTTCGCGCATGTGGGTTCGCGCAAGTGTGTTTCGCGCAAATGTTTTTTGTCCCAGATCCCTTCAACAGGTGTAGATTTCGCTGCCCTCACAGGACACGTTACTTCTATGATAGAGTCATCACCTATCAAACCATCTGGGTTTGTTCCGTTATCTATTATCATCATCAAGTCGGAAAAAATCCTGCCCTCTGACTGAGAGGTATCTTGGCATGCGCTGCCTAAACCGTAAACCCTATTACTAATAAAAGCACAGAATAAAGTTATTCCAAGTTTAAACCTATGAAAATGTATGGTAATTCCTTTCCTTTCCTTTATTTTTCCTGGTATAACATCGTTCTGTGTTTATTAGATTAGTAAGAGGGGTAAAATTAGACGAAGATATTGTATTGTGCAATTGTATAAACAGTTCTAAATAAAAGTCCGCGACAGCATAATTATATCTGTCTTTTATGTTATAGCCAAAAAATAGTGAGCCCTAGAGGCATTTAAATTAGATACCTACTGTTTTTACAATGCACATTTTAGAGGATTTACTTATGCGGTCCGAAAGCGATAAAACAATTAATTTCGATAAGAAAAGGATTTATCGAAATTAATTATTGCTTTATCGGTTTCGGACTGTCTCGTTGATCTAGTGGTCGCACGCGCTACTACGGAGCATGACGTCTTGGATTCTATTCCCAGGTTGGGCAAAGTGTTATTGGCTATTTCTAACTGGAATTTCGCCGTAGCCGCCCGAAGTCTGGGTGTTTTTTTTTTTTTTGGGTGGGAAATCATCAAATAACTTCTCCCGCTCTGGGTGGAGCAGGAGGGCGTGTCAGACTTTTACTGACTAAAACCCACCCGTGTTCCTTCATTAGCCCGTATGCCAGGGGCTGTGGTATCTCTTTCAAACGAACCCGCACCCCTGACAGGCATCGGTCCTTGCAGGCCCCATCATTTTTGTGCTGACATCTCTTTGAGGCGCGCGTGGAACACAACGCGCCGTCGACTTGGGCTTGGTCATTACCGGAAAGCGAGCTACCCATTACTCGCCGTCCGCAAGCCCATGCCTACGGTGGCCGGAAATCGGCCTGGGATTTCCGACGCCCAGGGCGTCTCCGTATCCTGCGGCGGCTGGGGTCGCGAGGGCGCATATGCTGCCTCTCCCTCACGTGCGCCGAGGACACGGCGGTGCTCCGCCCAAGCAGGGCAGACCGCCACCGTGTGCTCCACCGTGTCCTCAGGGCGATCTTCGCAGTGGAAACACCCGGGCGTTTCCTCCCGCCCTATCCGAAACAGGAACCTCCCGAAACAACCGTGTCCGGTGAGGACCTGCGTCAGGCGGAAGGTGAGGACGCCATGCCGCCTCTCAAACCACTCCTCAAAGAGGGGACTTACCGCCGCAATCGTGGCGTGCCCACCCGAAGTCTGGGTTTATGTCCGGTTGATGACAATAGGCTCGCCCCCTATTAAATGGGACTTAAAACATAAGTGGCGAAATGTGGGTGTACTATTAGGTACACCTCTGCCCAACCATTCGGGAAAACAAGGCGTGATGTTATCTAAGTATGAAGCCTGTGGGCACAATTATTATTGGCTGAGAATACTGTTATTTATCTGTTTTTAGGCACATATAAATTATTGGAACATCTGTCTTGACACAGGTTGATTTGTAGTGGTTTTTTTATTAGTTTTAAAGTTTAGTAAAAGGAATAAAACGCCTTAGTTTTGTAAACTTGAGTTTACCCTAAATGTGTGGCTAGGTACTTCATGTATTTTATTTGTTCAAGAACACTAATACTTACCATACAAATTCAACATTGGTTTTCAAAAGTAGGTATTTAGGAATAGTTCGTAAATGACGTATGTATCTGTTAAATTCTCTACAAGGCCAAAATCTCGGGATATCCTAATATGTTGAGATCCCGGCACTGTAGAGGAATTTCCAAAAAACGCATTACTAGTCTGTACATTTACTAACGATTCCCCCAAAAAAGTCAACAAAACAAAGCAAATTATGAACATACCTAATAAATTACGAATAAATAAGGATGCCTACGACTCGTTACGCTCACACACACAGCTGCGCATCGGTGCTTCTTTTGTCAAACAGAGATAGCAATATTCGGACGAAATATTGTCTCCGCTCGAATCCTAGTTGCGAGCTTGGTTCGTCGGATTCTTAAGTGCAAAACTCAAACTTATCTTAACAAGTCTGAAATGAAATAGCTCGAGATCGCAACTTCGAGTAGGCTTAAAGAATTAAGTACAAAACTTTTTGTCCGTGGTCCTCTAAATCCGCTTGAAAAATTTATTTACATATATATTTAGCATAAAGTAGAAGGGAATAATAAGGCCGTGTCGTAATAGAAAGCAAGTGTTGCGCAAAAACGCGAACGTCGCGTGGCGTTGAAATGAATATGACGTACGAACACGATCAATCAAGTCACGTGTGTACGTCGTAATTCATTAAAACGATCGTTCTCGTCGTGTCGATCGCGTATTCGGACGACGACTGCGTATTCGCGCGACGATCGTTTTCTATTAGGACATAGAGTAAGGCTACACGTTAGGTGTTCGCAATAATGTTTCGAGATTGGACGGAGATCGTGAAAGCTTGGGGTCTGCCATAAACAATGTGTAATGGCTCATTTTTCTCCCTAATGGAGTTATCGATCGTGAAGATACGCTTGTAAATGCAGTTTGACTTTTAAATGGAGAATTATGGCTTGATGCTCGTTTCATGTTAAGACTTGATGAAATTGAGTGGTCACAAAAGGTTTCGCTGAATTAAATTCGCGGATTTAAATTAGCCACCTGAAAACTATATTGTATTATCATCCCTACTAATTTTAGATTCGTGTACGGTAAGTGAACAAGAGTTTACGTTAAAATATATTGTAACTTTCGTTGTAAATGAGAAACAAGTTAACCTATTTTAATTAAAACTTGCAGCGCACCTAGCAATTAGCCAACTTTACAAATTTAATTATGTTCGTTTTAATTACAATACGACTTACTCGTATATACCGCGAGCTTGCCAATATCAGGTATTGTGGACCTATCAGCATAAGTGTAAAACTTTTTTGGGTCTCATTCAACTTTTCCAGGGCAGTTTATTCTATAAGGTTGTGTAATGTCAGGCTGTCAGGCAGGCATTTTTAGATCTTTGTTCATTAAAGGAAGCAGAATAGTACAAATAAATGCATCGGCATCGCTAGACGCTGCAGTAGTAATGAGGGCTAAGTAGGTTAGATTAAGAGCTGCAGTAATAAATAAATGGACTGATTACACACATTACACATTCTAGTTTAAGGATTGCTTTCAATTAATCTCTAGGTATACTGCCACGCAGGGTTCATGAACATTTTGCATACTATAGACTCTTTTTGAAATTATAGTCGAAAGAGCAATTAGGCCAGATGAAAAGGTAACACCAGGTATCCCAATTCACAAAACCCAAGAACCATAATTAACATACCTACTCGTTAGTAACATTAATTTCCAGTAACATGATTTCACAAAACCTTGTCACGTTGAGGCAGACCCTCCTGCTAAAGGCCCGCTAGCCAATTTATATGAATTTTAACAACACAGATGATGGATACCCAAAAATGAAGGCACAAAAAAAATAGGAACAGAAGGTCGGCTATAATATAAAAGCGAAGACGCACATACACATAGACACGCTTCACGCAAACCGAGTGCAAGCGCACTCGTGACTGGCATTTGACCGAGTTCGCTGTTTCTGCGCGTATAAGTGTGCGCTGGTATTCGCTCATTGTATGTAGCCAAACTTCTGCACCTATTTATTTTGTGGTGTAGGCTTGTTAGGTCGGGGTGAGGCCATAAATTATTTCCAAATAGGGTTGTCGGTGTCGGTCGCTGACACAGCCTTTGCTATTGTACGTGTGTTGTATAAACACTGGATACGTTTAAAGCCTTGTTTCGCACACTATGATAATAATATTGCCGGTCCTCTTTTGTTTTAACCCATTGTTACATAGTTATGCATGAATTTGTTTAAGTTGGGTTTGTAGGGGATTAAGTTTCATTGTTATGCTCGAATGAATGTTGTAACTTGAGATGAAAAATTTATTCTTCATGAAATTTTTTTCCTTCCCACAGTAAGATTTTATAGTTTAAGTGCTGCTGTAATCCACGATAAAGTAATTAGGCCTTTTTTATTTTACAGTTGATCGTATAATATTTTATTATCTTTAAAGACTTCACAAAAGTACTCTTCACGATCTCAATCCACATTCAAAACTATTTTCATAAATCCCGATAGGCTTACCTACAGACTACCTGAACTAAATGTTACTAAGGCCATGACCTAAATATTAGAAAATAGGTCTGATATCATTGCATTGGTTTGAATTTTATATTGGAAACCTATTCATATAGTGATTTATGTAATTTATTCAGGGTACTATTTTGGACATTCCATTCCTTTTTCCTTTAAAAAGACTATTTCTTATTGAATTTGATAGAATAAATCAATAGCGATAGTAACAATTTAGTCTTAATTTTGAATTAAGCAACTGTCGTTTAGAACAAAACGGAGCTAGATAGTAAAATAACATACAATTTAGTAGAACATTTTTACGTCTTAAATAATATACAAAATACATTTTGTAACAAAACATCGTGCTATCTAGTTTACATTTAAATGTATTGCATTTAATGCGTCAAATAGATTTTTATGCGTTACAAGTTTGTGTAGTAACAAATTTTTTTTACTTGATAATTTCGATATGATACCGATTTAGAGCCAGGAGAGCACACATTCATACAAGCAGTTTTTATTGATTTGATAATTACCAAATGTCGGTAGAATGGTCTGGTTTGTGAAATTATTTTATGGAACAGAAGCTTAAAACTTTTAGCTTCTTTAAATTGTTTTTAAATATAATTTTTGTTCCGTAACTCGACTTTTACTGAGTTAAATTATATATTGAACAATTCGCTACGTTTGAAATTAACTGCCCGGTGTATGTTGAGGATAATAAGTTCTTATTTTGAACGTGTAGTGTCTTAAAATATTTTTCTAGTTATACATACTTAATACAACCTATAAGGGGTCATAATAAATAACTGTTAACATGCAAAGTTTTCGGAACCAGGGTCTTATTTTCATTAAAGTTTGAAACTATTAATGATGCTAATAAATTAGTCTCAACACAAACTGCTTGTACTTTACGCAGCGTTTCCCGGCACACGCGATAATGTATAAAACCCACACACATTTTATTTATATTATAAAATATTAAGGGTCCCCCAATTTAGACATGATTTTCATTTTACTTTATTCAAGGAAAATCTTTTCTCGTACGTTGCTAAGCAACATATAAACAAAAGAAGCCCACTTAACATTTTCTCTTCATTTTGGAACGTTGCGTTGGTACCCTTTCTTCGCTACTTTGTATACGGCTCTTCGCTTTTCACGAGTGTTCGTATGAATACGCATATCTTAAGACTCAATAACAAAAAGTGGCAAGGCCTGTGATGGGGTGCCTTGGCAAAATTGCTTTACCTAACGTATTTTCAGGCCAAGAAATGAGGTTGCATATCACGTCATCTTCATTCATTTCGGTGTGGCTATGAGTACGTAATCATTCATCTTTATTAAATCGCAATGAAACAATCGCTTCGTAAAAACGCTGTAATCTATAATAACACTCAAGCTCTCAAGGTGATTCTTGAGAATTAGGCTTATATTTCATTTTTATTTTCAAAACGCCAACGAAATTCTCAGCCAATTTACTGTATTTTGTTTAATTAAATAATTTATTTAAGACTATCTACGCTTATTATGTATACTTTATGCTATTTATAGGTATTTATCTATATACATGTAAAACAGGTATATAACACCAAGAATGAAAGAAAGTGCCAATGATATGTGTTGTCTAGTGATTATTTTAACTGTTAAAGATACAAAATTATTAACGCTACTAGTATTTACAGTAAAATTATCGTTAGCTTATTTGAAAGAGATGAAGCTCAATTAGGTTCTGAACACAATATTGATTTAATTTGAAAGAAATATATCTATAAGATCAAACCTCCTTGCGTAACAGTATGATAGCAATTCAAGCGAATTTAGAATAAACAGTATAAGGTAATCTAAACTGCTGTAGTTTCACGCTCTTGTTTACCCACTGAAACTTTGCTTGTTGAGAAAATCAAGTTTAATATTTGCATTTATAGACCTAAACAAGCTCCACCTCTCTCACTAATGGACAGTAAACATACTTCACTATGATTACGAATTTTCTGGTCATTAACGATGACTACGCGACCAGTATATCTAGACGCTCGAGATCAGGACTATGGTTATGCAGGGGAGAGATAAAATGGGCCTATTTATACTGGTCGTTGGCTTACATTTATTTTTTACTTGATTGTGACAGCAGCTAGTCTAATATACGTATGTGTTATAAAATGTTAATAAGTGCTTTAAACACTTAGTTATCTTACGTCTATCACGGCCCTGACTGCACTTACGAGTAAAAGAGTATATCAATGATTATTATTCATATCAATTTTATATAGAATCGTAACTGCTTTCAAAAAGGCTTTTATGCAACTATTATAACTGACACCGACTGATATTTTTGTTTATTTTAAACCGTATTTTAAGTCTTCCAATTCGAATACTTTGGTTATATCATCTTCTTTTGACAGAAGCTTGCTATTTCTATTCACGATATTCCTAGCTCCTCTCTTTCACTCCTGGCACTACTGATGTCGCTGTCGAATCTGTCCTCCTTAGGTTTTGATCCATGACCTTTTCTTAAATCTGTATCAAAAGAAGTAATTTCTTTTAAATTCTCTTCACAGCAAGCTAAATTTTAAAAACTTTCTTAGCACTATTGGTCAATATATATTATTAATGTTATGTCGAAGCAGACGATTTTCTTTTCTCCGTCTTATTGTCCCTTAACTTCGTCTCATCCAATGACTCAATCTTATGATCCCTTAACAGTGGAGTACGAGCATCTGTTTTTTCTTCATTGACCTTATCCATGAATATGTCATTCTTGAAGTTCATCACTCTGACAGTATTGTTGCTGTCCACAGATTCCTGACGGATGCATATATTAGTGCTTTCTTTGTTATTATCATTCTCTTTTTCTTCAGATTTCTCGCTGTGATACGCCATGTTGTCGAAACATTGTGCCGGTACTATGTTTACGGATTTCATCATTGGTATTGCGATCGCAAGAGCAGGGCTCATGCCTTGAGGGCTGGGTGAGAGACGAGTTGTGACAGAAAGGTCCATTCCCGGCATCAAAGTTGCAACTGTAGGAAATGAAATTGTAAATCAATATTATTAAACTTTTACTAAAGAAACACAAATGGTTAAGAAGGTTATCTGAACAATCGTGCATAGGCATGCTTATCGTTTTCGGGAAAATTATAAATATCCTAATTTTGTGTTACAGATTTAAAAATTGCTATAGTAACAACGAGACATTGAAAGAAAATAATGTAACAACAAAATTTTACATTGACAGACCCTCACAAGACTATTAACTAGTACTAGGAAAACACGAACATTAGACGTACAATTTAAAAAGCACAATCACGACACTGTGTTAGTGTAATATTAGTGTCAAGTTATCACTAAAAGTGTACCGATGTGACGGGCTGTGAGTTTGATACTTCGATTGTTGTATTGTTTTGACTATTAAGTGGTGGTGGAGGTGTGTGGTTGTTGCCTGGAAAAAACACTTAATCATCACTATCTAAAACATAGGGCACGATCACGTTTTTCAATACATAACAATCGACCAAAGAAGCATTCATAGATATTGCAAAAATAAATAATGATATTACTATAAAATCATTACAAATCATAATCAATCTACAACAACATCAAGTTTGGAAGCAAAGCAAAAAGTTCGGGGTACAAACACAGATATACAAAGTCCCGAACCTTCGTCCCCCGAAGCAAAGGGACCTAGACGGTGGATCCAGTGCTGCCTGAAGATACTGCCGTGTGCAAACATGATAATGACAATGGTTATGATTGATTAGTGACTAAAGATATATTAGCATTCCTGTAAGCTAAATCCGAGTGTGCAGGCGATATAGAAAGCCCATTCGGTTCCAACGGCCTTGTGTGATGCTTTCTAAAGCATGTTTAAATTTTTTCTTTTGCAGTTGTTTGGTGTCGTTTGGATCATAGCCTCTAGCTCGCTACGATCACCATCTGTGGAGGATTACATTGCATAAGCTACTGTTAGTCACGTGACTAGGTTAGTAGTATTTATATTACGAAGTATACTATCAATGACTTTGTGACGTCAGAGAAAGCCTCTTAATTTATTTACAAAGTTTTCTTTGTTAAGTAATTTCAAATTGAAGGCTTGTCTTCGAAAATTAATTCTAAGAGAATTCCATTTTGTGATTTATAATTTACAGTCTTACAATATTCAGTAACTTCATTGTTATATTTGGAGCCACTGCTTACATGCTTTTGTTTTATTATAAATACTGCCATGATCATTGATAATATTCTTCTAGCCACATCTAGATCAAACGCACGAAAATGCTTAATTAGTCAAGTTAGTATGTAAGTTACCAATTGTATGGTGTATAATCTTTCATGTTCATCACCAGTGAATGTGATATGTTTAACTATTTTCGTGAAAACGCCAATTTGTTCTTATGTCCATCAAATTTTTGTTTCTACTTCGTGATTTCAAACATTTATAGTGCTTAAAACTACAAGTGGATAACAAAGACATAATTTTATTGAAAAATATGCCTATTAAGATAAATTTTGAAAAATATACAGCTGGTTTCGCTATGGACGTTTATTCCACAGTTTTGAGTGTTTTACAACAAAATAGTGAAGCTATGAATACGTTTTATAAAATAAGAGTTCGTGTAATTATTTTGGTTGCGAGTTATTAGATTACACCCTGTCCCTGAAAGGTATAATAATTATCAACACAAACATTTACTAACATGCTGTCAAATTCCATGTCAATTGCGTTAAAATTTCTCGACATGAGATTTGACAACGCATTAGTTCTAAAAGCCTTTCAAAAACTTTGGGTCAAAATTAACATTAAATTTATCTTCATGCATTTCTTTAATTTGGAATATCATTACTGAATTTATTTATCTTCTGAATAAACTATTTGATTTATCTTCAGTTTCTTGTATTATAATTTTATCCACAGCTTCAAAGAATAGTGACATTCATAACACGGTGGCTTATCATACAACTTACCCATGTTAGGTCCTATCATGTCTTTAGGATGGTTGGTTTTGATGGCATTCATTCTTCGGTTTACTACCTGAGTACCCATGCCTGGTGCTAAGGGGTTAGGAGCACCGGCCACTGGGGCACCTGGATCATCAAGTTTTTCAATATCAAGACAAAAATAATAAATTATATGTATAGCATAACGTAAAAAATATATATTTGAGATATTTATATTGGTCTGGCACATTTATATGGCACAAAATGCATTTGAAAAAGTTCTTTTTTGTAGAGCGTTTCGTCTCTGACACTCACACTGTCTAATAAAAGATTAGTTTTTCTTAAATGTACCATTAAGGGTTTTTTGTGTTAAATCTTAACTATTACTTATCAATATTTCAAGTTCGAAATTCAGGGACGTTTACATAGTTTACAAGTTGTAAAAATTGTGTGATAATTATTTTCCAATACTCACGCATAGGTGGCCTGGTGGGCTCCACATTGACGACTCTTCGCCTTTTCTTGGGTAGTTTGGCTCTCGCTTGAGTATGCGAGTAGTACATGGCGAAATTGGATACTATGACTGGCACCGGAAGAGCTATCGTTAGCACCTGTTGGGTTGAGATTAAGATTTTGTTTACTAGTGAAATTTTCAAAAAAGTAACCAAGTAAATCTTTTATTCTATCTACGTAAGTATATAAGTCAGTTTGACATACAAAATGTAATAACTTATTATTTCCCAGAATCCCAAATTGGAAGAATTGAAAGTGGCTTTATATTGTTCGTTGAAAATATAAGCAAAATAAGTGATATCATTGGTACAAATACAATGGAGGCAAGGAAAAAAATCTATGAAATCAGAATATGTCGAGATGAAGAGAAAGAAGAAGAAAATTATAGTGATACTTACACCTGCCAGCGCGCACAGCGCACCGACAAACATGCCAACATAGGTCTTCGGCGCCATGTCACCGTATCCAACAGTCGTCATGGTTACCAGCGCCCACCATAGGCCCAAGGGTATGCTGTTGAAGTCATTGTGAGGATTCGTCTGGATCCTCTCTGCATAGTACACCAGACTAGCGAATATCACAATACCCAGCACGAGGAAGAACACTAACAACGTCAGCTCCTTCGCCGAGGCTCTGAAGGTCTGTATCAAAATCTTGAGACCTGAAGAGTGTCTCGTGAGTTTAAACAGCCTCATGATCCTGATGATGGAAAAGAACTCCAAGATATCCGCGTTTTCCACGTGTGACGCGTACTTTTGCAGAATCAGGTCGATGTAAAAGCTCATCGTTGCTATGTAATCGATGATGTTGACGGATGATTTGACGAATTCACACTTGTTTGGTGACGAGATGAAACGAACGAGGATCTCCAACGTGAACCACGCGTTACACACACATTCTATATAGAAGAAGGCTACATGGGCGTTTGTTTGCACTTTGTCCAACGCCCAACCGTGCGATTGGTTTGCTGTCGTCACTGTATAGTTTCTAATCACTGGCACTCTCATGTCCGGGTGAGTTTTTAGACAGAACGATATTATTGATACGCATATAAAGAACACTGATATGACGCCGATGATCTGGAAATAAAAAGCTGTATTAAGGTAAATCTAGTCGACATTTTGATCATACAAACTTCGGGAGTGTATTACTCCACTGTTCGACAGTATACAATAAAAATTTAAATTGGTATGGTTTTGCCTCATTATTAATATTGTCTGTAAGGAAACATAATACTGAAATAAAAAGCAATAAAAAGTTATGAGCCAACAAAGATTCGTTTTTCTAGCTAACCTAACCTAACTTTGGACGTGTTTAAGTAATAAAAGAAGTGTAAAATCTCCGAAACCAAGTCAATACCAACGAAGCTCAACTATCTTAAAGTTCAATTTTTATTGGTCATTAATTTATGCAGAGGTTTCTTCATAAGACTCGATGTTCCGATGGAGTTTTCTTAACTTTTTACGCGCCCGTTTCACTATCTCTATATATATATATTCTAAATGATCCTGCATCTCACTCAATAACGTTGTGCATGTAGACTTGCGTCTAATTGCTTATCACAGATGCTACCTCTGTCGGACACGATGCATGGCGAGACAGTGTGCAGTTTAACCAGGCGAGACAGTGAGTTCAAGCTCGCGATTCCCCTTAGGAAATATATCGCAAAATGCTTTCAGAAGTCACACAATTAAAGGGCAAAAATATTATCACGCTTTCCTAACATGAAACAATTCATTCAACTAGTCATTGAAATTCCCGTAGTCGTTCAAAGCGACATCAGTTTTACTTTTGTAGAGATTAAAGCAGCCTTCACAACAGCCCGTTTGCCTTTCAGCGGGACATAAAAATTACTACATTTACATTCTCATGTAAAAAATAATTAAAGTAAATACAGGGCTTTTATTGCTGGAATTAAGTGTGCCTTTATTTACTGAAACACGAACGGTTAACGAGCCAAATGATAGTATTTATACAGAGCGGAGTTTTTTGCAAACGTTAAAAGGTTGTTTGAGGAAAAAAAGTAAGTACAGTGAAAAGCTTGTACCTCCGTAATGAGATATGTTAATGACAGTACATTACCAAGTTCATTGTCTAAAAACAAGTGGGTTTAGTGTTGAGGAAAACAGACGCTTTTTTCACTTCCAAAGTGTCTTTTTGCCAATGTTTTCAACTGGTATATTTACTTCGTGGTCCAGAATAATATCGTATCGTATTTCAGACGTCCATTCTAAATAGGAAGAAGTCACATATTTTAGTTTTCCATTTTTGGCTAGAATTTTCAGTAAAAACATTGTCTAAAGCGGTGTTATTCCAAATGGTTGTAAAATCAGCATTTTTCATTCGTTTTGATGTAAATCATCGAAAAGCGCGAAAGTTTGTATTTAAAGATGTTTGTTACTCTTTCACGCAAAAACGGCTAAACGGATTTGGATGAAATTTAGCACACAGATAGATTGTAACCTAGATTTACATATAGAATACTTTTTATCCTTGTAGTATGTTCCCGCGGGATAATTTCAGACTTCCAAGCGGGCGAAACCGCAGACGGAAGCTAGTTTACAATAAAGCATGAAAGCATACAGGTAGGTTTAGAGTGCGATGAATTTGATTCCTAGAATGTTGACCGTATGGATTGGATTTTAATAATAAAACTCAATTTGAGATTATAACATTCTTTCACGTTTTCGTTAAACACCAAAACGGACCGATAAATAGAAGTAAGTAATCTATAATGTGTTTTCCAAAAGACTTAGGCCCGTATTACAGAACGTCACTCAATACTCAAGCATTACTTACTAGATTAGATTCAAGCCATTTGATTGGCTGAAACTAGTTTTAAGTAATTCTTGAGTATTGAGTGACGTTCTGTAATACGGGACTTAGTCTAGGTAACATGACTGATGTTTTATTAATAAGGGGTGGGTATGGCTATTTCAGATGAGTAAGACCCCTGTTCTCCAATTCATGAAAATCTTATATCTTGAAGGACTAGGAGTTCACTTTAGTGGGATTGGTTTAAAAATAAAAATTGTGTAATCGTTTTGGTGTTTGTCTGATTGTATTTTTAAAACTATGTCTGCCTTCATGCTTTAACACGAATTAATGAATGCTGATTTACAGCAATTTGGAAAAACTTCTTTTGACATTGGTTTTTACTGAAAATCCTAGTTCAGTAGGTACTAGTAGTAAAATGTGAAAAAATTTCAACATTGAGACTCCCCGTGGGTTTCCAGCCACAACCTTGAAAGGTCTACTTTGGAATATTTAGATTAGCATAAATTTGAATTAAACCGGGTCGTTGGAAGGAGCTAGATTGCTGCACAATATTTTACACTTCATAAAGTCAAAAGATTACATTTTAAGCTTTTGAAGAATTCTAAGTGTCATTTTAATTTGAAACACTTGGCCAGATGTTTTGAATTTAATGAGTTTTTAAGAATTTTTGATTGTTGTTTTCTAAGGATGGGTCTAACGAATTAAAATTATTACAATTTGGAGTATACTTTTGCTATTTACTTTTGAAATTGAAGCATTCATAATTTATTTGTTTATTTTAATATGAAAAGCTGAAATTATTGCCCTTATAAAATGTTAAGGTCTAATCTATACGGAGTTTTAATTTAAAAAAAATAGCTAAACGCCTTGGATATGATGATTATCGATATCTTACGAGCCACTTTTACCTATTATAATAAGCTTGACGTTTACAACTGTTTAATCTTACATTTTTAAGCATTGTCTCCAGGATATTAAAACCGCAAGACATATTTGTTCACTTAATTTCAAATTCTGCCTATTTGTATACCTTCTGGAATGATGATTTCGCTGTCCTTATGTATGGCAAATCAGTAATTGACTTATCATTTCTGTGAAGTTTCCCAATGAAGTTTTAAATCTTGTATAAATCTTCCACATTACCTTCGCAGCATTAGAGCTGTAAGGTTCATCGAACAGCGACCACATCTGTGGCTTCAGATTCTGCCACCACGACACCGTCCCTTTTATGTAGTCCTCTTCGAAGCCAAACTTGCGGGCCACCTCTTCGTCGGTCGGCTTCTCTGTGTCCAGGTCTAACCGATCTAGGACGGCTAGAGTTTCTTGGGTATCCCGATGCTGGTAACAGAAAAAACAATATCCATGGTTTATAAGTAGACCATATTACTTAATGAATTTATCGCTAAGCGTTTTTAAAACATAATTCTGTCTCCATACTCTTTAAACGATTGTCAGAAATAGAACGATGTTCTAAATTCGTTTAGCGCAATTTAGTGATTTGTGGTGCAAATATGCATAACGGCCAATTTCACTAGTTAAACTGAACTTTATCAGGATATGTAAACTACGTTCAAGAGTAATCAATAAATTTGCCCTTAGTGGAGGGAAGTTTCAGATTGATTTACAGTTCAAAACTTTGATCGTAATTAATCAAAGGGGCATGGTATTTTTAATCGCATTCTAATCTCAGTCGAAATATATCAAAAATCTGTAATTTATCATTTTTTTTTAAGATTTTGACTTTGGTTGTCGCTGAGAGGAACGTATTTTAAGCACGTAAATTGGCTTTCAGTAATTAACAGAAGTAGGGTCTCATTTGACAATAACCTCCCGAGATTTCTACCAACTTTAATTTTGATACGTTATTTCGAGTACCTACCATGACAAGGTAGCAATCACGAAAAACAATAAAGCTACAATGGTTCCCATTATTTAAATAACGAAAATTGTAGGCAGTGAAACAAAAATAATTTAAAATAGTATCGCAAGCCGCGACCAATTCGATTTTAATTTCACATTTAAGTTGAAAACAGAATTAATTGGACAAAGGTTTCGATTTCGCCGATATAAAATATGAGGGTAAGACCGCAAAAATATTTCGTATCGGAACAGTGGTCGAAATAATAGGAAAATATTGGACCCGCAATCATTGGACCTGAATTTCCCATTTCGCTGGGAACGTAATTGGAATATTTTATTTTATGTGTTCGTTTGAAAGCGGTGCATCGGGAGATTTTTTGCCATCGATGTGAAATTGAATGTTGAAGATAGCAGCATTACTAACCATTTTTATTATTCCATTGTCTGGTTTGTAACTAATGTTTTCATTGTTGAGTCGTTTTCACTCTTCCAAAACGATTAAGTACTATTTCAATTTTATCCTCAACTAATCAGCCATCAACTATATTGGGGTCGGCTCCCAGTCTAACCGGATGCCAACGGACTGCCAGTATTTTACATGGAGTGACAGCCTATTTGACCTCCACAACCCGGTACTGGGTAATACGATACCCCTTGGTAAGACTGGTTGGTATTCAAAGATGGCCACACATCCAAGGACCAACCGCAGCAAGCGTCGCTTAAATTTCCAATTATATATCATCAGCTACAACATAATTTTAGTGATTGTATTTATCAATATCGTTCCCTTTGTTAACTACTAGCAGTGCTCCGCGGTTTCACCCGCATAGTTCCCGTTCCCGTGGGAATACGGGGATAAAATATAATCTATTCACCCGGGGATAGTGTAGCTTCCCAACAGTGAGCCTATTCAATGCAAACAAACAAACAATCAGATCTTTCCTCTTGCTCCGTTATATTATAAGTATAGATTACTACACTATCTCCAGATTTACTATACTAAGAAATCACTTTTCCAAGCTCAGAATGTTCTAGAACAATAACAAACAAACCCATTTCAATATGCCAATAATGCTATTCATCCCATAAAGACAAAAGGGCGTGAATATACATGAACGTATACAATACCACAATCACTGCGGGCCCCTGAATATTCTCCATTGCCGTGGAATGTAATTGGAATATGTTGTTCAGCATGTTTTTTCTTTGTTTTTATTATACTAGAGTATGCACGGTTTTCTGTTGTAGCTATGTGCGTTTATGCTGTATTTGTTTTTCATGGGTGTGGGTGTGTGAAATGCAAAAATATTGTAAAGGAATAATTTCTATGAAAATAGATAATCCTCCGATTTTCCTGAGGGTATAGACAAAGTGAGATTATATCAGTGATAACGAAAATCTTAGAGACAAATGTATTGGATTTACGTGTTTATGCTACCGAGGGTCCGCGTGCTCGTGGTCTATTTAAGGAAAGAAAACGGCTAGTTGACACTTCCCGTGACCCAAGGGCTGGGTTTTACCCTAGCCAGAGGCTCGGCATTGCCATACAACGTGGTAACGCCGCCTGTTTCTTGGTACATGACCAGTCGACAGCGATGCGGACGAATTTTCGACGGTATTCCTATTTTAATTTGTATATAGTTTTAGTTAAGTTAGGATATCATTTTTATTTTTATTAAGTAGTTATTAGTTGTTATTTATTTATTTATAAACTTTTAAAAAAGCTTCATTTTACTGATTTGATTTAAAAAAATACATAAATTATAGGTTTATGCTGCCTAAAAACTTATATCATTCCTGTTGAAAGTCATTGTAGAAATACGAATACAAATTAGAAACGCTTTGAAAGCGATAACCACTTGTCTAGGGCTGCTACTCATATTTCACGTCACAGGTATACATTTAACTTACCGAATCAAAACACGGCTGTAGCGAGTCAAATATTAAGCTCTCGTTAAATCTGACTTTCAGATTGATCATATTTGGCCATGAAATACATATTAGATTAGCGACCATCAAATGCTAATCCACAAATCCAAATATTCATACCGACTCAGAAACAAGATCAACATTTATTTGCCAAGGCCATTTCACCAGCGCTTCACGTCCGAATGACATGCTAACGTATTCGTCACGTACACTGCAGTGCACAATAAACTGCACACTCGGAATACCGAGTAATATGTCGTGTATTTGCACCGCAGTGTAAAATGTTGAAAGTGGAAAGTTTTGTTTAGGGTTTTTATTGTTATGTGAAACCCTCGTTTTATGATAGTTTGTTGGAGTGCATCATGTACTCGTATGTTTTTTTTCTGTCGGGGGTGTATCTTCCTTTTATGTCACCGGACACGACAGTAAAATAAATCTGAAACGTGGGTTTCAGATTTAGTTTGCAATTTTGTCCTTTTGCTGTTTTATTAGCAAAACATAAATAGTATTTTCAGATTGTTATATTGTCATCCGTCTCATGGTACATGAATCCATACTAATATTTTGAATCCGAAGGGGACTCTCTTTTGATTAGTACATTTTAATGCCTTAACAGCTGAACGAATTTTGATGAAATTTGGCACATAGGTGGTCCATGACCTGGGTTATAGGGATATTTTTATCACGGTAGTACCCGTGGTACGCTGCCGTGAGATAATTTTCGAACTCGAAAAAGGGCAAAATTTAGTTTTCAATACTTAAGTATCAATATTTTCTTTGTTAGTTACTAGCAGTAGCCGTGAACATTTTGAACACAAATACCAGTTTTGGGTCACTCCCAATCTCACTCAGAATTCGATTCTATATAAAATGAGAGTTATAATTTTTATCTGTGATACTAGCCACGTAAATTGTACCTACTGTAGAGTTGTCAAGTAAGAAGCTTTTGCCCTGTCTTACTTCAACGTTATACTTATGTTCTTTAAACCATGTTCCCTATTCCTGGTTAAAATCCTGTCCAGTTCCTGAAAGTTCTTTAACATTCTATTCATAGCTGCTCCACACGGTAAACTCCATGCCTCTTGGCTAGCTTTTATAACTTGTCCGTAAGTCATCCGTTATAGTTTGTAGAGTCATGTCGGTAAATCCGGGCAAACGAGGAAACTTTGAGACGTGTATGCGGAAGTAAACATTAGAAACACGTGAAGCCAAACATGACTAGAAAAGCACAGTTTACACTGATTTTATAAATTTTAGAAGAAAGAATGGAAAAGAAAATAAAGAAAGACGTAACTAAACCATCTATAAGCAATCCGCCTATAAGCAAGAGCCCTAGGATAAACAGAACTATTTATTTAATATTACTGTTCATCTTAAATGTCATGATTTTACTATGATTTTCATCCATATTTTGAAATGTAAACTCACCAACATTACATTTTCAAAGAAGCCAAATAACATAGCAAACACAAAAGAATCAATCGATCCAATAAAATGATTTATTCCAAAGACCTTCAAACAGCCGTATTGTTTTCAACATTATTTATAATATTCAGATTAGCTTTGTACATCATTGTATTTTTGTGCTCTGATCTCTTTTAGTTCAAAACTTTTCTAGAATTCTCGTCAAGATCTGGTTAGCATATTCATGAGTTATTACATTCACTGGCGAATGCAGAAGCTGACAGGAATTCTATAAATATGTTCACGAGACTTTTAGAATAGAAACAAGTTCTGATTCACTGGTAATAATAATGTCAGTATTTGAGGTTTCTTGTTTAGTTCAGACAGTTTTTCTTTATCCCCTAGTTTATTTGCTGCTGTGTTTTATGTAAATTGGTATATAGAAGAGGATAGCGTGTCACCAACATTCGATCTAACTATTTTATGCTCAGTAAGTTCTTGAATGTCAAGTTTTTCAATACCTACTCTATCTTCAGTTTCACCAGCTGCAAAATGGATTAATAATCTCTAACACAGATGTGTTAAAATTCTTATGTCGTCATTCAACACTCTTCACAATTATTTTCTCGTGTCGAATGAACAAAGTCTGAATTCATCATGCCTTGGAAAAAATATTAACCAGTGAACAAGATGCAGCATTTGCAGTTATATTACTTCTGAAATTTTGCATCACTGTCAAAATTAAAGTGATCATTATTCTCCTTGCAGTAAGGTTATTGGTAGATTGCTGCTTGGATCTCTGTCAGAGCTAATATAACTAGGAAAGGACTATAGTGGGCCTCGCATGACATAAAATTCACCAACTTTCTTCAAGAATTTATTAGCTTACCTGTGTATATGTCATCCAGCAGCACGGTTCCACCTGGTTGGCGTCCAAGCCCCAGAACTCCAGCTCCTCCTCAAAGAGTGGCCCGCAGACGTCTGTAGGATAGTGGAGCTTGCCGGTTCTGAAGACAAAGACTTGGTTATACTGGCAAATAATGATAACAGTTTAGTAAATTATTGTTATTACAGATCCTTTTCTCCCACTGAAGGGGCTGTAGGGACGGCATAGCGACAGTATGTTCGCCTATGTATCTATCTAGTACGTAAGACTATACGATTCTATAATAATGTAAGGCGCACAGGACAGATGCCCCACTCGTACGCGACCACTCCGGTGTGTGGATGTGTCACTTACCCCAGTAATACATGTAAATTAACCAACTATTGTTTTATTGAATTATCACCCCTAAAGGGCATAGGCTATCTCTGTATCTACAACTACTAAGGCCCAGGACTAGTCTTTATGGTCTGGTTCGGTATTTTTGGTCTAAACAAAAACTAGATTTGCGGTTAAAAGATGTCGTGCTACTTTTTGTGATGCGTTGCCAGCTATTGGCATGCGTATCATTTATTCTATAAAAGTATAATGCATTTAATTTTGCTTTGAAAGTCTCCTTTTAAACTAAACAGCACTATAAAAGCTTCTATTTACAAGTTATTCGATAGCTAGCAGCTGTTAGTTTTTCACTCCTAGATCAACAGGCGAATAAATACACTTGAAGCGGAAAAAACCGACCCATTTCGCAACAGACAGCGAGCATACGGATAGGCAGGGAAAATATTATTCCACTACCACAATTACGAACAGGGTATCCGATTTCCATACATTTCAATAACAAAAGGGTTTGTTACCGTTAAAGGTTACATATGTACCTTTGATCGCGGATGATGGATGAACATTTTATACCATTTAATTGGAGCGAGGACAAAGGATTATTGGTCTCAGGAGGATGTTTTATTCGTTTTTTTGGATAACGATGGATTATCCTGCTGCTGGGTGGGTTCTGGGCTGTTATTTGTTATGAGTTGTGTAAAAAAAAATGAAATTGGTATGGCCTGGTTACGTAGCCACGATCCGATGAGATCCTTTCATTAATTTATTAAATATACCAATATCTAACATGTCAAACATACTGGTTAATTGAAATTAGTATTTTTGAACATCAAAATAACATGAGATGGCCCGCAAAACGCTTGCCATTCAGGGCGTTTTGAATATCTTAAAAATAAGTAGAGAATCAGCTGCTATGGAGACCGAACATCATGAACAGACTTGTCCAAAACAGCTTCTACCTACAAACCATCAGTATCAATATTCAACAAACAATAAATCCACAAAAACTTAATCTGAATTCAGAATTGCAATTCCTTTCTTTGATCGGGGGGCTTGTGGCTAAGTAACAATAGCTGCACGGGTCGATCGATCAGGTTAAGCTACGCTTGCCGCGGTTGGTCCGTGGATGGGTGACCATCTTTACATACCAAGACCCCTCCGTGCCTCGGAAATCACGTTAAGCCGTTGGTCCCGGCTGTCATTTGTGGATCTTTGACAGTCGTTACGGGTCGTCAGAAGCCCGAAAGTCTGACAACTAGTCTTACCAAGGGGTATCGTGTTACCCAGTTACTGGGTTGTGGAGGTCAGATAGGCAGTCGCTCTATATAAAATACTGGTATTCAGCTGCATCCGGTTAGACTCGAAGCTGACCCCAACATAGTTGGGAAAAGGCTAGACAGATGATGAATTTCTCTCTTTGATACAGTATAAATGTATTCACACATTAAACCGCCTATGTTTTTATTTATTCCATCGGTTACACTAAAGAGTTCTGGCAATAAATTCTCTTATAAAACCACCCTTTCAGGCGATAAAATGTTCCTGAAAGTATTCTTATGTAATGTCGATTGTACATAATATACTAGATACTGGTATATCATCGCTCCGAAGTACCTACAGATGTGAAAGTTCAAGTTAGGGCGTACCAATTATTTTTACGGTCTTTTCACCTTTCAGATTTGCAAATTGCTGAGCGATTTTCAGTATGCTTGGTGCTGTTAAATATTTATGAATAAAATATTGGTGAGCTACCAACCCGCACTGGGCCCGCGTGGTGGATTACGGCCCAATCCCTCTTACCGAGAGGAGGCCTGTGTCCCAGCAGTGGGAACATTATAGGCTCATGATGATGAGCTTAGAATAATTAATTTGATAAAGGCGTGATTCGAAGTAAGTATTATAATGAAAAATTTAAAGGAATACGTACGTGAAATTATACTCTGAAATGTGCAAAAAAATTAATTTATTTTGGATCATTAAGGTGAACCTAGTCCAAATTTTTCCCATACAAACTTCGGGAGTGTATTACTCCACTGTTTGACAATGTGCATCAAAAATTAATGGTTTTGTCTTATTATTAATATTATATGTACGGAAACAAAATTAAAAACCATTAAAAAGTTAGGAGCCATCAAAGATTCGTTTTTCTTGCTAACTAATTCAACCAAACTTTGGGCGTGTTTAAGTAATAAAAGAAGTGTAAAATCTCCAAAACTAACTCGGTACCGACAAAGCTCAATAAACTTTATTGGTCATTGATTTATGCAGTGTTTATTTCAGAAAACCCGATCTTCTGAAGGACTTTTCTCAATTTCTTACGCGCCTCTTTTACTCTAACTGATCCTGCAGCTCATTCAATAATGTTATGCGTGTAGACTAGTGTCTAACTGCTCAGCACTGGTACTAACCCTGTCGGACATTAAGCCTGGTGAGATAGCGTGCTTTTTAGCCAGGCCCAATAGTGTATTCGAGCCAGCGACTAAGTTCCCCTGAACACTAAATACTGTCTAAAGTTTGTGTGAAGTCGTTAAAAAACGAGGCAGCCCGTGAATTGACTATGAAATTGGATCATCGGAAACTAATAGTTTCAAATACCAAAATATCAACAGCAAATATCAACAAAAATCTCACTGGTTCATTTTATATTTGTCCAGATTTATGCCAATTGCGTTTAAATTTGCAACGTTTTTTAAAAGAATGGCTGGCAAACAAGCTGGTGGCTTATCTGATGGGAAGTGGTCTCCACCACCTATTTCCCTCCCAACACGGCAGGTATCGTAGGTGCATAGCCAAATTAGCCATCCCTGAGACTAAGCTGAAATGTCTAATGTATCTATAAATCCACTGGCTCCATATAATTAAAAGTATGAGCAACATTACCTGACAGCAAAAATAGCTGATGGTGGTTGACGAGTTCTTTCACAAATAGCTATTCTGAACTTGCAGAGCAGAGTTGACATAGAAAATTGCATTTAAATTCAAACCTTACACTTTACTGCTAGTTCTCAACTTCACTGTGACATCACAGAGCATAATATTATATGTGACATTTAGTTTATTCATTGGGCACTGATTTCATTTCCTTCTGTCTAGATGTAGGTGGAAAGATATTTGCTTCACAGTAATATATACATTCACACTTTTGTATCTTAGAAGTGGATGTTACTTGAAGGTTTCTAGCGAGGCAGTGCTTTTTAAACACCACTCTGTGAATACGGTGGAAAAATAAAGTAGGTTTCCATTAATCGACACCAGAGTAGTTGGTAATAGGTTAAGCAATAGTAATTGATGATTAAAGTAGTTCTTAGCAATACCAAATTAAAATACCTCTGAGTGTTGGTGTTTACCCAACTATGGGAAAGCCCAAAAAGAGCGTAATATTTATTTTACCAATGGAATGTGGTCTGTAAAAAATAGGTCAAACTTTCCAAAGTTTACGAAAAATGACTAATTATATTCCGTGCATTTTTCAGCAAGGTTATTAATATAACCTACATTTATCGGAAAAAACAAACATTCTAGCAATTTATGTCTATTGTGGTTAACGTTTTTTACTACGCAATCAGTTAGGATCACGGAGGTCAGGGTACAAATTAGTTTCATTGAAAACTTCGTGAATTTCCGGATCATTTCGGGGGCAAACCCTTTAGTATGGCTAAGATTGATTAATGGTACTTTATGTTTAGTTGATATTGATAAATAGCCTGAGGTCGATAGGATCCTATTTTAGTTATTGGCATAATGGTAAGAAGCGGAGAATGGCCCGTTGTGTCGGAGAATGGGTGCGACATAGATCAGATAGTTTCCCAGATCGTTGTTATTAAATAAGGTTGACACTAGATTACTTTGTAATAGGTACTAAAAAAACAATTTTATGTTAATTTAATGCTTCTATCAATTCACTGGCATTTTGCACGGTCTGTCTTCCATCCGAAACAATTTCGCCCATTCTCATTGATTTCACAAAACCAAAAGAACTTATCCATATTGCAAAAATCGCGTACTAAAAAGTTAGGACAAAATTTCAGCCATTTTCTTTGACGCCGCCATAACCACAGCCAGCCTTTTGTAAAATGTGTTACGGAAAAATTCATATGTCGAGCCTTTGGTACCACTGCGTAGCTTGGGCCGACCACAGGGTTCCCCAAAATACTGCGGTTGACATCCGCGTCCTTTGCGGCTTTTCCGAAAATTTTTGGTCCTTCTGCCCGAGGTTACCGCAACCCACATGTAGTTCCAAAAACTACCGAAGAAATTAGCGTGTTGAAAAGGGTAATTTTTGGTATAAAATTTTTTGGGGGTTCGAAATATTTGGGAGAACTCGGGGAAAAGTTAAGTAGCTGGTCTCTATACTGGTAGATCCTCTACAGCATCTGGTTTATCTGTAAAATGATCTCAACATGATTCGAAAAAAGGTAACGCAAATAGCAAGTTGAGAAAAATGAGGTCTTACATTAAAAAAGGTATTATCCCTGATTCTCTAACCTAAGCCGACATAATTTATTCCAGTCAGCTAAATTTTTAAATATTACACTTATATAATAAGACCACTTATCATCTTAATCTTTTTCTACTAGTATTTGTAAGCTGATATTGAAATGGCATAATGTATTACTTATTTTATTTTGATAACATTGATAACACAGTCTACATCATATTCAGAACGAGTTGCAGTGTCTCGAGAGATTGCAATCAACTTTTTTTCCTAAATATTGTAGTTTCATGTGCTAATTAAAAATGTAAAGATTTTGCTTTTGCAGTCAACCATGATAACGTTGACTACAATCTAAAATCCTAAAATAACATTTCCTCTAAAGACCGCCTATCCAAATAAGCCGCAATACCTTTTGTACAGAATGCCTGGCATTTGTATAAAACATCTCTTTTGTCTCGAAATGTCAATGCCACTAAATGGCCCTGTATATCACGCCCAGAAATCTTATTGCCTATCCTCTAGCCGAAATAAAATGGTGATAATAAGTAATATCACACTGTTTGGGGACGAAAAGAGACGTAATTTTTCTATTCTTAAGTGGATTGTAGGTTTCATTTTATTAAAAAAGGTCGGTGTAGATTTCGTTTGGGTTTTATGAAAGATAAGAACGAAGGAAAGTGGAGTAATTGGTCTAAGGACTTTTTCTAGCTAAATTATAATGAGAGGAGGATACAATATTTTAAGCTAAAATAATATTGCAAAATTTAAACGTAGTTTTTACAATTTATCTTTTCTAAACTTGTTTTTTAATCATCATCTGCCTATTTATTTACACGAATTTATTTGCGGCTATCACAAAATGTCTTTTTGTTCCAAACATTGATTTTCGAAGTCATAAGCTATCCCAGCTTCGAAAATCATGGCAAATCATCCCTTTCTAGCATCAGTATCATCTTTATTCCTCTACTCATTACTTATTATGATTGAACTTCATTCTTTCAAATTTCGGATCTTATGATGTTTGGATTGTAACCATGATAAATTCTATGATTTTGCGAAACCAAAAAATGTCTCCAACTGTCACCTAAACCAAGGAAACTGGTGATCTTTGTAAAAACTAAGCAAGTTAAGTATCCCTTACCTGTAATAGTTCAGAACCTGCGCGAAGACTCCAGGATGCCTATCGAAGAAGTACTCGTTGAGGACGGGATCGTAGTTGGCCAGCGCCTCCGTGAGGCGTGACAGCCTGGTGGCCGGGATCTTCTTCAATGTCGCCTTGTACGTCTCGTGGCGGATCCCTCCCACATTCAGGACTACGCGGTTCTCCGCGTCCATGTTGAGGAGGTTCATTTCTAGTGAAGAGTTAAGGGTTAATGATCGGTATAAAAAATGAGGCTGTTAGTTTTGATAAGCATTCAAATACGGAACACTATACGGTAGGTTTTCGAGTTTAGGCGGACATGCGGAGTAATTACGTTTTTCAATTTTTGCTTATTGAAATCATCCTTTACCAGATTTTTGTAAAAACACCTCATATTATAATATTTTATGGCTAATTATAATCCCACAATAATATTCCAAAGATCCATGCTAGTAATGAAGTTATTGATAAAGAGGGTTAATAAATTACTACGACAGTAATTTATTACAAAAAGATATTAATGGTATAAGTAGAAATACAATATATAAACTTAGAACCATTTATCATGTTTTTACTGACAACATTCATTGTTATAACGACATGTTATAACAATGAATGTTGAACATAGTATGTTAGCCCAACATAAATAACAACACTTATATTTTCTGTGAGCGTCACCGCACATTGCAGACTTTTTATCGGCTGATAACTGAATTAAGTCATTATTGCGGAGTGATTACGTAGTACCCTTGCAATAGCAGTGGCTTTCGTTTTGAGAGACAGTTACGTTGTTGAGCGGATGCATTTTTCAAACCTATGAAACAAAGGAATAGGAATTTCCTTCAAAATCCTGCGGATGGTGATTGAAAGTGTGTTACGCAATTGGGATGCTGGTTAGGTCTCAGTTTACCTCCAATTTAAAAATATTATGAAACTAGCTTCCGCCCGCGGCTTCGCCAGCATGGAAGTCGGATATTATCCGGCGGGAACGTACTGCCGAGATAAAAAGTATCATACGTGTTAATCTAGGTTATAATCTATCTGTGTGCCAAATTTCTTCCAAATCCATTCAGTAGTTTTCTGTTTTTGGATGGGAAACGATCAAATTACTTCTCCCGCTCTGGGTGGAGCAGGAGGGCGTGTCAGACTTTTACTGACTAAAACCCACCCGTGTTCCCTCAGTAGCCTGTATGCCAGGGGCTGCGGTATCTCTTTCGAACAAACTCACACCCCTGGCAGGCATCGGCCCTTGCGGGCCCCATCGGTTTGTGCTGACATCTCTTTGAGGCGCGCGTGGAACACAACGCGCCGTCGACTTGGGCTTGGTTCTTACCGCACAGCGAGCTACCCATTACTCGCCGTCTGCAAGCTCATGCCTACGGTGGCCGGAAATCAGCCTGGGATTCCCGACGCCCAGGGCGTCTCCTGCGGCGGTTAGGGCCGTGAGGGCTCATATGTTGCCTCTCCCTCACGTGCGCCACCTCCCTCTTCGCGAGCATTACTGCTTCGCTGAAGGAGGTGACGGCTACCCAAAGTAGTTTTTGCGTGAAAGAGTAACAAACATTAAAACATACAAACTTTCGCGTTTATAATATTAAGTAAGGACAGGGTAATCGTGCGTCGACATTAGGTTTAATAAAACTATTAAGAAATACAATTTTACTTGAGTATGGCACTATCCATAAAATCGGAATATATGTGTTTAAGATTTTTTTCCGAAATAGGAAGTGCACATTACCGGTTAGTAAGTGGTCCGTTAAAATTTGATGTTATGTTGATTATCAAATCAACGAAAGCATTAATTTGTTTACATTTATAAATTATGAAGCAACATGATTAAACCATCAAGCGATAAAAAATCGAAAACGTGCGCTTTCTCTTACTATTACTTGGCACCCGATGAATCCACATTGTGGAAACGATATTATATTCGTATTTCCTGAAAATGAGTAGATAATGTATCTCTAATTGACCAGATAACGGTATGAATGGGAAAATAATATTTTACGTATTTCCTTGGCTTCCTTCCATGGTCAATTATGTGGAAAAATCATTCGTCATATTTCTTTTGGTGAAAGAAAATCTTCGGAAAATCTGTTTATATGTTACTGATGTGCCAATAATAGTTTTGTTGGAAAAAATATTGCTGGCTAACAATATTTTATTCTCATATTTGTTGTGGCTTCGGTTTCATAAAGGACGATTAAGTGTTTTGTTAGGAAGGATAGACCAATATAGATTTTGGTAGAATTGATATTTATTATGATGGTGGTTTGCCCAATATATATCCTTTTGTTGATAATCTAGCTTTTGACTTTGTCTTTAATTACCTAATAATATAATAAAAGCATGGTTTTAGATATTTTCATGACGAATTTTGACATTTTCTCCTAATAATTAAGATGTTGCACTATGCATTTGTTGTAGTGTACATATTATTTTTATAAAATTAATGTTTATGTATTTAATAAGTATACAATAGAACCTTGAATAGTCTCGACCTCAATTGAGAGCTGTGTTCAACTCCAAAAATTGTCAGGAAAATACGTAGTTATTCTTTTCAAATAGGAAATACTCGCTGGCAACTACTGCTCTCTCCCTCGTGAATAGAACAGTTACCGTGAGCCTCGGTGGCTGACTCTGTCCCTTCCTCGACACCGCCTCTATGTAGTCATCTTCTAGTTCTAAGTATAATGTAAATACTCACTGGCGACTTCTCCTCTTTCTCTCTCTCGTCGATAGAACAGTTACTGTGGGCTACGGCGACCGACTTTGTCCCCTCCTCGACATCACCTCTATGTAGTCATCTTCTAACGCGCTAAATATCCCCTGCGGAGGCATCTCTGGGTGAAAGAATCCTGGGGACAAAAGCTTAAATTTAGAAAATAGTAAAAATTGCTACCAATCTAATACTTTTTTTTGCATATGAAATGTGTCATAACATAAGGTAATGAGGTAAACAATTTATCTAATAAAACGATACAATTTGTTCAAGTATTCATAAGATAACATCACACAGTATTTCCCAAAGGGAACTAACCCACACAGAGATGTATGTATAGTGTACCCACGTTTTCGTCACCACAATACAGCTTTTTGTATATCGTGGAAGTCTCATAAATATGTGGCATAATAATATTATTCGAGGCCTTAGTTAGTCAGCGTTGTACGAAAATATTATTCCAGTAATTAGGTTAGGGTTTTCGACGTCACGCGACATTCACCCCGTTACTTATAACATCGATGTAGGTATGACTAGATAATCTAATATAACTCATTGCGTACTTAGATTGTCTTCTCCTCAATGTTGTCCTCAATGGACTACATTCAGACATCAATCTACATGGTCTCTTTACATGAACTTACCAACACTATTCGTCTGGACTTTAAAAGAGATTGTAACCTCCGATTTTGATTTGGCTTTTCTTCTCAGAGTAATCACTTAGGAAATTCCAAAGTAAGTTAAAAAATATGTAAAAGTATTTATACAAAACTACTTACAGAAATAAAATCAATTGTCATTTTATCAGTAATATAATTTTTCGTTAGATGTGTATTTAAGACAGAACCATTGACAAAACGAGCCTTTTGCTATCGCCTTGATTCTAAGCACCTGCAGTATTATACCGCAGCGAAAACTCATTCAATTCCCAAAAAAAAAAAAAAAAAAAAAACTTGAAAAGAAGCCTTTACCAAAATTCGTTCCACACAAAATTCCATTACATAACAACAGACAGAACTTGATTACGGTTTTACATTAGCGCAACAAAGAAGAAAGTATTGAATTGTAGCCGCGGGTTTTCAACGAAATTCGACCATCGACCCTGAAGCGACCCCGTTACAGCTCGATTTTATTTCAGTGCCCTGTGGTATTGATTATACAGTGTGTAGTCACGTTGTGTGTGGGTTGGTAAAGTTTTTGGGTGGTGTGGCAAGGACATTGTGGTTTGATAGTGAATGGAGTCGTGAAGATGGTACTGATGAATTAGTGGGTGATTTTGTGTGGAATTAACCAATACACAATAGTCTACCAAGATTATTGTGTATTGGTTAACGCTTTCCTTGAGTTTTTAGCACGAGGTATTCATTTTCATTTACTGCATTCGATTTTGTAAATGAGATTGTACAAGGGGCCTAAAACTAGGTACAAAAATATGGACCCTGTAAGCGTATAGCAAAAGGAAAAAAAAAATCACGAACAACATCTTGTAGATGTTAAATTATTGAAATCAGACATAAAAGTGTAATTTTGAAACTATTATAATGTTTCGATGTAAGTTACTTTTTAAACTGTATAGATAGAATGCGTAGAACGTTCTATAGGTATATACAGTTTCTATGTATTATGACATATTTGTCTTAACACGCAAACCGTTTATGACCGCAAACACGATACGATAGTTTAACTGATGAGATTGTGTGTTTACAAATGTTGTGTTCGCAGGGCTTCACAACTTAGTGTAAAGCGATGACAAGCGATTAGGAAGTTCTGCCCGGCAACATTGAACTAAAGCGATGAACATACTTGCAGGATACAGTATAACGAAGAACATTTATAAAGTTATTTAAATTATGAGTCTTGTGTTTTTAAATCATATTCAAGTTTAATTACACACAAACCACATGCATGTGTTTTGTATGTTTGTATTTTAGACAAAGGTCCCAGACATATATGAAGTAGTTGGAAAATTGAATCAATTGAAAGGAAAACCTTTCGAGTGATTCAATTTTCTAAATACTCCAAAAAATCTTCCCAGTTAACTCTTCATCGTATTAACTAAAAATTCCTTAATTTTAACGTCAATGGTGCTTTCAAATACTTATAAAAAAAATAGCATCCCCTCTTGAAATTTAAACGACCCCTAACAAAATAAGGGTGCAGATAAATTAGCAAAAGCTTTAAAGATCCAAGGGTTGTCCTTTACCGAAATCCAGAAGATTTTTTAACCCTCTCGTGTTTTGTAAAAATCACAAAAGATCCCGGATTTTCAGAGTTCCGTAGCTAAAAGGAGAAAACGGAACCCTTGTACTAAGCCTGCGTTCTCTGTCTGCCCGTTGTTCTTTCTGCCACATACCTGTATCTTTTAAACATAACAAGTATTTATTCGGTTGCTCACAGAATACGTTTTGTTATGTCAAATAAGAAAAAGTCGAACCGAAACCCAAAAACAATTTAAAAAAGCAAGATATCGCGACCCCTCTGTGCCTCGAAAAGCACGATATTATTGTTCATTGTAATTTGTAGATCTTTGACTGTCGTTATGGTAGAAACAGAAATCTGAAAACTCGTCTTAACCAAGAGGTATCGTGTACCCCGTAACCCGTGTTGTGGAGGTCAGATCGATGTGAGTGGCAGTCGCTCCAAGTAAAATACTGTGATTTTTTTACTGTCCAAGCGATACGGAACCCTCTGTGCGTGATTCAACACGATCTTGACCGGTTTTTTTTCTACCCCAGGACAGTTTGATTGAGTTAGTTTTACAAGTGGGCCGGTCCCGACGACCCGAAGATTAGGTGCCGATAGAGTTAACGTTTTCAATTATAACTTGCTTAATCGCTCTGTTAGCGAAGTTTGATTGTGTTTTTTATTTGGTTTAACTTAGAGGTTTAGGGAAATTGGTGTTGGTGATTTGGGATGATCGAATTAGAAAATTAAGGAATGAAGTGGCTTGAGTTTGTGACTAGTTCGTAATGAAATTGCTGAGTGGGTTGTATTTTGCCTGAGATTTATTACTATCTTAACGTTTTTCAAACATTATTAGTCCTAGAAGGCTTGTTTCGCTCTCAGTTTGAAACCTATTTTCGGTTTGATATGATCTTAATGAGGTCAGCTTTTGTTTTGTGCATATTATTACATCAGTCACTAATTAATTGGCAAAAGATTGTCACTATCCCTGTGTTTCCATTTGAGGATTACATGTAATTTTATATATATATTTTTTATCTATCTTCCTGAATTATCCCACTGCGGGGCGAACGCCTCTCTTTCCCTTCCCTCCACTTATAAATAACGCATCTAAAACCTTTATCCCATCCAGGAATATCACTCCACTTAAATTAATAAACCCACTATAAAATCAACCACTCAACATCGATGCTCTACTCAACAAGGGCCCTTCAAAACTTCGATACGAGATCAGATAATGAGACGTCTTTTAATAAACCCGATGCCTTTGATAACGTACGTGAGGTAGGAGGGAAAAAGAGGGAAAAAATAATTTCCTACGGCGCTTTAGAATGCAGCGAACTGTAAAAATTCGGTTCCACTTGGTTAAATAGTCTTCGTGGAGTGTATATGGTGTAGGTTTGCCTTCTTTGCTTTTCGGGATGATAGATAAAAATGTTTGCAAGCCGAATGGTGAAATATGGCTGAACTTTAATGTCATAACACCTATCATGTATTGAGGGGCTTGTGGCTAAAATAAAATAAATAAATATTGTTTTATTGCAGACAATTCACCCATAAACAGACATTGACAATAAAAAATAATAAAAATAAAAATAAAAATAAATAAAAATTCAAAACATAGAGGCATGTATAGGTACTCATAATCTTCAAAAATACATTACATTATTTCGTCATTTTTTGTTCCCGTTTAGATGAACAGAAATCCAGTGCACAAATATAGGGCTTGCTAAGTTGTCCGTGACAACCCTCAAAATGCTGTTACTGATAAGTGAAAACAGCTACACGGGTGATCGACTAGGTTAAGCTACCCTAGGTCCATGGATGTGTGGCCATCTTTATATACTAAGACCCTTTTGCGCCTCGTAAAGCACGTTAAGCTGTTTACAGGTCGTGAGAAGCCCGAAAGTCTGACAACCAGTCTTACCAAAGCGTATCGTATTACCCAGTAACTGAGTTGTGCAGGGCAGATAGGCTCCATGTAAAATACTGGTATTCAGCTGTATCTAGTTTGACTGGAAGCTGACGCCAGCATAGTTGAGAATAAGCTAGGCAGATGATGACCCATTATTTCTTACCTATGTTTGCAAAATAGATGTCAATTCTATTCTAGCTCAACGAATTAGGCATAATGGCTTTCTTGTCAGAAAATGTAGTCTGATTCTTCTCTTGACAAAGTAATAAAGAGTGGGCAATAGCTTTTATTATGCCAGCAATTACAGAATAGGTAACTACTGCGATGTTCGATGCATTTGCTTCCCTTTGTGGTTGTAGCCAAAAATATCAGATGAAAATATAAACAAATGGATCAGAAAACGTACATCAAAATGCCAATTTGTAGTACCATTTACAAATTCACTGCTATGATTTGAATATTTGGAATTCTTAACCCCAAAATTCTAATTTTAAAATCACCGTAAAGACGTTTTCCACGTGACAATTTGGGATAGTCGGCCATGATTTTTCAATAAAAAATTAATAACGTTATTCAGTAAACAACCAAGCATCCAAACCTTTTTATCTTGAGCGTGCAGACCATTAAACATTACACAAGTACCATAAATATATTTGGCCATTTTACCAAAGAGAAAGAGAGGATATCCTTTTTTTTATTTTTAGACTCTTTTTGATGCGTGATCAAGACTTCCTCATGTGGAAATGCCATGCGTACTCGACGGGATATTAAGGGAAGGGTGGAGTGATATATTTGAAGATAATGTGAAATGTTTCATTTTGTAGGTTTTTTATGTGAATGGAAAAATAAAACATTATGAAACTAAGAATGTTGTTTGTACTTTTTGTTGTTATTCGTATAAAAGCTGCCATCTCAATTAGATAAATGTTATTGTTTTCATAATTATTAGTGTTAGTTTACGTCAACTGTGCAATGAGCCGATACAGAACCCACGACCTATTTTTCATCTGGTCACAAAGCATTTAAATAGAAATTAAAAACAATCTTCTTACGCAAACGGGCAAAAAGACGTTAAAGATTGATGAAACCGCCAAACCGCTTTCATCATTTATACAATACCTGTAGTAACACTTCAAAACAATAATCATCCTACAGAACATACATCCTTCTAATCCTACTTATAATATAATAAATGTAAATGTTTCTATATTTGGTTACTCATCACATATCCACCCGTATTTCCGCCAACTCATCTTAAACCAAACACTGGCGACCCCAAACTTAGGCTAAAGGCTAACAGACGCAAATTAGTCAACAGAACGACAAAATATTGGCGGCCATTGATTGATAGGCTTCCCAAGTTTACCCCAATAAATTCTAAATTAGGGAAATCGTTAATCATATCTGTTTGAAGGCTTTTTATTGGCTGCTGACAGGAAAAATATTTTGACGGAAGGATCGGGTGTCGGCATGGAAATTTTCAGATTTAGTGTAGCTTTTGTGTTGTTTTTGAAACAATTAATAGTTGATTATTTATTGGCTTGATTTTAATTTGAAAGTTGTTTTTTGGCTAGGTACACTTAATGTCCAGGGTATGGTAGAGTAAGCTGGTTACACAGAACATTAATTAATTAATTTGACTAGTCTTTGCCCAACCCCGCAGCCACTGGGCACGCCACGATTGCGGCGGTAAGTCCCCTCTTTGAGGAGTGGTTTGAGAGGCGGCATGGCGTCCTCACCTTCCGCCTGACGCAGGTCCTCACCGGACACGGTTGTTTCGGGAGGTTCCTGTTTCGGATAGGGCGGGAGGAAACGCCCGGGTGTTTCCACTGCGAAGATCGCCCTGAGGACACGGTGGAGCACACGGTGGCGGTCTGCCCTGCTTGGGCGGAGCACCGCCGTGTCCTCGTGGAGGCGATCGGCGGCGGCGATCTCTCGCGTCCGGCCCTGGTTCAGGCCTTGGTACGGAGCGAGAGGGCATGGGGAGCCGTCACCTCCTTCAGCGAAGCAGTGATGCTCGCGAAGAGGGAGGCGGCGCACGTGAGGGAGAGGCAGAATATGCGCCCTCGCGACCCCAGCCGCCGCAGGATACGGAGACGCCCTGGGCGTCGGGAATCCCAGGCCGATTTCCGGCCACCGTAGGCATGGGCTTGCGGACGGCGAGTAATGGGTAGCTCGCTGTCCGGTAAGGACCAAGCCCAAGTCGACGGCGCGTTGTGTTCCACGCGCGCCTCAAAGAGATGTCAGCACAAAAATGATGGGGCCTGCAAGGGCCGATGCCTGTCAGGGGTGCGGGTTCGTTTGAAAGAGATACCACAGCCCCTGGCATACGGGCTACTGAAGGAACACGGGTGGGTTTTAGTCAGTAAAAGTCTGACACGCCCTCCTGCTCCACCCAGAGCGGGAGAAGTTATTTGATGATTTCCCACCCAAAAAAAAAACCCGCAGCCACAGCCTTTCCCATAATTTTAAACGCCCCATGGCGGGGTGGGCTTCCAGTCTACCAGTATTTTACATCGAACGACTGCCTATCTGACCTCCACAACCCAGTTATTGGGTAATACGATACCTTTTAGTATAGGGTAAGGTAAGTGGGCAATTCTCGTATTTTAAAGAATGTTGTTAAAAATTTCTTCTTCACCTACATTTCTGCCCAGTTTTTGACTGTGATAGATTAGATTGTGACTTAAAATATGTTTTTTTTTAAAGTACAGTAGGTACTTACAAGAATTGGCCTTCGGCTATAGGAGCGTATTATGGTAAGTTGTTAATCTTAAATCCTATAGTGTATTGTGGTGCCATTTATAATCTCCAAAGAAACAATTTCTTGACGAAGTACAGTAACTCCACTATGAAGTAGTATAGTACATTACCCATTACCTATCACTCCAATGAATAAGGTCATACCACAGTAAAATCTCGTCAATCTACGTTTCAAATAATACTTCCAAGCTTTGCCCCTAATTTAAAGTTCACTGTACCTAAACACCCCCCCCCGAGTGGGTTCCCGCATTGTCGTTGCGGGGGGGCTTAGTAACCGTGGTCTCCCATCCACGGTGAAGCCAAGAGGAACCCAACGGTGGGGCCGCTCGTCAGGGCTTTTGCCTTCAAGCCATTGACGTAGCGGCCAAAAAGTAGGTTGCGGTGAGGTGCACCGCAACTGAGGTGGGCCGCGATGTCGAATGGGAGGCATCGCGGCTGAGGGTTACAGGCTGCGGTAGAGGAGGAGTGCCGGTGCTTCTGAGCAGCGCTCTTCCCTTCCGTGGCCTGGACGGGGCCGCCACCGTTTGATGGCGGACGCGGTGGGGCCGCAGGGGAAGAGGAGTGTCGGTATAGCGTCAGCCGCTCTGCCTATCCTCTGCGGCCGAAAAGTGGTAGACGGGACGGCGCGTTGTGTTCCTTACGCGCGCCGTCAAAAATGTCAGCAACCACTGGTGGGGTCCGCAAGGGCCGATGCCTGCCGGGGGTGCGGGTTTGTTCGAAAGAGATACCACGGCCTCTGGCATACGGGCTACTGAGGGAACACGGGTGGGTTTTAGTCAGTAAAAGTCTGACACGCCCTCCTGCTCTACTCAGCAGGAGAAGTCATTTGATGATTTCCCACCCAAAAAAAAAAAAAAAAAAAAAAAAAACTGTACCTAAACAGGAATCTTTGTAATACATTTTACCAGGTCAATGATAATGGACAGAAAAATTAAGGTCATAAGTTAGAGGGGTACAGAGGCAATTAAAGTACAGAACCTGCGCGTTAATGTGACACGAAAAATATAGCAAGAGACCATCACATAGTTGCTCATGATGCTCTTAAATGTATCAAAATCAGCCTATAGTGTTGACACTGTTGGGACATACACTTCCTTTCAGTGCGAGGGCATGGCCCGTAAGCGATATCGCGGGCTCATCGTGGGTTGGTAGATGTGTATCGGAAAGTGCATCAGACGAAGCATAGTTTCTGCCGTTGTAGCCTGGCCTGTAGTAGTAGTTCTTCTGTTGTGACTTCAATGTTCTAGAAAGGCGACATTTTTCGGAAATTTTATGTACATCATTAAACTCCCGGGTCTGTACGGTGCCAAAGATGGCTACCAAATGGACACAATATATTATTATAATTTACATCCCTGGCGACTTAAGTGACCCTACTCAATTATGAAGGCGCTACTTAGTTATTTATTGCTCCCGATATGTGCATAATTTAAGAGCACTCAAGTGCGTAGGATATTTGAAAGTGCTATAGCGGTTTTGTGCACTCTAAAAAGAGGTGGACAGGGCTTTTTTAAAATAGCAATAAGTAGCCTCTACAAGTGGCAAAACTCTTATTATTATGTAAAGTCATGGAAAGGATTTGTTTATAAAATTGCCTGCAAACATGAATTGCCCGCATATTCAATTTACAACTGCCATTTTTTGACAGTTGTATGAAGTGGCTATAACACTGCAAATTAAGTAGTGTGTCAGTTTGAAGGGTAGTTGAGGAGCTTGTGGGTAAGTAATAAAAGCCGCACGGGTCGATTAGACTGGAAGCCAACCTCAAAATAGTTGGGAAAAGGCTAGCCTTATGATGTCCGTTTGGTAAAGTTGGTTTCCCAGACTGTAAATCTGGCGTACCTTGGGCAGAAGTCCCACTACCAATAATATTACCCATGATATATTTTAAATACGTATTTAATAGAGAAAAACTAGTATATTATCTTCTTTCGTTACACGAATACCAATGGAAAAATATATCCACAATGAAATTGACGTATATTTTGAAACCTACTAACGATATTCCGGAATAATATCTTTACATCTATTTAGGAGGCCTTGTAACTCAACAAACAACTTTTATAACAAAATGTCTACGAAAAAGATGCTTCTAACAGACGCCGCATCGAGGTGAATACAATGAAATATTCATGAGCTAAACTATTATATTTATTCAATACTATGAAATCCAATATGATGAATAAGATTATTGGACGAGCACACACAACTGGAAACGAAAGTTTTCTTCATGTGTAACCTACACATGAAGAAAACTTTCGTTTCCAGTTCTATCTACTTAACTATTGTTGTGGGCTTTTAAAGGCACGTACTTTTCGATTATCTTAGATATTTTTTCATGGCTATGAAAAAATATTAAACTATGTATATATTGTGATCTCAGCAACGTAACATAATATCACGTCCAGCTTTTCCAAAAGTTTGGGCAGAGGTTTGCGTATAGTACCACACTTTGCCAGTTATGTTTAAGTCCCATGTAATAGGGGACAGCCTATTGCCATCCAACATAGCAGCATCCCATTTCTTAATGTGGGTGTCGTAAGAGGCGACAAAGGGACTTACTAGGGAATGGGCAGCAGCGTTCTCTATGCATGTTACTACCATACTGCGATCGCCAACCCGCCAGCTAAGCGTGGCGATTATGGCAAACCCCCCCAAATTGAGGGAGGCCTATGTCCAACAGTGGACGTCTTTCGGCTGAAATGATGATGATGATGATGAACTATTGACAAATCCAGACTCTGGACGGTTTCTGAGATACTAGATAGAAAAGCCTAATCAGATTGCAAAACCCAATAGCACTTTGCCTCACCTGGGAATCGAACCCAGGACATCGTGCTCAGCAAAAGCGCGTACGACCACTAGACCAACTAGGTATTTCTAGAAGATCTGTCCTGTCTCTGAAATTACTCTATAGAGGTATGAGGAACAGGGTGTAAAGTTCGCTCATCCTCTATTGAAAAGGAGGATCCTCCGACCAGACGGGTATTGTGTCTGGTCCGGGCAACTGCCCGACAGTTGATGTCGGAATATTTTATCTATCTGAGTAGCGTGGTAAACTCTGATTGCGCGATGCAGAATTGCTCATATAGTTCGCCTGTGGCATTGTAGATGGCGCCACTTTTCTTTTTGTGTTTTTCGATTTTTGTTGCGAAGCATTTTTATTTGTAGTGCCGCTACATCACTCCCCCCCGGAGACCGGAGGTCGATAGTGGGCTGAGTCAGCGCATGTTATGATGCTTGCCAGTGCCAGTTGTGGTTCCAGTGAGTCGGAACCGGGTGTCACATAGTTCGCGGTGAGTCGGAACTGTCTGCGACGATTCCCCAGTGAGTCGGGGGTGCGCTGCGTTATGCTCCAGTGAGTCGGATCTGGTACAGCGCTGGGTTGAGAGGTTGAGGCTGACTGCTGGCGTCGACCGGGAGATTGGGCTCTCGACCGGCCGAAAGTGCATTGTGTCTGGTCCGGGCAACTGCCCGACAGTTGATGTCGGAATATTTTATCTATCTGAGTAGCGTGGTAAACTCTGATTGCGCGATGCAGAATTGCTCATATAGTTCGCCTGTGGCATTGTAGATGGCGCCACTTTTCTTTTTGTGTTTTTCGATTTTTGTTGCGAAGCATTTTTATTTGTAGTGCCGCTACAACTCCATCAATCAGTAGACTCGATCCGATTATTAAATTAATTTCACTCAAATCAGCACTAGTGCCCGGTTTCATAGAGTAATTTATTATAATGTATTTGGTTAAGTTTTTTTTTTATATCATCTTTGCTATAAAACCGCCTGGCAAAGGAAATTAAGAGCTACGATCTTAGATTACAACATTATAAAATGTCCTCATTGGAAGATAGAAGAAGAGTTCTAGATCTCACATTTCTTCACAAACTGTTCAATGGGGTTGTTGACTGCAGGGAGCTTCTTGGAAGGCTGCAAATAAGTGCACCATCTCGATTGCCACGTAAATGTAACTACAACCTTTTTTATGTGCCGGGATCCAAGACAAACCTCGGACACTTTGCCGTTTTGCCAAGGCTCTGTAGACAGTATAACGAATTATCAAAGCGTAACAAACTGGATATTACATGTAAATTACCAAAGTTTAAAAAAGACATTAGATTCATAGTATCTAAGTCGTAACATTTTGTTAGTTTTATGTGTTGTCTTATATTGATGTTGTTTTTCTAACTGTTTTATATTTTTTAATTGTCAAACTTAATGTACCTAGATTACATGTAAATGATGTGTTCTCCTATAATTGGAAGCGCACACTATATTTGAATCTGCTTAATGTAAACTTGCACGTAGGTGATTGTGTAGCCTCTGTTAGAGATCCAAATAAATAAATAAGTTTGCAACGCCGACATAGTCGCGGGCAGAAGCTAGTTATGACTCCTTTTCTACTTCCGTAATTATGTATTTTTTTCTCTTTTTATTTTTTAAAAACATTTCGACATAGTAAATACTTCTCAACCATCTTTTATGGCGCCCACGGTGCCAATTAGAAGATTAAATGGAAAATGGAAATATCTTTCCCAATTTAACTTTGGAATCCTACCCACCCCACAGAACATTTTCAAGCTTATTAACAAGGGATACAAAAACACGTTCTGCCCCATTTCATCCCTATTATAATATTCGTCCTTTGTAAAAAATTTCATTGTATTTTAGTACTACAGAAATACAGAATTCGCCTTATTTTTTTCCTCAAGAAATACGATGCGTGCGAATTCTTTGGCAAATTACCTACTTACCGAGGTTGGTTTAGTTAATGATAAATCATTGTATTAGCCGACATGACCAGGATGTTCTTTAAGGAATACGAATTTGTATTATTTTTTGGTTAGGTTAAAAATATGTAGCTTAGCTGTAGTAATTTTACGAAAAACAACAGAAGGTGAAACATTTTATTACTAAATCAAATCAGTAAACTTTGAAAACTTACTTTTGTTGTTACAGGTAAATACAAAAAGTGTTCAGAATTTCACAATTTAAACAGGAGTTATTTTTAATTGTTCTACATAAAATAACCCTGAATTTTACAATTTCTAAAACTATGAAGAGAGAGAAAAGAATTCACACAAACAGCGGGTTACATAAAAACAATAAAATAGCAAACGAAATATGAAAGCTCACAATCACAATTTTCAATCGCAAAAAGGGGTCAGGCAGCACAAAATGGCAGCCTAGGGAGATATATTAATATTTTTCTTTTTGCTTACACTCCGGTCCCCTGTGTGACAGGGATGGACTAGGCAGGTGGTGTGCTGACAGAGGTGAAACAAATTAGACAGGACATATACAAGGGACGATGTCAAATCCGAAAGGGGAGGTTAAATAGGTCGAGGAAATCACTGTAACCTTATATCAAGTATTTTTTGACATGATGGTTGAATAAATGATATTTCTTATGATTTAAAATCTACATACGGGTGCCTGGTAAATGGCTATAAATTGATCATCATTATATCGCACCTTTAGAATTATAGAGACTTAATGCAAAATTAGTAGCAAGCAAAATAGGTCTCTATAATTCTAGAATTATAGAAACCTAATGCGAAATTAGCCGCAAGCAAAATAGGTCTCTATAATTTACCTATCTAGGTAGGTTGTACCTATCTACGATGCTGATACTTTAATGTTCAGGTACTTCCTTACGTAACCTACCGATTATAATTATGTTCCATACAAACCTACTATTAAATTTCTACCGAATCACATTCAACTCCAAAATCCGTCTCTGTATAATACAAAAACTTCAGGCAGATGTTCAAAAAGGTATGAAGAACAGAATAGGCCCCCAGTGAATTGAAAGCGTAGGTTGTAGAATAATGTTCCCACACACACAAATTTTGTAATACCCACGATTTAAAAGAGTGTCCTTGGAGTTTCTTGCCCGTTCTTCTCCAGAGAGATCTACGTTTTTGGAATGGGCACCTAGCTTCAACTTCGATTTTTGTTTGACAATTCAAAAGTGCCTGTGAAAGGTCTAATTGAAATAAATGCTTTGAGTTTTGAGTTTTGAGTTTTGAGTTTCTAGATTTTCGTCTCAACTTTTTTTCATAACCTTCATTATATTTGCCGAAATACGCCTATCTATTTTTTGTCTACCAATGCCCAGTTTTACACAACATTGAGCCGATATTTTCTGAAGGGATAAATAGATAAATGTGTAAGTACACCCACAATTTTATTGGCAGACGAGCCTGTGGGTGAACCACGGGGTAATAACGTTACCCCGTGGCCACGAGTTATACGCTCAAGCGACACGCGTGTTGCAATAGCGAATTCAGAGAAAACAAAAGTGCGTGTCGGACCCGCAAAATAAATGGATCCGCTTTCGTAGGTAGGTTGAATATTGTGGTGTGATGTGGTGTGTGTGGTAGTGGTGGTTAATTATTTTAAGAACAAACAAAACATTGTAGTTGAAAAACATCATTTCCAAAAAATTCCAACTGCAAGTGTAAGTTGGTTGACTAGTTACTTGTTAACTTCGAAAGCCCACTTAGCTGCGGAAGGAAACACTTACTTGACTCTTACAAATATGAGCACTTTAAAGCTTAATATTTCACAAACAGTTTCCTTCATCTAAAAGTAACATCCCCATTTTAGGAAAAAATAAAAATTCGTAGTTCTTTATCGGCGTGACTAATAAGTATAACCGTGCCAAATTACAGCATTCTAGTACTAAGAGTCTCTGAGCTAAGCTGCAGACAGACGAACGGATGGACAGACATGGCAGAACTATAGGAGGTCCTTATTGACTACGGAACCCTAAAAAGTTGTTTAGAGCATGACTTGTGCGACGGTCGAAAACCGGTGACGCGCACGTGTTAGATTATTTATATTGACATTGTAACATTGTTTGGTGGATAATGTCATCTGTCACATTAACGAAGCGTTGAACAAATGTAACTATCTTAACTTTTGAAAATATCTTGGATGTTGTTACCATAAATGATTACGTAGTATTTAATTATACTTGTATTTTATTTAAGGTTTTCTATTGTTATTTTAATATAACACGTCGATTTAAATGACTGGCACAATACTGTCAGTTCAAATTGATACTTTTAATAGTCTTAAATTACGAATCAGTTCTTATTTAATTGCTTAATTACAATAAAATGTTTTAAAACAGTTTCACTACTTATTCTTTGTTTATTATTATTATCTGTGTTAGAAGTTTATAAGCCAAAATGTGTGACGATCTGTAACTTGGTAAAAATGGCGGGAAATGTTTAACGTAAATTGACATTGGAAGGATATAAAAAGGATTGTAATGATGTTATCGGGTGAATTGCTCGGAAGATGTTCAGTTGGTTAGTCCTAGTGCCGTTGTTGTGTGTAATAGGTCGACCAGATGTCATGTAAGTTATGTAGTTTAATATTATACCATAAGTTTTGCTTATATAACAAAGTTGTTGTAATAATGCCGAGTTATATTGGACGTAGGCCCAAGAGTTGTAATAAAATGCATGTAGAATAATTCACAGCAATGTAAGAAATGTTTTGATATAATAAATCAATACTGTTTCCATGGAGTTTCTTGTCCTTCTTCTCCATGAAGACCTAGCTTTGGGAGGGACGACTAGCTTTCTGATGAAATATTGACAAGCCTAATTGAAATAAATGTTTAGTGTTGTCTTTCTGTGCTTTATTTATGAAATCCTTTCCCTACAAACCATATTCATAAGAAGATTCATATACAGTAAATAAGCAGTAACCATTCTGACATTCAAACCTTGATATTTGTTTTATATACACACCTATAAATTCAATAACCCACTTATATCCTAACACACGCGTGTCACTTGACGCAAGTCGTGACGCTACTAGCATCGCTCGAGGTTGTGAACGTGGCCCTACACTAACAATGGGAATACGTTTCTTTTTGACAACTGAACATTAATTTAGTTGGTTACGTTGTCGGGCAAACGAATTAAACATTATTGAAGTAATGGATTACGAATTTCCAATGATTGATTCTAATTGATAGGATGTAATACAATTTGGGTGCTGTTGTCCTGCAGATCCAAAATCCGGGGAGCAACTGAGAATTTAAGGCTGACTTTCTCAGTGCAGATATTTAAACAACAGGAGACTCCTGCGCCCCAACCCCCAACCAAGCCCCCAACGAAATATTATAATTTTTTGGTGTTAATATTGAATTATTTATGTTACTCTAAGGTATATTGGAAGCCGACACCAACATAGAAAAAGTTTAGGCGGATGATGATGACTCTAAGGTACATGTTATGGATATCTGTTACTTGAAATAAATAAGATATTATATAATTATAGACAGGACAGCTCAGTAGTCTGGCTTGACCATACCTACTTTTTTTTCCGCGAAATACTGCAGTAGCCTTGTTATATGGGCCAGTGAACGACATTGTACGGTATTTGATATAGCTATGTTTTATTGACGCTAGGAATCGCATGTCGATTGAAAAATGTAAATAATGTTAAACTGAATATGTGACAAGAGTTTTTCATATCGTGTGGCGTTTGATTGGTTATAAATGTTCAAGATTTTGTGATCTGCAGTGTAGATAATATGCCTAACTGTGTTTTTGTAATCCATTTTCCATCGTTGGCTGTAGTTCAAGAGTTTTACTATCCATCAGTTAGTAGCGTCAGTCATACAAAATATAATTATCATATCAACGGAGTTAGGATTTCTGATGGTTTATATCAGCAGTCTCGCATTACACTGTCAGGCAAAATTTATAATATTAAAAATGTTCCCACTGCTGGGACACAGGCCTCCTCTCAGTGAGAGGGATTGGGCCGTAATCCACCATTCGGGCCCAGTGCGCGTTGGTAGATGTCACCTGTCTTCCGAATTTTTTGTTCCAGAACATGCCGGTTTCCTCACGATGTTTTCCTTCACCGTTTTGAGAGCAGTGGTAATGAAATAATTTACACAAAGTAAAGCGCCTGGTTGGGTTCGAACTCACGACCTACAACTCGTAAGTCGCGGCCGTTACCACTTGGCCACCACTGCGAATATGTCATATATGTCAATACAAAATGGAAAAGCAGGGGAGCCAGGCAAAATGATGGTGGCTTCAGGGAAAATAGGCATAATTTAAATTTATATTAGACTTTTTAATTCCGACAAAAGTTGCGTTAACAGTCATTCTAAGCCCAAACACAATCAATCAACAGGAACACAAAAGGCTAAACTTCACAAAGTTGGTATCACCAATAGTCGTGCCTGTTACGAGTCCCGCTAATTACCAGTCATTAAACCTACCAACTACGAACGATAGATAGTAATATCCACGAACAGTAATCTTTAGCGATCGCGGCACGCAAGTTGTAATTGGTATTACTATTTTTATTCAAATTACTAGTAATTTTCCTTATTAGTGGGTCAATAGGCTAGATTTTTTATTGAGCGTTTATAATGTTACTGGAGTTACCGTTGTTTAAAAAAAAAAATTTGACAAATTATCATTTCCCAAACTATTTTCCACATAATTTCATTTGCCAAATTTATTACATAGCAAATAAACTCTTCACAAATAATTTTTACGCAAAGCTAATTTTAATGTGGTCAAATATTTCAGTTGGTATAACATTTTTACGCAAATAAAATAAGTCAAATATTTAGTACCGTCAGTTTTCAATTTACCATTTCTATTCAGTCAACGATATTTTATTACAAGGGTGTTTTTTTCCACTTGGAACAAATTCTAAACAGGTAGGTAATAATAATATTTATATAAAATGTTAATAAATAAATACATTTTATATTTATATTAAGATTCTGGTAGTAATTTTTGGTTTTAAATTCAAACATATATGTTTCTGGCACACATGTTGTGTGGTCACAGTTCTAACCTTTTTTTTCTTCGTTCTAAATATTTTTTCGAATTCTTTTATAAATGGCGGAGTTCTGGAGTAAAAAACATAAAAAACCAGATTGTGAACCTTCTCCTTTGTTATGTCGGTGAAACACACGCAATTCCTCTTCTTTTTCATTTAGATACCTACTTTTGTGAGAAGTATAAGAAGATCTTAGTGTATACATATATTGCCTTAGTGTTTAAGACTTTCATCATCTCATAATATGCAGATTCAGCATGAACCCGTCTTATTTGAAATCGACACCCAATAAAAAACGTCAAAATTATTTAATTAATGACTAAACAGCTCAATTGCAAGCTTCTAAACAGTCAACTCATATTTGAAAATAAAATAAATAAAATGGCCCAAAACGTAAAAGCGAGATAATTCAAAGAGCTTGTTTAAATATTTCACGGAAAAGTTACATTTACGTCGGCATTTAAACTAAATGGATTATAAAAATTACTCAAGTACTTACCTTTTTAAATCTGTTTATGAGTTTATCTTTGTCTTAAACTGGCTCTTTTACATTAAGTTTAGCGAAGACTTGAGTCATAACTTTTTGAGAAAAATACGGTTTATTTGATTAGGGTTGGGTCTAAAAGATGCCAACAGGACTATATTACTAAGCCTTTGCCTACTGTATTTCTGTCTGTCAGTCACAACACTGAGCTATATACCTATATTTTTTTCGAAAAGGTAGTCAATTAAAACTGTATTACAAGTAGAAAACTAGCGACTTCCAAAAAAACACACGAAATAGTGAAAAATAAGTCTTGGGATTTGTATTTTCGTTATTTGTCATCTACTTCCGTAATGAAAGTTTTTTTTTTACTTTTTGGTGGTGGTACCTACCTACGTCGCACATGTTCATATATAATATACCTTCACTTGCCAAGTTAATAACAGTGATATTATCATTATTCAAAATCAAAATCAAAATATTTTTACTTCATATAAACCTGCATGGGCACTTATGAAACGTCAGAAGCTAGGTGCAAGGTTCGAAATTGTTGTTTCCTATGGAGAAGAGCCGGCAAGAACTCCACGGTTACTCTTTTAAAAATAAATATATATGTTATAATATAAAAATATATTTTAACATTATTAACGTTGAAAAAATATGTATCATTGAAGCTAATTTAAAAACCAGTCAAATTCCAAATCTATTTGTAAATAACGGAGTTCTGAGTTATATTAACAAAAAAAATAATCCTAATTGAAAAAGTCTTCCTGTTTTGAACTCGGTTAAAAATGTTCACAGAATACGTGACAGTCGTTATAACCGCAATCATGGCAAATAAAAAAAACTATATAAAAAACAAAAGGAATCCTTAGTGCACGAGACCGACTAGCCATTGCTGGATTTTATATACTTAGAGCGATGATAACATAACTGTAAGTGGAAAGAAGACACTAAGCGTTTAGATTTGAATGTACAGCAACTTCTACGAGGAAGTTTTTGAATACTGAGACAGAAACTTTGCCTTTTGTGTGTCATGATGTATATTTTCTGCTTTTTTATATTGCTTTATACAGGGTAACTTTTCAGTGGAAGTGAAACTTTAAAAACATAGACAAAATATAAAACAATAACTCTACGTGTTTTGAGAACCACAAAAGGCTTTCGGTCTCATAGCATCCCAAGATGAAATAACCAGCGATTTCACTTGTTACAAAAAAAAAAAAAACTAAAGCTCTATGCTGCCTTTCATGATTTTACGTGAATTAAGTAACTAAGTTATTTTTCCTGGTTCTTAGACTACAGTACAAAAAACACCTCTAAATGAACAGACCGTCTATTTCTCATAAAAAATCCAACAATGTCACACGTTCAAAGTCGTATTAAAGTTGCGCAACCGATGCTGTAATCATAGTAAAATCAAATAAGGAGAGCACACAATTCAATGGAAACCAGCAACCAAAGTAACAGCAAAGGACACCAACTGCGTATTCTATGTATTTCTAAGAATATCGTGCATGTATACGTGTCATTGCATATCAATTTGCGTAGCCAAAACACAAGTATACTAATATTTGGTACTAGCTTCCGCTCGCGGTTTTGCTCGCGTGGAAGTCGGGAAGTTATCTCGCGGGAACGTACTACCGAGATAAAAGTATCCTAGTTTATAATCTATCTGTGTGCCAAATTTCGTCCAAATCAGTTTTGCCGTTTTTTGCGTGAAAGAGTAACAAATATCCATACATATAAAGTTTCGCGTTAATAATATTATAAGTAAGGATTTACACGAGATATTGGTCCAACCATGTTCCAACCGCGACAAGCGTAGCCTACCCGTACGATCGACCTATGCGGTTGTTATTGATAAGTCATAAGCCCCTCATGGTAATATCAATATATGTGTGGAATCGGTGGCGATAACTGTAGTTATCTTACATTGCTTGTTTTACAATAGTACAGCTAAGTAATGTATGGTAACAAGTACATATACATAGGTACTCACGTATCTATCGTGGCGTTGACCGCCGTTTTACTGCCGACCCTCGCCGGGCTGCGGATTACTGAATCTGGAAGAAAGAAAGGTCAGGGTTAGAGCCATAAAGTATTTTAGTAACATTGACCATTGGATGGTTGTCCTAGATAGTAACTACATATTGGAATGTTGAGGGCGATCCGAACCAGACGTACATAGCATAAACGGCTGAAGCAATATGCTTTAGCCCGTTATGCTAAAATTATCTTTGAATCTTTTATAAGAATTGTTAAAATAATGTATGGAATTCGGGTCACTCTCAGGAGACTCATTATTTCGTTGACTTTGGTGTCAATTTTTTTTTAATTTTGGCCTTGTTAACATGAAATATCAAATCTAGAGTTAATTTAAAGCATGTTAGTAGTAGAGTGTTAACTCTAGATTTGATATTTCATGCCTAAATTAGAAAACAAAAATGACACCGAAGTCAACCAAATAATGAGTCTCCTGAGAATGACCCATTCAACAGGATTGTTGCCTTTTCTCTATTCCTATCTTCGACCATGAGTGTAATATTACAGATACTATTTCACGTAAAGCACTTTGTATTTTTTTTCGAAATGTACAATTTAATTAAGTAAAAACAACTGTTTATTTACTGTTTTCCTAGGGATGCTGAACTCACACGTTCGGGTACAGGACAGGCAGCAAAATCGAATAAAACAAAGAAAAAGAAGAATTCAATAAAATGGTAGTTTTTTTACTAAATTATAAACTCCATACTAACAAATCAAAACATCACATCTTTATCATTATCCCAACAACCACTTTTCTCTAACATATAAAATGGCCCTTTTAAATATCAGTTTACGATCTCCGTAAACTCCAACGCGTTAACTGTCTGCCTGTCGAAAGATTTGACAGTAAACGACCGTAAAAAGGGTTCTCAAATAAACTAGGTAAACAATGAAAAGCCTTGACCCCCTCAAATGGCGAGGGATGGAGCTGCTAAATATGACATGAAGGCCTCATAGACCGGTCGAATGTAGCACGCTGTTTGCACTTATTTCGCGAGGCGAAACGAGTTTTTGGGAACTGAGATATACAAGTTACATGTTGCAGGTTTTCAGATTTATGAACTATGCAAGTATTATGTGGTACTACCTTTTGCAGGCGGTTTGGCCTCGGATATTGTTCCACGGGAACGAGCTACCGGGATAAAAAGTATTATATGTTTTAAAACAGCTTATAAACTATCTGTGTATAAAATTTCATCGAAATCCGTTCAGTCGTTTTTAAGTTGAGTAACAAAGATTCAAACACATATTAAGTAGGATAATAGGATTGCCATCAAATATTAATAAAATCGAAACTTTTTTGTACTGTATCTACTCAATACAAAGTTGCTTTTCGTGTCCACCTGTGTGACTATTTAGTTCTTATTAACCACACAATGGATTTTGATGTGTTTTCAACATCATTTGAGAACTTGTTCCGGAACATACACTATAGTATATATTAGTAATCTACTAATATTATAAAGAGGGAAGATCTGATTGTTTGTTTGATTGCATTGAATAGGCTCCGAAACTACTGAACAGATTTGAAAAAAACTGTTAGGAAGCTACACTATCCCCGGGTGACAGGCTATATTTTATTGCCGTATTCCCACGGGAACGGGAACTACACGGGTGAAACCGCGAAGGTTGCTAGTGTATTATACACATAAACCTATGTGTTTGAAACAGTAATATCAAACTGCAAAATTATAAAGAAAACCCGAAGTTTTGTCAAGCCGTAGAACCGTGAGAAGTAGGGGGCGAGTCGCCAGTTCAAATAGATTTTTTGGTAAAACCAAATTACTACATATGTATATTTGAATAGCGCATAGTATCCATCCAATAATATTATAATGCATAAGAGGTAGAGGTTATATATGAACCGCAAGTGTCACGTCAAAACTTGACTAATTACGAGTAGCTTAGTTACGTCTTGTCCCTTTTTCGCTCCCGAAAATTATGACATGCCGTCCTACTTCCTTGTGTCATCTAATGGAATCATCACATCGTGCGGTTTTTCAAGATCAACCCTATCGACCTTTTTTACTTATTATCTCGTTGTATCCATCAATCCAATAGCTTCCATGTTCTGTTTTGTTTCAATGTAAGAAAATGTAGGCCAAATTGTAGGCCCCGTGATAAAACTTTTATATCTTTCGTAGTCGTTGGCAACGCTAATTGTTAAAGTAGTAAAATGCGAACCTTGTAGCTTACAATTTTACCAGAATTTTGTTTATTTAGAATCATTATACTTAGTTATGTAAAAAAAGGCTATTTGCAACACCCTACAAGCAATAGACCATAGAATTTTGTGAACCGATTTTATTAAAATAGTCTCTTAAAAACTGACTAAACATGTCATACTATTAGTCAAATACCTCTCGATCTTCCATTCAACATCTATAATCATATTTTGTGCTGTAGGTTTATTTGCCATGAAATTTTTTATGTAAGAAAACTTTCTTAAAGTCCGACTGGTATTGGCGCGTTAAAACCAATAAACACTTCAGTTTTATCATATTAGTATGGATTTCTTCTTTTTGACTAAATTACTCACATATTAGTATTGCCACTACCTACGAATTAATTCAACAACCATTTCTAGCGAGTTTGTTTCCACGTAACCATTAGTGTTTTCAGCAATTAGTAATGTATCCTTTTCTTCTCGTCTAGATTATCTACGTTAATTCATTTGTTTTACGTTGCTAGCTAAAGTTACCTATTATAATATCATTGTAGCATTTCCTTTTTGTACACCATTGAACATATTTTTCGGTTATTCTCTTGTTTCGCATCAAGGTTCTCATTGGCCCTGAGTAATTAAAAAGTTGTCCTTTTCTCTTTTCTAATCGAACAGTTTGGTCGATAGTAGGTTTATATAATATAGGATTAAGAAAAATAAAGCCGCTGATCTCATTTAATTATTTTTCTTCATTATTTTTCACATTAATCATAGACATTAGGATTAATACCTAGGAACTCTAAGCTATGTCACGACACAGCCGACCTCATTTTGTTTTTGTCAAAAAATTTAATTTCATTTCAAGTCATACGTTTCGACGGAAGAACATCATACAAAATATCACCCAGATCACTACTTCCTAGTTTCAAGCTCAATTAACCAATCATTACAAGATCTTATTACAGGCTTTTAACGTATAGTTCAACTCAATTTAAAATGAACCAGTCAGAAAGATAAGAAACTCAAAGTACACTCTTTTAAATCAAAATATTGTTCCAAAAAATTTGGATGCATTATTCATTTTGAAATTGTACATGTGAGAAAGATGTAAAAAGACATGCATGTTAGAAGCGTCCTAAATAAAAACATTTTGGAAATTAAAATAAGCCGTGGCAGCCAAGAGATGACTAGTCCCTACTGACGGCACCTGTATGACCTGACCTTACAACAAGCTAAATACGCTACACACTACTTTCACAATTTCCTCGTTGTCTAACCAAAAACGTGCTCTTTCCTCATTTGAGTGCATAAGTAGCGTCTCCCGTAGCATGGCAATTAGCTCTGGGACCTAAAAATACATCCGACCTTGTCTCTTTTGAGCTCGATGGTGCTTGAGGTAACAATGTGCTTGTTGCTGTGTTTGTCTTCAGTTGCAAATGTGGGGTTGATGTTTGTGGTAAAGGTGGCATGGGATGGGAATTAGCTTTTGGGATTAGGTTCCTATTTCTAAAAACGATTCATGTAATCATTCTCCTGCCCTTCATCATCATCATCATCATTTCAGCCGAAAAATGTCCACTGCAGGACATAGGGCTCCCCCAAAAGGGGGGTTTTGCCATAATTGCCACGCTTGGCTGTGGTGCTAAAATGCATAGAAAACGCTGCTGCCCATTCTCTAGTAAGTCCTTCAGTCGCCTTCTACGACATCCACGGGAAGAAATGGGATGGTGCTATTCTTCTACGTCCGAGACCAAACGGAACACAACCCGTGTCCCCCCGAGTGGGTTCCCGCATTGTCGTTGCGGGGGGGCTCAGTAACCGAGGATTCCAGCCACGGTGAAGCCAAGAGGAACCCAAAGGTGGGGCCGCTCGTCAGGGCTTTTGCCTTCAAGCCATTGACGTAGCGGCCAAAAAGTAGGTTGCGGTGAGGTGCACCGCAACTGAGGTGGGCCGCGATGTCGAATGGGAGGCATCGCGGCTGAGGGTTACGGGCTGCGGTAGAGGAGTGCCGGTGCTTCTGAGCAGCGCTCTTCCCTTCCGTGGCCTGGACGGGGCCGCCACCGTTTGATGGCGGACGCGGTGGGGCCGCAGGGGAAGAGGAGTGTCGGTATAGCGTCAGCCGCTCTCCCTATCCCCTGCGGCCGAAATGTGGTAGACGGGACGGCGCGTTGTGTTCCACACGCGCGCCGTCAAAGATGTCAGCAACCACTGGTGGGGTCCGCAAGGGCCGATGCCTGCCAGGGGTGCGGGTTTGTTCCAAAGAGATACCATAGCCCCTGGCATACGGGCTACTGATGGAACACGGGTGGGTTTTAGTCAGTAAAAGTCTGACACTGTGGTAGAGTTTCTTGCCCGTTCTTCTCCATACGAAACTACATTTTGGAATGGGCGACTAGATTCAATTCTATTTTAATGTAAATATTGACGTTCAAAAGTGCCTTTTAAGTGCCTAATTGAAATAAATGCTTTGAATTTTTTTTTTGACTTTTGACACGCCCTCCTGCTCTACTCAGCAGGAGAAGTCATTTGATGATTTCCAACCCAAAAAAAAATAAAAAAATAAAAACACAACCCGTGATGGTTGGTGCTCTGTACCTTTTTCTTCCACGCTTCGCTTTTAGTTGTCATCTCGGTCGTCGTCCCTTTTCTAACCATATCCTCATTGACACAGTCGATTCCCGTAATATAATAATATACCAATAGTTTAGATTTATAAAGGCAGCATAGATGTCTCAGTTAATTTCACATTGTCATTTCAGACTCATGTTTATGTCTTCCTATTGAGTTGATATACTTACTTAGTATATCATCTTTCTCGTAAGATTCAGAAGTTCAAGAAAAAGTTAAATCTTGAAATCATTTATCACAATGGATTAGGTAGGTAACTGCGAAGATATACTCGTATTACATTTTATATTCGTCGTATCAAAGGATTTGATATACACGTAATATAATATTACATATTATCAGATGAACATGATTTTCCTACTTTTGTGAATATTATTATTATTTTCTGTAATCAGACGATACATCCCTTTGATATTTTTTACACTTTTCTCGCGAAAATCCCTGATAATCCGCTTTGAGCTGCGAACAAGGGATTTTCAAGATGAATGAGGTCGAGAACGAAATTGACTTCTAAAAATAAATATACATACCAATATCTATTGAGATGAGAAATAGGTTAGGTATATAGAAACAGTAACAATTTGATGCTTAAAATTGGTTTTAAGTTAGATTAGAAATCAACTTGAAAATACGACTAGAAAATACTCGAATATACATGAACAAAGACCTACAATTTTTTTTTTGCATTCTACACTGTGGTAACTTATTTTTTTCTTCTGTAGTTACAATTATTAGATATTCTCTCTCTCTTGTCGCTATTGACTACAGCCGTCCAAATGAGTAATGATTAGATATTGTAGCACTTATAGCATACTACTTTTTCTCGCCCTTGTGAATTCGCCATTCTTTTCATTCATTCATGTCAGAATACGCGTAAAAAAATGACCTATATATCCTTCTCAACATCCCAGGCTATCATCATCATCATCATCATCATCTCAGCCCGGGATCACCCACTGGGTATAGGCCTCCCCCTTTTTTCGCCAAAGTTCTGAGTTCCGTGTGTCTCTCATCCAGGCTATACATATATCTGCCAAATTTCACAACGATCAGTCGATCTACATTGCTATTCCGCAACCATCTCACCGCGTGAAGTGAGCGTGGAGTGAGCTGTCAGTGTCATTCCACCTGATACTTGGTCAATCCCTTGCATTAGTGGGATGGCACTGACAGCTCACTCCACGCTCACTTCACGCGGTGAGATGGTTGCAGAATCGACATGCTGTTCTGTAAAAATCACACCGTGAAATCTTAGGTGAAGTGAACTTAGAGTGGGCTGTCAATAGAGTCAATCCCTAGCATCAAGTGGAATTAGCTCACTTCAAGTTCACTTCACCTAAATTGTCACGGTGAGATTTTTACAGAACAGCACTACAGTTCAGCGGTATAGGCGTGAAAGCGTAACAGACAGACATAATTACATTCGCATTTATAATATTAGTAGGTACGGAATTTAAGGACAGACATAAAGATGGATTGATAAATGATAAATGATTTTATTTCTGTAAGTAGGTTTGTACAAACACTTGTACACGTCAATCATATATTTTTAAACTAGATGAGGTCGGCGTTTCCTATCTGACTACTCTGAGAAGAAAGGCCGAAACAAACTCAGAGGTCAGTCTCTTTTAAAGTCCAGACATAATCTTGGTCAGATCATGTGAACATCCGGCCCATTGTGCTGCTCGACGAGGTGGGCAAGCTCTTTGAGAGAGTAATTGCAGACCGCCTCGTCGGGTGGCTGGTGCGGGTGGGGCCGGATTTGGCGGAGAGCCAGTTTGGTTTCCGCAGGGGGCGCTCCACGGTGGATGCCATCATGCGCGTGCGAGCCCTCACGACGGGGGATGCTGTGGCCCGGGGTGGGGTCGTCTTGGCGGTGTCTCTAGACATCGCCAATGCCTTCAACACCCTGCCCTGGAGTTGCATCAGGGAGGCACTCCGGTATCACCGGAAGCCGACCTACCTCTGTCGTGTGGTCGAGGCCTATTTGACTGACAGGGCCGTCATCTACCCCGGTCACCTCGGAGAGTGGCACTGGCGAGAGATGTCGTGCGGTGTCCCACAGGGATCGGTCCTGGGGCCGCATCTGTGGGACATCGGATACGACTGGGTGCTGCGCGCTGACCTCCCTGACGGCGTCAGTGTGGTTTGTTACGCTGACGACACGCTGGTCCTGGCGCAAGGGAGGTCGTACCAGGCGGCGGCCGACTTAGAGACACAAGGGGTTGCGACAATCGTCGATAGGATCCGACAACTAGGGCTCGAGGTGGCCTTGCACAAGTCCGAGGCCATGTGGTTTCGTGGTCCTCGGAATGCACCACCGACGGGTTCCCAGATAACGGTGGGAGGGGTTCACATCGGCGTCGAGTCGACAATGAAGTACTTGGGACTCGTCCTCGACAGCCGGTGGAACTTCGCGGAGCATTTCCGCCGTTTGGCTCCCAGACAGGAGCGGGCCGGGGCAGCGTTGAAGCGGCTCTTGCCTAATCTAGGGGGGCCAAACGCCTCCTGCCGGAGGCTCTACGCGGGGATCGTGCGGTCCATGGCCCTATACGGGGCGCCGGTGTGGGCGCCTACATTGAGGCGCCAACCAGCTCGCAGGTTGAGGGCGTCCCATAGGGTCATGGCGATCAGGATGATCCGAGGATATCGCACGATCTCGGGTTGAGGCAGCGGGCCTCCTTGCCGGATTACCGCCATGGGATCTGGAGGCAAAGGTCCTCGCGCAAATGTGGGAGTGGCGCGAGGACGCCAAACGGCGGCGGCGGGGCGTAACTCCGCTGCCGCGGGAAATCGCGGCACAGCAGACAGAGCTCCGGCGGGATCTCATGGTGACATGGAGAGAGCGATTGTCGCAACCCAGTGCTGGGCACGCCACGATTGGGGCGGTAAGTCCCCTCTTTGAGGAGTGGTTTGAGAGGCAGCATGGCGTCCTCACCTTCCGCCAGACGCAGGTCCTCACCGGACACGGTTGTTTCGGGAGGTTCCTGTTTCGGATAGGGCGGGAGGAAACGCCCGGGTGTTTCCACTGCGAAGATCCCCCTGAGGACACGGTGGAGCACACGGTGGCGGTCTGCCCAGCTTGGGTGGAGCACCACCGTGTCCTCGTGGAGGCGATCGGCGGCGGCGATCTCTCGCGTCCGGCCCTGGACCAGGCCATGGTACGGTTTGAGAATGCATGAGTAGCTGTCACCTCCTTCTGCGAAGCAGTGATGCTCGCGAAAACGGAGGCCGCGCACGTGACGGAGAGGCAGTATATGCGCCCTCACGGCCGTAGGAGATGCCCTGGGCGTCGGGAATCCGAGGCTGATTCCCGGCCACCGTAGGCGTGAACTTGCGGACGGCGAGTAATGGGTAGCTCGCTGTCCGGTAAGGACCAAGCCCAAGTCGACGACGGCGCGTTGTGTTCCACGCGCGCCTCAAAGAGATGTCAGCACTATAAATGATGAGGCCCGCAAGGGCCGATGCCTGCCAGGGGTGCGGGTTTGTTTGAAAGAGATACCACAGCCCCTGGCATACGGGCTACTGAAGGAAAACGGGTGGGTTTTAGTCAGTAAAAGTCTGACACGCCCTCCTGCTCCACCCAGAGCGGGAGAAGTTACTTGATGATTTCCCACCCAAATAAAAAATAATCATGTGAACATTGAACAAGAGAGAGAGAAAGAGAGGTATTTACATTTCATCACACCTGTGTGCCTCAAAGGGTTGGACAGAGGGAGGTGTGTATTACATCCACTTTTAGCCAATTATTGCTGATTGCCGTTTAATGGGCACCAATAGAGACTCCGAGGAGAGTGTGATGTAGACTTGAATAACTTGAAGTTAGTTTTTTTTGTTTCACATAATTAAACAAACTCACTGCTTTTCCCATGGGTGTTGGCAGAAACTACAATACGCCGATCTTATCATCTGCTTGATCCTTACATACACGCTCTCTGGTTGCGAGTACTATGCACCTGACCTTTCTGAAGAACATCACCTAAGGTCATTATGTCTTCCTAGTAGACATGTGTAGTTCGCGAATGATTGAAGGAAATGAACTACTTCACATCACAAAATGAACTTGTCATTCAATTGTGTCTCTACTTCACTTAGTTCAGTCTTTCTTTTCGCTCGCACATACTGTGCGTATCAGTAAAAAAAAAACATACTACTTACGTAATAAAAATAGTTTTGCTTAAATTCATATTTCTGGTTGACAATCCTAATCCTGTGTGAACTATAAAGTGTGAAGGAAAATCGAAATACGTATAAATCTGAACTATATAGTGAAGTGCATCATTTGTCATAACTTGTCAATCATTGCCGTTATATCTTATGTTATGGACTCGTTCTGATTTGCTGAACTAAATGAAGTACTGAAGGAAATGAATGGACTACTTCGCCAAGCGAAATTATATACTCCATTAATTTCTTTTTACAGACACTTTTTGCGCATCTTTACTTCCTAGGGCGTCCCCTCCGCGTTTCCACTCATATCTTCCTTGTAAATACCTTTCGCTAGTCGCCTTTCATTATATCTTTATTTATTTTACTGTAGTTTACAGAAGGGCCACAGTTATAAGTACTTTAGTCAGTACACTCTACGCTAAATCGAAATATAATTATTGCTATTTCGTTAACGTATGTTATTCGTATGTAGTAATATTAATTACATTTATATTTGTCTGATACAACGCCACTGTATCGAGCGAAACTATTTCCCTTCACCTTCAGTGGGTTTGTTTACAGTCCGTTGCCATGGCAACCGAACACACCCTGACAATGAAGTTGAGTGCTTGGCTATGATTTTATTTTAAGTCATTATTGATTCTGAGTGTACGAGTACTTTTTAGTTTTTAGTGTTAAATGTTTTTTTTTATTATGTGTATTTTCTGGTGTACAGTAAAGCATATTAAATACTTATAAATAATTTTAGGCATAAATGTCGATGTTAACAAGCAAAAAATAAACGACTTAAAATCTTCAAAATAAATGAGTGATGTAATCATATACTGAGTTACTCTACTAATTGGTTCAAGTTATTCAAACTTGAACCAATTTGGCCCATTGCGAGGTTTTGGCTCGGATTCAGTCTCAAGTTGGCCCTTACTTTGATACCTAAGTATAAGGTTAGTCTCAAGATGGCCAAAACAATGTCATTTAATTATTTTGTTGGAGAATTTCTAGTGGTAGCCGTACTAGCCGATATCGAACATTCCTTTCAAAGATTAACTTAAGTTATCTTCAAATTCTGTTTGTTAAAAGATAAAATAAGAGTCTAGACTTGGCTCCTATTTTATTATTCTTTATAAAATTGACCAACACCATCATCTGCCTAGTCTTTTCCCAACTATGTTGGGGTCGGCTTCCAGTCTAACCGGATGCAGCTGAATACCAGTATTTTACGTGGAGCGACTGCATATCTGACCTCCACCACCCAGTTACTGGGTAATACGATACCCCTTGGTAGACTGGTTGTCAGACTTTCGGGCTTCTAACGACCCGTAACGACTGTCAAAGATCCACAAATGACAGCCGGGACCTACGGCTTAACGTGCTATCCGAAGCACGGAAGGGTCTTGGTATGTAAAGATGGTCACCCATCCACGGACCAACCGCGGCAAGCGTAGCTTAACCTGATCGATCGACCCGCGCAGCTATTGTTACTTAGCCACAAGCCCCTCCACCTTTTTTCATCAAATTGACATTTACTGTAGGCCTCTTCTAAGTTACATAGGTAGGTATTACTAGGTTTTTTTTTTAGCTATCTTGTTACTACTTGACAAAACATCGAGCTTTCTTTGTTTTATGTAAGTATAATGTTAATTTAATATACGCATAAACTTTTCGAGATAACCTCTGTAAAGATGGTGAAAACTGCATCATGGTTTAGAATAACAACGCGGTGGCGAAGATCGACACGAAAATCAACCTGTGTAGATGAAAATTACTTCTTACCACCTTAAAATAACAACAAACTCAAAGCATTTATTTCAAATGAACCAATTACAAGCACTTTTGAAATGTCGAGGGGTCGGAAAGATGAAGCTACATAGTTGTCCCTCCCAAAACGTAGTAGGTACCTATGGAGAAGAACGGGCAAGAAACTCCATGGACACTCTTTTAAATCAAAATACTGGTACAAAAACTTGATTACATCATTTATGTTGAAATGATCAATGTATGAACGATGTAAAAAGACGACGTGCACATTATAAGCGTCTATGATTAAAACAAAAATAAAATAACAATTTAAGAATAATCCGTGGCAGCTAAGAGATGACTTAATTCTTAAGTACCAAGTTAGAATTACGTAATAGGTTAACTTTATATGTTACCACTTTAAAGTTATCCACATACATATATCGATACAAAATTCCTTACACGCTTATGTAGGTCCTGTACTTAGTTGTGTTGTACTTACTTAATTTTATAAAGCCATGCAGCTTTTAACTTGAATTTTGTGACGTCTGACGTTACACTAATTAACTCCCATGAAGTTAGCAACTCGTTTAATATTCTCTTATGTTATTATATTATATTGTTCTGTTGTTCTTTGAGGGTTGTGTGTTAAGGAGGTAAGGGTTGGGAGTTGTGTTAATGTTTCGTTAGAATTAACGTTTTGATTTGGGGACACCCGCCTATTCTTTTGGATGTTAAATGACATGTGACTTCGTTTTTTTTTTAGATTTGCGCCTGATCGACAATTTATCACTGATTTTGCTGTCATTTTCACTGACGCAAAGTTAACGATACTCAAATTATTAAGCACGAGATTTAACTAAGGGTACGTTTACTATTTAAAGAAATCTTTTTTCTACACATAAGTGAACGAATTGATTCACGCCAAATAGTGCAATCGAATAAGTTATTGAGATAACCCACGATCTCATAACATCACTATCATCAGTCCTTTCATATTGTGTCATGAAATCATTATAACTCAAATGGAAAAACTTCAAGAGATAATAAAAAATATTTTCTTAATAAATTCCGTGCTGAAAATCCCCATAAATTGTACAAGTTTACATTAAAATCCAATTGATTCTTAGTTTATCTTGTAATAAAATTATGGCCCAATGTTTAGGCTACCGAAATCTTTGTTTATTTTAATAGCTGTATCGCATGCTTGAAGTAGCGATTTATACATTAATGTTATTTCAAATGTAAGCGAATTGAATTTCAAAGTAGTATACAACTTAGGTACCATTCTAGATATTTTGGCGATATTGAATAAAGGTCAAATAATTACTTATTAGGTACTTCAAAAATCAAGGTTTGTACTGCCGATGTTTTGTCTAGGATATTTTAAAGATTTCCATCATAACTAGATCTTTACAACTTCAGTTGATGTAAATACCGACCGATGACATTGTGAAGGCCGCGGGAATCCACTGGATGTGGGAAGCACAAGACCGGTAGAAGTAGAGGAGCCTGGTGAAGGCCTATGTCCAGCAGTGGACGTCTTTCGGCTGAAATGATGATGATGATGATGAAATACCTCTATGACGACTTTCATTTGAATTCATTTTCTATTAAATAACATAAATTTGAACTTGACAACGGTTTAGTACATTACTTGATAGTAAGGAGATTTGACGAACGAATATTGATATATTCGTTCGTCAAATCTCTTGTGTTAGTCAAAATAGGAACAAATTCTTGCTCAAAACTTACAATATAAATGAAAAAAACAAATAAAAATAAAAGCTGACATAAAAAATAATGTATGAGTTATAACAGCTATTTTGTTAACGAGAAGTTTTTGAAATAACATAACCTAATATTTACGTACAGACTAGCTCTTTGCCCGTAAAAAAGCATATTTGGCTCATTTTCAAACAATTTTTATGCTACGTTTGCGGCCAAAAGTTTCCAAGGCAAACTTAAAAAGTTGGGGCCAGATGTTTTTCGTATACTGCAATATGGAGATACTAGCTTTTGCCAGCGACTTCGCTCGCGTCGAGGTCAGAAATTATCCCGTGGAACGTATTACCGCGATAAAAGTACCCAATTCAGATTATTAACTGTCTGTGCTCCAAATTTCGTTCAATATCCGTTCAGTAGTTTTTGCGTGAAAGAGTAACAAATATCCATCCATGCACACAGACTTTCGCTTTTATAATATTAAGTAGAATAAGGAGACTAACTGCAGACGTTATACGAGTAGCAAAACAGTTTGATTACGGTTTTAAAAAAAGTTTTCTCATTTCAAAATCACGAACAGTTCACTTACCTTATGAGATATACAAATACATCTTGCAGTTTTAAGGTAAAATAACGACTCCTAGAGTCAATAAAAGGAGATTTAATATTTAAAAGTAATTATAGCCTACTTTTAAATATTCGGTTTAAAGATCTTAAATTCAACCAAAACGTTATTTAGCAGACACAGGCAATTTATTGAACTTATCAAACTTGGCAGCAGTGGTGGCCCAGTGGTAACGGCCGCGACTTACGAGTTTTAGGTCGTGCGTTCGAACCCAGCCAGGCGCATTACTTTGTGTAAATAATTTCATCACCGCTGCTCTCAAACGGTGAAGGAAAACATCGTGAGGAAACCGGCATGTCCTAGAACCAAAAATTCGAAGACATGTGACATCTACCAACCCGCACTGGGCCCGCGTGGTAGATTACGGCCCACTCCCTCTCATGGAGAGGAGGCCTGTGTCCCAGCAGTGGGAACGTTTATAGGCTGAGTATGTATGTATGTATCAAACTTGGCAGGCGGGTTGGCGATCGCAGTATGGTCATCCAATGCATAGAGAACGCTACTGCCTATTCTCTAGTAAGTTCCTTAGTCGCCTTCTACGACACCCATGGGAATAAATGGGATGGTGCTATTCTTTTACGTCCGGCACCACACTTTGCTACTTAGTACATTTTAAACCTGATGTAGAAATCAGTCCTTAAACTACCACATAAACTCTGTTTAATATTTATTACATGTAATATATTATTCGTAATTTACTATTTTTAACACAAATACTGTGTAAACTATGTAGTTAATTTAAATACAAATTAATGTTTCAACTCTTTTAACGTACCGCCATTTTAACTTGTCAAGTTTTTTACGATTACTGTAGAAATATTGTTGAAATATCACATGGAGCTGGGTTTATATTTGTGTAATTGAGAAGCGAGGATGGCTATCAAAATATGCTACAACTGGGAAAGGTAGATGAAATATTGATGAGTCAGTTTTATAAAAAAATACTTCTTTCTGAAATGGGTTAACAGTAACATAAGACGTAGCCCAAAATGACCCAAAAGTCAGAAAATACTCGGCTAAAAGGTACTCTTTAAAGAGGACCTCGTAATTTATAAAGATGACTTTTTTCATAGATACTCATAAGGGTGGCAGGCAGTGGTCATCGATGTGCAAGCGGTAACCACGAATACATCACATGCATCAACGTGGAGCTTTTTGTTGGTTTTCAATGAAAATCGGCTGTTTCACAGAAAAGCGCAATAACTGCTCGGTTAAAATGTATGGAACAGCTTTTTTATAACCGATTTTATATTTCTATGTGTAGAAACATGTACTAAATTAATGGTTACAGGTGGCGTGTCAAAATCCCTAGCTGACAACCTGTACAATATACAAAATTTGCCTTATTGACAATAAAGGCACAGCAGTTTTGACGACATATGTGTGAACACCATAAAGTTTCCAAATGACTTCGCTTCAGCCTAGCAGAGATATACCCACCGCTTCTTTCCCAACTGGCGAGTTGCCAAGATCCGCCTTTTTCGCTCAATCTTGTGTACTTTTATCACTGTTCCGCTTTTAACATCGAGGGTAGGTACTGAAGCAGGTGAATGTGGTTCTTTGAAAAGAATATACATTGCTCTATTCATTGTTGAGGACACAATTGACGAACGGATTTTGACAGGAGTATAATGATCATCTCATTGTGCTTTTAGATCGACTCGTCAATTGATACATGCACAATCTATATGGCCGAACTCTTTTTGTGTAAATAGTGATCGAGCATTATTTTTGGTCCATCAAAGAAAGTCCATCCATTCGAAAATTTAATTTCATTCTATTTTAAAAAATGGATGAAAATTTACCATTCCCCCTATCATCTCCAAAACTACGAAGCTTAAAATGTTGAAAAAGTATCGAAAACACTTGTATACTTACACATACAGAAAAACATATAATAAGCCTATTGTATTAAAATAACATTGTAGGCAAATCTTACACAAATGGGCGTGAAAACAAACATTTGCAGTTGGGATGTATCAGACAATAGGTTTTAAACTACAAAATTAAGTTTATTTACAGGATAAATTCAACACATATTTAATAAGTGGTTTGGTTTTTTTTGACTGTGGGAAATCATCAAATACCTTCTCCCGCTCTGGGTGGAACAGGAGGGCATGTCAGACTTTTACTGATTAAAACCCAGGTCGATAAAACTGCGGAAAGATCAAGTATGTTGTCAAACTAAAACGCCTACAAAATGTTTATTATCAACAGCTAACAATTTTCAGTGAAATTTAATTACATTTATTTAGGACTTTAATCAGTCCTCGTTTTTAAGGCAAATTAATTAACGTTGTGGTACGCCTCCATGATTAACGAATACAAAATATATTTACACGGCCATCAATGACCGCTGGAAGCTGTTTGATTTCGTTCTTGCGAAATTTAATTAATGTTAATTAAGATTAACCCTTTGATGGTTTAGTTCACTCAGTCCACGGCTCGCTGCCCACAGTTCATTAGCATAATTTCACAGAAATTCCCCTTTTATGATCCTCGATTATTGTAACCTTTAAGGATTGGATAGAAAAAAAAAAACTGAAAGTCGGTGTGGAATATTTTTCGAAGCTCAGGTAAGTAAGTCTTTTATTCTAGTATGGTCAGAACCATGGGTCAGAACATCGAATTGTTTTACTTGGTCAGCAAGTTTTTCTTTTCTATTCCTTTACAAAATATCACAATAGATGATACTTTATTCACATTGCAATCTAGTCTATTAGCTAATATGTAATTTAAATATAACTTAAACTGCTAAGTAATTATTTAACGAAGAAATCGTCCAATAACGTCTTTCTTACTTTTTCTAAGTTAAGGGAAAGATACTTGATTCACGTGTTCTTTATTAAAGTCCGCACTTGCACTACAGTTTAAGTTCACTTACACTGCACTAAACTAACTCAAAAGGTTTTACCCTTTTTAGTCTTCGCACTAATTCAGTGTCGTCAAGGTCAGCAAGTTGCGGGTGATTTTCAACATTTTACATTTGAGGGGTTCGTGGCTAAATATTAACGGCCACCAAGTCGATCGCAAGTTAAGCTACGCTTGCTGCGGATGGTGCTTGGATGGATGACCATCTATTACATCCCGAGATCGCTCGCTGCGGAGAACACGTTAAGCTGTTGTTCATTCGTAGATCTTTGACAGTAGTTACATAGTCAAAGCTTCGTGTGGTGCCGGACGTAAAAGCAAATAGCACCATCCCATTTCTTCCCGTGGGTGTCGTAGAAGGCGACTAAGGGACTTACTAGAGAACGGGCAGCAGCATTCTCTATGTATTTTACCACGAAACTGCGATCGCCAACCCGCCTGCCAAGCGTGGCGACTATGGCAAAAGCCCCTTTTTGGGGGGAGACTTATGTCCAGCAGTGGACATCTTTGGGCTGGAATGATGAAGGGTAGTCAAAAACCCGAAAGTCTGACAACCAGTCTTAGTATGGAATATCGTGTTACCTTGTAACTGGTTTGTGCATATAGTCTGTCGCTCCACGTCAAATAATAGTATTCAGCTGTAACCCGTTAGTCCGAACCAACTGGTGGGGTCCGCAAGGGCCGATGTCTGCCAGGGGTGCGGGTTGTTCGAAACAGGTACCGCAGCCCCTGGCACACTGGGCAAGCCACGATTGCGGCGGTAAGTCCCCTCTTTGAGGAGTGGTTTGAGAGGCGGCATGGCGTCCTCACCTTCCGCCTGACGCAGGTCCTCACCGGACACGGTTGTTTCGGGAGGTTCCTGTTTCGGATAGGGCGGGAGGAAACGCCCGGGTGTTTCCACTGCGAAGATCGCCTTGAGGACACGGTGGAGCACACGGTGGCGATCTGCCCTGCTTGGGCGGAGCACCGCCGTGTCCTCGTGGAGGCGATCGGCGACGGCGATCTCTCGCGTCCGGCCCTGGTCCAGGCCATGGTACGGAGCGAGAGGGCATGGGGAGCCGTCACCTCCTTCAGCGAAGCAGTGATGCTCGCGAAGAGGGAGGCGGCGCACGTGAGGGAGAGGCAGCATATGCGCCCTCGCGACCCCAGCCGCCGCAGGATACGGAGACGCCCTGGGCGTCGGGAATCCCAGGCCGATTTCCGGCCACCGTAGGCATGGGCTTGCGGACGGCGAGTAATGGGTAGCTCGCTGTCCGGTAAGGACCAAGCCCAAGTCGACGGCGCGTTGTGTTCCACGCGCGCCTCAAAGAGATGTCAGCACAAAAAATGATGGGACCCGCAAGGGTCGATGCCTGCCAGGGGTGCGGGTTTGTTCGAAAGAGACACCACAGCCCCTGGCTTAAGGGCTACTGAAGGAACACGGGTGGGTTTTAGTCAGTAAAAGTCTGACACGCCCTCCTGCTCCACCCAGAGCGGGAGAAGTTATTTGATGATTTCCCACCCAAAAAAAAAAAAAGCCCCTGGCACACAGGCAACTGAGGGGGGAACACGGGTGGGTTTTAGTCCATAAAAGTCTGACACGCCCTCCTGCTCCACCCAGAGCGGGAGAAGTTATTTAATGATTTCCCAACCACAAAAAAAACCCTTTAGTCCGAAAGCCAACCTGGAAAAAGATCTATATAAATACAGATCTTTATAAATAATAATAAAAGTCCTGACTGACTGACTCATCAACGCCCAGCCCCCACCCTTGAACCTAGAAAGCTGAAATTTTGCACAGAGGTTCCCTTCATAATTTAAACAAGGAAAACGGAAGGGTTTTTTGAAATTCAACCCCTAAGGGAGTTAAATAGGGGATGAAATTCCGCGCGGGCGAAGCCGCTGGCAAAAGCTTGTTGATTGATATTTGTATACATTTATATATTTAGCCCTCACATATTGATTTGTCGAGATGCTTGTTGTTACAACTGCTACTGAGAAATTCTAAATGGGAAGACCCAATAACACTTTACCTCACCTGGAAATTGAACACAGCTCTGCATATTTCTCCTGCTTCAAAAATGTAACATAAGTTACCGAAAATCTTGTCAAACTCAATATCGTTGAAAAGTGCTGTAGAAATATTTAACGCTTTGAAAGCATTTGCTACTTGGCTACGTCCTCTGGTCCCATGTTATTTCTGTACACAGCAAGATACATGTTTAAAAAGAACATACATACACACACATACACATATATTTTAAAAACCGTGTCTATTTTCATCATATTACTTGCCTGAATTACAAAACCGAATCAAACAAAATACCCGGATTCTTTGTCTAATCTTCCGCTGTTTATGTTTACGATAAAAATAATATTGAAAATCCGATCCAAGGACACATACAACATTCATCATTCTTTTGTGTATTTTTTCACTCTGTTATGATTCGCGAATGTATTAAAGTGCAATAATATAATATGAGATGCATACCATATGTATTAGTGATGTACCGACTAGTCGGCCATATTTGTAGTCGGTGATTAATCGGCTAAAAACGCCGACTAGTCGGCCCATTTTTCACTCGTATTAATATACTTAAAAATTAAGACAGTGATTGAAATGAAATTGAAATCTTTACTGTTGTTATGTTTATTATAGAATCAGTTTTACAGTTCAGTTTCAGTATAATCTAGAATACGATAGGAAATCAGGATAGGAAGAAACGCCGGCTCACACGTAACCGATTATAAAATAAATGCAAAGTAAACAAAAACATGTCCCGGCAATTCCGCCTAGTCGCCGGGCGCCGAAAGCGTAGTCACGAACATTACCGATGTCACCCGAACTCAACCGAAAGCCATGATCGGCTTGGCCGACTAGTCGGCTAGTCGGCCAAAGTGATAATCGGCCAGTCTCCAATATGCATTTTTTTCTGTTTTAAAATGGTAAATATTAATTGATTATCAATGGATGGAATCCCATCCTATAGCATTTTAGAATAAACGACGACAAAAAAGAAGTAACGAATAATATTAAAATACTCATTATGGAATACGAAGTGAAACAGTTTTTATCATCACATTGCTGTTTGCTAGCATTATCATTGTTGTTGGACGTGCTATGCCTGATATTTAATATACCTGCACCTTTATGTGAACATCTTTGCTGAAACCAAAGCCTAGTTTCAAAGATAGTTCAATGGACTCTTTCATTATTTCCAATTTTTTTGTTCTTCAATGAATGCGTAACTGGTCTTGCGCATCACCCAATTTTACAGAACTTTTGAGGTGATCTATAGTTTCGTCGAAACAAACAATATTACAAATGAAGATAATAGTCCCACTCACCGGCCCCTTTGGTAATACGTATTCTGGCAACCAGCCAAGAAATCCCTTAGATACAGAAAGACTTAAATAAATAGACAGGCAAATAAATGTCCGGATTTCAAAGCTTATCAAACGTGTTTATAAAGTACATCATTAACATTTTCCTGGGATTTGTGTGGTGTAAGAACGTTGAATCGAGTCGGGCGTACTCCACTTGTGGCTTGAGTTGAGAACGATAATATCGCCGCAATAGATGTTATGGCAAACCATGCAGGTATGGGTAGAAATGGGTTGGTGATGTTGAAGACTTTTCATTTAAGAGGTGCAAAAGCTTAGAAATAGATGACGATGCTGTCGTTAATCATATGCGTAGTTTAATGTCTTCTGTGATATTTTGTGACACATAAGTGAAATGTATGGCCTAAAAAGGAAGATGCATATACTGAGTATTGGGTGGAACGAAGCTGTTAATGATAGTGATGACGATGAAGTGAAAAGAGAGACTGAGAAAGAGATTCCCGATAATAGAAAACACGACAGTGTATGGCAATGCAATTACAATCTTGTTAATGATGTCAACTAATGATTTCACTTGGTGATAAATGATAAATGATTTATTTCTGTAAGTAGGTTTGTACAAACACTTTTACACGTCAATCATATTTTTTTAAACTAGATGAGGTCGGCGTTTCCTATCTGACTACTCTGAGAAGAAAGGCCGAAACAAACTCAGAGGTCGCAGTCTCTTTTAAAGTCCAGACATAATCTTGGTCAGATCATGTGAAGACCATGTGGATTGGTGTCTGAAATGGTCTTTTGAGGAAAGAACCACACAGGTTGAGTGGACCTGTCCATTCAGTGCACGCATGTATCAGTAATCATACGGCTCAACTCAGAACTTGAGGAGCTCAACGATTTGACGAACAATACCAAAGAAAGGACATTTGGGTAAGCCGCATAAAGTACTCAAACTGCCAGATTAACTTTAAAAATGAACTGAGAAAGAGATGAAACACAAAAACAAAAATACCACATAGTCCTCACATTCACAATAATTAAAGCAAAAATAATATTATACTTCTCAAAGTAAATATTCATGTCAAAGTGTATATAATAATAATCAAATGTCAAAGTGTATATAATAATAATAGAATGTCAAAGAGCAAAACAAAAATAAAAACAAGATTCAGTATACAAAATTGGAGCAGGTCAATCCCAAGCTTTTTTGTCCTCAATATAATCTTTAACGGTATAAAAGGCTTTCAGGCACAACTTACGTTTAATGAATGATTTAAATTTATTGAGACTTAGATCTTGAACATGGCTTGGAAGTTTATTATAAAAGCGTATACATTGACATCTGAATGACCCACCTATTTTCTTGAGCCTTGTTGATGGTACAACAAATTTGTGTTTGTTCCTAGTATTTATACTATGGATATCACTGTATTTTTTAAACAATTTAATATTTTTATGGGCATATAAAAGATTTTCATAAATATACTGTGAAGGCACAGTCATTACATTAATCTCCTTAAATTTCTCTCTGAGAGAGTGTCTCGGACTTAATTTATAAATTGATCGAACAGCTCTTTTCTGCAAGACAAAAATAGTCTGAATGTCGGCGGCATTTCCCCACAATAGAATACCATACGACATTACACTATGAAAATAGCTAAAGTACACTAAGCGGGCTGTCTCTATATCAGTTAAATTACGAATTTTTCTAACAGCGTATGCTGCAGAGCTTAGCTTTTTCGATAATTTGGCTATATGTGGGCCCCACTGAAGCTTGGCATCCAAAGTTAAGCCCAAGAATACAGTGCTATCTTCAGGATTCAATTCTTCGCCCTTTATCAACACATTAGTTTTCACCTGCTTAACGTGAGGTAGCGTAAACTTAATGCATTTGGTCTTTTTTTCATTAAGAAGTAAATTATTAACATTGAACCAGTGAACTACTTTTGAGGTTGCGCTAAAACACAACTATAGGTATAAGAAACACCATTCAGCCAAGTGTCTTTAAAGGCTGTTTTTCACAAGAATGCAATCTGACTATAGTCAGATCCTATCATCAAATAAGCTCAGTACTTTGAAGATTCCGAACGATTTAAACCAAAATAGTGAAACTTCAAGGAAAGTACGTAAAATATACAGATACTTAGAAGGCGGTCCTTTGTAGTAATCTGAATCACCCATAAAATTGTGTAAGACTCCTGGATCGGCATAAACGGTATAAAAGATAGAACGAAAGTTAGACTTTATGATAGAGATTTATGTCTAGGAAATAGTTGTAAGAAAGTAGAGGGCAACTAAAAATAGAAAGTTGAAAGATTACGAAATATTTTTGAGATCGATCTTGCCGAGTGTAAAAGTTACGTCAGAACGAATAAGTAGTAAATGATAATTAATAAGATACTATAAACAGCAATAATATTGCATACACATCATGATCATTTTAACCATAATTGACTAGGATGTAAGGGGCATGGCATGCATAGAAAGCATTCACAATAGCGCGCGCGAACATCAAGAGCATCGGCTGTTTTCATGAACCTTCTGTCAAGTCACAGTATAAAAATTACAAGTATTAACTAAGCAATTTTGTTAAAACAAAAGCTACTTTTAAGATTTAGATTTGTAAACGCGTTTGCATGTGCGAGTGCGTCAATTCGAGCAACTGTTTCTAGTTTAAATAGTATATATTCTACCGTATATGTCTACTCAAGTGTAGTTATGGCAATTTCCTCCACAACCTTCATTGCTACAGTCTTGGCCCGACTCATACTTAAGCAGGGCCATTTACCAGTAGCCGTTTACGACCTAAAATGACGCATCTTTATTTATGATGATTTACGAAGTAGGCACGTGTCGAGCACTCTAAACGTCTGTGGGTGTACGAGTACATGTATCTACACATAAAGATACATCGAAATAAAGTGGGATGTACACGTGCGATGTGAAGGCCAATCCGGGTGTGAATGAATGCTCCCAGATTGTTTCGACATTGGCAAAATAATGGGAAAATTTGGTCATGGATAAACAAAGAATGGAGAAAGATACGATTGATATCTTGACAGACGGATGGATGTGTGTTGTGATGAAGGTGTCTTACTAATAGAATAGGCAGTGCTACCAACTATATATACCTTTTCGGGGTATTTCAAGCGGATTAGAAAAATACAGAAAAATATAAGTAGAAATCTTCAATCTTTTTGGTCATTATAGCTAAAGCATCACAGTTTTACCCTACTTTTTAAAAGTTGCTCAAAGTTAAAACAAGCTGAAACGTAAGATATATATAGTTAACTCATATACTCGTAAGTATTGGGGATGTCTAGAAGACGGTGGTGAAAATTCTATGTCAGCTCTTTTACCAATTACAACAGATGATTTCCCAATGATACGATCACAATTTGTAAAAGATATGGTCAAGTTCTTTTTAGGAATATTTACAGTTTGAGTTTGTGATGATAAGACTTGAGTTTGAGTGACTTGAGGTTCTTGCATCGTAAATGGCGGCAGTTGACTGGTACTATTTTCTTCAGTAAAAAATGGCTCAGATGATGTTCTTTGATGTGGCGATTTCAAGTTTATATTTTCTGTTATTTTAGAATTAATTTTGCTTTTGTTTTCCACCGACTGGTTTTGCTTGTTCTTTTATAAAATCGAGGGTTAGATCCATGTCTTCGTCACTTGACATTTTTCAAAACTTTTGATAAAGAACTCCAAAACATGAAAAAAAATTACTTTCGCGCCTAGCTAGTCGACTGCCTTTTTTACTCTTCACGATTTAATGGCACGCAAGCGCGTCAAATCGTGCTGGCCAGTTTGATTTTTAAATCCATTTCAACTAACATACGATGTGACTGCGAAACAAATAGTTCGATATTTAAAATAAAATCTTCATAAATTCTAATATAAATTGTCTCGATTCCGATTCGAGTAAATAATCGATACCGAGAAAAAAAATAACTTAAAAAAAATATTCTTCTTGCAGAATGAGTATAACAGTTCTTTTTCAAATTCCAAAACCTATGCTGTAAAGTAGCGTCCCCACTACGAGCCATAAACCGTACGTCCCCACACGGATACCCAAACATGTTAAGAAATCATAAAATATTTAGTTACTCCTGTGTACATACAAAGACTTTGCTACCATTTGATATTGTTGTTCAGATGATAAAGTATTTCTGAAAACAAAGTATCCAAGCCCAATACCAGAAGATACCACCATTTGTAATGGAAATGAACAAGATTTATTGTACGGTGAAGTTTACAAAGTACCTTGTTTGATGTTCTTTCCTCGATTCAACCAATCGGGCAAAGAAAATCAATGGAGTAATTCTGTACAAACAAAACTATTTATATCAGAACGTTTGGATTTCGTGTTATTTTTGCAGGTAGAGTAACGTTAGTGGGGCTGTATAGTGGTATCCGATAATGTTTATTGATATAGGAATAAAAAAAGAAATAGGAATTCAACAAATCCAACTGTGATCAAGAAACTGGAATCTTAGCGCTATCACTGTATAATATTGTAATTGAATACTGGTATATTGCCTATTTGCTGACCATAGTCCAACTAAATATATATTCTACTTCTCTATTACATAGATTTTTCTATTACGTATTTAAAAAAAAAAAAATTAAGATGTTTCTTGCCGATCCGACTTGACCGAAAGTATTTACTAAAAGTTAATTATGGCAGTCTATTCTTGACTTTCTTTACTGCTTAACTTTCTTTAGTGTTGAAATAGACATCGTTCTACGTTTTCTTCTATTTAAATAAAAAGAAAAGTTCTGACTGACTGACTGCCTGCCTGCCTGACTCATCAACGGCCAACCCAAACCCTTGGACCTAGAAAGCTAAGATTTTGCACAGAGGTGTCCGTTATTTATTGTGTCGTAGACAAGGAACAAGGAAGGATTTTTCAAAATTCAACCCCTAAGGGAGATAAATAGGGGATGAAAGTTCCGCGCGGACGAAGCCGCTGGCAAAAGCTAGTCGTAAATAATATTGTTGAAATTACACAGCACAGTAAGTTTAAAAACATCGTTGTATTGTTTGGACCAGATGATTTACTTCCGCTGTAATGGACAAGAAACTGAAAACATGGGAGGATGAGGTAACATCCGAAAATATTATTTCTCTTTAAAATATTGCTTGTGCAACTATTAATCATTGTTGGGATGCAGTAAATGTCCACTAGAGGATATCAGTGTGCTCCGTAAACTGTTGGAACGGATGGTAGTGGTCCGTGCCATTAGTGGCATACTCGCTACGGTTAATATATTGGTGGCAACACCACTACATTATAATATTATTTTTTAAATCAATCTGTTTAAGTCTAATCGGATGCAGCTGAATACCAAAATTTTAGATGGATTGGTAGTGGTAGTAGTGGTAGTGGTGGGTAATAAATAACATGGTAATACGCTTGCGCATTACCATGCGCATTGCGCTTCTGACAACTCATAACGACAGTCAAAGATCCACGAATGACAGCGGGGACGGCAGCCACGGAGGAGACTCGGTATGTAAAGATGGTCACCCATCCACGGACCAACCGGCAAGCGTAGCTTAACCTGATGGATATACCCGTGCGACTGTTATTTACTTGTCACAATCCCCTCATTTTGATATTATTGTTACAGAGGCAGGTAAAATTAAATACACGAGTGACATAAATACTGAATGCCTGAAAATTCATTAGCATGCTTTAACAAAGGTACATCCTGAATACAAATCAATTTTGTGGTTGGAGTTGGAATCAAATTAAAAATATCAAAAAATATCTCATATGTACCCGAATAAAATTTATGATAGATTTTGGTTTTGGTGTTTCAGAGTTAATTCTAAATCACCTTTAAGTTGATTACACACATTTTCAAGCCATGGAGGAATGCTAATGACTTCAAAGTCAGCCAATATTGATAGAAGACACTCAAAATTTACCGAGGAAACGGACGTTTCAATTACCAAACCAATTTGTACGATTGATCACAACATGCAAATCTTGATAGGAGACATCTTCCGATGCTTGTAGATTTGGGTCAAAGACTCCATTATGTAGAAAGGTTAGGACCGCTTCCCAGTTAGATTGAAATCAAAATTAGAGTTTCTATAAATTCCTTGAGATTTCTACCGTCCTGGTATGAAGGAAGAACGTCTGGTCTCTAATTGATTGTATTTCTATAGAATACTAATGGTTTATATCGTTACTGCAAATACACGGATATATTTTTAGTATCGTTATTGGTTATTGAAATGTAAACCCAGTAATTTTGATGTATGTTTGGGTTAGTGGCAGATTCGAGGAAGTCGGTTGGACGTTTGTTTTTTTAGCGGTTCGGTGTTTAAATTAAGAGGATATTATTTTGACCTTCGTCGATACCAGGATTTTTATGTTATGGCTGTTGTAATATTATTAGTGTATGTATAGTGTTGCCAGGCTAGGAACTGCAGTGCAACTGCAATTATTTCGCTTTTTCTATTGTTGGTTAATTCAACATTTGATCCCTTTAAAACCAATGATCTCATGATCTCTTATAGTATTTTTTTTTCTTGAAATTCTGTACATAAATTTTCGCTAAGCTACATAAGTTAAACATTCCAACTTGTTTCCGGAAGAGTTGAGCAGAGGTGTAACTATGGTATATCCACATTTCGTCAGTTATGTCTAAGTACCATGTAATATGGCATATAACACCGTGTGACGGAAAAAACATATACATACCAAGGGCACGGCTTCTTTGGATGATATCAAACGATATTGGATGGGTTTTTATTCTTACCACTTCATGTTTGGAAGTTATGATCATTTTTAATGCACTGATACCAGAAACCGAGCTATTGAAATTGAAATAATAATATCACTCGGAAGAGATTTATCATGATATTGGCAAGTAATGTGGAAAGTTATTGACCTACGTAGTGTGGTGACATGTTTGTTATAATTTTAATTTAAGAAACATGAAACCGATGGTATAAATTCTTAGAGTATGTTATTTTGAGCTGAAACTATGTATAGTGTTTCTATACCAGGTGTTATCTGGTAGTGCTTAAGGATAGCAATAGGGTTTCTGTTACACCATGTAGATATAGCCTATTGCCATCAAACGGGCGGCAATCCACACTCCAGCCTGCTACTGAGAAATTCCAGGTAGAACAATCCAATAACACTTTAAAGAATAGAAAAGATTATTCGAAAAGTATTCTAACATTTATACACATGTAGAAAGTTAGCCGCCAAAAATAAGACAAATTGACCAAACATTACGACTGTCCAGACCACGCCGCTTATATTTAAGTAAATTCAAACTTTATCTTCCTTCAAATAGAGCTAACATTCCTAATGTTACACTGGAATAAACATGGAAATTTCTTTAGCAATAAAGAGTCCGTTTTCGTAAATGCCCGTTGATTATTATATAAGTTAGCGCGTTAGCCAGATGGTGATAGAAGTTACCAAGTACAATGTTAGACTTTCATTAAAGATTTATCGTGTGATAAATTGTTGTGAGTAAACGAATATTTATTGCAAAACGGAACTGTTTCGAGTTATTGGGAAACAGAGCGTGAACTAAATAAGTAACTACTGTCTTCTGTGAAATAGTAAACGTTTTCTTGGTTGGCTAGAAGCCATTACTGCGCTTATTATGACGCTGTTAAAATGTGAGGAGAACTTGTTGAAAGCGAATTGGTGTGAATAATGAATCCTGTTAAGCCATGTTATCCTTTCTACTAGAATCCATTAATATCTAGTGTGAATACGGTACTCCTGACCAAACGATGTCCTATATGCTGGAGTGTCTAAAGTGCCCTGCACCTCTGAGGACATGAAAAGTGCTACTGATGCCGTGATTGGCGTGATCACTTACTGAACCCAACTCATCTTAACATAAAAAATGCGTAAGTGATTTTGTTTGTTTGTTACGCTTTCACGCTGAAATGGCTGAATGTTTTTTTTTTGGGTGGGAATCCTCAAATAACTTCTCCCGCTCTGGGTGGAGCAGCAGGGCGTGTCAGACTTTTACTGACTAAAAATCACCCGTGTTCCCTCAGTAGCCTGTGTACCAGGGCCCACGGTATCTCTTTCGAACAACCCGCACCCCTGGCAGGCATCGGCCCTTGCAGGCCCCATTGGTTTGTGCTGACATCTCTTTGAGGCGCGCGTGGAATACAACGCGCCGTCGACCTGGGCTTCGTACTTACCGGACAGCGAGCTACCCATTACTCGCCGTCCGCAAGCCCACGCCTACGGTGGCCGGGAATCAGCCTAGGATTCCCGACGCCCAGGGCGTCTCCTGCGGAGGCTAGCGCCGTGAGGGCGCATATACTGCCTCTCCCTCACGTACGCCGCCGCCCTCTTCGTGAGCATCACTACTTCGCAGAAGGAGGTGACGGCTACCCATGCACTCTCGCTCCGTACCATATCCTGGACCCGGGTGCCGGATGTGAGAGATTGCCGCCGCCGATCGCCTCCACGGCGACACGGTGGTACTCCGCCCAAGCCGGGCAGACTTCCACCGTATGCTCCACCATGTCCTCAGGGCGATCTACACAATGGAAACACCCGGGCGTTTCCTCCCGCCTTATGCGAAACAGGAACCTCTCGCAATAGCCATGTCCGGTGAGGACCTGCGTCAGGCGGAAGGTGAGGACGCCATGCTGCCTCTCAAGCCACTCCTCCAAGAGGGAACTTACCGCCGCAATCGTGGCGTGCCCAATGGCTGAACGGTTTGGATGAAATTTGGCACATGGGGTAGTAACTTAACATAATAAATGCGAAAGTGATTTTGTTTGTTTGTTACGCTTTCATGCTGAAACGGCTGAACGGTTTGGATGAAATTTGGCACATGTGTTAGACCATTACCTGGAGAAGGATAATCGCTTCTTTTCATCCTGAATCGCAGACGAAGTCGCGGCAGTAGCTAGATTAACATAATACATTTATTTACCATCGACCATTCAGAAGAAGAAGATTTTCGACTATGAAAGCGTATATTGGAGCCTAGAACCTGCCTTTCGTATACAACTCTGGAGTAATGTATAATTTGAAATGTATGCGGTTCGAATGTTGCGCTTACGTTTGTAGAGCTGGTTGTAATTAATAGATAGTCAGAAATAGCCAGACGGCAGGATCATTGATAATAATTCGTATCAAGTTAAACTAGAAACCCGACTCTTAGCATAACTTCAAAAAAGCTAGAGGAGCTGTCAATGACAAAAATTACTCAGAACTGTGTACGAGTAGGAACGTCAAAGGATCTTACTCATCTTCACCCTATGTATGACCATGTACGTGACCATTACATTTTGCATGAAATAGACCATCATATGGCTAGGGGCTAGTAACAATAGCTGCACGGGTCGATCGATCAGGTTAAGCTACGCTTGCCGCGGTTGGTCAGTGGATGGATGACCATCTTTACATACCAAGACCCCTCCGTGCCTCGGAAAGCACGTTAAGCCGTTGGTCCCGGCTGTCATTTGTGGATCTTTCACAGTCGTTAGGGGTCGTCAGAAGTCCGAAAGTCTGACAACCAGTCTTACCAAGGGGTATCGTATTACCCAGTTACTGGGTTGTGAAGGTCAGATAGGCAGTCGCTCCATGTAAAATATTGGTATTCAGCTGCATCCAGTTAGACTGGAAGCCGACCCCAACATCGTTGGGAAAAGGCTAGGCTGATGATGATGATGATGATGATTGCTAACCGTTGACCACAACCCCGAAAACAAAACATAATGCACCCACCCTCGTCCTTTTTTTAATGCCGTGTCATCTACTTAGAATATTTTAACTGTTTCCAAGGCGCGGTAAAGAAAGCACGTTCGTCTACCCTACTCCCATTGTCAGTTACGTCACGGGGGGGCTAAAAGAAGGAAATGGGAATCCCTCGGTAAATTGCTTCGTCCATGTTGAGGTTGCTATGTTTCCCGTTACGCTCGGGGCGCTCGGCATACTGAGTAGGCTGTTAGTGAATGTAATTATTATAGCAAGGTTGCATGATTATATTTGGAGCAAAATGCTACGTTAAAATAAAATGTAATTTATTTAACTATTGCTTAAAGCAGTTTGCTTAAAAACTAACATACCGTCAAACGTCAGCAAAGACCTAAGATGAAAAAAGGACCTTTTTTAGTACTTCGTTGCACCTTCTAAGGCCCCGTCAAGATATCTTCAATGAATAAGAGAAGATGTCTCGAAGGCCTGGTTGTCTTTGAGATGTTTTATCCTCTTCACCCAAATGAAGTAAGGCTTTGTGGCTATACATATGATTCACATATATGTAAACCAAACAAAGTATTCGGTTCGATAATCTTCGTTTTGAACGAATGATTACGACCGTTGCCTCCAATTTGTACTTGCTATTTAACTTACCTAAACAAAGAAGCTGCTGTAGAAAATGCAAATCTTTTTCCTGCAAACAAAAAAACATCGTGGTTAGAAAACATTTTCAATATCGTCAAGATAACACAGTGGTGGCCCAGTGCTAACGGCCGCGACTTACGAGTTGTAGGTCGTGAGTTCGAACCCAGACAAGCGCTTTACTTTGTGTAAATAATTTCATCTCCACTGCTCTCAAAACGGTGAAGGAAAACATCGTGAGGAAACCGGCATGTCCTAGAACCAAAAATTCGAAGACATGTGACATCTACCATCTACCCGCACTGGGCCCGCGTGATTGATTACGGCCCAATATGAGGCACCGAGAGGAGGCCTGTGTCCCAGCAATGGGAACATTATAGGCTGATGATGATGATGATGATGAACACAAATTATACCTACATAAATATTGCTACTTAAAATGACATAAGAATTAAATGTTTCCTAACAGGAATGCGAACACTAATTAGGCAGTGAATGCAATTAGTTACACTGTAGGACTTTATACAGATTTATGAGCAGAGAAGTCTAGGTATAATTTACTCGTTTGTGAACAGTCAATATTATTATGTTATGATACAAACATAATTTAATGCATGCTTACCCTATGTATTGCATAGCATTATGCACACGCATTTAAAGCTATAATTATAATTTAAACATATTTCATGCACTACTATTTATAACGCGATTTCGAATAAAAATATGGTACACAATATTCCTACAGTTCACAATACATTGCTCGGTTTGTGTAATTGATATCTAGCTTGAATGTAACAAAAGGTGCTTATAGTTATTCATACTATGCTTTATTTGGTATTTAGATGGCAGCTGCGTTTAATAATTGAAAAAAATTAAAATTTGTAAAATGTATATTGTAGAAATTGAATGATGAGTTTCAAGAAATGAGTTCCTGTCAAAGAAAAACCAGGCTATCTGTCCTATCTGTATCAAAAACAATAATTAAAAATAAGTTAATCACAACACCGGAAGCTCTACCATTCGTATTTAATGAATAATAGATAGTAATATTTTCTGAGAACTCGTTAATTTGTTCACTCACCCGTTTCTGAAAATGAAACTATAGGCATCTCAAACAAGGTAAACTTACAAATAAGTTAAAATTGAAACATTTTCGAGCATCTCCTTTACGTCACGGCTGCAACAATGCAATCTGTATCGACGTGCCACAGACGAAGATAATGTCCAACGGCTTTGTTGTTTCAACACAATAAGCTCTATTGAAGACATTCTTATATTAACTGGCTGTATATTTTCTGTTTTCATTTTAAACTTGGGTATTTTCTTTTAAATGAGAGAAAATCTTCATTGTATGCTAGTAATGTACCGTAGCTGTGTAGACAAGCATAATGACAAGATGGCGGAAAGACAAGTATAAAGGAAAAAACCAGCATCAATTTAATAAAAACTTATTTGTAATAAATATTAAATGTGAAATACAGCGAAAATTTAAATTATTTTATGTTACGTAACCTACGTGGGCACTTTTAAAACACGTCAAAAACTAGGTACACGGTTCCAATTGGTTGGTTTTATTGAGAAGAGCCGGCAAGAAATTCCACTGTTACTCTTCTAAAAATAAGTGATTTTAACAATGTTAAAGATGGGATGCAAAATGATCCATGTCCATAAAAACAAATAAAAATAATGAACAAATTGAACGAACTCGTTAAATTCAAGTCTTCTCAGAATATTTCTAAACGCCACATGTTTTCACTTGACATTTTCTTGCTTCTTTAACCCCATGTCAAAAGCTATTGTTTGCCTTTCATTTCCTTATGGGAATATTAGGGTAAAGGTTTCCGAGACATCCCTTAAAGGTCAAACAAATGAATATGTATTTTTTTCTCGATTCGACGTCTTCGTTCTGTTTAATATTAAAACATGTAACCCAATTAGACGACGGCTTTAGAAAGTAGGGATTTCCTTATCTTGTTTTAAGGTTATTTTAGATGAAAATGGAACAAAGACGTGTTTTTATAACCGAATAACTACTATATTTAAAAGAGTACTATGACAGTTTTGAAAAGAGTAGTTATTCGGTTATCAATGTCAGTTAGTTATTCAATAAAAACTAAAACCCGGCTACAGAAAATACGTGTTCTAAAAAGTATGAAAAAGGAAAATGCTTACTACTGTTAGAATGGGTCAGAGCCCATTCGTCCCCTAAAATTCGTCCCCCAGCATAAAATGTATTGTTTTGTTAAGGTAGGCGGCTTGAAAATTATAACATTTTCTTTTCTATACTTTTAGAGCATGACTTTTGATTTTGGAATGGAGGACAATGGAACGGAGTATATTTGTCTTTGGGATGGCAACATACAATGCATACGACAGCAACATACGATGCTTTTGGTTTTCTAAAAGTCTACAAGCGGTGGTAACCACTTACCACAGCTTGTAAACCACCAAATAACAAACAATAAATAATTTTACAACATTTTGCACTCATAAAACACTGAAAGTAAAAATAACGCGTTATTTTTCTCCCCAAACCAACCACCATGTAATTGAGTCTAACGTATTCTCGATACCAATCAGATGTCTACCTGAGCACAAAACATTTTTCACTCTGTCCACCCGTACTTAGGGTTGACAATTGATTGATGAGGGTTGGTTCATACTGCGTGAATGTTGTTCTTTGCCCAATTATTTGCGTTTGCTAGATACGTGGCGGCCCTAAGTATTGTAATTGGATTTGCGTAAGAGATAAAAGCTTTAGGTAATGGGATAAATGCTTCCTAAGTTCGTAGATAGACGTCAAGTTAGTTAAATGAGGTTGTATCTTTAGGATTATAACCAGTTTACTTTGGAATGTTTTATAGAAATCCCATTTTCTCGGTTTAAATTGTTTAGGCCCCCAAAAAACGAAAACATTCAAAACGTGATTCATCTTTTTCAAGCTTTTTTTCTGTCGGTATTTTAAATTCCTGTAAAGGCTCTTGCAGATAGGCGCGATGCGGAGGTGCGACGCGATTTTGGTAGAACAGTTTCCATGAAGTCTTGATGGAAATTGTTCTACTAGAGTCGCGCCTACCTGGGAGCCTCTAAGTAATGTTTTAATAATTTCAATATTAACATTATCACAATCATTTGTTGCTTTAAAAATTACATGTTGGTATAATATTTTTATCAACGTGCCAAGACACTCCATCTTTAAGTCAAAACTTCATTCGGTTATTGAAATTTCTTTGTTGAACATTATCCGTCACTAACAGCACTTATGCCCAACATAAGTGCTTTTAATGACAGATAATGTTCTCAGCAAATAGAATATATGTATTACCTGTCAGTACCCAACGTTGATTCATTGAGTTATGTACCATGATTGACGTTCGATTATCAGTGGCTGATACCTCCAGGAATATCTAATAGGTATCTGAGATTGCGATCAAACATTATTCATGAAACTCGGTCATGAGGTTATATAAATTCGATTTTTCTCATAGCAACCTTGCTGCAGTCAATTCCATAGGTATTATATGTATTTTACATGACATCAATAAGTTAAGTCGATCTCATAAAAACTTCTGTACCAATCTAAGGTTGAATGTCAAATTGCACATCTTAAAACGACACGATCTAGTTGTATAATTATTCGTTTCAGGAATGCTAAGTTTCAATTAAAAAAAAATACTAGGAATTGTTGTCAAGACTGGTAAACCAATTACGAAGCCGAAATTTGAGATATTTTCTTATTGTCTGAAGAAACCATTGCTAAAAATGCCCCAGCCCAAACAAAAACATGAACAGTATAATTGTAAGCCCTGTATCATATTCAATCTATAGATAAGTATTTATCCCCAATTTCAACTTTCCGTACAGCTAATCAGGCAACCAAAGTTTTGATCCAAAAATCAATTGTTTGTAACCAAACAACTTCAAAAAACAAAAGATGAAAGGCACTTTATTGCCGAAACAATACGGAGTTTCACCGAAAAAGGTACGTCGGAACCCTCTCAAATTCTACCAGTGCATATAGGTATACAGATATCGTTTGTTTGTACGTCCCTACACTTGACCAGAGGGGATTGCGAAGGCCGGATCGAAATGACCCGTTTTATTTAAAAAGACCGACCCAGTGTTGGTGATCTCTTTTCATAGGTATTTTTCACATTAAAATGTTGCCATTAGCTTGTATTGGTCGTTTGGGGCTTGTGGGCCTTGATTTTTATTGTTGGATTGGAACGTACCTAATTTAAAGGTTCGTATTTATTATAAGATTTATGATACGCCACGTTGCCGATAATATCACAGTTGTTGCTGATTCCTGACTACCATTTTGGTTTCAGAGAGAAGCATTCAACATTATAGACCTAGTACATAGAATTACCAACATCATTGAGAGAACGCTTGAAGATAAAAAGTCTGCTCCACCATATTTTTAGATGTGGCGCAAGCTTTCGATAGTGTTTGGCATGAGGATATGTTATAAAAGCTAAGACTAATGCTGCCTAATGATTTTGCCGAAATCTTGCAATCATACATTAGAAATGGGAATGTTTAGAGTTAGACACAAGGATGCTTTTTCCGAGCTTAAAATTATTAAGGCTGGCATGCCTCAAGGTAGTGTACTGGGTCCAGTGCTCTATCTGTTATACACGTATAATGACCAAAGCTAGAAAATAATACTAATGCAATCTTTGCGGCCGACACTGCCATTATGGCTACAGGGTCATGCCATACAGAAGCAATCGAAAAAGTAAAAATAGCTTTAAATAAAGTTCATGACGATACAAGAATGGAGAATTAAAATGGATGAATCAAAGTCGCTTCACGTTGATTTCATCAACAGGAATTGTGATTACCCCCCAGTCTTCATAAATGGCCAACAAGTGCCATACGCAAATACAGCCGAATTCCTTGGCATAACGCTTGACGTGAAACTGCGCTGGAAGGCGAACGTCAAAAAGAAAAGACAAGAACTAGTTATGCATTTTAAAAACATGTATTGGTTGAATGGATGGGATTCCTGTCTATTGATTTATCAAAATTTTATTATATAAGCATAATTATTCTTATTCCAGGACATATGGCTTCCAACTGTGAGGTTGTACTAAACAACAAATATCAAAATTATAAAAACATTCCAGAATAAGGTAGGTACTCAGGACTATTGGTATAAAAGAAATTACGACCTCCATCGTGACCTTTAGGTGAATTTTTGGATTATGTTGATGCATGCAACGTAATCCAAAAATTTGCTGAGGCCCATGAACAACGACTCCAACAGCATGTGAACATCGAGGCAATTCAGCTGTTAGACCAAACAAATATAGGAGGAAGACTAAAACGAACAAAACCTTTTGAGAGAGTAGTGTAAAAAGTGTAGAAGTAATAGTGACAATGACGCACATAATAACACATGAACAAAGTGTTTATAATTTCAACATATCAGACTCTAAGAAAATGGAACGGACTTGTGTAAAGTACAATCAGCACTATTGTAAGCTTTAAAATAATAATCATAATTCTAATTAACTTAGATTAAAATTGCTTATTAGACTTATAGACTACATTGTAATGAATTATTAAGAACCGGGTCCTTTTTAATAAACGATAAAAAAAAATATGCCGCGTATTTTTAAATCAAAGCTTTATTTTTTGAACGGGCAATGGAGAAAGTAGATTTGCGTAAGCAAGATCGTGTTTGAGTCGTCATCCATTTTACTAATAGTGTCACCCTAATATGTAAATAACATTCTTACAAGCAAACAAACAATTTTCTTCAATATTTTCGTTTAGATTGGTTATGTTACCGAGCACTGGTGGTACACTGGTAAAGGTTGCGATTTACGAGTTAAAGGTTGTGGATTCGAACTTAGACAGGTGCTTTACATTGTTGCTGTCCTCAAGACAGTGAAGGAAAACATTGTAAGGAAACTGGAATGCTCTATAACCCAACATTTGAAGCCATTGTGACATCTACCTACCTGGACTAATGCGCGTTGGATTACTGCCCGCCGTCCCAGCAGTGGGAACATTATAATCTGATTTGGCAGATCTCGAAGTCAAAGCATTTATTTCAATTAGGCATTTAAAAGGATTTGGAAATTGATTCTAATCGCCCGTTCCAAAATGTAGTTTCGTATGGAGAAGAATAGGCAAGAAACTGCACCGTTACTCTTTTAAAATGTTTTAGCATCTGTAATCTGTATGTACCTACTCATTGCCAGTTCTGCCGAAAATTGTCTACAATACTACAGCTTCCTTATACAACAATAATATTCTAAATACAAAGCATGAATCATTTCACAACAGTATCAATATTACAAACACAGCCAAATATACTTCCCTCTACCAAATACTCAGTATTACAGTATATTTCGGTATTGCGTTACTAATAGAATACCGAGCGAATCTATTCAAATCTCCTGATCCATATTTGATCCACTTATTGTAGATACAGCTCAACAGTTCTCCCTTAGAGAATGATAGAGGTAAGTAAACAAAGTCTCTGAGCCGTTAATGTTGTATATTGTTTGATGGTAACATGTGGATTTCTTGGCTTATTCAATATTTTAACAGGTGTTTATTATAAAAGAGTGATGAATGAGGGTATATTTTTTCTCTTTCTCCGTTTATTTGTATACTAGCTTTTGCCACCGGCATCGCCCGCGCGGAACTTTCATCCCTATTTAACCTTAGGGGTTGAATTTCGAAAAATCTTTCCTCATTCCTTGTCTAAATTATAAAGGGAATCTCTGTGCAAAATTTCAGCTTTTTAGTTCCAAGGGTTTGGGCTGGGCGTTGATGAGTCAGCCAGTCAGTCAGGACTTTTCTTTTATAAATAGATAGATACGAGTGGCAGTTTGAGTACTTTATTGCGGCCTACCTAAATGTCCTTTCATTGTTAATATTCGTCGAATCGTTGAGCTCTTTAAATTCTGAGTTAAGCTACTAGTTTTAAAAATATGTGATCAAATTGAGTGCGATGGCAAGAGGTGTCAAAAAAATAATAGTTTTATACCTATTGCTCATTTTTTTACACCCTTAGAAGCGGTTGTGCTTAGAATATGATATCATTACATGGTACTTGACAAGTACCTAGATCCCGTCCAACACTCAAGTTGTTTCACAAGTGCACTTCTGAAATTCACGAAAAGTCGCGCTGTTCCATTCTTAGCCGCAAAAAATTACTGAGATTTATGAAAATAAAAGTTGGTCCAAGAATGAAGTGTCTTGCGTTAGTATTTTTACAGAATTATAATTATTTTATACCTCAACGAGGCACAAAAGTTATCACAGAAATATGCAACACCATTTGGAAAACCGGAAGATGGCCAACAGACTGGACAGAATCGGTGTTCATACCCCTACACAAGAAAGGCTCTTCCAAAGACTGTGGTAATTACAGGACGATAGCGTTAATTTCTCATGCGAGTAAGATCCTCCTTCATGTTATCAATCGACGTCTTAACTACTTTTTAAGCCGACAGAAACCCGAAGAGCAGGCAGGTTTTGTTAAGGGCAAAGGAACGCGGGAGCAGATACTGAACGTCCGCCAAATCATTGAGAAGAGCAGGGAATTCAACAACCCCGTGATTCTGTGCTTTATAGACTATACCAAAGCTTTTGACTGCGTAAAATGGGACAAACTATGGAAATTGTTACTGGAAATGGGAGTTCCTGAGCACCTTGTCGCTTTAATCCAGAGTCTATACATAGATAATCAGTCTTTCATTAGGATTGGTACTGAATGCTCTAATATGTTCCAAACTAAAAAAGGTGTGAGACAGGGTTGCATATTATCCCCTGCCCTTTTCAACATATATGGAGAGTACATAATTCGGAAGACCATCGAATACTGGGAGAAGGGTTTCCCTATAGGTGGAAAAAGAGTATCAAATCTCCGATATGCCGACGACACCGTTCTCCTTACAACGTCCATGGAAGATATGAGTGAGTTGTTCCAGAGACTCGAGAGTGAAAGTGGCAATATTGGCCTCGCAGTGAATAGAGCGAAAACCAAGGTAATGATTGTGGATCGAGCCGGGAAGCTAACAAATGTCACTTGCAATATTCCTGGCGTTAACATCGTCAACTACTACACCTACCTTGGCTCGCAAATCTGCAATGATGGTAGCTGTGTCCCCGAGATAAAAAGGCGTATTGGGATGGCCAAAGATGCTATGACCCGTTTAGGTAGCATTTGGAAGAAGAGAGGAATTGGTATCAAAACCAAGAGCAGATTGATACGAGCCCTAGTATTCCCTATCTTCCTCTATGGAGTAGAAACGTGGACGATTTTGGCCCGAGAAAGGCAAAGGATTGATGCATTTGAGATGTGGTGCTGGAGACGAATGTTGAGAATACCTTGGACTGCCAAACGCACCAATGCATCGATCTTAACCCAGCTTCGAATAAAAACCCGCTTGTCAACCACATGTCAACAACGCATTCTCTCCTATTTCGGCCACATAGTACGCAGAGGTGATGAAAGTTTGGAAAAACTGATTGTGGTTGGGAACACCGAAGGCAAACGATCGCGCGGTCGATCACCAACACGATGGACCGATCAGGTGAAGGAATCATCGTCCTCTAAATTCTACACGGTGGTGAGGGATGCGCTGGACAGAAACCGGTGGAGGCGGATCATCCGCTCCAGGTGCAACTCCGAAGCTGACCACGATCCTCAGATATGAGGGACCGACTACAGAGAGAGAGATAATTATTTTGGCATGTATTCCTTAGGGCTCTATAGTTATAAAAACTGTATAATTTTACGAAACTAAATTTTTAGATGTTTAGTGCATTAATTATTTTATAATTCAATTTTTTATGTTGCGTTTTTTGGTTAAATTGGATCGCAAACTCAAAACGCGTCCTCTTCTAAAATACTGAAAGTAAAGTAAAAATCTATGTTAACAAACATCTGTTCTTTACAAACTCAAATAATAATGATGAAAACTCAAAAAAGAATAAGAAATATGTATTAGACAGAAACTAAAAAAATACTTTTCAGAGTGATTTGAAATAAAACTTCCCAAAGAAAATAAAAACACTAGACATATCTAGGATCGATACAAAATGTCCCGACATTAAAATAATCGCGCCATGCATTTAACTTTGATCACGGACACATAGAAAATTATGTAGCCATACCGCCCTCACATCTATTATTCTTCCATAATACATACTAATGTAGGAGACAATTTTCTTCTATGTAACTAAGTGTTAACAGAACCTAAGACTGCTTGCTGCAGCCACACGTGTCGATCGATTAGGTTAAGCTACGCTTGCCGCGGTTGGCCTGTAGATGAGTGCCTCGGAAAGCAACTTAAGCAACGCAACTTAAGACAAATGCCGAGGAAAATTGTTCTGTCAATCTTTGACAGGACATTGCGGGTCGCCAGAACTCGAAAGTCTGACAAACCAGTCTTATCAAAGGCTATCGTAGACTGGAAGTGGACCCCCAACGTAGCTGGGAAAAGGCTAGCCGGATATTTGGATTAAATCAATGAAAATACTTAAAATCTGAAATGTTTTAAAAGACGATTAAAAAAGTCAAACGTTTTGCTCCCCAATCCCAAGGTGTATAGACGTAATTAGTAATTGTTCAAGAATTTCCTTAGTGTGGAGTCAATCCTGACTGCAGTTGTCATATTAGCGAGAAAAGCTACGTGGCTTGCCCAAGTGGACGGGATAAAATTTTAAATCCATATGGCAGTTAAAGTGTGAGAAGAACAGACAATGTTATTTTAACATTATAATATTAGCATGTAAGTATTGAGATGATTGTGTCAGTTGTCAGTGAAACAACGTTGTTACCTTATGACAACGTATTAAATTGGATAGATACATACATGCAAGTGAATCATAGTTTGGTTGCAAAATTCCATCAACATTATCAAATCAAAATATTTTTATTTCATATAAACCTGCATGGGCACTTATGAAACGTCAGAAGCTAGGTGCACGGTTCCAAATTGTTGTTTCCTATGGAGAAGAGCCGGCAAGAAACTCCACGGTTACTCTTTAAAAAATAATTGGCTTTAACAATGTTATCAAATTACAGAGATAAAATGTATGGGAGGACAGTGCAGGCCTGTCAATAAGTACCAGGTACTTAGACGAACACAGAATAGAAAATCATTATTAGACTTGCAAGTAAAACTAAACAAAACCTTATTTAATAACTGCCGTGATTATTACTGGCCCGGAAGAAAAATTACTATTTCGACACTCAAATATTTATTGGTCACAATATTGGCAATGTTGGCGTGTGATAACTTCAGAGCTCAAATGTGTCTCTAGAAAGTTTCTATGAGCAATAAAATTGATATTGGATATTATTCGTTGATTTCCAACAGACTTGAAAAAGAAAATGATGGATACTTGCATTTTACCATGTCTTACATACGCTTGCCAGACGTGGAAATTTACGAATAACGTCAAGAATAAAATAATAACGTGCCAGAGGGGAATGGAACGTAGCATGCTCAATATAAAAAAAAACACACAGAATCCGCCATACAAAGATAAGAAGCATAACCAAAACAGTAGATGCGCTCAATTATGCTCAAAGATTGAAATTCAAGTGGGCTGGCCACGTAGCACGACTTAAAGATAAGAGATGGACTTCTAAAGTAACTACATGGGACGGTCCTCAGGGCAAACGGCGTGTCGGTAGACCGTTAACGCGCTGGGAGGACGACATTAGAAAAGTCGCTGGACCGCACTGGATTTATGTCGCCAGAGACAGAGACAAATGGAAATCTTTGGAGGAGACCTTCACCTGAGAGGGGTCCATGCATATAAAAATAAAAATTAATTACTTAATAATACTAAAAATAATAATAATTTACCTATTTTAAGATATATTTTGATTATTCCAATTTTTATACCAGAAACATTATTATATCCGAATTGTTAATTTTTAATTTTAAGCTAGCTTCTTTATATCTTCTAAAGAATAATCAAGCATGTGATTTAAATTCATTATTGTTAAATTATTTTGTAAATGCATGGAATAAAAGGTTTTTTTATTTTATTTTTTATTTATTTTATTTATTATTCGTTGAGGGTGGTTGTTGGCTCCTACAACTAGTAGTCGGTAAACTATGAAGCGGGCGAAGCCGCGGCACTAGCTGGTTTAGTAGTATTTTTGTTGAAAAATACTACATGACTGATTTTCGTGCCACGAGTCGCCGACGTATCTACTTCACAAGGCACCATACGGAGAGCCATTAACAGATTGTGTCTGCTGCCTTCACCAGATCACATGGAAACAGTATCTTGAAACCTTCATAAATATCTTTCAAGGCCCCCGAGGATGTCTACGACACAGTTGCTCAATAGTCTTCATTCAATACTTTCATTCAAATAACTTTCATTCATATATTCATTTCCGCATTCATTACTTCACTCGTTCAAATGTCTCATCTCAAAAACTCCTCTAAGCTTTACGTATAATTTGTCTGGATTTTTGTTCAAAATTCATACTTTATTTATTTATACCGTTTTATTTGTAGCATTTCGGCAACTACCTACGTGCTTCATTGCAATAAGATCAATCGCAACACATCAAAACGTCACTAAAATCGCAGTTTATTGCACTATAATATGATCGTCGAAGGTAGTGTTAACTTATACGTGAAGGTATGCTAGCTGTAAATCTATGCTCATATTAAATCTGTTGGCATACGCTGATGATAGACTATCGTCGAAAGTGTCAGTTTTATGTCTTTCGCATAAAAGCAGGTAAGTGCTTGTTAAACAATATTTTACTACTATGTGTTGTGACGTTTTGTTGTCCAAGGTCATTGAGAGGTCATATCTTTAGGGCGTTACATACACGAACGATTAACGTGTATAGATGAACAAATAATAATTGTAAATGGTGGCCTAGTGCTCGAACGACCATTATTTAGCTTTAAAACTTTAGTTTTCTGCACACCATCTCCATATGAACTTTAACTGTACTAAACAGACGCCTTCATTCACGTAATTTACGTAAAAAGGGGTACAAAATTGTTGCTTCTTGTATTAATATGTAATACATAAGTTTGGGACGATCACAAAGATTCAAAACTGTCAATAGTTGCTCATCCTCTGCATGACCCTTCGGGGAATACAGGCATGATGGTATGTATTAAAAAAGAGTATATTTTTAACTTCATTTTAATTAGAAATCTGTTGTATTTAGTCTTAGAATGTTTCTTATTTACCGCAACACAGATTCGCCAAAGGGCCTCTCTTCGAAGACGGGTGTTTATTCTGCGAATAAACAACTTTACTAAATAAACCGTCTTTGATTCAGAAAATCAACAAAGGTAACATGACATGAGTGTATTTAAGTTTTCAAGCTTGTTTTATACATAAGAAAGTCTGTCTTAGTATAGTATAACATAGAAGAGTCCGCTATAAGGGTTCAGTGCTGGGACACAGGCCTTCTCTCTGTGAGAGTGGGCCATAATCTAGTCCACGTGAGCCCAGAGCGGTTTGGTAGATATCTTATATTATAATAATAATTGTTCTTTAGCAGGAAAGTATTTAGATAAAAAGCTAATCATCAGCTCGGTGTGCCTCGTCGCAACTATCTCCATTGTGCTCTGTCCTCTGCCATTCTAGTTCAGTATGGCCCAAGGGTTTTTTTTTTCGGAAGGAAATCATCAAATGACTTCTTCCGCTCTGGGTGGAGCAGGAGGGCGTGTCAGACTTTTACTGACTAAAACCCACCCTTGTTCCCTCTGTTGCCCGACTGCCAGGGGCGACGGTATCTCTTTCGAACAACCCGCACCCCTGGCAGGCATCGGGCGGACCCCTCGGTCACTCTGCGACAGGTCAGCACAGTGGCCCCGCCGCCTACCACTTTTCGGCCGCAGGGGATAGGGAGAGCGGCCAACTCTATACCGACAATCCTCTTCCCCTGCGGCCCCACCGCGTCCGCCATCAAACGGTGGCGGCCCCGTCCCCGTCCACGGAAGGGAAGAGCGCTACTCAAAAGTACCGGCACTCCTCCTCCGCCACAGCCTGTAACCCTCAGCCGCGATGCCTCCCATTCGACATCGCGGGCCACCTCAGTTGCGGTGCACCTCACCGCAACCTACTTGTTTTGGTCGCTACGTCGTCGGCTTTTAGGCAAAAGCCCTGACGAGCAGACCTGGGTTCCTCTTCGCTTCACCGTGGCTACTGAGCCCCCCGTAACGACAATGCGGGAACCCACTCGGGGGGGATGGCCCCAGGGTTAGACGTATATCGTCTTCCCATCTTGATAATACATTGCTGTTTCCATTTCCCTATTCCTCACGATGTTTTATTACACCCCGTTGCAAAATGGTGACGTGTGTCTAATTTTATTTCAAATCTAATTTACTTACTTACTTGTTACTAATAGAGTTTTATTTTATTTACACGTTATGGCGGTCGATAGTCCAGTTCGGGTGAGTGATAAAAAAAAACATAATATGATATACTGTTCTTGCTTTAGAATAAATCTATTGCTTTGCATATTGAAGGCTTCGTTTAAAATAATTTATGAATTTATTATTAAAGGCGTAAAATTATTGAAGAGTAGATTAAATTAAAGGATTTAATGGGCATACCATTAGGTTGTGAAAAGGCGAACGATACCAAAATTCAATAGAAAATTACAAAACCAGACTTCCATCTCATGAAAATGAAAAGCTCAATTTTCCAATACGATGACTTTAAAACTATTACTGAAATTTATTTATTTAAAGCCAATGTAAGTCTTCTTTGAGTAGAACGCGGGAAACTGACTGGAAAATCGGATTTCGACGATTTTCATCAAACATAATCGGATCACTGTGGGTGCTCATGGAAATATGAGCTTTAAAATGTAGCTGCTAAGTAGCATTTCAGCTCGTGGTTAAGTCTGCCTGTTGGAGATTTGGCTTTGAGCTGTGCGGTAGTGGAGCGGGATGTATCAGGTTTTCCCTTTGTTTATAACGTTATATTGTGCTGATAATTATTTTCTCTGTTCTGTGGCCGCGATTCACAGGATTTCAATTATATTGTATGGTCCAGGACAATGCGATTTTCTGTAACGAGTGCCGATTAAGACTGCTGAATGTTCCACTTAACTCATAGTATCTGTGCTTACAATTCAATCTATGCGACAATATTTAAGCTATTATCTGTTGTTGTTTTGTTCACATAATTTGACGAAAATTTTACCAAAATGTATAATTATTTAAGTTATTATTAAGGCCGAGATCCAGAAATATTACTTGGCACGAGCTTTAACTTAGACATATTCCCGTCTCTTTCATGCACTTGTAGTTTGACAGTTGTGCACAGTGACAGAAATAACGCTTGTCCAAGGTACGTGACGTTTATATTATTACTCTTTTGTGGTCAGCAACTTGTCTAGCCGGAAGTAGCTGAATATAAATATTTTAAATGGAACGATATCCACCTGTCTACCGTAACCCACTTACTGGGCTGAATTATCAATATTTCCTAAAGATAGCCTAACGTTCAAACTTTGTTTTAACCATCTGTACCTATCAACTGTTATCGTTTTGAAAATCAGGACTTATATAATAAAATAAAACTTATATAAAAAACATAATAAAGAAGGTTTCTTAAAGAACTGATTATAAAGATTGATAGTATTGGTCACCCATTCAGAACGTAACCGCAGCAAACACAGTGCTCGATATTGTTTGATACACCTTACTATTTTCTTTGTATTCATTAGTCAGTGACATGTCCCATCCCTAATCCTTCCCCCCGCACCTCGCGGAACTTCGAAGAAGACTCTCGCTCGATTGCATATGGCGCGCGCGCATTAGAAGAAACACAAAATCGTTTTAAATAAGTTATTGGCCAAATCTAACTCTAAACTAGTGTTTTCGCAATTATAATAACAATTGTGAAGTGTAATTGCTGTGGTGGACGCTCAAACAAGCCTTAAGGACAATATTTGGTGTTTTGTTACCGCGTGCACGCGGAAGAATAGTCCGCCATCAAGCAAGAAACTTCAGAAAGGTGAAAACTGGACAATCGTAAGTGTTTTGCAATCCCTTCACCCCCTAAACCTCTTTTCTGTTGCTCACTGACTTAAATACGCTTTATCAATTCCATTCAGCTAGCCATCAACCCCTCAAAAATTTAATTCTAACAATACAGTCCACAACTTCAAAATCAAGCGTCCGTTTCAATAACCGACCTTTCTTTTTTATTTACCCTTTTCGCAAAAATCACCATATTTTTGGTCCAATCGAACCGGATAATTCTAGTTCATATTTTCGTAATTAAAATTCGTATATCGAACAAATACCTACTCAATCAGGTCACATCTCTGTTGAATTCTATTACTGCAGTAGGTATTCAGTGTTGTGCTGGCTGAGCTTGTTTTCGTAACTGATTATTACAGATTTACGTATTCAATATCGTAGGTACATATTACACTTAACAAGGAAAATATACTTATTCGGTGTTATAAGTACAAGTAGTATTGGTCAATTAGCTACCTACCTACTCATAGTAAAAGTTGTCTACTTAGTTCGTTCATTGTTCGTAGTCGAAAGCGCGCGCCGATACACGTAGGTAGGTACCTACCATAAACAAGCCGTGGCTTCTGTGCCGCTACTTGACACTCGTTTCGTATATTCGTTGATTACGAGTACCTACATCTTTTGTTAGTATAGTTGTGTCTTGAACGTCGTTTATTTCATTTCGTTCGTTAATTCGTAAAACTATTAGGTACATTAGTGTCTACTCATACATAATATTCGTCCTAGTACATACCTATAAGTCGTTAAGGTTGTGTATTCAGGAGCCCTATTCGGGGGCATCTCGTTGTTCGTATTGAGTAGCCTACTACCTACTTATTGGTGTTTTCCCACTCGTTGTTGTCGCATATTTATCGTTGTCGTTTGCTTTCGTTACTCTCGCGTTGGAAATAGGTAAATTGTTTACTCATTTCATTAATTTAAACGGCAAGACGCAATTACGTATTTCTTTAGCTACGTCACCTTTCTAGTTTACACATTCGCATTTTACATATTGGTTTTAATCATGTCGAACGACGACAATAAAAATAAATTAACCTTATTACAAGCTAAACGTAATGCACATTTCGAACGTATGCAAAATATATTCGAGTTATCAAAACAGGATATGAATGATGAAACATTTAAGGAGTCATTTTTAAATAATGTCGCAAATCTTCAAAGTTTGCGTAATGAATTTCAAAGCGTATTAGACGCCTTCAATACGTGTTCTATTAAAGTGGATCCTACTGCTATTATAAGTTACCAATCTTGGATTTCGTTTGAGGAGCTGTACTGTCGGGTTCAACGTGTCGTAAATTCACTTAAAATAGAACAATCTCAAATAAAGGAAACGCCAAAGAATAATTTCCCAAAATTACCTCGTATCGATTTGGTTTCGTTTGATGGCGATATTCGTAATTGGTCGCTGTTTTATAATCAGTTTAAGCGCGTAGTTCATGATAACACGCAACTGTCCGACTCGGAACGCATTCATTTTCTTGTTAGTAAGCTGACTGGCAGCGCCGCTTCTTTGTGTGCAGGGATACCACCTACACCTGAGAATTATAAAATATTATGGGACTCGCTCGTGGATAAGTATGATGATCCGCGTTTTCTCGCCGCGTCATATTTGAATCAACTATTAGAATTTAAATCTATACCTGCTAAATCTACAACCGGTTTAGAGTCTTTTGTAAACTCATTTGATACCGCTGTGAGGGCGCTCAAGCAGGTACATTTGGGAGATCTTGCGGACTTTATTTTGTTACATCTCGCATTGCAAAGGTTAGACTCCGAGACAGTTAAGTTATTCGAAATGAGTCATCGCAAAAAGGGCATACCTTATTATGATGATTTAGTTGAATTTGTTAAAGAGCAAGATAAAATAGTACGCTCCAGTCTTTTAGTTTCCAAGCCTCAACAAGATGGCCAAATTAAAAACTTGTCTAATTCAAAACCAAAATTCACAAAGGCCTTTGTCGCTCAGAGAGCCGACAATTGTATTTTGTGTAAGTCAGACAAACATAATAAATTATATTTGTGTTCTGAATTTACAAAAATGACCCCTCATGAAAGATTTAATTTTGCGAAATCTAATGAGTTGTGCATTAATTGTTTAAATCATGGGCACAAGGTCGCATCGTGCTCTTCAAAAAAATTTTGTCGTCATTGTAAGTCGAAACATCACTCAATCTTGCATTTTGGTTCATCTGATTCGCAAAATAATGCGTCAAGTTTGTCCGCTCCCGCTACCGCTCCCGCTACCTCTCAACAGGATGACCGCACCTTAACATAATCGTGTGCATTTTGTGCGATGTTTGATTGATTCCGGATCGCAGAGTGATTATATCACAGCTTCGTGTTGTAAACGTCTATCGTTATTTATTTCGAATAAAAACCGGTTTGTTGAAGTTCAAGGCATCGGTGGTGCATCTCAACGTATATTGGGCAAGACTAATGTTCTGTTTACATCTCGTTTTGACGCTAGGACACAGTATAATTCGCAGTCATTTGTAGTTGACAAGATTACGTCACAGTTACCAGACGCTTTTATTGATGTAAACGCACTTCATTACTTAGATAATTTACCGCTTGCCGATGATGAATATCATTCACCCGGACAAATTGACATGCTTTTAGGTGTCAATTCATATTGCAAAATTTTGTTATTTGATAAAATTAGTCCTGGTAACAATTTGCCTACAGCAATCGAAACTAGTTTAGGATATATTTTAATGGGAAACGCACCCACCCTACTTTCATCACCTCGGGCTACTCGGTCATTCTGCGCGTTCACACATGAGCAGATTAATGATTCGCTTCAGAGATTTTGGCAGTTAGAAGAAGTGCCTTCTACAAATTTTATAAGCCCTGATGAACAGGTTTGCGAAGAGATTTATACGTCTACTACTACTCGAAGTGCCGATGGTAGTTATACTGTTAATCTGCCTTTTAAGGAGAATGTCGATTTGCTTGGCAATTCTTTTATAACTGCAAAGCGTAGATATTTGTTTCTTGAACGTAAATTCGCGCGGTCTCCTGGATTACGTGAGGAATACAATGCCGTTATCACGGAATATCTTAATAAAAAATATTTGTCGCTCGTCCCGCCAGAGAATTGTCTCGAGTCAGGATTTTATTTGCCTCACCACCCCGTTATTCGTCAGGATAAATCTACGACTAAACTTCGTATCGTACTCGACGCTAGTGCTAAGACAGACTCCGGTTTGTCACTTAATGACGTTTTGCATACTGGCTGCAATTTGCAAAATGATATTTTTCATATACTTTTAAAGGTTCGTGTATTTAAATTCGCTTTTTTCGCTGACGTTCGTCAAATGTACCTCTGCATCGAGGTCCATCCTTCGCATCGTTCTTATCAAAGAATCTTATATCGTTTCTCGGATGACGCTCCATTGGAGACTTATCAATTTAATCGTGTTACCTTCGGTCTTCGTTCTTCGCCGTTTTTAGCTTTGCGCACTATGCGACAACTCGCTCATGACGAGCGTGATAGCTTTCCTCTCGCTTGCAGCGTGTTAGAAAGCGACATGTATATGGACGATCTAGCTTCCTCTGCTTCTAGCCTTGAGGAAGCGGTTGGAATGGCATCCGATCTAATCCAGCTTTTGAAGCGTGGTGGTTTCGAGCTAGTGAAATGGACGAGTAATTCTATTGACTTGCTCCGTACCATTCCTGATACTCACCGCCAATCGGAATCAGTTTCCTTCGACACCGACACATCGTTCAAAATTCTCGGCCTTCAGTGGTTGCCATCTTCTGATTCGTTTAAATTCACTGTCGCGCCACCTAATCCCGAAGGTACTAAGCGTGCGATTTTGTCTGTCACAGCTCGCTTGTATGACATTCTTGGTCTTGTTGGTCCAGTTATTCTTTATTCGAAATTGCTTATCAAGGAGCTTTGGCTTCTCAAACTCGACTGGGACGACCAACCTCCAGGAGCTGTTCTCCGTTTGTGGAAGCAGTTTATTTCGGAACTACCATTAATCTCTAATCTTTCATTTTCCCGCCATTTGGGCGTTGATTCGCGTTCTCGGCTTTATCTCTTGGCGTTTTCCGATGCATCTGAAAAGGCATATGGATGCGTGGTCTATACCTATGTTTTGAATAATAACGAGAGGCCCATTGTTCGGCTGTTATGTTCGAAATCTAAAGTCGCTCCTATTAAAACTGTAACACTTGCTCGGCTTGAACTTTGTGGTATTCTTTTAATGGCTAAATTACTAAGGGTAGCTTATGACACTATTTCAAACCGACACCCTATCGAGGATGTGTATGCCTTTTCGGATTCACAAGTCGCTCTGTGCTGGGTACATTCTTCTCCTCATCGGTTTAACACGTTCGTCGCTAATAGAATAGCCCAGTGCCAAACCTATTTCTCGTCGGAATATTTTCGTTTCATCCCGGGTACTCAAAACCCCGCGGATTGTCTGTCGCGTGGACTATTACCTTCACAATTAGTTCAACATGAACTTTGGTTAACCGGTCCACCGTGGGCATCGCTTCCAATCGATCAATGGCCTATTTCGGAACTTTCTCACACTTCTACTCCAATGCCTGAGGTGAAGTCAGCCGTATTCACTTCGAAAAATAAATCTGAACATATCCTTACGTTTAAAGTTTTCTAACTGGGATAAATTTCTTAGATGTGTGGTTTATATGCTTCGGTTCATAAAAAAGCTCCCACGCAATAATTGCATAACCGCGTCAGATTTGGATTTCGCAGAATTGACAATCGTAAAGGCTGTACAACACACGTATTTTTACGAAGACATAGAAAACATTAAAAATTCTAGATTATGTTCACATGCGTTACGCAAGCTTTCCCCCTTAGATCAAGGAATAATACGTGTTGGCGGTCGCCTTTCTAATTCGTCGTTAGATTACTCGAAAAAACATCCAATTATTTTGCCTCGGAATGGACATATCGTTGAGCTTATTATTGACGCTTACCATGCTAAACACTTTCACACAGGTCCCAATTTATTATTATCGATACTTAGACAAAGATTTTGGATTTTATCTGCTCGTCGCATCGTACGTATGCGTATTCATCGCTGTAATATTTGCTTTCGACTCAGTCCGAAACCTACATTTCCTGTTATGTCAGATCTTCCAGAATGTCGCGTCGAGCAAAGCAAAGCCTTCTCACACACTGGGGTAGACTTTGCTGGGCCATACAATGTAACTTTCTCTCGTAAGCGTGGCGTACGCAGCCAAAAGGCGTACCTGTGCCTTTTCATTTGTCAGTTCATCTAGAACTTGCTTCTTCACTTAGTTCGGCATCATTTTTGGATGCTTTCAAAAGGTTTTTATCTCGTCGTGGTCCTTGTCAATGTATTTACAGCGACAACGGTACTAACTTTGTCGCATCTAAGGCTTATCTTAGCGAGCTACATACATTTCTGCATTCTGAGGAATACTTTAAAACTTTTACTCACGAGTTGACAAACACTCGTATAGCTTGGAAACTCAATCCACCCAGTGCGCCTCACTTCGGGGGCATATGGGAGTCTAATATTAAATGCGTTAAATCTCACCTATTTAAGGTCATCGGGACTCAGATTCTGACGTATGAGGAGTTGAACACAATCCTCATCCAAATTGAGGCAATTCTTAATAGTCGTCCACTCTATCAACTAAGTTCAGACCCTTCTGAACCTAGTGCTCTTACGCCCGCGCATTTTCTTTCGCTCGCACCACTTCCTTTATTACCTGCGGCTGACCTCAGCAATGAACGAGCTAATTTGCTTACTCGATTTTCGCTGCTAGATTCTCTTGTTCAGTCATTCTGGACTCGTTTCAAGTCTGAGTATCTCCATAATCTCCAGTGTCGCGAGAAATGGAATACCTCATCTAATCCAGTTTTGGTCGGCACAGTAGTGCTACTAAACATGGAGAATGCACCTCCTCTTCAGTGGCCTCTTGGTGTTGTCACTAAGTTGTTCCCTGGAAGGGATGGAGTAACTCGCGTCGTTGAAGTTAGGACCAAGAACGGTGTACTTAAAAGACCGATCGTAAAGTTGTGTCCATTACCAACTCAATAATTGCTCAGCCAGCATACATAAAGTTTACCTAGTTCGTAGTAATAATTTGTATTAATTTTGCCTCATCAACCTTACCTTTACTTCGTAGTTTAATACTCTTTCTCCTACTTAATTTGAAGGGGTTCCTTCAAGGCGGGGGGGATGCTCGATATTGTTTGATACACCTTACTATTTTCTTTGTATTCATTAGTCAGTGACATGTCCCATCCCTAATCCTTCCCCCCGCACCTCGCGGAACTTCGAAGAAGACTCTCGCTCGATTGCATATGGCGCGCGCGCATTAGAAGAAACACAAAATCGTTTTAAATAAGTTATTGGCCAAATCTAACTCTAAACTAGTGTTTTCGCAATTATAATAACAATTGTGAAGTGTAATTGCTGTGGTGGACGCTCGAACAAGCCTTAAGGACAATATTTGGTGTTTTGTTACCGCGTGCACGCGGAAGAATAGTCCGCCATCAAGCAAGAAACTTCAGAAAGGTGAAAACTGGACAATCGTAAGTGTTTTGCAATCCCTTCACCCCCTAAACCTCTTTTCTGTTGCTCACTGACTTAAATACGCTTTATCAATTCCATTCAGCTAGCCATCAACCCCTCAAAAATTTAATTCTAACAATACAGTCCACAACTTCAAAATCAAGTGTCCGTTTCAATAACCGACCTTTCTTTTTTATTTACCCTTTTCGAAAAAATTACCACACAGTTTACAACCTTTAAGAAAGGAAAAAAGTACTTTGTTAATTTTGCACTAATTCAAAGTAGAAGTTAAAGTCACCGTTTACTGTCATCGAAAGCCGTGGTTGTATGCCACTTTGCCCTAAAGCTTACGATCGCTCACAACTTTTTGAAAGTTTAATGACCAAGGCGAGAATATTTTCATGTTTCATGCATTTTAGAATTTAGAGCGAGATTTTTCAGAATTCGGGTTTTAGTTATTGAAGTTACTTTTTATTTAAACTACATACTTTGCCATAGTTGGGGAAAAAAGTAATTCACTCATTTTCAGCGTTGTTGCGTATTCCGTGTAGTGCCGGACGTAAAAGAATAGCACCATCCCATTTCTTCCCGTGGGTGTCGTAGAAAGCGACTAAGGGACTTACTAGAGAATGGGCAGCAGCGTTCTCTATGCATTTTACCACCATACTGCGATCGCCAGCCCGCCTGCCCAACGTGGCGATTATGGCAAATCTCCCCTTTTTGGGGAGGCTTATGTCCAGCAGTGGACGTCATTCGGCTGAAATGATGATGATGATAATGATTTAGCGAAGAAGTTATAGTAACCGTTTTAGGAAAAAAAATAGTTTCACTCGGTAGTTAAGCCCAAGTTATGGAGCCAATTCTGAATTGTATCATCTACTCACTCGTTAGCCTTACTTAGATTTTATACATTCCAAGTACCTACTCATTAAATTTTAACCGTAACTCCTTATTATTATAATAGAACATTATATGGATGAATACAGTCTAAGCAAGGCGGTTAATCTTCAAACAAAGCCAAATGAGCTTGAGTTAACACCGCGTCTCCGCGAGATCAACGTAACAATTGAACCCTAAATCCTTTGTTCTTTACATGTGTTTGACAATAGGATTAGGTATTATGGAAATTATTCAGCAGCATAGCCATTTTTTTTTGTTACTTTGTAGCAATACTACTTTGACCTTCAAAAACAAATTTCTGGCATAATATTCCCACTGCTGGGAGAAAGGCCTACATTCTGTAAGAGGGAGCGGGCCGTAATCTACGCGGGTCCTGTGCGGACTGGTAGATGTCTCAAGTCTTCGAATTTTTGTTTCTAAGACATGCCGGTTTTCTCACGATGTTTTCCTTCACCGTTTTGGCAGCAGTAGTGAAGAAATAGTATACAGAAAGTTAAGCGCCTGTCTTGGTTGAACCTACGGGTTGGAGATCGGCCTAGTGGCCATTATACTGCTCCGAAATTTCTGGGTGATGCAGAAATTCTGGAGTTAAACTAGTTGTCTGACTTTACGATTTCGGCATGTCTAACTTCCTGTAGCTACTGCCATGGGTATTTCTATGTCAACCGGGATCGATGCTGTGTAAATAGCGGTCATCTTTCAACAGATTAACTTCGGTTCGCGGCAAGCGTAGCTCAATCTAGCACGATCGAACCACTGGAAACTTGCTTGAACTGGACTGGCGATAATCAAACATCGTTTTCGGTTACATATCTTTAAACGTTTATTTCAAACGTTCATGCATTATATGTAAATCATTCTGATATTCAGGACTCCTGCAAATTATGTAGTCAATATATCAGGCCTTGCGTAAGAAAATTTTTTTTTTTTTTTTTTTTATATATTTTTTTATTAGCCTAAACTGTCCCACTGCTGGGCAAAGGCCTCCCCCAAATCCTTCCAGGAACTCTTTTCCCGCGCCACTTCGAACCAGCCTTCCCGGTACGCATCCAGGTCATCTCGCCACCGCTTTCTGGGCCGACCGCGGCGGCGTCGTCCATCTTCAGGCACCCATTGTGTTGAGATCTTTGCCCAGCGGTCATCCTGCATACGGCCGATGTGACCCGCCCAATCCCATTTCAGCCTGGCAGCCTTCTTGCCTACGTCTTTTATGCCTGTTTTGGAACGCACCGTGGTGTTCCGAATCTTATCCTGTCTTTTCACACCCAGAATGCTGCGTTCCATCGCTCTTTGGCAAACTCCAAGGCGGAACTTTAGTGATTCGGTGAGTGACCAGGTCTGAGCACCGTAGGTTAGGACAGGAAGGATGCACATGTCGACGAGTTTGCGCTTCAGGGAGATCGGCAGATCCCCCTTCATTAGCGTCTTCATGGACCAGTAGCTTTTCCAAGAAAATAAAATAAAGCAGTTTATTCAAAAAAAATCCTTTGGACGTATCACGAAATAACCCAAAATAGACGGGACTGTCGACGTGTTAAAATCAATAGGTGGACCACCAACGGGGAATTGACTACTGGTACATAAAATTACCTTGAAAAGCAAAACCAAACGAATTAACCGTTCAGCTCCAAACTGACAGTTTAGCTGCTATCACCAACTATTCATATTATGAACACCAACTCATACTATAGTATCGTATCAACAATCGAAATTAATTCAATTCACAATACAGCCTTAGTGCATGTATTCTGTATACGAACAACATTATCAAACGGATTGCACTGCTTCAATTATATAATTGTTTTTTGTGTGGGAAATCATCAAATAACTTAGCGGTATCTCTTTCGAACAACTCGCACCCCTGGCAGGCATCGCCCCTTGCGGGCCCCATCAGATTGTGCTGACATCTCTTTGAGCCGTGCGTGGAATACAACGCGCCGTCGTCCTGGGCTTGGTCCTTACCGGATAGCGAGCTACCCATTACTCGCCGTCCGCAAGCTCACGCCTACGGTAGCCGGGAATCAGCTTGGGATTTCCGGCGCCCAGGGCGTCTCCTGCGACGACTAAGGCCATGAGGGTGCATAATACTGTCTCTCTCTCACGTGCGCCACCTCCCTCTTCGCGAGTGTCACTGGATCGCAGAAGAAGGTGACGGCTACCCATGCACTCTCGCTCCGTACCATGGCCTGTACCAGGGCTGACCGCGAGAGATCGCCGCCGCCGATCGCCTCCACGAGGACACGGCGGTACTCCGCCCAAGCCGGGCAGACCTCCAACTGCCTCAATGATTGTATGTTTGTGAGCGTAGTTGAGTAAGCCATAAGTTTGGTTTTTTCATTTCATTTATTTCATTCATAAAACAATTTACATTGTGTTGAACATATATACACATGCAATTTACTTATAAATACAGAGAACAGCTATGAAATCTTAATTAACCTCCAAATGAAGTTCAAGTACATTGCTAAAAAACTTTTTAATATAATATGATACAGTTTTAAATATAATGTCGAGGAGGTTTTAAATATAATGTCAAAAAGGTTTTAAATATAATGTCAAAAGGAATTAAAATATAATGTCAACAAGTTTTCAATATAATATTAAACAGTTTCAATAATAATGTCAAAGAATCTAAATTATATAATGTCAAAATAAAAACTAGATCATTTATTATTGGATGACATAAGTTCCGATACATGATACAGACATTTTTCTAACAAAAAGGCTTTTAATTTTGTTTTAAACAGGTGGGTGTTATAAATCAGGACCTTTAGATCAGAAGGCAACTTATTAAAAATCTCTACAGCTTGGTACTTCGAGCAATGCTTTACTATATTAAATTTTGGTGCTATTCGTTGTTTAAAAAATTTTCTTCGCGTGGTTCGGATTGCCAGATCGAAACTATTTTAGTACCCACCTATATTCGTTGGAATTGTAACAAGTTTGAATTACGCTCTGCAACTTTATACACCTTTGGCAAATAATCAGAATCTAAATGTCTTTGGAGTTATTAACCCATCAGCGATGTTAAATTGCGATCTCAAATCCGGGAATTGCGTAAATGGCATTTTCTATAGACCCTTTTGCTCGCGTCTTCACCCATGTAGAAGTTGTAAATTATTCCAGGGAAACTTACTAATGGGATAAAAGTATTCTATGTCTTATCGAGGTCATGGTCTGCCTGTTTTTCACATTAAAATCCGTTCTGACAAAAGTTAACACACAGAGTTTCTGCCAGACGTGCGGGTTGTTCGAAAGAGATACCGCCGCCCCTGGCACACAAGCTACTGTGGGAACACGGGTGGGTTTTAGTCAGTAAAAGTCTGACACACCCTCCTGATCCACCAAGAGCGGGAGAAATTATTTGATGATTTCCCACCGAAAAAAAATAAAAAACATACAGAGTTTTAATATAAGCAGAGGTGTACACCTACATTTCACCAGTTGCTTAAGTCTCATGCAGTTGGGGGCGAGCCTATTGCCATCAACCGGGCACAAATCGTGACTCCGAGCTGCTACTGAGAAATTCTGGGTATAGAAAACCCAATAAGCGAACTGGGAATCGAAACCAAGACCTCATGTTCAACCCTACTATTTTCACATAAATGAATTAAGTATGTATTTTTTTAAAGAAGTTCCTTAACGCACGTTATACTCCGATCACTTGACGAATGAAAGCAGGCCCAAAAAAAGTGTAATGTTTTGACCACCATGGCACTTTTTTTTCAGTTTCATCATCATCATTTCAGCCGATAGACGTCCACTGTTGGACATAGGCCTCCCCCAGGCTCCTCTACTTCGACCGGTCTTGTGCTTCCCACATCCAGCGGATACCCGCGGCCTACACAAGGTCATCGGTCCACCTTGTGGTGGCAGTTTATTAAATCAAAATCAAATGTTGTTAATTTATTTCATTTTGCTCGTTAATTTTGACATAGCCTATTATTTCTAGAAACCATACAAATTCTTTCTCGATTGTTCCTTTCTTGTAATCAAAAACAAAACACAGCTTCATTCCATTTTACTTTTTAGTACAATGGATCATTTTCAAAAGATCTTCGCATCAAAGATTGGAGCTCACAAATGATAAATAATTTTACAACAATGGAAGTATTTGCTGTAGGCTTTAGGTCAATTGATGCTGAAATGTTTTGATGGTATTAAATGTATTGGAGCTAATGGTTTCGTTGGCTCTAAACACTTATAATCCAAATTATGTTCATAAGTGGCAGAGTTTAATATAAATTATTGCTTAAAAATAATAGTTATGTATGGCTACTTACTGAGTTTTCATTGTATTACTTTATGTAACTTTATAATATTGTGAAGTCATCAGGGTTATTAGACATATTAGAACAAAAATGTTCTATTTAACTGTATTCTATCTCTTTTCATATTTACTCGCTCTATCCCATTTCGGTTGTCTGTACTAACATAATATAATCAAAACCATGAATAAGTAGACGTAATAATATTCTGATCAAACAAACTAGCTACCACACTAAAGGTCAAAGAAGAGGTCCCTCTGCAAACATTATTAAAATGAGTGTTCTCCTTTCAAAGTATACAGAAAAAGGAAAACATTCAACGAACGTAGGCCTCTATATAGAAAGATAGAAGGTCTTTTCATAAAGGACTGAAAGATACGATTTTCTAACGTTTAACGCTTAGGTATAAAATATTTTGGAAAGGCCTCGAAAAATAGACAGACTGTGGTTCTTAGCGATATTATTTGTAATCAGGACATTAAAACCGCCTGATAATAGAAAGACCCTTAGCTTTGTAATTCAAAATATTACCCTATTCTACTTAACATTATTTTTAATGGGTTTGGTTGAGAGCAAAGAAGGAACCTATTTAGAATAAAAACGGTTGGGTGATGGCAATTTATTGTAATTATAGCAAACAATGAAGCTACTGAATATCTTGAAGCCATGACTTCTTCGTATAGCTTCTGCGTAGTTCTAGCAAACATATTAATTTCATACTTTCATATTTTGAACTCTGCTCTTGTCGTGAACGTGGTAAAAAACACGCAAATATTTTCAATTCAATATTTGTGAGCCTTCTTAACTGATCACCGAGCGTATATATTCGGAGAAGCAAAATGTAGTTTTAACTTAACCCAGATATGCCTACTGTCCTATATGTAGGACAGTCAAAATAAAAAAATATATCTGATTACCCACTTAACCTAAAATTATTTACTCTTGTGATTTGTAGTCACAAGCGTATGCGCTTTTCTAGAAAAATAAAAAAGTCCAGTTATTTTAACAGTTTTATATAACAATTCAGCGAAAAGTGAGTGATAAAAGTGAGTTGCAGAGATGTCGAATTACAGGTATGTATAAATAGTTGACTTTTACAAGTTAGTTTTTTTTTTTGTGTTGACACGTGGTTGATAACCTCAATTTTAGTACTAATAAAGTATTATAGCAATAACAAATTGATAATTCGATATAATGCGTTATAAATACTGGTGTACTACATATAGGACAGTAGGAAAATACAAGTAAATTTTTCCTTACAGGTCGTTAGCTGCGCATGAAATTTTGGATGCTTTGGAAAACATTCCTGATGATGAAGAAGATAATAGAGAAAGAGTGATATGTATTCTTCCTCCCCCTGTTGATCCCGACTGCCCCACCGATGAAGATTCGGGGGAAGAAGATAATGTGACGCTGAACAACTTACCACGAAACATACTACTTCAACCGGCAGAAGTATCGATACAAGGACAGGTTCCGGTGAGTGATACAGAAGAAGAACCTTCTGATTCTACAGGTCGACCAAAACGCAGGCGAACCTACGCGTGGAGAAAACGGGACTTGGAAAAAAATCCAGTGAATTGGCCTGAGGTCCAAGGAGCTTTCCAAGACAAGCGCCCAATTGAGTGGTTTGAAAACTTCATAGATGATGATGTTATTTCCTTGTTTGTATCAGAGAGTAACAAATATGCCGTGAAAAAGAATTTGCCTGGAGACATAACCGCTGAGGATATGAAGTGTTTCATTGGCATATTGCTGGTTAGTGGTTATTCATGGCTCCCGCGAAGAAGAATGCATTGGGAAAACTCCCCTGATACAAAGAATGAGTTGATCAGCTCTGCTATGACTAGGGATAGATTTGATTTTATTTTTCGCCACCTTCATGTCAATGATAATTTGGACCTGCAAGACAAATATACAAAAATACGCCCACTCGTTACACCTCTCGAAGAGCATTACAGTGTAGATGAGGCCATGATCCCTTATTATGGGAGGCATGGCTGCAAACAGCACATAAAAGGAAAACCTATTAGATACGGGTTCAAGTCTTGGGTTGGTGCTACTCGGTTGGGGTATGTATTGTGGATGGAACCATATCAAGGTGCTACAACCATGTGCAATCCTAGATATAAAGATTTGGGCCTGGGTGCTAGCGTAGTACTTACTTTTTGTGATGTGCTGATTTCACGTGGGTTCGACCTTCCTTACCACGTAGTTTTTGATAATTTTTTTACTGGGACGCCCTTGCTGGAAGAGATAACAAAAAAAGGCCTTCGGTGCACTGGGACTGTCCGAGAAAACAGGACGTCTAGTTGTCCTCTAATTACATCGAAGTTACTGAAAAAAAAGGAACGTGGTGCTCTCGATTACAGAACGACACATGACAACTCGTTCATTATTGCTAAATGGCATGATAATAATATATTCAGTATTGCTTCGAACGCTGTGGGAATAAATCCTAAGCAATCTGCCAAACGCTTCTCACAAAGCGAAAAGAGAAACATAGTCATAGAAGAACCACATATGGTTGCAATCTATAACAAATATATGGGAGGAGTGGACCGGTCTGATGAAAATATTTCTCATTACCGAATTGGCATGCGAGGTAAGAAATGGTACATGCCATTACTTACACACATGATTGATCTCGCCGAACATAATGCATGGCAGTTGTATAAAATAAATCATGGAAAACTTGATCACCTCGGTTTTCGCAGGAGGGTAGCAACTGCTTTGATTGAATCAAACAGAAAAAATGCAAAAAGAGGCCCAAGTCGACCCTCCCAACATGAACATGCTGATAGTCGAAAAGATCAAATCAATCACCTGGTTATTCCACAATCCAAGCAAACCCGCTGCCGCCAATGCCATAAAAAATGTTTGACACGCTGCAAAAAATGTGATGTTGGAGTGTGTGTCAAATGTTTTGAGACATATCATTCCTAATTTATAGTTACTATTTTTTTACGATTACATTCTATTTTGTCATAATGTAGTCTTTTATTTCTCCTTATTATCCTACTGTCCTGAAAATTTTAAGAGTAAAATAATGTAAGTATAGATACATAACTTGGTGTGCTTTTGGGTGTATTTCTTTTAATATTGTGAGAATTTCATTAATATAAGCAATTACAGCTGCGGATTAAATAACAATTAATTCTTTAAAAAGTTGTTCCTTCTTACGAGTGGGACATAGCAAATGTCAACACTCTTATTCCGGTAAAAAATCGCACTAGAAACAACCATCTTGAAATTTCACCTGTCGGCTCTAAGCAGAGCGTCGACAATCCAATGTGCTCTAAAATCCCGCCACGATAGTTTTACGTCCTTGCGAAAGTGGGCTTACAGGAGCTTACAGAACTATAGGTTTTTTTTTGTAAATAAATAATGAAAAAAGTATTTAATTTGTGTGTTATTGTTGTTTTTATTTTGTATAAAATTTTGTGTATCTTTTATTCAATAATTTAATTTTTAAAGATATTTTCAGTTATGGGTTTTGTACCTGAAATAAATGATTTTTATTTTTAATAGGTACTGCACTGAATCACTATTCAGTACTGTTATATATGCAGGTATAGGACGGACAACATTCAAACACGCTCGTCAATGGCACACTCAGTTTAATCATGAATGTATGTGTAACTTACCGCGGCTGCGACCCGGCTAAGTAAACATACTTAGCCGGGTCGCAGCCGCGGTAAGTTACACATACATGGGTTACATCACGTTTTCTATATTTTGTAACTGAAAATCAACCCCAATCAAATAATCATTCATTGCAAAACTACGTAAAGGAGTAAAGTGACAACTTGAGGATTTATTTGTTCGTCCTGATATTTTGTCCCATTTCCAAAAAAATCTTGGTTTGTCCCATAACACTATTGAAGTTGTGCTTCGTCCGAAATTACAAGTACAAGTGGTTAGTCAGCAAAAAATATGATGGTAATTTTTGAAATACGGAACGTCGTGGATTAATCGCTTATATGGGTGGATTAATCGCGTCTTAATTATAGACCTGTAAGTCCGCCAAGCCTCAACACACACATGCAACATTTACCCAGTAATAACTGACTACCAAGCAAGGTTCCACACCTAATAAAGTTTGATCGTGGTACGTGCTTTGCAACAAAGCTAGCACCAACCACAATGCGGTTTAATTTTCTGCGTATCAGAACTGGCTAGTCTACCACGCTATATACCGGGCAGAAGCTCATAACTAGTCCAGAATGCAGTGCTAAACTTCTGAACTACATTTTATTAACATCACGCCAACATCGCCTAAGTTTGCAGGCAGAGTTATCAGTTTTTTTACTGTTCACAAAAGCTTATGATTTTTTACATATTACGCCGGTTATGTTAGCAAAAGGAGTATGTAAGGATCGTAGCAGGTTATGTTCTGTAGTCTCTGCCTACCTACTACCCATAGGAAATAGTTGTGAGTTAGTGTATGTATAAGTCCCATGCAATAGGGAGTAACCCTTTTTCTATTAACCAGGAACAAATTCAGACTTTTGGCTAGTACTGAAAAAATCTTGATGGAAGAACGCAATAATGGCGCACAATGGACCACCGGAAGAACTGAAGTGCGGAAACGAAACCGTCTAACACAGATGATATACATAACCCAATATCTAACAGTTTTTTCGATCTCGGAATCGTACCAAGGATCTGGCGCTTGCTACCACTTCTTCATATTTTTGTAGGTAGTTTATTTGGTTGCCTCGTTGGTCTACTGGTAGCAAGCACTACTGTTTAGTATGAGGTTATGGGCTTGATTCCCGGGTGGGGTAAAATGGCAATAGGCTCACCCCCTTTTACATCTGCCAGGGGTGCGGGTTGTTCGAAAGAGATACCGTGGCCCCTGGCACACAGGCTACTGAGCGAACACGGGTGGGTTTTAATCAGTAAAAGTCTGACAAGCCCTCATGCTCCACCCAGAGCAGGAGAAGTTATTTTTGATGATTTCATACCCCCAAAAAAAATACCCCCTTTTATATGGGATAACTGGCGAATGTGGGTGTTCTATACGTTCACCTTTGCCTATCCCCCTGGGGATTACAGGCGTGATGTTGTAATTTTATGACAGTCGTGATGACCACATGCGGTTAAATCTCCTGTGCATTAAAACTGGCTACCACAATTAGCACAGGTGTCTAAAATTTTACTGAAGACTGCATCCTAACGTCCCGAATATAACTACACTATGACAATCGTGGTCGCAGAACGCGGTATAATTCAGTTAGTGCCTCTAATCTGGTTGCAGTTCATTAGGTCGCTTAGTAAGCATTAGCAAGTACTTTAATTACGGAAGCTAGCTCCGTTTTGGTAGACGCCTCTATTTAGAAATGGACTGAGAGGATGATACTGAAATCGAATAATTGCGATTAATCGGGTACTGAAAATCAAATTCCATAGTTCCATTTTAGTATAACGCGTAGAGGCTGGAAATTTAGAGTCAATTTTTTAGCAGTAGATAATTTACACGACCGCGCCGGTAAGAATCTACCATAGTTTTAGCTCCAAGTAATAGGTACTCATACATTATTGATTGATCTGATGGCACGAAATATCGTATTTCGGTTCTTCTTAGCGTGTCGATAACAATCGAGTTTCATGGCCTTGCGTTGTCTCACTCTTTCCATTTAAGCTACTTATTTATTACTAATTTTTTTTTTTGTATTACCTAATTTTGTTAACCATTCGTTTGTTTTTATCTTGTTTTAAGTTTATTTTAGTTTAATTAACTTATTGAGTTCTTCCTATTAAGTGCAACTTTATCATAGTCTTTTATTTCTACTTTTTTTGTAAGTTACAACAACGTTTTTGTGTGCATGCAGAGCTTACCTATAAGTGATTCATCATCATCATATAAGCCGAAAGACGTCCACTGCTGGAAATAGGCCTCCCCCAGGCTCCTCCACTTCGACCGGTCTTGTGCTTCCCACATCCAGCGGATACCCGCGGCCTTCACAAGGTCATCAGTCCACCTTGTGGGAGGCCTTCCCACTCTACGTCTTCCGGTACGCGGTCGCCAGTCCAGAACCTTTCGGCCCAATCGGCCATCTGTTCTGCGAGCAATGTGCCCTGCCCACTGCCACTTAAGTTTGGCAATTCTTAAGTGATTGTTACACTTTATTCTGATTTGTTGCTTTTGTTTCTTTTACTTATACCAGTGTATGCAATTGTTGGTGAACCAAATAAATAAACAAATTATTGTTCCTCTGGCGTGTTCTGCTATGAATATTTCAATACTTAGTTGTAACCACATTATAGACCCTGTCTAAATTGGAAGCTTAGAAACACTTTCGAATAGCAAGACTGGTGGTGTGTTTACCCAATCATCTAATTGAAATTTCAATAGGGCCCTCAACGTCATCAGTATGAAAAGTATACTTTATAGAAATACCACTGTACCCTCTAAAACCCTACAATCCAAATCCTAATAGGCACCCATTAAGCCGCGTTTTACCAAAGTGATAAGACCTAATAGGTTCCTATAAAGGCGTTCACCAATAAACGCCCACACACAACCCCGTCTCATGTGGTTTAATTTAGAGCGTTGTTTTAGACGCACTCGGCAGTGTGAAACAGCTTAATGTGTACGTCATCGCAATCTGTGTCTGACATTGATAAAGTAACAGCTAATTCATTATATCCTTTTGTTGCAAACAGATTTGTTAGTGAAGGATTTAGATCTAGGTCATGATTATTAGGTGTTTAGTGGGAAGAGAATAGGAGTTAATGCAATATTGCCAGGGTTTTTAAGATCAAGACATGACATCACAGTGTTTCTTAAATATTGACATGATTTTTGCATTTGTGTAATGCGAGCACACCTTAGTACATTGCATCCTACATCTAGTTGCATGCCGAGTATTTTTATATTTTAGCTGTGTTCAATTTATTAGCGATATTCTTTATGCTGTAATTTTTTAAATTTTCTCCTTACCGAAACTATTCGTTACATTAAAAATGTTTTTAAATTATGTAAATATTTCTCAATTAAGTGAAATTTCTTTCTTATCTATACTAATATTATAAAGAGGAACGATTTTATTGTTTATTTTGTTTGCATTGAATAGGCTCCTAAATTACTAAACCGAATAAAAAAAACACTGTTGGGAAGCTACACTATCGTGAAATGGGCTATATTTTGTCCCCGTATTCCCTCGGGAACGGGAACTACGCGGGTGAAACCGCGGAGCACTGCGAGTAGGAAATAAAGATACCTCTAACCCTGTCCCTAAAGGTTCATTAGAAATCCAGCGTCAGGCAGCATCAGTCTGTCTGGCATTAATGCTGAAATTAACCTTTTTGGCGCAGCCGTGAGGCACATGGCTTATTTTGAATCTTAATTTTTTTAATTATATTTTTTTACATTGTTCTCACATATAGAAGCACCAAGAATAATGTTCCCAAAATTTTGTAATACCCACGATTTAAAAGAGTGTCCTTGGAGTTTCTTGCCCGTTCTTCTCCAGAGAGATCTGCGTTTTTGGAATGGGCACCTAGCTTCAACTTCGATTTTTGTTTGACAATTCAAAAGTGCCTGTGAAAGGTCTAATTGAAATAAATGCTTTGAGTTTGAGTTTGACACACTGTTACATTTATTTATTTTCACTTTTTTATTTGTTATTGTATTTTGTGCTTCACGAACTGTTTCCAAATAAACGGTATTCTTTCTTTCTCTTTCTTTCTCTTTCTTTCTAACCCGAAGACAATAAATAAAATACATCAATCTAGCCAGAGAATCACCACTTTGTGAATGTCAAAATTATATAAAACAGTATTACTATCTAAATCAGATATTGGTATACTTCTTATTGCCCTTGACCAATTTTACTTGGAATCATCGCGAATCTCCTTCAATTTTGTATTACTGTGATACTAGCTACTAAGGAATAGTAACAGTTTCAGTAATTTGAGCGAGACATGACAAAAAGAAAATTGGAAGTTTTGACAAAATTTAACGATGTAACTCAAATTTAATACTTAACATTTATTTCAATGAAACCATCTATTTGAATACATATATAGCACTTTTGAATTGTCAAGGAGTTGATTAGTCAGAAAGATGAAACTAGTTGCCCTTTCCAAAACGCATAGTAATAGTACATTATGGTACAAGTGTGTAACGTTGGTGATTATCGCTGAGGCGCCATTGAGACCCGAGCCGTCAGGCGAGGGTCTTAAGAGAGCCGAGGACGATAATCATCAATACACACGTGTATCATACGACGTTTTTCAACACACTTGCGAAGAAAATAATACTAAATCATCATCATCATCATCATCCATCATCATCCATCATCATCATCCATCATCATCCATCGTCATCCATCGTCATCCATCATCATCCATCATCATCCATCATCATCCATCGTCATCCATCATCATCCATCGTCATCCATCATCATTCATCATCACCCATCATCATCCAGCATCATCCATCATCATTCATCATCACCCATCATCATCCAGCATCATCCATCATCATCCATCGTCATCCATCATCATCATCATCCATCATCATCCATCGTCATCCATCATCATCCATCATCATCATCCATCATTATCCATCGTCATCCATCATCATCCATCATCATCCATCGTCATCCATCATCATCTATCATCATCTATCATCATCCATCATCACTCATCATCACCCATCATCATCCAGAATCGTCCATCATCATAATTCATCATCATCCATCATCATCCATCATCATCATCCATCATCATCCATCGTCATCCATCGTCATCCATCATCATCCATCATCATCCATCGTCATCCATCATCATCCATCATCATCCAGCATCATCCATCATCATCATCATCATCGTTTTTAAGAACAAAGCAACTCAAACAAAAAACAACCTATAACTCAAAAAAACAACTCAACCAATTCTATAACTCACTAGTGAATAATAGTAATGAAAAAGTCACAGTTTGATAATAGGTGTCATTATGTGCCTAACTGTAGTGAAATTAGAGCCATTTTATGAGCAAGTGTGTTGAAAATATTATTACAACATATTGGTTACATCATTCAAGTTGAACGATGGTGGATTTCGACCATGTACGAGTATAAACATGCTCAAAATCCGTCATCATCATAAGGTTACCAGCCTATCATTGTTCCACTGTTCAAAAATTTGTCTTCTCGTAGAGAAAAGACACAAATGCCACATCTTAAGAGCCATAAAATAAATTAATATAAATACAAAAGGAAAAAAATAAAATTTAATAATTAATTAAAAACACTAAAACTTTGTATGTGTTATTTTGCATAATGTAGAGAGGCGTGGCGTGAGGGTGAGTGTGTTTGTGTGTGTGTGCGTGTGTACATGTATAACTATGTGTGTTTGTAATATGTCCGTTCGTTTATTTCTAGAGAGCCCATACCATGTGAATTTAATTATGATACAACAAGTTGCACAGTTGCATCATAGGACATGGACTTAAGCCAGTCTGTAAATTATTTTCTGAGGGAATTCCTTGTTAATAGATAGACTTTGATCCTCTTGTTTGTTTTATTATAAAGCTTAGAACGAATGAGGTTGAAATGGCAACGTACCATCGCAAATCTGCAGAGTTAGGTCTCGCAGATATTGTTAGAGCGTCGCTCATTTACTAGGTATGGGCGGTCGTAAGGCAAAAAGGTGGTGTTTCTTAAGAACTGTTTGCTCTATAAACACCAAACTCGGTATGAGTTTTACATTTCACATTTCCACAAACCCAATAACAAAGCCCACTTCAACAACGGTAACTACAGCCACTCAACATTCTTTTCCATGACAGGCAGCTTAGGGCTATACCTTTCAAGTTATAAATATGTTGAAGTTATCCTCCAGCTTTCCTTTGATCATGTCCGTAGTCGGTTTGAGAAAGGCCTTGTCTAGGGTGAAGGTGCGGTGGCGCGCGGTAGCGGGCGCGATTTGAAGGCTACAATGCATCGCGAGTTTTTGTAGCTTTCTGTAGAGAGTAGACGTTTTAAGTACTTCTTTGTTGAAGTAATAAGTAAGAAGTTGAAGTAAGAAGTTGAAGTAATAGATGGCAGCTAACTAGCTGTACGTCGATACGCAAAATCAACATAAAATGTTTCCAATTCTGAGACACAGGCCTCCTCTTTGTAAGAGGGAGCGGGCTCAGTGCGGGTTTGTAGATACGAGTATAACATGTCTTCGAAATTTTAGTACCAGGACATGCCGGTTTCCTAACGATGTTTACCTCCATCGTTTTGAGAGCAGTGGTGATGAAATAATTTACACCAAGTAAAGCGCCTGTCAGTGTTCGAACCTATGACCTAGAATTCGTAAGTCGGAGCCTTTGCCAATGCTTTGCTCACGTCAATAACCTACTTACTTAATATCTACTTACAATTCTGAAAATCAGTGATAGACAACGTACAACCTGAACCAATGGGTCTAGAAGCATGAAATTTTGGACAAGGTTACCATTATGTATAAACGATGATGATGATTTCATCATCATCATCATTTCAGCCGAAAGACGTCCACTGCTGGACATAAGTCTCTCCCAACGGGGGTTTTTTGCCATAATCGCCACGCTTGGCAGGCGGGTTGGCGATCGCAGTATGGTGGTAAAATGCATAGAACGCTGCTGCCCATTCTCTAGTAAGTCTCTTAGTCGCCTTCCACGTCACACACGGGAAGAAATGGGATGGTGCTATTTGCTTTTACGTCCGGCACCACACGGAGCTTTGATTACCCGTAACTACTGTCATTTACGAATGAACAACAGCTTAACGTGTTCTACGCAAGCCCAAGAAGGGCGCGGTGGCAAGGCGGCGACGGCCCCAGCCGTGGTGCCAGGACGGTCGGCCCCGCCCCGGGAAGTGGCCGGGGAGAAAAAGAAGGCGGGCAAGGCAGCACGGGCGGCTAAAAGGAAGGAGAGGCGGCAGCGGCGCAAAAAGCGTAGTATCGCGGCTAGGTTACGCGCCCCGAAATCCGCAAAATTGACTTTGAATTGTAATTTAATTAACTAAATTTGCTTACATGCACAGTTAGCTACTCCAATAATTATTATAATTTTAGTATAATTTTATCGTTGTAATTGAATGCTTAGGTCTTATTTCATTGTTCTCGTCATTTGTGTGCCAATATTGGAAAAACATAGCGATCTACTTTATTTTTAAGATCTTCGTATGTTTGACAAATAAATTATTCTATTCTTATATCTTTTATATGATTTACCACTTAGCGTTATGTAGTCTAAGATTGACTATTTGTAATAATATATTTAGGACCTTCAAATAAAATTGGTTGCAATGGAATTTCCACTTTCGCTTAGATTACATTGAGTTTATGTTCCCGAATCTCGATAATTATCTTAGTAACGGCAGGCATTTCATTTAGTTTGATAGTTCTCATCCGCCTCAGCATTCGCTTTAGTTTCTCACCCTAGACTAACTCCAATTCTCAAACTGAATGTATTAATGAACTTCACAGCAACGTTGATTAACATTTTAGTTTCTTTGCACGTGACTGCTTTCTGTACGATTTTAGTTTTGAATAGGCTATGATATAACTTTTGTGACTAACTTCTGTTTTTGCTTTTGTTACTCAGATAAACTTGGATCTGCTGTGGTCGTTTGATGTGGAGGTATCCGTGGGATGTTATAATTAGAATGTTGCTTTGTGCAAAAGTTTATTAATTACTTTCAATTGTTTCGCACTTGTTGTTTTGCCATGCCATTCCCAGCCTCGTACTGTTTCGGAATTAGATTTATAAAATAATAGTACATTATGATACAAGTGTGCTGTGTTATGTTGGTCGCACACACTCGGCTGCCTTATCGCGCTCGCCTCGAGTATAATGATCGATGCACACACTAATTAACCATAGAACGAGATCATTTACAAATATTTATAGAAAATGGCGACCTGGTATGGATTTTTTCGCGCGCCGCTATAACTATAAACGCGAAGGCGTAAATAAAGGCACTGGCTAAACCGCTAAACAGCTTATTAAATAATTATTCGCGGAGAAGGAAAAACAAATAAAAGTAAAAAATATTAGTGGGGTAACGTAAAGTAAAAAACGAGTGTATATTAAGCTGAATTATGAACCCAGCAAGTGTGTTGAAAAGACGTTAACTAATTTAGAGAAATGCTTATATTTTTATATTAATGGGTACTAAGTCATTGTTTAAAGCCGTTATACTCATTTGGTTCGCGTGTCAGTGCTCCACAAGATTAATTGCACCATATATTGGATATATTCGCTGTGTGGTTTCTAATTACGGGTCTGCCCTACCTAAAGGAACCCATGGGAATCTTAAGTGGTTAAGAGAATTTACAACCCAATTTTCTATTGGAATTATCTCATCAATTTGAATTAATAATGTCCTACCTACTGAATGCCATCTGAAATAATTTACTTAGTAGTAAGCAGAGGTTCACATTATGGGAATCCTGAATTTTCTGATTAATAACAAAATACATTACAGTAAATTCATCTGCCAGAGGTGCAGGTTGTTCGAAAGAGATACCGTGGCCCCTGGCACTACTGACACAGGCTACTGAGGGAACACGGGTAAGTTTTAGTCAGTAAAAGTCTGACACGCCCTCCTGCTCCACCCAGAGTGGGAGAAGTTTTTTGATGATTTCCCACCCTCAAAAAAAAGTAAGTAATAAGTTAATTCATAATCTGCCTAGCCTTTTCCCAATAAGATTTTTTTTTGGGTGGGAAATAATCAAATTACTTCTCCTGCTGAGAAGAGCAGCAGGGCGTGTCAGACTTTTACTGTCTAATACCCACCCGTGTTCCCTCATTTGCCCGTGCGCCAGGGGCGGCGGTAACTCTTTCGAACAACCCGCCCCCTGGCAGGCATCGGTCCTTGCGGGCCCCACCAGTGGTTGCTGACATCTCTGACGGCGCGCGTATGGAACACAACGCGGCGTCCCGTTTCCCAATATGTTGGGGTCTGCTTATTGTCTAACCGAATGCAGCTGAATACAAGTATTTTACATGGAGCGACTGCCTATCTGTCCTCCATCACCCGGTTACTGGTTAACATGATACCCCTTCGTAATACTGGTTATCAGACCCTCGGGCTTCTGACGACCCGTAACAACTGTCAAAGATCTACGAATGACAGTCAGGACCAACGGTTTAACGTGCTTTCCGCGGCAAGCACAGTTTAACCTGATCGGTCGAACCGTGCGGCTATTATGTCTTAGCCCCTCCGCAATGGTATGCCCTGGCTGGAGGCTTTGAGTTTCTCTAAAAATGCCTTCACAGAAAAGCCCGGTTTTTTTTTTTGGGAGGGAAATCAACAAAAAACTTCTCCCGCTCTGGGTGGAGCAGGAGGGCGTGTCAGACTTTTACTGACTAAAACCCACCCGTGTTCCCTCAGTAGCCCGTATGCCAGCTACGCGGGGATTGTGCAATCCCTGCGTAGAGCCTCCCACCGTTATCTGGGTACCAGGAAAGTCCGGTTAAGAAGTTACGGCCTCTCAAGGTTAACTTCGAGATGCCATACACAAAAAAAACCCTCCACAATTGTGTGGAATAGTGGAAAATATGGACACTACAATAAATTAATGGTTTAAAATAACGGTGAAGTTTTCACGAAAACTTACAACTACTTACCACATAATTTTATCAGTGAGTAGTATTTTCTATAGACTAGGCATAAAAACAAGCTCACTAAGCAATCTATGTCTATCAACACGAACAAAAATATATTCCGGAATGTTTTAGGTCAACCCACTCAAAACAGCGGTATCTAATCCAGCCATTTCACTGTAACTTTGACCGCTATCTGCCACGCTAATAAAGTGAATATCAAGAGATAAGGATGAACCTGGTATAACCTTGATATTCCCTAACAATGGAACTACTGGTACTTATCAAAATTTCCCAATAGTTCCGTCGTGGAATCGCAACAACTTTTGTGTTGTTAATACACATATTTATCTTTGCTAATATTCACATCATCATCAACATTTATTTGTATACGATATCCTGTTATAGGTAAAGCTTGTATAAACTATGGATTTACAAAACTATGGTACAACCTTATACCAAAAAAAAAAAAATTTTTTCTGTATTTCAATATGTGACCATATTGAAACCAACATTTCATATTTGTGGACCATAGCCAGTCGCATTGAAAGGGTGAAACTACAGACTGACTCACGTCACCCAATACACAACTACGTCTCAGTGCCCCAGAGGCTAAAGAGCCGAAAAAGTTTTATAGGGTGCGTGGTTCTAGCTAGTTTAGTCAATAACGATGCCTCCACAGCGAGATATAACCTGTGGCGGGAGTTGTATAAGCCCCTTGACAACTTTTTCGAACCATCTGAGAGCCTTCCTTCTGGGCACGCGTTACCGTGGCCGACCTGGAAATCTCTGAATAGAGTTCGAACCCAAGTCGGCCGGAGCAAAGACAATCTGCACAGATGGGCGTTCACAGATGGCTCAGATCTCAAGTGCGTGTGCGGTACCTCCCCACAGACAATGGTTCACCTTCCATCCTGCGCCGCATGCCCTGTTACTTGTGCATTTGACTGCGTCAGCGAGCGGAGTTCGCGTAGCCGAATTTTGGGCCAAAGAATTGTTTTTTTTTTTTTGCCATGGATACGCTAAGAAGAAGAATATGTCTGTCTTTTGGTTCCAGCTAATCTCTTAATCGCTGGACCGATTTTGACGGGAGTAATTCTAGTTTTTGTCCCAGTAGCACATTTCCGTGAGATGATTTTAGATGGGGAAAAACATTTTATTTTTATTTTCTTAAAAATTATTATTATGTCGCCGTGCCCTAACCGGGTTTTATGTTGGAACTGACTTATTGTATTGTAAAACAACTAAATGTAAGCATGAATGAAATAGAGAGATTTTATTTGTTTTGAGAAGCTGCGATCAGCATAATTTTTATTCACTTTCTGATCACTTTAGATCACAGATATTAACATGTTTTTAGAAACTATCCTGGTGAATCCACAGAACGAAGAATAAATCCTCTAAACATGTTACAACTTAAAAAAAAAAATGAAATCATGAAATATCGTCAAAGAGATTCAAGTAGCTAGGTATATTTTAATATCCATTAATTGATTCCCTTTTAAAATAGTCCATTACGTCACGAAACGGCATCAGATATAAGAATATCTTTGTAAGCGGATATTTCATTGCGAGTCCATAATTGGAAATTAAATATTCAATTCGCTTATTCCTTGTTATTTTTATATAGTCCAAATCTTATTCACTGTTGTTAGGGATTCCTCTCTTACTTAGTGTTCGAATATTTGTGTGTGTGTTGATTGATTTTGCTTGCTTGTGTGTTGTGGGGCTTGTGGCTAAATAATAACAGCTGTACCGGTCGATCGATAATGCCGCGGTTGGTTGAATGGAGGATCATCTGTTCCCTCCGTAAGCAAGCATATAAAGCATATTAAGCAGCTGGTCCCGGCTGTCGCTCGTGGATCTTTGATTCGTGGTTCTTCGAGTCGTTCCGGCTCGTCAGAAGCACGAAAGTTTGACAACCAGTCTTACCAAGAGGTATCGAATTTCCCAGTAACTGAGTTATGGAGGTCAGATAGGCAGTCGATTCATGTAAAATACTGGTATTCAGCTGCGTTTGGTTGAACCAAAAGCCAACCCTAAAATAGTTGGAGAAATTCTAGGCGTTATGATGATTGTTGGTATTGCTTGAATCGAGATATTACTTTGCATTTTGAGCTCTTATCATCATTATCCACATCCCGACTTACCCTTTGCCATGCTTGGCCATGGTACGGAGTGAGAGTGCATGGGTAGCCGCAGCCTCCTTCTGCAAAGCAATGATGCTTGCGAAGAGGGAGGCGGCGCACGTGAGGGAGAGGCAGTATTCGCGCCCTCACGGCCATAGCATCCGCAGGGGGCGCCCTGGGCGTCGGGAATCCCAGGCTGATTCCCGGCCACCGTAGGCGCGGAATTGCGGATGGCAAGTAATGGGTAGCTCGCTGTCCGGTAAGGACCAAGCCCACGTCGACGGCGCGTTGTGTTTCACGCGCACTTTAAAGAGATGTCAGCACCAACTGGTGGGGTCTGCAAGGACCGATGCCTTCCAGCGGTGCGGGTTGTTCGAAAGTGATACCGTGGCCCCTGGCAAACAGAAAACTGAGGGAATAGGGGTGGGTTTTAGTCAGTAAAAGTCTGACACGCCCTCCTGCTCCACTCAGAGCGGGAGAAGTTATTTTATGATTTCACACCCAAAAAAAAACTGTCTGCTAGGCAGAGACCTCTCATTTCTTCTACCAATCTCCATGCACCCATGCTCGGCTCAATCAAACTCAAACTCGAAGCATTTATTTCAAATAAACCAATTACAGGCATTTTCAAATTGTCAAGGTCGTTGAGTTAGAAAGATGAAGCTAGTTGCCCATTCCAAAGCGTAGGTACCTATGGAGAAGAACGGGCAAGAAACTCCATGGACACTCATTTAAAATCATGGTTTTGTTACAAAAAGTTGGTTACATCATTATGTTGAAATTATCAATGTGAGAACGATACAATCAGGTTCTTTCCGCGAAAGAGTCCTACTAAAAGCAAAAACAGTGTTCTTGACCATTGCTATAAAAGTTAACAAAAGTTGCTTATCTTGCACAGCGAAACCTGAGAAAATGTTACTCGTAGTAAGAAAGCTGCTCCATAATGTTAATTTTTTTACTAACGTATAATGACGTCATCTGTGTGATATCTATTCAGTCTAAAAAAAATCTATTCAGTCTAAAAAAATCTTTTCAGCCTAATAGTTTTACTATGTTTTGATCAAATTCCTATTATTATCATTCACGCATGTAGTAAAATATACATTTTCGTTTATTTTCTTTCAAACATATTAAGTAAATTTTTAAATATTTTTACAAAACTCGTACAAAAACATTTAAAAATATAAAAAATAGTGGCCCATCGGCATCAGGAACAGGGTCTAAGATGTCGGTGGTCAGGGCTCTAGAGAAAGGAACCTCCTGACTGTGCATGCCATGTCTAGGAGTACTGCTTTCTGAATCAAGCCCTTGATCCAGCCGCGCAATGAGAGCCTCCTGAGGTGTTGGTCGAGGTTCTTCGCTATTAGGCCATTTACTGTAACGATTATCGGTACAATGATTGCTTAGTCCACGACCCACATATCGACAACCCCGTCAGCTAAGTCAAGATACTTGATTTTCTTATCTTGCTCAGCTTTCACGAGATTCTCGTCATGAGGGACACCAATATCAACAATCATTGCACGATGCTCTCGTCGATCTATCACCACATTATCAATATTTAATAGACATAATTATTATGACTTCAGACTTAACCCTTTAAAACAGTAACATCGTAATTCATAAGCTATGCAACTTGTTCCACCATCTTCAATAGCATTACCTCAAAGTATCAGAAGCGTCGGCGTGAACCGATAATGTTTTTCATATTGCCCTCATGCGCACATATCTCCGTTATTAATGTCTGAACATTTGCCATCAGATGAGAATTTAGGTGCTCTTTCAGCCAATGACTTTTGTCTTGGAATTTTATGGGAAATTGGCTAGTGTATTTTTATTCGTTCCATGTGATGCCGGGCGTAAAGAATAGCACCATCCTATTTCTTCCCGTCGCTGTCGTAGAGGGCGACTAAGGGACTTACTAGAGAATGGGCAGTAGCGTTCTCTATGCATTTTACCACCTTACTGCGATCGCCAAACCAACTGTTAAGCGTGGCGATTATGGCAAAAACCCCCCTTTTGGGGCAGGTCTATGTCCAGCAGTGGTAGTATTCCGGCTGAAATAATCATGATGTATAAGAAATACGAGCATTAACATAATTAGTTAATTATTATCAACGACTATTTTGTCCGTCTCTACTATTTTGAAAGATAGTAGACCACGAACGCCTTTATCATAAACGTCTTCCACGGCAACGAGATCTTAAACCACTTACGCAATAAGATCCTTAATTTTAATCATCAAAATAATCCTTAAACTGATCTTATAATTGGTTCTTATAGCACCTCCTTAAAATACGCTGATGTTTTGTAATAACCAACAACATTAATTCCGTTATAATTTTATCTTCTAGTTAAATATGTATTACATTATTTAAATAATTTAAAAGCTTAGTCTTAAAAAAATATTAACAAGTATAAATAAAAAAGAATCATGGGGCATCGTTGTCAACAGGAAAGGTACCAAAAATTCTGGCAGCATTGCCACGATGTATGGCAATGTTGATTGGCAAAAAAATTGGCTAAAGTTAACTAAATAATTATGTAACAAAACTCTTTTCAATTGGATGTTTTACTGAACATCTTGTATAAGTTTAGTCACTTATCTCAACGACACACACTTTATGTAAATGCTATCTCTTTAACTTTATCTAGTCTAGGTCCATAAAGTCGTTAATGTCTCTCTTCTATATGGAAGTTACTTTTATCTTAGGGATTATAAGTTTTTATGTTTTTGCATGTTCAAGTTTAGTTATGAGAGTAAGAGATTGAAGCCGGGTATATTCTGGTTCATCATAATACTTCCCAGTTTAAACAGTTGAAAATGGTGAATGCTAGGCGTTTTACGAACTATATTTGGTATCTTCTGGACGTTAAAAGTTACTAGTGCCGATTCTCAGCTTTGTGATAAGTATGATGATGTGGTTTTGGTTGAAAAGTTCTCCTTAATCATAGTTTTTGGTTTGACTTGATTATTTGGCAGCTTTATCGTCTGCCTTTAGCACGTTTTTTAAATTACATTCATCACATTTTGATCTTTAGTAATTTACGTCTAGTTACTTAGTGTTTGTCCTGAGTATTTGGTTCGTTTTCAAAAGATTCGTCTTATACATTGCAGTAACGCAGATTCATGTTATCTTCATCATCATCATCATTTCAGCGTCCGCAGACATAGGACATCGGCCTTATGTCTATACATATATGGACATATTTCTCTCCAAAGCTTCGCAACTTCGGTCAGTTCTGTGCTTCCTGCATCCAGATTGATTTAATATTATTTAATTGAAAACTCTTTTACTAAATAATTCCTATCCACTCTACAATATACCCGAATGCGATTAAATGCTAACTCTGACGTCCCTACCCACTAATTGGATCTAGTTCCAACTTCCAGACAATTGCTATCTGTTTATTCAGTCTCCTAACTGATTAATTAATATGTTTGCGCTGTCAGTTGCATTAAAGCACAAATCTGTCACGCTGAGCTTAGCAAGTCTATTGTATGTAAATTACAATAGTACTGACAAATGACGGTGATGTCCTGAGATCGATGATTGGTTATTCTAGGCATGTACAGGTTCTGTAATAAATCCTGAGAGCCCTAGAATAACTTCCAAGAGTGTTAACACTTTGGAACGTTTGATGTAACAGGGCTGCGACCCCCGGAACATATTCAGTAGAATAATCGTTATCACTAATTTATCTGTATACGAAATTCATTGATATCGATTCTGCCGACACGAGAGAACAAAAAAGTTAGCATGAGCAATTGGAGTAGATTGGAAGCGGAGAAGTGGAAAGATTGAGATCTATGATTGGATTTAAGTTGAACCACTGAACAAATCCCCCCCGAGTGGGTTCCCGCATTGTCGTTGCGGGGGGCTCAGTAACCGTGGTCTCCCAGCCACGGTGAAGCGAAGAGGAACCCAAAGGTCCCCAATCCCCTCATCAGGGCTTTTGCGAGGTGCACCGCAACTGAGGTGGGCCGCGATGTCGAATGGGAGGCATCGCGGCTGAGGTTTACGGGCAGCGGCAGAGGAGGAGTGCCGGTGCTTCTGAGCAGCGCTCTTCCTTTCCGTGGCCTGGACGGGCCGCCACCGTTTGATGGCGAACGCGGTGGGGCCGCAGGGGAAGAGTAGTGTCGGTATAGCGTTGACCGCTCTCCCTATCCCCTGCGGCCGAAAAGTGGTAGGACGGCGCGTTGTGTTCCACGCGCGCCGTCAGCGATGTCAGCAACAACTGGTGGGGTCCGCAGGGCCAATGCCTGCCAAGGGTGCGGGTTGTTCGAAAGAGACACCGTCGCCCCTGGCACACAGGCAACTGAGGGAACACAGATGGGTTTTAGTCAGTAAAAGTCTGACACGCCTTTCTGCTCTCTACCCAGAGCGGGAGAAGTAATTTGATGATTTTCCAGCCTCCAAAAAAAATACCACTGAACAAATATAACATAATTATAGCCTGCGTTCTATAGAATGTAAGAAATAATAGATTAATTGAGAGCATAAAGGGAACTAAAGGAAGGTACTAATTTCAACCTGGTCTCGTAAACTTCAATTCAAAAAAGCGATAGTTTAACAAACAATATTAACGTTTTATATCTACACAAGGCCCTTCTTGAAGATTTAAAGAAAATAGCTACGCATTGTTCCAATGAAATCTTGAATAACATCTCTGAATGAAAGAGTAACATTTTTTTTGTACAAACGAATCTAATAAAACTTGCTCAGATTCTCAGAAAAATCTAATTTCCAGAAAATACACAGTTTCTTCCTGATTTCATTTTTAACGTGGAACACTTTTCTTTAAAATCTTTCTCATTTTCGAAATGAAATCATGCTTCTAGATTCTAGAGTAACTGTCTCGTATTTTTCTTTTAAAATAAATGACACAAACACGACTTTACTCGTACTGCGTTGGAATCTCAAGATGTCTCAATTTTATATGTGTATTGATAGTCTAGTTTGCCAAAGAGCAATGGAGCGCAGCATTTTAGCCGTTAAACGAACCGACCGAATACGAAACACCACGCTGCGCTCGAAAACGGAAATCTTAGACGTAGGCAAGGCTGCCAGGCTAAAATGGGACTGGGTGGGTCACACTAGTCGCATGCACAGTGACCGCTAGGCAAATGTCGCCACACAGTGGGTGCCTGAGGATGGGCGGCACCGACGAGGCCAGCCCAAAAAAGGTGGCGTGACGACCTAGACGCGTATTGCCAGGGCTGGATCGAGGAGATGCCTGGAAGGATCTGGGGGAGGCCTCTGCTCAGCAGTGGGACAGCGTAGGCTAAATGAAAAAAAAAAAAAATGGTAGTCTTGGTCGACTTGTTAATCTATGTGAAAAGTACCTTACCATTGTTTGACATCGTTAAATTTTAAGAACTAATTTACCAACAATCACAAATATATTTAACTAGCGTTTGCCAATGATTTCGCCCGCGTGGTAGTCGGTAATTATCCCTCGGGAACGTACTACTGGGATAAAAAGTATTATATGTGTAAATCCAGGTTATAAATGATCTGTGTGTCAAATTTCATCCAAAACCGTTCAGTTGTTTGTGCGTGATTGAGTAACAAACATCCAAACATCTAAATATCCAATCCAAACTTTCACATTTATAATATTACTAGCTTTGCCAGCGGCTTCGCTCATGTGGAGGGCGAAAATTGTCCCACGGGAATAGAGATAAAAAGTATCCTGTGTGTTAATACAGGTTACAAACTATATATGTGTGTCATATTTCATCCAAACTTCTCCCGCTCTGGGTGGAGCAGGAGAGCGTGTCAGAATTTTACTGACGAAAACCCAACCGTGTTCCCTCAGTTGCCTGTGTGCCAGGGGCGGCGGTATCTTTCGAACAACCCACGCCCCTGGCAGGCAACGGTCCTTGCGGGCCCCATTTTTTTTTTTTTTTTTTGGGTGGGAAATCATCAAATAACTTCTCCCGCTCTGGGTGGAGCAGGAGGGCGTGTCAGACTTTTACTGACTAAAACCCACCCGTGTTCCTTCAGTAGCCCTTAAGCCAGGGGCTGTGGTGTCTCTTTCGAACAAACCCGCACCCCTGGCAGGCATCGACCCTTGCGGGTCCCATCACTTTTTGTGCTGACATCTCTTTGAGGCGCGCGTGGAACACAATGCGCCGTCGACTTGGGCTTGGTCCTTACCGGACAGCGGGCTACCCATTACTCGCCGTCCGCAAGCCCATGCCTACGGTGGCCGGAAATCGGCCTGGGATTCCCGACGCCCAGGGCGTCTCTGTATCCTGCGGCGGCTAGGGTCGCGAGGGCGCATATGCTGCCTCTCCCTAACGTGCGCCGCCTCCCTCTTCGCGAGCATCACTGCTTCGCTGAAGTAGGTGACGGCTCCCCATGCCCTCTCGCTCCGTACCATGGCCTGGACCAGGGCCGGACGCGAGAGATCGCCGCCGCCGATCGCCTCCACGAGGACACGGCGGTGGTCCGCCCAAGCAGGGCAGACCGCCACCGTGTGCTCCACCGTGTCCTCAGGGCGATCTTCGCAGTGGAAACACCCGGGCGTTTCCTTCCGCCCTATCCGAAACAGGAACCTCCCGAAACAACCGTGTCCGGTGAGGACCTGCGTCAGGCGGAAGGTGAGGACGCCATGCCGCCTCTCGAACCACTCCTCAAAGAGGGGATTTACCGCCGCAATCGTGGCGTGCCCATTGCGGGCCCCATCAGGTTGTGCTGAAATCTCTATGAGGAGGTCGTTGTTTTGTACATATTAACCTTACTGTTGAATTACTCTGTCTATTAATGAAAACTGCATTAAAATCCGTTGCGTAGTTTAAAGAACTTGGTTTATGGCCGCTACCCTCCCTGTATATTTATGAAGTATGCATGTTTGTTGAGAAGCATAAAGACTTTAAAAAGGCAGAGGAGGTATATCCTCGAAACCGGCGGCGAGATCCTCAGTGGCTTATATTAATTACCGAGGCTGGCTAAATATAATAAAAGCTGTTTAGCCATGTGTGTTCGGGTGTACAATAATATTCCAAGGGACTTTAAAACGGTAGACCTTAGATTGTCAAAAAAATACTATATGCATGGTTAAAAACTAATAACTTTTACAGCATTAATGAATTTACTGACGAGAAACTTTTTTTAAATGTAACCAACAATATTGGCATGCGATGACATAAGCTAAACATGTTTGTTCTGTAATGTACCTTGTAACAACTTTATGTACCATGTTTTATGCAAATAAATATTATTTCTATTTCTAAGGTATAAGCGTACGGACACGAAAAGTGACTTTGATTTATAACATGTAAAGATAAAGAAGTCGGAGTAGGATTTTCAGTCTAAATTCCATTGAACAGCCTCAAAAATCCATGTACATACAATAAATATAATTTAGCTTGGTACGTACTACTAGTGCGATGCGTCAGTTCCTCCAATTTACGACCCACCCAGTAATCTGTATACCATACCCAAATCAGAATAGTTACATCACTGTCCATAAAACCCAAGCTAGAAGTGTATCCGATAAAATAGGCACAACACTGAACAATATATCGAATATCACGTCAAGCTGTACTATCATAAAACAATATCTAGCTCCAATATTGTTTGGCAATATTACTCTGAAAGTAGAAAAAAGAACCATTTTATAGATCATCCATCGTTCCTAGAAAACCACACAAGGAAACAAGAACAAACTCTGCCGTTAAGGAATAAAGTTCAAAGTCAGTTGAGAGGACGAAGAATCATCACCTTCCCTCGATTTATTAGAAAAGGAAACTATTTTGTCTTTACTAAGTTAATTAAAGTTGTTCAGTTTGTTATTAGTCGATTTATTACGAGAAAGAGAGAGATACGTATAATCCTAGGTATTTGTTCTGAACAAGATAAAAGGATTTATTTAAAATATCGCTGAAAGGAAATCTGGTTGCTATGATGCGAGCCAACTAAACTTTTTCAGTCTACAACGAATTTACTGATGATGTGGCGATTCCGGGAATATTGGTTGTTTTATCAATTCTGTTAATAAAGTTTAAAAGGAATAAATAATAAAGATAACGTTACCTATATTTCGTGGTAACACTACCACATCAGTATCAGTACATATTTCAGTGCGTGAGTTAATAAAACTCTATAAACACTGACATAAACACAATTCTTTTTGAATAGGACTGAGTTTCATTTTGCCAACTACTAAGGGTGTTCAATTAAAAGTGAAAATGAGTAAGAAGCAGTTATGTATTTTAAGCTATTGCATAGCTTTTATCGCGGGCCTTGAGCGTGGAGACCGAATCCAGAAATTTCGTAAAAAATAATATAACCTAATACCCTAACAAAAATAACCTAACACCTAGCAACAGGTCGGACTGTTGCATAGCAACGGAGGAATGACATGTTAAAATCATTCCTCCGTTTCTATGCAACAGTCCGACCTATCATAGCTTCTATCGCGGGCCTTGAGCGTGGAGACCGAATCCAGAAATTCCGTAACGAAAATAACCTAACACCTAGCAACAGGTCGGACTGTTGCATAGCAACGGAGGAATGACACGTTAAAATTGCAATTTTGACTGCTTTATCTGAATTTTAATACACAACATCGTATATTTATGGATAGTTTATGAAATTTTCTTACCGTTTTAGCAGTATTTTAGCCATTTCATACTGGGGGGTGTTAGGTTATTTTCGTTATAATTGCATAAATTGATAAAAAATGCTATGCAATAGCTTTACCGCGGCAGTCTCCGAGTGCCACACGTTTTTTTTATTATTATTTAATTTTTCGACATAATCACCTTTAAGGTTTATACACTTGGTATATCGTTTTTCTAATCCTAAGATTCCCTTCTTGAAAAAATCTTCATCTTGATTGCTTAAAAAATCATGTACGGCGGCAATCACTTCCTCATCATTGCCATATTTGTGACCCTCAGTTGTTCTTTTAACCTCGGAAACAGGTACAGGCCAGAAATTACTAAGTGCAAGGTCAGGTCAGTATGGAGGATGTTCCATCAATTCAAATCCAGCATCTTCGATAGCAGTCATCGCAACTCGGGATTTGTGTGCGGGGGCGTTATCTTGGTGAAACAATACAACTTTACCAAGAGTGCCGCGGCGATTTTCGCGTATTTCCCGACGCAGTTTTTTTATTTGTTCTGCGTATATTGGCCCCGTAATAGTGGCTCCATGATTCAGGGCTTCAATTACTATCAACCCCTAGCTGTCCCAGAAAAGAGAGCCCATAATCTTACAGGCGGATGGAATTGCCTTAAACTTCTTAGGCGTTGCAGATGACGGCCTCTTCCAAGTCATGGACTGTTGTTTCGTTTCAGGATCATAATGGTGGAGCCATGTTTCATCTATAGTTACGAAGCGAGCCAAAAATCAGTCAGGATCTTGTTGTAACAATTCCAAATTGATTGCTCAAATGTTCATGTATAATACTATGGATACTTCCTTTCGAAATCTTTAGTTCTTCAGCTAGACAGCTACAAAACGAACAGTAACACGACGATCTGCCAAAACAATTTTTTCAGCTTTTTTATCATTTGTTTGGTAACTGCCGTCGTAAGGTGTCCCGAGCGCGGGTCGTCTTTAGTTATAATAAAGTTCTTCCTCTCTTAAACTCGGCACACCACCGCGCAACTGTAGAATACGGAGGAGTATTAACCCTTAATGTTCCTTTCAAGTCTAGATTTACTTGCTCAGTAGTAAATTTTTTCAGGCAGAGATATTTTATTACGGCGCGTATTTCAATTTTATCCATTTTGCGTACCACGCTCCGACACGATGAAAACAAAAGACTTCTATTTTAAAAATAAGAAAATAAAATCAATAATTTTCATTTATTTATTTTGTAAAATGTCTGGGCCACCATTACCTGCCAGTATTTACTTTTTTGTAGTTCAAGGAGTTTATATGCCATTATGACTTTTTATTGAACACCCTTCGTATACCTACTATTCAACATTGCAGTACCCACTGTTTTGCAGAGGTATGATATCAAATTCTAGTTTGGACAATTTGTTTTAAAGGTCCCTAACTAGCATGGCATATGGGAAATTATTTAATTTAATGTTCTATGACTCGTATTGGTAATTACTGCATACCAACTATCATACAAAATCTATTTCTCTCTAGCTAACTAAACAGACAGCTGTGCTGCTGGGGAGTTTGTTGCACCAGTTTTTTCCTCTCAGCCAAAGTACTAGGAAGTGGTGAAGGGCGGGCATTTTGGAGGACTATCTTATGGCATTTTGACATTCGAAATTGCTGATTCTCAGCCTTATTTAAATGATCGACTTTTAATTTTGATTCTCTGATGTACCGACTTAATCATTTATGTTTCTTAACTCAAAAGGCTGAACACATTCATGTGTTAAATGGGTATACCCAAAAAAAAAATCAGTAGTCAATAATATTAAAAGCGTGTTAAACCTATAGCCGTTGGCGTTTTTCTTATCCCCTCGAGAATCGTGAATAACTCTAAAGAAGTGTATATCATTCGCACGCGTCGACTTTCATTCCCCATCCCCTCTCCAGGGACTGGCTGTGTAAATACAGAGTTAAAATTAGAAGACACATTATGTAATATTTTAGAGCCTTTGCAAAGGATATTAGTTGAGGCAAAAGTAAATAAGTCATAATTTTGTTTAATGATACACAGACGATTAACTTGCAACTACTTTTCAATAATGTTGTGAGTGCTAAGTAGTCAAGTCTTTTGCATCACTCTTGTAAGACTATGCCTTAGAGTTTAATTAGTCGCTTTACGCACACAATTAATATGAGCATAGGTGGAAAGATAAATATATTTTTCCGATTTTTCGATTCTATCATTTTTTTAAGTTTAAAAAATGTATTTTAAGTAAATACTGATAAGTACGAGACTTCTGAGGATTTCAAGTGCGAGAGTATTTACATCAAGTCTTTAAATCAATGGCCCATAAGTAGCTGAGATTCGATCTTCAGTGGTCGTAAGAACTCTTGGGCGTATTGATGAAGAGGTCTTTTTTTTTTTTTTTTTTTTTTTTTTTGGGTGGGAAATCATCAAATGACTTCTCCTGCTGAGTAGAGCAGGAGGGCGTGTCAGACTTTTACTGACTAAAGCCCACCCGTGTTCCTTCAGTAGCCCGTATGCCAGGGGCCGTGGTATCTCTTTCGAACAAACCCGCACCCCTGGCAGGCATCGGCCCTTGCGGACCCCACCTGTGGTTGCTGACATCTTTGACGGCGCGCATGTGGAACACAACGCGCCGTCCCGTCTACCACTTTTCGGCCGCAGGGGATAGGGAGAGCGGCTGACGCTATACCGACACTCCTCTTCCCCTGCGGCCCCACCGCGTCCGCCATCAAACGGTGCCGGCCCCGTCCAGGCCACGGAAGGGAAGAGCGCTGCTCAGAAGCACCGGCACTCCTCCTCTACCGCAGCCCGTAACCCTCAGCCGCGATGTCTCCCATTCGACATCGCGGCCCACCTCAGTTGCGGTGCACCTCACCGCAACCTACTTTTTGGCCGCTACGTCGTCGGCTTTGAGGCAAAAGCCCTGACGAGCGGCCCCACCTTTGGGTTCCTCTTGGCTTCACCGTGGGTGGGAGACCACGGTTACTGAGCCCCCCCGCAACGACAATGCGGGAACCCACTCGGGGGGGTTGATGAAGAGGTCTTGATTCTTTACCGTTTTATGATTTTCACCTATCAAATAAAAATGACAAAAGGCTATATATATTATGCCTAATTAGCCGCCATAAATAATGTCTTCTTTCTAAGAATTTTAATTCGTAAAACAAAGAAAGGAAAATTGAACATTTATTTTTTGATAATAATATAATTGTTCTTGCGTTCTTCTAAGCGTTGAGGTTTCAATTCGTATGAAAACTAACAAAATTACTTGTACCGTTATAAGCGATTTAACTACCAAAGCAGGCGTCATGTTTTCTAGTAGATAGGTGAACATCACAAATGCTTCTCACCGAATAAGCTCGAAATAGCGTCGAGATATCTAATCGAATAATCTGATACTAACGAATATTTAATGGACTCTAAGAGCCTAGACAGTGTTAGTTTGTACTAACATTAGTGCTTAGTAAAATCTATAAAATAGGGAGGTAACGGTTTTTAATAAAATATTGATCAGTCCGTAGGAAAAAAAAGGTAACAAGGTTTCACACCACACCACACACACGCCTTACTCACCACACCAAACTAAATCATATACACTACGCTTCTTACCACATGGTATATACTCCAGATATTAAAAAATAAAAATATGTTATATTTTAATTACAATCTAAGACATGAAAGAGCGGAGTCCCCTAAAACAGGCATTTTTTGCCTAATAGGACGCTCCCAACACGAAGCTTTTTGTGAAAATAAATAAATAAATTAAAATAAAAACCGACATAGCCCTAAGAATTGCCAATCATGCCTGTAGGTAGGGCACATTGCTCGTAGAACAGATGGCCGACGGTGCCGACAGTTTTTGGAGTATCAGAAGACGTAGCACTGGAAGGCCTCCTACAAGGTGGACCGATGACTTGGTGAAGGCCACAGGTATCCGCTGGATGTGAGGATGATTGTAATAACATAAATTCAAAATCAAAATTAAAATATTTTTGTTTCATATAAACCTGCATGGGCACTTATGAAACGTCAGAAGCTAGGTGCAATTGACGACAGATGGTCAAGTTATGTTATTACAATCATAATCACTAAGATTGCATTGCTTTTGCTGCTTTGATTCATTAGCATCATCAAAATCAAAATATTTTTGTCACCTATACCAGCATGGGCACTTATGAAACGTCAGAAACTAGGTGCACGGTTCCAAATTGTCGCTTTCAACTTTCGCTTGAAACTCCACCACTTTTAAAAATAATTGGCTTTTACAATGTTTTTAAACTACAGTGATAATAATAAGTATGGGAGGAGAGTGCAGGCCTGTCAATAAGTACCAGGTACTTAGAGGAATGAAAATAAAGAATATAAAATCGTCTACAAATCTACAGTCTGTGAGGTCTACAACGTTCTCTCATTCACAATATGTTAAAAGAATCTACATAAATAACATTACTAGTTTCATTTTACGGCCACTTCTGGACATAGGCGTCCCTTAAACTTCGCCACTTCACCCGGTTCTGTGCTACCCGCATCTAGCAGATTTCTGGTGTATTGGCAAGGTCATCGATTTACGTTGTGGGAGGCAATCCAACTCTACGTCTTCTAGTACGCGGTCGCCACTTCAAACCCTTTGGCTCCACCGGCCAGCTGTTTGCGAGCAATGTGCCTTACCCACTGCCACCTATGCTTGGCAAATCTTCAGGATATGTCGGTTACCTTGGTTCTCCTGTGGATCTTTTCATTTCTGATTCGATGACGTAGGGAAACTCCCACCATAGCCCTCTCCTTTGCCTTTTGATTGACATTTAGCCTTCTAATAACGCCCATTATGAGCGACCACGTTTCAGTGCACTGGTCTTTGATTACAATACACTAAAAACAATTTATTTGCTGTTTGTGATCTACATATGCTGAAGTTTTAAGTATTTTTATGTAAGTACGTAGGTTTAACCACGCGCCTCTCTGGCAACATTTTAACATTCCCGATAAATTATATTCCCTTCCACAGTATGTTTAAAAACACTGCAATATTACAGCTAACGTCAGATTAACCGTTACTCTCTCAGCCGGAGTGCGTTTTAATAAGAGTGCAGCGTAAAATAAATTTTAAAGTAACATGTTGCCACAAACATGAGATGGCTCTCATTAAACCGAGGTCCTATGTTACTTGAAAATTGCGTTGAAAATATTGTGGCTCTCATTTTGTGGTTGCTAGTTAATTGTTTGGTTCTATTTTTAATATTGTTTTGGATTTGTGTGATAATCGGTGTACGAAGTTTGTGTATATGTGGTGAAACATTATAAAATCATCAAATTTATACAAACCTGTTTCATGATTTTGTGGTCTTATTAAAATTCGCGCTTATGGGAATATTAAGACGGATGTGTAGTGTTACACGAATGGATCGAATAAGAAATTAGTACATAATAGGAAGTTTGAAAGTGACGCCGGTAACTGAAAAGTAGTTTGTCATGGTATGGGCATGTGATACGGAGGAAAGAGAAAAAAGTTGTGAGCATCGTTGCGATGGCTATAAGTGTAGGCGAAGACCAAAAGAAACGATGGGTGAACTATGTGAATGATGATATGGTTAGAAAGGGAACGAGATGACGACTAATAAAGAAATAAGGAAGAAAATTGGGATAGAATGATGATTACAATTAACGCATATAACCTATAATTTTCCATTCACAGTAAATAGCACAACCGCACGTAGGTATTTATTTGTGAGACGATAAATTTTTAGCTATCAATTTGATACTTAAACTAAAAACAGAAGATTACATCGTGAGGGAGAGGCAGTATATGCGCCTTCACGGCCCTAGCCTCCGCAGGAGACGCCCTGGGCGTCGGGAATCCCAGGCAGATTCCCGGCCATCGTAGGCGTGGGCTTGCGGACGGCGAGTAATGGGTAGCTCGCTGTCCGGTAAGGACCAAGCCCAGGTCGACGGTGCGTTGAGTTCCACGCGCGCCTCATAGAGATGTCAGCACAAACCGATGGGGCTCGCAAGGGCCGATGCCTGCCAGGGGTGCGGGTTGTTCGAAAGGCACACAGGCTACTGAGGAAACACTGATGGGTTTTAGTCAGTAAAAGTTTGACACGCCCTCCTGCTCCACCTAGAGCGGGAGAATTTATTTGATGATTTCCAAACCATAAAAAATAAAAAGATTACGTCATCTAAAAGTTAATTAGAACTTTAAATTAACATGCTAATAGGTCCATGTCATCAAAATACAGTAATTATCGCCAGATATGTGTTAATTACGCGCATGGTCAAGCTTGTCAGAAGGTACTTCACCCGTAACATGTTCATCAGTAACATTATCAGTACCGACAAAGATTAATTAATTTTGTAATTTGAATCAAATTAACACGTCATTTAGTGTATCGGATATATTATATTTTTGATGTTTTTAAATGAGATACCGTACTGGTACCGTGTGGTGCCGGACGAAAAGAATTGCACCATCTCATTTCTTCCCGTGGGTGTCGTAGCAGGCGACTAAGGGACTTACTAGAGAATGGGCAGCAGCGTTCTCTATGCATTTTACCACCATACTGCTATGGCTAACCCGCCTGCTCAGCGTGGCGATTATGGCAAAACCCCCCTTTTGGAGGAAGCCTGTGTCCAGCAGTGGACGTCTTTTGGCTGAAATGATGATGATGATGATGAAATGAGATTAATTCTTCGATTTTTTTAATACCAGTAGCTAGAAAGAATTTATTTTTCTTAGTTCATTTTGTTGCTGTTTTTATTGTGAATGCTGCGTATATCAGTAAAAGGCATACGTAACTGCACTTTGAATTTATTATAAATCATGTGCCGGATGGGATTTCCGATAAACAAAATTGACCAACCTTCCCTAAAAAATTAATAGCGTATTAGATAATAAGTTTTCATAAAGCTCATTTTTGTCTTATAACGAATTTTGTGTAAAGTTTTTTTTTTTTTTGTAAATTTGTTGTATTTAATGCTGTTGGCGTACCAAGTAAGCCTTTGTTAGCAGTAAGTTTCTTAACTAGAATACTACAAAAAAAGGATAGAAATCTTCAGTCTTGAAAAAAATATATGATATGTGTGCATCTGCAGGCTTAGCACGAGCACCGATTTGTCGACGGAAGAATAGACATGAATATTAACTAAATGATGTACAATAGGAGAAGATGGCTATGTTTTTCCATTAATTATCACAGTTATGCGTTCTAAACGAATCATGATTTTGTAGATAATCGTATATACTTTATGGCCGTCGAGTAGAAAGTTTATCGTCAGTGTGATTTTAACAGTTTAGGAAGAAATATTCTTCTGAAATAGTCTACATTTATAGGGACCTAGACACAGATTGTTAGAAGCGAAAGACAAAATGACAGATTGTAGAAGGATATCTACAGTGCTATGCTAAAAATGGAGAAACGAAATGGCACTTTGTATTGAAAAGGCACTGTCAAAGCGTCATGCTAAGCCTGCTGGAAAGGCGAAAATCGCCTTGTCTATCAAAATTGACAGCGGCTGTGTAAACAAAAAATCTTATTACGTGCTGTCAGATGACGGTTTGAGAAAACATCCTGGTGAGTTTAGCATGCACGCGGGTTCTTGCCTCTAAGAAGGTTGAGTTTTTCCTCGTGTAAATGAGGATTTTTTCTTTGTCTGCTGGCTTCAGCCTGTAACTTCATACTCGTGAAATGTACTTTTTACGCCTGGTCCTTCGCACAAGTGCTAGCAATAACTTGACATCAGGGGCGTACCAATAGAAAATGGCGTCTGGACACGCATCATATTTGCGCCCCTTCGTTAATTATCTTCTCGGTCTACATTGAGCAAAGCTAGGTCGCATAACCTTTCTTAACTCATTATAGCCTTCAAAAATGAAGGAATTTCAACTTACTAAAAATCGCTTGCAATGCTGCAATTTTAAGGGAATTTGAACAGAAATAGGCAGATTTGGAAATACGCTTTCATTCTCGTACTGCACAAAATATTGACAGGTCTTCAGGTTTTTTCGATATAGGTAACAACAGAATGAAATGGTTTATTAATGTTTTTTTTTTTTAATGTAATAATTTGGTGAGCCTTTGCGCCCCCCTTCGATAGGCGTCCAAGCCTTTTGCCCTGCCTGCCCCACCCTAGTTACGCCCCTGCTTGACATAGTTTTATAGCAAACGGAAAAACGGTTTTTATAAATTAGAAGATTAACCTATCAATACCGGCTAATAAGACACAAGTGATTTTCTATACCGATTTTCGATTTTCTATAACGTGCCACATGTGGCACGCGGCTGGCCGGAGCGGGGTTTATTGAATGAATTGAATGTTGCATCAAGTTAAGAGACGCTTAATCGTCAAAAATGTATAGTTAAACAGTCACTAATAATTACTTAAGTTTGAGCAACGTATAAGAATATACCTAGGGGTAAATAAATAGCTTAGTGGCATAATTATTTTACGCAATATTTGCTACTGAAATTGCAGTATCCTGGACTATTATTTTCTTCTACCTCAATAAAAGTAATATTGGATCGTAAAAATTTAGGTACCTACTTATGAACATAAATCTCTCCGCAGTCGGCACAGTAAACATAAAATTCCATAAAGATGGTAAATTTTGTCGAGACCAAAATAGACCATATTGTAAACGAAATACTTAATATTTAATTTAAAATTATCTGCTCGTTGGTCTAGTGTTCGCAAGCGTTACTGCTGAACATGATGTCCTACGTTCGATTTGCAGGTCTGGTAAAGTGTTATTGGGTTTTGATACCAGGAAATTCTCAGTAGCAGATAACAGCCCTGATTTATGCCCGGTTGATGGCAATAGGCTTGCCCCATTACAAGGGACTTAAACATAACTGGCTAAATGGGGGTGTACAATTTGGTACACCTTTGCCTAAGCCTTTGGGGGTTACAAGCGTGATGTTATATTTTTAAAATGATGATGAATACAATAAAACCAGCCTTTTCCAAGTAAAATACGCGAAAACTAATTGAATTCAATAATTAAGTTGCATGTCAACAGGATTTTCAGTGACCACGGCAAGGCTTTCATTATGTTTTCGGTTTTGTAGTCAATTTTCACATGAGCTGATCTGTAACTGTACTGTTTACACAAAGACTTATTACTGCATTTATTTATTATGCAAAAAAGTTTAATCAGGGGTGAAATATCAAGATAGACCACACATGAGACTTAAACAACGTTTCTACATCGAGAAAGTACACCACAAGACATTCCTCTTATTTTTACTCATTTTGATATCTACTACTTATGTACCGTAAAACTAAAAACTTCTAAACAGTCTCCTGATTGGAGTGTAGCCTCAGGGGCACTATGGAGGGAGGACTTAAAAAAAATTCGTAATATTTTTTATTTTCGGAAATTTTCAAATTTTATTGCAGTTTCAGGTTGACCTTCGCCATAGAAACTATTTCAGTTCTGGGAAGCATGGCCCTCCGACCTACCATTTCCGAGTTAGGAGCTTTGGTTTAGGGGCGCTACGGCGCGAGGACTTAGAATTTTTTTGCCAAAAAAGTGTTATTTTTGCAAATCGTTTGTTTTTTCGATTCTATCGTATAAAACACCTAAATATAAGGCTAAAAGTGTTTTTTGTCTCCGACTAACCGTTTGTCGTAAAAACGATGTGTGGTTAGGTTAGAACTGTGACCAACTAGGCGCGAGCCGAGCGAGCGAAGGGAGCGGTGCCGCGGCAGCGGCCGGCGAGCGCTACCTCGAAATTGGTCGCGAAATTTTTCTAAGTAATTTTTTCATAGTGCCCCCAAGACGACACTCTGACCAGTCTCCTCACTTAACCACCACCATACACAACAAATAAACCACGTATCAAAATCATTCGCCAACCATGTTTCGTTACCACCGAAATAGTATCAAAATTTTTATGCTATAATTTCGGCGCGCCCGCGCCGCTGTCAGCAATGTTATCTTATGTCTATTAATGTAATGTAAATATTTACCTTCTAAGTTTACACTAGCGTGGAACGGGGAGTATGCAAATCCGTTTCGGTAGTGCTGGTTTTTGATTCTTGCGAAGTTAAAAGGCAACTGCTGTATCAATAAATTATTTATTTAGAAACGTGATAGTCGTTTTTTGGAAGTTAGTGTTTTCTTTGTGACACAGGAATGTGCTGGATGCAAGGAGCACAAAATCTGTCGAGGTGGCGGTACTTGCAGTGGACGTTTTTCGGCAGAAATAATGAATGATGATGATAATGTGTTGACATGAGCTACATGTGAGACTAGCTGTAGTCCGCAGGTTCGTCCGTATGGAGGTCGGTTTTTACACTTTATGGCTAATCCAATCTACAGTTTTAGGTCACGATATTACTAAATGATTCATCGATTGACGTAGCTAAGCTTTTCATCATCATCATCATCATCGGCCTATAATGTTCCCACTGCTGGGACATAGGCCTCCTCTCGGTGAGAGGGATTGGGCCGTAATCCACCACGCGGGCCCAGTGCGGGTTGGTAGATGTCACATGTCTTCGAATTTTTGGTTCTAGGACATGCCGGTTTCCTCACGATGTTTTCCTTCACCGTTTTGAGAGCAGTGGTGATGAAATAATTTACACAAAGTAAAGCGCCTGTCTGGGTTCGAACTCACGACCTACAATTCGTAAGTCGCAGCCGTTACCACTTGGCTACCACTGCTAAGCTTTTATCTCACTATTTTAATCTGGGCCAAGGAAACTATTGGTTTGTGTTGGCATGTCATTTTGTATTTATTCGCGGAAAATTGGAACTATTTTGCGGACTTTAAAATTTGCTGTGTTTTCCGGCAGGAATTTTCTTCTTCGCTCGTATATTAGCTTGATTTATATTTGCTCACGGTATGGTAAAATATTGACCCGTCAGCAATATGGAACTAATGGTGGTAATTATTTTTGCTCATAATCAACCTCTGGCAATCGTAAAATTCAATCACGGTTTGCGGTCGCATCCTGCACAGAACAAAAAATAAATAAAAAAAAAATTTCTGGTCAGCTTTACTACCAACTTAAATTGTCCGTATAGTCAAATAACAACTGTCATTCTACTGCAGTTGGATGAAATGGCTATAACGCGGCCAATTGACGTAGTTAGTTAGTAGTAACAATTAATTGCCCGGACTGTACAAAAAGAATGATTAGGGAAATTGTAACAACCAAAGAAGGAACTTTTATTTTTTTCAACAGTGGACGTTTTCAGGACGACATTGTGATTAAATCTAGAACGCCAATTATTCTTTACAGCAACATCAGCGAAATGGTATTTTAAGTTCGTCTATAACAATAGCTTTTACGGGTCTTCTCTCGATAAAAATTAAAAGTATACGTTTTTATTGTATAATAAGGACACCTTGAAATGACAATGTGCTCGTTACCTAATATTGGTATTCTGAGGGAGTCTGATAAGGTACGTAATGCTGCATTTGGGGCGGTAATATCTTGTTATGTTATTTTTATTGTTTTGGGCCCACCGGGTATGCAATTAACGTCTTTATTGCCATGGTAGGTGAAAGTTATATAATGATGTTACCTACCTGTTTCATTTTATTCGCGGAATAATTTTGAGTTGGAATATAAGTCAGTATTGAATAGTGGTGGCTTTATTTTGCGTAGTTAATTTCACCACCTTTGCTTTCAAAACGGTGAACGAATATCGTGAGGAAACCGACATGGCGTAGAACTGAAATTTCGACCACATGTGCTATCCACAAACCCACACTGGGGTCACGTGGTGAAATACGGCCAACTCCCTTTCATGGCTGAATTTGATTTGAAGTAGTTAGGTAATAACTGTTATTTTAATAAAAGTGACGTAACTACGATATGGAAATTATTTTTGTCCATAACTTACCTGCAAGTCTGATTAAAATGTAACTTTATTTCGTGTTTCTACTAGTTGAATTATGTACGTATCAGGATCAATTGTTTGAAGTTTAGGGGTAATTTATACCTTGAAACTTTACTTGAACGACTTCTTGAAACGCTACTTCTAACTTTGAAGTTCATAATTAAAGTCTTTTTATACATTAGGTATTGCGTACATACATGCAAAAACACCCTAGAATGACATATTTGGTCGTATTTAAATGGACCATATTGGAGATGTTTTCAGAATGTCTGGTGCGTAGTGATCGCAACCGGCGTGCGTGTATGTCCAGGTGTTTGAACATAAACAAATGAAAAGGAGAATGTAAGTGTCGTTTCAGGTGGATGGTCGGTCGATCGTGGTGGTGCGTCGCATTGTATGTTACATAAAATGCGACGCTTTAGAATTTGGTTTTTTGGTATCATCCTTGGTGTTCCACGCGGTGTATCTGCCTTTGTTTTATAATCTGAGCTGCCTACACCCATAGGAAGAATGGGTGAGCTTATGTAATATACAGTAAAAGTTTTTATCCAGTACGCAAATTGTAACCATGAATTCAGCATTTCATTCTAGACCCCTTCCGCAGAAATTTTTCGCCGGTTATACAAAAAAAAATCAACTACATACAGGGTAAGTTTTTATCCAGTGCGCAAACTCTAACCATGAATTCAGCATTTCATTCTAGACCCCCTTCCGCAGAAATTTTTCGCCGGTTATACAAAAAAAAATCAGCTGTTTCATAGAAAAGTCAAAACCTACGCGGTCAAAATGTATGGAATAGCTGATTTTTTTTTTTGTATAATCGGCGAAAAATGTCTGCGCTAGGGGGTCTAGAATGATATGCTGAATTCATGGTTACAGTTTGCGCACTGGATAAAAACTTACCCTGTATGTAGTTACATATTAATGTATTTAGGTACACAATTAAGGTGGAAACATTCAGGCTGGCAGGGACATCGACACACAACCTCTGTATTAGTGTACAGTTGTATCCACTCTTTTCATATTTGCAGTAAACACAGTTTTACTGCTTATTGCCTCACAATCATGTCTGCCTTTGTCTCAGATTGCCGACAATTACCATAAACGGGCGAGAGGGCGGCAATTCTCATATGGGTTAAATTATCATTATTAATGATGATAATGTGTATTACGCGCTTTGGATTAGTTTTGGATTATTAGGCTTAATGGGATGGTGGAGGAATTTTGGTCGGATTTTGTTAGAAACCGATTTTGGTAATTTATGATTTATCATGTACAGTGTACAAGCAAAGTTAAGCTACACTTGCCGCGGTTGGTACGTGGTTGGGTGACCATCTTTACATCTCTACTTCCCTCCGTGCTTCGGTAAGCCCGTCGAGGCTTCCACAGAGAGGCGCGTCGTAGATTTGTGGATGTAGATCCAGTCACACAGACAGTAGTAATACGGGAGAAGCTAGAAAGTCCAGCAACCAGTCTTACCAAAGATTATCGTATTACCCAGTAACTGGGTTGTGCAGGCAAGGGAGACAGTCGCTTAATTTAAGACACCGGCATTCAGCTACATCCGGTAAGACTGGAAGCCGACCCCAACATAGCTGAAAAAATGCTAGGCAGATTATTTTATTAGTGTACTAAAAGTATACCTCTGTCCAACCCTTCAGGGAATCAGTCGTGATGTTATGTTTATTATGATGTAATTATAATTTCGCAAGGGAACATTATTACGTTGCATGAAGTAGTTACGAAATCTATTGACTTGTAGGAACAGAAGTAGAAATACAATTACGGGAAGTACTCTAAAAGAAACGAAAAAGTTTCCGTTGGCGGTATGGTATTGCTAAGAACAATACATCTATGTAATCATATAAATCTTTACATTGTAATAAAATAGTAGCGAAGTCAAAGCTTTACGTTTAAGTATTTTGAAATAAAAATATGCATCTTTTTTAATTTTTAGAACAAGTATACATGATAAGTTTTTATCCAGTGCGCAAACTTTAACCATGAATTCAACATACCATTCTAGACCCCCCAACGCAGAAACTTTAATTCGGTTTCACAAAAACAAAATCAGCTGTTTCATAGAAAAGTGCAATACCTACGCGGTCAAAATGTATGGAACAGCTGATTTCTTTTTGTAGGTATAACCGACGAAAAGTTTTTGTGCTGGGTGTTCTAGAATGATAATTATGCTGAAATCATGGTTAAAGTTTGCGTACTGGATAAAAACTTATCCTGTATACTTGTCCTAAAAATTAAAAAAGATGCATATTTTTATTTCTGTCTACAACGATATGCTGAATTCATGGTTAAAGTTTGCGCACTGGATAAAAACTTTTCCTGTATGCTTAAAATGTAGGATTTTAGAATTTTTGTCCGATTGTCGCAATAACGGCTGAACGGATTTGGCACACAGATAGTTTCTTACCTGGCTTAAACACTTATGGTAGGTACTTTTAATTGTGGTAGTACGTGGGATATTTTCTCACATCCACACGAGCGAAGCTGCGGGTAAAAGCTAGTCTAGAATCAAATAAACCAATCTTCAAATTACAGCCAATTCAGTAGATACAAATCTTAGAACGTCAACCTTCATCAGTATTGAATTACGAACCTTTTTCAAAGTCGGTTAAGAAAAGACTCCTTTCTGAATGTTATCCGAGTACAAGTCACCGATAGATTTAGGCAAATCGGGTATCATTAGATTTGGCTTACCACAATGTAAGTGGCTCAGGAATTCTATAAAATATACGTTATGTAAGGCAAATTTTATTTTAAAAATTCTGGGAACGTTTGCCGCTTGCGTAATAGTTTTCAATTATGCTGGTGAATTTTGAAAAGCTCTGCCCATATTTTATTTTAAATGTTGGGTTTTTTTTTAAACTGTGGTTCTAAAAATGCTGGAAAATTTTCAGTTTACATAAATATAATATATTCAACTGTTTTTCCACATCGTCCTGTAAAACCGAACTTTCGTAGTTGGAATAATGACCGCTGTAATTAATGCTCAAAGCAAAAATGGCATTATAATCAGCATGTTTGGTGAATAAAACTCTGAGAGCATTTTTTCATTTAGAACCTAACTCTTTCTTATAATACGGTTATCTAGAAGAACGGTGGCAGTCACATAGCGTCTGTAATTTACTGGTAAATGACGTCACTGAAACGTAATTTAGAAAGCACGTGTCACATCTCCGCCGCGAAACAATAGCAGCGAAACCGCAGTAGCTCTGGCATGACTCGTCCGATATACGACAAGCAAATCGGATACAAAACTGCCTGTTCACCTAGATTTGATTATAAGCCATCTTTTTTCTGCGTGTACAGTTTTGCTTAGAAGCCAGTTTCACCTGCGCGCTCTGCCCGCGCTTGTTGCGGGGGCGGCGCCGCAATTGTTTCGCACGTATATGTAGCAGTCGACAAGTTTATAAATCGAAACTTATGTTTTTGTAAAATGGATGTTGATTTGACAGAAAACCCAATGTAAGAGGTCCAAAGTAAACCTATACTGTAGTTACTAAGTTGAAAAACACGATAGTTTGCTACGCTTGCTACAAATTTCAACTGACACCTATCTTCTTCTTAGCGTGTCGATAGCAATCTAAATGCCTTTGCCTACGATTTTGGCACTGACTCTCAGGATGTTCCGCAACTTGAATCGTAACATAATGTAGTCATTTTTGAGAAGAGGTGTGCTAAGGTCCGAAAAGTAAGTCGGTACGTTTTCCTAGAGATAGGTACCTTTTTTAACAAAGTAAAGTGAAAACCTCGCTGCCATAATTTTCATGACAGGGTCTGCCTGCCGTTGGAAGCCGTAGCTATATAGATAACCAGCTCTTCGATATGTATATTATAGAAGCGCAAAATACTTCGTTTCACCACCGTCATCACACAGAGGCGTAATGTCGTGGTAAGTCAAACGAAAATTAAATTATTTTTCGACCTAAACTTAATTTCCCAAAAACCTCAAAAACTCTTGGAATCTGAAAACAAAATCTGCATTCATTCACCGTCCTGTCTTCAAAAGTAGACTTAATAAAAATACACTTGATTTGAATGAACTTATAAAAATAGATAAAAAGTAGCAACATTACTTTTATTTCAGTAACACTATCCAGCAATCGTCGATCTCAAAAGAAACTAACAGGAAAACATTTATTTTATACTATTTTCACAGACGTGTATTAGGGTTCCGTATCGTTAAGGTCTGTCACAGGGATGTACGTACCTTTTGAACCGTAATAAAAATAGGTTAGACATTTTAAACTTTCACAAAGTACTACTTAAATAAAATGAAAAGAAAAATAAAGGTATTTTTTTTTTCATTTAATTCCCTTTAATTTTCTACTTATTTTATTTTCATAAGCGTCCATTCAAAAAAGTATTTCAAAAATGTAATTTTATATATTGTCCGGTAAATGATAAAGGGAGTTTATTTGTGTAAATAGTTTTATTCTAACACTTTTACATTTTTTTTTTTTTTTTTTGGGTGGGAAATCATCAAATGACTTCTCCTGCTGAGTAGAGCAGGAGGGCGTGTCAGACTTTTACTGACTAAAACCCACCCGTGTTCCCTCAGTAGCCCGTATGCCAGGGGCCGTGGTATCTCTTTCGAACAAACCCGCACCCCTGGCAGGCATCGGCCCTTGCGGACCCCACCAGTGGTTGCTGACATCTTTGACGGCGCGCGTGAGGAACACAACGCGCCGTCCCGTCCACCACTTTTCGGCCGCAGAGGATAGGGAGAGCGGCTGACGCTATACCGACACTCCTCTTCCCCTGCGGCCCCACCGCGTCCGCCATCAAACGGTGGCGGCCCCGTCCAGGCCACGGAAGGGAAGAGCGCTGCTCAGAAGCACCGGCACTCCTCCTCTACCGCAGCCTGTAACCCTCAGCCGCGATGCCTCCCATTCGACATCGCGGCCCACCTCAGTTGCGGTGCACCTCACCGCAACCTACTTTTTGGCCGCTACGTCAATGGCTTTGAGGCAAAAGCCCTGACGAGCGGCCCCACCGTTGGGTTCCTCTTGGCTTCACCGTGGGTGGGAGACCACGGTTACTAAGCCCCCCCGCAACGACAATGCGGGAACCCACTCGGGGGGGAACACTTTTACACTTCAAATAACTTTTTAAAATGATATAATGTCGGTATTTACCTACTATCTGATTCTTCTGTGAAGACAGGCCGAATAAAACTCAAAAAACACAATGTCTTTTAAACCCCAGACATTTGTCTTTTGAAGAAAGAATCACATAGATTGAGTGTACCCGTCCAGTCAATGCAAGTATCTATAAGCAGTCGTGCAGCTCAACTCAAAACTTATTATAGTACGGAACCTTTCGTGCTCGAGTCCGATGTACACGTGGCCGCTTTTTTACAAACAAACGCCGCAAATAACTAATTATTAAAACCACATAGAATGGCCGTGAGCCACGTTTTAGTGCTCAATAAAGAAACAAAAATCTGCGCCATCTTTATTACTAAGATTAAACATTAAACACTATTGTATCGTAAAATGTTTAATGGACTGTGGCTTTTGGCGTGGTCGGTATGTTGTGGGTTTGAGGTGTGTTGGGTCAGCAGTTTAAGGGGATAGTAAGATAGTTAGATGTCTTTGCGCTCGTAAAAAAGAATATCAATTGTAAGAGATATCTGTTTTGAGGAAATCGTCATCATCATCATCTTCGAGCCTATTTCTCATGTTACTAGGTGTCGATGCAGGGTCCATATTGGCTCACCTAAAGTTCTTTACCCGAAATTGTTCTTCCTAATGATTTGTAATCCGAATGATCACTCTTCCTAAAAAATTTCATCCTAAAGTTTTCATTCATACTATTTGTAGTGCTACCGGCGATGTACATAACACTCATGTTTCCGAAAATTGTAATTAATAATATCATTAATGTAAATATATTTAAACTCCTACTGTTTTTTATCATAACGCTTTTATCCCTAAACATAATTACCATAATATTTTCACTCATACTCAGAAAGTAACATTTTCGCGACCAATTTCGAGGTAGCGCCTGCCGGCCGCTGCCGCGGCACCGCTCGCTTTGCTCGCTCGGCTCGCGCGTAGTTGGTCACAGTTCTAACCTAACCTAACCTATAGATCCCTTCCACATCGTTTTTACGACAAACGGTTAGTCGGAGACAAAAAACACCAAGACACTTTAGCCTTATATTTAGGTGTATATAAGAATAATAGTACCATGGTACAAGTAGTTAAATACATGTTTTCATAATACGGATTATTATGAATAAAAAGAAATCTAAACAAAAAAGATATGACTTCGAATAATAGTGTAAAAGATGGTTATGTTGAGAAAATATAGGAAAACAAATAAAAGTATAATAGATGTTTATTGCTACTGACATTATGAAGTTGAATGCTTCGTAATTATGAACATTATTTTATTTTATTTTTATTTGATTTTATTTTATTTAGGGACAATAAACAGCTACAATATATAATTTTAACATAACAAAAAATTATAGGTGTGAATAACAATATTGCAGCCCACTACATTATCCGCATATTAAAAAAACAAAATGTAGGCAATGAGTGCCACCAAAAGGCATTATTAAACATACAGTACATATTGAAAATTATTACATCATTCACAACAAATAACTAATAAATAAATAAACAACTCAGTGACGAGAGAAAAACAAAAAATTAAAAATTATACAAAATAGGATTAGATCTATTATTAATTATTATACATTCATTTCATTGCATTATTATTAGATAAAAGTTTCATAACATTATATTTAAATTTTGATTTGGAGCATACGAAAATGTCAATATCGATAAATAAATTATTATAAGTGTCTACCATTCGACGAATAGGGCAGCGCATACCAGAGTTGGTTCGACAGCTATTTAGAGCAAATAGGGTACCAGCACGGACATTCCGTTTGTTAACGGTGCGAGGGACTGCATAACATAACCTGCTCGTGAGGTCAATTGAGTCAAAATGGCTGTGCACAATACCATGCAACACAGATGCCTCCAAGAACCTACGTCTGGATTCTAAGGTAACAAGCTTATATTTGCGTAATAATTCAGAGTACGGCAGGTAACTCCTGTGACACCTGTAATGCATGGTACGTAGAAACTTACGCTGGACCTTCTCGATCTCATCTATATATTTCTTATAGAATGGGTTCCAGATTGGTACTGCATATTCTAGCATATTCTTCATTAGAGATAGAGTAGTTAGGAATTGTGATTGTTAGGATGAAAAATGTTAGGAAGAACATTTTCGGATTTCCAATGATCGGAGTTGAAAATTTAGGTGAACTTTGACGCACCCGTCGATGCAATATGTTTTTTTCTTCAGTTCTCTCCTATAAACCGTCTCACTGTCATTCAGTCCCTTCTCTTTCATATTATTCGTCACACAATCTATTCAGGTTTTCTATGACCTTCCTCTCTCTCTCTCTCCTTCCATTTACATTTAAATTCATCACGATTTTAATCATAAATGCGTTTCTCCTTATCATTTATTAGAAAGCAAACAGTTCATTTTGCAAATTTAATTTCATTCGAAAACGTCCATCTGTTTATTTTCAACTAATTCCGACTATCCTGGTTCTTTATCTGTTTTGGTGACTGTACCATTGCATTGTTGACCTTATAATTGTCGACATTGTCTGTAAAATAGCTTTTACCTCACTACAAAATTGTGTTTTACTGAAGATATTCTAGCAACGGTTTCCTAATTCCCCAGTCAACAGACAAGAGTTTGGGCACGCTACAATTGCGGCGGTAAGTCCCCTCTTTGAGGAGTGGATTGAGAGGCGCCATGGCGTCCTCACCTTCCGCCTGACGTACGTCCTCACCGGACACGGTTGTATCGGGAGGTTTCTGTTACGGATAACGCAGGAGGAACCGCCCGGGTGTTTCCACTGCGTAGATCGCCCTGAGGACACGGTGGAGCAAACAGTGGAGGTCTGCCCAGCTTGGGCGGAGCACCGTCGTGGCCCTGTGGAGGCGATCGGCGGCGGCAATCTCTCGCGTCTAGCCCTGGTCCAGGCCATGGTTCGGAGCGAGAGTGCATGGGTAGCCGTTACCTCTATCTGCGAAGCAGTAATGCTCGCGAAGAGGGAGGTGGCGCACGTGAGGGAGAGGCGATATATACGCCCTCACGACCCTAGTCGCCGCAGGAGACGCCCTGGGCGTCGGGAATCGCAGGATAACTCTCGGCCACCACAGGCGCGGGCTTGCGGATGGCGAGTAATGGGTAGCTCGCTGTCCGGTAAGGACCAAGCCCGGGTAAACGGCGCGTTGTGTTCCACACGCGCCTCAAAGAGATGTCAGCATCAACTGATGGGATCCGCCGATGCCTGCCAGCGGTGCATGTTGTTCGAAGGCGATGGCCCCTGGCACACAGGCAACTGAGAGCATGGATGGGTTTTAGTCAGTAAAAGTCTGACACGCCCTCCCACTCCACCCAAACTTAAAAATATTTATAACAATGCTGGAAAACTTTACTTCATAAGAAGCTAAAAAATTACAACAAATTATTATTTATGGTATATCAATATGAAGGGCAGGTACAAACGGAGCGTTTCACATGCAAATGAATGTAGGCTACGTTCACACTCGATAAACATGCAAGCATTTCAACTAGAACTAGTAATCGGTTAGCATTCAGCGAAGAGTTCTTCACAGCGGTTAAAATTCCAAACGCTAAACCACGCGTGTTGCGCGCGCAATATGGACTCTTCACATATTTTTCCGCATGCTAGTCGATTCGAGAGAAAAACTCTGCCAGACTAGCGTTATTCATTCGTTCAGGTCTTTTTGATGGTCTAAGAAGAACTGAATTAAGAAAGTCCAAGTTTGGGCATGGTTATGTAGATACGTATGCGTATACGTATACCAAAAGATATACATAAGTCAACAACCCCGTCGGATATACTTGAAGTTTAGTGAAAAACCGTTAAATGTGTTCGATTTCGTAAATGGAAAACAAACAGTTCATTTATCTAATTAAATTTCGTTCGAAAACATCAATCGTATTCTTGGTAAACTTACACACAAGTTTATACGATGACCCTGGTTAATTGAGTATCTAGCGTGTCTAGCGAAGCTACCCAGGTAACTCAGGGTATGCAACCCCGTCCCCACCTCAGCATACATAGGTTTCTTTATCAGTTAATTATCAATGTTCCAATTGTTGGAACTCAGACCTTCACTCTGTAGTAGAGATTACAGGTTGTCGAGCTGATAATATTTTTCTCACTACATGAGCTATTTTTATAATAGTACGTGTGGGTGACACAGATGAAAGGGAAGAATTATTTTGCGAAATGTTTATCAAAATCAAATGACAATGAACGTCAATGACCGGCGAAAAAAAAAAAAAGCTGTTTCCTACATTTTGACGAGTTATGCGAACATAGATGTAGGAAACGGGGGTTTTTTTCATGATTTCAGGTTTGGTCCCACAGTAAAAGTTGTTCGTAATGATGAGTACAATCTCCCATTTCGTTTGTCGCATGTTTTCAATTTCAACCTGTATAAAACTATATAGTAGGTAACCTTCGTATATTATATCTATCGGCTAGTTTTCGATTTCTAAATTAGTACCTCAATTCAGATTTCTAAATTGAGGAGCCACCTTCAGTAACTTTTTAAGGGTTTCATACAAATTCCAGGTCTGGCAGTGTTATTGGATTTTTCTACCTGGAATTACTCAGTAAAAGCCCTGCACACGTTTAGTGGCAATAGGCTCGCCCCTTATTACATGGGACTTAAACATAACTGGCGAAATGTGCGTGTACTATAAGTACACCTCTGCCAACCCTTCGTGGAAACAAGGCGTGATGTTATGTAATGTGTTTCCAGGATAAGGTCTAGAAAATCGGCTAATTTTCTTCTAAATATTGGTCAACGCAGGTACGGTCTTATAATATATCTCGCGAGATTAGAAACCATCGATAAATTGTGAACTGCAAAAACCATTTACAATTTAACGCACTATTTTTCGATAGTTTATAATTTGTCCACCAAATTGTGAACTGGTATCAAGACGGATTGTACTTTGCGCTATTACTAAATAGTCAAGTAACTGCTACTAACTTGGAAGCAGCGCTCGCCGGCCGCTGCCGTGGCACCGCTCGCTTCGCTCGTTCGGCTCGCGCACTTTTGGTCACAGTTCTAACCTATTTAAATTGTAAGCAGTATGGAGCAGTCCACAATTTATTGACAGTTTATAATCTTGCGAGATAGATTATAAACTAACGATGTTCACAATCTTACGCTGACATATATATATATATGACACCTCAATCTATGTATACGAACACCTGACCTTTTTTTTAGTGTTTTCACAAACTACAGTGATAATATTTTGCCATACGGCAGTGCTTTGACATGCGATAGTCCCTTTTGCTATGTGATATTTTATTATTTAACTTTTCTGTTACGACTGTTTTTCATACCATTATATTTTCAGCAGTTATTTCTTCATGTGTTATGGATATCGTTTTACATATATTGTTTACAAATATGAAGAAAAATGTTGTTAGAAAATACATAGAAGGCTCTGTATCTTCTAATGTAATCGTTCTTCCCTTAAAAATACAATAACAATATGTTCCTTTCTCTCGTTGACCATATTATTCCTTTTCTTTTTACTGTCTCCAAATATTTAGTTTGTGTTTCTAAGGTTCTATTCTCTGTATTATTGTGAAAATAGTAATTAAATAATAATTATTCATGACCTTTTTTATTTCTAGATATCATGACCGATTTATCCAGTGGGTAGGTAACTAAATAAGTACCTACGCGTAAACGAAGTTGGTAGCATTTAATTCATAAATATTCTATGTGGCCTACATTTCTTTTGACGTATGACACGATGACACAACTCTTTGGTTATAATGAACGGAATAATAATTTCGTAATGAGTGAGAGAAATAAAAAAAATGGTTTAACTAAATATGTATAGGGCTTGTGGCTAAGTAATAACAGGAGCCACAAGCTAGGGTCAATCGATCAGGTTAAAATACGCTTGCCACGATAGTTCAAAGATGGAACACACACCATCTTTAAATACCAAGACCCCTCTATGCCTCGGAAAGCACGTTAAGCCCGGGTGACATTCGTGAATCTTTGGAAGTTATTACGGGTCGTCAGAAGCCCGAAAGTCTATCGTAATACATAGTCAATGGTTGGTGGAAGTCAGACAGGCAGTCGCCCCATGTAAAACACTGGTAAGCATTGATCTGCATCCGGTTATACTGGAAGTCGACCCTAACATGGGAAGAAACTTTGCAGATTTCTTTATGTATAAGAAATAGAGGTGTTTGAAAAATAATAGCTTTAAATGTTGGTTCTCCTTTCAGAAAAGAGTTGTAGTTAAAAGCTTGAAAATAATGTCAGAGGTTAGTGTGTTGTTTTTAATATAAACTAGCTTTTGCCAGCGGCTTCGCCCGCGCGGAACTTTCATCCCCTATTTAAGTCCCTTAGGGATTGAATTTCGAAAAATCCTTCCTTATTCCTTGTCTACATTATAAAGGGAGCCTCTGTGCAGAATTTCAGCTTTCTAGGTCCAAGGGTTTGGGCTGGGCATTGATGAGTCAGTCAATCAGTCAGTCAGTCAGGACTTTTCTTTTTATTTATATAGATTAAATTCTACTTAAAAGCAACGCAATTCAGTTTTATTTCGCTAGTCCAATAAAAATTTAAGGTGTTCATAAAACACATATCTCAACGCATTTAATTATGAATTAGGAAACGTTTTAAAAGGACCGATAACGGAACTAATTCCTTTGCAGTATGTACTCGTATCTACCCACAGAAAAATCAGTTGCTGCAGGCTGAGACTTTTATATTTAGACCGAACAAAGTAAACTAGGGTAGGGAAAACAATCTAATAAACAGGGATAGTCAACCCAAAATCGCATTCACAGGAACAAAACAAATCGATTCTCACAAATCGACTTCGCGTGACAGTTACGCATAAAACAACCCGGTCCCACGTGGATAATATATTTTGTAGCTTTATGTGGTTTATGTAGGTAGTTGGGTACCAATATCACATAGTATAAATCTATGAAGCAGACTATGTAGGGTGCAAACGCGACGGAGGTTTCAAATAGAACGAAATATTATGAGTTCGTTTCCAATGTCGTCGGGCTGTAGATATTTAATAGGCAATGGTTTCTTCTGAAATCACGAAAACCTAGTAATACAAAGAAATTTGAACTAACAAAGTTAGAAAGCTGCTTAAAAATCGTATTTTGGACCCGATACGCTGGTAAATGACAAAATTTACTATTCCTTAAATTTTATTTCACGCACAAAAGAATACCATTATTCACTTCTACGAGAATTAACATAATAATGTAAAGTTAAGCGACGTTTTCTTCGGGTGATAATATTAAAGTATTTTTAATTTTAAATGGCTAAAACTCATAATTCAAAAAAAAAAAACTGTTCTTTAACAGCCTTTTAAAAGTTAGCACAGATTTTGATTCCCTTACGTTCGTTAGTTTTTCTACCGTAGTTAGTTTTCGGTATGTCTCGATTGAAGATTCGACTAAGTTCGACAACCTCATGAAGCGACACAAGTTTTATTTACACAGGCTGTGAAAGTGTACGCGAAGATGCGTCAGCACATTGCACAAACACTTACACTTCCGACTTCGTAATTGTCTTGGACGCTACCGATAGCCTGCGCTTACACACACATTCACATCATGTTTGTATACTTGGTAACCACATGTAAAGAGCGCGTCACTTCATGAGATAGAATATTATAACTCAATAGGCAAGACTAGAGTAAATGGGGATTAACCTAAAGAGTAACTAACGCACGATTTCTTGCTATTATCAACCTCGTTAGTAACTTGTAAGCAGTATTTATAGACCGATTTTATGAATGCCATGAATTTCAGCCGTCAAAGCAGCGTGAAAATACATCAAGTTTTTCTAATTCTGTCATCGTACGGTCAGAGCCATAAATATACATATTTGCGCACTTACCAAAATTGTAGTGAAAACTAATAATTGCTATATCAAATCAAATCAAAATATTTTATTTCATATAAACCTGCATGGGCACTTATGAAACGTCAGAAGCTAGGTGCACGGTTCCAAATTGTCGCTTCCTATGGAGAAGAGCCGGCAAGAAATTCCACGGTTATTCTTTAAAAAATAATTGGCTTTAACAATGTTTTCAAATTACAGTGATAACAGGTATGGGAGGACAGTGCAGGCCAGTCAATAAGTACCAGGTACTTAGAGGAATGAAAATACAGAATAGAAAATCGTCTACAAATCTAGTCTGTAAGGCCTACAACGTTCTCTCATTCACAATGTGTAAAATAATCTCCATAAATAAAATGAACCTGTTTAATCACAGTGACATGATTTCCATGACAATCACAAAAGAATAGTCGTTATTTAAATTGATGTATAATGTCAAATAGTGACGAGAATATGTCAGCATTGTAAAAATAAAAAGATTAAAAAGAATTGTATTAAGGGAGCAGTTAATAGACTTTCACATAGTTATGCTGTTAATGAGGTACCAGGGAATATACACCGTGACATTTTAGTCGTCTTACAATGATGGTCCACTCAATGTATTTGACATAAAATACCTCTAGGTGCGATTAAAAAATTGTTACCATTAATTGAGCTAAGAGTAGGTACAAAGAATAATAAATAATGCTTTAGCATTATGAAACACCCTGTTAATAATGTTTACGTATCAAAGGGTAGAAGATACTTATACCCATAACATTCCATCATTCTTTCCATCTCCATATCAGGGTGCTTCAAACTACGTCATGAGTTTTAGTGAATATTTTTTTTAAATTATTATTCTTCCATTTTTTTTATTTGAATGTATTATAGTCATCGGATTCATGAAGTGGGCCGCCGTTGTAAGACGACTAAAATGTCACGGTGTATATCTATAGTCATCTAAAGCTACTTTTTACTCGTGAATTTATTTAATTCTATTGTATTAATTATAATATAGGCCGTGACTTGTATGTCATAGGTTCTAACCCAGACAGGCGCTTTATTTTGTATAATTATTTCATCACTATTGCTCACAAAACGGTGAAACAAAATATCGTGAGGAAATCGGCATGTCCTTGAACCAGAAATTCGAAGATGTGGTACATCTACAAACCCGCACCCGCGTGGTGGAATACGGCCCATTCCCTCTCACTGAGAGAAAACCTGTGTTCCAGCATTGGGAAATTATTGGCTGATCATCATTTCAGCCGAAAGACGTTTACTGCTGGACATAGGCCTCCCCAAGCTCCGCTATTTCGACCGGTTCTGTAGATGATGTCATTATTATGATGAATTGTAATTACAATAAAGGAATATTTGATTATTAAAATGTATTTACAAAAAACTGGTAAAAGACAAAACGAAAATGAAACAGATCTTGAAACTTACACTATAAGAACTTGTTAGGCGACTTAGTTGGTTTCAGATTGGCTAAATACATCACCAAAAATACATTTGCCACTGAAACTGGGCAAGACACAATTGGATTGAAATCTGTAATCTCAAGAGCGTGTTGATTCAATGAGTTGATTCAACAACAGCGCTCAAGTCGCTGTTGTTCACAAACTTATTTCGCCGACTGTACCTAGTTGAATTAACGGCCAAAATAAACTAATAAATCAAAGTAATCGGTTATAAAATTAGCTTGATGGTTCATATTTAGTAGGAGCGGTTTAATTTTAACCATGCTTTGCATTCCCGAGCGTGGTAAATTGATTGATTTCAAATCGGGATACGGAAATAGAGTAAACGAATTCTTATTCGGATCTTAAGGGGAACCTAGTCGCTGGCTCCAACTTACTGGTGGGCCTGGCTAAAAAGCACGCTGTCTCACCAGGTAACGTGTCCGACAGAGGTATCAGTGATGAGCAGTTAGACGCAAGTCTACACGCATAACGTTATTGATTGAGATGCAGGATCATCTATAGTAAAACAGGCGTGTAAAAAATTAAGAAAAGACTTCGGAAGATCGGGTCTTATGGTAAACCACTGCATAAATCAATTACCAATAAAGTTTATTGAACTTTTAGATAATTGAACTTTGTCGATACCGACTTTGTCTTGGAGATTTTACACTTCTTTTATTACTTGAACACTGGGTGTGTGTGGAGTTAGGTTAAGTTAGTAAGAAAAACGAATAACTTTTTATGGATTTTATTTTAGTATTCTGTTTCCGTACAGACAATATTAATAATGAGACAAAAAGATACCATGTTTAATTTTTGATGTTATACACTGTCGAACAGTGGATTAAAACACTCTGAAACACTGGTAAAAATGTCGACAAGATTCACCATGTAAGGATCGTAGCAGATGGCGTTCTATAGTTTCTGCCTTTCCCCATAGGAAGGACGCGTAAGTTCATGTTAATTGTTAGGTGTGTACAATATTATCTAAGGAAAACGGTTAAAAATAAACCAGGAGTCTACAGGAGCAAGTAATATGTAGAACATTAAAGTAAGGTACGAATTTACAAGAAATATGTAAAAAATCTAACTCAGTTTCGTTTAACTTGAAAACTGAATGAAATGAATATCTATATCCACAGTATACAAAAAAGACAAAGGAAAGCCCGCATAGTTTTAAAATAAAATACTGTAAAGTAGCTTGTTGCTTCGCTACCTGCAGAAATATTTAACCCAACAAAAGATACCTTGATGAAATTCTACAAAATGGAGTAGCTTTACCCTCCAGGTTTTTATATTATTTTTTCCTCTTAAAAAACAGTAGGCACATTGAGAAGCTTTTTTCCAAAACTTTCAACACGAGTTTCCGCTTTCCAGTCTAAAATGAGTACAAGTTTTTAAAAGTCTTCGAGGGGTACCGTTTCATACACAAACATTTGAATTTTGTTTCAAGTTTGAATATTCCGAACATCATTTGTCGGGACTCGAAGCCTCACGGAAAATTAACGTTTCGATATTGTGCCAATCAGGATTGCATTCTCAATTCAAAATAAATACATACATTTTATGAAAGTGTTTTTGGTAGCTTTTGTTGCCAAAAGATTAAGAATTTGGCACTTTTAGTACCGCTTTTAGGACTGCTTAACTAGAGCAGTGGAGCCCATTGGTAACGTCCACGACTTTTTTATTTTGGACCCAGTCTGGCTTTATTTTGTGTAAATAATTTCATCACCATTGATGTCAAAACGGTGAAGGAAAACATCGTAAGAAACCCAGAATGTCCTAGAATGGGGTTAATAAATAAATACAAATTCTAGAAATATCTCTACTCGCTATATGTGCGATTTTTTGTGTAATTTATTTCTACACCACTGCTCGAATGTCGAAACGGTGAAGGGAACTGGTAAGCCGGACATGTCCTAGAACAAAAAATGTAACCCAAGACGTGACATCTGGTCCTCGCGCAAATGTGGGAGTGGCGCGAGGAGGCCAAACGCCGGGGCGTAAGATCCGCTGCCGCAGGAAATCGCGGCACAGCGGACAGAACTCCGGCGAGATCTCATGGCGACATGGAGAGTGCGATTGTCGCAACCCAGTGCTGGGCACGCCACGATTGCGGCGGTAAGTCCCCTCTTTGAGGAGTGGTTCGAGAGGCGGCATGGCGTCCTCACCTTCCGCCTGACGCAGGTCCTCACCGAACACGGTTGTTTCGGGAGGTTCCTGTTTCGGATAGGGCGGGAGGAAACGCCCGGGTGTTTCCACTGCGAAGATCGCCCTGAGGACACGGTGGAGCACACGGTGGCGGTCTGCCCTGCTTGGGCGGAGCACCGCCGTGTCCTCGTGGAGGCGATCGGCGGCGGCGACCTCTCGCGTCCGGCCCTGGTCCAGGCCATGGTACGGAGCGAGAGGGCATGGGAAGCCGTCACCTCCTTCAGCGAAGCAGTAATAATCGCGAAGAGGGAGGCGGCGCACGTGAGGGAGAGGCAGCATATGCGCCCTCGCGACCCTAGCCGCCGCAGGATACAGAGACGCCCTGGGCGTCGGGAATCCCAGGCCGATTTCCGGCCACCGTAGGCATGGGCTTGTGGACGGCGAGTAATGGGTAGCTCGCTGTCCGGTAAGGACCAAGCCCAAGTCGACGGCGCGTTGTGTTCCACGCGCGCCTCAATGAGATGTCAGTACAAAAAATTATGACCAGATACCACAGCCCCTGGCATACGGGCTACTGAAGGAACACGGGTGGGTTTTAGTCAGTAAAAGTTTGACACGCCCTCCTGCTCCACCCAGAGCGGGAGAAGTTATTTGATGATTACCCACCCAAAAAAAAAAAGACGTGACATCTACCAACCCGCACTGGACGTGGTGGATTACGCCCAACTCCCTCTCACTGAGAGCCACCTCTCCTGTGTCCCAGCAGTGGAAACATTATAAGCTGATTACTTTGATACTGCAAATGTGTGCGTTATTGGCAAAGGTAGATTATCAGTCATCTAAATAATTATTTATTAATAAAGCATCAGTACCTTAACAGCGTCTTGGTTTCGTAATGTTAGCATTAATTAATCCCTAATGGTTTCTCATTAATGTGTCTGAAACTATAGTTATATTGGTAAACTAGCTGTTGCCCGCAGCTTCGCCCGCGTGGAGGTTGAAATCTATCCCACGGGAACGTACTACCGGAATTTATCTATATATATATTAATAAGAATAAATAATTTCTAAAATAAAAGTAAGTCTAAGTTACTCCTTATTACATCAGCTATCTGCCAGTGAAAGTCCCGTCAAAATCGGCCCTGCCGTTTCAGAGCATTAACCGGAACAAAAAGACAGACAGATTTTTTTTTTTTTATGTTACTTTGGTAATATGTACCGTGTATACATCCATATGCATTTAGTAAAAAAACTGTTAATATTACAAACTGACACTCCAATTCTAATTATCTGTATAGATTAATATTAATGTTATAATAATATGGAGTTGCAATAACGTTTTTGGTGTGGGAATCGACAATTGCCTTCGTAATTTATTATGTATTAGGTATATAGTCTATAGTGCAAAACCATGGGCTCAAACTATTTACAAAAAAGTGTACGAGTACCATTGACACGAAAAGTAGAAGTGACCTATAAATAACTCTATTAAAATGTAAAAAAAAAACATCTTCATCTGAAAAGGCGCAGTGATGACAGGTGGAGTAAGGCTTTGTCAGAATGGCGTCCAAGGACTGGAAGACGAGATGTTGATCGTTCGGAAATGAGACGGATGGACTACATTGTTGCCATTGCGATCAAAACCTGGATGACCCTGGACAGGAGCATGAGGATCGGCACAAGAAAAGAAATGTCTATCAGGCTTAGCATTAGAACCGTAGAGAAGCGTTTTGTCGTAGGAAGAGTAGACAAAAATGATGTTTCCGTGTAGACAGTTGACAGTTTTTCACCGAGAAATGTAGACAAGCGATTTCTATTCTACGGTAGAGTAGAAATAGAAAGCGTCATGCCTTAACTTACTGCCTGCTGCAGTGGGTGAAGTCGGATGTGGATAATTATTATGATGATTATCGTAATCTTCTGCATATCTTTGAAGCCGGAAAAGCATTTCCACTTTTCTAAAACATGTTCATAAATAGGTAACCAAGCTTAGACGGAAGTTTTTCATAAATGCACTCCACTGTGATTACATGAGTCCCGTTCTACATAGCTCAGAAGTAAGTTTAATCACTGGCCGTATATTCTGTAAGAAACTACTTCTTTGACGGTGACGAAATAGTGCACATGTTATGGTATTCAATTAATTATATTTGCTAACTACTATTGGTTAAATATTGTTATGCTTAGAATTGATAATTTAATCTTCTGAAGTGTTCCTATAGTAGAGCAGTGATGTTGACAACTAAAAGCAACCGACTAATTTAATATACAGGCACAGGACAAAAAGATTATGTAATTTTCAAAACGTTTCTTTTTGTAAGTAGTTTTAAACAAAGACTTTTACACGTCAGTACCTGTTTTCCTGAACTTCGTAGGCCCTTTTTGCATTACTATTCTGAAAAGTGGAGTGTCTTGCACAGTGCAAGTAAAAATTGACCAAACCATTTCATGCCTCTTTTACTAAAACTTGAATGTTTCATGATATTTTAAATGCTTTAGTCCTAGTTGATGCAATAGACAAAAAAGAAGAAGTGTTGTCTATCCTCGCACTAGATTTAAGTGGAACAATAGTCAAGGGAAAAGAAAAACATTGCGAAGCAGCACATACATTTGTAATAAACTAACGTACGGGCAGGCAACTCGCTGAAAACTGCAATTTGTTGCCCATGCATGAATTGCTACTTATTTATTACACAAGTTCGGCGTAGTCAGAAGTATGTGTTATTAATACTCTGATGTATATGTAGAAAGATTGACATATTTATAAGGACGGGGCGGACGACATGTTACTTTGACGCCTCGAACTTAGTCCCAAAATGGTCTTCCCTATAGCGAAGTGAACTAGAACGCGATCGGCTGTCTTCGGAGCGGTCGTAAATTTTTGCAAGCAAAAATGCCAATTTGTGCCGTGAAAGGTTGCGTGAAATACGACAAAAAGCACATTTAAAAAAATGGTAACATTTCAAATCCCCGGTAAGTTAAAAATATGTCATTCACGACTTCTAACATTATTTAAAACAATTTTCTTTCTTATTTGTCTCAACCTTTGACAAAGACGACGCGAAGCCGCGTAAAAGTGCGACATAACTTTGCAGCGGCGCTCGTTGTAGCCGATGAAATGAAAAGATTTAATAATATTACTTTATGATTAAATTTATTACAAAATTGATTTTTATTGTTTATTAAAAGCAAATTAAAATGTCCAACGTCAGAAAACACTACGAATCCAAAATGGAAAATATGTCCAGATTATCAAAAAAACATTTTTTTTAGAATTTGTTTTATTCGAAGGCCAATGAAAACTTAATAAACACAAACAAACTACAACATTTTTTTTTTTTTTTTTAATATAAGGTTTTTCTTTTATTTCTTTGTACCTCGAATAATACCACACCCCGCTCTTACAAAGTTACGTCTAGGAGCAGACACGCCGATTGACATCGTAGTTCTAATAGATGGCGTTAGTGTTTTTTGTTGGTCGAACGCGTCCGTCAAATGTTCGGACGACCGTTTCTTTACTATTTAAATCAATGTGTAGAAAGAGATTCAGCTTTCTACACATTGATTTTAATTATCTTAAGCTGAACATTACTTATTGAATTTAAACGTACACATTGCTGCAGCATTTTTATTTGTAAACCAATTTTATTACCTAATGAAAATCCAACGATTCATGTGCTTAATTAGATTTGGATAGACCTGCAAAGTGGAAATTGTACATTTCAGAGTTACTAACTTTGTCGTGAAAACTTTTACTCTTCTGTTTTATTTATTTTTTCAACAGTAACAAAAGGAAAATCAACACCCTTTTCTTTGACCACAACAAAGCCCATTTCCCTGTCCCCATAAACAATACCCCACTTTTAGCGCACATTAATTTATTCGCAGGGTAAACTTCACCACAATCTAGCAACACTACACTTTACACAAACGGGCACGCCCAACAAACAAGAATATAAAAGCTATCACGTTGAATGGAAAGCTATTGTGTAGTTGTGACGTAACAGCTTGGATATCTGAAGGATTTAGGTTACCATGTTATGGTTGATGAAATTGTAATTGGCTGGAAGGAGATGCAAGAAATTTTCTCAAATCATATCCAAACTCAAATTGCCGGAGGAGTTGAAGAAGTTAATGCCAGATATATGAAGGCCACTGGGTTGAGAAGGTCGGATAATGATGTCGTCAGTATACATTTGTGTCAACATTCCAGACTTTTCACACGTCTGTTATGATTGGCATCCTAGCCTAAACAGATGCGGTTGAAAATATAGCATTCTGGAAATTTAAGTTTAATCTAGTGCCGCAAGATATTTCAGATTACAGGTTTCGTTTTAAAAATATACCTACTTGAATAATCTTAAATACATTTTCCTAAAATAAATGGATATTATTGAGACACCTTTGACTTTAAAATGCAGTTGTCTAGTATAGTATTCTTTGTCATTTACATTTTGTTTCCAAGGTTTTGTTACTAGCAGACTACAATAAGGTCCCATGGGTGTAAGAGGTGATTAAACATCGACATGTCTATGTACAACAATAACAACATTATGTTCATTGTATACACGATCCATTTTGGCTTTAAGTTTATTAAAATATACTCCTTTCATATTCTGTATATCAATAAATGCTGTTTCAAATATCATTTTACTAATGAAAACAGAGCACATAATAAATGATGGATGATAGTGAATGCGACAGTCAATATCCAAATTTACCTTATTTTCTGACAACCTACGTACAAAATGTTTCCACAAAAGGTAACTTGTTGATTAATTGGCTGTCAGCATCAGAAAGGGCCTGTTAGACCAAATTATTGTGTTAATTAAAATCGAATGAGAAAATTTAAAATCATTATAGAATGTAAAATATATAGGTCCGAACACTGTTCCTTGTGGCACTCCGTACAAACATAAAGCAGTTCTTGTATCAGAACAGAATTCGAAAGAATAAATAAGTCTTAATGAGTGACTCGCTGGTCAAGCGATCGCAAGTGCTACTGAAGACCAATTCCAACTGAAAAACTAAGGTCCTGTGTTCCTTGCTATTGGGTTATATCAAGAGATTGTCAGTAGCAGCTCGGAGTCTAGTTTTTTGTCCGGCTGATGGCAATAGGACTTGAAAGTAACTGGAAGAATGTGGGGGTAATATAGGTACACCTCAACCCTTCGGGGATTATAGGCATGATGTTATATTTGTATGTAAACTCAAACTCAAAGCATTTATTTCAATTAAACCATTTACAGGTGCTTTTGAATTGTCAAAGAATCGATCAGTTGGAAAGTTGAAGCTAGTCGCCCATTCCAAAACGTAGATCTCAATCGAGAAGTACGTGCAAGAAACTCCAAGGACACTCTTTTAAATCAAGTTGGGTATTACAAAATCTTGGGGACATTATTTTTGTTGCTTCTGTATGTGAGAACAATGTAAAATACAAAAACAATTCTAAATACGAGATTAAAAACAAGTCCTGGAAGTTAGGAGATGAGCAGTCTCAACCGACAGCGCCCGTTCACGAACTTAGTCAATTCAAACTAAATTAATCATAATGGTTTTTTATCGATATTTCGTTGAAGCAATAACGTGCTAACATCAAAGCAATACCATGAATGGCTGATCTTAATAGAGCGTTTGGCATCATGATTTACTTTCTATTTAATTAATATTTTATTTTTTACTATTTATTTAGATAGGTACTTGGTCAGAAGCATATCTTCTATTGTAATATTATTTACTAATTTGTCTATTATTCTACCGTTTTCCTACACGTATTATTGTGACGTTTGTTGCTAATAGAAGAAAACTTTTTATGTTATTCCTTTTTCTTTTACAAGTCAATTCCTCAGGTAAAGGTTATACCAACAGTAAACCTCAAAAAATTTATGCTTCAGAAAGTTTGTAACTTTATTCTACGTTAATGATTATACAGGTTTTTATCACACATCCAAAGTCAGCAAGCAATGTTTTTTTCTAATATTTCAACTGTGACTTTTTGCAAAGAAGTCAAAGCTGAAATATAAAGTTTTATTTATCCGGAATTTCTCTTGGCAGCGGTATCTTAAAATTTCCAAACGATTTAAATCATAAAAACCCAAAGCAGTTCACGGAAAGTCCTACTTTATAAAGTTGGAACCTGCATTTGGTTACCATTTTTCTTTTATTGGCTACGGCATGGTAAACGAAAACTTGGCAACTGTTTTAACATCAATATTTTGACGCCATTTTGTAACCTTCTTCTTCCAGGTATATTTTTAATATTTAAATAGTACCTATATATTTCAGAGTATTTATAAGTCTAAGTATTTTATCTACTACCAATAAATATAACGTGAATTGCTTGAGCCACGCAAACGCGTGAAGGGTTCCATTTTCCCTCGAAAATCTTGCATTACCAGATTTTGTATGGCATTCTTTTGTCCTGATATCAAAATAACAGAAACTTGGAGTGTGTTTAAGAAGTGTTCAGTTACCTGTACTTACTCTTTTGCTTCTCTGCTTGTGTTTCTGCTTGCAGTATATGTAGGGTGAAGTGAAATAGTACATTTCCAATGCAAATTAGAGCTGTTAGTTCTCTAAAGATTTGTCTATGAATATCACTGTTGTACTTTAACTGAGACTATTATTCTTTCAAAGACTCATTATTTTTAAATTTCCACCCTAATTACAGTTACTTAAGAGATTTTAATTACATGAGTCCTAGAACCTAAAGTACTACCTACTTCGAGATTCATTTGGAGGGCTAACAAATGACTAAGACAAATGGGTCTGTCTGTCTTCTCTCTTACGCCCGTTGTTCAGGACGCTACTCAAAAATAACCAGTTTCAAGCTCACCTAGTAAGCCAGAATGTCATAGTTTTAGCATTTCAATGATAGTCTGTACACGCTTAACCAATCACAATAAAGTTAATAATGAGTTAGTAAGTTGCGTTGTGTACGGAACCGTCGCTGAAATAGATTTGTGTTGTGATAGTCTGGCTATTAATTAGTGATTTGAGTTTCAAACACGTTACTTTTGAGTAGTGGTGGACGATCAGCCTTAACGAATCCCATTTCAGTCTAGATCTTAGCAGTACCGATGCCATCATAAAACTAACCATAAAAGCAAAGCATTAAAGACTACTTTGTAACTGAAGGGGATGGTTGTGATGGTATTATTGTGGCTTTTACTGAAACTAGAAACAATTAAGAAAGTTATATAAATGTATTCAAAATGCTAAATGGTAGCTGTAAAAAGTAACTACAATATGACAAACAACTGAACCTTATTCTTATTTTAGTTATATTTTGCTTAGATATATTTAAGCTTAAGTACGAGTATATACATAACTAGCCTATATGTCCCCACTGCTGGGACACAGGCCTCCTGTTAGTGAGAGGGAGTGGGCCATAATCTACCACGCGGGCCCAGTGCGGGTTGATAGGTTGATTTAGTATATTTTTTTAAACGCGAATGAAATACCGAGGAACTGATACATTATATTCTACTTATAAGTACTTTATTAAAGTAACAGATGCAATAGAAATATGAATGCACTGACAGCTACGTCATCGTTACATTTCGACGTGTCAATCCATCATCTTTTGTCACATTGTACTATTGAGAGCTATCTGCTAGGTACCTCCAAACCCAATTTTGCTCGTGGGTGGAAGCTAATGTAACAACAGAAAACAACATGATTATATTTGTCTAGATTTAGACCAACCAACGCACTTGTTATATCTGAAAGAACAATAAGTCTTATCCCCAGTGGATTTACAACAAGCGTAGGAAGAAGCAGTTTAAATACATTACTTATCTTTATTTAACTTAAAGACCAACCTAAAAGAATAATTGCCATAAGTACTTTTTGCTCCAGAGCAAAAATATCTAACAAACGCTTAGTCAAAGTAAATGACACCTCATTTATCAAAAGAAGCGAAGAATTCATGAGAAAATGATGAATATGTATTCGTACAAACGTACCTTTCTTTCCAATTTATTATAGCAATTTCTAAGCCATCAACCTCACTTTACTGGTAATATTTTATAACCGACACAGCTGCCTTTCGTGAATTGCTTTATCAAAAACAGGTCAACGGTTTACGAGAAAGAATACAATAACGGGCACACATTTGTCTTCAGCAGTACATAATTACCTTTATTTTTTCTGTAATAGTCTAAAAGCAATATAAATAATAGCAGCTTCAGTCGTAAAGTTTCAATAGAACCAATTAATAACTTTTTATTACAATCTACAGTGAAAATGTAATAAAAAAAGAAATATAGGTACGTTTTGCCGTATCGTGACAAAAACCCGACAAAATTTTATTAGAAGTAAATATAGCAGAAAAGTGTGGCTCGACTGTCGGAACAAAGTATTACTTAAAAATATTACATTACAATTCCTGAGTTTGAGCACGCAACAAAGTAATTTAATTTACGAACCTGTGTTCAGAAGGCTCTGTGGGCTCTATGCGGCACTGCCGAACTCACATTAAAAATTCAAATATTTATTTAAAAAAAAAACACCTTAAAAAAAATTAAATGCAATCCACGGCACAGTATCACAATAGCTGTCACAATGTTATGTACACTTTAATTTCGAATATCATGTTTAGTTTCCTATGCGGCCGGTAGGCGGCGCTGGCGTGCGCTTCTTACCGCGGTCGTCTACACACTAACGTCTGACTGTGTGATTCGCGCATGCGTCGTTATTCCTACACCCGATACCTACATTTCATTTTGTAATGAACTAAACTTTTCTTCAGCACGCCCAAAAATAGACTCAAACCACTAACTACATAGAGTCGGATTTCCATCTAATACTAAATTAAAGGGTGCGATTCGGCTTCGCAGATCTTTCATCTCCCTTCCACTAATGACGTCCACATGCATTTGAATTTTAATTGAGTATATCTATGTGGTTGTATAAGAAACAGTTTTGAAGTCTTTATGTCAACGGTCAGTGTCAAATTACTGTGGCAAAGTGATTGGTGGTAAATGTCGCTTAAAAGTTGGGAAAGGGCTTTTATTTTTGAGTTATTTTTCCTTATTCCATTATGGACTTTCCTTTTAGGCCCGAGTTTCTATTTTAAAACAGTGTACTTTTCTATTTTTTTGGGCCAACTTTTCCTTATGTTTGGGGCTACGCGAGAAGGTGGTGTCGTGTTCAGGGTAATAATCAAAGGAAACCATTACCCCAGTTAAAGTTAAGTTCATAATGAAAGCGGTTTACGCACGTTTTCCTGACATTCGTTAACAATAGCGCTATAAAATGATTACGTAACTAAATATTTTATGAAAAGTCTGCGAAATCTTTGATAGAACGGGTAGGACTAAATATTTCATGAAAAGAGATTAAGAAAATGAAAATTAACAGCAATGTGTTAAGTTATGAAAAACGATTTTCTACCGGAGACTTCTTCCGTGACAGAGAAAACACATTCTATAACACTCGGCAATAGCTTTCTATTAATAAAATAATAGTTTAAAAAAACTAAAAAACATGCTTTTAATAGAAAACTGAACTAAAAATAGAAAATAAATTTTAACAAATTTAAATTAAGAATAGTGTTAAAAATTTCAATAAATATAAATTAATAATAGTGTGAATAAAAAAAAATATTAATAAAAAAAGCGTGGGGTGCATGGTGTCAATAGTTATAAATATTTTATTGACAGACATGAGTAGAGTGATTATCATTTTGATAATATTTTAAAAAGCACCCCACGCTTTTTTTTTAATATTTTTTTTCTCCCACACTGTTATTAATTTATATTTATTGACATTTTTAACACTATTCTTGTTTTAAATTTATTAAAATTTATTTTCTATTTTTTATTTTGGTTTATTTATAAAAGCGTGATTACTGATTACAGTTATTTTAAACTATTATTTGTTTTGTAGAATTAAAATTATCCTTAGTATTCGAAAATTTGTCAATATTAGAGAAATCGGCTAAAGGTAATTATTGGAAATTAAAATTAACATCAAGTCCTGTCTTATCGACTGTAGAGAAAAAATATCAAAAATTAAAATTAATTTTCTTACCTTATCCACTAAAATTAACAAAAATCATATTTTGTAAATTGAAAAATGGAATAGTTTTATCAAGTTAGAGTATTATCATCGGTCCTCGATAAATCTACAAAGTTTGAACGAAATCTGGCCGTTTAAAGTGGGTCAAAATCGCGCCCAAAGAAGTCGGTTACAAACATACAAACATACATACAGGTGAAGCTAATAAAAAGCGTGTAAAATAAGGAAGTTCCGAAGATTACCCTACATACACACTCACAAATTGTACCTACCTCTTTATACTATTACTATAGATGTTGTAATTGAAAAACATATTTTCTGCAACCCCAAATAAACAGCAATGCCTTTGTTTATAAACGTGGCTTAAAGTTAAGACTTGCTTAAACGTAATAAATTTATGGTTATAACACTGACAGAGTTACCTAAAACAGTAACCGTGGAGTTTCTTGCCGGCTCTTCTCCATAGGAAGCGACAAATTTGTAACGTGCACCTAGCTTCTGACGTTTCCTAAGTGCCCATGTAGGTTTATGTGAAATAAAATATTTTGATTTCATTTGACTTGACATTCAACCGTAGTTCAATCGTTACTAAATATTGTTTAAAAACGAGGTAGTTAGTTATTTTTGTAGCTCTATATTAGATACACGAAATTTAAATATGACTGGCGAAATGTGGGAGTACTACAGATATACACCTCTGCATAACCCTTCGGTAAATATAGGCGTGATATCATGTATGTGTTATTGTTTCACTAATTTTATACAATTTTTGTCATAAACTGTATATCCCAAAGAAGTTGGCAGAGGTGTTTCGTCCAACCACATTTCATTAGTTAGGCAGGTAACCATAGCAACGTAATTACGTGCAAATAACCAGACACCTCTAAGAATCTACCGTGACACGTATACAAACGTTTTCAGGTACGTGTTTCACGCAAATACGACTGGAGTGAAAATAGCGTCCTGCATAATGGATGAGTCTGGTCAACTTGCGTTCGTCTTAGACTTAAGCCTTGAATAGGTAATATAACGCTGCGGATTCGACATGTTTTGAGAGCTTAAAGGCATGTGAGTACCGAGTTATTTTTAATTTATCGCAAGATTGGCTTATAAACACGCAAGCGTATTTAGTTAGACAATTCCCAGTAAAAAACTACACTTAGGTTGCAATTATAAGTGGCAGATAGAACTCGTCTGCTTGTTGCAATTTTATTTAAATAATTGACCAAACATTTCAAGGCTGTTGCTGAAATGTATTTTCGAAAAAAAAAAAAAATGCTGTGCATTCATTCTGACTGCAAAATAACCGCCAAAAACTTCAACGCATTTAGGTCCAGAAGCGTGTATTTAATCCATGGTAAAAGGGTGTTTAGTAGGTAGTTTTCAAGAGAGTCATCTATCTGTGCCAGTTTTAAAAGACATTTAAAACTCACTTTCGGGATACTTTCAATAGAGGTCCAGACTATAATGGATGTCTGAAATCAGTTAAGCACGCAGTGAGCAAGCGTGAAGCGCGCTGAAGTGGCAATGGGGCGGCCATATTAGCCGTAGTACCGATGATCGATGGATTAGAACCATAAAACAAAGAAATCGGCAAAGGTAAGGTAGGACGCCCTCAGGCTAGGTGGAGCGAGGATGCTCGCAAGGTGAATCGAGTTGAATGGCATGCAATTGGCAAGGCCTATGAACAGCAGTAGACTGGTGATGATGATGAGCAAGTGTGGTGATTATAACTTGGTCCTTACTTGTATAAGAAGATGCACTGCGGTGTGTCAGTCTCACGTCGATATAATAAAAATAATTAATAATACTAGATATATTAATCATACGCTTTACATAATACAATTTATTTTCTATCTCCATGGAGAAGATCGGGCAAGAAACTCCAAGGACACTCTTTTAAATAATGTTAGGTATTTCAAATAGTTCTTGTTGCTTCTTTATGTGAGAACAATGTAAAAAAAAAAAAACATTCTAAAAAAGACTAAAAATAAGCCCTGGAAATCAGGAGATGACCAGTCTCAACCGACGGCACCCGTTCACAAACTTGACGCGTGGATCAGCATCATCCAACTCAACCATTATGTAGGGAACCGAATGATCCAATGATTCTTAGGTATACTAGCAAATAAAACTCTATGTTCCAACAAAAAGTAAGTGCAACCTCGTTTCACAGCTTTTCATGAATATGCAAAGTTAAAAATTCAACAGTACATCAAAGTATTCATTAAAGCGGCCATCTTTAATTAAAAAAATGTAATAGCCTTTTGAAATACGATATAGACGTAATGTTATTTACATAACTAGCATTTACTTAAGGATTTGTTGGAGTTTCTGGATTCAACTTCATAATTACGAAGTTAATTTTGCTTTATTGGATTTTTCTTTGAAGAATAAAACCATATTCTTGGAAAAGACGTATTTTTTTTGTTACCTATAGTAAATTAGGTATTTTTAGGGTAGGTACAAACTTCTAAATTGCCTATGTGTTTAACAAATATTTAGTTAGCATAGATGGACAGTGGAAACATAGTAATATCCCATTATATATATTACTAGCTTTTGCCAGCGGCTTCGCCCGCGCAGAACTTTAATCCCGTATTTAACTCCCTTAGGGTTTCGAAAAATCCTTCCTTATTCCTTGTCTACATTATAAAGGGAATCGCTGTGCAAAATTTCAGGTTTCTAGGTCCAAGGGTTTGGGCTGGGCGTTGATGAGTCAGGAAGTCAGTCAGTCAGGACTTTTCTTTTTATTCATATAGATAGATAGGGTACGAAAAGGGTCCCATGGGGTTTCTTTTGGGCTCGGAACCTTAAAGCCTAGACTTGGGTAGTGGGTAAACTTAGGCTATTAAAATCTATCTAGCCTTTTCCCAACTGTGTTGTCGGCGTCCAGTTAAACCGAATGCAATTAAATACCAGTATTTAGACTTAGGTATTAGTGTGAAGTCTATTTTTTTTAAATCTAAATTATGCTTTAGCATTGTTCATAAATACGGACTTATGTAACTGTTATTTAAATAATCCGTCCTTAGTGCTTCATCATCATCATCATCATCATTTCAACAGAAAGACGTCCACTGCTGGACATAGGTCTACACCAAGCTCCGCCACTTCGACCAGTTCTGTGCTTCCCGCATACAGCGGCTTAGTGCTTACCTTTCGTTAAATTAGTAACTCTTCGCATTACGTCATGCTTCTAAACCAAGTGGGTTTAAGCCTCCCGCAGACAGGTACAACACGTCAGTGCATCGCGAATCTACGATACATCTCCGTAGAATAATTTCTATGAAAGCAGAGTCGCATTGCGGCGCGTCGTGCGACCAGACGCGCCTGTTTGCAGTCTATGCGTTCTCTGTTATTGAATAAGAATTTTATTGACTAGATATGTCCTGTTTCTTATCCTAAGATCTCTAAAACCAGTGACACAATGAGTTGCCAACATACAGAAGATACGGTGAAATAGTGTACCTTTTTAAGAAGTAAATATTTATTTTATTTATAAGAGATTATAAATAGGGTGACTGGTAATTAGTGACCGACATTTAAACACATGATTTTACTCATCATTATGAACAACTTTTACTATGGGACCAAACCCGAAATAGTGGAAAAAAAAATCTGCTGTTCGGCCCTTGCGGACCCCACCAGTGGTTGCTGACATCTTTGACGGCGCGCGTGAGGAACACAACGCGCCGTCCCGTCTACCACTTTTCGGCCGCAGAGGATAGGGAGAGCGGCTGACGCTATACCGACACTCCTCTTCCCCTGCGGCCCCACCGCGTCCGCCATCAAACGGTGGCGGCCCCGTCCAGGCCACGGAAGGGAAGAGCGCCGCTCAGAAGCACCGGCACCCCCCCTCCACCGCAGCCTGCAACCCTCAGCCACGATGCCTCCCATTCGACATCGCGGCCCACCTCAGTTGCGGTGCACCTCACCGCAACCCACCCCTTGGCCGCTACGTCAACGGCCCGAAGGCAAAAGCCCCGACGAGCGGCCCCACCGTTGGGTTCCTCTTGGCTTCACCGTGGATGGGAGACCACGGTTACTAAGCCCCCCCGCAACGACAATGCGGGAACCCACTTGGGGGGGGCGCGTGGAGGGTTATGGCCCCCTCCCTCTCACAGCGAGGTGGATTATGTCACAGCAGTGGAAACAATATAGGCTGATTGTGATGCGAGATACGTATTTTGCCATGATTAAATATGCCTAAAATAGTTATAGTAAATAGAGTTACGTAGCGCAAACCTTTGCTTGAAAGTATCTGTCTAGACTATGCTTATGTAGACCCTTGTTGGGTTCTACATTATTTAAGTTCAATAAATAAACGAAAAATTTCTTCAAAGATTCTGAACCGTAACGAAATAAAGAACACTTTAACATATCAATTGAATGTTCTCATGCCTAAGTTATATAACGTTCCAGAGTGGTCTTGAAAATTGAGCTTAGTACACATGACTTGACATTCCAAAATATTTCACGACGATATACCTAAGTGAATGGTGCTTCTACACTTTAAAAGAAATGGTTAAGACATTATTGTATTGGAAATTGTTTTTAACACGCTTTTATTAGCTTCAGCAGTATGTTTGTTTGTAACCGACTCCTTTGGACTTGATTTTGACCCCCTTCAAAAAGTCAGATTTCATTTAAACTTTGTAAACTTATCAAGGACCGATGACAATTAATTAATAAAAAAAAAACACGCTTTCGTAGTTAGCAGAACGAAAAAAAATAGAAAATAAATAACAAATTAAAAAGCCTAAAATACACGCTTTAAAAACCACACTAAAAAAAGCAGAAAATAATTTCAAAAAAACGTGGGGTCATCGTCATCATCATCATTTCAGCCGAAAGACGTCCACTGCTGGACGTAGGCCTCTCCCAATTTGGGGGGTTTGCCATAATCGCCACGCTTGGCAGGTGGGTTGGCGATCGCAGTATGGAATACATAGAGAACACTGCAGCCCATTATCTAGTAAGTCCCTTATTCGCCTCCTACGATACACACGGGAAGGGATGGGATGGTGCTATTCTTTACGTCCGGCACCACACGGTACGGGAAAAAAGCGTGGGGTGCTTGATATTAATTGATTTTAAAAATACCTCTCTTACTCACTCAAGTTAGAAATTTAAATTAAGCTTTTGATATCCTCCTATCGATACAGTCTTCCCAAACTGTCTTTTGTCCGCAAACCTAATATCGGAAGAAAGGTCCAAGCTAAATTCACAATTAATTCCTATTTAGTATTTGCATAATCAGCCTTTAACTTTCCCACTGCTGGGGCACAAGGCTATTTACAGTTACGCATTTTAATTATGCTACTATTCAGATTGCATTAAATTGTGCCGACAGAGTCCATGTGAACATATATATAAGATTAAGGTCGTGTAAAAACTACGTGATTTAAATATCTACCTAGCCTTTTCCTAACTGCTTTTGGGGTCACCGTCCAGTCTAACGGAATGCAGCTAAACACCAGTATTTTTAACCGATTTCCAAAAAAGGAGGAGGTTATTTATGTTCCACTGTATGTATATTTTATGTTTTATGTATGTTCATCGATTTCTTCCCCATTTGTGGACCGATTCTCAAAATTATTTTTTTATTTGAAAGAATATATTTTTGAGGTGGTTTCATTGGCGCCAAGTCAGGATCTGAAGATGGAATCCCAGGGAAATCGAGGGCAACCCTCAAATCTAGGTATCCTCTAATAGGTATTAACAATGTTTTTCATATGTTTTCTAAAACTATTGAGACATTTGCGTATGGTTGTCATCATCTTATGGCGCTGAGCTGATGAAGGAAGGTACAACTCTTTAGCGGTTAGGAGTTAGGTGCAGATTCGAGCATAAGTCCGTCATTTAAAGACCGAAATGCATTTTTTAAGAAAGGGTTTTATTCTGAAATTTAAATGG